>CATOUR010000007.1:7500000-8750000 GCA_951848785.1 Callosobruchus maculatus
GAATTGTATCCTCAACTTGTATGAATGGTAATTGTATTTTTTTAGAATTCTTTCTGCAGTTGATACTACAGCTTCTTCTATGTGCTTACAAGATGATGAAGGCGTTGCTTCTGTGTAACCTAATACGTTTGTTTCCCTTTGCTCCCTATTCTCCTTGAAATAAGTTTTAGGACGTAGTTGAATAAAGGATCCGTACCTAACTATATTTATTTTTAGACGAGCAAATATATCTGGTAACGGTTACTGTCTCTCTGGCTATCTAAGCTGCCCTTATTATAGAAAATTGACAATAATTAAAATAAAAACACAGAAAGAAAAAAGCTATATTTAATAAAAATATAAATAATAACTGACAACCTCGCAAATTTTTTACAGATTTGCTTTTTTGTTTTTAATAGATGAGTCATAGCCCACTATCTACTCAATATTATAGCAACACAATCGTCATTTTAATGAGATATTATTATTTAAAAAAAGGTATTTTTATTTTGTTTTTTCGAATTTGAGTGGGAAGTCTCTTGTAGAGTAATAACTGCTTAGATGCTTATTATTTATAGTTGATTAACCATGACCTTCTGCTACAAATAAAGTAAAAAATGAAAAAATCAAATTTTGAGCGCAATTTTCAAAATAACTTAATACTAATATATATTTTTGAAAAGCTTAAATTATTTTCGATTGACTTCAAAAATAATATACAGGGTGTTCCATTTAAAAATACGTGTTTGCTTCATAACTGAAAAATGGTTAGAGCAAGAAAACATCAAGCTACACCACTTGATTCTACATAAAAAATTCTGTGAGACCATTTTTTAAACTTTTCAATAAGATAAAAGACAACCGAGATACGAGGGTGGTCCCAAAATCGATAGTTTTCAATTTTACCCTGTATCTCAAAAACCAAGAGGGCCATGATAATTTTGTTAACAACATCTTTATTTTCACTAAAAAGTAGCACACTGTCGCGAAAACCGCAACTCTCTATCTGCAAAAATAACCGAGATACCCCGTAAAACTGCCCAAAATGGGACACCCTGAACACCATTAACTATGGGACACTCTATCTTTAAAAATAACCGAGATACCCTGTTAAAGTGCAGAAAATGGGACACCCTGTACACCGCAGAAGGGTGCAAAACAGCAAAGAAGAGATTACTTCTTTGATTATAGACGTTTTTGGTTTAGAGATACGTAACTTAAAATTTGCATTTCCGTAGAAAATGTTCACTGTTAGCTCTTGAATCCTCATTTGTCCATATATAAAAAACTGTGCAGCTAACATCTATGATAACTTCAAATACTAACTTCCAATTCAAGCTTTACATGTAACATTTTTCTTTTCAATAGAATATTGTATTATCTTGTTTTAAGATGTTTTAATTTTAGGTGAGGGGAGTATTGTCATCGCGAAAATTTTCGATTTTGAGATAATACGCTTTTTGGGAATTTTATGATGTCTACATAACGAAAATCCAGGTCACCCATTTCCATTGGTCTGTCTGTCTGTCAGTCTGCCGGCCTGTCTCTCTGTCTGTTCGCGTTTTTCTAGTCGTGTAATCTCAGTAACCGCTGCATGGATTTTGACGAAATTTGGGTAGTGGTATGCTATTGGGCACTAGTAGGTAATGCTGCTACAATTTTGAAAATCGGTGCATTGGCGGCGGAGTAATTAGCAATAAACAAAACATTTCAAGTATTCCTCAAACTTCGTTTTTAGGCGTTTCACAATACTCCCCTCACCTATCGCTGTGGGAAGTAACATACGCTTATTCAAAAATCTGTTAGTTTGTATTTATTGCAACAGCTCTGGATAAGCCTACATCCAGCTCTGGTATTTCCAACATGAACCTATGTGAAATAATAATCAATCCACAAAAGCATGCCGCTCCAACGCGCAATATATCGCACCGTGCCACGATTATTGGATGTACGAGCAAAAACGGCTTTTATCAACCTAAAACAATTTGTTAATACCATGATAAATTTTATCGTCGTTCATCTCTGTGGCGTATATGCGCGGAATGTCAGGTTGCATCGCAGCAGAGAGGGAGCAAAATTTATAGCGAAAATGCACCAAGCTGCAACACTAAATGGATGTTTATATGAAATACGGTGGATGCAATACAATATATACTTTATCAATAATGGCTTAATAATCCGCAAGTGAAAATTGTGGTTGTCAATCGTATTGATTTGATCAATTACTGTTTGTTAAATTCATACCCAGTGAGTTTTTGTTTATTTCTGTCTCTTTTAGCCTGCAAGTTTGGTAATGTCCACAACTGTTAGGAATAGCGATAGGGAATAGATAATGAGGAAGGAATAAGAAACATGGTATTTCTATTCAAAATAACAGAGTTCCTAATATTTTTGCATATAAGTGACAACATAGTAACACTGAAAATAATTTAGGTAGACAGATCATCACCAAAAACCAGTGTACCCAAATTTTCAGAAGAATCTTATGACTTGTTCTCTAGAAACGTCTAATAGATCATAAATCGATGGACACAGATGATTAAATTCTGAACAATGTTACTCCATCCATTCATTCACCTGTACTTCTCTAAATCATGCTTAAAACTCGTTCATAACCATCGAAGATATAGAGTTGAAATTCTAGTTGTAGAATAAGATCAGAGAACATTTTTTACGATAATGTTTCAGGTAATGAAAATAATACCTACTTCGTTTCATTTTCGTCTCATTTTTTATTAACTTCCATAATAGTGAATCAATCTTCTATCCGATTACACTGTTGTATTTGTCAATAAATTCGCCTCAGCATGATGTAACACAAGTCTGGTGTTCTCATTTAAGATTTTGAAGTAGGGTTGCTGGGGGGTGAGGGGGTTGATGGCACAACAATGACGTACTAGGTGGAAAAATTCCCTACTAGAAATAAAAATCGACGACTCACGGCGATTTTTTTATCGTTTCAGAGATAAAGTGGGTGGCAAATTTTAGCTGGGGCACACTGTATATCTCAATAAATATGATTGTATATTTTTTCATTATTTCGCACGATACGGCAATATTCAGTTGTTTTTGTTTTAAAAAACATTTTATTCGTTATATTACATTGTGCCTCTGTTACTTTCCGTCGTTGCTAAAAATACATTTTTTACGTTATTTTTATTTCACTAACCTTCTCGAAATTTATGAATCATTGAATTAGTCTACTGATATCTGCTGAATTATTAACTACTTATTTACTGAACAGATGAAAATCGAACTGGCAACCCTGGTACCTCGCCCACATCCTTAGCACACATCTCTCGAAACACACTCCTAGCACACATTCCTCGCCAACATGCCTTGTTTAGTACATACAAAGACCTCGCCCCACTAAGCCGTTTTCACAAAAGCTGTGCTGAGCGAGACGAGGTATTTAAACGATTCTATTGGTTCGTTGAAAACACATTCCTCGTAACACATCGTCGCACATCTCTGGTGGAAACGCAGCCTAATATGATACACAGCGCTCACGCTTTTTTCACAGTCATACTACTTAGTATTTTTGGTTCATTATTGTTTTAAGCGTATATTAACAGTTATTTTTAACTTTTTAGTTCGATGTTCTTAATAAGAGCGTTTTTGAGTTTTTCAAACTGAATTTATTTTTAATTTTTTAGTTAACATTATCATTAAAGCATGTTTTTTAGTTTTTTAACTGTATTTGTTAATACTCGGTGTAATGAAGGCGAACAGTTATTGTTTTTGATCAATATTCGTAGCATAATTACTGCATAAACGATAATTAAAGCTGTCGACCTTCCTAAATAAATTTCACAAAAATACCAACTCGCAAACAGTATGATGTCACGCCTTTTAAGCTCTCGTTGCTACGCCACTGTGCAATATTAACGAACTTTACGGGTCTGCGCCAGCTCTTAGCGGATATGACCGCTGGGCCAACAGATTTGAAGCCGCCGTCACATGCTCACAAATAAATAAACAAACATATAAGTGAATAGGCATAGGATATAAGCGATTGTGTTGTCATAAAATTAGTTAACTTACTATAATTTTAAATAAAATAAAAAAGCAGACTAGACGCAAGGTTTATGATTTTGAAAACATACACTCGTAACAAGGATGTTACGTTTAAAAGAAAATGTTTTAAATAAGATGTCTCAAAAATCTTCTAAGCATGACCTGATGCTTTATTATTTATTTTAAATTGTGCCAAAATCATTAATTTCTTTAAAACGTCACAATTTTTTCGTCTCAATCTGGTGGAATTCGAATATTCGTGACGAACAACATATTAGGTCTGTTTTTACAGCAATCACAAACTAGTCAGCGTCAATTTGATTGGCCAGTACTAGTCAGAAATAGTTTGACAACTGCAATGGGGAATACTGATTGGCTCTGACTGGTTTGTGATTCTCTGTAAAAACAGACCTATAATTTCCAAACGAATTGTCAGTTAGAGGATTCTGTCACTTTTGACACTTTCATTTCATCTTATCAATAAAAAATAGAAACATGAGTTGATATTTATGTCATATAACAGTAATACATAAACTATGATCATGTAAAAGGTCAATAAACTATATGAGTATGAGTATGAGCATACTGCAAATTTTTATTAGTGTTATGAGTCATCCTCAAGAATGGCTTGAACAGTTGGACACCCGCTAGAGTCGTCGGTTTTCAGCCATACAGCGTAGGTATTTTAGGCGAAGTCGACAACGCTTGCTAGCCTCGATAACAGTGACGGTTTCAGGTATTCTAGATTCGCCTGATACGGTTAACAATGCAAAGGAAATGAAATTGTCAACCAGCAAAGCTACCCTTTTTTAACGTTGACCAGAAACGTGAAACTTTCAGCAGCAATAAGCAAAAATTGCAATAATTCTGTTTTGTTTTGTTAATTAATAAAAAAAATGCAAAATGGTCTTGAAATAATCTTGAACTTTACCGTTGCATGTCAAAAAAAGACGGCTTGTTTTCCATTCTAAATAGGTATTGCATTAACTCAACTGTACTGTACCACTATAGTACTCACTAAGTTACTACCTCCCCCGTCCCCAGATAAACTTCCTGGAGACGCCACTGCCTCTTATTCAGATATTATATATAGGTACTCCTGAAATATCATCCTGCTGAATTTTAGACGTAGACAATATCCTTTTTCTGTCACATGTCTACTATATGTATCAGTTACTATCCGTCCAGGGTTCTGTAGATTTCAACGTTCACAGCTTCGTTAAGACCTCAAACGACACGCAGTAGCGGCCCATACAAAAAAATGCAGACCATTCTATACATTAGTTACAGTAGGTCTTATACTAGGTTAACAGCTGAAAATTTTACGTTGCTAATGTGTTCACAAAGAGGTATTAAGACCACAAAAACTAGATGATATGCACCCATAGTATCCCCCCAGATGTACTCATCATCATAGTCACAATGTCTTAACAGACATGTTGTGAACTCGTAAAATTAGGCCATTAGGCCGAAGCTAGAGTATTGTCGACACGAATATTATCAATAGTTTTGAGAACTGTAGCTCGCCATCGCTCGCGATTTACTGTCAGTTCAGTGGCACTTTTGATACTCATATCCAGCAACTGTTTCGTCATATCCACCCAGCGTGTAGGGGAACGGCCACGGCGCCACCCACTGGGGGCATAACCCTGAACTACAAGTTTCTCCATATTATCGCTTCTGTGTATATGTTCGAAGAAGGTAAGCATTCTCGTCGACACAATGGAGGATAGTGTCTTTGAATCACCGAGCTCATCCAGTATGGAAACGTTAGTTCAATGAGCGGTATAAGAAACTCTCAGCAATCTCCTCCACGTCCACATTTCAAAAGCATCTATGCGATCTCGATCTGCCTTTTTAACAGTCCAAGTTTCCAAGGCATACAAAAATATGAAGAACACAAGAGACTGAACCAGCGACATTTTGTTAGCTTTAGGGATGTTATGGTCACGTCATAATATATCAAGTACCTAGGAATGTCTTTTCCATTTTTATACTTTTCCAATAAAGTTATTATAGCTGTTTTGTCAATATTCAAATCAAAAGTGTATCTCGTTTATTTTTAACCATTTGGAAAAGATAGTGGCTGTTTAAAATACTATATGATTATTTTTTTTCAACTAATCTAAGAAATTGTAATGAATTTGGTAAATACTGTGTAAACTAGGATGTGAGTCACATAAGATTAAACATTTACTATGTGGATTTCGGTGACAAATCACTAAACCTTTAAGATGGCTGTCATGCCCTCTGGTGACCATCTTGGTCATCTAAAAATAGTTCTTCGGTCTTCTTTTAATCACTTCATTAATAACTTTTTCCACTGCAAGGCTCTACGGCGAACAAGTTCCGAGACACAGAACTTTGCATTCCTATCTGTATCTGTGTCTGACCACCCAGTATATATATTCTAAAAGATACAACCATATTTAGAAGTTTTACAGAGTCCAAAATCATTTTGCGTAACGCCTCTGAAAACCGTCGAGCTAAGATACGGAATGTGAGAGTAACGCTCAGCAGTATCCCTTTGTTTACCTACGACCTGGCCACTTCTTACCTTATAACTTTGAGACTAAGACGTATAATGAATGAACATAGTTGCGCAAGCAAAGGAGGAAAAAGGAGGAAACTCATCATATAAATTAAATTGTTGAAGCAAGCAAAAGTTTGTTCACAGGGTCTCGCATACGCTACAACATTTCAGTACAAATACTTGTTAAAATGTAAAGCCTACTTCAAAGAGTCTGCTTCGGACTTCCATTCTCTATGCAGTTTTTAGAGTACAACGTTTCGACTCATTTACTATCTTCAATCGTCTCCAGGTAAACTGTCGAACATATTCCTTTCATTGCTACTTTTTTTCGTCTAGCTCACGCGTAGTTTTTTCGTGGCTACTTCTGTATCTGTGGTTATTTTGAACCATTTTCAAGATTGTACATTATATAGGGTGAGTCATTAAGACCTTTGTTTTTAAATTCTAAATAAAATACATAAAACGAAGTTCGACGACAAAATATTTATTATAAATTAAAAAAAAAAAATTTGACATTTACTTTCTAAAGATAATTTCATTTAAATGCTGGCCAAGGCTCCGCTGTAGGTGGTCCATAAAATAGAGTTCAATTTTGGATCACTCTTTCCAGCATTGCGACCGGTATCTGCCCAATTATGCGAGTGATGTTGGCTTCCAGGTCCGGAATTTTAACTGGTTTATCAATAAAGACCTTTGAGTTTACGTATCTCCACAGGAAAAAGTCCAAAGGTTTGATATCACACAATCTAGGCGGCGAGTTGACAGGTCCAAAATGCGAAATTATCTGCTCACCAAAATGATTTCTTAATAAAGCCATTGTTTCGCACGCTGTGTGTGCCGTAGCTCCATCTTGCTGAAACCAAATGTCGCCGACATTACGGGCTTCAATTTTAGGCAACAAAAAATCTGCTATCATAGTGCGGTAACGCTCTGCGTTGACGGTGATCTTCTGTCCGGCCTCGTCTTTGAAGAAATATGGACCAATGATTCCACCGGCCCATAAACCACACGACACAGTGCATTTTTCAGGATGCAACCTTTCTTCGAGTGCCGCTTTGGGTTGTTCGTCAGCCCAAATACGGCAATTTTGTTTATTGACGTATCCATTGAGCCAGAAATGTGCCTCGTCACTGAACAAAATTCGACGCGAAAACAGCGGATTTTCATTAAGCTGTGTCAGAGCCCATTGACTGAAATTTAAGCATAAATTTAAGTCTTAAGGCTTCAATTCTTGAATAAGCTGGATTTTGTAAGACTTTAAGCCAAGATCCTTACGTAAAATTTGCCAAGTTGTCGAATACGATAGGCCCAAATGCTGAGATCGACATCGAGTTGATCCCTCACGGTCTTCAGCTGCACTATCCACTACAGCAGCAATATTCTCCTCATTACGAGCTGGATGTGGCCTATTCGGTCTCTTATCATCCAATAGCGTATACTGAGACTCAAATTTGCGGATGGTATTGGCAGTAGTGGCATCGGAAGGTCGATGATGCACACCATATGTTGCACGAAGTGCACGAAAAACTTGTCTTACACAACGATTATTTTCATAATATAGCTGAATAATTTGGAGACGCTGTTGTGGTGTGAGTCTTTCCAACATGAAATGTCAAGCAATACTGAATCAAAATAGGATGACACTTTGACAGCTGTCACTAGTAATCTGCCAAAAAAAGTCATACGAAGAACAAAGCTCTAAATGAATCACCCTTTATTAGTAATTGTGAGAAATATCGAAGAAGAAATAATTGTGCTCAGGAGTTCATTCTCAAATGAACCTTAAACAATACGCAAATCAGCAAATTGATATAGCTTTGATTCATCTTGTCCAATCTTTACTTTATCCCCCACCGAAACCATCGTACCGCAGGATTCAAAGCCGATGTATTCGATATGTTATCCCTCCACTCGCTAGATGATAAAGATGTTTCATCGCATTTGAGCTGCTTCAATTTACATCGATTGAATAAAAGAACATGTCTAAAACAAGTAATATTTTTTTGCCTGCCGTCACGAAGAGCAAAGGAGCTCACAAGGACATTTAACTACTGAATAAAATTACATTTAACCGCGTTCATTCTTTCTGGGTACGTCACTGACATCGCGATTTATCGACAATATAAAGAAATGAGGCCGGTAGCTTGTCGGTGACATCTCGATATAGGATTTTTGTCGATAGACGAGTTCCGTAGTATAAAAATCTTATGCCAAATTTCATTCTGATTATAGAGTGAACGCACGCGGAAATCCAAACAAGAAATTCGTTGAATAAATCTGTATGAATTATACTAAGCACAGAAGAAGATATAACAACACTAGTTTGTTGTATTTTTAACCAAATTGTAAAAACGAGTGAGAAACTATCGTGGAACCATCTAATAAAGAATTGAAAGCAAAGAGAGTTTGAGAATATTTGGAGAAACTCCCATGGATACTAAGAATATTAATTTATAAAATATTCTTTAAACCTTAAAAATGGGAAAAACATGCTATCTTCTTAGAATATTCCACCAAATATTCCACACGAATATCACACGAACAATCGAGGTAGAATCTTTTAGAATATCATAGGAACATTTTGTCTAAGTTGTCTCATCTACAGGGTGTCCCACGACGATTAAGACAAGCAATATATCGGAACTGGGCAGTAGTAGAGAATTATGATTTTGGGGGTGTAAATTAGAACAAATATAGTATCTTCTATTATTATCGTGTTACCCAATAAGGTATTAGTTTTTGATCACGTGACGTCTGATTCAAAAATTTTAATGGGACACCCTGTATATTTGTGACTTTTTGTATTCCTCCCGATAAAACAATTCCAACAAACTAGCATACTTGGGGTCTAAAGTGATTAATTCAAGAGCTACAGGTACTTAAAGTATGGTACCACTACCATTGATTATAACATGTACCCCTACAGTTAAATTACTTTGGTAGAGTTTCATAATGGTAGTGGTACGGTCCTTTAATTACCTGAAGCTCTTGAATTAATCACTTTAGACCCCAAGTGTGCTAGTTTGTTGGAATTGTTTTATCGAGAGGAATACAAAAAGTTACAAATATACAGGGTGTCTCATTGAAAATTTTGAATCGGACCTCACGTGACCAAAAACAAATACCTTATTGGGTGACAGAATAATAAGAAAAGATACTATGTTTGCTCTAATTTACACCCCAAAATTATAATTCATTACTACTGCCCAGTTCAGATATATTGCCCGTCATAGTCGTCGTGGGACACCCTGTATGTAAAATTTGCTAGGTATTATTGTTATGTTCCAAAAATAATAGCACCTACTAATGACGAAACATTACAAAAGTGACGTGAGTTGAACACATCATTCTAGCATAAAGTATAAATGGATTGGATTGAACCTAAAAATTCTACTCACATTATATGATGAATCATCCACCATAGCAGGTGACCATGATTTGGGACACCATCACACACTTTATAATAATAATAATAAATAAATAATGAATGCACTTCGTTGACCGTTAACGAATAACTCGTTGTGGCGTAGGGATGTGGCGACCCCATCGCCCAGAGGTGATGGTACACCTTGCACCGACGACGGTGCATCATGTACTATTATCTCTGCAATCAGCCACAGGGGGGAGAAGTGCAGTCACTTAGCTTCGCCCGCGGTGCAATCACCCCCACATCGGAATATTTCCGGGAAACTAGAAATAGGTTCCCGGAAATAGGCGGCGCCAAATGGCCTCACGGTTCATGTTCCGTCGCTGGGCTGATGTTCTCGGTTTCTCATAAGTGACAAATTGGATTAATTAAAAGTAAAAAATGCTCAATGGCTCTTCCAGGATCAAAAGATTCCGGAGGTAAAATACCTGGCCGTTCGGATCTCCGGGTGCCAGGTGGTCCGGGGGGAACATTAAGCGAAGATTGTTTAAAGAATTGTGCTGCCACTCCTCGTCAGGCTAACAACAGAAGCCGTCCTTCGCAGCAACTTCGCACTGACGACGGGCCCGAAGGCCAGAGAAACTTATTCAGAGCCGACTTTACAAATATACGAGGTCTTGCCTCCAACATAAACTCTGTCCATCAACACCTTCAGGCAGAGAAGCCACACATTCTGGCTCTTACGGAAACTCAAGTCGGCTCTTCAACAATGGATAACTGCTTTAGATATCCCGGATATGACTTATACACCCGATTTAGACGTAGGTTTGGCGTATGCGTGTACGTTAAATCTGGGCTTTCTTGTCATCGAGAAGAAGAGCTCGAACTGGAAGGATTTGACATCATATGGCTCAAAATATCCTTCCAAAATCATTCCAAATTTATATGCTGCATTTATAGGCCACCAAGCAGTAACAACTGCAAAGAGCTCTTCGAGAAGCTTTCAGCCACTGTGGACGCGCTGCAATCAGATCACCCTCATTCAGAGATAGTCTTTCTGGGTGACTTCAACGTTCACAACTCATACTGGCTGACACACTCAAACAAAACGGACGACGAGGGACGTGAAGCTGAAGCCTTCGCTATCAGCTGCGGCTTGGAGCAGATAGTCAAAGAACCAACAAGGATTCCCAGCCGCCACGGAGATTTTGCTAGTCTGTTGGACCTATATCTCACAACTGCTCCAACGGTCTACACAGTGAAGGTAACCGCCCCACTGGGATCGTCTGACCACAACACCGTCTCGACGCTATGCAGAATGCATTCTCCAGATCTCTACCATGCAAAGCCTCGTCGGGTCTGGCATTACGGATCAGCCAAGTGGGACGACCTAAGGGAATACTACCACTCCTTTCCCTGGAACGACGTCTGCTTCAAGTCACGAGACCCATCCGCTTGCGCCCAAGAAATAACAGAGGTATTAATATCCGGCATGGAAGCCTATATTCCTCATGTCGTCAAGCATCCCTCCAAAAATAAGCCATGGTTCAATAAGCGTTGTAGAGATGCAGTTACCTCTAAAAACCAACACTACAGAGAATGGAGGAAAAATCCAAATGCTGAGAGCCACCGCAGTTTTATCGACGCCAGAAATCACTGTAAACGCGTGATTGACAGCAGCAAGGAGGAACACAACCAAAAAATTAAGAACAAGCTCCTCTCATGTCCTAGTTCGTCCAGAACATTCTGGTCTGTAGCTAAGGCTGTTAGTCAGAACTTTTCCTACTCGTCAATACCACCCTTGACCAGAGAGGACAAATCCATCGCTTCTGCTCCTAAAGAAAAAGCAGACATCTTGGGGAAACTCTTCGCAGCCAATTCTACCGTAGACTTTCAAGGAAGTACTCCGACCACCACCATAAGCGTGAACTCGAGAATGGCAGAGGTCAAATTTCAACATCGGGATGTAAAAAGCATCCTCCAAAAACTGAACACCAATAAAGCTACTGGCCCTGACCAAATTCCAGCCATTGTCCTTAAACGCTGTGCCGCTGAGCTTGCACCTATTCTTTGCAAGCTCTTCAAACTTTCGTATCAACGAGGCATGTTTCCCGCTTCGTGGAAGATTGGCTGCGTACAACCCATCCCTAAGAAAGGCAAAAAAACTGATCCCACCAATTATAGACCTGTGGCTCTTCTCAGCATCATGTCTAAGGTTATGGAGACTGTCATTAACACACAGCTCCTGAAATACCTGGACAACAATAACATCATAAATGATCGCCAGTATGGCTTCCGTAAGCACAGGTCTACAGGTGACCTCCTTGCCTACGTCACTCACTTGTGGAACAGAGCAATAGACAACCATGGCGAATCACGCGTTGTTGCACTTGATATATCCAAAGCTTTCGACAGAGTATGGCATGACGGACTTCTGGTCAAGCTTGCTGCTTATGGACTACCACCTGGTCTACGCCAGTGGCTGAATAGCTTTTTGAAAGACCGATCTCTGTTCGTTGTAGTCGAGGGCTGTTCATCAGACGTATTTTCAATAAACGCCGGTGTTCCTCAGGGATCTGTCCTATCCCCTACACTATTTCTGCTGTACATCAACGAGCTGCTGGAAATAACATCCAATCCAATCTACAGCTTCGCAGATGACAGTACATTAGTGTCGTGCATGGAACCAGGCAAGCCACTATCATCCCAGGAGACGGTACGTCGGCGACAGCAGCATGCCTCACAGATCAACACAGATATCAAAACAATTGTCGAGTGGGGATTAGCAAATAAAGTACAGTTCAACGTACAAAAAACTCAGGCAACAACACTTACAAAGAAGTCTCACAATGGCTTACCAACCGTGGAAATGGAGGGTCACCCCATAGTCGAATCACCTTCCGTCAAGCTTTTGGGAATCAACATCAACAATAACATGTCCTGGCACGACCACGTCGTCAGTATTGCTAAAACGGCATCCCAGAAGCTTGGAGTTTTGTTCCGCTGTAGGAAGTTGTATACACCAGAGCAACTGCTGCTGCTCTACAAGGCACAGATCCGACCATCACTGGAGTATTGCTCCCATGTGTGGGGATGTGCTCCGAAGCACTCTCTAAAGCTTCTGGACACTATCCAGAAAAGAGCGATTAGACTAATCGATACGCCTAACCTCACAAAGGACCTCCACAGCCTGGAACATCGAAGGAGGGTGGCTGACCTATCCCTGTTTTACAGATTCTATCACGGAAGATGTTCGAGTGAGCTCTCTCAGATAATAACACCACAGGCCGTCCGAACCAGGACCACTAGAGAAGCTCTTCGAGCTCATCCTTACCAGGTCGAGGTCCTTACTCCCCGAACCAGTCTCCTCCAGCATTCCTTCTTTTGGAGAACTTCGACGCTGTGGAATCAGCTGCCGGGGAATTTGTTTCCCGACGGCTACAACCTGCAGCGTTTCAAATCTAACGTGAACCGGTACTTATCCTCTCGCAGCGCTTCTAAAGCGCCATAGGCTATCAGCCTTTGCGGGAGGCCGACCATAAAAAAAAAAAAAAAAAAAAAAATCGCCCTAATGTTCACATGCTCATTCCAAAATCTGGAGAAAAGTGGCTTTAGCGTCCAACAATATTGACAACTGGCAACAGATAAGTGAAAAACACCATAGACCATAGCATAAAATTCTGTACTATGAGCTAGATAAACACAAAATAAATAGTACTAAATGAAGGTTCTTTAAATTACTGAGAAGTATACCCTTATAAGGACCGGTGTCTCAATGTCCAGTTAAATATTTATTTGCAAGATAACAGCAACTGTTAGATAAATTGTTTAAACAATTGAAGGGTAAACTTACGAAGTCACGTAAATCTTATCTGACAGTTGTATCCATAGCAACGCTATCTAGCAGATACCTATCTGACACTTTAACTGGACAAAAGATTCTGTTAAGAATATCACTAGAATGTTGATCATAGAATAGCCACATATTATTCTAATTAAAGTAATATTATAAGAAGAATATTGCTGAAGAACTCTGGCAAAATTCAGAGATTAAAGGAGTAATCACCTATAATTCTAAGTGGATAAGATAATAATGTTCTATAAATAACATTTTTTTAATATTCCAAAATAATCAAGACAAATAACGGATAATAATCTATGCTTCTGCTAAATGTTAATGAAACATATAGGAGCTTATGAGATAGGAAATAGGACATAGGAGAATATTCAAGAATATCCTGTAGTATGTGGGACTTTATCGTTATTTAGGTATATACTGCTATAGACTTTGCCACATTATGATGCATTAGTCGAACTCGTGTATTCAGTAGGATAATGTAATCTAATGTAATATTAAATTGAATGGAAGTATACGTCGATCCCTTAAACTCACTCACCCGCTATAGAAGGTGGTATGAGGTACTTTGTAGCATTTGTTTTGTCTGTTATCGTCCATGCGGTGATACCAGGTATACCAGGGGTTCCATGGTTCCCCGGTTTGCCTGGTCTTCCTCTTGGTCCAGGCAATCCTCGCTGTCCTGGAGGCCCTAAGGGTCCGGGAAATCCCCTATCGCCTTTCTGACCTGTCGAAAAATGAAAGACCTTTTGACTCATGGAGGATTATCTGTGGAGAACATTGAAATACATTATTGTCAAAAAAATTAGTTGAAATTGTTGTGATATAAGGTTTTGCATATTTACTCTAATTTATTGAATGAGTTGGGCAAGAAGTATAAGAAAGAGATGTCCATCTGTACCAACAAGAAGTAAGATAACAATTTGGACACATCTTTAAGCCTTTTTTAGTAGCAGCGTAGTTAAAAAGTGTTACTAAAGGACAAACCCTTTTTGTCAAAGTATATCATCGTGATTATATTGAGTCAATAGTGTGCTTTACCAAATCAAGGAATTCTTTATGACATGTTAAGTGAAGGTTGAAGGAATGCCAAATGTATGTATGAAAAAGGAATATTAAGCATAGTAAATGTATGAATGTTCCATGTGAAACTTAACTTTGTATAACTGAGACAATGATATATGACGTTTCGAGGAAAATTATAACGCAACACCATTGAATTTAAGCAAAAATTTGTTATAAAGGGAGAATAACTAGGGACCGATTAAGTTTTTATACACGGCAACCTTCTATAAAATAAATTTTTCCTTTAAGCGTGTTAAAACTGAAAATGCAGTTTCTATGAATTGTTGTCTACTTCCTTCAATAATTTCCAATCATGATAATCTGTTGGGCATCAAGTTCAATGGAACTCACCATCCTTTCCATCTTTGCCATCTTTTCCCGGTATTCCATCCTTCCCAGGAATCCCGTCATGGCCATTCCTACCCGGCATACCATACAATCCTGGCTCTCCAGGTATTCCGTCTCTGCCATCTAGTCCTGGTCGCCCGGGTTCTCCTTTCTCGCCTGGATAACCTGGAGTACCTGCCAAAAGAAAATTTTATTACCTATATCTTATTTTACCAGTTTTATGATCCAGGTATTTCTGGATATTTCATCAAGTGGGAAGTACCATTCGGATCACTGTCTATACAGGGTGAGTCAAGCTCAACGCCTCAGACTCTTGTGACTAAACGATACTACTTTTCGAAACATCGACTTTGCGAGTGTATGTAGGTCGAGCTGGACTACATTTTGAAAATAAGCCATTATTATATATATTATACAGGGTGTTCAATAAAAGCGTGACATATCAAAGTTATGTTTTTTTAAATGGTGAATTTTAGTGTGACTTTATGTATCACACATGGGACTTTAAGCGAACCTTTTAGGTGCAAATCACGATTTTTGGCATAAGTAGCTGTCAGAAAAAATTGAATATCGCAGCTATTATAAATCTTAGAGAGCTGTGACTTTGCCGTGTTACTGAGCATAAAATCTGTCAACTTATGTTAGACGGTCAATTTCAAATTACATTTGTACTAGGAGAAATCGGTAGATCAATTAAGGAAACTTCAATCAAAGGTAACTTGATTTTTTCAAATGGGAGTGCTTAACCTTTTTTATACGATCAAAGTGTGCAATTTGATCAGCTTTCTAATTATATGCGGTTGTGAATACTAATCTCTGGTAGTTTTGATTTGATTTCAAATTATCAATAAAACCGGTGTTTTTCAATTTTCCTACCTATAAGCAACTTAGCAGGCCATCAAATATAAACAAAAAACTGTTCAGATGGAACAAAACAGCTAGCCTAGCAGATAGTTACGGACGAACTAGAGTAAAGAGAAAAAATTATAAAAATGACTTACAACAAATCAATTCTAACCAGAAATAACAGACATAACACATCTAAGGTCAAAAAGCAGCTGGAGTACGACAGAAATGCGTATTTTTATAGCATACCGGCTACTACAATATCCTAAAAATTGACAACTCACAAAACCATTAAGAATTGTAATGTTGCTGGCAGCTTAATGGCTTCAGAATAAAATTTCACAACGATTTAAAAAAAATAGTAACCGATGCCTCTGACTGGAGTTCTGCAAATTCTTCAATACTTATAAGCAAGATCGCTTAAAATGAAGAATAAATTAAAAGTCTGCTCAAATTATTAAACATAATTTACCTGGCAGAAAATTAAAATATTTGTCAGTATTCCTTTTTTTGCGATCTTGCTAATAGATACTGAAAAATTCAAAGGACGACAGTGAGAGGTATCATTACTTTTGACTTTGAGGGAAATGACTACTGTTTTATACCATTAAATGTGAAATTGCGTTCTGAAGATATTAAACTGACGGCAACGATCGCTGAAAGCTTTGCTTTCATTTAAAAATGTTCAGTGATATTGGAAATCTTTAATCTTCAGTATATTGCAGTCGCTAGTAGGCTGTAAAAACTATCCATTTCTGTCGTACTCCAGCTTCCGTTTGACCTTAGACATGTTACCGCCGTTGTTTCTGGTTAGAGTAGATTTGTTGTAGGGAATTTTTATAATCTTCTTCTTTTACTCTAGTTCTTCTGGAACTTTTTGCTAAGTTAGTTGTTTTCTTTCATCTGAATGCGACTTTGTTTATTTTTCATGGCCTGGTAGTTTGTTTATAGGTAGGGAAATTGAAAAACACTAATTTGTTTGAAACACCTCGAAACTACCATAGATTGATATTCACAACCTGATATAATTAGAAAGCCTATTAAATTGCACATTTGATCGTATAAAAAAATTATGCATTCCTATTTGAAAAAAATCAAGTTACCTTTGATTAAAGTTTCCTTAATTGATCTACAGATTTCTCCAAGTACAAATGTAATTCGAACTTGACCGTCTAACGTAAGCTGACACATTTCATGTAGTAGTAACATGGCAAAGTTACAGCCCTCTAAGATTTATAGTAGCTGCGATATTCAATTTTCTTCTGACATTTACCTATATCCAAAATTGTGATTTGCACCTAAACGGTTCGCTTAAAGTCCCATGTGTGATACATAAAGTCAGACTAAAATTAAATAAAATATGCAATAATATATAGAGTGTTACATTTAAAAAAACAAAACTTTGAAATGTCACGCTTTTATTAGACACGCTGTATAAAAGCCATTATTTTTAAAATGTAGTCCAGCTCGACCTACATACACCTGTAGAGTCGATTTTTCGAAAAGTGGTATCGTTTGATCACAAGAGTGCGAGGCGTTGAGCTTGACTCACCCTGTATACCTACGCCAATAACCAAAAAAGTACGTAATTAATCCCGCTAGAGGTCGATTATTTTTCCGGCGTTTTCTGGTACACATACGGAGAAGTATGTATCAGGCTGCTCTTCAACGACTTCTGAGTTTCAATATCATGAATTATAGGCTGTAAAGCACTTATATCTTCATAAATTAATAAGAACTAACCTGAAAGGCCTCTGTCACCTTTCTGACCCTGTGAACCTGGAGTTCCAGGACTACCTATAAACATAAATAAATGAATAAAAATGAATAAACCATAAAAGTAAAATACAAGTACGATTCTTAGCGGAAATAAAAATATAAAATTTGTAAGAAAATATGTTTTGACATAAGAATATCACTTTTCAGAAATAATATAATAAGCGATGTGAATAACATGGAAAATAACAAAATAAATAACAGATTACAAAAATAAAAAACAAACCTTGGGCCCCACTTTCCCCTTTCTGCCCCGGAACTCCCGGCAATCCTGGAAAACCTCTGTTTCCTGAGAAACACAATGAATAATGTAGCATATGACAGTATCGAATCCAAATCAAATATCTTTGGGTTTCTCTGTATTCACGTAGGCGTAATATCATAAATATTACAGTCTACGTAAATAAGTAAAATCCATAAACCGTCAAACTCACTGGGACATCCCCAAACTTATACGTCCTACTTCCCTGACCGATAGGTGAGGGGAGTATTTTAATCGCGAAAATTTTCGATGTCGAGATGATACGCTTTTTTGGGCATTATATGATATCTACATAACAAAATCCACGTCTGCCCGTCTGACTGTTGGCGTTCTTCTATAGCCTCGTAATCTCAGTAACCGCTGCATGGCTTGTGTTAAAATTTAGGTAGCGATATGCTGTGGGGTCGTAGTAGGTAATGCTGCTATAATTTTCAAAATCGGTGCATGGGCGGCGAAGTAATTATTAAAACAAGAAAAACAAGAAAAAAACAAATGCGAGTTCACTGGCCGCGCGATATTGAGAAAAAGGCTAGAGGCGGTACCTTAGAAGTGGGTCCGAAGACGAAACATGTTCATGATAGATCATGTTTTCTGTAATATTGACTCCTGAAAGCTTGAATGAGTGACTTACTGCCACCACCTAGCTTTTCATTACAATCGGTACCGTACTGTCTTAGCCTTCCTAGGTGACTTCAACGTTCACAACTCATACTGGCTCAAACACTCGAACAAAACAGATGACAAGGGAGGTGAAGCTGAAGCCTTCGCTATTAGCTGCGGCTTGGAGCAGATAATTAAAGAACCAAAAAGGATCATCAGCCGCCACGGAGATTTTGCTAGTCTGCTAGAAGTGCTAGACTTATATCAGACAACTACTCCAATTTACACAGTGAAAGTAACCGCTCTACTAGGATCGTCTGATCATAAAACCGTCTCAACGCTATGCTCCTGCATTGTATTCTCCAGATCCCCACCATACAAAGCCTCGCCGAGTCTGGCATTACGGATCAGCAAAGTGGGACGACCTAAGAGAATACTACCAATCCTTTCCTGGAAAGACGTCTGCTTCAAGTCACAAGACCCATCAGCTTGCGCCCAAGAAATAACAGAGCTATTAATATCCGGCATGGAAGCCTATATTCTTCATGTCGACAAGCGTCCCTCCAAAACAAGCCATGGTTTAATCAGCTTTGTAGGGATGCAGTTACCTCTAAAAACCAACATTACAAGGAATGGAGGAAAAATCCAAATGCCGAGAACCACTGCAATTTCATCGACGCCAGAAACCACTGTGAACGCGTGAATGACAGCAGCAAAGAGGGACACAAAAAAAATTAAGAACAAGTTCCTCTCATGTCCTAGTTCGTCCACAACATTCTGGTCTGTAGCTAAGGCTGTTAGTCAGAATTTTTCCTATTCGTCGATACCACCCTTGACCAGAGAGGACAAGTCCATCGCTTCTTCTCCTAAAGAAAAAGCAGACATCTTAGGGAGGGGAAATTTCAAGATAGAGATGTAAAAAGCATCCTCCAAAAACTAAACACGAAGAAAGCTACTGGTACTGACCATATTCCAGCGATTGTCCTTAAACGCTGTGCTGCTGAGTTTGCACCTATTCTTTGCAAGCTATCGTATCAGCGAGGCGTATTTCCCGCTTCATAGATGATTGGCTGCGTGCAACCCATCCCTAAGAAAGGGAAGAAAACCGATCCCACCAATTATAGGTCTGTGGCCCTTCTCATCATGTCTGAGGTTATGGAGACTGTCATTAATACACAGCTCCTGAAATATCAATAGCAATACTGACTTGCTAAAATGGCATTCCAGAAGCTTGGAGTTTTGTTTCGCTGTAGGAAGCTGTACACAGCAGAGCTACTACTGCTGCTCCACAAGGCACAGATCCGACTATCGCTGGAGTATTGCTCCCATGTGTGGGGGTGGGCTCCGAAGCGTTCTCTAAAACTTCTGGACACTATCCAGAAGAGAGCAATTAGACTAATCGATACGCCTAACCTCACAAATGACCTCCACAGCCTGGAACATCGAAGAAGGGTGGCTGACCTATCCCTGCTTTACAGATTCTATCACAGAAGATGTTCGAATGAGCTCTCCCAGATAATAACACCAAAGGCTGTCCGAATGATGAACACTGCTTCTCGTCCTTACCCGGTCGGGGTCCTTGCTTCCCGAACCAGTCTCCTTCAGCATTCCTTCTTTTGGAGAACTTCGACGCTGTGGAATGAGCTGCCGCGGAATTTGTTTCCCGACGGCTACAACCTTAGGCGTTTTAAATCGAACGTGAACTGACACTTATCCTCTCGCAGAGCTTCTACAGCGCCATAGGCTTTCAGCCTTTGCGGGAGGCTGGCAATAAAAAAAGCATCGAATTTTACCATATTCTTTAGTTGCCCAGCGGTAATGATCTCCAGATTCTTTGACAGCAAAGCAGCTGCTGCCAAACTTTTACATTCGAGCTCGACTACAGAGATTGGTCTATTGCTTATGATGCCTGCGTGCAAAGTAATGACAAAACTATTGATTAGGTTTGTAGTGCTGGAGAGTAGATCACTCATGTTGAGCATAAACAAAGCTAACCAATCGCACATTTAACTGGAGTGGATCAAATGCATTTGAAATATCGAAGGCAACGATGTGAGCCAAATCTCTCCAAAGGAATGGATGAATTTGCTCCATGCAAGTGTGACGTAAGCCGGGAGACCTTGTTGTAAAATTTGGAATTACCCACACATCTGTGGCCTTACCATTGATCTTGAGTTCAATCTAGATACTCAGTTAGAGGCTTACGTGTTGATTTTAAGTAGCAAAGCTCGTACTGCATACTAGAAATCAAATGAGCAGGCATTAATTCTGAAGTAGCTGAGTCAAAACTTGTTTAATGTGCTTGTTCTGCCGCTGTAAGCTAATGGCAGGTACTACAGATTAATTGCCTTTAGTGTGGCGTGATATATGGAGGAAATACTGGAAGCTCTCGAGTGAAACAATGTAGTACAGGTATTCTATGTTAGCGTGTGACAACAAGACTTAAAATGAAACATGTTATTAGCAGCTGAAGGATAATTTATGGATTCATGCATTATGATATCGAAAGGGTCAGCAGATGTAAATATTTGGGATACATGATAAACGAAAGATGAGACCCATATTAGAAGATAAGATGTAGAATTGAACAAGCTAAGACAATTTTCCTGAAACTTCGAAAATTTCTCACCAACAAAAACTTGAACTTCAGCCTCATATACAGGATTCATCATGCTATGCCTGATTTACTCTATTGTACGGCGTGGAAGCATGGATGCAGCAATCATAAATATGATCGAAGCGTTCGAAATGTGGACCCTGCGACGAATGCTGAGAGTGTTCTGGGTCGATCATGCGAAAAATGAGAATGTTATCCAGAGAGCCGGTTTAGGAGAACGAGAACTTTTTGAGGTTATAAGAAAACTAGCTTACCTAGGACATATAATGCGTGGAGAACGCTATCACCTTCACGTCTCATTCTTCAAGGAAAGATCGAAGGAGGAAGAAGAGGAATTGGAAGAAAAAAGCTATCCTGGCTGAGAAATATCCATCACTAGACAGGAATAAGCGATTTACAAAAATATTTATAGAGGGCTGCAATTAATAGGGAGAAATGAGGGACGCCTACACAGGAATTTACATGGCACCTTTAGAAGAAGCAGAATGCGTAAGAACCTAAACTCTAAGTAACTAGACTTATAGATCTTAAAAAGTCCCAATCAGGGAGAATATTGAATATGAATTCGTATGGGGTTTTGTTGCTTTGACGTTGATTAGAAATTGGCAATAACATGCACCTGAAAAGCTCTAGTCATCAAATTTGATTGCACAACGTAAAGTAAAAGGGGTGATACACGTACGAACTTTAAGTACGCGGTTTTTAAATTCGCGAACTTACTCGGCTCGACGTCGGTGACACACGTGAAGCTGAAATCAGTTATTTTAATAATTTTCCCAAGTAAACAAAACTTCTAACAAACGCCAAACACAACAAGCGTTGCGCATTGATGGCCTGCTGAAACAAAGTGGTGGCTCGCGGCTCGCAGTACGAACCGAGACAAGCTACGAGCAAGATTTCAAACACGGTTGCCATATTGGGGGATTTTCCCCCAAATTTGGGGTATTTTCAGCCTACTGGGGGAAATTTTGGGGGTCATTATTTCCTGGAGGATTTTCTGGGAGAGAGAATAAAGCCTTAGAAATTTTTGGGGGTACTTTTTTTCATTTTTAATAACGCAAAACTGAAAATTTACACTTGCTGTTTTTTATTTTGGCACGCCCAACTCTACACTTCCTTCTTAAGCTTAACTCAGATGCACACGACATCCAATGATACGACGGTACGAAACTGTCTCTATTGGTTGAAATATTTTGATTTGACATAATTTTGAATATTTTAACCAATAGGATGTTTCGTACCGTTGTATGGTCGGATGTCGTGTGCATCTGAATTAAGCTTTAAAAGTGGCGGCAATATTAAGGGTGAGATAGCACCTATGAAAATTGGCTGTGCTAACTTTACACCAAATGAGAATATGTTACGCAGGTTCAACGCAGACGTGTATAAAGTTGCTGATGACAATACCTTAGATATACTATTTGAATAAATTTCATAGTTTAACCTCATACATTTTTTGTTTGCTATATTTAATACATTACTTAAAATGTTTACTTTTTTTGTTACGAAGATTACATATTAATACTATTAGTCTATGAAAGAATCTATTTTTTATGTTTTGTTAAACCACAACCTCAAAAGATATTTGTTAAACTTCTATTTCTTTTTAAGTTTCAACGGATTATTTTCTGAGTGTATACAAGAATGACAAAAAATCCGTTTTTCAGAAGAACATCTTTTATTCGACTTTGTTTACATTTCACTATCGCTAAGTGTACGTGTAATACATAAAAAAAATTATATTCATTTATGTCTTGATATTTTTGTTAAAAACATTTTGGGGGATTTTTTTCAAACATGTCTAATTTGGGGGATTTTTGAACCTGACCTAGGGGAAATCCATCAAATCCATCTGGCAACCCTGATTTCAAACCAGTTGTATCGCCGGCGGTTTACGCGACGGTTTTAAAGTACGCGTACTTACGGTGGCATACAGGCGAAAAAGGTCATCGAGCCATAAGTACGCGTACTTGCTCGTACGTGTAAAACGCCTTTTAGTCATCAAATTTGATTGCACAACGTAAAGTTAGAATTAGGTCCACTAAGGTCTAGGTTAAAACTGGGCCTGTATTCATCCAAAGCTCTGTAATTATTATGATAATTGTATCTCAGACCTCAAGATGATGAAGTTGCCTCTTTTGTGACGAATTCCAAACGGAACATAACAAGAATAAATTATAAATTTATCAAATGTGCATGCGCGTCTCGAATTAGTTCCGAATTTTCCAGCTCTGCGAAGGCTTGTCTAAGTTCTATAAGACAGCAGGTTGTAAACAGAATATTCTAAGGCGTAGACCTAATACATAAACCACAAAATAGGGATTACCACAAAATAAGTACTTCAGAACAGAACACTGGGGGTTATTTAGTGACTTCAGAATTAAATATCCCTGCCTTCATTCCAGAGTCTGCTGAACGCATTACGAACAAGTTCAAATGTCAAGAGGTGTGCTCCACGGACACGCAATTTTTCACCCAGAACAGGAATTTACTTCACGAACAACAGCTTCACAACTGCACATGCGCTCATGTTCTTAATGTGTCCAGGATTAGCTCCGCAAAAACAGCTAATGTCTTGGCTAGATGCTAGAAGGCTCCATTTAGACTTTAGCCCCCAAAACTCAAATTTGATATTGCCTAATTTTAGAGAGGTCCACAAGCCACCCTGATTGATTTTCTCCTTTCAATGTTCTTGCCTCTACGTAGCAATGAACTTTTCTCATTTTTTTCATTACTCCAGTCTGTCACATTTAGTTTATAAAACATGTTATCGAGTACAAACCCATGTCTCCAGGAATTCCAGGGAACCCCCTTAATCCTTGTGCTCCGGTGTCGCCTTTAGGGCCTGGCGGTCCTTGAGGACCCGGTGTTTTAGGGCAGAACTCGTGGACCTTTTGGCAGTATCCTTCCAGCGCCTTTTCCTGCAAGAGAAATACGTGTTTGCAATGCTTCTGAATAAGAAAATAATATATCACAGCAAGAAATCGTCTTGAAGTTGTATTTATTTATTTATTATTTAGCGTACGGCTACACGGATGATTGGTAAGTCATGAACAGTAAAATACAATACAAACATTGGATTTAAAGACAAACAAAAACAAATAGATTCAGATTTTAAAATTAAGACCATTTATCCAGTCCACTACAGAGTTCGAGGCTTCGAAGAAATCCGACTGTTCTCCAGCATACGAGGTAAGGCTTAATTCAGGTGACGCGCGTACGACGCACGTTGTCGCGGCGCTCGTTTTGAAAATACACATAATTAATTCAAGCTGTTCACATGGACGCGCGCACGATAAATTGTACGCGCGTACGACGCCACTAGACGCAGAGAATCTCAATACGCGCGTCCGTCAGCGGCGACGCGCGTATTGAAATAGTAGACGCTCCCATTCAGTGTTGCCAGATTACACGATTAATCGTGTAATTACACGATTTTGGTCCCCATTACACGATTACACGAATAGAAGGCAAATTCACACGATTTTAGGCGTTCGTTAAAAAAATAGCTATTTTTGATAAAAATTTAAAACTAATAAGCTAGACTGTGAAAAAGAGTCAATTAATTTTACTTAAATTACCTAACCTAACTCAAGTCCGCCCCGTGCCTGGTCATATCGATATCGATTATGAAATTTTTTCGCGCGATCAAATAAATTGCCAATACTAGGGCATTCAGTGCCAATTTAATCGTGCGTAGTTCGATTACCAACACAATTCTGTTCCTTTCTCGTTCAGTCTGATGATAAATGATACCTGATAGTGATTCGTCAGAAAAATCATACCCTTGCACCCTTCCAAAAAATGTAGTCAAGTTGATTGACTCAGTACTTGGTGTGATACCAATTTTATTATTTTCCCCTCGATTTTCCCATAGCATGAAGCTATAGTTTAGATGCCATTGCAACCAAATCATCGCTCGCCCGACCGCAAAAAAGTGTTTTATTCTATTAGGTACTTCTTTCACAGGTCAATGGACAATCTATCATGAATACAACAAATTTTTCAGTTTTACAATCCCCCACCCCCGAACCACTCGAACTTCACCCCCGCCCAAAAGTAGAAAATGATCAGGAACTCCTAAAATGCCTAAAAACGAAGTTTGAGGAATATTTGGAATTTTTCGTTTTTTGCTAGTTACTCCGTCGATCATGCACCGATTTTCAAAATTGCAGCAACATTACAGACCTGCTACGATCCCAGCTACCTAAATTTCATCAAAATCCATGCAGCGGTTACTGAGATTAGGAGTCTATAAAAACACCAACAGACAGACAGACCGACAGACAGACAGACAGACCGACGGAAATGAGTAACGTGGATTTTCGTTATGTAGACATCATAAAACGCCCGAAAAGTATATTATCTCAAAATCGAAAATTTTCGCGATCACAATACGGTGTGGGAAGTAAAAAGCACAAAAGTGTGGAGTATAAGCAGAAATGTAAAAGAGAGTGGGGAAGAAGAATGGAAGTGAGTCCAGGCAAGCAAGAAAGGACCAGTGTAAGCAATTTGGGATGGTATGTTAGCTTTTTACTTAGTTTGGTACCCTTTAAATTATTTATCTAATATTTTTTATGAGTTTACACGATTTTACACGATTTTTGGAAGTCGCGTTGCACGAATTTCTCTCCACTTCATCTGGCAACACTGCTCCCATTGCCTGTTCAGTTGGCGCCCGTCTTTTCTAGCGTTCAGTCGACAACTATGAGTCGACATACCTGGTGTCTCTCTGCAAAAATTTATTTCTCACGTATGCTATTGAAATGAAAACAGAAGAATTCAACACAGATGTTTTCATTGATGAAATTGAGAGGAGGCCTACGATTTGCATTCCAAATTATATTCAAATAAGACGGCAAAGAAGAGCGCCTGGGAGGAACTGGTCCTAATGTTTTGCAAATCCGATGATATCGAAGAAAAAAAGAAAATATTAGGTAGGTTTTTGGTACTGCCTTATCTATAATAGATGTTTACAGTTAATACAGCAATTCAGATCATTCTATCCTGCCATTCTAGTTTTCCTTCATTCACAAAGTGCTTTGTCAACTTTACTCCTGAAGTAGTTAAAAAATTTAGGTCCGTGATTTCGCAGGCTGGGATACAGTGTAACGTACAAACTTGTAGAAAGTCTATTCCTTAAAATTGGGTGAACCCAGTGTGTCCTTTCCCTCCTACGTCGTTTCCCTCTTCTATATGCTAACCAAACACAAACAGCTTCTCCTACATCCACTCTCGTTAATAACAATAAATACACTGACACTCGATTGCCCAGTTTCACTCTACGCGCGTCATCTGAACACAGATGCAACAAACGTGCGCCACGTCGACGCGCGTCGTATGCGCGTCATCTGAAATAAGCCTAAGCGGGCATTCGGTGGCAATATGTTAATCAGTCTGCCGGGGTTCTCCACAGTCACGGAACGGTGATTCGGATATCCCCCATTTGAAGAACGAGTTGTAAAGTATATTTGTAACATATTTTTTGATCCGATTTATTATTTATCATAGATAGATATAGGAAGTATTGTGATTGTAATAATTGCTTAGGTTTGGATAAAACGTGTTTTGCGCGATTTATGACATCTACGTCATAAAAAATCATGCTACTCACGACTGTCGGTGTGTCGTTCTGTACAGGTCGATGAAAATTGAAAAAATATTGAGTGATCACAGCAATACGGACGAAAAAGCTTAATAATTTTTGAAAACTCATCACCCAATACAGACGTTGCAGTAATTAGTAAAAGCCGAGAATGCCTTGCCCTTTCTAAAACGTGAAAGTTACCGATTATAATGAAATTTATCTTCCATACTAATGCTGTTACAACGGTAAAAAAGCTCTATACTTATCATTGTTACGAGAAACGATCCGAGGAAGCTACCAAACTCCGTTTTTACACATTTTAAAGGCCACTGATCAATTTTCAAAAAATTTCGAACGGATAAAAGTGGGATAGAAATAAAATAAGGGTTGTGGTGTGTATCACAGTAGTGTAAATTCATTAGCACAACCACATTCTTTTAACACGCTTTTATTAGCTTTACCTGTATGATTGTAAGTTACTTTTTTGTTTGTGAGCTTGTTACTCTCCTTTGGATTAAGAAGTCGGAACATTGAACGCCCCAACTCTGCCGCAAAGCGATTTTGATGGCTTCAAATCCGTCGGACCAGCGGTCGTATCCGCTGATTAAGAGATGGCGCAGACACCTTAAAGTTTGTTAGTATTACACAGAGGCGTACCGACGAGAGCTTAAAAGGCGTCCAACTGCTTGAGATTTGGTATCTTTGTGAAATTTATTCAGGAAAGTCGACAGCTTCAATTATCGTTTATGCAGTAAGTAATGGTAATGGTTATGCTATGAATATTAATCAAAAACGATTGTTTATCTCAGTTGGATAGAGTATTAATACACACAGCTTAAAAAACTACAAAAAAACACGCTTTAATAATAAAGTTAACTAAAAAATGAAAAATAAATACAGTTTAAAAAGCTGAAAAACACGCTTTTCAAGAACGTCGGATTAAAAAGTTTCACACATTTTAGTCATATTCGGCGCATCTGTATTTGCAAGCGTTTATCAACAACTATTAATAAAAATAAATATTATTCCTTTTTCTCTCACCGAAACTACATCAATCACAGCTGTCAGCTACATTCAAGGCATTGCCTTAAACGATTCAGTACTCGGAAAAAATTGTTCATGTTTTCAGGCGAAACGACACTGGATTACTTTTGTCAGGCTAGATAAATTGCAGGTGATTTAGTTAAAACCCGATAATACTATAAGCCAGTGGCGTACTCACTTAACAGGTAGAACAGGAAAGTGAATATACTATTGATATACTGGACTTGAAAAAAAAGAACGGTCGATTATTAGGTGAAATATCCAAGATATCGAAAAAAATGAAGTCAAGTTGATTGACTCAGTACTTCCCACACATTACGCTGATACCAGTTTATTATTTTCCCATAGCATGAAGCTTTAGTCTAAGATCCCTTGCAATCAAATAATTGCCACCCCCCCCCCCCTAAAATTGTCTTATGCCGCTAGGTCTTTCCTTCACAGGTCAATGGACAGCCTATTATCGATACTACAAACTTCTCAGTTTTACAACCCCCACTCCCCCAACCACCTCACTTTCACCCCCACCCAAAAAACTGGTAGGAAATGATCAGGAACCCCTAAAACATCTAAAAACCGAATTTGAGTTGCTTTCATACTTGTCACGTTCTTTGATTATTGCTACGCTGCCACTGACAAGATTTTTAACAAACATACGCGTTTTCCATTCTCACCACGGTAACAATATACTGTGTCAAAATTTCATTAGAATCAATTTAATAGTGTCCACGTTACAAAATACAAAACGATTTAGACCAATCAATTCTCGTATAGTATACAGAAAATTCTAAGTCCCTTAGTTTCTGTAATAGGCTAGGCAATGTTCGGATGCACCTAAAAAGGTGATTTGTGTCGCTAGATCTTCCTTCACAGGTTAGTGGACAGCCTATTATGAGTACAAGAATTTTTTTAATTTTTCAACCCCCAACCCCCCAACCACCCCCATTTCACCCCCACCCCAAAAAAAACGCAGAAAATGATCAGGAACCTCTAAAACGCTTAAAAACGAAGTTTGAGCTGTTTTTATATTCCTAGCTTTTTTATTATTTCTGCGCCGCCACTGGCACGATTTATCAAAACCATACGCGTTTTCCATCTTCTCCATGGTAGTAATGCCACTTCAAAATTTCATTAAAATCAATTCAACAGTTCCTCGTTACAACGATCTGACGCAATACTCTCGTATGTTTACATCAAAAAAAAAAAATGTTAAGTCCTTTGCTTTCTGTAATAGGTAAAGGCAATGTTCAGAGGGACCTAAAAAAGTTATTTATGTCGCCAGGTCTTCCTCCACAGGTCAGTGGACAGTCTATTATGAAAGCAACAATTTTTTCAATTTTACAACCCCCCACCCCCCAACCACCCCAATTTCACCCCCGCCCAAAAAAAAATAGAAAATGATCAGGGACCCCTAAAACGCCTAAAAACGAAGTTTCAGCAATATTTAATTTTTTTTGTTTTTTGCTAATTACTCCGCCGCCTATGCACCGATTTTCAAAATTATAGGAACATTACCTACTACGACCCCACAGCATACCGCTGCCCAAATTTCATCACAATCCATGCAGCGATTACTGAGATTACGAGGGTAGAAAGACGCGACAGACAGACAGACAGACAGACAGACCGACAGACAGACCGACAGACAGACAGACGGACCGACAGACAGACCGACGGAAATGAGTGACGTGGATTTTCGTTATGTACACATCATAAAACGCCCAAAAAACGTATTATCTCAAAATCGAAAATTTTCGCGATCACAATACTCCCCTCACCTATCGGTGTGGGAAGTAAAAGCTTGAAGCGAGAGAGTTTTAAGTATGTCCCGTGTAACCAGACGATATAAGTTTTCCCAAACTATATAGATTAGACACTATTCTAGAAAGATTTCTCGTTAAATATTTAAAATATATAGTGAATTTATAGTACAAGTAAATATTTCATCTAAAGATATTTCCTTTGTTTAATATGTACAGCGACTATAAATATGTATCTGTATATATTTCCCTATATAAAACCTATTGTTTACATTTAAATTTATAGTACATATTTCATAAAGTATCGGGATATCATCGATAAATCTCCTATATAGATCCTGTAAAATTTCTATTAATTAGTCTATGAGTTCTGTGATCTTGCGCACTATCGCAACAGATGACGAGTTGACAGACTCCGGCTGACTTTTATGTGAGGTTATGTGCATTCTAATCTAAAATCTAACCTGCATTTTGTTGTTTCTGATGATGGTACTGTTCCTGTAAAATATATACCCATACACCTATACCGTCTGTTGTGCAATCGTCTAACGCACAGCTCATATTTGTTCCTTTAATCCTACCTTTAATAGACTTTGAATGACGAGTTTGACATCCTCTTTTTATATCAGTCCGATTTTGTACCCATTGGCGACAAGACATACTTTTGATTTTCGGCATTTTATTCAAATCCTATTTCTATTAACTTAATACTGGCGAATGAATGGTAAACATAGATGATATAGAAGCATCTAACTCAAGCGATATTTAGCCGAGAGGTAAGAAAGCCAGATAGTCAAACTTCGAAACAGATCTACGCCGTGTACATATGGGTTCGAATCCCAGCACCACCACACCACTTCCATTTAAGGTGTTAATTGATTCAGATGACACAGCAAAAATAGTTAAAAAATCATAATGTATAATCCGCTAAAAATAATTTTGAATTTATAAAACTTTTTTAAATCATTGTTTAATTTATATCGCTGGTTAGTTTCTTTACAGGTAGCATACATAGTATATGTATAGTAACAGTACCGGTTTGATATATTAAACTTTATTCAATATAAATCTAGAAGGTATCGTAGCTATAACGAACCGATAAATGTCAACTTTATTATATCTATAGACACTAGACAGAATGTATTCAAACCCGTATCGTCGCTGTGCAGGGGGAATATAGTTTACCTTTATCGAGTAAAGATTTCAATATATATTCGATAAAGGTTAAGTATAGTTTGGTTGTACGGGCTAGTGTACAACAGTGACATTTTTTAATTATATTGCGTTGATCGTAAAGTCATGTTGCACCTGAATTACATTTTTATTAATGAAACACCGTGTATGTTATTAGATACTTAACAGCTTCCAAACCAAAAACCTTGCATGAGTTTTTAAAGGTTTAAACATGTTGAAGACTTATTTGCATGCAATAATTTTATTCTCTTGACCTGCTTCAAAATTTTAGGCAGCACTGACCTCAACATGTCTGCAAAGCATCAGGTGTCACTTATGTAGGTGCCAAGTCATGCTGGAGTTTTCTGTAATGCAACGGCAGGCGAGATCCCAAGGCGAGAGTCGAGGAATAATTTTCTAGATCCTAAGCCGGTTGTGGGGCCAGCAGCAGGTACCATTAGGAAGAAAACAGAGATATGGTTGCAAAATAAACATCTGGTGAGATGGAGAGGAATCTCTGGACATCTTTGGCTAGCTGGAGAACTTATTTAAGGACCTCTGGCCAAGGTAGGGTATTTCAGTCTTTCGTTGGACACAAGGCGGCTACTTGTGGCCCTGCTATCTGGCCATAACACCTTCAGACCTCACTAAGTCACTTGTATGTTACGAGGATGGCTAGGATGTTTTCGAATTCTTTTATTCTGGGGTGTTACTGTTATATGGTTAGATCAACCATTATTTTTTGGGAGGTCTGGCACTACTGGTAGTTAACCACAGAGTTAACATCTCTAGAGGGAGCCTAATATGAATATTGGCCAGCCAACATCTATAGCGCTATTGCTACTCTTCTTCGTCCGCTTAAGGACCTTCCAGTTTCTACAAAATCTGGCAGTTTCCGCAGTTTGAACACATGTTCCTCAAAGTATTTAACTGGATATTTAACTATACATTAAAATATACTTGCAGTGTAACTGATTTACGTGAAGATAATTTGTATTGATTTAACAAAATCTCAAAAATGGTAAATGTCATAGCGGAATGTTGCAATAACTTCTAATATGTCGTAAATCTGGCAACCTACAATCGGCGTCCCCTAAAGCTGTCATGTGGCTGTCATTGTAGTTGTGGTTATTCCGTATGTTGAGATTTTTGTTGTTTTAGTGTATATTTGAGTGACTTTGTGACTATTTGTGGTGTGAATTAAATTATTTATGAACAATGTTGTCATAGTTGCATGATGAGATGAAATAAAAAGTCCATAGTTTGCTGCAATAGCGACGAATCGGTGAACACCACTTATCATAGGTTAGTATAGGTTTTGTTTTGATTTTCAGTAGCGCAAAATATGGGGAAACACTTCATGGTAATAACAAATTATCAACTGTTACCATCAAGTTATGATAAGAGTAGCTCTCTAAGTATAGCTAAATACTAATACAACTTATTGGTATCAGTTTGTAACATCACAGTAATAATTGAATCTATTAATGAACATCCAATTTTAATATAAAATCGTACGCCACTGGTAATGCCCTCAAACTGTCAAAATTTCCATTACATGTTGGCTGGTCAGCGACCTGTGCATTTTGTTGTTTACATGTTTACATTCCCTCTAGAGATGTTAACTCTGTGTAGTTAACTTTGTAACTTTAATAGCTATAGTTCTTTATCGTCTGTATTATCCGTAGCTGATATCGATATTTAGCACACGTGAAAGATTGTCATCAGCTGAACGTACTAACTTACGCACTTTGAAGCACATTGTGTAGTTGTCAGCGCTGTGTTTCAAGACTTATTTTGTCAAATTGGGTGTTTAACCCGTCTAAAGGTTTAGCCCTAGGTGAGTGAACCTAATTACTACCTGGGCACGCAGGTGATCAAATGTTTTGAATTTATGGACAGGGCTCTAAAAAATAGGCCTGAGTTCGTTTTAACGAAACTCGAAATGCGGGTCGAGAGAGATATTATTTGGTGCAGACCTCAGCATGGAGACCTATATTCCACATGTAGTCAAGCGTCCCTCCAAAAACAAGCCATGGTTTAGTCAGCGTTGTAGAGATGCAGTTATCTCTAAAAACCAACATTACAAGGAATGGAGGAAAAATCCAAACGCCGAGAACCACCGCAGTTTTATCGACGCCAGAAGCCACTGTAAACGCGTGATTGACAACTGCAAGGAGGAACACAACCAAAAAATTAAGAACAAGCTCCTCTCATGTCCTAGTTCGTCCAGAACATTCTGGTCTGTAGCTAAGGCTGTTAGTCAGAACTTTTACTATTCCTCAATACCACCCTTGACCAGAGAGGACAAGTCCATCGCTTCCGTTCCTAAAGAAAAAGCAGACACCTTAGGGAGGCTTTTCGCAGCCAATTCTACCGTAGACTTCCAAGGAAGCAATCCGACCACCAACATAAACGTAAACTCGAGAATGGCAGAGGTCAAATTTCAACATCGAGATGTAAAAAGCATCCTCCAGAAGCAAAACACGAAGAAAGCTACTGGCCCCGACCAAATTCCAGCCATTGTCCTTAAACGCTGTGCCGCTGAGCTTGCACCTATTCTTTGCAAGCTCTTCAAACTATCATATCAGCAAGGCGTGTTTCCCGCTTCATGGAAAATTGGCTGCGTACAACCCATCCCTAAGAAAGGCAAAAAAACCGATCCCACAAACTATAGACCTGTGGCTCTTCTCAGCATCATGTCCAAGGTTATGGAGACTGTCATTAACACACAGATCCTGAAGTACCTGGACAATAATAACATCATAAATGATCGCCAGTATGGCTTCCGGAAGCACAGGTCTACGGGTGACCTTCTGGCCTATGTCTCTCACTTGTGGAACAGAGCGATTGAAAACCATGGCGAATCCCGTGTTGTTACGCTTGACATATCGAAAGCCTTCGACAGAGTGTGGCATGAGGGACTTCTAGTCAAGCTTGCTGCTTATGGACTACCACCTGGTCTGCGCCAGTGGCTGAACAGCTTTTTGAACGACCGATCTCTGTTCGTTGTAGTCGAAGGCTGTTCATCAGATGTATTTTCAATAAACGCCGGTGTTCCTCAGGGATCTGTTTTATCCCCTACACTGTTCCTGCTGTACATCAACGAGCTGCTGGAAATAACATCCAATCCAATCTACAGCTTTGCAGACGACAGTACATTGATATCGTGCATGGAACCAGGCAAGCCACTATCATCCCAGGAGACGGTACGTCAACGACAGCAGCATGCCTCACAGATCAACGCAGATATCAAAAAAATTGTCGAGTGGGGATTAGTAAATAAAGTACAGTTCAACGTACAGAAAACCCAGGCAACAACACTTACAAAGAAGTCTCACACTGGCTTACCAACATTGGAAATGGAGGGTCATCCCATAGACGAGTCACCTTCCGTCAAGCTTTTGGGGGTCAACATCAACAACAACATGTCCTGGCACGACCTCGTCGTCAGTATTGCTAAAACGGCATCCCAGAAGCTTGGAGTTTTGTTCCGCTGTAGGAAGCTGTACACACCAGAACAACTACTGCTGCACAGATCCGACCACCGCTGGAGTATTGCTCCCATGTGTGGGGATGCGCTCCCAAGCACTCTCTAAAGCTTTTGGACACCATCCAGAAGAGAGCAATTAACTAATCGATACGCCTAACCTCACAAAGGACCTCCATAGCCTCGAACATCGAAGAAGGGTGGCTGACCTGTCCCTGTTCTACAGATTCTATCACGGAAGATGTTCGAGTGAGCTCTCTCAGGTAATAACAGCAAAGGCCGCCCGAACGAGGAACACTAGAGAGGCTCTGCGAGCTCATCCTTACCAGGTCGAGGTCCCTACTCCACGAACCAGTCTCCTCCAGCATTCCTTTTTTTGGAGAACTTGGAACGCTGTGGAACGAGCTGCCAGGGAATTTGTTTCCCGCCAGCTACAACCTGCAGCGCTTCAAATCTAACGTGCACCGACACTTATCCTCTCGCAGCGCTTCTATAGCGACATAGGCTTTTAGCCTTTGCGGGAGGCTGACCATAAAAAAAAAAGAATAACAAATGAACATAGAGGTAGTAAACAACTAATTCTAATAGGCCGACATCTTTTCGTACGTTGTCATATCGACCACCATGTACGGCAATCATAATTATTTACTATCGTCTTAATTGTATAGTGTCCAGAAATATTCCATTCTGCGTTAAAAAAGATGGTATTTTGATGGTTCAGGAATGATTAGAGCAAAATCCATAGATATGTTGACCTCTACTGCGTTACTGCATATTTCTTCATCATAAATGCAAATTCTGAAGTCTTACATAATTTTGGGGAGCTGGCAACGCCGCAAGCCCTCACCTGTCAAACGCTTGCTTTGTTTATTGTTTGTGCGTCTTTTATGCTTGGTCAGTGAAATCAAAATTTGCTATTTATTGGTAACTCTAGTGAAGCTTTACGGACTTGCTGTGCTATATTCGAGTGTAGTTAACAGTTTTTCGAGATGGAATTCAAAAAGTGCAGTGTCTGTAACATGGTTTGCATTGGAAGAATTTTCAGGTTAGTTGGCATTACACAGCATTGTTTACAATTTGAACTGTCATAGCTGATCAATATTTGGTGGCTGAAGTGTCAAAAGATGATGGCTTTGAGCACGCCATGCTGAAGTAGTTTGTTTACTACCTCTATGTTCAGTTGCTACTCTGAGGTGCGGACTGAAGCCCTAAGTCAAACGACACGACTTCCAGACGGAGGGAACGCCTCCCGTGAAATTGTAGAGCACTTTGAAATTTCAGTACGTGACATAACTTATCCCCAGCGGTTGGGGTATTGAGGTCTAAATTGGTCGAGTTAGACCATTCACGGAGTGAGATAACGCTCCCATGAAGATCTACGCCACTTTTGAAATTTCGAACCTAACCTAAAAACGACTGCACAATTTTAATACTTTTTTATGAAATGTATATGGTGGCTACATATCATTCAAGGGAGCTCGGCAGTACTCTACTTGTGTACTCTACTCTTTGTACTAACAAAGACGTCAGCCGCAGTATCGGGACATGAAAAACAGAAAAGTTATGATACATTGAATTTTTTATGTTAAGCTACTGGGAAAATATAATTAACTAAATATCAGGTGGGTTTAGGCTTAATTAGGTTTGTGCAGGCATGTAACTATATGGGGCACTGGGCTATCCTGCCGATCCCTCCAAAAAAACATTTTGAGTATCTCGAATACTCCCCCATGTAGAGTTATCACTGGTTTTTTGCTTAATTTCCTCTTGCGAATCAAAATCAACGTTTCTTTCAGTCTATGTTTAATACAATTAGAGCTAATCAAGCCGAGTCGATTGATGCCCCTTTTTACCTCGACCAGTTTAGTTAGGTTATGTTAGGCAAAGTATTCAAATTTCCAAATTTCAAAGTGATGAAGATTCTAACCTGAATATTTTCTCCGTCTGGAAGTGATCTAGTTTGACTCAGAACGTCAAGTCGAATCGATGAACAGTATCAATACCCATTTTGACCTCAACAACTTCTCCGGTTTGGTTAAGTTAGGTTAAGTAATTATATTTCAAAATGCTGTTTTTCGCCAGAGCGTTTCCTTAGTCTGGGAGTGATGTCGTTCGACTCAGGATGTCAATCCGCGTCGATTGACACCCCTCTCGACCTCCATTCCGAGTTTCGCTAAAAGACAGACCAAATACCCTGTGAATTTAAGAAACGTTTGAAACAAAAGTTCCCTCTTTCTGTGAAATTAGACGGCAAATCATTTTCAGTTTTGTTATCGCTACCTATTAAAGGTCAAAGATTTATTTATACTGTTACTCTAAAAGGGACCCTGTCACTTAAAAAAATAGAAAATACGTTCGTCCAATGAATATTTCATAACAGGTTCCACGAGGCAAAATTAATTCAGGAAATATTAATCTTTCAGGCCGGAGGCTGTGTTTTTAGGAATGTAAGGACTTGAGACGGAAATAAACGTAGTTTATTTTATTCGGCAGGAGCTTTAGGGAAGGCAATCTTTCTTTCAATTTCCTACGGCTGTATAATTTTAGCACTAACAAGTTACTGCATTCTTTTATGCAGATCGTGGCTGGTCTACCTGGCAGATCCCATAATAATATTTGTTTCTAATTTACATATTGTTCGCAGGATATAGGCCAAGCATAAAAAAACCGTAGAATAGGATACAGAGGGTACAAATGCTTGCTTTCGTTTTATATTTGAAATCAGAAGGTATGACTATGTCACAAGCAAATTAAAGGATCTAAAATGGCTGTGCACGTCGGTATGTATTTTTTCTACTTCCCACATCTATAGGTGAGCGGAGTATTGTGATCGCGAAAATTTTCGATTTTGAGATAACACGCTTTTTGGGCGTCTTATGATGTCTACATAACGAAAATCCATGTCACTCATTTCCGTCGGTCTGTCGGTCTGTCGGTCTGTCGGTCTGTCGGTCTGTCGGTCTGTCGGTCTGTCGGTCTGTCGGTCTGTCGGTCTGTCGGTCTGGCGGTCTGGCGGTCTGTCGGTCTGTCGGTCTGTCGGTCTGTCGGTCTGTCGGTCTGTCGGTCTGTCGGTCTGTCGGTCTGTCGGTCTGTCGGTCTGTCGGTCTGTCGGTCTGTCGGTCTGTCGGTCTGTCGGTCTGTCGGTCTGTCGGTCTGTCGGTCTGTCGGTCTGTCGGTCTGTCGGTCTGTCGGTCTGTCGGTCTGTCGGTCTGTCGGTCTGTCGGTCTGTCGGTCTGTCGGTCTGTCGGTCTGTCGGTCTGTCGGTCTGTCGGTCTGTCGGTCTGTCGGTCTGTCGGTCTGTCGGTCTGTCGGTCTGTCGGTCTGTCGGTCTGTCGGTCTGTCGGTCTGTCGGTCTGTCGGTCTGTCGGTCTGTCGGTCTGTCGGTCTGTCGGTCTGTCGGTCTGTCGGTCTGTCGGTCTGTCGGTCTGTCGGTCTGTCGGTCTGTCGGTCTGTCGGTCTGTCGGTCTGTCGGTCTGTCGGTCTGTCTGTCTATCTGTGCGCGTTTTTCTAGCCTCGTAATCTCAGTAACCGCTGCATGAATTGAGAGAATTGGGCAGCGATATGCTGTGGGGTCGTAGTAGGTAATGTTCTTATAATTTTGAAAATCGGTACATGGACGGCGGACTAATAAGCAAAAAAAAAACAAAAGAAAAACTTGAATATTCCTCAAACTTTGTTTTTAGCTGTTTTAGGGGTTCCTGATCATTTTCTACTTTTTTTTGGGGTGGTTGGGGTGTGGGGTGTTGTAAATCTTAAAAAGTGTTGTATTCACAATAGGCTATCCATTGACCTATAAAAGAAAGACCTAGCTGCATAATACCCTTTTTTAGGTCCATCCGAACATTGCCTTGCGTATTCCAGAAACCAGGGGACTTAGAATTTTTTGATGTATACAAAGGAATATAGATCGTTCTGTATTGAGTAACGTAAAAGTTATGGAATGGATTTTAATTAAACTTGACACAGTATTACTACCACGGCGAGGATGCAAAACGTGTATGTTTTGGAAAAATCGTGTCAGTGGCGGCGCAGCAATAATAAAAAAACTAAAAATATAAAAACGCCTCAAACTTTGTTTGCAGGCATGTTAGAGGTTCCTGATCATATTCTACTTTTTTGGGTAGGGTTAAATTTGAGGTGATTTGGCGGGTTGGAAAACTGAAAAATTTGTTGTATTCATAATGGGTTGTCCATTGACCTGTGACTGAAAAACCTAGCGGCAAAGTACACCTTTTTAGGTCCATTCGAACATTGCCTGGCTCATTATAGAAACCAAGGGACTTAGAATTTGTGATGTATACATACGAGTATTGTATTGTTTTAGATGGCTCCATATTGCAGTAATGCGAAAATTGTTCAATTGATTTTAATTACATTTTGACACGGTATTACTACCGCGGCGAGGATGGAAAACGTGTATGGTCTGGAAAAATCGTGTCAGTGGCAACAAGACTGTCAAAATTGTAGATTATATGTTGTTGTCTGTCACGATGACGTCGTTGCATAACACAAAATTTATTTATTTATATGACAGTAGATATTGCGCGATTTTTGCCGGTTGCTTGTCGTTTGCACGATATGTGATAAGGCTGGGACACTTTTTTGTCTTTTACAGCAGTGCTGCCGCTGCGGTTCGCTGGTGCGTACTGAATTTAACACAGAAAACGTACTGAATCCATAGACAGCGTACTGAAAATCAAACCGCGGGAAATTCGAAAAAAAAGACGTTTCATTTATTGCCTTAAAAATACATTTTTACTTAAACTTTGACAAAAGAAAATATTATGCATATATACACATAAACCATAAAGGTAACCAAAAATACTTATTATTCAAAAACATTATCAAATAAACAAAGCATCACAGATACAAATAAAAAAATCAATTCTTAAAGGCCTCCTATAGAATTACTATTAAGAAACCATCTGACAACTGAAAAAAAAGTAGATACAAATTCCATTTGCATCTTTTTAATCATTTTTTTAAGTTCATTTCTTGAAGGTGACAAGATCAGAATCGGGCTCTTATTAATAGCAGTTATTGTTCTTTAGAAGGTATTTTGTAAATAATAAATTCTGTACTGTTGTGATGCTCAAACTATTTCTATGTTTGTTTTTATTTAAAGTTAGCTGGGAAAATACCCTTTCTGTTGTAAAGAACAGAGTTGGGATCATTCGTGAACTTTCGGAACAACAGCGACAGCGAAAATTCACGATTACCATCGAGCAGCTCGGCAACGTCGATAAAGAGATTACATCTGTACATGTTTACCCCTCTTTCCTTATCTAAGATCTGTGCCAGATCTGAACCAAAGAGTATACATTGGAGTATATCATAATTAAAGTTGCCAAAATAGTCGTAAAGTGACACCACAGTGACGCTGTGTAACTAAAAATTAAATAATCAGACAGCACAATAACTATGATGTCAATATATCCTAGAGTAGAGTGGATCGTTCGAAATCCATATAAAAAATGGAGTCAAGTTGATTGACTCAGTACTTCCCACACATAATGATGATAACATTTTATTATTTTCCCGTAGCATGAAGCTATAGTTTGAAATCCCTTGCAACCAAATGCAAAAACATCCAACACAAAAACCTCTCGTAAATAGTTTCTTGCGTCTCCCTCCTTAGAAGCTAGGACGCCAAATTTTTTTCTGCATGTTTCAACTAAACGATGCGAAATGATCATGAGCCTCCAAACCATCTAGAGACAAAGTTTGAGCTGTTTTCATATTTTTAGTTTTTTTATTATTGCTGCGCCGCCACTGACGATTTTTCAAAGACAGACGCGTTTTCCATTCTCGCCGCGGCACTAAATTCGGTGTCAAAATTTCATTAAAATCAATTCAATAATTTTCGCTTTACGCAAAATACATGGAACGAAATAAAGCAAAACTCGTATGTATACATCACAAAATTGGTTTCTGTAACAGGAAAGCCAATATTCAGATGGACCTAAAAAAGTGCAATATGCCGCTACGTATTTTTTCAACAGGTCAATGGACAAACTATTATGAATACAACAAATTTTTTCAGTTTTACAACCCCCCACCCCCCCAACCGCTCCAATTTCACCCTTACCCAAAAAAGTAGAAAATGATCAGGAACCCCTAAAACGCCTAAAAACAAAGTTTTAGATGTTGTTATATTTTTAGTTTTTTTATTATTGCTGCGCCGCCACTGACATGATTTTTTCCAAAACATACGCGTTTTCTATCCTCGCCGCGGTAGTAATACCGTGTCAAAATTTCATTAAAATCAATGCAATAATTTTTGCGATACGCAATATAATAATATATCGATCTAAAACAACACTCATATATTATGTATACACCACAAATTCTAAGTCCCTTGGTTTCTGTAATCGGCAAGGCAATGTTCGGATGGACCTAAAAAAGTGTATTATGCTGCTAGGTCTTTCTCTCTCAGGTCAGTAGACAGCCCATTATAAGTACAACAAATTTTTCAGATTTACAACCCCCCACCCCCCAAACCACCCGAATTTCACCCCCACCGAAAAAAAAGTAGAAAATGATCAGGAACCCCTAAAACACCTAAAAATGAAGTTTGAGGCATATTTGAAATTTTTCGTTTTTTGCTAATTACTCCGCCGCCCATGCACCGATTTTCAAAATTGTAACGACATTACCTACTACGACCCTACACCATATCACTACCCAAATTTCATCAAAATCTATGCAGCGGTTACTGAGATTAGGAGGCTAGAAAAACGCCAACAGACAGACAGACAGACCGTCATAGCGATCCAAGAAACTCACGCCGACAGTGAGGAATCACTCACCAGACGGGGACACATTTCTGGTTATACATTACTGGGAGCCACTTACCACCATACTTACGGCGTAGCCTCTTATATTCGCAACACTATTGACAATGCCCAACTCATTTCCAATGACACAAATAACAACATACACAGCGTAATAGTAAAAGTGGGAGAAGTCACAATTGTAAACGTATATAAGCCACCGGCAGCGGAGTGGCCTGAACAACCACTTCCAGTACAACAGCATCCGGCTATATATATTGGAGACTTTAACAGCCACCACCAACGGTGGAGATACCCCGACTGTGACGAAAATGGCACAAGGTTGGCTGACTGGGCTGATGATAATGATATCTTTCTTGTATTTGATGCCAAAGATAAAGGCACTTTCAAATCAGCAGCCTGGAACTCAGAAAGTAACCCTGATTTGTGCTTTGTGAGCTGCAACCGGAAAGGGATCCCTATACCAGCTAACAGAAAAGTCGCACAGGCCTTCCCACACAGCCAACACAGGCCAGTTTTCTTAGATGTGGGAATCCAAATACCCCTAATACGATCCATCCCTCGGCCTCGATGGAATCTTGCAAAGGCGGACTGGTGTAACTACGCACGGGAGCTGGACCGGCTGGTACAGTGGATACCGCCAACATCAAACAATTACAAACGTTTCGTTGGAGCAGTGATGAGCGCTGCAAAAAGGACCATTCCTAGGGGTTACAGGAAGGAATATATCCCTGGGTGGGATGAGCGGTGCGAACTCCTATACGGCGACTTTCAGGAAACCAACAATCCAGATATTGCCGACGAACTCATCTCTGCCCTGGACAGCTCACGAAGACGTAAGTGGGAGGAGACTACGTCGGAAATGAACTTCCAACACTCAAGTCGAAAGGCCTGGAGCCTTCTTAGAAAACTAGGCTCAAGCACGCCATCCACACGGGCACCGTCGGGAGTAACTCCAGACAAGATTGCTGCGCATATTGTAGAAACGTCAAGAGCACCTTCTGACAGAGAGCATACAAAACGCGTGAAGAAGGGATTGACTTTACTGAGGAGGAACGCTCCTACCCAAACAACGTTTTCCCGACCCTTCTCGATCGAAGACATTAATGATGCCATATCAGATGTTAGGCCTGGAAGGGCTCCTGGTTTCGACGGCGTCCTGCCGGAATTTCTCATTCACGCAGGTCAGCAAACAAGAGTGTGGCTATCTCTCTTCTTCACGAACCTCCTTAATACGGGAAACCTCCCACGGGAATTCAAAAGAACGAAGGTCATATCAATATTAAAGCCCGGTAAACCGAACGATCAACCTGCCAGCTACAGACCTATAGCCTTGCTCAGTTGCTCCTATAAATTGCTAGAAAGAGCCGTCTACAACCGATTGAGCGCGACTATCTTAGACCGAGTCCCGATAACCCAGGCTGGTTTCAGACCGGGTCGCAGTTGTTGTGATCAAGTACTGTCCCTCACAACGCATATAGAGGCAGGCTACCAGCAAAACATGAAGACGGGAGTGGCGTTTGTTGACCTCACTGCCGCATACGATACGGTCTGGAGGGAGGGTCTCCTATATAAGTTGCTGCAGGTGATTCCCTGTCAGACCACTGCAAGACTCATAAACAACATGTTATGCGACAGGAAGTTCCAAGTAATCTTAAACGAGAAAGCAAGCAGGCAGCGCAAATTGAACAACGGACTTCCACAAGGCTCAGTACTGGCCCCCTTACTTTTCAATCTATATATATCTGACATGCCAGAAACAGTCAGTCACAAGTTTTGCTATGCGGACGATATAGCCATAGCTTTTTCCGATAAGAGCTTCAAGAACGTTGAGCATACTCTTTCTAACGACTTGTTAGCTCTAAACAACTACTTCAAGAAATGGAGACTAGTACCGAGCCCCAACAAAACCGAAGTTTCCTGCTTCCACCTGAATAACAAACTAGCTAAATATGAACTGCAGGTACTTTTTGCAGGCGAACCCCTGAAGCATAACCATTTCCCAAAATATCTTGGAGTAACGTTAGATCGCACCCTCTGCTATAAGAAACATCTCGCAAACACTGCAGGAAAACTCAGAACACGCAACAACATTATCCAAAAGCTGTGTGGAACGACGTGGGGTGCCACTGCTCCAACTCTACGAACCAGTGCACTAGCTCTTGTCTATTCGTGTGCTGAGTACTGTGCGCCTGTCTGGATTAACAGCCATCATACCAGACTAATTGACGTCCAACTAAATCACACTATGAGACTTATTACAGGCGCAGTTAAGACAACCCCAACTCAATGGCTGCCTGTACTCTCTGGAATAGCCCCACCGCAGCTGCGAAGGACTGACGCCCTTCTAAGGGAGTATAACAAGATTACGGCTAACAACAAACTGCCCATCCACCGAGCAATACCCCAGTTGCAAATAAACAGACTTAAATCCCGACAACCACCAATAAGGGATGCAGAAGGGCTTAAAACCAACAACTTTGACTCCTTGAACCAATGGCGCTCCCAGTGGGAAGGTTTTGCGGAACACCACCCGCGATGCGCATTTATGGGGGCAGCCTTACTTCCAGGATCAGAACTACCCCGGAAAGAGTGGGTAAAACTTAATAGAGTCCGAACAGGCCACGGCAGATGTGCCGACTCCCTTTACAAATGGGGCTATGTGCAATCTCCCTCATGTGAATGTGGCGCGCCCCGCCAAACTATAAACCATATTACGAGCGAATGTGAACTGCGTGCGTTTCAGGGATCGCGAGAAGAGTTCTTCACAGCCACACCGTTGGCGCTGAAGTGGTTGAAAGAACTTGACATCAACCTGTAAATACTAAAGACTATGTATCTTAGTTTGTAGCTGTATATATTTTATTTTAGTATAGGTTATAATAGTTTTTCTTTTTATCTATATTTACTTTTGTGATGTTTTTGAGCCATACGATAAATAAATAAACCGACAGACCGACAGACAGACCGACAGACAGACCGACGGGAATGAGTGACGTGGATTTTCGTTATGTAGACATCATAAAACGCCCAAAAAGTATATTATCTCCAAATCGAAAATTTTCGCGATCACAATACTCCCCTCACCTATCGGTTGGGAAGTAAAATGCACTGAAAAAAGGCAAATTATGAAAAAAAATGTACTGACGTATTGAATTACTTGGAAACGTACTGAATTCAGTACAATTGTACCGAAACGGCAACACTGTTTTACAGTACAGTACTTGGGCATACACCCTGTACATATCTGTAATTATAACTTCGCAAGTCGAATTATTTGCTGGGAACGAGTGCGAGCCAGCATCCAGCGGTCTCGACGGGCTGTAACGGGACCGACCGCAGAAAATTTATCTGAGCGAGGCGAAATGACCACATCATATATTTGGGTTTTCCACCGAGTAACACCACAACCACATTCGAGGGTTGCAGGTAAGCTATAATCGAACGGTGCTGGTATGTCGACAGTTTCTCTCTTTTAGCGCCGGTTTCTCAATGTACATTTAAATATCTTATCTGGAAGTTAACTGATGGACGAAGTATTTCACAATGAAAGGTTTAACTTTATCTTGAGTTAAATCCTTTCAACTACACAGAAAAAAATACTGTTGCGTTTCCAATTAATTGTTAGTATTTGGATGCTTTTCCATCGCTTTAAATATATTTACAGTTGTTTCAAATCCATGTCATTGAAAGAATTCAATCCTTATATTCGAAGTAATCACAGGTACGCCAATAAATTCAAAATAATTTTATATTCGTTCCAACGATATGTATAATCCTGCTAATACCAGTATTGACATATAATGCAATCAAAACATCCTTTTGTTTTCGAAATTTACCCTATGTTTCATTTAAGCAAAGCATAGAATCTATTCAATGTACAAAAATTATTACTGCAACAGCAGTTCGTGTTAATTCATCTGATAAAAATTAATTTTGTTTCAATAGCCCTAGTCGTTCGATGAACTATAATCAGTATTCGGCGGGACTGATGTCCCCATTCAATGAAGGTAAGAATAAAGAAAAGGGGATTATCTTAGTGTTACTATCGCCGCGAACCCGCCAACATGTACGGTTGTTCCGTTGTGTTGTTTCGGTGTTAGCCGTGTTGTGTCATCTCGTGGTTTTGCGTATTGCATCAGCAATTGTGTGATTTGCACCCGTATGCACCGTAATTGCGCGATTACTTACGTAAACCTGGATTAGATTGCTTGTTTTCTATGCACCGCAAATTGACAATTTTGACACTGTCACTGTCAAAACAATCTTGCGAACACAACCTTGCCATATCCCCAATTTGGATTTGTTAATCTTTTGACGATGCATGGCTAGATGCCAAAGATTAGCAAAACGCAATTAGGGAACTAGGATTCCAATCGCTAAACGGTGCATACGGGTGTTAAATGTGTCCAGTTATATATTAAATGGAGGACCAACTAAGAAATTGGAACGCTCACATTTGAATGTAGGTATTTAGATTAGTCAGACAGTTATATTTCAGGTAATAATGCAACAACTGGTGCAGGCTTATGTCTAATTCTTATATCATGCTCCTAATAACTTCATACAAAATCACACAATTAAACTTCCAAACGAATCAATCAGCTGTCCTCCCAATAAAATCTGTTGGTCCAAGGAAAAGAAAGTAGTTTAGAATCAATTACCAAAGACAGATTCAATTCAACGACATGCTGCTATTGAATTATGCATTGGAATCCAATGACATCTTGTAGTTGAATCGACAATACGATATGATTCGTTACCAACTCTAAACTTCCCATTGGATAAAACATCGCTGTATTTGAGGAATGCTGAGTGTAACGTCCTATTGAATCCAAGCGTAAGTATTTGACAGAACGACAGATTCTTCTGTGTGTATGAAGATATTTTGACTGAAATTCCCAACCTGCGGTTAACATAATAACTGAAAGAAACAGAATATGGCATAGGCCGTACTAGTTCTATATTGACATTCCATATCAATTGCAAGACTGTTTTTAGGTTATGGATTAGGGAGATTTTTAATTTTCGTCTGTTCCCATTTTGCTGGCCTGATAAAGGAGTTTCAAGTCATACATTTGTTTAGCGACGATCATGATAAAATTATTGAATTTTTGCAATATGAGGGGCAACCTTGTCTATACAGCGAGCGAAAGGATTGGTTGCAAAAATGGGAGAAAAACATTTGGTGGTGTGGTTTAGGCAACACCAAAATATTGCATATTTTGTCCATTATTGAGAACGAAATCGGGGCGTTTCTCTTTGATTGTTTAAAAGGGGTGATACACGTACGAGTAAGTACGCGTACTTATGGCTCGACGACCTTTCTCACCCGTGTGTCACCGTAAGTACGCGTACTTTAAAACCGTCGCGCAAGCCGTCGGCGATCCAACTGGTTTGAAATCTTGCTCGTAGCTTGTCTCGGCTTGTACTGCGAGCGGCGAGCCACCACTTTGTTTCAGCAGGCCATCGATGCGCATCGCTTGTTGTGTTTGGCGTTTGTTAAAAGTTTTGTTTATTTAGGAAAATTATCAAAATGAGTGATTTCAGCTTCACGTGTGTCACCGCGTCGAGCCGAGTAAGTTCGCGAACTTAAAAACCGCGTACTTAAAGTTCGTACGTGTATCACCCCTTTTACAGTTTCCGTTGCAATGATTTGTAGTAATAAAGGGTGGTTTTAAAGACAGGGTTGCAGGGAAATTGAAATGCACCTCATATTGACTGTGCATACACTATAGGAAATAAAACATGAAACTCCAGACTGTACTAACTGTACTAGACTAGACACCACCAAAAGGCAGATTTATATTTTCACAAAACATATAGCTTTCAAGAATTATTATCTGACTTTTTTTAGATAACCCGTACCGAGACCTATCCAAAACACCCCCATGTATGTGTAGCGACTACTGATAGTTTTCGAGTTATAATCTTTCTTGAAAACTGAATAGATTTTCCAGTGCTATTTTTTCTTTATTATTTCGAAAGTCTAATGTCTTACATAGTTTTCAAGATTAGTTTGGAGCTCCAGAACCAGGTACAAGTATTTTTTATTTTATTTTGAAGATTTTGGTCTCCTGATTAAAAGCAGTGATTTCAAACTTTGTGTCCAAAATATACTTAATTATTATTCGGATGTACAGGTTTTCTTTTTGGATATTGAAATAGGCTTAATAATGAGTATAATTACAGAAAAATAAAAGCCAAAAGGCATTTTGGTTTTTGTTTTTTTTTTGACCATGTATTGGAAAAAATGCAAAATCTAAATTTAAAAAAAGCATAACTCGAAAACTATCAATAATCACTACAAATGCTAAGAGAACAAACTAGAGCTATCGCTAAGAAGTAGTAATGAAACAGCAAGGTGTACTCATAGTCTATTCCAAGGTTTCGGGATCGTTTGAATCCTTCGACAGAGGGAAATTAAGTGAAGTTGTTGTCAAATGATGTGAAAAATCCATGGAGCGTGGAAAATTATGGAAGGAAGAGGAGAAGTCATCTACCGCGAAAGTAATTTTTCGACCTGAGAAGAAGTCGGCTAGCGCACAGTTGTTTTTAAGAGACTATCACGATTTTCAAGGCAACCATTAGAGATTATACGGTATTGTTTTAGATGCATTTCCTTAATGTGTATTAAACCTGCTTACCAATAATTTCGCTTCTCAGGAAGAACTGGTAGCTCTATTAAACATCTTGGAACAACACAGTGCAGTATATGGTCTTGGTATCAACTACAACAAGATCAAGGTTATGATCGTAGATAGAGAGCATGATAATAATCGAGGAATAAAGTCAATAGGCCGTTCTGAAGTAGCATAAAGTTTTGTGTACCTCGGTTCTTTGATCGACAATTCGGGAGGCTATGAAAATGAGATTCGGCGGCGCATTTAACAGGCACGTGTGGCCATGACAAAGCTTATTAAAATATGGCGTGACCATAACATCACTAAAGCTACCAAAATGTCGCTGATTCAGTCTCTTGTGTTCTCCATATTTTTGTATGTCTCGGAAACTTGGACTGTTAAAAAGGCAGATCGAGCTCCCATAGATGCTTTAGAAATGTGGACGTGGAGGAGAATGCTGAGAGTTCCTTATACCGCCCATCAAACTAATGTTTCCATACTGGATAAGCTCGGTAATCCAAAGAGAGTATCCTCCATTGCGTCGACGAGAATACTTACATTCTTCGGACATATTCACACGCTAGGTGGATACGACGAAACAGTTGTTGGATATGAGTGTCAAGAGCGTCACTGAACTGACAGTAAATCTCGAACGATGGCGAGCTACAGTTCTCAAAACTATTGATAATATTCGTGTCGGCAATACTCTAGCTCCGACTTAATGTACTTCACGAGTTCACAACATGTCCGTTAAGACATTGTGACTATGATGACCTATAATTTGCAAAAAACTAGGTAGGAGCCACTTTCAATTTCCTCTTCACCTTTATCCAGTTTCAGTCGATTTTACTAATCATATCGATCACCATCTATGCATTTTTATCACGATCGGACTTATTCATCATGCATATCCGAGCACCATTTCCATATTTATTGTATATACCAGTCAAATTTTCAGCCGATATACGTCGGTAAATAAAAAATCTCGTTAAACCGGAGTATTTCCTCAGATCGGGTGGTAGCTTGTAGATAAAATAAAACGAAATCGATACAGAGACATGTAAGGAAAAGCTTGGGCTGTGTAATACTAGAAGAGCTTCTGGACTACGAAGGATTGAATTTCTCTAGCACCGGGAAAAGGAAAACCACTTTCTACTAACTTGTCGACAAATTTAGTTGGTAGAAATACGGTCAGAGTATGCCGTCAGGTACCTCAAAAGTAAGCCTTACCGTCACGTGAAAATGGGTGACTCTAGTAGCTATAGCGGCACTTGACTTGAACTAAGTACTTGCAGGACCAGTCTTTCAGGCCGAATATGTATCTACTTAAAAACTCGCTAGGGTTGATAGCCTTTACCTCTGCCTCCCGTAAGAATCTAATGTATCCTTCTATCCATGATAAACAATAACAGGACTATACTCCTCCAAAGAAATTGAGTTAAGTAAATGAATGAAAGAAGGAGAGAGACTTTGTGGTGACACCTCTCCCTGCTCTAATCTTTGCGATGAGTGCTGGTCTTGGGTCCCGCCTATCTTATGTGTTCAGGTTCGAGGTCCCTTGAACCCACTATAGTTTGTCTGCGATACCCAAGAGGGTCATGGCCAAATAGCAGGCCCACAAGTAACCTTAGCCAGCTTTTGTTCAGTGAGAAACAGAACCGCCCCACCTTGGCCAGAGGTCCTAAAATAAGTTCTCTAGCTTGACGGAGATGTCCATCTCATAAGATATTGATTTTGCAACCATACCTCTGTTTTCTTTCTAATGGTACCTGATACCAGCCCCACAGCTGGCTCAGGACCCAGGAAATTATTTGTCGACCTTCTCTTGCAAGCGCGTCCGCCATTTCATTGCCACCAACTCCAGCATGACTCGGCACCCACATAAGTGGCACCTGATGTTTTGCCGAAATGTCATCCAAGGTATTTCTACATTGCAGAACGAGCCATGATGTAAACCTACAAGCACGCAATGTTTTCAATGTTGCCTGTGTGTGTCAGAGTAGATAATATACCGCCTCCTAGGCCTCTGAATTTCGTGAATACGAGAAGCATAAATCAAAATCGCTTATACAGGGTGTCCCACGACGATTAAGACAAGCAATATATTGGAACTGGGCAGTAGTAGCGAATTATAGTTTTGTGGGTATAAATTAGAGCAAATATAGTATCTTTTCTTATTATTGTGTCACCCAATGAGGTATTTCTTTTTGATCACGTGACGTCCGACTCAAAATTTTCAATGGGACACCCTGTATGTATGTGACTTTTGTATTCCTCCCGATGAAACAATTTCAACAAACCGCACATTTGGGGTCTAAAGTGATTAATTCAAGAACTACAGGTAACTAAAGGATGGTACCACTACCATTGATTATAACATGTACCCCTACAGTTAAATTATCTTGGTTGTGTTTCATAATGGTATTGGTACAGTCCTTTAAGTACCTGTAGCTCTTGAATTAATCACTTTAGACCCCAACTGTTTCTTGGAATTGTTTTATTGGGTGGAACATAAAAAGTCACAAATATACAGGGTGTCCTATTAAAAATTTTAAACGGAACGTCACGTGACTAAAAACAAATACCTCATTGGGTGACACAATAATAAGAAAATATACCGTATTTGTTCTAATCTACACCCCCAAAATTATAACTCGCTACTACTGCCCAGGCCCAGTTGCGATATATTGCTTGTCTTAATCATCGTGGGACATCCTGTATCTGTTGTATGAGATATCGCATTATTCTAGATGCTGTACTTAAACTGCCGTTCAACGGCAGCCTACTAAAATGCCGTTAACAGATGTGACGTCACTGAAGTGACGTATTTGATGGCTTTGCAGTCGCTGTACTTAAACTGCCGTCAATCGGTAGCCCACTAAAATGCTCCTAACAGCATATTGGATTTCTTGTAAGAATTGCTATTTTCCATTATCAGTTATATTGTTTTCGACTTGTTTGCATTAAAATGTGACAATTTTTGCAGAATTATGGGAATCTGGATATTATTGGCGTTGACTGGGGCAAGTTTTCCGATTAGTTTTGAGCATCTCAACGGACAGACATGTTGTTTGAGCAAGGACTTCATCATCATCATAGTCACAATGTCTTAACAGACATGTTGTGAACTCGTAAAATTCATTAAGTCGGAGCTAGAGTATTGCCGACACGAATATTATCAATAGTTTTGAGCACTGTAGCTCGCCATCGTTCGCGATTTACTGTCAGTTTAGTGGCGCTCTTGATACTCATATCCAGTAACTGTTTCGTCGTATCCACTCAGCGTGTAGGGGGGCGGCCACGGTGCCGCCTACTCGGGGCATGACCCTGAACTAGAAGTTTCTCCATATTATCCATTCTGTGTATATGTCCGAAGGATGTAAGCATTCTCGTCGACACAATGGAGGATAGTCTCTTTGGTTTACCGACCTCATCCAGTATGGAAACGTTAGTTCGATGGGCGGTATAAGCAACTCTCAACATTCTCCTCCATGTCCACATTTCAAAAGCATCTATGCGAGCTCGATCTGCCTTTTTAACAGTCCAAGTTTTCGAGGCATACAAAAATATGAAGAACACAAGAGACTGAACCACCGACATTTTTGTAGCTTTAGTGATGTTATGGTCACGCCATATTTTAGTAAGCTTTGTCATGGCCACACGTGCCTGTTGAATTAATCACTTTAGACCCCAAGTGTGCTAGTCTGTTGGAATTGTTTTATCGGGAGGAATACAAAAAGTCACAAATATATACGGTGTCCCATTAAAAATTTTGAATCGGACGTCACGTGACCAAAAACAAATACCTCATTGGTTGACACAATAATGCTATATTTGCTCTAATTTACACCCCCAAAATTATAGTTCGCTACTACTGCTTAGTTCCGATACATTGCTTGTCTTAATCGTCGTGGGACACCCTGTATGTGGTGATATGAAGATACTGTAAGCTTCTGGGATCGAGGTGTCTCACAAGTAATCATTAAATAATATAAAAATCTCGAGTAAGCTGAAATTTATGAATTATTAGTCCACCTGTGTGCTACTATACCTGCAGCCCCATCCAAGGTATTATAAACTTCCATATTAACAGCTGCAATGATTGGTAACCGTGCAAATACTGCAAATCAGCTTAATGTAATGTAAGCGCATCGTCCCCTCCAAATTTCGGAATTCTTCCGACCTCACGAGTTTGAATACTCAAAGGATCAAAGTTAATCCTCGGCCAAACGGTGGGTAGGATATCATAACGGCGTTTCTCGCATAAATGCATACGAAAAGGACTATCCCCCTCCTCACCGCTCATTCGCAGAGGCGTAGTAAGGACACCGTCCCAGAAATACAGGGTGTTTCCCAATAGGGTACTTGCCGAAAAAATATTATGTCGATTACGCGTTCCTTAGAGCCTAGTAAACATGACAAAATCACTTGTTCGGTCTTTTTTGAATCGGCTGTGAGAGATATTCCAAAAATTATTTCAAATCCTGGAAAATGCCGCGCAAACAACCTCTGACGTCAGTGATATCCTATAGTGATGGGATGTAAGGTATTGATATTCGATATCGATAGCCAGTGCTAACCTAAGATTTTGACATTGATCATTGTAACCACAAAACACAGCCACACATAAAAATAAGTCAAAAGTATAAAAGTTAGGCTAGATTACTAATTCACTTTGTAGGGATGGGCTTGAATTAGATTCTATCTTTGGATCCATTCATAATGGAATGCGGCGAAATAAAATGATGGCTTAGCTGCGAATCTCGGCCACAAACAGGATGAACTGTGATACCTATCAGATATAAAAGTGTATTGCAACGAAAATGCTAGTGGGTTAATTGCCTGTTTCAAATATGTTTAAGTATCAATAAGGTGAGTCGCATTGTTAGAGAATTCAGATCATCTCTAGTTTGCAGTTGAATCTCACTGACCTGCGCTGTAGCAGTATCGATTGTCGATATCGATAAGATACCTGTGACGTCAGCCCTTGTTTTAAGTCACGTGAAAAAATTTGAATATATCCTTATTTTATTTTGCAAATATCTTTTTTTGGCCGTCAGTAAAATCATGTTTTTTGTTTCCTGCTGCTTCTTAATATGCTTTTCTTTCCGCTATGTATACTCCCGAGACGATTTCACGACCTCTGCAAGTACCCTATTGAATGTCAATATTTATGTGGGCGATATTTGGGTCCATTTTAAGAAGAAAACTCCATATGAACGTATGTCCTAAACGTCTTACCTTTTGATATACAAGGTGGTAAAGTTTTCAAGAATAAATAATTTATTATTATTATCTACAATACCACTTCAGATATTCTAATTAAATTTGTCATACATCAAGAGGCATTTTTTAATGTATCACTTTTTCTTAAAACAAACTCCTTTGGCATCATCATGTGGTCGCACACTGAAATTGAAGCCACATTCTCATAGGAACAAAACTCACAAAACACAGAATGTCACATCCTAAAGTATATGCAACGAAATACTTACTATGGCCAGAAAAGAAGGGAGTAAAGAAATTATAGACATACAGTCACTTCACACAACACAATTAAAAATGCTTAGAAATTTTTTCCAAAGCAAACAGACAAAGTTAGATATGTCAATAGTAAAAGCACACAAAAACTGTGCACCACTCGCCCTATCCTGCCCAGACAACGTAGCACACAGGCACACAATCACATACAATCACAAGAAAAAGTAAACACCTGGACGCAGAAAGCACTCCTCCATTAAAATCACACATACTGTGATACATACGAGCACATTAATGAAAGATAGTCATACACCTGGCTGCAAGAAGGCCAACTGTTTCCAGAAACTGCTTGGTATCAAGGACCAACTGAATGACCAACATGAAATACATAATTAAAGATCCATCCACAATGACGATAATTACAGAAATTATCACCAACAGCAAGAAACAATAGACCACATAACAAGCCCATGCAGAACACTCGCTGGAACCGACTACACAGCCAGACATAACTCTGCGGCCAAAATCATACAACAAGCACTAGCCACAACAAACAAGCTACTAGAAAACACAGATCCATATTACAATTTCACATCAGCATCATTGCTCGAAAATAATAAATACAAACTATATCTACTAGGACGTTGAAACACGTACAGGCAAGACTATACCAGCAAATAGGCCAGATATAGTTTTTAGATAGATATTGCTATTCCCAGTGATATGATGATTATCCATAACCACAGAAATAAAACGACTCTGGAAACAAAACAAATTTACTATTGTCCCCCTAATTATATCGATCTCAGGCCTTACACCAAACACATTTACACCACATCTACAACAGTGAAGCCTGGAACGGTGACACAAGATATTCCACAAGTCTGTAATTCTGAAGACCTGTACTATTCTACGATCTTCTTAAATTCAGATCAATAATAGTTCAGGTGTTGACGTGGCACAGCCCGCGAACATTTGTTGCTACCGCAATTATGTGAGAGAAACTCCGAACATCAGGATAATAGTAATAAACACTAAAGCTTGAGTTGGTTCACCACAAATCGATTGATCGCAAATGTATCTGAAGCTGTTTTACTCAAAGCAATAATTGATAAAATGACATTTGAAGTTCTTCTTCTTCTTTGAGTGCCATGCAGATTCCTGCGTAGGCGTCCATCCTCTTCCTATCAAATTTCTCTATTCACAGTTGCATTTTGTATCTCTCCGAGGCTTCTCATTCCTGTCCACTGCCGAATGTTTCTGAGCCAGGATAGTTTTTTTTCTTCCTATTCCTTTTTTCCTTCTTCGATTTTACCTTGAAATACCAGGCGTTGTAACTGATAACGTTCTCCCCGTATTACGTGTCCCAGGTAGGCTATTTTTCTTTTTTTAATTGTGTCGAAGAGCTGTCGGTCTGTTAGTTCAGCTCTTCGGAGAACTTCTTCATTTGTTACATGGTCTACCCAGGGTATTTTTAGCATCCGTCTTAAGATCCACGTCTCGAGAGCTTCAATTTTGTTGATTGAGGTTGCTTTCAATGTCCACGCCTCCATTCCGTAGAGCAGAACTGACCAGACATAACATTTTACCATTCTGTATCTGAGGCTGAAGTTTAAGTTTTTGTCAGTGAGCATTTTTTTAAGTTTTAGAAAGGTTATTCATGCTTGTTCTATTCTGCACGGTATTTCTTGGTCTGGATCCCATGTTTCATTGATCACGCGTCCTAGATATTTAAACTGTGAAACTCTTTCAATGTGTTTTCCGTTTATTTGTATCTGGATGTTTGTTGTGTTATTTCTACTGATCACCATAAACTTTGTTTTGCCAATATTAATTTTAAGGCCTAGATTTCTACTCGCCTCAGTGACTCGATTTAGTAGGATCTGGAGATCACCTGCATTATCTGTTATTATGGCGGTGTCATCTGCATACCGGATGTTGTTTATGGAAATTCCGTTTACTCTTATGCCAATTGAGTTGTTAGAAACTGCCTCCGTAAATATTCTTTCCACATATAAGTTGAATAACATTGAGTATAAGATGCATCCAAGTTCAAACAAGCTTCATGGACATCCAGCAGCCTTTGTAGCTCTTTTTAAAGTACACATTTAATGTTTATTAGATCCATGCCAAAATATGTCTTATCATCCTGATAAAGAAATGGTAGCAGTAATCAGCAACTATCCAAAACTGCTGTCTACTACTCTACTTTGAACTTTCCATGTGAAAGTTACGCTACTGCTCCTCTCCCGCTAGAAAGATGAACAATCCAATCCATGGACGAATCAGGAATTTCCAGAGACCAAAGCTGTTATAGCGTGGGCTATTTGTAAAATGAGGAGTTTGGTATTCTGAGCGAGATCCCATTCGTATGCACCCATTTACAGACATACACACCTTTACAGGACGGTGCCAACTTGCTAGTGGATGTGTCGTAGTCTTATTGTAAAATTAGTTGTATTATTATACGCCTAGGCTTTTTCAATACGACTAGGCGTATTGCTATATCGCCGAAATAATCGAGGAACTCACAATTTGACTGACAATTTAAGGCGTATTAAATACGCCTGTTGCTTATTAGGCCTATTGTCAAATTTCAATAGCGTGCGATTACTCTGGATTCTGATTGGTTATACTCGTCGTATTATAATACCATGATACTACGACTTTAGAAGGTATGCTCAAGCGCATGATGTCTTCCGTCTCGCTTCCACCTGTGACGTCAGCGTGTGACAAACGGGGTTTGTTTACTCGTTTTAGTCCTTTAGTTACAGGTTATAGCCGAACATTTTCAGTTTATTTTCTTGAGTTTACTCGTTTACCGTAGTAAAGTTTGATAAAACATTAATTATTTGCGATTCTGGAGTTTAACACATATTTGAACAATGGTTTATTGTGTGGTTGTGGGATGTAATAATAAAAAAGTAAAAACTATTCGTCACACTACCGCTACTTGGGATGGTTTGGAAAATTTGGCAGGTTTCATTGCATTTAAGTTGAAAAATAAGGAGAAACTGGGTTATATCCCAGATTGCACAGATACTTCTCTCAGTTGAGCCAACCATTTAACAGAAGGTGAACTACAAAAACATACAGATGAGTTCTTGGCAAAATGTAATGATCTTGGCCATATATTTTCCAACTATAATGAAAACGCTTTGAAAATTGAAAAAAAAACTATCTTGCGAATTTAAACAAATTATCAGAGAATGTATATGTGACTGATGAAGCAAAGATGAGCTTGTTTTCTAGATGCAAAATGTATTTCAGAATACGAATTCTTGGTAGGGGAACTAGAGAGACCTCGAATATTAGAAAACTGAAATTCACTAACATTGTAAAATAGTATAAAGTAATAAGTATACAGGGTCCTGCGACGGTGTACCCCCTACCCGAGAAATTTTCCCACAAAAAGATGGTTTCATTAGGCACTCCAATCAACCTCTTATATGAGATTTCAGAAAAATACGTCCAGGCCGCTCTGGCTCTGTTCCTTTTCCACAATGTAAATTTTTTTGAGTACATAGATTCAAATTTTTGTATCTGAAATTCAGAACGCTCGGAACTACTGCAAACGGGTCAGGCGTCAATTAATATCAATTCTCTGTATAACTATTTCACCAATTTTTTATTCAGATACAGAGCAATATGTATCGTTTATATTATACTGTGCATGAGCTATTTTCATTTTGCATGAATATTAAATATCTAAGACAGATATAACAGGAAACGAAATAAAACTTTAAAAAATCAATGCTTTGGCACCATGTGCTTGTGCACTTTTGTCACACGGTGACGTCATGCGCAGACCGGTTCGAAATCTGTCCGCCAAGTGATCATATCTGTCAGTGTCGTAGTATCATGTATAATACGACTGATGACTTGTCAGGCTAGTTATATGTTATTGTGGTTGTGACTTACTGTTCAGTTTCTCTGTGCAATATTAGTGCAAATGATTGCATTGAAAATGAGTGATGACTCGCTAGGTGTATTTGTCCACAAGGACAAGTATTATGAAGAACCTGAAAGGTTTTACAAAGGTGAGAAGTTGTAATAGAGGAATATTACCATAATCTTAAAATCTTAAAAGTTTTAATAGAGAGTTTTAGCTGTTCTGGCAAATTGAGCGGCGTAAGAGTGGATCATCTAATAAATAATCCAAATCTATAATTATTTATCTTTTTGTCCTATGAGCGATTTTCATAATTTGCCTGGCACACTGCAAGTCGTATTATAATAAGACGTATTTTATACAGTCAAATTCTAAAAACTACCCCGTACAGATTCTTTTGAACAATGAAACTAAGAAGCGTCAGGCGTATTATAACACGTCTTAGATAATCAGTCATATTGTCAGATTTTTCTTTACTTTTTTAGTTTTACATTACGCCTAGTCATATTGAAAAAGCCTAGGCGTATTATAATAAGACTGATATTATGACAAGCCTGCGACATATGCATTACAGAGTTACCCAGCAAGACAAAAAGAGTTTCAGCGGGTGACTTGGTAATGATAATACAGGGTCTGGAACAAAGGAGGGACTTTTTTAAATGGCTGGTACTCTTTCCCTATCAGAGCGCGAGTTTCTAGCATTTTGTTACGAGTTGACTTCATGGAGCCGTAGATAGTTTGCCATTACCAAGATGAACTCATAAAAAAATTAGGTTCTCATTTTGCTTGATAACTACTTTCATCTCATGTGGGAAGTTCATTCGTTTTGCATAATCTGAACGCTCACTGAGGCGAAGTTCAGCAGCATGTTGCCCAGTTGATCGAGTTTTCAGGGTTTCGAACTGTTTGTGATAGGTGTTAGGTTAAGTTTCCTAAAAAGTAAGATTTGGAAAATTCATTATTATCTGATAGTCTATTTCTTCACTTGGAGAATGTCGAAAAATCATCTGAATATTCCAAAAAACGGCAGAGTTATTCAATTTTATATTTGCATAAAGCGACCGCGGTGGTGAAATGCCGTATGACGTCACATGTCATTAATTGTTCGCGGCAGCCACAGTCTGGTCGGGACTCCCCTATCCATACGATGCGCTGTACAGTATGCGACATTAAGACTTGAGTGTAACGGCGAAGGTGTTTGTTGTAACGGGAAGACGCCAGTATATTTTTCAAGTATGGAGGAAAGTCACGTTCGTGGTGATTCTAGTAATCTTCCTAAAGTGGAACTCGACATGATTATGGACTTTTACTTCCCACACCGACAGATTTGTGATAGGGCATGTATTATGGAGTGGAAGAACCATCTTCTTTTCTTAGGATTGTTTTCCTATTTTGTTTAAATTATCATAATAGCACTGAAAAAAGTAGACAGCTGCAGCTGTTATATCACTATCCATCGTGAAGTAGACGTGAAGGTGAGACGAATACTTTCCGCATTTCTATTCACACGGAAATATTCGCATACATAATATACAGGGTTTCCCACGACGATTAAGACAAGCAATGTATCGGAACTGGGCGGTAATAGCGAATTATAATTTTGGGGGTGTGAATTAGAGCAAATATAGTATCTTTTCTTATTATTGTGTCACCCAGTGATGTATTTGTCTTTGATCACGTGACGTCCGATTCAAAATTTTCACTGGAACACCCTGTATATTTTTAACTTTTTCTGTTCCTCCCGATAAAACAATCCAAAAAAACCGTACACTTGGGGTCTAAAGTGATTAAATCAAGAGCTACAAGTACTTAAAGGATGGTACCTCTACCTGTACCATTGATTATGACATGCACGATGTACCCCTACAGTTATTTTGGTAGTGTGTCATAATGGTATCGGTACAGTCCTTTAAGTACCTGTAGCTCTGGAATTAATCACTCTAGACCCCAAGTGTGCCAGTTCGTTGGAATTGTTCTATCGAGAGGAACACAAAAAATCACAAATATACAGGGTGTCCCATTAAAATTTTTGAATCGGACGTCACGTGACCAAAAACAAATAATTCATTGGGTGACACAATAATAAGAAAATATACTATATTTGCTCTAATTTACACCTCCAAAAAAATTATAATTCGCTACTACTGCCCAGCTGCTTGTCTTAATCGTCATGGGGCACCCTGTATGTGTGGATGGTGAACAAAGCAATTGAATATTCACAAAATATCCAAATAATTGTACACGCATGTGTGGAGTCGGGGTTCGTACATATTATGACTTCGACTTTTCTTTTCCCTACAAAATATTTCTCTGCCTCCTCTGAGATTAGTACTTTGGATGAAATGCTTTTGTGGTAAGAAATAGAAAATGGCCACTGCCAAAAGCCTGCTATTACTGCTTTGCCGGTTTTTCACCGATTTTCACGGAATCTTGGTTTCGTATATGTTACGCCCATACCCGAATTCGGTCAATGGCCGAAAAAAATACGCAGAACTAGTTTTGAGCAAGGAATATTTCCCATACCCGAAATAATAATTTTATACGGCTATTGAGCATTACCAAATAGGCAGAACTAGTTTTGCGCATCTTGAAATGCACAGAACAAGTTTTGCGCAACTTGAAATGCACAGGACTAGTCCTGTATATTTTCTGCACGACCAGCACAAATTCTGATTCTTCCATTTAATCAAATAATAAATCACCAACTGAGGCTGGTTTAAATTTTTTATTTGATTGTGTGAGCATCAAATTGGCTTGTGCTTCCAAACCTCTGTTTGCGTTTTCACGATTCGTACTGATATTGCAGGAACGTTGGCAAAGAAACCTAACCTAACCGATAAGTTTTTGCTGGTTTTTGACACACAATGCATAACTAATGTTCACTTTGGTTGTCATTCCGTACCACAGAACTAGTTCTGTGCATTTCAAGTTGCGCAAAACTAGTTCTGTGCATTTCAAGATGCGCAAAACTAGTTCTGCCTATTTGGTAATGTCCAATAGCCATATAAAATTAATATTTCGGGTTTGGGAAATATTCCTTGCTCAAAACTAGTTCTGCGTATTTTTTTCGGGCATTGCCCGAATTCGGCTATTGAGTGTAACATATACACCAAACCTTACGTTACGCGCCTTCAGATGCGACGATCCGTGAAGCACTTCTGGCTCGCCGATAACACGTTGAGAGCAAAGACGATAACAGTCCACGACTTCTATTAGCCGTAAACGATGGAAACGTTCCCTAAATTTTCATTCTCTCTCCGGAACCTGTCGAAGGTAATACGGTAGCACCCCGACTGTTTTTGGCGCGTTGCTATAAAACTGCGGAAAATAAAAGAAAAACGCCTTTTGACGTCGTAAACCAGAGGAAGTTATAAGATGAAAAAGAAGTTTTCACCGAGCTTTACTGTCTTGCAATGCGATCTGTGTTTGACACGCAGCTGAACCTTTGAAATTACATCCTTTGGTACGTTTAGTTGAATCGGGTTGTTCAAATAAAGACTTAAACGGGTTTCCTAGCGTCTGATCAAAGCTTTGGCTTCGGCATCTCTCACCTTCAGCGGGCAAACGTACTTTTAGCCACACAGCGATAATTAGGTGTTAGTTCTTAATCTAAATCTTCCCCTGAAGATGCTGACGTAGTTGGCGAAACGCGTGTTGGGTCTGAGTAAGTCGGCTTTGCGAGTGGTTAGAATGTGTATTCTTTGTTAGTGCTACTATAATGGTAATAAACTTGCTAACATGATGTCATTAATACATGTCAAGCACTACATTGCGCACTTCAATCTAACCTAGGTAAAGCAAGCAGCAGTTATATAAGAATAATTAGATCGAACAGCACCTTATCTCATTCCTATAGCTTAACTTTTTCTTTCCCGGAAATGATTTACTACATGATATTCCTTTGCCTCTCCTGAGATTAGTTCTGTGGATTAAATGCTTTTGAGGTAGGAAATAGAAAATGGCCACTGCCAAAAGCCTGCTATTACTGCTTTGCCGGTTTTTCACCAATTTTCACAGAATCTTGGTTTTGTGTACACCAAACCTTATGTTCCTCGACTTCAGATGCGCCGATGCGTGAAGCACTTCTAGTTCGCCGATAACACATTGAGAGCAAAGACGATAACAGTCCAAGACCTTTATTAGCCGTAAACGATGGAAACGTCCCCTAAATTTTCATTCTCTCTCCGGAACCTGTCGAAAGTAATACGATCGCACCGCGACTGTTTTTGGCGCTCTGCTATAAAACTGCGGTGAATAGAAGAAAACCGCCTTTTGACGTCGTAAACTAGAGGAAGTTATAAGATGAAAAAGAAGTTTTCACCGGTCTTTACTGTCTTGCAATGCGTTCTGTGTTTGACACGCAGTTGAACCTCTGAAATAACATCCTTTGGCACGTTTAGTTGAAGCGGGTCGTTAAAATAAAGACTTGAATGGGTTTCCCAGCGTCTGATCAAAGCTTTGGCTTCGGCATCTCTCACCTTTAGCGGGCAAACGTACTTTTAGCCACATAGCGATAATTAGGTGTTAGTTCTTAATCTAAATCTTCCCCTGAAGATGCTGACGTAGTTGACGAAACACGTGTTGGGTTTGAGTAAGTCGGCTTTGCGAGTTAGAACGTGTAGTATTTGTTAGTCCTACTGTAATAACAATGTACTTGCTAATATGATGTCATTAATACATGTCAAGTACTATACTGCGCACTTTAATCTAACGTAGGTAAAGCAAGCAGCACTGTATAAGAATAATTGGATCGAACAGCACCTTATCTCATTCCTATGAGTTAACCTTTTTATTTCCCTAGAATGATTTACTACATGATATTCCTTTGCCTCTCCTGACCTGAGATTAGTTCTGTAGATTAAATGCTTTTGTGGTAAGAAATAGAAAATAGCCGCTGCCAAAAGCCTGCTATTACTGCTTTGCCGGTTTTTCACCGATTTTCACGGAATCTTGGTTTTGTGTTTGTACACCAAACCCTAAATTCCGCGCCTTCAGATGCGGCGATGCGTGAAGCACTTCTGGCTCGCCGATAACACATTGAGAGCAAAGCCGATAACAGTCCACGACTTATATTACCCTTAAATGATGGAAACGTCCCCTAAATTTTCATTCTCTCTCCGGAACCTGTCGAAGGTAATACGGTCGCACCCCGACTGTTTTTGACGCATTGCTATAAAACTGCGAAAAATAAAAGAAAAACGCCTTTTGACGTCGTAAACCAGAGGAAGTTATAAGATGAAAAAGAAGTTTTCACCGTGCTCTACTGTCTTGCAATGCGATCTGTGTTTGACACGCAGTTGAACCTCTGAAATTACATCCTTTGGTACGTTTAGTTGAAGCGGGTCGTTAAAATAAAGACTTGAATGGGTTTCCTAGTGTCTGACCAAAGCTTTGGCTTCGGCATCTCTCACCTTCAGCGGTGAAACGTAGTTTTAGTCACATAGCGATAATTAGAAGTTAGTTTTTAGTCTAAATCTTCCCCTGAAGATGCTAACGTAGTTGGCGAAACACGTGTTGGGTTTGAGTGAATCGGCTTTGCGAGTGGTTAGAATGTGTATTCTTTGTTAGTGCTACTATAATGGTAATAAACTTGCTAACATGATGTCATTAATACATGTCAAGCACTATATTGCGCACTTCAATCTAACCTAGGTAAAGCAAGCAGGAGTTATATAAGAATAATTAGATCGAACAGCACCTTATCTCATTCCTATAGCTTAACTTTTTCTTTCCCGGAAATGATTTACTACATGATATTCCTTTGCCTCTCCTGAGATTAGTTCTGTGGATTAAATGCTTTTGAGGCAGGAAATAGAAAATAGCCACTGCCAAAAGCCTGCTATTACTGCTTTGCCGGTTTTTCACCGATTTTCACGGAATCTTGGTTTTGTGTACACCAAACCCTACATTCCTCGCCTTCAGATGCGGCGATGCGTGAAGCACTTTTGGCTCGCCGATAACACATTGAGAGCAAAGCCGATAACAGTCCACGACTTATATTACCCTTAAATGATGGAAACGTCCCCTAAATTTTCATTCTCTCTCCGGAACCTGTCGAAGGTAATACGGTCGCACCCCGACTGTTTTTGACGCATTGCTATAAAACTGCGAAAAATAAAAGAAAAACGCCTTTTGACGTCGTAAACCAGAGGAAGTTATAAGATGAAAAAGAAGTTTTCACCGTGCTCTACTGTCTTGCAATGCGATCTGTGTTTGACACGCAGTTGAACCTCTGAAATTACATCCTTTGGTACGTTTAGTTGAAGCGGGTCGTTAAAATAAAGACTTGAGTGGGTTTCCTAGTGTCTGATCAAAGCTTTGGCTTCGGCATCTCTCACCTTCAGCGGGAAAACGCAGTTTTAGCCACATAGCGATGATTAGAAGTTAGTTTTTAATCTAAACCTTCCCCTGAAGATGCTGACGTAGTTGACGAAAAACGTGTTGGGTTTGAGTAAATCGGCTTTGCGAGTGGTTAGAACGTGTAGTGTTTGTTAGTGCTACTGTAATGATAATGTACTTGCTAACATGATGTCATTAATACATGTCAAGCACTATATTTCGCACTTCAATCTAACGTAGGTAAAGCAAGCATTTCTATAACTTAACTTTTTTTTCCCTAAAATGATTTACTACAAGATATTCCTTTGCCTCTCCTGAGATTAGTTCTTTGGATTAAATGCTTTTGAGGTAGGAAATAGAAAATGGCCACTGCCAAAAGCCTACTATTACTGCTTTGTCGGTTTTTCATCGACTTTACGGCATCTTGGTTTTGTGTACACCAAACCTTACGTTCCGCGCCTTCAGATGCGGCGATGCGTAAAGCACTTCTGGCTCGCCGATAACATATTGAGAGCAAAGACGATAACAGTATAACAGTCCACGACTTATATTACCCTTAAATGATGGAAACGTCCCCTAAATTTTCATTCTCTCTCCAAAACCTGTCGGAGGTAATACGATCGCACCGCGACTGTTTTTGGCGCTTTGCTATAAAACTGCGGAGAACAGAAGAAAAACGCCTTTTGACGTCGCAAACCAAAGGAAGTTATAAGATGAAAAAGGCTTTGCTGTCTTGGGATGCGCTCTGTGTTTGACACTCAGTTGGCCCTCTGAAATTATATCCTTTGATGCGTTTAATGAAGTCAGCCGTTAAAATAATCGTATGTATGTGTGTTCCTAGTATCAGATCAAAGCTTTGTAATCAGCATCTCTCATCTTCAGCAAACAAACGTGCTTTCACCTACAAAGGTGTTTTATGACCATGACTTTTAGAGGAGAACATTTTCCTTTCTCGATTAAAAAGCACTTTATTTTCTACATAATCCTCTTTTAGCCCGGTACATTTAGGGCCGATTTTATGGATATGCATATTCTGACAAGACGTTGACGGAGGTCTTCTATTGGGTTGAAAGGTGCTTGCTTACTCCGCAAGAGGGAGACAATTCCAAATATTTGGTTCACAGAAAAATCGGAAACAATAAAGGGTACCGGCTGGATTCAAACCAGCGTCTCCGGCATTCTAGACCGACGCGATACCAACTACGCTACGGTCCCCCGTGATGCAGTCGATATAGAGCGATTCCGATTTCCAATTTTTCTGTGAACGAAATGGTTGGAATTATCTCCCTCTTACGAAGTAAGCAAGTACCTTTCATTCCACGAAATCCTGGCCGACTGAGGAGTCGTACTTCAGTAAGAAAGAAAGAAGAATTTATTTATTTATTTTTCTGTTTATTTATTCATTTATTTATTTATTTATTTATTTATTTATTTATTTATTTATTTATTTATTTATTTATTTATTTATTTATTTATTTATTTATTTATTTATTTATTTATTTATTTATTTATTTATTTATTTATTTATTTTTACTTATTCTTTTACATTATGTATCTCTCTATTTATTTATTAAGATTCCTGTACTCGTCCCCTTATATACTTAGTTCTTATGATCTCTACCCAATAAGTTTTATTCATAACGTCGTATACTCCTCATAAACCGAATGCAGAGTATCCTCCAATGGAATTGCAATGGCTGCATATCGCACTTAAATGAATTAAGACTGATCATAAGGGAACATGACCCCTTCTGTATTGCATTGCAGGAGACGCATTTTAAACCAGAAACCTGTTTTACTCTCCGAGGTTATAACATATACCGAAAGGATGTTGTCCCTGATCACAGAGCTCGTGGAGGCGTGGCAATAATCTTAAAAAGTAACATCGCTTGTAACCAACTGGTTCTGGATACCGAATTACAAGCAGTAGCCGTAAGCATCGAAACTCCCCAAGTTAACAATCTGTTGTATTTACTTACCAGATGGTAGATATTATTGTATAATTACTAAGCGATAGTTTATGACAAAGTCATAAGAGTGCTCAATTACAGCCACCTTAATTGACCTCTATCAATCCCACCTCAGTCAACACTTTATGCGTGATAGAGAAAGGCATACCCCAGAAGATTATAAACATCGTGAAAGAGCTATACAAGGATGCCACAAGTCGGATTCTTCACAAGGACGTAAAGATGAAAGAATTAAGGCTCGGTCAAACAGAGGGCGTTCTAGAACGCGGTGTTAGGCGTTCTAGAACGCCGCGTTACAGCGTTCCGTTGTATTGTATTATTCCAGTATCAACCCGTCAAACAGAGCATGAACGGTCGTAGTGCACGTAGAACGCCGCGTTATATTTCTATACAGATTTTGCAAAGAACGCCCAGCGTTCTAGGTATCAGGATGACGGAGGAGTTGATTGAATCTGTTTGAAACCATCCTTGTGTATACGACACGAAAAACAGTTCAGATAAAAACATGTTTACATCCGAATCACTTGAGATCTTGAAGAAAATTGGTCTATCTGACGTCCAGCGTACGCGGCGTTCTGACCACCCTACGCCGCGTTCTGACCGCCCTGACGCCGCGTTCTACACCGCGGTCTGTTTCAGTATCAACCCGTCAAAAAGAACCCAAGCCATCGTGGTAGGCAACGTTCTGTCACAGCGTTAGAACGCCACGTTGTATTTCCAAACAGAATTTGCAAATGACATAGCGGTTTTTGTTTTTTTGAACGTGATAATGCGAAAAAAGGTATAAGTTCATCTATGTCTGAATCACTCGACATCTTGATAAAATTGGCGTAACGTTTTACTCAACCTGTCAAACAGACCTGTCTGGTACAAACAGAACGCTATAACGCGGCATTAAAGAAGGCCGTAACGCCGCGTTTAGAACGCGCTCTGTTTGACCAGTCCAATTCAATATAACGGAACGCTGTAAGCGGCGTTCCAGAATGCCAGAACGCCGCGTTCTAGACCGCCCTCTGTTTGACCGGGCCTTGAGTATCAAGCATGGTGTGAAGCAGGGATGTATACTTTCGCCTTTGCTATTTAACATAGTGCTAGACTGCTTAATGAGAAAGGTATGTGATGGCCGAGGAAGCATTAGATGGGGACTGATGGGCAGCCTTCAAGATCGGGATTTCGCAGATGACATCTGCCTAATATCGTACAATATCCAAGACACGAAAGGAAAGATTGAAGTCCTTAAAACGGAGGCAGCAAAAATGGGACTAAGAGTAAACGTGGAGAAGACAAAAGAAATGCGGATTAATATAGTCAACCAAGAACCTCTTCTGCTCTACGACGAAGTGATAGAAAGACTTGACTACTTTGAATATCTAGGCAGTATAGTTAATAACACAGGAGGGACAGATCAAGATATTCAGCAGCGTCTACTAAAAGCAAAATCAAATTATTGCTTGCCCTATCTAAAGTTTAATGTATAAGTATTTCAATCTCCTGGGTATCTTCTGTTATCTTCTTTTTGCGACAAAACGAGGCTTGACTTTATCCATACTTGTTTACTTTAGTACGAGTATATGACAAACACGATATTGCGCACCTCAATGCAACTGAAGTAAAGCTATAGAATAATGAAATCGAACAGCACCTTATATTTCCTAAACTTCAACTTTTTCTTTCTCTGAAAAGATTTACTACATGATATTCCTTTGCCTCTCCTGAGATTAGTTCTAAGGATTAAATGCTTTTGTGCTAAGGAATAGAAAACGGTCACTGCCAGAAGCTTGCTGTTACTGCTTTGTCGGTTTTTCCCCGATTTTCACGGGTTCCTGGTTTTGTAAACACCAAATCTTACGATGCGCGAGTTCAAGCTCCGCCGAGGCATGAAGCACTTCTATCTCGGCGATAGCACATTGAGAGCAAAGCCGATAACAGTCTACGACCTCTATTAGCCGTAAATGATGGAAACGTTCCCTAAATTTTCATTCCCTCTCCGGAACCTGTCGAAGGAAATACGGTCGGACTCGAATTGTTTTTGACGCTTTGCTATAAAACTGCAGGAAACAAAAGAAAAACGCCTTTTGACGTCGTAAACCAAAGGAAGTTATAAGATGAAGTAGTTTTTAACGGACTTTTCTGTTTTGCAATGCGATCCGTGTTTGACAGTAAATTGAACCTCTGAAATGATATAACTGAATGTGTTTCCTAGTGTATGGTCAAACCTCTGTCATCAGTATTTCTTATTTTTAGCGAACATACTTACTTTAACCACAAAGGCGTTTGATGACCATGACATTTAGAGAACATTTTCTTTTCTCGGTAAAAAGCAGTTTATTTTTCTACATATTCCCTTTTCAGCCCGATACATTTAGTCCAACGCATTTCTGATTTTTCGTTTCTTATGAAGAATCACAGTTTTACAAGGGTTGCTCTATATCTCCGTCAATCCACCAGTATGCAGACAGCTGTTTCACGCTTATTAGCGATCATCAGTGCGCCATAGGTCGATTGACGGAGATAGAGAGCATCAGAATTTTCATGCCTACCAGATATGCGAAGCATGTGAGAACAGGCGACAGAAAAGATCTGTCTGTGCGCCATCTGGCACCCGAAGGTGCAGGCAGATCTTTTCTGTCGCCTGCAATCACAGTTTTTAATGACATAAAAGAAGCGATTGTTTCAACAACGACCTATTAGTTCGATTCCAATTAATTTCAAGTTACATAAATGTACCTTATGCTTACTTTCAAACAGTGAAGTAAACTTTTAGTGTTTTCCACTGGGCTGCATTCACCCGCACTGCGTTGAACTGAGTGCAATAGTTGTGTTCCACTGGTAAAGTTCTATTGCACTGCTTGATTTTTAGTATGTTCCACTACCCGCATTCTCTGAGTGTAGTGCGCACTCAGGGCAACTTTTTCGCACGAGCCTCGGGATCTCGTGCTGTAGTGCCAGTGCAAATATGGCGAATGTGGCTTCAAAAATGTCAGATTTTCTAATTTTAAATGAATTGCTCGAAAGCGATGAAAGTAGTGATGATGAAGAAGAAATTGCAATGTTATTGAAGGAAAAGCGAAGAATGCCGAAAGTTATAAAATTTGTGGAAACTGTAGTACACACATTCAGCGATAAAGAGATATACAAAAAAATTTAAAACTTAAAATCATTTTTAGTTTAAAAGTTATTTTCGTGTGGAAAGGACTACATGCTGCAAGTTAATAGAAGAATTCAGGGACTCTCAATTCTTCCCCCGGAAGATCACATTTGCCATCATAATTTTCATAATCCTCAGACATTTTATACCTTTCTAACTTAAATAAACAGCTCTATTAACCTTAGAAAAAATAAAAGTCAGCTGTCATTATAAATGCACTTTTCTGCTTGGGTACGTTCCACTCAGGAATTGCTTTGATCCTCACCGATATACACTTTGTCAGAGCAGATGATAGAATTGCACTTGTCAAGAGCGCAGTGAGTGCTGCTCAGTGGAAAACACTATTTAAGAAACTAGATGCATATGGAACATTGGAAATTACGAAGACGTCAGTCAACGTAATGGATATAGATAAAGGGGTAATAGCAAATAACACCATAATTGCTTTGATTTCTTTCAGAATATGTATCTGACGTCTCATTAGACCATATAACAGATTTAGATCATGTGTATTGTATGATAGTGCTACCACGGCTCAACAAACAAACAATCAGCTGTCATTCTCAAGGTCTGGGGATGCTTTGCGCCGATCCTTTTGCCCATAGCCATTTTGGGTTAGATTTGTTCTTATTTCAACAGCGGCGGCACAACAGGGCCGTGGCTATCTAGGTTTCATATTTAACGATGCGTAGTGACAGTTGTAGCGTCACTAATAAAAAAGCTCTCATTCGAGCTGTATTGCGTCTTGCTACGGACTTTTGAATAATTTATAGTAAAAAATAACAAAAATCGTTTTGTTTTTTTTTCGTATAAAGTTATAATTACTTTTTAACTATGTATATTATATCACGGAAAGAAACTGTAGCAGAATATATTTGGAAGTGATGGCTTAATAGATTACCGTCTAGATTTGGAGGCGATTTGTATTCTTTATGTTGTCCTTACTGTTTACCTCTCGCATCTGTTGAGGATTATTATTTTAATTCTGCCCTGTTGTACTGATAACACCTTTTTCTACTCCGCCCCTGTCAATTTTAATGAAACTATCCCAAAATGCGTCGCTGACGTCAGATATTTGCAGCATACCATCACAAAGGGACCGACATTGAGTAAGACAGCTTAACGTTACAAACAGTCTGTTTGTAACGTTAAGAGAAGTAACTTCTTCTGTAGTTAGTGTGTGCAAATATAGAGACCAAAATCCCAATATCCAGGACACACGCATGTACTCAATTTTAAAGAACCTGGTGACTACCACAACTTTTAACACAAAGGAGCCCTGAAGATGAAAATATATTTTTCGAAACGTTAGCAAATTTGAGCTAAAGTTGTGTTTATTATGGACCCCATCACCCAATAAAGAAAAGGCAGTAATATAGCTAACACGATGTCTTTAGTATATGTCAAGCACGATATTGTGCACTTCAATCCAACGGAAGTAAAGGCAATCAGCAGCTATAAGAATAATGAGAGCGAACAGCACCTTTTCTATACGAGGGTTGCTCTATATCTCCGTCAATCCACCAGTACGCCTACAGCTGTTTCACGCTTATTAGTGATCATCAGTGCCCCATAGGTCGATTGACGGAAGTAGAGAGCATCAGATTTTTCATGTCTACCAGACATGTGAAGGCTGTCTGCGTACTGGTGGATTGACGGAGATATAGAGCAACCCTCGTATATCGACTTTCATATGCAGCAGCATACAGAACCCGCGCTCCTCTGGTGGCCAAGCGGACACACCATGGCGTTCCATCAATAAGTCTGCTGCTGTTTAGCAGCGATTTTCTTTGGTTTGCCGTTACCTTCGTGTACCAGATGGCGCACCGGCAGATCTTTTCTGTCGCCTGCTCTCAGCACCTTTTCTGTCCCTAAAAGCTTTACTACATCATATTCCTTTGCCTCTTCGGAGATTAGTTCTGAGGATTAAATGCTTTTGTGGTAAGGAATAGAAAACGGTCACTGCCAGAAGCTTGCTGTTACCGCTTTGTCGGTTTTTCCCCGATTTTCACGGGTTCCTGGTTTTGTAAACACCAAATCTTACGATGCGCGAGTTCAAGCTCCGGCGAGGCATGAAGCACTTCTATCTCGGCGATAGCACATTGAGAGCAAAGCCGATAACAGTCTACGACCTCTATTAGCCGTAAACCCCTAAATTTTCATTCTCTCTCCGGAACCTGTCGAAGGTAATACGGTCGGACCCGAATTGTTTTTGACGCGCTGCTCTGAAATGCCGGGGATACAAGAAAAGCGCCTTTTACCGTCGTAAAGCAAGGGAAGTTTATAAAACGAGAATAAAGTCTTTAAAGCCTTCCGACGCGATCTGTCTCTAACACTCAACTGGATCTCTCAAATTATAACGTTTGGCGCGTTCAGTTGCAGTCAGTCGTTAAACACACTTTTAGCTACGAGGGTGTTGTACGTGGCCTTTAAAGGAAAGTACTTTTTTCTGCAGGAAAGTTCTTTAATTTTTCTACTTTTAGATCGATCCATTTAGTCCAGTGTGGCTTGCACGAGTTGCGGGATTCAAATTGAATCAATCAGGGTTTTTATGACAGCAATGTCGGAAAGAAATGAAAGTTGATGAGATGCTAGACATTGGTCCCCTGAACCTACACCTAAGTTTGCGACCTCGGAGGGGGGGTGGTGAAAACTCTTCTTTTTGAAGAGTTTCAAAGAATAGCGTCACTTTGGTAAGCGCTATCGAAAAAAGGTGTCAGGCAAGGCTGTGTTCTTTCCCAAATACTTTTCAACTGCTATGGAGAATGGATAATGAGGAAAGCCTTGGGGGACTGGGGAGGTGGGGTTTCTGTTGGAGGAAAAAAATATCTAACCTACGTTACGCCGACGATACAATCATACTAGCCAAAAACGAACCAGAAATGTATGAACTTCTGCAGCGCGTGGAGGAAGCAAGTTTAGAATCGGGCCTACGTCTAAATAGGTCAAAATTCTGCCTCATGATAGTGGACAGAGCCAAGATATTACCACCTTTACGGTTAATCAACGATATTGAAACGAGCGATCACGTTATCTATCTAGGCGGACGTATACAAAACAAAGGAGGTTTTGAACCCGAAATAAAGCGTAGATGCGGAATGGCGAAGGAGGCGTTAACTAGACTAGGGAGAATATGGAAGGACCACAACATCCACAAAGTAACGAAAACCAGACTAATGAAAGCGCTGGTTTTCCCCATAGCAACTTATGGGTCAGAATCCTGGACTCTAAACGCCTCCTGTCGTAGAAGAACAGAGGCGTTTGAAATGACGTGTTATCGGAGGATGCTAAGAATACCCTGGGCAGCACACAGAACGAACATCGCCATCCTCAGGGAGCTCAAAATCAAAGATCATGACCGGCTTTTACCAACCATACAACGTGGGATGCTCAAATTTTTCGGACACGTTATGCGCAGGGACGGGATGGAGAAACTCATGGTCCAAGAGAAGGTGGACGGCAAAAGAACGAGGGCCAGATCCCCTATAAGGTCATGGACCAAACAAGGGACCTTAGCACATGTCGGTCCCAGAAGTAATGCATGCCGTGGAAGACCGAGAAACATGGCGATCACTGACACACCATAGCCATGTATGAGTCACGACGTTCGGGAGCGAAATACGACTGAAGAGACAGATCGAAAAAAGTATCAACTGATTTGTGGAGAAAACAAAATTCACTCACCTCCCCCCCCCCCCCCCCATCAGAGGTCGCAAATTGGATTCTCTCATTTGAACCTTTTTTTTCGATAGCACTTACCAAAATGACGCAGTTTTTCGAAAATCTTCACGAAGCAGAGTTTTCACCACTGCCCGCCGAGTGGCGACCCCTCAAGGTCGCAAACTTCAAATTTCTACCATCTCTCCAAATTTTATTTCTTTCCGACCTTTTGCACTCAAAAGCCTTTTTTAAGACGTAACGATTAGCTAAGATCGGTAGTCGGTAACGATGCGTTCCTAAAAGTCTACTTTTTAAAGGTCCAAATGTGTTATTAAGGCAGCTGCAGATAATCAAAATGTTCTTCGTCTTAATTTGCGCTGAAGTTCTGCTTTTTGTGAAACTCGCAAACCAACCCCTAACTTTGGAGCACTGTAGGACGGAAACTATTGGTCGCACATGAAAAACGTCAACACCAAAATTATATGCTCTATAAATTATTAAAAGCTTTTTTCGATATCACTTACTAAAGCAACGCTATTTTTCTAAAATCGTTGCGAAGCAAACTTAGGTGTACATTCAGGGACCAATGTATATCATCCCACCAAATGTCATTTCTCTGCGACCTTTTGCTGTCAAAAGCCTTTATTACGACGCGATGGTGACGTAACGATTAGACTAAACTGACCAATGCTTGCGCAAAGATTTCCTACAGATGCTACGGTCTGCTTGAACAAAGAGATTGATCATGCATGCTTGTTTTTGTATGTAATGACCTTCTCGATCAGCCTTACACAATCTTGCCTGGAAAATCGAGCAGGCCGTTACATAAAAATACGTAGCACTGGCAGTGTTCCTGGACGTCGAGGGAGCATTTGATAACACGAGCACTGGTTCGATAGTGTCAAAGCTGGAGTCCAGGGGTACTGAAATGATTACGAGGCGGATGGGAAACATGCTAAGCAACAGAAAGGCAAAAACATCCTTGTGCGGTGTTACACGGGAGATTAAGACGCAAAGAGGGTGTCTACAAGGTGTCGCACTTTGGAAACTGATAGTCGCCCACATAGCACTGGATGATGTGAGTATATACTGTTCAAATTCAATACAGACATTATGAATATTCTGAGAAGACTCCATGGATAGAATATTTATGAAATATTCTTTAAACGTTCGAAATGGGAAGAACACGCTGTATTCCTAGAATATTCCACCCGAACATTCCACACGGATATTACATGGACAATCGTGGTAGAATTTTTTTGAACATTCTAGGAACATTTTGTCCATTATTTTATATACGAGATTATTATAGACGCTGTTCCAAAAATAATGGCACTTACTAGTGGCATATGGTCACATCAAAAGTGAAGCGGCTAGATACATCAGTCTAGCATAAAATGTAGAATTGTTGGATTAAACCTGTAAATTCTACTCACATCATATCTATAATGACCCATACATCATACATTTTTTTGAAATATTAAAATAAGGCTCTTTATGGAATATTATTATTTTATACACTGAGAATCAAGAAAAATAGCGAATAGTCTATGATTATGCTGAATATTCAAAGAACATATAGGAGATTTGAAGAATATTCAAAGAGTATCCAGTGCTATATGGGCGCCATCCTCATCCTAACACTAAACGAGAAGGGAATGTATGCATACGGACAGCTGCATGCCATATATTTTTAAATATTTCTTGTATAATGGTTACACAATATACGTATTGGAGAAATACCAAAGAAAGACCAACTGCAACTGATAAAGCATGAAAAAGAAGAAGTTGTTTATTTTAAAACTGAAAAGTGACTTTTACCACATAGAACACGTTTTCCTACTTCCTTCAATTTCCCACCTTTTGAGATTAACTGCACATTCGATAACTGCGTCTTTAACATTAAATAGTAAATAGATACGTATACAATGCCGCTACAAAGATTTAGTTAGAACTGTTTTACGGAGCCTATAAAAATAGATTACATATTGCAGCGTTACAAAGAATAAAGGAGTCTATTAGATGTAGTGGCAATGCCAATGCCAATAGGCCACCTTTACCTTTCTGGTCTAGCCAAGGAACCAACTCTAAAAACTTTCATGACCTACTGGAGAGCTACTTCTTGTTGAACGTGAAGATATCCTGGCCATGGCAATTTTTTTTCGTAATGAGGGGGTTAAGGTTCAGTTGCCCTAATAGTAGCTGCGCAGCCTTAAGGCTTATTGTGCACCCATAGACAAGGGGATCAAACACAGTCCTATCCTAAGTTCTTTCCGAACTTTGAAATGCATTGGACTATGATCTTCTGTCTTTCCTTCGAGCCTACCTTCAGATAGGAGTCCCTGCTTTCACTCAGGATAGGACAGTCGTAGATAACGTGCTTAGCTGTTTCCTCTGCCTCACCGCACTTCCTGCATAATGGGTTTGCCACTTCAATCCCCAGCATTTGCGGGAGTGCACTGAAGTGCGCTGAACGTCCAATGGCCAGTTAAAAATCCAACCACATTTCGTAGTTCCTTCCTGCTCAGTCTGAGAGCGTCTGCGGTATTGGAACACGAGGATCCCCTCAGCATCCTCATAGACTGAATAATCCCCACCATTCAGTCACAGCGCTTCTGGTGTTCATTTGATACCCAACTGGTAACAGATGTCCGAACCAAATTGTATGATATACGACATGCTGGTTCTGGCCACATGAGAGGGAGTTCAGCGCCTTCCTTGACATACCTGTCGGCCCTCTCATTACCGAGCACTCGTATGTTACCTTGTTGGTCTTCGCCAGTGTCTTTAGGGTATTGTGGCAGTCCCACATTATTTTTGAAGTATAGTGGTTACTCGCCATGGCAATTGGATTTACCACCCCAGAAAAAATGAGTGCTTATCAAGATGCAGTTGTACTCAACTTTATATGCCGACCTTATAACAACCCTGTTAATAGGTACAAACGTTCAACTGTTTCGTATCCAGGGGCTTCATGTCGATTGTGTAGAAACCTTAGTAATTCAGAACGTTTAGTTGGGTGTCTGAGTTCACCCGCTTCGCTTTAATTTACGGTTTTAATTTAATAGGACAATTTAAAATGTATTGATAGTATAAAATGGATTTCCCTGCGAGTATATACCGGATGGAATACCTATCGTATATTAGTCGACGTATACATGAAGTTTATTGGAATGAATGTCGATTTACATAGTAAATAGAAAACAATAGCTTCGATTGAATTGTATGTTACACAAGGTCGCCGAAGTTGCGCAATATCATGAGTTATACGTAAAATATACAGGGTGTAACTTTTAAGGATATCCACACCTATATTACCGTGTAGATCTCGCTGAGCTGAACATTTTTCAATAAGCAACATGGGTCCGGAATCGAACCGTTTCGGAGATAGCGCTACCGAAAGTAGTTCTTTCTGACGCCTGAAGTAATTGGCCCGTACATGCTCCCAGCGCGACTCAACGCCGTGTTCCTCCAGGATGTCCTTCCAAGTCTACTTGAGGTTCGAAAAGGAATGTGGTTTCAGCACGATGGAGCTCCAGCCCACTACGGAGCGCAAGTCCGGGCTCAGCTTGATGCAGCTTTTCCAGCGCATTGGATCGGCCGAGGTGATCCAGTAGCATGGCCGGCGCGGTCTCCGGATCTCAATTCCCTGGATTTTTTCCTGTGGGGTCACCTGGAAGCACTTGTCTACCAAGGGGGTGCACCGCAGCAGAAGAGCTGATTGCACGCATCATTGCAGCAGCTGGAGACGTCAGGGAGCAGCCACAGGTAATCAACGCTGCCACTGCATCGGTCATCCATCAAGCCAGATTGTGCATGCAAGAAGGCGGTGGCCACGTGGAGCCTCTCCTTCACTGATTTTTTACTGATCTTGGTGTTTTTTGTTGTTGGTGTTTTGCAATGTTTTTTTTTTTGTTTTGTTTGGTTTACTTTTGATATTTTGGCCATGACGATTAAATGTTGACAACCCGAATCTGTCTTAGCAGCTGATTCGTAACCCCCTCTCTCCTCTGCCAATTATACGAGGCGTTGAATGAATTTCCTAACTTCAAGCGTCAGAAAGGATAACTTTCGGTAGCGTTATCTCCGTAACGGTTCGTTTTTGGACCCATGTTGCTTATCGAAAAACGATCAGCTCAGCGAGATCTACATGGTGGTGTAGGTGTGGACATCCTTAAAAGTTACACCCTGTATAGAGTTCCTCCGATACTCTTTAGCCTTGTACTCACTAGTAGACATGTTGCGAGATTTTGGTGTCAGAGACGTGTCTAAGGTTGTCTACGTAGGCATGTCTATAGCCCAATCGCCATCTACGGCCTGTTGCGAGACCAAAAATCGTAGGTCTATGGTCTTCCGACAGGAATGGAAGACTTTATGCAACGTTAGACATATTGCGCAACATTTTGATAGTGTGGACGTCGATCAGAGTCTAGAGACGAGACATCCCAGTCTGAGTCCAACTACCGAGTGGCATCGTTTGACTGTTTTTGTGTGCTCTTGGTGTGGTTCGTTATTTTTTGATTTTTTATACAGTGCTTCGTGAAGATGTGGTCGAACGAGGAGGTTTTGAAACTGATTGAAGATTTCCAAGCATGTTGTTTGTAGGATGTCACAAGTCCCGACTACAAAAAGTGGGTAAAAAGAAAATTGGCTCTGGAATCCCTGGCTGCAAAGCACAATGTGATAGTGGCGGAAGAAGAAAAGAAAGTTCATAATTTAAAAACATCGTTCAACTGGGAGCGGAAAAGATACTTTGACAACTGGATCTTCTCCAAAAAGGTCCACATCGTTTTCGTACGAGTATTTGCAATTCCTGCTACCAGCGAACGAATCAAAGGGCAGCCGGAATACAGACTTGGATGATTCACAGAGTGGAGGTGTAGTGTACATCAGGCTCGTGAATGTGTTTCCACTTGGTAGGAAACGCAGTCAAAGAGAAGCTGAAATTGTTTCTCTAAATTTTGTTTCTTGCCTCATTATCAACCGCAGTACATAAGAAGAAACTCTTCAAAATCAGTAGGCGTCAGCCGGGTGAAATTCCAGAAATCCATGGCGTCTTCCAGTTTTTGTTTAGTAATGTATTGCCGAACGTAGGTCCTTATGAGAACACTTCTCGAGACCACCAACGTTTACGTTTCTGCTTTGTTTCACTATTCATCATCACTAAACAGGCACTTATTCCGCACCGTGCAATGTCCTCCATAGTGGGCAGCGAAGATGAGACTGATGATAAATTCTTTGTCCCGTCTAAATCTGCACATTATAGTGTAGACGCTAGTCGAAACAAAAAATGCTGTCTCTAGATGGTCTATAGACCGTGTTTCTAGACTGTCTATGGACGGTTATAGAAATCGCGCAACATGTCTACTAGTGAGTACAAGGCTTTTAAGCTGTATAATTTAGTTGTTAGATTTATATCTAATAGGATATACCCTGAATTTCCTTGACACGTGATATTTTCGTAACAAAAAAGTGTTCAAAAGAAAACTGAGTGGAATGTTTGAAAATAGTACGGGGTCTATCATACCATGCTTTCAAAACATTTTTGTTCAAATAGCACTTAATAGTTTTTCCTACACAAATTGAGTCCTTATTTTATTTAAAATTTTGTAGTGTCTTTGATTTTATACAAAAACTATATTTTTGTACAGTCATAGGCATAAAATAAATAAAAATAATTAGAATATGGATTTGCTTGAGGCGTAATATTTTCTTAAGAAAAGAAGATAAAAAAGAAAACTATGTGGGTCTTTCAGGGGTACCGAATGACCTATACCATGCTTTCGAAATATTTTTTTAATTCAACCCTTAAACGTCAACCCCAACTTTTTTTACAAATAACACCCCACAGCTTTTCCTACATTAATTAGGTCATTGTTTTATTTAATATTTTGTAGTGCCTTTGACTTCATACACAAACCAATTTTTTTCGAAAAGTTATTAACATAAGATAAATAAAATGAGCATTTGTTTGAGGCGTAATATTTTTGTAATAAAAAAAAACATTAAAAGGACATTTGTTTTCGGAAGCATATATTATAGGTCATTCAGTGCCCCTAAAAACCCAATTAGTTTCATTCTTATCCGTCTTTTTGCATCAAGCAAGTTCTTATGTTATTTATGTTATGCTTATGATTTTACGGAAAAAATGAGCTTGCGTGTGCTATTTGAAAAACAAAACTTGAGGGTGAGTTTAAGGGTTGAAGAACAAAAAAAAAATGTTTTAAAAGCATGGTATGATAGACTCTATAGTACTTCAAAGAATTACACTCAGTTTTCGTTTGAACATTTTTTTGTTTCGAGAATATCACGTGTCAAGGAAATTCAGGGACACCCGGTATACACCGTGTGCCAGGGCGAATCCCGGAAAGTTTAAGGAATGATCATTGGCACCGATTTATGTTATAATATGCTTAAATTATCTATATGTTCATCCGTAATACTTAAAAAGTTGAAATTTCCTTAATTACATCGCGAAATAGTAGTATGTGGCCACTTCGACGATGGAAGTATCATATTAAGTGTGTACTTAAAGAACGTCTGATGTTGAACAGTTGACAAAAACATTGAAAAGGCCTGTTAAAGTAACCCTACTAAATGACCTTCTCCTTTTTGGCTGTAAAATCATGTAAAGTGAATTTCACTTTCTTTAAGGTAAACCATACACAATTCAATTGTCTTTATAACAAAACTTCAAGTACTGTGTAAGGCTTTCGCGACCGTCGCCATCGTCCAATGAGTTTATGGCTCTTGGGTTTTTAGGACGGCGTCGTTATGCCGCATTTACACGCTTGCCAAGGCTCGACAAGCATCCACAAGCACAAGCGTGTGAAGACTGAAGAGGCCGTTTGGCTTGGCTTGCGTGAACTTGCGGCCGCTTGTATCCGATCGGGACTAGTGTCGGTTTTTTGACACAGATCACAGGGCGTTCGAGGCAAGCGCTTGCGACGCATTTACACATTGGTGTCGGTCTACGTTTAGTAGCCGCTGTCAGGGTTGCCAGACCTAGGGAAATTTCCCTAGATCTAGGGAATTTTTCGACATAATAGGGGAAAAAGGGAATGTTCAACTTTTTAATATGGAAAATAGGGAAATACTGATATACAGAGTGTCCCACGACGTTTAACACAAGCAATCTTGTCATTTAGTTACTCAATGAGGTATTTGTTTTTGGGCCCGTGACGTCCGATTCAAAATTATTAATTAGACACCCTATATATTGATGTCTTTCTGTATTCTACCCGATAAAACAATTCCAACAAACTAGCACACTTGGGGTCTAAAGTGATTCATTCAAGAGCTGCAGGTACTTAAAGGATGGTACCACTACCATTGATTATAACATGTACCCCTACAGTTAAATTATTTTGCTAGTGTTTCATAACGGTAGTGGTCTTTTTATTATAAATTTTGTTTGTTTGTATATATATTCAATGTAGATATGCGTCTTTTGGTATAGTAAAAAAAAAATAAAGAATTGAAGAACTCAATACCCCAAAATATATTACATATATTTATCTAGGGAAATCTAGGGAATTTGTAGTCAAAAATCTAGGTAAATAAAAAATGTCATCTGGCAACCCTAGCCGCTGTGATTGCGTGACGAACGGACGTATAGTTTTCTATTCAAAATGAGTAGCTGGTCGATCCACCATCTTCGTGGTCGTCGGGCTTTCCTTGCTTTTGTTTTATGCTTGTATTTGAAGTAAAAGTATGTTAAGGTACGTTTACAAGCTTGCCAAGGCTCGACAAGCATCCACAAGCTCCAAGCGTTCACACGTGTCGCTTGGCATTTGGAAGTCCTTCACACGCTTTCGAATGCGTCAGTGTGCTACGGGCATCCAAGCATGGCGGACACTGAACTTGTATTGGCTCTTAGGTTCGGTTTAACTTACTTTTACTGCAAATACAAGCATAAAACAAAAGCAAGGAAAGCCCGGATGACCACAAAGATGGTGGATCGACCAGCCACTGATTTTGAAAAGAAAACTATACGTCCGTTCGTGTGTCGCAAGCGCTTGCCGCAAACGCCCTTTGATCCGTATCAAAAAACCGACACCAGTCCCGATCGCATACAAGCGTCCGCAAGTTCACGCAAGCCAAGCCAAATGGCCTCTTCACACGCTTGTGCTTGTGAATGCTTGTCAAGCCTTGGCAAGCATGTAAATGCGGCATTAAACCGAACGTAAGAGCCGATACAGGTTCAGTGTCCGCCATGCTTGGATGTCCATAGCACAATGACGCATTCGCAAGCGTGTAAACGATTTCCAAATGACAAGCGACATTTGTGAACGCTTGGGGCTTGTGGATGCTTGTCGAGCCTTGGCAAACGTGTAAACGTACCTTTAAGCATTGAGGCTTGACGTATCGCTACCACGAGTGGATGCTATCTTCAGAAGGTGTCTCACTTCGGCGACTTCCGAAATACTCGAATGCAAGCGCCCTTTGATTTGTCTTTAAAAACCGACACTGAAACGGAGTGGCGACAAGCTTTTAAGGTACGTTTCCACGCTTGCAAAGGCTTGACAAGCATCCACAAGCACAAGCGTGTAAATAAGCCGTTTGGCTTGTATCCGATCGGGACTGGTGTCGGTTTTTTGACACAGATCAAAGTGTGTTTGCGGCAAGCACTTGCGACGCATTTGCACGTTGGTGCGCGTTTAGTAGTCGCTGTGATTGCGTGATGAGCGGACGTATAGTTTTCTATTCAAAATGAGTGGCTGGTTGAACGAAGAGAGTTATAATGTTCTTGGAATGTTACCAGAGCGAAACGCGTATCTGGAATCCCAAAGACGTTAATCATAAAGATAAAAAGAAAGTTACACATGCTTGGAGTCAGTGTCAGCCATGCTTGGGTGTCCGTAGCACACTGACGCATTCGCAAGCGTGTAAACGACTTCTAAATACCAAGCGACATTTGTGAACGCTTGGGGTTTGTGGATGCTTGTCAAGCCTTGGCAAGCGTGGAAACGTACCTTTACAAACGCAATCCAATCAAGCCAACCCAGACATCCCGTTCACACGCTTGGGCTCGTGGACGCTTGCCGAGGCTTGGCAATCATGTAAGGATGGCATTAAATGTGTATATATACATATAGAGATACAATACACGTGCGTTGATCGATACCTGGCAATGAATAATTGCAACAAGCTGGCAGTCACAACCGATCAGCCGATACGACACGTCGAGGCGAGACATCGCACTCGCACATCACCTATACCCGATTCACATTACATTTCCATCACCATAGTCACAATGTCAAAGTCGGAGCTAGAGTATTGCCGACATGAATATAATCAATAGTTTTGAGAACTGTAGCACGCCATCGTTCGCGATTTACTGACAGTTCAGTGGCGCTCTTGATACTCATATCAAGCAACTTTTTCGTCGTATCCACCCAGCGTGTAGGGGAACGGCGACGGCGCCGCCCACTCGGGGCATGGCCTTGAGCTACAAGTTTATCCATATTATCGCTTCTGTGAATATGTTCGAAGAATGTAAGCATTCTCGTCGACACAATGGAGAATAGTCTCTTTGGATTGCCGAGCTCATCCAGTATGGAAACGTTAGTTCGATGGGCGGTATAAGGGACTCTCTTTATCAGCAGGTGCATTTTAGCAAAGGCTTTGACCAATCAGAGCAGCCTTTTCAAGAACATGCATCTGTCAAAGTTCTCTGAAAACTATTGATTTCTCTTGAAGTTCACCTCATAAAGGTTAAAAATAACATACTTTATATCCAATCGACCATTATGAACCATCTAGTATCTTTTCAACTCTGATTTTTCATCCTGAATGAGTGAAAACTTGCATTTTCCTGTTTAACAAAGAGTTTAGCAATTGCTAATTTCAACCAATCAGATTCCGCAAAAACTGTACATTTGTTCGCTAGTTTTTTCTTCTGCTAAATGGTAATGATGACACAAAAATTAGGGTTTTGAATAATTTTTTTGTGATAAATGGAGAGTTCAAATATAAGTTTTACAACAAAGCTGTTTTTGTTTTCTTCCTCGCAATAATTCAAATAATAATTCAAAATAAAAATGGGTTTTTGAATCAAGAACCGAAGACAGGCCGACGGGTCCAGACCCCGTGTGACGTACTTCGTGAAAATACTTTCCGCAAGATGCTGGGTGGCCTAGCGATATAGTGTTCGACAGTGAATCACTGTGTTTGAGGGTAGTGTTGATTCGAGACCCACGCCTTGCAACTACTTTTTTTTATTTTTTTTTTTCTAACCAAAATGTTCATTGATATGCTTTCACTCATGTTACACACATTTTTTTGTACCATCGACATAAATGTGTTTTTGAATCAAATTTTATTAGATATTTTACAGGTACAACAAAAAGTTACGAATAATTTTACTTTTTTGAAATAATTTCATTTTGATACCGCAATCAGAGCAATTGGCGATTGATATTGATAACAATAGATTCACTGAATATTGACGGATAAACTTCACTTCCACTGACTTTGAATTCCCCACCGCCTCTGGTCCTTAGCTTTTGCTCTATGTCAAGTAAAATGTTGTAAACAAATTTGGTTCAAAAACATATTTATGTCAATAGTACAAAAAAATGTGTGTAACAATAGTAAAAAGCATATCAATGAACATTTTGGTTAAAAAAATAGAAAAAGTTAGTTGCAAGAGCTAGGTCTCGAACCATCACCACCCTCGAACACTATACCGCTAGGCCACCCAGCATTTTGCGGATCGCCTCAACAAAACATATTTGCTTAGGTACTTTATTACTAGGATGTGTGATCTAATTTCAAGCATTCAAAAAGATATTTATTTCGATCGTTGACTTCGTCTCAAACTTCATTCATCGCCTATGTTGCAACAAATATACACTTGTTACAACAATAGTTTTGTTATAAAAGTTATATACAATATGATGAAAAGTGTCATCCAGCTTTGACATTTTGTTTTCAATATTGATAAAATACTATTGAATGATATTTATTAACCTAGCCCTCAGTACCCAATAGAAAGCTTTCGCTAAATAACATCCAATAGAAAAGCTTTGTCAAAGTCTTTGTTAAATATGCTTGTTGATAAAAGCGGGCCTTAGTGATGTTATGGTCACGCCATATTTTAGCAAGCTTTGTCATGGCCACACGTGCCTGTTGAATACGCCGTCGAATCTCATTTTCACACATTTCATTTAAGCCGCGTTAATACAAATTCGAGGCTTAGGAAAACAAGCCGCTTACAATCGCCACGCTCCTCTTGATCTATGGGTCAATTAAGCAATTAATTGTGATAAACACATATTTGAGCTTTTGTTGTTGAAATTATAGTGAAAAATGGTGGTAACTGAAAGCTTTAGACAGTTAATCTACTAAAACAGCCGTAGATCTTGCTACAAAATAATACAAAGTGGCGCAAAATAAGATCCCCTACTTTTTTGTGTAAAAGTATGAATAATCAAAAGACAGTCATATTATAAATGAAATTATTTATTTTAAGTCTAAAAATTTGTTTTGTTACACACTAAAAATAATATCGACCAAATGGCCATTCTCAGCATTAATGCCATATGCAATAATGAGTTATTTTTAGTTTTTCCAAAAATCCAGGTGGTATTCTGTCAATTTCTTCAAATAGCCTATCTTTGGGATTATCCCATAACCAAACGTATGGACACCGTACATTAACAAAGACAAGTAGGGTCACTCGCCGTGCCGACTTTGATGTGCGCCTCACAAATGCGAGCCGCCTCGACTTGAGAGAGGTTCCCTTCGTGCGATCTCGTTTTCTTACAGGGAATCCGACTGTGGGATATTATTGACGTCAACGGTCGACGTTCACTTTACTAATACGGGGTCAGTAGAAATGAATTCTATAGTATAGATAGAATATAATTTATTATTCAATAAACCATTCAACCAATAACTACTACTAACATATGCAGCTACTGGGGTGGCAAATAGCTCAAGGAGTATTATAGATCATATTTTGTCAGATAGATGTAGTAATTTGAAATGTACGATTAAAGTAGTAAGTAACAGTAACAGTCTGGTCATTCATAATTTGTTGTCAATAACCTTAGGTGTAAACATAAAAGCACTTGCGACAAAATATAGAAAAGAAGTAAACAGAACAGATCATAAAAAATTCATATCAAAATTTGAAAAGAATATTCAAACTACAGAAGTTCAATCATTTCAGAAACTAAATGACTTAGTCACTTCTTGTAAAAAAGATTCGGAATTCAAAAAGACGTATAAGATACATGAAAATAACGACTGGATAGATCAAGAAATTCTCGAAATGATTGAAAACCAAGTCAAAATTTATAAACAAAAAGTTAAAGAACCGGAAAACACGAGTTTGGAAAATGAATTTAGAAAACTTCAGGATCAAGTCAATGTAGCACCGTGCACCGTGTCGCGTGTTAGGTGGTGTTAGGTGGACTGACCCTGTAAACCACAGCAGCTACTGCTCGAGATCGCCGGGCGCCAGAATCCGCCAGCTTGCGTAGTATCCGAGAGCACAGGTGGACACATTGGGAGCGGAGCTTAGAGTGACTCTACTTGTCTTAGTTAATGTACGGTGGTATGGAGCAGTCATATCGCAAGATATGGCGGATATGCCTTTTTCGAATAAGGTGTCTAGGAAAAATTCTGTTCGAATGGCTATTGCCTCATGGGCCGTGTTGATGCCAAATATCTTCCTGAATAAGCTCTTCCATTTCCATACGGTCACTTCGGGCTCGTGTAGCGGTTGCTGTAAATAATTTGTGGATTCTCACTACCCCAAAAGCGACGGTCCTGCTTATGCACAGCAACATTCAAACAAAAATGAGCTTCGTCGCTCGTTATGATTTTGTTCCAAAAATCCTCAATTTCGTTAAGATTTACGATAGTATTACAATATTGAAGTCATTTTTCAAAGTCTAAGGGCAGAGTTCTATGGATTACAAATCGACAAGTGTAGCAAGAGACTTGGGAATTTCGCCGCTGTCTGACACGCACACGTTATTCCATATCCTCTCGTCTCTTGCTATCCTTGTCTATTTCATATTTCTCACGGCTCTTGTTACACTTGTCAGGCTGTACCTGTAATTTGTAGGGGAACAAGGGCAAATCTTTCACCAAAATTCATTGCAATAAACGTCGGGTAATGTTTAATAATTGTGAAGACCAGTTTCTTGTTGATGTGCTAGGCCTTTCCAATACATCACTACGTACGTGGTTTTTTATATTTTCCCTTGAACGAGCTGAACGAGGTCAGCCAATATGCGGTTTATCAGATGTAGATCCAGTTTGTTCAAAATTTGTCTTTAATCGCAGAAATATCTTTGCAGTTGGAACACCATATTTTCTACGGTATTCTCGTTGGACTAGGATAATAGGCGAATTACTTTGGTAAATTTTTTTTGCGATTTCGGTACGTTCTCGAGGCGTATATTTCTATTTATTTGTATATATTTCATGTACAAATAGAGCCACTATGAAGGCAATGCCTTGTGTATAGAATTAGCTAAATACAGCACATATATGTGACATAAATTTAGATAAAACTGTTCCCATGGCTTCTGTTCCATTCATTCTCATACTCGTACTTGGTGTAATCTGCATTTTATAGTTTACCAATTTGCCGCTAATATAATAATAATATATAATAATATATAGCGTTTATTGTGAATATAAAATAAATAAAATACAATAAACAACAAGTGCCTCAAAAAAGTTAAAAACTTTTGCTTGGGTACAAGGTAATTATTATAAAATAGAGGCAATAAATAAGGACTAATTCAGGAATATTTATATTTAAATATTATGTATTTTATGGATATTAGTAATAATAGGTCTTACATATTTCAACAAGTTGATGAATTTTAATGCGATTATTATTCACTATCCATTGTTTTAAACCATACTTGAATGAATTTAAAGGCACTAGGCATTCTATGCTTTCTGGTATCTCATTGTATAGTCTTGAAGCAAGAAATGTATGACATCGTAATAAAGTATTTTTCCTTGCTTTTTGTACAACATTAGATGCATATCTTATGTCATATATATATTCGTATTTTGTCAAGTTTGATTTATTTTTATATTGGTAAATACCTAATGACATGAAAAATGTTTGGCGGATATCTAGAATTTTTGTTTTAGAAAATAACAAGTCACTAGGATACGTACGTACATTTCACTTTATGTAAAATTTTTATTATACGTTTTTGTATAATTTCTATTGCTTTTATATTATTTTTACATGCTGCGCCCCACACCACAATACAATATCGTATATGACTATGAACAAGTGCTTTGTATACAATGATCATCTGTATAGTATAGTATAGTGGAAAGGAGTTTAAATTTGCTTATAACGTAACGTATCTTTTTGACAACATATTCTGTATGCTCCTTCCATTTGATATGGCAATCTAGATATATTCCTACTGGTGACCATTGATATAGGAGCTACCTGTCTACAATTGATGTGTAAGTTGGTGTATTTCGGTAAGCTGTTTGCGTACGACGCGAATGGAACAAAGTGAGTCGTGTTGAAATTTACTGTTAAAAGTCGACTACTGAACCAGTTGAAGATTTTTTTAAAACCATTTTCAGCCTTTGATTTTAATATTTCTCAACTTTCAGCAGAAAATATAACAGCTGCATCGTCTGCATAATTCACCACATCTCCACACACATCAACCGCAAATAGGTCATTTATATATATGTTGAAGAATAATGGTCCCAGTACCGTTCCTTGAGGAACACCGCATGTTATAGGCAACGGAGAACTAGAACATTTATTTATCACAATAGTTTGTGTTAATTACTTAAGTAACTTTTAATTAGATGATAGGTTTGACCCTGTATGCCATAATTTTGTAAAGTTTTCATGAGTATCATATGTCAAATGCTTTTGCTAGATTCATAGATAAATTTCCCAAGTATCTACTTTGTAACTGACAGAAAAACTCGAACAGATGTCAACCACCTACAAACAAAACCCTGACAACATTTCATAGGGTACTTGATTTTGCGCCACTTTGTATAATGTTGTTAACAACGTACGACAGAATGGTGCGTAACGTCAATAAATTACCGGTATTCTGCTGGAGCTGGTTACCCATATCCACGAATCACCACCAGGCGCAGCTCCTTTGTTGCCTGTTTTCTTAATGATCTCTTCATCCTTCTCTTCCAGATTACCTCGAATCTTTGGGTTGAAGAATTCAACCTGAAAACATATATTACTGCTTTAGGTCAACTCGTTCGGCACTATCGAGTATACCATAAGTACTAAAATTTACTTTCGGCTGTTCAAAAACGTATACATTTTAGGCGCCTGTTAGAGCAATATTAAGCCACGGATTTTTGTACGATCCCTCTCATAACAAGAACAACCACCTTTAGTATCAAATTGCTTATTTTTTACTTTGAATACAGCTTGACATACAGTAGATAGCGTCACCGTTTTAAAGTCCCATGTAATGTGGTACATAGTCACACTAAAACTCACTAAGGAATGCAAATATGCAATAGTGCGTTCTATTTGAAAAAATGAAAGTTTGATAAGAACCACCCGGTATAAAAATTAAGTAAAAATATTTTGACGTTGTAGCTCTCAAGCGGGCTCTCAAGGCTCCCCACCATCATCAAGTGACAGACTGCTGAAATATGTTTTAGCAATCCCACTATCTCTGTATATCTAGTAATCGTAAATGGTCACTTTTTAGAGGTGCCATTGGTATGCAGTTGATAAAGAGGAATGGTGCCCATTCATTATGATACATTTAATCTCGATTTTAACAATACGCGTATTTTAGCAAAGGCTTTGACCAATCAGAGCAGCCCATTCAAGAACATGCATCTGTCACAGTTCTCTGAAAATTATTGATTTCTCTTGAGATTTACTTCAAAAAGGTGAAAAAGGACGTTTTATACAGGGTGCTAATTAAGTATGTTAACAAACTTTAACCACGAATAGTACTCCGAAAAATAGAAAGAAAATGTCATATGAACATGGGTCCGGAAATGCTTCCTAAGGGAGCTACGCTCCTTTGCATGGAGCACCCTGAAGACGGTTTTCCCTCCATATTCTCGAAACCATTCATAACAAAAATTACGAAATTAGGTACGATGGGTAAACTTTTGACGCTGAATCTGATTCTGAATTCAGAATTTCATAATTTTAATCAGAGGCGTATCATACGGGAGAAGTTAAGGATAAAAATAACTCCATTTTCTAAACGGTAATTTTTTTGACAGTTTGATTTTAGAATATGATATTTCAGGGATTTCTACGTAAAACTGGTCTCTTATATCTCGATAGGGCTAACCGTTTTCGAGCAAAATGCAAATTATTGAATCGATGCAGGCTATTGTAGATAAATAAATGTTCATCTATTTAGTAAGTGTGCTGTGAAAAACAATTGCAATAATTGATAAACAACTTGAGAACTGTCAGTTTATTCAGTTTAGAGTTATTACAAAACATTTAGGTATTATTGTTAAAGTAACATTATTTAATAAGAGTGTAAATAGATGAATATTTATTTATTTACAATAGCCTGCATCGATTCAATGATTTGCATTTTCCTTGAAAACGGTAGCCCTATCGAGATATACCAAGAGACCATTTTTACGTAGAAATCTCTGAAATACCATATTCTAAAATCAATATGTCAAAAAAATTACCATTTAGAAAATGGGGTTATTTTTACCCCTATCTCCTCCCGTATGATACGCCTCTGATTAAAATTATGAAATTCTGAATTTAGAATCAGATTCAACGTCAAAAGTTTACCCATCGTACCTAATATCGTAATTTTGTTATGAATGGTTTCGAGAATATAGAGGGAAAACCGTCTTCAGGGTGCCCCATGCAAAGGAGCGTAGCTCCCTTAGGAAGCATTTCCGGACCCATGTTCATATGACATTTTCTTTCTATTTTTCGGGGTACTATTCGTGGTTAAAGTTTGTTAACATACTTAATTAACACCCTGTATAAGCAATCGACCATTATGAACCATCTAGTATCTTTTGCAATCTGATTTTCCATCCTAAATGGGTGAAACATTGCATTTTCTTGATTAACAAAGATTCTAGCAATTGCTAATCTGAACCAATCAGATTCCACGAACGCAGTACATTTGATCACTGCAACAATCCAGTGATCAAGTGATAATGATGTATTTGTAAAATATCTAATAAAATTTTATTCAAGAACATATTCATGTCGATGGTAGAAAATAAAGTGTGTAACATGAGTAAAAAGCATATCAATAAATTTTTTGGTTAAAAATATGAAAAAAAAATAGCTGCAAGGGCTGGGTTTCGAACCAACACCCGCTCGAACATACCAATTCGCCTGTCTAACACTCGCTGCGCTGCGAAGGTGATCGCTTCAACGGAACATATTTTATAAGGTACTTTATTACTGCAATTTGTAATCTAATTTAACCATTCAAAAATATATTTATTTCGATCGTAGACTTTGTCTCGAACTGCAAACTTCATTTATTGCCTGTGTTGCAAAAAATATACACTTGTTACACCAATAGTTTTGTTATAAAACTTATATACGATATGAGAAGTGTCATTCAGCTGTGACATTTTTTGTTTCCAATATTGATAAAATACTATTGGATGATACTTATTCACATAGCCCTCAATACCCAATAGAAAGCGTTTGCTAAACAACCTCCAATAGAAAAGCTTTATCAAAGTCTTTGTTAAATATGCATGTTGATAAAATCGGACCTTAGTGCACTTATGGATTTACATTCAAAATTTACATAATGTAAACACGCCTTAACCACTAAAGGCGGCCCCAGACATGCGGCTTTTGGCGAATATTAAGCAAGTGCTCGCCGAGTGGCAAGTGGTTGAGTTACTCGGCAGGTATGCGCAGATTAATCCCCAAGTGGCAAGCACCTCTATCAAATATTCGCGGTTCGTAACGAAATGGAGTCTCTGTGAGAATAATGAATATTCAGTATCGTTGTAGGTGTTTTGTTTCACTTAAGACTGGCTCTAGAAGATGCCATTAATGATTCAATTTTCTCTTTCAATTCAGTGGCTAGGTATTTATGACCCATCCATGCGACTCCAAGCATCATAAACATTCATTCATTTCATTCATTCATAGCACCCAAAAAATTTAAAAAAAAAGTGTTCCTCTATTTCTTTCATTTTCGCACCACCTGTCCAATTTCTTGCGATGTTGGTCGTTCACGACGACATAATTCATTTCGTAATGCTCGAAAAACTTTCACTGGTTTTACACCATTTTTGAAGTACAATTTCACAAAATTAACACGTTGTGCGTTGCTAAAACGATCCATCTTCTACACACGTTCAACTAATGATATGACGCTTTGGTTGACAGATATGTCAAACAGCTGTCAAATGCAGGGCCTTTACTTACTACTACTACTCGTCGTTAACTGTCAAGGCGGTCCGGAGGACCTTTGCCTTTATGTCATAGTTCGTCAGGCAGTTTGTCATCCTCTCGGCCTGGTCACCCAGAAACCAGATAATGTTATAAAGAAAAAAAAAGGAGGAAGAAAGAGAGGAAGAAAGAAGAAGAGCAAAGAGAGAAGTACAACTGTTAAAATAGGCATCGCTAAAATAACTAGGGTAATTAATTTTGATGCTCTAAACGCAATTTTGTTGGGATAGGATGTTGCTAAAAAGGGAATTTATATGATCTAAAATTCCACGACTTAATTTTGGTTACAGTGCGAGCCGCGGCCTAGAATGTTTGCGGACTTGCTTGACCGTGTAGTCCACTGAGTCACGCAGCAAAGGGTTGCTATGCGATTCCGCTTGTTCATAGCGCCGCTTCGCTTGTGTTTTGATATAGTCCTTTAAGTAAGGAATATCCAGATCTTTATGCAGGGTCTCGTTTGAAACATACCAAGGGGCATCTGTAATAGTTCCCAGGATCCTACTTTGGAGTACCTGCAAAGCTCGCATGTGCGTCTTAGCTATAAAACACCAAGCCGCACATGCATAAGTAATTGCAGGTCTAATAATAATTTTGTACAGCCAAATTTTGTTAACCAGACTTAATTTTGAAGTTCTACATAGCAAAGAATAAAGCTGCCGAAATTTAATTTGGAATTTTGTTTTTAACATCTCAGTATGGTTTCGCCATGTCATACCCTTGTCTAGGGTGGCACCAAGGTACTTGACGGAAGAGCTCCACCGTAATAGAGTACCGTTAATAGAGACCTCTGGCGGGACGCCGCGACGCTTTTTGGTACAGTAGATAGCCTGCGTTTTAGAATGGTTGATTTTGATAGGCCACCGATCCGCCCATTCTAGTACTTCAGCCACCGTTGTCTGTAGCCAGTCATGGACTAGGTTGCTAGACCATGGCTGGGCCACTAGCGCGGTGTCGTCAGCATAGAGACAGACTTCACAGTTGCTGGGACTAAGGACGTCATGAATGAAAAAGGAGTAAAGTATTGGTCCAAGGACCGAACCCTGAGGAACACCGGCCTTGACAGGCCGTATTGTCGACAACACATTGTCAATTTTGAAATTTCCTTCCTTCTAGAAAGGATTTCAACAGTTTTAGGAGCCAAAAAGGAAAGCCCTTTTGGATTAACTTATAGAGGAGGCCCTCATGCCATATTTTGCCAAAGGCTTTCGATACATCTAGAAGTAAGACACCAGTGCTCTTGTCTTCGGTAAATCCCCCGGTTATAAGCTCCACCAGTCTGACTGCCTGCAGCTCAGTGCTGTGTTCAGACCGAAATCCGAATTGGACGTCAGGAATCACACTATGATCCGACGAAAAATTCTCAAGGTGACGGAGAATTACTTTCTCGGCGAGCTTTGAAGGTGCTGACAGCAAACTAATGGGACGATAATCCTGGGGAAATATCGAACCCGCTTTCTTTGGGATCATAATGACTTCGGCAACCTTCCAAGCCTTGGGGAAGTATTGAGTCCTGAGCATAGCGTTGATTATTGCCACCAGATATGTTACGGCTTTTGGCGGGAGTAGCTTCAACGCCTTGTTAGTGACTTGATCCTCTCCAGGTGCTTTCCGTACCTTGAGGTCTTTAATATGGCCGAGAAGCTCTGCTGGTGTGCAGTGAGGAATCATTGGTGCTTCCTCTGCTGTGCTATACAGAGCTTCTGTGGAGGAATCTCCCGAAGAAGTATCTTCGAAAGAGGATCCACTAACAGAAGCATTGTCACCGTCCCCACCATTGGCCTTGAAGTACCTCCTGACAGATCTTACAATTTGTCGCTCCTCATCGAGGTCATTATCAAGATCATAATTGGGTGAGAACTAATTTTCCATAGCATCGGCAAAAGCCTCCACCTTATCACACAGTTGGTAAATTTGCTTCAATTTTCTTGTTTATTTGGATGTTCGTGTTCTGTACTGGGATGGATGTTGGGATCCCCAGTTGATCCATCAGAGTCGATCTCCATTCAAAAAAGCTAGTTTTCTCAATACTATTGTAAAAACTTTCTGGAGCGCAAATTAGTGACGTTTACCCAGAATGCCCTATACAGGGCGTTATAGGGCCTTTACTTTTGAAAGGACGAAAAGGAAAACCCTGTAGTATAATGTATAATATATAATAATAAAATATAATATCGTCAATAGGGAAAGTCCTTTTGATATATTTAACCTCTCTCAGATTAAGAGCCAATTATTGTAGTGTTTTTATTACTCCACTTCGCATATAATGTGTTTTATATTTTTAAGTGTGTTGTCAGCTTAAGCTTGCTTCTGTTACCTTTACTTGTCACTACCTTCGGGTGTTGGTGAAAATGTATGAATATATTTGTTGTTTTTAATTTAACCATATCTTTGTGTGCCTTCTCCTATTTATAGTATCTTATGCTTAGCTGTAAGTATCCCTACTTTGTAATTACCCCTAGGGTGTTAGTATGGTGTAACATTAAATAAATAAATAAATAAATAAATAAATAAATAAATAATACATGTTTCTGGCCATTAACGGAGATTAACCTTTTGAGGAATTAGGGCCATAAAATGGAGGATTCCTTGTATCACCGACACTAGCAAGAAAGACGACTTCTTTTTCAGAACTCAGACAATGTACTAAAATGTAACACGTCTCAATGACAACAATGGACTAGTATCATGGATTTTTTTATGGCTGTATATGATAGAGTATGATATAAGAACCTACTCAAATTTTCCGCGATTTTTTTGAGCACAGGAAAGTCGAGAAAATAAGGAAAATGTTTGAATTTTTCTAGTCGCGTGACGTCACTGGACTATAGGGAAACAGCCAATCGGAAGACGGGTATGTGTGTCGTGTTGCTGTTCTAACTTTAGTGCCAATATCGAATGCATACCTTTATGTGATCCTCTACACATGCCAAAAAATACATAGTTTGATATATACGGCCAGTGAATTCGCATAGGTTAAAAGGAGTAAACAAGAACTATGTTTGTCTGTACAGTCCTAAAGTAAATGATTCAATGGAAGCTTCATGATCGTGGAAGGTCGCGATATGTTCCGGGAGGTGGCGTCAAATTTGATCGGACCATTAAACTGAGGCTGGATCTTTTAATGTAGACTTTCTTAATGTTGATGAGAAAAAATATCTATGTTGGCTGGTCTAGACTCGTGACCTAAGATTTTGAGAGCCTGCGTAAGTGGCAAAAAAGGGGAACCACGTGGCTGCGCGATGAATAGCGTCTGCCTTCGATAGTGGGGCAGCATCAGCATCAGCCTTGTGCGCGGTTAGCGCTTGGGTGGGTGGCTGAATTGCACCGATAGCACGGGCATTCAGTTTCGATCTCGTGAAAATTGCATCAACCCACATAGCACTGGATATTCTATGAATATTCTTTAAATCTCCTATATGTTCCATGAATATTCAGTAGAATCATGGAATATTCGTTATTTCTCTTGATTATTCTAGATTATTAACATAATATTCTTTATAGAATATTATTATTTTATCCACTTAGGATAATCAGTGATTATTCGTTTAATGTCTGAATTATTCCAGAATATACCAGTAATATTCTTCATAGAATGTTATTTTAATAATCTACTAAGAACAAGATGTAGCTATTTTCTGACGAACATTTAGTAATATTTGTAATAGAAATATCTGTATGTAGGCAAATATTGAATATGAGGTATTATTAATTTATATTTGCACGTTTCTTAGTGAATTAAAAAACCTTCATTCGTTTTTCGTTCATCCTAAATATACCTAATAAGTATTATGTGCAATTTTCAAAAGTTTATTAGTCATTAGCCATTGGCAGCAATACAGATATGGCATCCACCGGGGATAAAGTGACAGCATATCTTATGCTGATGTATGTATGTAGTATCGTCAGTTGTCAATCTTGTCTGGTTCTCTGGTTGTCACTCGCTTCAAGTGTTCTGTCATTCTGTGCTTCAACATGTAGATGTCGGCATTTTAGCAATTCACGAATTCACGTGTTTTATTCCTGAAAGGCCTGCATTTATACCCCATTTTGTACAATAAAGTTGCTGGTTGTTAAAGTTTGTGACAGTGTTCCAAATTATGGTCACCTACTATGGTGTAAGGTTCTTTATATAATGTGAGTAGAATTTTGAGGTTAAATGCAACGAGTTTACATTTTTACACCTTATTTAGGCATCTGGACTGAGATGTGTAACCACTTGACTTTTGTGACCATCTAGTGACTAGTAGGTGCCATTATTTTTGGAACAGTATCCATAATTCCATAAAAATGTTTCGTATATGAGGTAATTTAGACAAAATGTTCCTAGAATATTCAAAAACATTCTACTATGATTGTTCATGTAATATCCGTGCGGAATATTCGGCGGAATATTCTAGGAATACAGCGTGTTTCTCCCATTTCGAACGTTTACAGAATATTCTGTAAATATTCCAATTATCCATGGAATTTTCCCAGACTATTCATAATATCTGTAGTGAATGTGAACAGAATATTCTCATATCGTCCGGTGCTACTTGGCAATACCGCGATTTGGAAGTTGACGAGGCAACAATGCATTGCTGTTGTATGGCGCGCATCACACCGATTGGATGAATCTAAATTCCTTTTTTTTTAAATTTTAAAATGGAATAAAATGGAAACAAAACGATGCAGAGCGTAACGAAATGCAACAGTACACCCATTTTTGTATACACTAAGAGGTTATAATGATTTAATAATTGTTTTCAAACCCATGATACTAGTCCATTACTACCAGGTATATCTGTTCGAACGTTTTTACATACTTGCACTCGGCGAGTAGTCACTCGGTACTCGACGAATATCGCATGTCTGGTGCCGCCCACAGAGTTAACATCTCGAGAGGGAGCCTAACTTGAATATTGGCCAGCCAACATCTATAGTGCTATTGCCACTCTTCTTCGTCCGCTTCCAGTTTCTTCAAAATCTGGCAGTTTCCGCAGTTTGAACACAAAGTATTTAACTGGGTATTTAACTATACATTCCAATATACTTGCAATGTAACTGATTTACGTGAAGATAATTTGTATTGATTTAATCAAATCTCAAAAATGGTAAATTTCATAGCGGAATGTCGCAATAACTTCTAATATGTCATAAATCTAGGAATAATCGGCGTGCCCTTAAGCTGTCACGTGGCTGTCATTGTAGTTGCGGTTATTGCGTGTGTCGAGATTTTTGTGATTTTAGTGTATATTTGACTGACTTTGTGACTATTTGTGGTATGAATTAAATTATTTATGAACAATATTGTCATAATTGCATGATGAGACAACATAAAAAGTGTATAGTTTGCTGTAATAGCGACGCATCGGTGAACACTTCTTATCATAGTTTTCAGTAGCGTAATATATGGGGACAAGTGTGAACAAAAGTAACTTCACTAAAGTTTGAGGAATCATAATGGTTGTTTAATGTATGTTTTGTGCACGCATTACATTCATGTCAATCAACATGAATTTTCCAAATTCCATTTTTTACACTATTTGAGGACGTGAAATGCAAAAATGTATGCCACATTTACTTACAGAAAATCTATCTAAGATAATTTCATAGAACTGGATATTACCTAATGCAATTATTATATTTTATTGCTGAAGTAAAAATACGATGCAGCCATTCCAACAGGCTACCTTTCAGAACAGTTAGATATGTTTTGAAAAACAGTTCATGGTACTAATAAATTATCAACTGTTACAATTATAATAAGGGTAACTCTCTAAGTATAGCCAAATACTAATACAACTTATTGGTATCAGTTTGTAACATCACAGTAATAATTGAATCTATTAATGAACATCCAATTTTAATATAAAGCCGCACGCTACTGGTAATGCCCTTAAGCTGTCAAAATTTCCGTTACATGTTGGCTGGTCAGCGACCTGTGCATTTTGTTGTTTACACTCCCTCTATAGATGTTAACTCTGTGGTGCCGCCTTAATAATTACAAACCTGTGGTTCCTCAGCCTGGTCAGTCAGATAATTCGCTTCGACCCTGGTTTTCAAGCTCCTCTTGGGTCTGGACTCGAAGTCGCACAACACTTTCCGGAGTTCGTCCCGGAACTCGTTCCTGCGGAGTTCGTTTAGGAAGAACTGGCTGAACGTGTGTCTCTCCACGTAATCGGCGCGGATTTCGGAGTTGATCAGTCGGTACACGTAGTGGGCGAGGAAGATCTCGGTGAGGAAGATGAACAGCACACAACATACTACGCGCACTGTATAGCTGGGGTTGATCTGATGGATGGGGAGGGTTTCGCGTTGATCAGCGGGCGTGTTTTCTGTACTTTTACACTCACTAACAGTCATTTTCACTTTGGAAGAGGTTAAAAAGATATGTCGCAGTTTTCCTCAGGATGTCGCTTTTTCTGTCTCGAATAACTTATCCACGCATGTTTAAGTGCAAAGTTTCCAACTAGCATGAATTGTATGTATGTCGTCAAAGATAATATTTGGATAGGTCTAAAAAATATAGTCACCAGGTTCAATACTCTTATGGTTACAAAAAATAAACTATTTTGGTTTTCGTGTGTGTGTAGCTTTATTTGATGTTCTGAAATCAAACCAAAATTATTATAGAAAGAAGCTGTACCTCCTTTTAACTGACCATGTTTCATTAATAATTCTACTTTAGTTTTTCACAGTTTGTCGACTTAATGCAAAACAAATCAGTGGTGTAGATACAGTTTCGTTATGGCGGGGTATATGCTGTCTGGAATTAGTAGTCCATTCCGCAATAATTTTGATGCCCTTCCAGAGGAGGAGACATTATAATTATAGTTTATTTTTCATTTTAGGTATGCGGTCTGTGGTTTTTAGTTAAATCCTACAACAATAATTTTATGTCCTGAAGGGCGGGGGGTGCTATAGTATGAGACATGGTATAGTATATTTTTATTTCCAAAGAGGGAGATAGTACCCCATATCCCTCGTATCTACGCCACTTGAACAAACTCTACTCAAAGCGCAACGCCAGCAATGGGGTATTTTCCAAAAAAAAATTATGATGTAATAAAATTCTGCTACGTCTCCAAAAACCATAAAATTAAGAATGTTAATATTTTCTGTGAACACAAAAGTTTAAACACAAAGTTATGTGCCAAAGCTGCACGTGACCTAGTCAATCTTAGCGTGACTTTAGACCCATCCTTACAATATGATTTTACTTTGCTGTCTCACCTCCTTTTCTCTATCTGTAACGATAACCTCTACTTATTATTGACATTGCCAGATGTTTCTTTACATCATTTCGTGATCTAAGGATTAGATACAAGGGGGCGGTTATGTAGGGCCGTTTTCATATACTGTGTAAGGCTTTCGCGGCCATCGTCCAATGAATTTGTGGTTCTTGGGTGTTTAGGCCGGCGTCGTTTAGCGTTAAAGCTTGACGTTTCGCTACCGGCGTGGCAACCTTGTATCTACGATTCTACGCTTCGCAATTTCACATAGTCACATTTTATCTACATCCGGAATTGAAATAACTTATGATTGGTTGATTTCTTTGGCGGGAAGTTCAAAAGACTTAGATTTAAATGAGTTGTCTTCAAATGGATGATTTTTTTTACTCCACTTGGAGAGAAGAAACTTGAACAAATAGTGGTATTATTACCAATTAGATATGGAAACAACACATTTCACCGATTAAATAGGCATCAATATTAGCAAGATGGAAAATACCCCACTGCGATTTCTAAAACGTATCATGAGGTTGCCGCTCTATCCTGTGGCACTTCACTGGCCCCCCAATAGCTAAACCACATTATGCTGGAAGCTAAATCTACGAACCTACAATCAAAGGACATTAAAACTACCAAGGTACGTATTATTTCAAGGGAAAAGTCAGTCCTTACGTTTGAAAATCTGGACATCGTAAAATGGGGTTGAGGGTCGTATTCATAGTCGATACTTAAGGGTCCCTTAACATTTGAGAATCCCTTAAGTAAGGTTTTGTGTTTCGACAGCTACTTGAGGGTCTCTTACGTAAGGCTCCTTGCGTAATACTCAAGTAACGAAATGTCAACATGACATTTCGTTGCTGTCAAGGCAATTTTGTAGGTTAATTTTGGAGTTCGATGTTGTCAGTTTCTGTCACATCCGGAAAAGTGTCCGGCACGAAACACAAAATACTGGCACAAAACAAAAAGAGATAACAGAAAACATCAAAATGCGTAGGCATAGGCAAACAAATTGACTTATATTTGAAATATGCCAACGCCGCCAAATGAATCCCGCCTCATCGTAGATGTTGTCTAGAAAACAGATACACGGGCAAAGCCACACTTGAGGGTTCCTTAACGCTGCTCCTACAATCCGGAATAGTTTCTCCGGAAGATGCAGGGAGCTGAAAAGGAACCGACGATGGGCGTGATAAGTAAACAGGTGCGCACTACATTAGAAAGAAATGGAAACAGTCATGTTAGCGCGTCGCCCGAAATTTGTAAAATTGAAGAGGAAGGCGATTTGCAGATGTTTTTTATCCCAATTCCTGACGCTTCATTTTCCAATATTTTTACATGAAATTTGCACATGGTGTTTAGAAGGAAATTGCCCAGAGTGATATTGAAGCAGTTTTTCATTTTTGCTTCTGGGCTTTTCTTAAAAAAATTACAAAGTTGAGGAAGAAAATAAGCTACTTCAAGCGATCATATTTCATGTTCAATCAACTTTTTTCAAAAAATGCTTCGATAGCCCCCTGTGTAATTTCCTTTTAAACTTCACGTAAAAATTTCATGCAAACATATTGAAAACTAGAGCGTCAGGAATTGGGATTAAATAACCGTTTATGCTCTCCGTAGGGCCGCCTTAAGTATCCTTTGAGTGTAAGTGTGTTACTTAACGGAACCTTAAGTAATATTCAAGGAGTCTCTACTCTACGTCAGTTGACTGTGGCTCAGTATGGTTGGATATGCTTTAGAGAAAAATCTGATCAATGTTCTACAAGCCAAAAGATCAAAGGGCCATAAGAATATACAGATTTCTGTACCACTGTCTGTGCGTCACATTATCCAGTCATAATACAGACCGCACCGTGATCCTAACACGCCAGTGTGTCATTGGCTCTCATTTTGGATTCACTGACTTATCTACTCATCTAGCAAATTCACAAAAAGCAACAGATATTTCCTGGTACAACTCTCAATTTCAATAAGAACTTATTACACTTTTACGCTCATTCAAAATTTAATTTTTTGTGTGAAATGTTGTACTTTAATAAAGGAAAGGCCATAGACCACAGAGGTGGCAAAAACATGTCTTCCAGCACATTTAATTTTTTTGTTGCTGGGCCGCCGGTTGAATCTACAGTTTTATTGTCAGTTCATGATACTAGTAAAATGAATATCTAAAACAGTTTTCATATTTCAAACAGTTATTGATATCAACGAATTCACATACACGGACACATCAACAAATTGTATGTATTAACGGATGCGTAACAAAAGTTTACCATAGAAGTAGAGGAACTTTCCTGTTTACATCGCGGCTCAGAAAGCGCTAGACGAATCGCGTAAATGTCACCCCGATCGGCGGAAGCAAACTCGCGAACGGCCAGAGCGTAACTGGCGGGAAACTGGAAAAGCGGAAAAGCCGTCAGGAAACCACCGACGATGGAAATGTCTCCCTTCCTAATAGAACGGTCATTTTAGCAAATAGCGGACGGAGAGGACCCTATTGGTACGCGCACATAAATCGGCATCGGACGGACGGTACGGATCGGAGAAAGTTACTTTCTATTAAATTTAATGGACCATGGCCATAGTCGTAGTTAGCTGGGGGCTTGGGGGGCTTAGCCCCCCAAGAATGAAATTAGCCCCCCAAAAATCGTTCGTAATTCGTTCTGTTAAGTTTATTGTATATAGGGCAGGGACTTAAGCTCCCCAAGATCCAGGGACTTAAGCCCCCCCAGATTCAGGGACTTAACTATGCCTATGACCATCGCACATACGTCGGGACGGTACTGCCTACAGACAGTGTTGCCATTCATAGCAACTTGTCGCGAAAATAGCGACATTTTGATTACGTTGAGACGTAGCGGCGATTTTAACAAAATAAACCGATTTGTAGCGACTTTTTGAAAAATTCTGTTACTTTTTTTCGCCACTGATTACTGCTTGTCTATTCTTCTTTTCGGTTTTGCCCAGACTGTCTTGTATTGGTGTCGAGACCACAGCATAGTAAACAATCAGCACAATATCTCAGGTTGGCGGCAGTTACACGCGCATCTCCCCTTTTGGATGATTATTTGTAGGGATGCCAACAATACTTCGATACTTAAAATGTATCAATACTTCTGCACTAATATCGAATATTTTTGTCTTAGATACTTTTTGACCGATTCCAAGCTGGTATCGCTACTTTTGTAGCGGTATCGGTATCGAAAATAATTACGAACCAAACGCGCCTCCATTCTCGTGTACATTCTCTATACTTGGCTAAGAAATATCGAATTGGTACCGGTATATTTTTATTTTCGCATCTCTATCCAGATTTCGCACCCGTGAAATCATCCGGTCAAATTCTGTAAGAATCATTTTTATATAGGAAATCCTCAGAGATATTCTGCTGGTTGTTTAGTATGCTGTGTCGAGACTATGTATCTGATAATCTACTATTTTTGAATGAAAGGTTATAATATATTATACATATACCTAACATCAATTTTTGTGGGGCGACAACGTATAGCGACATTCAAGGCGGCTCAGTAGCGAATTTCAATCTGATCTGCCTGGCAACACTGCATGCAGATCATTTGCATATTTTGCAACTGATTCCCAACTCTTCCGACGATTCCGACCAGCTATATGCGATACCCTAATGAAAAATCCGTACCGTACCGGCCGTTCCATCCGTACCGTCCGTCCGATGCCGATTTATGTGCGCGTACCCTATAATAGAATGTGCTCATGGGTGTCGTTTATAAGGGGCGAGAGGGGGCACTTGCCCCCCTTACAGTTGAAAGCTTTTTTGTTTGAGATGTTTCATTTGTTATTTTAATACCTAATATTATTTTCCTGGATATAGACGACACTGTCTGTATCTTAGATAAGGAAAGAGAGAGGATACCGCACGCTAGCCTCATGCTATATGAATTGGCTGTGACATAAAACGAATAGCTGTCAACATTTTGGTGGAAAACAGACATTTTGGTACGATGGTGTTTTTTGCGATATTTAGCGTTTTTAAAACCAGTAATTGTGAAATATTGTCGTGTGCGTAATGGTAGGGTATGCAGCTTATGGTTGTAAAAGCCACAGTAGCAGGAAGAAGCCAGGAATCACTTATCACAGGGAAATTTATGTTCATATTTTTTGGTGTAACCGAAATTTATGCAAATATCTCTATATCTAGTTCAGGGATATATATGTATCCGAAATATAGTTTGAAATGTACCACTAACACGCAATTCATAATGTTCTTGAGCACGTAATGTGTAAAAATTATAGTTTTTAACCCTAGAATACTAACCATCGTAAATTTTACGACGAGACTTAGTTTAATCTGCAATTTTATCGACGCGGCTTGGCCCTTGACCTTGTACACTCGCCTAATCTTCTATTAGATCGTTGTGAGTAAGTTAGTGACCCAAAGTGCATTTGATAGTCATTGGAATAGTTTTATTTGGACGACGGCATCGTAAATTTTACGAAGGTTAGTATAAATGTTATATTTAAACGTAAGACCAGTTTAGCGTTATTTTAATTATTTTTTGTCAATATCGTTAGTTTCTAAGTTTTTTCAAAATATAACATTATGGAAGCTAACAAATGGGATATGCCAAAGATAATTACCATTAGAAGCGAAACAAGGTTTAGCAGGATTATTGCCCGGTGAAAATGAGGAGAATAGAGTGCGTTGGATAGTGGTTCCGAGAACGAATATTAATTTGGATTTTAATACATCAAATTGATCAGTGCAGAAATTATGTATTAATTTTAAATTCCATGCAGTTATCAAGCAGAGATATTCTATTTTTTTTTTTTGTTTGCTTTGTCAAGTATAACCAATGCTGCCAGATGAAGTGAAGATAAATTCATGCAACTCCACTCCAAAAAACCGTGTAGTGATAAAAATATTATAAGTACATCGCACCTGTAGTAATCTGGCAACACTGTATGAGCTCGTACACCTATGATTATCACCTCTAGTATGACGAACTTGGGTTGTTATTTTTTTAGGATTAGGTTAGGATTAAAACAATGGCTCCTCATTTTTCTTTATACAACGTTTAGGTTAGTATGTATTGTCATCATCAGGCATCAGAAAGTCGAAGTTTCCATTGTATTAAAGAACATAACAAAAGTATGGGTAGATTTTAAAACACTGTCCACAATAGTAAAACCATTGATTAAACGTATAAATGTGTTAATCAATGGTAAAACTCAACGAAAATTTAACATCACCATTTTGTAAGGTGGCAGATGATAACTTCCAGTGACCAGATTCGGAGACAGAATGCAAGAAAAACAAAAATTTAATATGTTGGTCTGTTTGGTGAGTAGGTACGTACGTCTCGCTAGTGAAAGTCTTAATTTTTTTTAGTGATTTCAGTAATTTGTTAAGCAAGTAATGGTAAAGGAAAAAATCCTACCACAGAATCCGTACTTAGGAATAAACATACCTGGAAAACTATACAATATTTCGAATATGGACCCATTAATTTTTTGTTCTTGTATCTATTTTTCTCAAAAGTACCTACTCAGCGCAAAGCGGCGCATGTAACCATTGAAATAATATGCTTTAAACTTTAAAATATTTTTTTGTCCTTATTCATATTTTTTATTTGTGTATAGCCATGAGCCGGTTGATAAACAAAATGCAACCTATAATTTCTGGACTATGAATTGTCTGACACGCAGTGACCGATATTAGAAGGAATTTTAATTGCAAATATATACTTATTGTTGTAATCCCAATAATAAATTTGGTTCATTTGGCTTTCTAATAAGGTAGTTCCATGTAGTAGATCTATTCGTGAATTGAATAAGGAAATAAATTACGTTTTTAATCGTATTTAAATATTGGAGCACTAGGGTTAATTTCTGCTGAAAAAAAATAATTTTTAGATTTATACTTTAAAAGATAATAGTCCATAACTATGTTCTTGCTGGTGGGATTTTATAATAATTATAAAATGCGTTCCATGCCATACGTGTAAAGTACCATATCTCTTTTTATCGTTGGTGACCATATCCCTAAACACAGCAAACCGGTCATAATACTTGTTTAATTGATATCTCCGGTTATAAAAAAGCTAGGAAGTTGAATTTTACAGTAACTTTTTAGGAACTCTATTCTGTAATCAACTATATTAAAATATACAGGGTGTCCCAAAAAAGAGTGTCAAGCGGAAGTCCAGAGATAGAGCACACCTAGAAGTATCTGAATCACCCCCATATATGTTATTCAATTTTTTGTAGTTTCCGAGTTATGAATTTTTTTCTGAATTTCAGAGAATCCTCTACCTCGACACCTTAAAACTGTTCCAAAAGAGAAATCAAAAGACTTTTCCAAATTATCTTTTTTGGTAATTAATCTCCAAGAGTTTACTGTTCACACATAAAATAATCAGCTTCGTAACTTTGATGAAAGTTATAAAAATTTTAGTGTAAAGTGAAAAATTTACGATCTGATAATTATGACTTAAATCTTCGCCTCGCAATTAAAAATCCAAAGAGGTGATTTCATAATTTCTAAGCAGGTCTAAAAACTTCTTCGGACTCTCAGCTATCACAATCATTGAAAAAAACTGGTACCTAATGGGGCTACTTTCGCTCCAATTGACCTTCAAAGACAAGAGGCGATGATTTCTTGAAATTAGCGATGTGTTTTTCAATTCATCAATAACTTATGTTAACGCGTTAATAGCAGATTGATTGTCAGTACCGCAATAATAAACGTTAAAAACGTTGCATAAATTAAACATTTATTAAAAAAGATCCTATTTCTTGCTAAAAAACCACAAGGAGCGCATTCTTCAAAACCGGTTTTTACCTGAGCGCCAACAAAAAGGGCTAACGCTTACGCAGTAAACGATGGCGATGTTAGAAAAAGATAGCTATGATATTGTTGTGACGACTTTTCAAAATGTGTCATTGCATAAGTTGTTTTCGTTGTCTTTATTCAGTCGTCTGTCTTTGCGGCTTTAAAACGATACGCTTTTGTTTGGATTGGTGTTGTTTCTCTTGTCTGACTACTTGGCTATCCTATGGACCTTGAGTGCACGACAACTGAATTTAACGATGCTGTTTTCTGCAAGAGACTATGCAACAAATGGATAGGTCGTGGTGGACCTACTGAATGGCCGTCACGGTCACCTGACTTAAATCCGATAGAATTTTTTGTTTGGGACTACTACAAAAAACTAATTTATGCTAAAGAGTGTCGAAACATCAGCGAATTACGCAACAAATTAACACAGGCTGAAGAAACAAAAACAATCAAAGAGCTTTTGTTAATTTAAAAAACAATTTTTTCAGATGATGTAGATTATGCACAGAACAAGAAGGTAGACATTTTGAAAATTTCTTGTGAAATTTAATAAGCTTAGTGAAGAAATTTGATAATTTCGTTTCATTTTACAATTTCCCACTTACAAAAAAGACGTCGGACATGTAAAAAAAAATCTTAGCAAAGTGTTACAGGTGGTCATCTATCGATATTCTGTTCGCATTGAATGTGTTTTAGTGCGGCAATGACGATCATTCGGCTATTAGCGCCCTAAACTTAGTTATTGTTTCATTTAAAATCCCATCGCTGATTTCAAGAAATCTTCGCCTCTTGTCTTTGAAGGTCAATTGGAGCGAAAGTAGCCCTATTAAGTACTAGTTTTTTTCAATGATTGTGATAGCTGAGAGCCTGAAGAAGTTTTTAGACCTGCACAGAAATAAGGAAATCACCTCTTTAGATTTTTAATTGCGAGTCGAAAATCTAAGTCATAATTAACAGAACGTACATTTTTCACTTTACACTATAATTTTCATGACTTTCATCAGATGTACTAAGCCGATTCCTTTATGTAATGAACAGTACACTCTTAAAGATTAATCAGCAAAAAAGATAATTTGGAAAAGTCTTTTGATTCATCTTTTGGAACAGTTTTAAGTTGTCGAGGTAGAGAATGATCTAAAATTCAGAAAAAAATTCATAACTCGGAAACTACAAAAAATTGCATAGCATATATGGGGGTGATTCAGATACTTCTAGGTGTGCTCTATCTCTGGGCTTCCGCTTGACACTATTTTTTGGGACACCCTGTATATCATACCATTTTAAATTCCCATAATTTGTGCGTAATAATTGTTTTGATGTCAAGTAGCGCCCACTAGCAACCACGGCAAAACCAACTCGGATAATTTTTTTGCAAGAGATAATTAAAAAAGAGTGCCTCTTTCAAACGAGACCTGGCTTGTTTATCTCTTGCCAACCTACGACTAGAACTAGACAATTTTATTGTTTTTATTGTAAAAGTTTATTTATAGTTAATAAGTATCGCTTGAAACATAAGATTTATTTTCAAAACAAAACTATTATAAATGGTAAATTGAGTGCTCCTTTATCCCCAACCAGCCTTTTTCTCTGTGTACACTGTACAGTCGTTCAACTTGTTACTCGTTGTCAAATGTAGATTAGCCGGGGTGGCAATTTGAAGGAAAGTAATATAATTACTTACCTACTTACTTAATTATATATTTACCAGCTACTCGTATTGAGCGGACCCAAAATTGAACTTCACAATAGTGATTATAGATCAAAGATTATGCCAAAAGAAATGAAAAATGTTATCTTGCTGTATGGAATATGGGGCAGGCAAATAGTAGCTTAACGGCTAAAACGGATGACCTGGCATCAATGCTGCGAGATCACGTGATACATTTGACACAGGACATCTAGGTGTGGATTAGCGAACTATCCTGGAGATAAATAAATCCACATAGAAAACTATGACGGGTAAGAGCTGCACATATCTTATTTGGCAATTTAGATATAAGATGGCACACTGGCAATATGTTAGTGAAGTTAAAGTAGGGAATTTGGAAATATAATATTATATAGCCCAATAATACATATTAGTCCTTTTTTGCATATTCTACTTACAGCAACTGGGGACTGGTGGACTTTAAGTATCCAAAAATTTCCTAGCGATTTCACCTTTTTTGTATAGAGGACGGTCTAATATGTCATTTTCGACAAAAAAATTCTTGGCATTTTCACCAAGAAATTTTTTTTTAAAACTCCGATTTTCACCATATATTGAAACCCAACAACACAAAACAACCAAAACCACGACAGCGCGGCAAAGTTATGATATGACACAGAACGTGTTAGCACCCATCGTCCACTCAGATTTTGCGACATTGCGACATCTCGCTAAGATGCCATCAGCAGAAAAGGCCCACGAGTCCCATGACGTAATTTTATGAATGCAAGAAAAGTTTTAATAGACTGCTATGATGTTTGTCGCATCTTTATTCATATTTATAAATTACTATTCCCCTGCTATTCCCGAGTAGAGGTATAACACACAACTCCATTCATTCGGCAGGCATGAAGATTAGCGAGATATGGCAACATCGCAGAATCTGAGTGGATGATAGGTGCTAACAAGTTTCGTGTCATATCATAACGTTGCCGTTCTGTCGTGGTTTTGGTTGTTTTGCGTTGTTGTTTGGTTTTGATATATGGTGAAAATCAGCGTCTTTAAAAAATTTTTTTTTGGTGAAAATGTGAAAATGCCAAGAATTTTTTTGTCGAAAGTGACATATTAGACCGTCCTGTATACGAAAAAGTTAAAATCGCTAGGAAATTTTTGGATACTTAAAGTCTACCAGTCCCCAGCAACTATTTTAAATAACATAGCTTCTAGAAGAAATACAATTTAAAAACCATTTAACTGCGAATGGTTAGGTATCTATTGATAGTATTGATACTAATATGTATGACCATTGATTAAAGTAATGGTATGACATAAGACATAGGTACATTATTTTGACAAAGCTTCCATGAATACTATGCAGAGATGTAGAGGAGAAGTGGCAAACTAAGGAAAGAAACTATAAGCAACTGCAAAATGTATTAGGGTACAGGCTGTATAATTTCTATTTTCACTTTACTAACGTCATTGACTAAAGAAGGTAAACAGACGGTCAACCGCCGTTAGTTGGGGACCAGAACCGCTAGATGTCGTGGGACCAATAGAAGTCGCGTGACGTCATTTGACGTAAAACAGTGGCGTGCATTTTACGGTCAAAATCAACAATATTTAGGGCATCGCAGCCGAAAATAGATTACGTAAATATAACCTAAAAAGTAAAAACTAAAAACCGAGATCCACGATCCATTATATAGATCCAGTAATCGAATATAAAAGACACCAGACACCTCTGAAAGACACGAAAACAGTCATGTAAACAAGTAAGGCTTCAATCTCAGCCTCTACGACAATCCGGAAGAATGACAATAACCACCAGCAAAAGAATGAAGGATTCTCATTCTGCTATACTGGCTATATGAAGAAACCAAAATAAAAAAAAAGCATATACATGGAAGCGTACAAGGGTACCTTATTAGCATGGCTTGTCCTCACACCATGGAGTATATTCGCGAATTGTAGAGTAAAAAAATAAAACAGTATCATTCATTCAAAATGTGACAACAAAAAGCAATATTTGAAGGTTGTATATGAACCTTCTATGTATTTGCTATAACAATATAGGTACGTAGACCTGCAGCTAAAAACGACAAAAGCGAATAAGAAATCGATGAGAGTTTGAGCATCAGTGGAAGGAGTTTGTGGTGACCAAGGAGTTCGAATTTGTTGGTGGTGACCAATCATTACTATTATAAAAGTGGACAGTACAACACCAATATTGGTGTGAATAATGAATAGGCAATTTTGAGTGTGTGATTGAAAAATATTTAATTGATAATGCATTCATTCGTTATTATATTGTTAAAGTTAATCTTGTATTTAACATTTACTGGGTAGATGTGCTCAGAACCAATGAAACAATATGACTGTTGCTGTGTATTTAGTATATATATTTTAAATTCCATGTTATCTACTGACAATAGCGCAAAGATATAACTTCTTATAGCCTCAAATGTATTGATTCAGTGTGTAAAGGAATATTAATGAAACTTATACTGACAAATGGGAACAATAAAAAACAGTTCAAAAAGAGTATTTTATTTGATGTTCAAACAAAAGCAAAGATTGACATTTCGAACTAAACAATATAATAATTATATATAGTATAATTCAAAACAATGGTGTAATTCACACAACTTATTAAAAAAAAACTACAATATGTGGCTAAACATGTAGGTAAATAGTTATTAATGTATTTATAAAATAGTGTATATGTTTAATGATGTGGAATACATTTGTTTAATGTTTTAATGACATTTTGTACAAAAAACGTACTTTTGAAGGAAGTCAGTCACTGCCTGATAAACAAGTTCAATTTTTTTTTATTTTAAAACCACATCAATAAATCTCTGACCTGTGATAAAATAGTACATCCTTGTTTTTGAGATTGTTGTACCATTTGTTAGATCTGCTTACAGATAATAGTTGTCAACTAGGCAGTGCTGACTTCGAAACTTTTGTTTTACCCTCAGAGGAACAACTAGACAGAGAGTAAACAATAAGCAGGCATTGACAATGTTGATATAGTAATTACCTGATACAACAGGAATTATTTATTATCATCTGTGTGCCTTCGCTTTTAACCCATATTATGGAATGTTTTAATTAAATATATATCACTCCAAAGCCGAAAAAAGCCACAGTTGTTATTGTTTGGACCCCACATGTCAAACAACTACTTTATTTATAAAACAGAATTTGATACTTGTGGGTGATTTTTGAAGAGTTTGGGACTTCCAAACCATTATTGCTTTATGAAAGTGTAATTTTACAGTGTTTCCACACAAGAGACAAGAAAATGTACTGTTCATAATGAACGTGACTGGGCAGCAATTTTCAGGTTAGTTGGTCTCCCAACTGTCAAAGGTGTTCAATATTGGCTTTCAGCATTATAATGTGCATTATATGCTGAAGTTGTTTGTTTACTCCCACTATGTTTAGTTGTGCCTCTGACATTTTAGCGAATATTAAATATACTTGAAGGTGAATACAGGTGCACATTTGAATTAGATGTAACCACATATAAACACAAGAAACTGAAAGCTTTTATCTATTTCTGAACAGATGCTACATATTTTTAAAGTCTTAGTAACGGCAAAAAATATATGTAGAGAGTGCCCACTATGTATGGCATATTGTATGACTTGTGTCAATACCTCTCACATTTTGTTGATAAGTTCGTCATTGAAAATTAGGGTAATTACTATTTGAAAAAAAAAACAATTGTTTTGCATTACCCACTTGTTTTATGAAACAAAAACTGAGTACTGCAATATTATGGGAAAACAATGTTAAACAACTTTTTTTTAAAAATATACAATAATTGTTCACTGTGATATTGTCTATATTTCATACATAGTGGGCACCCTGTACATTTCTCACCAGTCTACTTTTACTAACATTTGTAGAAAATCTGGTTGCTTAACTTATTCTACCAAAATTATATAAAATCAATTTTTCAAACACAAACTTATACCTGCAAAATTAGAGCAATAATTATAAACCATATTTCAAATTTATGCCACAGATACCCCTTAAGTACAGCATTAGATTCGAAAACAGTCTCAAAACCAAAATATTCTAAACATGTACATTTCAAATTTGTAGACAACAATAACAAGTCACTTATATGATATTGATTCCGGATATATATTTCCTTAATGTTCTCATATAAATGACCTGTACTTATTAGCACACTGAACATATTTAGCTGGCTACTTCAGTACATATCTTATATATTATTATATATTAGTCAATTATTTATGCGAGATATTAATAACAATTTCATTGTTGTTGTTGTCATATTGTCCAAAGACACTGTGGATCGTCAGTTTATTGATTCTAACTTAATATGAATAAATTATTATTAACAAAATAGATGAATACAATAAACTATATTTATTAATGTTAGATTAGCAGATGGCACATATAACTAACCACAAAGCTAAAACAGAAGTTGTAACCTTTCCCAAAAAGCCATTCTTTCACATTCATTTATATATTTTCTTTGTACAGAATGATTTTTTTTGACTGCATAATAATATTAATCAACTGAATGCAACATTTTGTGAAATTTGACATACTGAAAAGACTGGTAGAAACAATAGATTTAATTATAAGTGTTTTAGGATTGTAACCTTATGAGACATTCTAGGATTTGTGGTGGTATGTTTTAAAGCAGATGAATAATACTTACACTTTTTATGCAAAGTCGTTGAAACTAGTAATTTTATTATGTAGTCAATATATTCCTCACATTCTCTGATAGATGCTGCAAAGTGTTTATTCATAAATTTTTTAATCCATCTATGAAACAAACAAGGCATTCAAATTTTTATTACTATATTTTGTCCAATATCTGTCTATTACGCTCATACCATATTTTGTTACTTTGAGGGGACCTTTAAGCGGAGTGTTTGTTCTGTTTCATAATTTTTATTTAATAATAGTAGCTGATTTTTATTTCGTAAATCTTTCTCTCCAGTAAATTTTTTTTTACAATGCTCACACCTGAATTTTTCTAACAGCTTATTTGCCAAATATCCACTGAAATAGGTAACTGAACACTCTTCTAAGGATTCTGTAGGGTTTGATGTTTCTGATGCGGATGAAGATATAGACATGATGTCGCTATCATTTGCATCTACTGTCTGCACATCTTGTTCAAAAAGAGTAATATCTTCATCTGGCTCACAGTTTGATTCATCTGGTGCCTTAAGCAAATTGTTTACACAATTGCTTTTAAATAAAGCATCAAATGTCCTCACTGTGGGATTTTTATTATAACCTCCCCTTTGCCTATATTTTGAAAAGAGATTTTCTAGAGGATCTTGATTCAATCTCCCTGTCAAAATATAGGGCTGTGCCTCCGTTTTATTGTCATGGTGTAGCATTTTTATCCCATTAATTGTCTGAATCATTCCAGAAAAGCATGGTGGAGACAAAAGATCAACTTGTGCATGTTTGACAGCAATTTTTTGCAAATTGGACATTATATTAATACCTTTGTTTAAGCTTTCAATAACTTCTATATTATTATCAGACAATGGTCGGTTAGCAGCTTTTTTGCTGTGAGGGAATTTACTATTCATAGCATCAAATAATGTGTCCATATCTTCAATGAAATTGGCAGTCGCAAGTGCTTCATCTGGAAGTTGTTTTGTTTGTACAGCAGTTTTCATAGCTGCTGCAACACTATGGCTAAATATTTGGGTGGCTAACTTGACACTCATTTTTTGAAAGTTGTTGGGATTAATGTGACGATCCGTAATTTTTGGTAATGCTCGTGCAGTATGACTTTCTTTGTCTAAGTAAAACAGCCTCTTAACAAAGTTCCATGAAATAACATGCCCATGTAAAATGAAATCTCCAGCTAATAAATTATTTCGGATGCTTTTTAGTAAGTGGGGTGTATCAAAAAGTGCATAATATTTATTATCATCATGAAAAAAATAGGGTGCCTCTGCAGTAACCATTAAAGTCTTAAATAATTTCTGATTTGTTGTTGACTCACAAATAACACCTAGTAGTTTTAGTCCACATTGTCTTAATAAATTTAAATTATTTTTTATTATTTTTTCTAAAACCTCTGCCCGTACCCCATTTTCAGAATAATAATATGAAACTGGGAGCTTCCAGTTTGAATAAATACCTCTTATCATAAGAACTAACACACGCTTTGCAGGTACTGGTCGAGAACCAAATTCTCCCAAATCCTCAAATCCTAAAATGAATCCAGTTTTTTTAGAAAATTCCAAATTTTGCTTTATATCCATTTCATCAAAGAGCAGAACACATTTTTTTCTGTATCTTCCATTGTTGAAACCTTTTGTTTTAATCTTTCAAACAATTTACCATTGCACCCTGGCTTAGTTCTGTAACAGTTTACATACGTTTTGAGAGTACTAACAGATGGCAGTATAAATCCTTGTTTCATTAAAAACCTATACATAGTAGGAGATTTGTAGAACATTGTTACAGCTGCAATCTTCTCCTCAAGTGCCCAAGGCGTTCGCTGTACATGATTTAATTGCATAGTAACTACTAACTTGGGAAGAAATGGCAAATCACCTATATTTCTTGTATTTTCTCTTGTGTCTTTCTTCATACCTCTACACTGCGATGTTGATTTTTCTGGGAGAGCTGGCAGTTGTATCAACTCACTGATAAAAGAGGTTTCTGTGCCTACTGAAGGCTCAGAAACTTCTTCCTGCTTTTCAGGAGTCAAGAAGACTATTTCCTCCTCTGTGTGTTTCTTAGGTGTTGTTGGCAGCTGGAATAATGGTTGTATCACTCCTTTTCCACTATCTTCTATTAATTCCTATAAAAGATAAAAAAATTGGCATGTACTAAATATATTCAAAACACCTCAGATTTTCTGATAAGACATGCTAAATCTACAGGAAGAGACAATACCCTTGTCAGGCACATATTTAGAGGGGTGGTCCAGGGGGTCTGGACCCCCCCCCCCCCCCGAAATGTTATAAAATGCTGTCTAAAAAATGGAATCCACAAATTTGCAACCCCCCCCCCCCCCCAAATTTAAGGTGGCAACTCTAGTCTGGACCCCCCAAAGGCCAACCAGTGACACCCACAATCTGGACCCCCCCTAAAACCAAATCCTGGATATGTGCCTGACCCTTGTTTATACCCATTATCCTAACATCCTAACCTGATCAGCACATGAATATTGTATAGGTATAGAGTACAGTATTAAAGATGAGACAACAGTTCATAAAACAATATGCAATATCATTGTAGTGAACCCTAATGAAGTGATTTAATAAGATCATCATTTAATAGATAAACATTTATGTCATTAAAACAATAACAAAATGCAGTTCTTTAGTAATATTATAACAAAAAAGGAGTAAGCAGCACCTCATAGTTTACAAGCAAGCAATATCTCAACTTCTCTGGAATCTTAAATGCCAATTGGGTTCAAAAAGTCAAATAGAAATACAAAACATCATTGCATCAGAGGTGACTAGCGAAAGTAGATGTATAATTTCTATATATTATAATAGAGCAATTCCAACCATTATTGTATATAAGTGACGAATTTTAGCATATACCTACTCCTAATTAGCGTTATTTTTAAGAATCTCTAACACTTGAGATTAGATACAGAAGCCAATGTAACATACACATTATTTTCTTGAAATAGTGAAATTAAATACCTCTTTTTCTTCATGTCGGCTTGTAGACGCTCCACTATTTCGTGAATAGTCTCTTAGGTCAGTTCGACAGCTGTCTGTACCAGTTTCACAATACTCCAGTGGCAAAGCAGTCTTTGGCAATTTTGTAGAAGTCAAAAGATCTGCAGAAAAATGCACACCACATAAAAATTTCTGTGACAGCTGCTTCTGATCCAGCATTGCTAAAGATGCATTACCACACAACAGAATCCATTTTCTGCATCTGTCCTCATCATTCACTGGGAAGAAAAATTTCCTCATTCCTAGAGTATTCTTCCTCGAATTTGAACAGTTCATGTAAGAACATTTATTCCCCGACATCTTATCAACTAAAAAGATGACTTTCTTGAATAAAAGTTTTTTATCTTTATTTAAATCTTATTACCTACCTATGATACAAAGATGAAATCAACGCCAGGTAATTATGATTGCAAAATCGTCGTTGTTGCACACAACAAACCAAATATATCGTACTAAATTGTTTATAAACACTATTGAATCAGGACACGAACTAGAAGCTTGTAAAAGTTGTAAACTACGTTGTAAACTACTTCCAAATTCAAATAATGGAAATCACGAAATCCGATACAAAATATAAAATGGCTTCCTCTTTCAATCCAATTCCAAAGCAAAAAAAACCCTGTCCCTGACCTTGACTTTATGACGGTGCTAAGATTGGTCCTAGGACGTCGCCTTCTCACAGAAAATTATTTTTTCGTATATATGCAGACCTGCGGGAAATGCAAAATTTTTAGGTTTTTTTTTCAAACACGGCAAAACTTGGAACAGAGGCCGAATTCGTGACCAATGTATCCAAATTAAAAAACAGAAGAGTTTTTGTCCTGATCGAGAACCTAAAATTTTTTACGAATTTTTTTACCAAAGGGGGGGTCCTGTGGAGTTTTCCGGTTTCAGAACATCGACCCTCATCCCCAAATTTTGGGTCTTATTTCACGGTTTCCTACTCTCCGTTATAGAAAATGTGCCACTGAATCCAATGCCGTGCTAAGATTGGTCCTAGGACGTCGCCTTCTCACAGAAAATTATTTTTTCGTATATATGCAGACCTGCGGGAAATGCAAAACTTTTAGGTTTTTTTTTCAAATACGGCAAAACTTGGAACAGAGGCCGAATTCGTGATCAATGTATCCAAACTAACAAACAGAAGAGTTTTTGTCCTGATCGAGAACCTAAAATTTTTTACGAATTTTTTTACCGAACGGAGGATCCTGTGGAGTTTTCCGGTTTCAGAACATCGACCCTCATCCCCAAACACCGACGATAAAAAAACATAGACCACGCCATTCATTCATAATTCTCACAGATTTTATTGCCGACATCAACGACCCATAGTTTGTGGGCTAGGAGAGTGGAGGGACGCGAGGGGTATGGAAAAATGGCCGCCACCCGTAACTACAGGTTCGCCATTCTAGCGGTACAAAAATCACTACAGGAACCATAAGCGTATCAAACCAAATTTATTGTAAGGTTCAAAATGATGTTTGGACCATTTTTTTTAATTTCTTTGATTTGAGCATGGAGTTGTGATACTAGGCTAACGAATTTTCATTTAGGTAATTTAGATTTAGGTATAGATTTAAATATGAACAAAATGTGCCAGTAGTTGCGGTTATACAAGTAATGTAATTTAACTTTTTTTTATTTAAAGTTAGTTTTTATGATCATATTATGAACTAAAATTTTATTAGGTTGAATTTTAAATAAGAATGTTTTTAAAGATGAAGCGTAGACATGTATTTTTAATTAGGTGATGGACTTTGTTATTTGCAATGCGAGCTAATTTTGAGCTTGTTTGAAGGTACATTTCATGATTATTGAGTCCAGTATACATTTTAAGGTTAACACAAATAACAAAACAGCAGTTGTACAACATTTCATTCTCTTATCTATATATAAAAATACATCCATACAAAATATTATCTTAATATCCTCCTAGATTTGATAAACAAAATAGAGCCTGCATATTAGTCAGACTGTCCTTTAATTTCTAGATTTCAGTAAAATAAAAATAATAATAAAATAGCCTTTATTACACAAAGTTATAAGTACACCAGTTACAGAACAAGCCTGAGCAAACAAATAATTCTGAAGTATGGGTAGGTTAAATAAATGACAAGAAACAAGATAATCAAAAAGGATTAAACATTAAATGTACACATCTAAAAAATTATCAAAAAACATAGATAGATTGCTCAAATGGGTTTCAACTACTTCAAAAACACTGCTCAAGCTATTAGTATGTATCTGTCACAATAACTACAAATACTAATATACTATATCACACATGAGAAATATGAGAAATCTTCATATATCTAAATTAGTGCATGGCCTGTCACAATAAAGCCCCGGGTTGTAAAAGCAGAAACATAGAAATTTAACAGTACCATAAGTTAAATCATCCATCTAACAGCAGTCTATATAAGAAAACTACTGAGGCATACTTCCTTCTGGTGCTCAAAGATTGAATTCAGAACTTATAAAACAGCACACTCTAAGGAATGCCCTTTGCAGGATATACACCATCAATTTTGTAAGCTTAGAAATTCAAAAACTTACGCTGAACATGTTCAGAGTTTACATAGCATGAGTAAAGTGGGTACAAATTGGATGGTACATATTCCAATTCCCACCCCACGAGAAGTAACTGATATTGACACTATACAGGGTTATTCACGTTATTCGACACGGAGCATTATGGCTAAAGTATTTGATAAAAAAGAAAATAATAATTTGGGATAGATAGAGACCCATAAAGGCTACATTTTAAAAATATTTCCATGTTATACAGGGTGTCCCAAAAGCACGAAATGTATCAAAGTTACGTTTTTTTGAATGGAACACCCCCTATATTATTGCATATTCAGATTCCTTGATGAATTCTATTGTGACTTTATGTATCATACATGGGACTTAAAGCGAACCGTTTAGGTGTAAATCACCATTTTCGGTATAAGTAGATATCAGGAAAAAATTGAATATCGCAGAGATTATAAAATCTGGAAGGCTGTGACTTTGCCGTATTACTAAGCATAAAATGCGTCAGCTTTGATGATACTGTCAAATTTAAATTACGTTTATGCTTGGAGAAATCGGTCGATGAATTAAGGAAACTTCGATCAGCGATAACTTGATTTTTTCAAATGGGAATGCCTAATTTCTTTTATACGGTTAAAAGTAGAATTTGATAACCTTTCTAATGATATAAGGTTGTGCATATCAATCTCTGGTAGTTTTCATTTAATTTTAAGTTTTCAAACAAATCGGCGTTTTTCAATTTGCCTACCTATAACCAACGTAGCAGGCCATGAAATATAAACAAAAACCTGTTCAGGTAGAAGAAAACAACTAACTTAGCTGAAAAATACTCACGAACTAGACTAAAGGGACAAGATTATAAAAATTACTCACAACAAACAAAGTCTAACCAGAAACAACGGCGGTAACATATCTTTGGTCAAAGAGAAGCTGGAGTATGGCAGAAATGAATTTTTTCACGGCCTACTAGCTACTGCAATGTAGTAGAGATTGGTAATTTCCAAAACCATTAAAAATTTTGAAATAAAGTAAAAACTACTAGAGAATGTTGTAAGCAGTTTATTATTTTCATAATAAAATTTCACATTTAATGATATAAAAAAGTATGCAATTCTGTCAAAACTCAAGTCAAAAGTACCTCTGACTGGAGTTCTGAAAATTCTTCAGTACCTATTAGCAAGGTCGCAGAAAATGAAGAATGAATTAAAATTTGTTCAAATTATAAAACATAACTTAAATGGTAGAAAATTTAAATCTGATTTGTCAGTATTCCTTTTTTGCAATATTGCTAATAGATATTGAAAAATAGAAGGGCTCCAGTCAGAGGTATCGACTTCGACGCAAATTGGTACTTTTTTACACCATTACATATGATTGATAGTTCCGTGTTGGAGCAACAGTCGCTGGTTGTTTCTGTTTCATATGAGGGTTTTTGATTGCCTTGGAAATGTTTAACCTCTAGTAAATTGCGGTAGCCAGTAGACAGTAAAAATATCTATTACTGCCATACTCCAGCTTATCTTTGACCTTAGAGATGTTATCGCAGTTGTTTCTGGGAGAGTTCATTTGTTGTAAGGAATTTTTGTAATCTTGTCCCTTTAGTCTAGTTAGGGTGTATTTTTCAGCTAAGTTAGTTGTTTTCTTCTAGCTGAACAGATTTTCGTTTATATTTCATAGCCTGCTACGTTGCTTATAGGTAGGAAAATTGAAAATCGCCGATTTGTTTGAAAATTTAGAATTAAATGAAAACTACGAGAGATTGATATTCAAAACCTTATATCATTAGAAAGCTTATCAAATTCTACGTTTAACCGTATAAAAAAAATTAGGCATTCCCATTTGAAAAAATCAAGTTATCGCTGATCGAAGTTTCCTTAATTCATCGACCGATTTCTCCAAGCATAAACGTAATTCAGATTTGACAGTCTGATCAAAGCTGACGCATTTTATGCTTAGTGATACGGCAAAGTCACAGCCTTCCATATTTTGTAATCTCTGCGATACTCAATTTTTTCCTGATATCTACTTATACCGAAAATGGTGATTTACACTTTAACGGTTCGCTTTAGGTACCATGTATGATACATAAAGTCACACTAGAATTCACCAAGGAATCTGAATATGCAATAATATTAGGGGTGTTCTATTTAAGAAAACATAACTTTGATACATTTCGTGCTTTTGGGACACCCTGTATAACATGAAAATATTTTTAAAATATAGCCTTCATGGGTCTCTATCCACCCCAAATTATTATTTTCTTTTTTATCAAATACTTTAGCCATAATGCTCCGTGTCGAATAACGTGAATAACCCTGTATAAGGGATAGTGTAAACCAGAACAAATACTCGTACACATTATCTTAGTCACCGCCAACTTTAACATATCTGCAGATACATTTCATGATATTGAGTCGATTAATCATTTTCGCAGGGTAATTTTTGTATAAATATATTTTCAAAATAGCCTAAAAGCTCCAAATTGAAAACAAATTATAAAATAGTAGCAGTACAGCACTTTATTAACTATATAAAAACACATCCATGAAAAATATTATTATTTTAATATCCTGCACCTTTAAAGCGTTCAGTTAATCATTTCCAGCACACCAATTGGTCGAGTTTGACCAACCGGTCAGGATTTTGGTTAGCATCACATTTCGTAACAGTTGCAGACTCTATATGTTCTTCTATATCTGAAGCTGATGTAAAAGTTGACATGAATACAGTAATAATAATAATAATAATAATTTCCAGATGTTGGGCTTCTCTGAAAAAAAGAAAAAAACGCTTGGTAATACTCACATTGTAAAGAATGTAAAACTTTCAAAATATTTTTTTTAATTTGAATTACGGGCTTATTGAGATTTTGCCTTATCTAGCAATGTACAGAGCAAATCAACTGCTTGTCAAATGAATAACCATTGCATGAAAGTTAAAGAATATAAAATCATATCTCCTAATTGACTTTTAATGTATTAGGATAACTATACCTTGGTCGGCAACATAGGAATATTACATATCAGGTACTAGGAAATCTGTTATTAAAAAGGCTTTTACACTTACATTACTTTTTTCAACATCTAACTACTATTATAATTAACTAGATCTATACGTAATAAACAATTCCAATCAAAATAATTTCTGACCTACTTCTTTTCAGTAAATGGTCCTTTACTATCATCTTTGTATGATAATAAAACAGTTGAAATATTGTGTCACCATTATCCCTTATGATTAAATGCTTAGTGTTCTTGTGAAGGGGAACTCATTGTGGAACTTGTGCCAGAATATAAAAAATAAGTTAGATAATTCCTGAGCCTGATACTAATTATGTAATTATTGTGATGATGAATTAAAATAAAATAAAGAATTTCTACCTAGGCAAACTTTTACATAATTATGATCGTCTTCAATAGCTGAAATTTACAACAGTAGCTTTTATAGCTTTTATGAAAAGATCAATATTTAAAATTTAGTTTTAACTGGAATTGTGCATACTACACATAAGAATTTCACCTTGTGAGAAACATAATTATATCAATCACCAATAACTAACAATCTCGTGTAACTAACATGATAGTTTGTGTTGAACTTTTAACTATAAAAATGGTTTTTTCCAAGTCTATCATATCATGCTATTGACTCTTGTAAATCCACTCTCTTTACCTACCTTGTGCTAGCTGAAGTATCAAACACTTCATGGGCTGGTATAGGCACCGCATCGTATTTCAGATATCTGCACCTATTATTGAAATAGCAAAATTATCTTTGAAATGTTTGAGCAGATTTCAACTCGCTTTGAAAAATGGTGTTCCGCCTTAACACCAAGAAGAGAAAATCATATTTTCCTTCTTCCAGCGTCAGATGGCAATCTGAAAAAATATTTTATTGTATTCACTACATCTGTTTATTTATTTAAATATTGAAGAACCTAGTTCCTCAGTACTACGCCTATGGCCTTTGCTACAGGATAATTTTATACTCACATGTAAAATGTTGAAATTTCCTGCTTGATCTTGACGACTACATACTGTACACATGTCTTTTTGTAATAACAAATGTCTATTATACAACAATTAGCACTGGAAAACGTAAAATAATCGCCAAAACTTCAACTCAAATAACTCGATGAAACAGCTGATCGCACGTCACCTGAGTATGATCTGAGTCACCACTACCAACTGAAATACAAAAAATATCCTACGCGTTTACTACGCTTTTACTACGTTACAGTTATGAATGAGACAGTGTTGTCATACGTATATCCTCGCGGTGCCATACAATCACAACAATTCTTTACAACATTAATGCAGTATTATATTATAAGTATCTCTATAATTATAAAAATAAAACGATTTAGATCGAATGACTTTTCAAACAACACGCCAAGCTTTTAAATTGTTCAACATGTAAAAAATACTATCGTAAGACTCGCAAGTAGCATTTATGGTGATTCCAAAATAGGTAAGGCAACATAGCAATCTGGAAGGTTTATCATGGCAAAGTAATTTTATAGAAACAGATCGGTCTATCTCTTTTTATCGTCGGTGTCCCCAAATTTTGGGTCAACATAAAACCTATGCACAAAACAATCATCAAATATACCCTGGCAAGAACACGACGGTCATGAACCTTCAAACGTGGATCGTGCTGCCATCTATGAGGACTTTGGTTTACTATAGGTTGACCGTCTGTTTACTTCTTTAGTCAATGCTAACGTTAATTTGTGGCGCGATCTTGTAGTTAACTTAAGAAGTAAGACTGATACAACTCAAATTCATCAGTTTTCTTCTTCAGGTTTGTTCATGTTCAAAGTAGTTCATTTTATTAGTAATAGATGTCTAGTTTTAAGTCAGTCACGTGACTTATGGCATAGTTGCCAGATCTACTTTTCCAACGGTAGATCTACTATTTTCTTGAGTTCGTTGTCCATTTAATTTAGGTATAACTAACAATAACTTATAAAAGTACTGCCGTTAAGACAGCAAGAAAGTTGAAGCTTAAAATTTAAAACTTAACGGATATATTGCCGGCGTCCATTCTTGGTTCTTGGTTGGCCACCCTGTACTCTTACTTTACCTATACCCTATATTTAAATTTGTTTGTATACCTAAAGGACTATTTTTGTTGTAAGGGAAATGAAACAGTTCGAGTCCTTTTTATATATATTTATTGAAATAAAATGCAGTTTAACATAAATCAATGTGACAGAAATTACAATATTGAGTTTGTGATGTGAAACGAAAACTTTCACATGAAAAGAATCTACAAATATCATGTATAATTTGTTGCATTATCTCTGCACCATCAGTCTTCCCATTTTTCCTGGAGAAAGGGAGACGATCCAACAGAGTCGGCCTAAAAACCTGAACAACACATACCTAGAGACATTGCAACATCATAAAGCTGACGACATCAGCAGTTTTAAACATCAAAATTCTATCCACACTAAATTGTGAATCTCAATCTATCTATATCAGTTTGTCATCAAGTTTAGGCTGATCCATAAACAGCTATTCCACCTTTATTTACCTTTGTCATCACACATCACACTTCTTATCCAATGTATTCTACTGAAAATATCATCCTCAGTACTGTCAGCCATTTACTTTAAATTTTCTCATTGTTATTATCCATTCTCTAAAAATATATCTGCCCAGTCGCAATCATCATTCTGCAAATCTTCTTTTTTGCTGTTAAAATACTTTCCATCGCTACCCTCCCAGCCATAATACCAGCAGTCTTTTTTATCAATCAAATCAGCTGGCCTCAGAGATTTATATATTTCGTCTCTATCTTTATAATCTGTCTTCAAGCAAGCATAGTTCGAAAACTTTTCAAACTCGTAAAGTTGTGGTTTTATATCAAAGTGCATTACTAAAAACTCAGCAACTTCCTTGAAATGCTTCAAGTTATTAAACACCTGTCTTTGCCTGCGTGTCAAATGTTTTTCTAGCATAAACACTAAATGGTGGTGAAAACACTGGAACGTCAGATTGTGAGGCCTCTCATCGATGGATCTGTCCAAAGAGGATGATATTCTATTATAGTTACTAGTAGTTATTGTACTGTTGTAACAAATGTCTACCCAGTCTTGTATGCATTCCTGGAGAGTGACTAGATTATTAGAAAATATTGCTGGATTTGACAAGATACCATTAGCCACCATCACTCCATCACAGCCTAAAAAAATCTTATGACATAATAATTATAATAATAATCATTATTATTTATTAGGGTAGTGAAGTTATGTATAATAAGTTGCATGCTACCATTGCACCACAACTAAGTGATGCTTTTAATCAGCATACAAGTTATTTCTGTCCAAAATTCAGGTAAAAAAGTTCATCTAAACTTGACATGACCTACAGAGTCTGGTTTTCAAGATAAAGAGTGTCAAGGTTTGGGAAAAAAATTGATTCCTTATTCCAATTTCTTAAAGATCATCGAGTCATATTTTTTTAATTTGGCAGTGTTGTTCACTGCAATAAGATTCTAGGTCAGCGTTAGCTAGACAATAATTATTATTTCCAATTGCATCTCGGGAGGGAGTCCCACGATTAATATGAGATAAAAATGTATACCACTGGCCTTATAAAAATTAAATATTGTTCACCGACACCTGAGAAAGTATGCTGTTAATCCATTAACCGAATAAAAATGCAAAAATGCCATTTCCCAATTATTATTACCTGTTTCATCTTGTAACTGTACTGCTTCATCAAGGGTTGTAATTCCACCATTTCCCACAACAGGTATACAAAGAGCATCTTTTATTAAGGCTAAGTCAGCTTTATTGATAGGTCCAACAGATTGACTGGGAACTCTAGCATGCACTGTGACAAAACTAACTCCACATCTTTCCAGTTGTCTGGAAGAAACATTTAAATGTCTTTCAGCATATACAAGGATTGGTTATAATCTTATAAGTATTTAACTGACCCACTGCAGACATTTATAATAGATGTATAGTTGAAACAGAATAACTATGGATACAAGCAGAAAATAGAGTAACAACAATACTCTAGCAATTTTGCAAGATCATGTCCATGTTTTATTGAATTATTTTTTGTATAAACTACTTATTCAATCACCTAGGAGGTATGACGCATGCTTTGAAAGGTAGTTAGTAATATTTTATTGGAAAGTTAAAAACATATATGTATTAATTTACCTAGCTATCTCAACAGTTTCTTTTGAATTTGCTAGAAGTCTCATTTTCACACTAACTGAAAGTGGCTTCTGTATCTGATTTCTACATTGCCTTACAATGTCAAACACTTTTTGTGGCTCTTTCAATATCTCACAGCCAATACCAAGGTCTCTAGCCCATCTTTGTGGACATCCACAGTTTAGATCCACCCCATTGCAGTATGGAGAAACTATAAGAAAACATTGTAGTATATTATTAATTTAATTATTTGAATTGGGATACTTCTATACTAATAATCTAATTCACATCAGCTAAACTAATGAATGTTTACTTTTATTAAAATTAACTTACATATTTGCTACCATATTTTTAATATTAATATATTACTTGCCTAAATGAGCTGCACCAACAAAGTCATATACTGTATTTGCAGCAAATTGAACAACCAGTGGAATATCCATAAGGTTTGTTGTAAATTCATTCTGTCTAGCTTTCTCACTTTGACAAAATGAGTCTGCCAATATCATGGGTGTAAATGTAAGATCACATCCATATAGTTTCACTAAAGTAGAAAATGTCAAGTAGATTATTTCTATTCCTTTCACATATTCCAGACTGTAATAGCTATGTTATCTTAAGTTTATTCGCTTTTACTTGATTCACAAAATCATTTTAATGGCATTTTACTTGAGGATTACCTAAATTCCTGAACTGCAGTTTGCTGTATCGTACCATGGGTGCACATATCTTAACAAGTTTTTTGCATTCAAATAAATCTACAATGTCCACAGGTGAATTTGAAAACATTTTTGCTGGCTATAAACTTAAAATAGTTCTTTGAAATTATAGTTGCAGTGCGCTAGTTTTTTTTGGGTAACTAAAAATATTGATAAATCAAGCTCAAAAATTCTTTTAGCATTATAAAATTTCCAAATCACTGACATACTGACATCTGAGTTCTAACCTAAATCCGTAAATGACATAACATAACCTAAATTGTCTGCCGTGTCAACAGCGAACAACTGTTTTGCTGGTGATAACTAAAAATACCCTAGAATGAGTCTTTAAGGCCCGTTTGCACCGGTTACACTTAGGTGAACCTTAACTTTAAGTAGCGCTTAAACCAAAGAGTAGGTAACTAACAAGAGGAGACACCCGGCGGAATTCCTTTTATGTTTGCAATCCGCTCTCATTGACCTCGGACCTTTAAATTTGGGTGTGCAGTAGTTGCCAGATGTCTTGCAATACCTGAATTAGCGGGAAAAAGCAATGTTGCCATTTCCTTTTTTCAGTAATAACCTTGCTTTTAATATGGCTTAAACGGAATGTATCCTGAAGGGATTGAAAATAAATAAATAATTTAAGTAAATTCTGTTTCATTACTCTATATGAATGATTGCACAACAGTTGTGATTTTAAGGGCCGGTTGTACAAACACAGTTTAACTCGAGTTCAACTTTGAACCGAGTTCATTTCTAATTTGCTGTTGTACCAACAAAGTTCAAGCGTTGACTTCAGTTCAACCTCGGATCACGTTGAACGGCCACCGAGGAGCGTTTAACGGCGGTTCATGGTTTAAAATGGCGATGTTTACGACCAGCTGATCAGTCTGATCAGTCTCTAACCTGAATATCCGACGTGAGTGACATAGTCAAATGCGATATTTTCACATGAGTTACATGATGGAGTACTTTGACGAACCTTTAGCCGAGGATGACATTGTTAGAAAAAACGAATTGAAAAATGCCCAATGAAATTTGTACCTAATGTATCGTGAACAAATTCTCCATTAATTTTAGGCACATCAGCAATAAAAGTTTCCGCATCATCGTCGAATATAGATGTGAATTCTGTTATTTGGGATCCGATTATTTCTTTTTATTGATATGTCCAAGTCCTGTATCTTGAAACCCGGCGAAGGCCCACCGCCGGTACTATGCATGTACTGTTTCTCATCGGCAATTTTTTCAGTACCTACCTTTGCTTCACGAAATATCTCTCCACGCAAACACAAGTTCATTCTTATATTTTTTTACCAATTCTATTAATACGGCCTCCTCTTTCGCCGTAAAATTAGTCGCCCTTTTTTTGGATTCCATTATAAAATTGCAAAATACTTCTTGACCTGTTCTTGACTGACAACAAAGTTTGATGAATGTCAGAATTTGACATTCATAGACGTGACATTAACATAACCTGCATAACTTTAAACATTAAAAACGAAAAGGAGCTAGTTTCGCCACCAAATACCCTATATCCATTGCTACCAATCCTCTTTTGATCCAGTTCAGCTGATCCTTGCCAGAATCGAGTTTGTACAACGCGTCAACCGTTGAACCGCGTTCATCGCTGAACTTAAGGTTACGTGATCGGGAGTTCACTGAGCGTTTGTACAACCGGCCCTAAAAGATCTGACCGTCAAAAAGTACCAAACTAGGAAAATTTGGAGTTAAAATACCAATTTTTTTTTTTTGGGTCTTGAATATTTTAGTGACAAGGAATATGGGTCCTGAAACTTATCCTGTGATTTGTCTCTTCCAAATTATTGGCAAAAACTGACCCATAAGTTGAACCAAATGCATCAAACAACAAAAAAAAACTGTTTATTACTGTTTACTGACGTTTTCGCGACGTCTGTGACGTTTCTCAAAGTATAAATTATAATACCTATCTCTGACAATCTCTTTTAAATGTTTGTCTATTAGCTGTCAGAGCACAGTTCGCTTATGTTTTACGCATGTTATTCAATGTATGGACCAGTTTGTTGCAATAAAAGGCAACAAGGAACTAAAACATATTAAGGAGGTGATAGCATATCTTAACAAACAAGCAAAACAAATTAATAAAACAATAGTTTTTAAAAACACAATGATACAAATCGAATTCACAAACAAAACGCAATACGAAATCAAACGCAATGGCGGAGTGCGGACGGCGGCGGCGGTTGGTCTTGGTTTGGCGTGGCACGTGGAATCGATGCGGCGTTGCCAATTCTTGTAGGTCTATCGTAAAAATCTCTAGGTCCATTACATTGTGTATTTTTGATTATATTTACTTCAGGAGAATTAGCAGATATGATATTGAATAAAGATACCAGTAAATTTTTGTATTAATATATCACCAAACATAAACGGATCTTACCGAAAATTAAAATAAAAACAATATTGTAATGTGGTATGTTCCAATGGTGAAACGAAATCGTTTTTCTTTTTTTTTTAAATTCTGTGTCATCGGCATCGACTGCTTTGGTGATTAGTTTCAAATCTTTTTTCTGTCATAATATTGACGTGGTATAATGACATAATAAAATATTAACCATCAGCAAACGCATCTTTGAATATTATGAATGAAAGTAAATTTGAATAGGTACCTACTTATTTTGGTCAATAAAAAAAAGAGTTAAAGTATATCTAAATTATCAACGACGAAGTGTTTCTACTTTCTATCAATCTCCCAAATAATGACGTCGCAGGAAATGCGAATACAAATCTCAATGTGGCAACGCTTGACACCGAACTAGCTCGGGTCAGCTCGGGCGAATTCGAGGCCCTTTAAATTTGGGTGTAGCTGCATCTCTGTCTAATTTTATTCGCTCTGTCTGACTGTCTCCTCTTGTTAGTTACCTACTCTTTGCTTAAACTGTCAAATTCGTTTGCACGGTCCACAAAATCTGTTTTAAGCCTTACTAAGGCCCGTATTTATAAACCTTCCTTGAGGGAGACTCAAGGTCGCCTTGATGCTTGAGTCTTCCTTAGCGACAAAATCCAATTTATAGTCGCTGAGGCTTCCTCAAGTCTTCCTCAAGTCCTCCTTGAGCCTAAGGTAGCATGGGACCTCCCTTGGCTCTTCCTTAGACCGTCCTTACCTTCGTTTGACATTTAAGAGTAAGGTTATATTATGTTAATTAAAAATATGTGAAAAATATTGTCTTGTATTCACCAAAAAATAGTGTTTTGAATTATTTTCCAGAGTTATGACTTGATTTTTTGGTATATCTATGAGAGATAGTAGGTGTATGGTGCGCTGTTTATAATAATAAATAATGTTTTCTCCAAAGTCCAAACCAAAAGTGTTCAATATTCATGCAAACATACTGAAATACTGAAACTACCAGTATGATAATGGTAATTAAAGGAGAAAAGTGATTAGAGATTTGTATTAAAACACACTACGATCATGCAACATATACACTCCCACAAATGAATAAATCGATAGTGGCACCTAAACCTGCATTGGGGGTTCCACCTTCAAGGCAAGTACGTACTTTGAAGCTGTTCACCAGTATTAAATAACAGTTTCTAAATTAATTTTTTATTTCAGGATCTTAGATTCAGATAATCTAAATTGTGAAGGTTCAACAAGGAGAAAAGATATCCAAAGTATTAAAACATCATGTCCTATTGACATGTCAACAAGGAGTTAAACAGAATAATGATGTTACATAAGCCCATTTATGAGTAAGTCAGTGTAAGCAAGATAGAAATAATAATAATAGAGTGGCTGCAGGAAACAGTAACAAAACTTACACAGAACACGAGGCTAATGACCAGAGCAGTCGATGCCGATGACACAGAAAGAAGACAAAAAATAATAATAATTATTATATATTATTGTATTATAAACAACAAGGTATGGAGGTGAAGGATGGTTTATACAAGCATAAGTTGTATAGTATAGATTTTTGTCTGATTTGTTATGCCAGAATTTCAAATGAACTATGCTAGTTTGGAAACAATATAGTAGCTATAGATGTGACCCATGTTTTAAACATTTATGATTTTGATCTGACTACTGTTATCGTAGTGGACAAATTTGGGGAAGGAGTACTAGTATGTCTTATTTTTAGTAATATACAGAAAATGTATTTATGATTATTTTTTGAGGTGATTAAATTAAATTTTATGATATATTGTACAAATGTATTGACCAAGCTATCCCAAAGAAACTAGACAGGAAACCAAATGGTAGTAGTAGGTACCCTGCTTATTTCTCAGTAGATCTAGTCAGAAATATCAAGAAAAAGAACAAGTTACATAAACTGTATAGGTCAGGTAGAGCAACAGATTTGCAAATTGCAGAATACAAAAATCTTAGATGGGCCATTAAGAATCAGACAGAATCCGAATTTAGGTTATATCAACGTAATATTGAAAACAACATAAATGTAGATCCAAGTAGTTTCTGGTCATTTGTTAAAGCAAAGAATAAAAATAATGGTATTCCTCAAGTAATGAATCTAAACAATGACAGCTTTAGTGAACCGCAATGTATTGCAGATGCATTTGCTGAATTTTTTAATTCTGTCTTTGAGAAATCTACACCAGCGGATGAAAACATTTGTTATGAAGGAGGTTTTGTTTTTCCTTTACTGACAGAAGAACATGTGAGACTTAGCATAAAAAAACTTAAACCCAAAAAAGCTACTGGTGTGGATAATGTACCACCCTATATTTTTAAAGGTTGTGTAGACATATTTGTGAAGCCCCTTGTACATATTTTCAATATGTCAATTAAAACACATACTTTTCCCAGGCTTCTTAAGAATTCTGTAATCTCGCCAGTACCTAAAGCTAGCAAAACTTTAAATAATATTGAGCACTATCGTCCAATTACAATTATAAATTCTTTAGCCAAAATCTATGAATCGATCTTGTGTGAACAAGTATTAAAGTACTTTTATAGCTCTTTTTCAGTGCATCAACATGGTTTTCTCCCTGACAGGTCAACTGTCACAAACCTTTGCCTGTTAACCAGTAAGGCATCTGAAGCAATTAATAACAAAAATCAGTTAGATGTCGTAATGACTGATTGCACAAAAGCGTTCGACAAGGTCGATCATGGTTTATTGATAAGTAAATTAAGTAGGTGTAATTTCTCTTTGAGTGCATGTATGCTAATTAAATCCTATCTGCAATCAAGGAAATTACAGGTTAAGGTAGGTAAAAGCCTATCTACTGAATTTATTGCAACATCTGGTGTCCCTCAGGGCAGCAATTTAGGGCCTTTATTATTTACTTTTTTTGTCAACGACTTGCCAGCATGTGTTAAATACTCATCATGTCTAATGTATGCTGATGATTTTAAAGTTTATAAGGAGGTTTGTGACACTGAGGATTGTAGAAAGCTACAAAGTGACCTTGATTCAATATCACATTGGTTTCAGCTAAATAACATGTATCTTAATATAGAAAAATGCTCCGTAATAACTTACACACGCAAAGTAAATATTATTGATTTTGAGTATTCCATGAATAATGCTCCTCTTAAAAGACAGAGTAAGTGTAAAGACTTAGGAATTGTATTTCAGTCAAACCTAAACTTTTCTGATCATTATAACAGTATTGTAAATAAAGCATACAGGGCACTGGGTTTTGTAATTAGAAATAGCAAATATTTTGAAAAGATGGAATCTATAATAAAACTGTTTAACTGCTTAGTAAGACCACATTTAGAATATGCTGCTGTGATTTGGTCACCTCAAACTGAAGTTAACATCAACCTCATAGAAAAAGTTCAGAAAAGATTTTTGAGATACCTTTATATAAGAAGTTATAATGTATATCCATTTCTAGTGTCATATAAGAGTATGCTGATTCTTTTTAAATTTCAAACACTGTATCTTAGAAGATGTTTGCAGTCAGTCTTATTTATTTTTAATATTGTTAATAATCTTAAATATAAATCATCCTTATTGATAAACTATGTATTTTTTCATGTACCAAAGATTAATCTAAGATTGCAAAGAAACAAGGTTTTTTCGTGTAGACATGTATACAACTCTCCATTTGATAATATGCAACTAGAATGTAATAAAGTTGTTGAAATGTATAATATAGACTTTTTTGCTTGTGAAATAAGTTTGATTAGATCTTTTTTCATGCCATAAAGATTAGCTTGGCTCTACATCCGGCCCAATTATTGTTTTTATGTTGTGAAATTTTTTTTTGTCTGTAGGTTTTATTGCTTGTATCGTTTTTAATTATTATAGCTGTAGTTTTGTAGGCACTCTTACATGTAAATACCTTTGTGTGTATGTAGGATGTATCAATAAATAAATAAATAAATAAATAAAATAAATCTAAGTTTAGTTTCTCTAAAAGTATTCATGACTGATATTGTGTCCACCTTTTAGAGTGCTTGGTCCAGTATAATGGGAGCAGCTAAACTACAAATATTGCGGTCATGGCACATTGACCGTGCAGTGATGTATGAAGTTATAAAATGTTCATCGCAGAGCACTGGCATGGGTGAATTTAACCTATTTAGCCTACAAAATACTATTTTATAATTACTCCTAGGTGTTGAAACTCATAACTTGACCTTCGGCACATTGTATCATAAACAAAACATGTATAATAAACACTATGTGGTTAGAATAAATGCTCCAACTTATAAAGTATTTTTATTTGGATGGAAAGAAAATGAAGAAGTTAAATAATAGTTTGCATGAGCTCCTGGAATATATTAGGGATAAACTATAACAGTTATTAAAGGCAAGTACACTTTTCACACAAAAAATATTTTATCAAGGCACAGAGCTGCTGTATTAAACGATTTTACTATTGCTTTTACTTTGTAGTGAAACTGGACAAATTTATTGTGTCAAAAACTTTCATCTAATAGCTGTTTAATGTGTAACACTTGAAATATTTCTTATCACATATTGCAGCTGCAGTGACTTTTCCATAAAAAACTTCATTTGCAAATATATTAATTTTGTACCAATTGCTTGTGATAGAAAAAAGTTATTAAAATCTGTAAAAAGGTGTAAAGTTAATAGAACAATTTTGCAAAAACTTTTTTATTTTCCACTTTTTAAATATATATATAATCAGAAACTCTTTTACACAGTCTGATGTAGAGTGTGTCAAAAGTTACAGTTCATATAAAAACAACAAATTATTGCACATAAATCAACTTGTGTTCTTTATAATCTCTTGCAGTGCATTCTTTTCACTTTGGTCCATGTATTTGACATTTTTTTCCAAAATTCTTCCTGTCGCTCTTCCATACATTTTTCTAATGCCTCCAGCTCCCAACTCTTTTCTAATTACACTGTTTTTTATTTTTTCTCTTCTGGTAACACCTTTAACCTTCCTAAAGTATTTCATTTCTATTACTTTTAACTTGCTTTTACTCCATGCTCTAAATATCCACGATTCACAATAGTAAGTCAGGACTGGCCTATAAATCGCTCTACAAATTGACCTCTTTGTCTACCTGCTTATTTCCCTATGTCCTAGAAAACGATTTTTCAGGTAGTGATATGTTGGTTTCTTGAATAACCTAGTTTATTTCCAGTTGTTGGCTCCCTGATTGTTCTAATGCTACACCCAGATATTCAAAATAATAATGAACTTGTTGTATTTGCACCTCTTTTCCTTCTGCACATAAGCTGATACCACTGACCCCTTTGGTTTTTTTTCATTTCTCTTTAAAACTTGATTCCAATTTGTGAATAAATGTTGCATATCTTTCTCGCTGTTGGCTACTATCGTATCGCTACATCATCTGCAAATGCACATTCCGAAATTCTTTCCCTTTTCCAAATTTCGATATCAAATATATACAGCAAATCCTATACAGGTTTCACAGTTCTGTGTACTTCCCTTCATCCATAAACGTTATAAATATCAAAGGACTGATAGCTCCTCCTTGTTGCAGTCCATTATTTGTTGTAAATGCCTCAGATTTCAATTTCTCCATATTTTTTAAATAAATGTTTCCAAATTTATATTTATCCACAGTGCATACAGAAAATGACATTACTGACAGTGGATTTTGCTATTTCTCTGGTTTCTTTGCAACGTTGCCAGATTTTCCTCTTCCTTGGCTAAGGAGGCCTTGAGGAACGACTATAAATTAGAACATTCCAAGCCGTCCTTGGCTAAGGCTTCCTCAAGGGAGCCTCAAGGTCGGGACTATAAATACGGGCCTTAGAGTGACATCAAACTAAGCCGAAGATTTCTTTGGCTTAAGGTGATACTTACACCCGTATGCACCGTTTGGCGATTCTAATCCTAGTTCCCTAAACGCGTTTTGCTAATCTTTGACATCTAGCCATGCACCGTCAAAAGATTAACTAACCCAGATTGGAGATACGGCAAGGTTGTGTTCGCAAGATTGTTTTCACAGTGACAGGTCAAAATTGTCAGTTTGCGGTTCATAGTAAACAAGTAATCTAATCCAAGTTTACGTAACTAATCGCGCAATTGACTTACGGTGCATACGGGTGTGAGTGATATAACCTGAAAAGCTGACAGCTTCCAGCTTATTTCTTTTTGATATACGCAAGGCAAAGTTCAAAAATGGATTTATTCAAGAAATCATTTAATAATATATGATGATGATGAGTGGGTGGAAGCGAAATTAATTATTTCAGGGATACCTAGGCAAATAAAGAGCGACTGAATCATTTCAATATGATGGATGAATTAATTTTTGGTAAGACTTCGTTTTAGCGGAAACCGAAATGGGGGTCGAGAGTGGTGTCAAACGACGTGGTTTGTCGTCCTGAATCGAACGAGACCACTCCCAGACCGAGGAAACGTTCTGGTGAAGAGCTACGGCATTTTGAAGTTTCGTTACCTAACCTAACTTATCCAGAAAAGTTTACTTGTTGAGCTCAAAATGAGTGTTAATCGACGTGGTTGGACATCGTGACTCGAACTTGACCACTTCCAAAGTGAAGAAACATTGCAGTGAAAATCTACGCCACTTTAAAACTTGGCAATTTCAATATCTTACCTGATATAACCTAACTAATACGGTGGGGCTAAAAAAGGGTGTCAATCAACTCGGTTTGATGTCCTGACTCGAACTGTATCAACTAGTAGACTGAAAAAACGTTTATTTTGATTCTCAGTTTAGGAAATTAAGCCAAAAAAGGTCTTCGAGGGTCTGTGTCTGGGGCCTATTCCAGCATACTGAAAAAAACTGAACAGGTGACCTACCCTACTTACCTGTGAGTATATTACATGGAGTATTCAAAATCTACAAAATTAGTAACGTCTGGGGGGGCCAGCCCCCCCAGGCCCCCCTGTCTATACAAGTGAACAAACCTAATCCAACTTAAACCTACCTTATTTCTAGGAACATTAAGAATTCAAAGTATCATAACTTTTTTATTTTCCATTTCTTAGTGTTGCTTCTGGTGTCATTGTACCCTACTCGTCAAGTACTTTCGAATTGATCATATATTTCGTGGCAAAAATACAGAAATTTCGAAGTCGTTTTTAGGTTAGGTTTGAAATTTCAAAGAGGCATAGATTTTTATCGGGCCGTTTTCTTAGGCTGGGTATGGTCTAATCCCACTCGAGGCGTCAAACCGAGTCAATTAACAGTCCTTTAAACCCCATTTAACCTATTTTGACCTCAACAACTTGACCCGTCGGGTTAAGTTAGGTTAGGTACTGAAACTTTAAAATGCCGTAGTTTTTCACCGGAGCGTTTCCTCGGTCTAGGAGTGGTCTCGTTTTACTCAGGACGTCAAACCGAGTCGATTGACACTACTCTCAAGCCTCAAATCGGTTTCCGCTAAAACGAAGTCTAGCCTAATTTTTTTCAAAGACTCAGAGCGACGAAGCTCGCTGCCATGCACATGTTGGAGTTGATTTATCTTTTTCTGTGTAATTTGGCCCCCTTTTCTTATAATACAGTTATTCAGCGGAGCCCTGCAATCAACGACTTTGCGTCTTGCCAATTGCGAACACAAGACATATAGATTGCGAGACTGTAGGGAGTGTAGGGTGGACGGGATCACAAAACATAGCTGGACCTGCGGCATAGGACCAACGGACAAATCATAAAAGTCAAATTTCAGAAGTACAAATTAAAATTCCCTAGAATTCCAGCGATGCCAAATTGTAAGCTCGCTTAGCTAAGACTATGTTAAAAGGAACCCCAGCAAGCCGCTTTAATCTAAGGTTCAGATTAACTCTAAGGTACACCATAGCTAAACTGCAGATTTAAGAGTGAGCGGTGCAAATGGCCCTAACACCAACATTTTTGCCTAGTTCATGGCCGACTCTACACTAGGCCGGAGCCTTAGATGTGGCAACGTGGCTTAGCTGTCAAATAGTGGGCCTATAGTTTCAGAATAATTATTACATTTTATATGTATTAGACTTCATCTGGGTTAATAAATTAAGAAAAAAATGGTTTTTAGAACTACTACTACTAATACCACTTACATCTGATGTCTGGTTCATCATAGTCAGACACTACAAAACAAAAATAAAGCAACCTGTTTCCTGCTGCCACTTCCACTTCGACTTAAATGAACACTCAATTTACTTTGTAAATTGTCACTTGAGCTAGAAAAATGCACTATTAGGTCACTGTGAAGCCATTCTTGCTGGTCTTGATTCCCTTTCACTATAAAATCTTTTCGTAGGTATGCCCAGATGCATGCCCTCGTTGGCTTGCCCAGATGAGTTCTACCATGGTTAAACCGATCATAGTTTCCGTAAAGGCCTATTAAGTCTGAATCACCGGTCTTAATCTGAGATGAGTTCTTAGTGAGTCTGCTGATTGTGCTGATATCTACTATATAGGGGCCAAGCATGGCCGTCAAGCCATCACTACAAAGTATCCGGTAAAATGGTATTTTTGTTTTGTGACTGGAATCTGCAATTAGTGTTGTTATTTTCAAGGAACTGGTAAAGTAATGAGCGTTATTTGAAAATCACAGTGATTTTATATGACCAAAGAGCAAATGATTGAAGTATCTCAAAACGATTTCGAAACCTTTTATAACATAAAAAGGCACTGCGAAAGAATTCGACGAGTAGAGTACAATGACACTCAACATGGAGAAATGGAAAATAAAAAAGCTATGCTACTATGAATTCTTAATTTTATTGGGGTGTTGGAACTTTGAACTCGGCATCGCCGGTGATCATCGGATTCAACGGCGCGCACCAATCGCTGCGTTCATAGAATCATGGTCTAGTTCTCATCTTAGTGTCCGTCTAGTCTATTTCTCATTGCCAGAAGCTTCCAACTTGGGTGCTCATTCTAAAGGTGAGCGAAATAACGGGTTGCACCAATGATCTAGAACCGCACTAGAACCATTGATTAACACATTTATAACACGACTCTGTAGAGCACCTTAGAAGCACTGCTGAATCTCCCTCCATTTGACTTGGTAGTTCAAGGGAAGGCAAGGACGCCTGCGTTCCGACTGTGAAGTCAGTGCAGTTGGTCTAATACGTTAGTCAATGCTAGAACTCAGTTGGAGTGCTTATGGATCGCTATTAGAGCGGACGCCAATTTTGCTCAATGGCTCAATCAACATCAAAATATAATTATCCATATCACATGATATATTGCGACATTTATTTATATTTATTTATTTTCGTATGGCTTACACGCAGTATACATAACATAGATACAGGTACATAACAAACAATAAGTGATAGCACAAAGAAAAAAAAGAAAAATCACAGAAAAAAAATTACACATGAACCTAACTAAATATCAATATCTAAGTTCCTAATCCAGTCAAGAGCTGCATCGTCAGCTTTCATAAGGTCGCTCCAACTTCCCCGATAGGAACGCAGGGGGCATTTGTCCCTAATGTGCCTGATTGTCTGGTTCGGAGCCCCGCAGTCACAGGCCGGAGACTCCGTGATGGCACCCTATTTGTGAAGTGAGTCCGCGCAACGGCCATGTCCAGTGCGGAACCTGTTCAATTTGACTCACAGCTTTCTGTCGAGTTCAGTGCCAGCAGTGCCATGGTTATACCCTCGGAACCACTCGCGCTCCTCAAAATATTCAATGCGTTGGCAGTTCTGATCCCACAGGTCTCTCACTTCGATATTACTGCCATTCAGCTGTTCTGCTTGCCGCACCGGGGGGTTCCGTGAGCGGAGTCTATTTCGTCGTAGGCTTGGTATGTCTTCCTGTATGGGTAGGTCCAGGTCTCATGTAGCTTGTGGTATTCCCTAAGCAGGGCCTCGCTCCTAGGAATTGCGACATAACAAGTATCCGAAGTACCTTGGTGTCACCCTCGACCGCACCCTTTCATACAAAAAACACCTTGAAAATACTGCTGCCAAGATAAAGACGCGCAACAATATTCAAAAATTATGTGGAACGAGATGGGGAGCTTCAGCAGACACTCTGCGCACATCAGCCATTGCACTGGTCTTCTCTACAGCCGAATATTGTGCCCCGGTGTGGCTAAACAGCTGCCACAACAATCTAGTCGACGTCCAGCTGAACCACACTATGCGCCTGATAACTGGAGCAATCCGACCGACACCCACCTACTGGCTTCCTTTGTTGAGCAACATATACCCACCCGCAATTCGTAGGAGCGAGGCCCTGCTTAGGGAATATTTCGACATATCATGATATTATAGAATTGAATGGAACCCAATGGAACTGAATAATCTAAAAAATATGACAACTATCGACTTATAACAGGCATGTTAAACGCCGTTCATCAGAATCTGATCTCTGATAACTACTATAACCAGTGCAACCAGTTCTAAGTCACGGTTATTGATATATTGGTAGTGTTCAACGGGACTTAGCGGACGTCAGCGCTTGTGGGCGCTTTGCGCTAACTAAGCGGTGAACGACAAGCTGTCAAAAAAGCGCCAGTCAGCTTGGTAAGCGCTTTAAAAAAGCGCTGTTTGGTTAGCAAAGCAGCACATGACTGGAAAAAAGTTATTTGTAGTTCTGAGAGAAGCAGTTACCTTTGTATATTGTCAATTGAATACCAGGTTTTGTGATTTTATAGCCTAGGTTTTTGACAATACAAATAAATATTAAAATATGGAAATGGATATGACAGTTTTATCACGTCAAAAGGAAAGTCGTTCAACGGTCACTCCTAGCACCTGCGAGCGCTTCCACGCTAGCGCTTTTCCGCTAGGTCCCGTTGAACACACCCATTGTCCCAATGTGTTGTCCCACCCCACATTAACTGTCATTAGTCATTACTGACAGGCGACGTAATATGGCCAATTGACTGTCAAGTTGACAGCACATTTCATATTTATTTTTGTTTTCCTGATCGAACAACTGTGAAAGAGTGAAAATCACAAAAGATCCCCACTGAGTGGAAATCTGATCGAAAGCATGGAAAGCTTTCAATAAGACCTATTTGATTCAACATCCAAAAAATCATATTTAATTTAACGGAACTGTACAAATTCAGAGGTTAGAACATACATTTTACGCCTCAATTTCAGATAAAAAACGGTAAACTCTGAAAGGTAAAACATTGAGCAACTATATAATTTTATTTCTCTTCGTCTTACAGAACATGTCAAATGATCAAATCAAATATTCTTCTGTAATCTCCAGTGTTCCTAGTGCAGCAGGTAAGCTATATCTCAAGTAGTTGTAATACAATTATTCATAATATAATTAGGTTTTGTAGATGATGATGATAGCAGTAAAGCCTCTGCATCTATAAGTTACAAAGAACGAAGGCGTGAGGCACACACACAAGCTGAACAAAAGCGTAGAGATGCAATTAAAAAGGGATATGATACATTACAAGAACTAGTACCTACATGTCAACAAACTGAGATATCAGGTAAGTATATAAAGGACTTTCTAATCTTTCTATAATTGCTGTTTTGAAGGTAACACTGTACTTAGCTCAAAAATGAAGGTGTAGGTAGTCACACTTTATGTGGAAATGTCCCAATGAAGATATATCCTTAGAAATTGTAATTTTGACTATGAAATAGTAGTAGCAGTAGTTGTCAGGATGTGGAGTCTGACCTCAACACCCTCTCCTCCTCTAGTTGACATCAACACCACCATTAAATTTAAATTGGTTTCAGTAGTCTCAGATGACACCAAACAGATTTAGCGAGACTGCTTGAAAAAATTGTGAGAAATCATGAGATCGTGGATTTGACATTACCACTGTTGCTAGCCTTTATTTAGCACTGCCTAAATACTGGCAATGCTGTATGGAGCTTATATGGCTTACAAGATCTTGTCAAGAATATCTTTATTTCATGTAAATGAATCAAAAAATCATTTGAATAAATGGTAATTGACTCATTGATACGTTAAATAAAAAAAATAATGGAAGTTTTATTGAAACAAACAAAAAAAAAGACATTATAATAAACTAAAACATTAATAATGAACAACATGGAAAGAAAAATAACAATTATGATAACATAAAAAATCTAGTCTGAATTTGTTTCAGAATTACTTTCGGTTTCTTTTGAATATAACGTTTCACTTTCCATTTTCTGAATCATCACTCTTGGGATTTTCGAAGTCACTATCTTTGGAAGACAATGAGGACACCATTTTTATATTTTTTATTTTAAACTGAAAAACAGAAGGTCGTACGCGGTATGCAGGAATTACCTATGGCTAGAATCCGTCACTGATCATTTAAAATCATGTTAAAACCCATCACCATATCACCCATGCCATGAGCACGAGCACAATCCAGAGCTTGCGACTTAACACAGGCAACCCACACAACACCAAATCTGGCAATTGAGTAAGCATAATAAAATGCAATACAACACAGTCAACCAGCATAAGTTTGATTTTCACTCCCTGTATGTTACCTTTTAGCCTTCGTTGAGTTTTCTGAGTCTTTGCAAGATTTTGTGTTCTTATCATAAACATAAAAATATCGTGAGAATCAGGTGAGATTGGGATTGAAATTGGTAGATCTCACGATAAGTCGTGAGACCTGGGACCACTGTTGGTTATGTTCATTCTATAACCTCTCCTCATGTGCTTCACATTCCTTATTTCTTTGTATATTATCTAGTTTTTATTTCCCATAGGTAGATATGATATATATAAAATTTATTAGATGATTGGTTCAATCTTCAAACAGACTTTAAAAGACTAGGTACCAGTTATAACCTTCAGGTACTAAAATATGTGTAAAATATTTTTTTCAGGTTACAAATTGAGCAAAGCAACTGTCCTACAGAAGTCAATAGATTACATCCAATACCTACAACTGCAGAAAAAGAAACAAGAGGATGAGAGAAATGCGTTAAGAAAAGAGGTGGTGGCTTTAGGTATAATGCAGAGGAATTACGAACAAATTGTAAAAGCCCAACAAACTCAACCTGGTCAAACTGACACTAGAGTATCAGATGAAGTAAAATTCTCAGTGGTATGTACATTGTATATTATGAGATAAAACAAAAAAATGTTTGGATTAGGCCTGGTTTCATAATCAAACTTAATTCACCCATTATGTTTAATCCGAGCATTAGGAAAAAAATGGTTTTCATAATCGCTAAGTGACAGATTAAAATGACATAATTGTCCAATAAGTTAATGGCTCGCTCTCGGCCATTTAAGGCGGATTAATTGAAAAATCAACCTGTGAATCTGACAAGTCATTTGTATGATGTTTAAGAGTTGACACACATATCAGAATTTCATTAGGTTAAGGTTGAGTTGGCAGTGGATGTTCACTTTTATCAGTGTTTATAAATTAAAACAGATTACATCGAGTCATAGCTGTTTTGAGCACAATTAACAGCAAGTATTCATCTAATTGCATAATATTTTCTGTATTCATCTCTATATATTATGTATTTGTAGATGACTGTATTATATCCCCACTGGCATCAGGTACCTTCTCCTGATTGTCCATTTTATCTATAAATTTGCATTCTATAATGCTTTTGAATAGTGCTACTCTACAAATGAGTAGCAGCCCCTCTTCTTTAGTAAAGTTACTATCACGTGCATGTTTTGCTTTTTTTGGCTTTGATACCATACCTTTCTAATAAAAGTAATAATGCTTTAATAGAATTGCAAACACAAAATCTGACACATTCACTTTTACCAGTTAAGCGAAAAGTCATAATGTAGTTCAAACAGCACAAAATGTGGCATAAAACCTTTTATTTCAGGTGTACTAACCATATTTTATTGCATGTTAATTGATTGACGTTTCCAAATGCATTATGAAACATGCATCACTTTAATGGAATGATTAAGTTTATAGGTACATTTGCTAATCAACGCATTAGTGAATGATTATGAAACTGGGCCTTAATACAATAATTAAAAGGCGGGTTTATATAAAACTGTAGTGCAAGTGATGTAAATTGACTACAGGTTTTTCTAGTTCCAGGCCATAATGGACACCCTATTTGAAACATTTGGATCAATCTCATCAAGCAATTTCTCAGAATTATCTGCAGGTGTATTTAGTTGGCTTGAGGAATGCTGCAAGCCTCAAACATTAAAAGACACAGTTTTTCAAGTTCTACACAGACATAGCACACAAATGAGAAGATAGGATTTAACTCTACTAAATAGACTATGAATTGTTATTTTATTGGGATTTTACAATATGGGTTTAGAAAAATCATATATTTTACTGCATTTACCTGATTTCAAGACTTCTTATAGTAATATAGAGGCATACAAAGTGGCAACAGCCATATAATTTACCATTTCTATTTTCTAGTTTATGGATAGATTGTTGTTAAATGTCAATTTGTTGTTAGTAGTATATACTCAACCAAAAATATTGTATATAGGACAGCTTTAAAAGCATGCACTGTTGTACATAAATTCTTATAATTATTAAACTATTTTCTTAACTGTGCTTATTTTTACACAACCCTGATGACTATTTAAAAACCTATTCTCAAGCCATAATAACATGCATTGATGAAAGGGCTGAAATAACCAATCCAGAAGCCAGTTCTTTTCAAAACGTTGGCTGCCACTTGGTCCCCCAATCTTCCCTTATAGAATACTCCATTGTAACTTTGAAATTGAAGCAATATGCACAGAAGAAATTATATCAGTCCTCATATGTAGGACAGGATCATCCCACTGCACTTCTGAGAGGATGACAAGAGTGTCTTGTGCTAGGATTCACAAAGGACCAACTGCACTGACTTCACAGTCGGAACGCAGGCGTCCTTGCCTTCCCTTGAACTACCAAGTCAAATGGAGGGAGATTCAGCAGTGCTTCTAAGGTGCTCTACAGAGTTGTGTGTACTGTACTTGTTATACTAACACAGGCCAAGTGATGTTATAACTACGTCTCAAAAAGGTTGTATTTCGAATATTGGAAGCATTCAGAATACCTAAAAAATAAGCTTGAAGCTCTTAATTTTTTCAGCCTCTACTAAACCTATACCTTCACTACGGGAGGTGAGTAAAAGAAACCAAACTAACTGTTACATTTATATGTTTTTTCATACAACAAAATATATAATACTCTTAGATATAACTTAAATATTATATAACTGGATATTCACTAGCAATATTTGTGAAATTCAACAGTGAACAGCTAACGTTCTTTTTTGTATCACACAAAATGGTCTTGACCATGTTGCAGAAAAATTGAGTATAGTGCGGTTTTTCAGAATACCGTTCATAGTGGTCCAAAAAGTCTTGCAGCTTCAAAGTCAAACTATCATAATTCTTTTTTACAATTTCCAATATTTGTTCTTCTGTCGGGGTTGATAAATTGTTTGTTGCAAGCCACTGCTCGATTTTGGGATTGAAATGTTTTATTATCGCTCTGACGTTGAACAAAGCGTTATTGAGTTTCAAAGCATCTTCTTTAAAATCGCCCTCACCCGTCGAGTATCGCAAACCTGTAAAAATAATGGGAGATCGTATGAGATATAACATATATCAACACATTAGATAAGTGTGAAAAGTGTTATATTTCACACTAATGATATGGTCACAGCATAGTAAACAACCAGCACAATAACTCAAGTTGGCGGAAATTACACGCGCATCCCCACTTTTGGATGATTTTTTGTATGGATGGTAATGGTACTTGGATACTTGTACTTCTGCACTAATATCGACTATTTTTATCTTAGATACTTTTTGAGCGATTCCAGGCTGGTATCGATACTTTTGTAGGGGTATCGGTATCGCAAATAATTTTATAATTATTGAGGGATGTAACCAATTGCACAAAATTCTCTGTACGAACCAAACGCGCCTATGAGACTAAAAAATATCGAGTTGGTACCTGTATCGATATTTTCATTTTCGCATCCTGTACCCAAATTTCACAGCCGCAAAATCATCCATAAACCCTCCCAAGGTCAAATTTGGTGGGAACCACTTATATAGGAAATCCTCGGAGATATTATGCTGGTTGCTTACTATGCTGTGATATGGTGATGTGGTGATATTCGAAAATTGAGGATTTGAATATTTTTTTTTGTCATAAATGGAAAGATCATGCATAAGTTTTATAACAAAACTGTTTTTGTTTTCTTTTATTTTCGCAATAATTCAAAAGTTATGTCAAAATAAAAATGGGTTTTTGAATCGAGTGCCGAAAACACGCCGACGGCTCCCGAACCCGTGTGACGTCACCATGGTGGTAAGGATGCTCCTTTGACCAACGACGTCTTACTCCGATACTAGATTCTAGATTCCCAGCCATTGCGAAAATACGTACTTCTAAACTGGTAACTAGTGTATATTTGTTGCAACACAGTCGATGAATGAAGTTTGCAGCTCGAGATGAAGTCTACGATCGAAGTAAATATGTTTTTGAATGTTTGAAGTTGAAGTCAGATTACAGATTCCAGTAAGTAAGTATCTAATCAAAATGCTTCGTTGAAAAGATCTCCTCAATCGAAGGATGGCCCAATGGTTAGAGAGTCCAGTAGTGGACTTCGTCTCGAGCTGCAAACTTCATTCATCGACTGTGTTGCAACAAATATACACTAGTTACCAGTTTAGCAGTACGTATTTTCGCGATTTGCTGGGAATCTAGTATCGAAGTAGGACGTCGTTGGTCAGAGGAGCATCCTTACCGCCATGGTGACGTCACACGGGTTCGGGAACCGTCTGCGTGTTTTTGGTACTCGATTCAAAAACCCATTTTTATTTTGATATACCTTTTGAATTATTGCGAAAAAAAAAGAAAACAAAAACAGTTTTGTTATAAAACTCATATATGATCTTTCCATTCATCACAAAAAAAGTACTTTTTTTCTTAATTCAAAACCTCAATTATAAATCTCTCCAAAGTATTGTCATGATCTCTGTGAAAATTCCTAAAAATTGTCTCAATAATTTCTGAGTAATAAGGAGGCGAAGCATTACCAGTGGTGTAAATTTCCGTAAATGAGAAATATAGTATGATTTTTCGTTGTAATAAAACGTCTAAAAACATATACATGTTGTACTCAATAACCGAATTCGGCCACTGCCCGAACTGTGTACTCAGAACCACCGCTCAGAACGCTTGTGGATTTCGCTAATTTCTCACACCGCATTGCGGGTAATTTTTGTACGCGCAGAACGCGTTGTGGGTAAATTACAAAGACCCACAATGCGAACCTCCGAATACGATCGGAAGCACACGACCATTTTCGCATTATGGGCAATACAAATATAGCCACAAGGCGAAATTTTATAATCAATACATGTAAAACAATGTGTTATATCAAATACCTGCTCACGATTTAGGAAAAATTAATTTCCTCTTCATTCCTATACCTTTGAGCTATCTATTATTCATTTTGTCCAATTTTCAATAATTCGAATCGATTCAGCTTTCAATACTATTTAGTTGACAGGCATAATTTCCACAGCTCTTGTTCTTCTTTAACCTTACCTGTGATTATTTCATAGTCACCTTCTTAAAGTATAGACCTATGAGATAACGCTATATAGAGTTTATTCAAACCATTCTCGAATTCTTTTCGAAGTGTTTCTGTCGATTCACTGGTCTTACTAAACATTGTTCTGAATAAATAAAAAAAAACACTTGTTGCGGTATGTTAGGTTATTAGATTTCCGCTTTGTGGTTATTTGTATTACCCACAACGCGAAATGGTCGTGCGTTTCCGACGTCATTCGGGGTTTCGCATTGTGGGTATGTGTAATTTACTCACAACGCGATCTGCGCATACAAAAATTACCCGGAACGCCATGTGAGAGAATAGAGTTGGGTATGTTTCTTTGATGTTCATCAAAAAACCGACACCACTTTTGCTCACACCATGCCTTTCATGTATTTTGCGAGATGAGCCGCTGTGACGCATTGTGAGATAGGCCATGAAATCACAGCAGCTTCACAGCAATTACGCACGGTGTGACAACGCCGCAAGATCAAGTGAGCGTTGGCTTCGTCCCAGCGCGTCTATAGTTTTAACGCTCGTCTCGGCCAGGTGCGTAACGACGTGGTAAGTTATTCTTGAAGTTTGCGCGAGAAATTAGACGATAAAATTAATAACAATGCAGCAAGGCACATCGGTTACCAATACAACATCCAAACGACATGTTTTATCGGTGAACGCAATATAGTGAAGAATGTTTCCGATGGTGTACGTACACGATTACCTGAATAGGCCGTTGGAGGGAATCGTTAAACTTTGCAGCGATCTGACTAAGGTCTCGGTTGCAACAATTTTCAGAATTTTGAAAGAAAAAAAAGCGCGACGTAGTATTTGTGGTAAAATCACTTAAACAAAAAAGAGGAGTTAAAAAGATTGTTTTAGATGACGTGTAAAATGCGATTCGTCGAAAAGCCCATTAATTTTACCTCCATAATGAACTCCCAACGATAAAAAAACTCCAACAGGAATTACGAAATGGTGAAAGTCTGCCAAAGATATGACGTTGGGTTTTATTGAGAACATTACGCGAAATAAATATCAGATATGTAAAAAGAAAGCAGAACGGCGCATTGATTGAAAGGGACGATATAGTATTATGGCGTAGAGAATATTTAAGAAAAATACGTAGTATCCGTAACGCCGGGGGAATACAAATTCATTACTTGGACGAAACTTGGTTGAATGAAGGTCACACGGTTACTAAGTATTGGCAGGATATGGATATAACGAGTCGTAGACAAGTCCATCTTGAAGGCCTAAGTACGGGATTAAAATGCCCTTCAGGCAAAGACCGTCGGCTAATAATAACGCATATTGGCAGCGAATCCGGGTTTATGGATGAGGGATTGAACGTCTTTGAATCTTGGAAAGCTGGTGATTACCATGAGGATATGGACGCTATAGTTTTTGAATCTTGGTTTAAATCCACATTGATAAAATTAGAACCCGGTTCGGTTATTGTATTAGATAACGCGCCCTACCATAGTCGGCGTATAAAGCTCTTCCGACTTCTAATTGGAAAAAAGCGGATGTCTATGACTGGCTCTTGTCAAAAAATATAGAATGCGGTAAGACTATGCTCAAAGCACAACTGTCACAACATATATGTAGGTACATATAGCCGAGCATATAACTTATGATTCAGAGAAGTAATATTTTATCATAAAAATATATCTTTACATTTCAAAATAAAATCTGGTACACCTATTTGTAAAAAATGAATACAGAACGTATAGAATTTTATGATAGCTTTAAATTGTATATTGGCTCTGAATCCCTATCTAGACCTTCAAAGAAATCGAGCGCGCCACTGCTACCGGGCGTGACGCATCTATCATCTAATGTGGAATTTTACTATACTGACATGTTGACATGGAACGAAAACCATCGATCCAAATGAAATTTTGCCGCCATAAACGTGAATAGTGATATATTTTCAAGAATCAGGGTATAATCAGTTCAATACTCACCCATAGAATAAATATTGTTGAACACTTGGTACATCCTTATCACTTCATAATAAAGCTCATCATAGCTACCAGGGGTAGGTAGGAAATTATCACCATATGTTATGAAAAAATTCAGAATATTCACCACTTTAATTGATAGTTCAAATATATTTATCTTTTTCCCTAAATAATTCTCATTTTGGAGAATGAACCTTAACAGTGAAATAAGTGAAGTCCATAAATCTTTCCACATGTAATTCAGTCTTATCCTGCATTTTTTCTGGTAACAGAGTATTCTCTGTATAACTCCCATACATAGTATGTATAACTCCATCGGAAATTTCTTCATCATATGACTTAGAATGAACTCCACTAGAAGGTCTGCAAGAGAAAAGACCCAATGGTTATTACAAAGAATAAAGGATTAATCTAGGCACCTTTCATAATTATGCAGAAAGTAAATCTTTATCAGTATGAAACAGTGGCGATAGAAGTGGGGCTAAGAAGTTCACCTTCCATGACAAAATGACACAAAAAAGTCTATTTTTTGTGTAAAATATAGATTCCTCAAACATAAACGATTTTAAAATAAGATGCTTATAAGATAACGGCGAACGAGCTGCGAGAAATCGACATGAAGACCCGCAAAAGGATGAATATGGAGAGAAGTCTACATCCACTGCCTGCTATGTCACGAGGAGCACCACAGCCTGTAAAAATTCGCGACAGGGGTCGCTGCGCTGATGCAGAGCAACAGCGACACGAACAGCAACAGGACCGTCAAAATTGTAGGTTATGTATGTTGTTGTTTGTCACGATGACGTTGCCTAATACGCAATTTACGTTTGACAGCAGATATTGCGCGATTTTCGCCCGTCGCTTGTCGTCTGTAAGATACGTGATAAGTCTGCGGATCTCCTGATTCGCTTTGTGCGAGAGCACGACTATGCGGGTAAAGGAGCCTTCCCTTTTAGAGCAGCAAAGCGAGCAGCCGAGGAGCTCAGCCTCACACTCGACTTCACGAGGAGGTGTCCGCAGTCCAATACGGAACTTGCTCCCACAAAATTAAAATCCCCTATTAAATAAGCTGCCAAAGTCGACTTGCTTTTAAGACCACATAAAGATAAGCCAATGCATGGAATCTTCTACAAAGCATGGCTTGTCTGAGCAGCTAACCTTCTCTTTCCTAAGGTCTATTGGGTTGAAGATAGGGACTGATGAGGGCTTTAGAATCGGTTGCCAAACGGTGCATTTAACACATCGGTATACCGCAGCAGCTAGAGTTATGGGTGTAGATGTACCTAAAACACGTTGTAGAGCCTGACGACACGCGCCAGACAGGCACGCATCCAGGATTTGGTTTTGGGGGGGGGGGGTCCAGATTATGGGTGTCACTTGGTTGACCTTTCGGGGGGGTCCAGATTAGAGTTGCGACCTTAAATCATTAAATTTCCGGGGGTGAGGGGGGGGGTGCAAATTGTGTATTCCATTTTTTAGACGGCATTCTATAACATTTCGTTGGGGGGTCTGTACCCCCCCTAAATACGTGCCTGACGCCAGAGACGCTTATGCATCTCTTGTCTCTGTGTAAGTCGTACGTTGGGATGGCTTACGTCAATGGGCACAATGCGGCTCTACGACTGCTATCATTTAAGGGACTCAAATGGTATCGATGAGACACCAATGTTGCCATACGGTCCAGAGGATATAGAGTACGTTTGTGGAGAACATGAGATGCCGAATTCACTGGAACTACTAGTTCCCTACGCTCGAGCTTGTACAGGCAAACAAGCCCGACACAGTCCTCCTCGACCACCAACAGAAGACCCTGTTCGTTATAGTTTTCAGCACCTGCCGAGGTGCACATCGCCTTTGAGGAGGAAAAGTGGACCAAGTACCAGGAGCTGCTAGGACAACTTCACAGGGTCTGATCAGACTACACCGTAAAGTGGGTGACACACGTACGAACTTTAAGTACGCGGTTTTTAAGTTTGCGAAATTACTCGGCTCGACATCGGTGACACACGTGAAGCTGAAATCACTCATTTCAATAATTTTCCTAAATCAACAAACGCCAAACACAACAAGCGTTGCGCATCGATGGATTGCCGAAACAAAGTGGTGGCTTGCGGCTCGCAGTGCTGCCACACGTACGAGTCGAGACAAGTTACGAGCAAGATTTCAAGCCAGTTGGATCGCCGGCGATTTTAAAGTACGCGTACTTACGGTGACACACAGGCGAAAAAGGCCATCGAGGCATAAGTACGCGTACTTGCTCGTACGTGTATCACCCCTTTAAGTCTGCTCGTTATGGTCATTGGATCCCTAGGTGGAACGAGAAATACGCTGCTCGCTGCACTGCACGCAATGCCGGTGTGCCTTGTGGCGGCGTACAACTCAGCCGCCAGAATGCAGAAGGCAGTCATCCTTGGGTCTCAGCAGCTCGATATGTCAGAGCCTGGGCTGCATCTTTTTGTTTGAAGAAATAATATTTAGTTTATATGCAGCATAAATTATAACAAATAGCAAACTAAAATAATTCCAAGTACGCATTTCTGGCAAATTCCAGAAAAGGTCATATATATAAACATGTGTCCTAAAGAGTTTGGTTTTCAAGATAACAAGCTGTCAAATTTTGGAATTAAAAGATTTTTGACACACCGTATCTTGAAAAGCAGAATCTTCCGGACACATGTTTATAAGAACCGTCCTACTAGAATTTGGGTCACAAGTCACAACACAATGTGACCACCCTGTATAACGCAGATTGTAATTTCAGATAGGCATTGCAAATTTCATAGACAGTCCTGACAAAAATAGGTGATAGGACTCTGTGAATATAATTAACTGAAAATTTTCGTCCAAATTACTCATGTTACGTGTCTGTGTAACCACTGTCGACTGTAAAAGTTTATCACTTTTTTATGATACATAAACCCCTCTTCCATGGGCAACGCCTAGCTATAAAACATTGATAGGAAGATACATACATATTCTGTAATGTGAAAGTAAAAATACATCCTATAAATCATTATATATCATCATTTGTACTAGGAAAGGTAGCTTACCCAATAAAGTACAGACTAAAGGCTGGGAAGAAGTGGTTTTCTCTGAGGACAGTTTTCTATGTCTCATGGGTAATTTATGTAAGCGCACCTTGAACGATAAATTGAAATCGTGCATCAGCGAGTTAGCATATTGGTCCTCAGTAATACAGCTCAGTATCAAGAAACATAGCTTTACTGTATTTGTGCTTGCTTCAGTTTTTGTATCTTGCATCACAATCGAACTAAAACAAGAAATGGCGTGTCAATGATGATAGATCTTTGTGGATAGTTTTCAGCTTTGATAAGTTTAATCATTTAGGTATCTACTCAAAAATTCAAAAGTTTTTAACGATCATTTCAGTAAGTTATTAACTATTAAATATCTGAATTTTAACATGGGCCCTTATCACAAATGAGAGTTTTTTGTGTTTAAAGGTAGAATAAACATATTTTAAGAGTACACACAATGTACTGCTCAGGAGGTTATGTGGAAGAATACATCTTAAATTAATGTTGCCTTCTGAGTAAGCAATCCATTTCTTTTAACAAATAAAAGGCGTTTATTATTATTCTTAAAAATAAATAATGTTTAAAAATATATTTTGGAGATATGTAGTTTTTATTAGGTATTAGGGGGGCAGGGGAGGGCTTAAGTCCCGCCTTAGATACAACAAACATAACAGAACTAATTATTTTTGGATTTATGGGGGGCTAATTTCAATCTTGGAGGGGCTAAGCCCCCACCTGAAAGTTAGTACTCATGTGACTTTAGCGTAATTAATTAAAACTAATTTTATGATATGTGGTTAAAATGCAATCAGCTTTGCTACCAGAATATTAAAATAACGAAAAATATCTCATTGTCAACTCACCAATACTGAAAGAAAATTACAAGTAGATTTGAGGGCTGTGAAGTAACATCTATAGTTGCGGGTGCTGCTGATAAGTCTGGTATACCCTGTACATAATTTAAGGTATTATTTGGCGAAGGAGGAGAACTTGTTGCATCAGTCTGTGTTTGTGCCAGTGTAGTTATGAAATTCCTATAACAAAATAAAATTGTGATCAAGTAAATTGACTTCGTGCTTCCCACATATTGATAATAATTTAAAATAACTGATATTCTTGGCAATTTGGTAAACTGCTATATGCCCTTCCTCTTCCTGGAGTAGGAAGCATCATCATCATCATAGTCACAATGTCTTAACAGACATGTTTATTTTATTTTTTATTTATTTATTTAAAATTTACGGGATAACCCCATTAACAGTAAAAGCGTACATAATAAATTACAACTGTCATCCTGAGATGGTAAGATATAATAAATGTATAACATGTATAAATAAAGTAATAAAAAAATCTTAATGCTACAATCACAGAGTTATAAACATTGACAATTACAAAAACATGTTGTGAACTCGTAAAATATTAAGTCGGAGCTAGAGTATTGCCGACACGAATATTATCAATAGTTTTGAGAACTGTAGCTCGCCATCGTTCGCGATTTACTGTTTCGTCGTATCCACGCAGCGTGTAGGGGAATAGCCACGGCGCCGCCCACTCGGGGGCGAGACCCTGAAGTACAAGTTGCTCCATATTATCACTTCTGTGAATATGTGAAGAATGTAAGTATTCTCACAATGGAGGATAGTCTCTTTGGATTACCAAGCTCATCCAGTATGGAAACATTAGTTCGATGGGCGGTATGGAGTAGGAAGCAATATTAGGCATTCGAAACATAAGATTATACTAGAGCCACTCAACTAATATTTGATACATACCTATTTAGATGAATGGCTTCATACAGAGCAAGCAGCAGAGCATTATTTGCTCTAACTTGTTGTGTGCGAAAGCCTCCTTCTTCAGAAACAAACATATTGCCAACAATATTTGTTAGTGAGGAAAACCACGAGGCATTCTGTTGTTCAGCATGCTCACTATTGTACTGATTACAAAAATCGGACAAAGAAGAAGTTATCACTTGACTGTAGCCTGAAATCACATACCATGATTTCTAATAAGCATCGAAATAATGTGACTTGATTTCATTATCCACATTACATCATAGCAAATTATATAAGTAGCTCCTACTATGTGATAATTTCTCTGTAAAAGTATATTTATAATCCAAGAATTGAAAAAAGACTTTTCTAATGTCTAAATTTTATCTGGGCAAAAAAAATTCAAACATGCTTTTCGAACTGAATCGGCTGCTTATGGCCCAAACAGGCAGGAATTAGAAAAAATAATATCAAAAAGTTTTTGTCTTTACATACCTAGGTAAATCCAAAATGAGGAAAGTATAAGGATCAAAGTTTAGCACTATAGTAACATTTTTTGGCTACACACAAAAGAATTGTGAAAACTGGAAAGGCATTTAATATTCTGGTAGCCTACCTCCTTCTTCCTTCATATTTACCCACAAACTAGAGAAATGACAAGGGACTGGTAGAGTGGCTAAGACTCTAATGTTGTCATCGAATTTTCTGTCATAAATATTGAGCAACAAATATATCACAATTGCATAATTTTCAGCCCAGCAGCTGGATTTTTAGGATGTGTTCTAAATATTACAACTTGCATTCAAATGTCTATCTGGTACCATCCTCCCAAAATTTCTAAATATTGGCAATCTCAAAAATACCTAAAAATGCTAACTGCTGTCACTACTACTACAAAATGTAGTAAGGATTTCTCTACGATAACATTTCATATTTTAACACCAGGTTGTTCCTTTTTGAGAGCTGAGAAATATTACTAGGCCATAACTTATACAAATTTTTGATAACTGAACTGTAGTTATCATGTATCTTTGCCAATATATCAATCTGATGTGACAATTTCAAGAAATAGAGGGGCCAATGTAGATATTTTCAAGCATATGATGTATTATCCCAAATGTAAATGAAATACTTCTTTGCTTATTGCAGGGCCGCCACATCGCAAGGTTGGGCCCAGGACTAGATTCTGGCCAAGGGCCCCCAATACCATAGCCGTCTCAAGTGATGAGGCCATGCCCTTCGAACTGGCAACAAGATGGTTATGCCAATACCATGTTGAAAAACTATTGATTTACTCTCTCCACACAAAACGCATTTGTACTTGCTTTCAAGTTTCAGTGACTGAAATGTCTAAATTTTTACTGAACTATGTTTTTTATCCTTCATTTTCTCAAATAAATTTAAGAAACTGTAGCTGAAATTTGGAAACACTAATATACACGTATGTTAAGTAGTTATGGGATTTTGTTACTTTTTCGTCTTGGAATGGTACGAATTGCAAATAGAACCCATATTCAGAAAAATTCACATAATCACTCATTTCTTAAGAGTAGCTGACAGAAAATAATCATTGACTAAATCTTATAATCAACACATTCAATCAGTTATGTTCAAATTGAAATTTTGTAGACTGATTGGAAAAGAGAATCTATGTGTACAACATGGCTGAAGGCTTTGATTGAAACAGCACTTCTAAGAATTTAGAATGTGTATTAAGTGATAAACCCGAACAAAAAATAATTGCTACATGTTGCTTCATTATAGTTTATTCACGATTCATTATAGTTATTTGTTATAAAGTTCCCAGAAAAGAATTAGATTATTATCAAATAAATGAATCAGTAAAATATGATCTACGTTTTGTTGAATAACATGATATACACTGTTAAAAAACAGTCGCCAGCGCGACAGCATTTACTAAGATGCATCCCTGAATGGGCCCGGGATAACAGTACCCAGCTGCCCCCCCCTTGTGGTGGCCCTGGCTTATTGATAAAAAAAGTAAAAATTGTAATTCAATTTTTGGCTGCTTCTGTAAGCTTGAGGATCTGTTGCCAAAAACTATAAGTGTTACAAGTTGTTTTTTCATTACATTCTAAATCATTCTAACAGATTTACCATTGAGAGCCAGTTCATCATCCAAAATAGACAGCTTCACAACATATGGATTGGTGGCATCATATTTTCGATAGTTGACAAGAAGTGTTATAATCAACACTACATCATACCCATGTCTCTGCCTAGTTGGTACATCACACAGTAAATTTACCAAGCAGTCAAAGAGTGGAGACAGCATTATATACTCTATTAGTGTGTTTTGGTTGATTGAATCCACACCTGTGGTGAGGATTAGGATTAATTTCAAACATAATGCTTTGACTGTGTCAACTGAATCACCTAAAATAGAATAGGTCAATATATTTGATTGACACCTGATAAAATATGACTGACTTCATATTAGCAATTTGATATTTTAAGCAGCAAGTTCAATGAATACTAACTATTCAATATTTTTTTATGAGAGATTTTTCTTTGGATAATTCTAAGAAAATTTCATATAACCATAGACCTGGGTATCCGAGTTAAATAACTAAAATTGAGAGTTAGTATCAGACCATCTAAAAACCAAAATTCTATAGAAAGGGTACTGCTCAGGATAATAAATAGAAGAATGAATATATTTGTAGTTGATCTAGGTATGTAGTTGTAGAGAAATGGGATTTAGCAAAAGTACAAGCTTGCAACAGTTACAACACAGTATACTGCCTTCTTTTCACTTTTATATAATATATAATTTAAATTGTTACTTACCTTCAAGGTAAGTTTGACACAGTGTCAGCAGTCTTTGTGTTTTAAGGGGCAGATTTTCAAATCCTGTTAAAAATTCTATTGCATCCAATTGATTTTCTAGAGCTTTTTTAAACACTGAATCTAGCAAAGTACATAAAGTTAGCATTCCATAGGCAACTCTAATGTTATTTTGTTGATCCAGCACATCCACACACTGATTAAATAAAATGTTTATATTTTGTTTAGCTGCTTGAAGCTGGTCAATGGACATTTTTTGGATCTCATTTTCAAGAGTTGCTACTTTTGGTTTAAGTAGGAAAAATTCATCCCAGAATAGGGCGTTATGTTGGGTCACATCTTCCCCTTTTAACAAACATTCGTAAATTTGTACCACTTTTTCTTTAAACTGTCTTTTTGAACCAGATCCACTACGCTTTCTTGTAGCCATTTTTCATACATATATAACTACTTAAACCCTTTCACATTTTACAAAAATTGAAACTATTCAGTCATCAAAACACTTGTGAACCTCAAAATCGAGTCTATCACAGCGACACTTCCGACACTTGTCAAAAATAAACACATTTCCTGACATTTCAGAAATCACAACAGGGCGGTATCCGCAGTTTTGATAATTGATAGTTTTCTGAATAGATTCTGCCAGCAACAATGGTGTTTTCTATTGTATAGCTATGTAATGATCTTAGCGTTTGCTGTAAGTACAATAGTGGGAGCCAGATTATAACCATTTTTATGTATTTAAAGCAATGCTTTCCAAAATGTAAACATCGTCCTGAAAACTGCAACAGTACAGGCCTGTTCTATAAACGTCAAAAGCCTGGAAACTGTACGCGCAAGTGTCAATATTAGGGCGGCAAGTTTAAGGAGGAAAAAGAGGAATCCCAATATTATTTCTTTTAAAGCCATTTTCGTGGTGTACATTTATCACAATACATGGTTAAACCTTTTTGTACACAGAACAAGTTATTTTCCATTGATATTTGCAAAATTTGGCGGGTAAACTCTAAGCCTTTGTTTGTATATTCAAGTAGAATCCATAATACAATCATCCCCTCAAATCGCGAAACGTTGTCGAGTTGAGTGACTGGCCGTGGAAATTCGGCTTGAAAACCACTTTATCGGTCGCCAAATACAACATAATCTTGCCGAAAAGCAGTAAGTATATTGAGCTATATTATAATGATATTTATTTTGCGGTATTGTAGCTTTTGTGTAAAATTTTCTAAAGAAAACTCAAAACAATTTTTCCCATTTCTATAAACTGTTGACAACCACGCACCTAGTCCAGCTACGCATGCGTGCTGGCCGACTACAAAATAATTGTCCGTTCTCTTGTATCTACATCTACCAGTTCAGAAAGTTTCTAATTTTTGGCTTTATTTTCCATAAATCTATCTCTAGTGGAACATTTTCTTCATGGATTAGCATCTGGGTGATTCGATTGATAAAGTGAGAGTATTTTCAGGTAATTTAGTCCTGCAATCTGGCTTGAACGGATAATCAAAGTCGAGTGCCAATTCTCCTACTCGATACTGTCTTTAGAAAATTCCTGAATATTTTTCATTTAAAACGCAAAATTATTTTTTGGCATATAATCATTTTTCGGATATTCCGAATTATATTTGTTGTAATCAAACTGATTATTAATTACAAATATATTCAGTAAATATAAATTGGAACAATAAAGGCAGTTGGATGCAGGATAGATTTTATGTGCACTTGATGTTTTTGTGTGTTCTTTTTTTGTGATGATGTTTTACCTACAATATTTTTTTGGTTCAAATCAAAGATGAATGATATGTCCTAGGTTTAATTTGATTGTGGATTGCAAAGAGCACAATGGTGTCCACAAGGCAAATGACTATAGGGAACAATGGCAATGGGGAAGTATATCATAATCAGCAACCCCCCACAGAGGCAAGTTATAGGTGCACCAGAAATGGAGCAGCTGGAATGAGTACAAGCACCGCAGGACAGAGCAGCAAGACTCTTTCCCCACAACCAGTGCAATCTGTATATTTCTTAGACCTACCACAGGAAGTTATTGAGAAGATTTTCAGTTATCTCTCATATAAGAACATTTGCCAATTGAGGCTGGTAAGTTTGTTCTCATTATATTATTTGTTAATGATTGATTATAATTTACTCTTTTTGGCATTATTAAAATATCTTAATATTCCTACATCATTTAGATGTGTTGAACATTTTTCTCATTATTTGCTTAATATATGATTTGTTAAATCAATTATGCCATATGGAGTCATGGTCTTTATGTATTTTCACAATACTTTTTTTTATGGGATATTTCACATTTTTATTTCGTATATTATTGTAAGGAGTAACTAATATAGTTAGATCCAGATTTAAGGATGGGTTGACACCCTTTTCTAGAGCCTGCCTAACATTTTAGTATTTGGTTCACACATTATTTCTATAATAAAATTTGCAAAAAAATAATTTTCTTATTATAACAATTCATGGCTGCAGAGGAATGCAAGTGGAGCAAAAGCAATGTTGTCTTGCTTCTACCTTCTAACAAACCTACTACAGGCTTGCAAATCGTATTAAGATCAGTGTACATGCATTATAAACTATGAATGAGTATCTCTAATGCTCCATCAACTGTCTGAACCACTTATATCTGCAAACCTTTGGTGCCCTCAATTGTGGTAACAAGGTATAAATAAATTATTAAAGAAGGCATGCAGATGTTTGTTTATTACTTTATAAAGAGATACAACATGTTCTTAAATAATACAACTTTGGTTTTTTTTTTATTTATCTAACAATTATTTCTATATTAATTCAATAGTATCATAACAGTAGTTTTTGTCCATTTGATAGCTTCTAATTTTTATTGTAGTACTTACAAAAATGATATCAAATTTTTTATGAAGTAACAATAATTGGTAATTGTTGTATAAGTTATAGAGCTAAAATGAACATATGGAAAGTTATGTCCTTATGATTATTTAACTACTTTTGTAGTTTGTCATTTATATATAGAAAAAGAAATAGAAATAGAAGATAAAATATGTTCATTTTAGTGATTTACCCAAATACAGAGTGTCAAATTGAGAATAAGTAATAAACAGTCTTGAGGGAATTTGACCTCAAAAGCTCAGCTTAATTTCACCATGCTTAGGTGGTAGTCTAAAGAAAATTCAAAATAATTGAAGGGAAGGGTGTTTCATCCAGGTTTTATGAAAAAGATTGGAAAGTAATGTTATTTTTGTTGTATTATACTTTTGCAACATATATTTTTAACTAGTTTTAATTTTCATTTTTGTGGTTGATCATTTTCTATATCAACTTTTGCCATCTAGGGCACAACTTATCACTACTAAATTGATGAAAATCAGTTGATTGTGAGGAAGATATCTGAGAATGGCATCCTATCATCATTCAATTTTTAAAACTTATAACTTATTATTAAAAATGTAGCAGTTCTAATTAATAAAAATCTAATAGTAATGATTAATATTGGGTATGTATGGTAGGTGAGACAGTATCTCATACCTTCATTCATTAACTTTCATGGTCTGTCTAACAAAATAGTTTTTTTTCCTTTGCTTCAAATGAATTGTGCAGAACTTCTTTGCTTTGTTTATGAATCAGCTGAAATCATTCTTGGATAGTCAAATAAGGTTAGTTGAGAGTATTTATGGTCTGTCTAGCAAAATAGTTTTTTTTCCATTTTCTTCAAATGAATTGTGCAGAACTTCTCTGCTTCATTTATGAATCAGCTGAAAATATTCTTGGATAGTCAAATAAGGTTAGTTGAGAGTATTTGTTAGCTTCTTGATTTTTTTATATAAATATCCTTCTACTTGTGGCTTTAACATTTCATTGTTCTTGATTGATACAAAGTCAGAAACATTAAACATTATCTTTTCTGGGCTTAGAAATCCATCTTCTGTCATTTATGAGAATATAATGGATTTACATGAACATTACAAATGTTTATGGGAGCAATTATATTTCATTACAATTCTTCTGAAATTCATACAACATTCATACAACATATGTTCTCTTGAACACCTTGTCAGGGGAATAACTGGAATAGTAACATTATGATAAATCTCAACCCTTTTCATCCACATGCAACTAGTGATTATAATTGAGTAATTTATTTATTAAGGTTTTTAGGATACAGACAGAACAAGTTCCAAAAAATAGTATCCCGATATTACTGACGTAATATCTAGCTTAGGTAAAGAAAAATAATAATAAAAACATACATTTTGTATCACAAAGAGGTATAACCCATATTATAAAACTAATCTTTGCTAAACTAAACTGAACTAACTTACATTACTTCTAGAAAGTGACGTTTAAGTCTGGTTTTAAATGTTAATAGATTTGTAGCAAATAAGTCTAAACTACTATTAATGCAATATGAATTAATAGCCTTAACCATTCTGACCAGAGGTGTATTTTGGTAATAGTTGGTTCTACAGTATGGAACAAGGAACAGGTCATGATTTCTTAGTCTTCGAGTAGGAACATAATATTGTTAGTCTTATTATTGTTAATTCTTTTTAGGGTAATTTCTGAAAAAAATATTTAAAAAAAAATTTCGTTGATGAAAATCATTCTGGAATGACTTAAATCATAAGGACATGTTTGAAACGTAAAATAAAGATCTAAATCATAACATGCCCTGTGTGGGGGCAGGTTAGAATATCTCCCATCGTATATCCTGCGTGTCGTAAAAGGAGACTTAAAGGTACCGAACTACTGTCCGTATAAGCAGTCACTTCTTCTCAACCAACAGCCTTGGGTGGACGAGTTGAGAAGAGTCAGGACGACTTCTTGTCCTTGAGTTGAGAAATTGCCCCTAAAGGCGGATGAACCAGTAGATACCATGTGGTCAACAGCATGAGGATGCAGAAAGCAAATGGTAAATTACTGCATTAAAGATCTCAAAGATATCCCAAGAGAAACTCGTAAAATGTGTAAATGCATTTTACAAGTTCACAACATGTCTTTTAAGACATTGTGACTATGATGATGAAATCATAACATGTTAGAAGTAGTTCTTGCTGCTTGAGCTGGTACAGGCAAACAAGCTTGATACAGTCCTCTTCAACTTCCAACAGACAATGTTCATTATCAAGTTTTTGGCACCTGCCAAGGTTAACATCACCTCTAAGGAGGAGGAAAAGCAAATATCAGGAGCTCCTTGGTCAGTTTTGCAGGCTCAGGCTAGACACTGTTAGTTTGCTGGGTATGGTTGTCAGATCCCTAGGTTGAATGAGGAATATGTTGCTCTCTGCAGTACATGCAAAAACAGAAGGCAGTTATCCTTCTTCTTCTCCTTTTACTTAGTACACACAGTTTGCCAAACTAGAAATTGCTCACTTAATGGAGTGAGGATTAGTAACAGGACAGTAGCCTGGTGTGTTGGAGCCCAAGCTGCACCTGTTTTGTTTTTTAAATAATGATAATACTTTTTACTATGAGCTAGGTAAATTTACAGGAACATGATTTCTGAATGCCAGCACTGCCTGAATATGCTGCTTATCAATGTAACCAGCAATCTGTGTTTTAAATTGTAGGTATGTTGCACAGTAGACCGAATATGTGGCCACATCTTGAACTCAACTTTCATGAAGCTACAGAATCAGATGCTGACAAGATTCCAGGATATCAAATCAAAAATGCCCAGAAGGGAGTCTGCCCGCCGCAGTCACCATTTGGCAGGTGAAAGTGACATCATTGAGACTCTTCACATGAGGCTCACCTTGTTGCAGATGTCACTTGGCAAACATATTGAGAGGAAACATATATGCTTCTTCCCTGGGGACATATTGGATGAGGTAAGATCCCAATGGATAACTTATATTGATAACTCGTCTTTCTTTGCTTGCAACAAATCTTACAGCAGCTTTGTTCTAATTAGGACTGATTAGAGCAAACTGGTGTGGGCATTAACTACCTTTTATTATATTAGTATACTCTTTAATCTTCTGAAACATTGAAAAATAGCTGAAAAAGCTGTTTTTCTTTGGTTTTTTATGTTATTGTTTAGTTTATTTTCTTATTCAAATTTAGGAGATGCTTCTAGAAGTATTGTATGGAAATCAAAGTTAGAAGAAGATATCTATAATCTATTAAAGATTTGTGTATGGTGCAATACTGAATAGAGAGTTGGATAGAATTAATTTGCCTGGTATAAATTAATTCTCAAAAACAGTAGTTTTGCATTTTCTATTCATGCATATTGTGACCTAATACTTACACTGTTGTATGTAACATTTCTTCCAATTTTGAGTTTTCTATTTTACACTGTTGTGTCTGCGCCAGAGTATGATCCTACAAATTTGAGATAGAACAAGTCTGTGGGATCATGCTGCAGTGTAAATACAGTGGTGTAAAGTTGAAAACTCAAAATCGGAAGAAATGTTACATACAACAGTGTAACTCTAGGGTGACAATATGTTTGCTACAACTATTACTGCTATTTTTTGAAGAGGAATATCATTATTTCATTGTGCTATTTCTCCTATCAGGTTTATCATATCCTGCATTACATCCGAGTGACTCCCAAATTGGATTTGCCATATAAAGTCACAGATGAGCTGTTTGATTTGTCCACAATGGCGATGGAGTACTTCAAAGAAAAAATTGAACCCAATCTACCTGAAATCGCGTACTTTAGCACCGATTTTCTCAATTTTCCTGGAAGGTTTCCTAGCACAAGTTCCAGCAAGTATCTGTCTTTAAATTCGGCTCCAGAAAACTCAAAGGATGGTGATCAGGTATGTTTTGTTATTGTAATAGAGTGTATATAAAAATTATAAGAAGAATATAACAAATCTGTGGTTGCTGTATGTTTGCTATGTTTGTTTTAATTCAGTTATTTAATATACATCTCTCTACAGTAATGCCATGTTTCTCAAATTTTCAGGCTTCTACAGATGAGCTGGAAAATGAAGATTTTGTTGAAATTCCTCAATCAAATATGGTGTTGCGGAAACGCATACGTAAGATTAAGCAAGGCATGAAACGGTACAATAGTCAGCTGTCTTTGCTCAGACAAGACCTCAGATCTTGCAAACGCAAAACATCAGATCAACAGAAACAGATCAGTGAACAGCAGAAACAGCTTGCCGATCAACAGAAACAGGTAACACATTCATATCAGATCTGTATATTATCTCATCGATGTTCTATTTGTCCATCAGTAATCAGTTAATGTTAATATCATTTATTATAATTGGTTCCAATTATAGACCATGAATTGCAGTAGTAGAACCAGAGTTTCAGAAGTCAAGTACCATATAATTGATATGTTGACTACAACTAGTTGAACATTATAGTGTGTTATCATTATGAAGATATTTACTCCAGTCAGAATAACACATTATACATTGAGTGACATTTAGTTAGTGTTTCTTAGCATTGGAATAGTTAGACATTTGAAATTTTGTACATGCCCTTACATTATTTTGATCTACCTTCAATAAGATGGTATCTTAAGAACTGGACTCAGGTGGTAGAGGTTGCAGGAGTGAGGCCAGCAGAGCCAATACTGGGGCCAATACTATGTCTGGTATACATCAACCATTTACCAGCTCCTGGAGCAGACTACACTCTCTTTACTGATGACACAACAAACACTGTCCTTCACTTCTAATCTACTAGCTTAATAGTCATAGAGTGGCTCATTATTGGTTCAGAACAGAGCAGAAACATGGTTCTGCTTAAACAAATTGCTTCTCAACAAAGACATAACAAAAAGGAATTGTCTTTTTCATGCGAGACCTAACAGATGCGGACCAGGGGAGGGATTCAGTGCAGTTCTTGGGTGTATACCTAGACCCAAGGCTACAGTGGGGTGCACATATTGAGTTGGTGGCTGGCAAGCTGAGAAATTTTATTTGTCTTGCACAGCTGGAGAACCTGTGTTTCAAAGGATGTTTCAAGAACTGCATATTATGCCTTATTTCACTCTCACCTCTCTTACACCATCCTGGTTTGGGGACATTCTTCTGGTGCCCAAAGATCGTTTGGCCTCCAGCAGAAAGCCATAAGACCGATATGTGGCCTTGCATATCGAGAAGATTGTAGAGGTTCTTTTGGGGAACTGGGAATACTTTGCCTTGTCTGTATGTTCCGAAGAATTTTTTGTTTGTTAAACGTAATATGAGATCATTGTGGACATACATAACTATGAAACCCAATCCAGTAATGATATGGTGCCTTCTTCTAGGTGACTGAGACGATGTTAGGATGGCCCAGGGCTTTGTTCAATAAAATTTTATAATGTTTTATGAGTTGACCTAACCCTCCTTATGATAGGTTTAAAGATAAAATTAAACATCAGCTACCTGAAAATAGCATTTATTCAATTTAAGAATATTTTAGCGGCAAGTTTTAACAGTATGTCTTTTTTAAATGTAAAATATGTGTATATCAGTATTAGTATATATTTTATCTCATGTCATTTTATAATCAGAAACTGCCTAGTCTAAGTTCACCATCTGACATGTGTAAGCATTTTATATGTGATGACATTAAATAAATATTGATTGATTGGTTAATAGCACCAAACGCTGTTGTTTGAAATTATACCATATTACATTCTCAAAGGGCTTATATTAGCCCCTCAATTTGTCTTAGCTTTGTATAAGTTATGCTCATCTGGTTACCATCTCTGTATTGTGGTGCATTTTGCAGATGTTTAATCTGGTAACTGGCTGTGATTGAGTTGACATCATTCTACTAAGTAATTCATAAGAATAGCTTGAATATGATCAACGATGCAAACCGATAACAATTTACGAGATCTTTCTGAAATGCGATGTTGTATTCCCTCAAACAACCCGTTGATTGTCAATGTCAATGCTAACCAGTGCAATGTTGCCCTAGAATTGCCCTATCATGTTATTAAAAAATGAAAGGCTTTTGAGTTGAGGGCCATTAATAAGTGAAATATAAAGAAAAAAAAGAGACCAACAGATTTCGATATATTTCCAGTGCTATGATTGGCTCGACAACAGAGCCTGGTTTGATCTTTTCTTAGCATAATTATGTTGAAATGCAGATGATTTCCGTAACGATAGCAGTACGTGACAATACCGACTCTGGACCTTTAAATTGGATATTTTGCTCTATCTCTCCCTAATTTTCGTTTCCTTGTCTGAGTGTCCGCTCTGGCTCTGGTATTTCCCTCCTCTGTGACTTGAACGTCTATGAAGTACTGCGTCAATTAACTTGCCTCCTTTTTATTTCCCACACCGATAGGTGAGGGGAGTATTGTGATCGCGAAAATTTTCGATTTTGAGATAATACGCTTTTTGGGCGTTTTATGATGTGTACATAACGAAAATCCACGTCACTAATTTCCGTCGGTCTGTCTGTCTGTCGGTCTGTCTGTCTGTCGGTCTGTCTGTCTGTCTGTCTCGTTATTCTACCCTCGTAATCTCAGTAACCGCTGCATGGATTGTGATGAAATTTGGGCAGTGGTATGCTGTGGGGTCGTAGCAGGTAATGTTCCTATAATTTTGAAAATCGGTGCATAGGCGGCGAAGTAATTAGCAAAAAACAAAAAAGAATTAAATATTGCTGAAACTTGGGGGGGGGGGAGGGGGGGGGGGTTGTAAAATTGAAACATTTGTTGTATTCATAATAGACTACCCACTGACCTGGCGACCTAGCGACATAAATAACTTTTTTAGGTCTATCCGAACATTGCCTTATGCCTATTACACAAACTAAAGGACTTTTTTCCGATGTATACATACGAGTATTGCTTTAGATCGTTCTATATTATGTAACGACGAAACTGTTCAATTGGTTTTAATGAAATTTTGACACAGTATTACTACCGTGGCGAGGATGGAAAATGCGTATGGTTTTTATAAATCGTGCCAGTGGCGGCGCAGAAACAATAACAAAACTAAAAATATAAAAAACAGCTCCAACTTCGTTTTTAAGTGTTTTAGAGGTTCCTGATCATTTTCTGCGTCTTTTTGGGTGGGGGTGAAATTCGGATGGTTGGGGGGTGGGGGTTGAAAAATTAAAAAATTTCTTGTACTCACAATAGGCTGTCCGCTAACCTGTGAAGGAAGATCTAGCGACACAAATCACCTTTTTAGGTCCATTCGAACATTGCCTAGCCTATCACGGAAACTAAGGGACTTAGAATTTTCTGTATACTATACGAGAATTTATTGGTTTAAATCGTTTTGTATTTTGCAACGTGGACACTATTAAATTGATTCTAATGAAATTTTGACACAGTATATTGTTACCGTGGTGAGAATGGAAAACGCGTATGTTTGTTAAAAATCTTGTCATTGGCAGCGTAGCAATAGTCAAAGAACGCGACAAGTATGAAAGCAACTCATATTCGGTTTTTAGATGTTTTAGGGGTTCCTGATCATTTCCTACCAGATTTTTTGGGTTGGGGTGAAAGTGAGGTGGTTGGGGGGTGGGGGGGTGTAAAACTGAGAAGTTTGTAGTATCGATAATAGGCTGTCCATTGATCTGTGAAGGAAAGACCTAGCGGCATAAGACAATTTTAGGGGGAGGGGGGGGGCTGGCGATTATTTGGTTGCAAGGGATCTTAGACTAAAGCTTCATGCTATGGGAAAATAATAAACTGGTATCAGCGTAATGTGTGGGAAGTACTGAGTCAATCAACTTGCCTCCATTTTTTTCTAGACTTTGGAATACGCAAGCCGTTTAGACGAATACGACAAGAAGAACGAAGAGATATCCCGAAAGTTCAGCGCTCTGTTGCAAGAGCTGAACAAGTGCAAGACGGAGTTGCAATACTGGCGCTGCAAGTCGCCGGCTCTGGGGGCGAGCGCCGCCTCAGGCTCGGGGGCCGCGGTGGCGGTTCCGGCATCGGGGGCAGCGGAGCAGCCCCTGTGCGCCCAGTGCGGCGCCGTCGCTCAGCAGAGGATCCCCGAGGAGCAACTGCAAGTCGCCGCCGGCGGCCTTCAGCCGCAGCAGCAATTGGAGGTTAGAGAGCAGGCCTTCGTGCAGCACCAGCTGCTCTTCCACACCGCTACGCCGCCGGGCAGTCCAGCGCATCAAGCCGATTTGTCAGGTATGCATAGTTGTTCTAAGATTTTTCCATAAGAAACTTCATTTGCAAATATATTCACTTTGCAGCAATTTCTTGGATAGAAAAAAAGTTATTAAAACCTGTAAAAAAGTTAATGGAATAATGTTTCAAAAACTTTATTTTCCACTTTTTAAATATATACATACAATCAGAAATTATTACACTGTTTTTTATTCTTTCTCTTCTGGTAACTCCTTTAACCTTCCTAAAGTATTTCATTTCTATTACTTGTAAGTTGCTTTTACTCCATGCTGTAAATATCCAAGATTCACAATAGTAAGTCAGGACTGGCCTATAAATCGCTCTATAAACTGACATCATGGCCCACCTACTTATTTCCTTATGCCTAGAAAACAATTTTTCGGATGGTGATTAATGTTGTTGGTTTTATCAATTCTCTTGTTTATTTCTAGTTGGCTCCCTGATCGTTCTAATACTACACCCAGATATTTAAAATATTCCATATTTGAACTCCTTGTAGTTATATTTGCACCTGTTTTCATTCTGCAGATAAGCGGATACCACTAACACTTTACTTTTGGTTTTTTCTTAGTGTCTCTTTAAAACTTCATTCCAATTTGTGAATAAATGTTGCATACCTTTCTCGCTTTTGGCTACTATGCCACTACATCATCTGCAAATGCCTTCCCTTTTCCAAATTTCGATATCCAGTAGATAAAGCAAATCTACAGGTTTTACAGTTCTGTGTACTTCTCTTCATCCATAAATGTTATAAACAACAAAGGACTGAGAGCTCCTCCCTGCTGCAGTCCATCATTTGTTGTAAATGCCTGAGATTTCAATTTCTCCATATTTTTTAAATAAATATTATGTATAAAATTCTCTTGGAAAGTGTAGACAGCCATACAGTAAATGACACTAATGACAGTGGATTTTGCTATTTCTCTGGTTTCTTTGCAACGTTGCCAGATTTTCCTCTTCCTTGGCTAAGGAGGCCTTGAGGGACAACTATAAATCAGAACATTTTAAGGCGTCCTTGGCTAAGGCTTCCTCAAGGGAGCCGCAGGGTCGGGACTATAAATACGGGCCTCAGTGATGTAATCTTAGGAATATAATCAGTGAATTAGGTTAGCTTGTATTCTTGGTAACAGTTGTATTGTAGCAGTTATGCTAAATAATAATCCATATTACTACTAGGTAAGCTAAAATGACTAGAATATTTAGGCCCGATTTTATCAACATGCATATTTAACAAAGACTTTGACAAAGCTTTTCTATTGGATGTTGTTTAGCAAAAGCTTTCTCTTATATATTGCGGGCTAGGTTAATAAGTATCATCCAATAATGTTTTATCAATATGGATGACACTTTCATTAAAAATATTTTAGAATTCATGGATCAAAATCATAGCAGAAAATCAGAACAAAGTGATTGATTTGCAAATTAATGCTAGATTTTTAATGTTTACCTTATAATTATTGTATAATTACCAATTGCAATTGCAGTCAGATTGATTATAGACTGGATGCATGTTTGTTATAGAATAGACCTTCTTATAGAGGATGTAAAGGTTGTAGGCACGGCATAAAAGGCACCGTAGCGCAGAAACACATTTATTTAAAGCACCCTATTCACTTTCTGACTATACGAAAGGTTTCTAGTTTAGGAAAAATACGGATATACGTTATACTTTTGCCAGATCGCAAGGCTTTGCTGTCAAGCAGGATAGGCAACCAGTAATGCACGCTTGCATCGTGTGTGTCTATAATAGTTTTGTGAAATGCAATAAAATGTTATTTTTACAATTTTTAACTAGGTATATTGAAGGTATTTATAATTATTATCGATTGTAAATTATTGTTTTATCAAAATAATTCAGTAATTTGAATTTCTTGTGATCATCACCATTAAATTAACATTTGATCCAGTGATCAAATGTATCGGTTTTATGGAATCTGATTGGTTGAGATTAGCAATTACTAAACTCTTTGTTAAACAGAAAAATGCAAGTTTTACCCATTTAGGATGGAAAATCAGAGTTGAAAAGATACTAGAGAGTTCACAATGGTCGATTATATATAAAGCATGTCTTTTTTCACCTTTTTGAAGTAAATTTCAAGAGAAGTCAATAATTTTTAGAGAACTTTGACAGATGCAAGTTCTTGAATGGGCTGCTCTGATTGGTCAAAACCTTTGTTAAAATGCCCGTGTTGATGAAATTGGGCCTTAACTTGACAGATAAATTAACACCGTTCCAGATGCGCATCCTATTGACGAAGTAATAGATTCGTCAAGGTACAGTTTCACAATCGGCTGTTAACTAGAGGTTAAAAGAAAACTTGTGGTTAGCAAACACAATGCGTCTCATAATCGGCGGTTTACGTCAAAAGCTCTGGTTATCTAGTACTTAAGTTAACCCAAGGATGAAATATGGGTTATCGCTGACCTTTGTTGTGGTCAACCGATGACACGTAAGCTTGCTTTGGAGGTTATGAAATCAACAAGAAACATTAACGATGACAGTTAGGTCACATCCAAATTCTAAGTTCAAAACGATGATGTAAGCAATCTTTTTAAAGAATGCATGCTGCAAGCCAATATAGATCCATTGAAGGCCATGAAGAGTAATAGCAAAAACTGGATAAATGTAGTTTGAAGAGGGGCAACAAAGAAGATATGTTAGCTAAATTTCAATGTATATTTTCAAAATGTCAAGCCAATACCTCATACAAGGCGTAGCCTTCAAGGTGGCAGTATTGTATCGTCTCTTAATAGTATAAATAATAATGATAATGATGATGCATCTTTTGACATCGACGTATATGACGTCGATCAATTTTGATTATTTATAGGCTGTTGTGACACAAGTCAAAAATATGAATACAAAGGTTAAGTTTATTTGTCAAGGGTAAGGTTGGTGTCACAGAACACAATTATGGCAGTGCTCTGAGACCCATCCGTGCTGCCAACTTGAAGATAAATCAGCTTAACCACTGGTTTTCTTTCTGAAAGAAAGTGCGATCTGATAACTACTGGTTAACTTCCGTCTGTCGGTTAAGTTACTACCAGGAGTTACCAATGATTGTGAAACTGGGCCTAAAACTGTTATTTTTGTAAGAAAGCGGTTCCAAAATGTAAAACAAAGCGTAACGCCGCGGCGGAAGGGATAGCCCAATCTATACAATTGTCGCTGGCCATATTAGGCAGTTTTCGTTACTTACAAAGTGATGTTCCGTTTAACGCTATTTGACAACTTTGACATTTGCATTTCGTTTTACGTATATCGTAACCGCTAAATACCGGTATTGTACGGACGATAGCCATAGTGAATAACGAAACCTTATGTTGGCTGTCTCTATTAAGCTCATCTAGAATTCTGAGTGCTTGTACCAATCTCGGAATATACCGTTTTTCGAAGCGGAAATTCACTTTACACTCCTGTTCCGAGAGCATATCTAAGTTGAATCTCCCGTAAAGGTCGGCTCTGTATTCGACGACAATCTTTACAATACTCATCTGCTATTTTGACGTTATGGTGTTAAAGTTGTAGCTCAAAATAAGGTTAGGGGGGCATCTTACAGTGGTGTCTTGCTCCGAAAACTATTTATTTATCTGTCAAATAGCGGTTCTGACAACGTATTTGTTAACCGAAGCGGTAAGATTAATTAAGAACAACGAAAACTACCTATTTTGAACTAACAGTAACGCGCGCTGTACGTTTATACCCTCATATCATCATCGATTACCTACCTACGTATATTTGTTTTGCAGTTTTTTAATAGATTATTTATTTGGTATAAACTCGCATTTTTTATTTCCTGCGCGTATTTTACACGATAACTCAGCAGTTTCGGGTTAATCAATTTTAATAGTTACTTTTTGGACTGATCTAACAACTCTCCGTTAAATATTTACTAGTTTTACTCATTTTATCTTGTCAATTTAGATCAGTGCTGTCTGATCCGTTAAGATAAAATTATTGTAATTAGGCCAAAGACTATGGTTTATTGGTGTATTCTAACACAATAAATGATTGGTCTCAGAATGAAAAAAATGACGATTTTCTAATTTGAAAAAACAGCTAAGCCTGAGACATCCCGCCATTAACACACATTCAGAAACCTCAGATTAAGTATAAAAGTTTGATCTTTAACGGCGTTTTTGTGTGCTCATAAAAGAGTTGATTAATGTTGGGCACCATGTTATTTTTGCAATCAGTTACTGTTTCACAATCAGTTACTGGTTCACAAAAGTAACCATTTGTCCCAAGTCTACTGAGTACATGGTTCTATCGTTTCTCACTGGCCCTCTAATAAAACCACACATGCTTGAGATATACTTTTGGCCACCTGTGCGCCAGTTATCAAAGTATTTTTATACTTTTTTCAACAACAAATAAATTTTGAATGACATTGTTTGACATCTGTTTCAGGAGACAGTTTTTGTTTTGTTGTTCGTAACTAAGGGTGAACCTAAAACCCTATAGATTGCAAGCTACTCAATGAAACACACATCGTTTCGCTATGTATAAACACCGTACATTAACAAAGACAAGTAGGGTCACTCTAAGCCCCGCCCCCGATGTTGCCTTTCCAACTCTGCTCTCGGATACTACGCAAGCTAGCGAATTCTGGCGCCCGCTGATCTCGAGCAGTAGCCGAACGCTAAAGTCCAATTCATAAACTCGACGTTGGCGTTGCCGCTGTCGTTGGCGTTGACGTTCGTAGCACAAGGCTGCTATTCATAAACTCGACGTCGTGCCGTTAACCTAGCTCTCCCATCGTATTTGTAAACATGTTCTATTGCGATTTATCATCAGTGTTTTCGGCTTTGTGACAGATCTTTGAATTTTCCTGTTGAAAATGGACATATTCAGAACCAATAACCAATACAGAAAACTTGAGAAACCCCTGGAGAAAACCGAGAAACCTTTTGACAGCTAGACGTCAACAATAATAACAATATCACATGACCGGTACCGACGACTATGATTGGCTTATACGCCGGCTACGATGCTGGCTACGAACGGCGGACGGCAAAAGTTGAAAGATAGTCATGTCGAACGGCGCGCCCAACGCATCGCCAACGGCGGACGTCGAATATGAATGGTCTTAGGCATCTCCATGTATTTATGTTGCAACGGCCAACGGCAACGGCAGCACCAACGTCGAGTTCATTAATTGGCCTTAACAGCTGTGGTTTACAGGGTCAGTCCACCTAACACCACCCAACACGCGACACGGTGCACGGTATACAATCGGTCGGATCTACCGGGGTGCCTAAATAAGTATTGTTTGTGTGTTATTTCGCGTATTTCACAAAAAAATGCCGGCGACATGCTCTGTATATAGCTGCAATAGCAAACAAGGCATGGGAAAATCATTTTTTCGATGTCCGAAACAGGAAACTGGGTAAGAGATTGTTTATTAACTTTACTGGCAGATTTGTCTCGATAAAATTTAAAAATTCCCTCGCAGCCTGGTGCTGAGTTTTTCTTTAGATCCAGTATGATTTTCTTAACCTCATCCGTCGGCTGAATATTCATCTCACTACTACTTACAATTTCCTCGCACCTTTCTATACCATTAGGTCTAACAATAGCTATTTCATTTTTTAAGTCATTAACAATATTAGCACCAATATTAGCAAAATGATCATTAAGACGATTTACAATTTCTAATTTATTGTGTATTTCCTGTTGGTCCTTCATCATACAATCAATCTGCGTTTTACTTGCTTTATTATTGACAAGCCTATTTACAAAGCCCCATTGTTTTTTTTATATTTGTGCCTACTTATTCCCATTGATTATTTAAAATACCTGTTTTTGATACTTTAATTTTATTATTGACTTGATTCTTAAGTTTTTTTAAATTCATTTTCCAAATTCGTGTTTCCCGGTTCTTTAACTTTTTGTTTATAAATTTTGACACGGTTTTCAATCATTTCGAGAATTTCTTGATTTATCCAGTCGTTATTTTCACGTATATTATACGACTTTTTGAATTCCGAATCTTTTTTACAAGAAGTGATTAAGTCAATTAGTTCCTGAAATGATTGAACTTCTGTAGTTTGAATATTCTTTTCAAATTTTGAGATGAATTTTTTATGATCTATTCTGTTTACTTCTTTTCTATATCTTGTCGCAAGTACTTTTATGTGTACACTTAAGGTTATTGACAACAAATTATGAATGATCAGATTGTTACTGTTACTTACTACTTGAATCGTCCATTTCAAATTACCTCATCTATCTGACAAAACATGATCTATAATACTCCTTGAACTATTTGCCACCCCAGTAGCTGCATCTGCAGTTATTGTGTTGAATGGTTCATTGAATAATAAATTATATTCTATCTATACTATAGAATTCATTTCTATTGACCCTCGTATAAGTAAAGTGAACGTCGACCGTTGATGTCGACAATATCGCACAATCGGACTCCCTGTAAGTAAACGAGTCCGCACGAAGGGAACCCCTCTCAAATCGAGGCGGCTCGCATTTGTGAGACTCACATCAAAGTCAGCACGGCGAGTGACCCTATTTGTCCTTGTTAATGTACGGTGGTATAAAGCATTATTAAAATAACGGACTAGTAGCATGAATTTTTATATGGCTGCATATTGTGATAGAGTACGGCATAAGAACCTTCTCACATTTTCCCGCGATTTTTCAGGGTTCAGTCATCTGCGGACCCAGAACTAGCAGGGCAACCCTGGTTCAGGAGTACGCAGAATGACTAGAAGAGCTGGCGAGGCTGAAGGAAGTTACCTTGATGTGGATCCCGGGTCATATGGGCGTTTTTGGAAATGAGAAAGCCGATAGGCTGGCCAGACTCGGCACTGGGAGACCGTTTGTTGGCCCGAAGCCCATTATAGAATTAAAACATTGGTGGACACTCTGCTGGCCGGGAGGCTTCGTAATATGGCACCACAAAACATTCCCATTTTTTTGCGTTTGTAACATGACTTGCGTTATCAAAATATTTTAGGGGTATTCATTTTTGACTCTTTTTTTCATTTTTGAGGTTTTTGGTGACAAAAAAGAAGACGGCTATATCCGTCGTGTCATATCACAGCAGACTTTATGTTCTAGAATGGCAACCTCGGCTATAGCTGTCTGATCAGTGTAATCGCAAAACACATCTTGTGGGAAGAAAAGTACAATTTTCGAGACAAAAGCTAAAACAAAAACAACATCTTATTGTATCAAATTTATAAACAAAAACGCATCTCTCAGAATATAGGCGGTATAAAAACAAAAAATCAAATTGATTAGCAAACAGAGGTATCCCCGAACAAAACAGAATTTAGGCACAAATTTATGTTTGACGCCACTCTTCAAAGCAGTCTGAACACAAAGCAGTTTATTTTCACAACCCTTGCATCTATAGCTAGTTTCTTTGCGTTTTCCAGACTTGAAACATTGCTTGCATCTAGGAAAATATGATTTTGTTTTATGATCCTCTGGTAGGGGCAGCTTCTCTGGAAAATGTCTCACACGTGCTTCGAGTTTTGTATAGATATGAAACAATATATTCTATGTATATGTATAATGGTGGACGACGAATATCTGTTTAGGATGAAAATATCTGGTTACCTACCTCCCATCAGTACTGAATACATGAAAATCAAACAAAAACACACTTGCAATATGGCAGCTATACACGTGGTCAATGCATCACATTGGAGGTTATGGACGGTTATAGCCGTCGTGCCGTTTTACCCATGCACCTTAAAACATAAATAGTTGGGATAGCTTATAGTGGGTTAGAATTTGGCAATTTCAGAAATAATGAGCTTCACGTTACGGCACTAACATTGCTTAACAAGGCAAGTATACCGACATTCTGACGGTCGTCGCCGTTCTGCCGTAACAAGCAGATAACTTTCTGACTGATATAGTCGTCGTGGCGTATCACGATCACTCCCGCAGACGGCTATAGCCGTTGTGTCCAACAACGTGTTAAGTAGACAGCAGGTAATGTCTGCTCTCAAAAAGTGGGTAAACGATACCATAGATGAACAGTGGAGCAAAGTGGGAGACGCAAACAAGCCAAAGACTTTATACCCGGGCTGAACATATCTAGATCAGCTGGGCCATGGAACCAAGGCTGATGGGCAATCAGAAACCTCGTGGGTGTTCTGACGGGGCACTGCAGGCTCGGGTGGCATCTATCACTAAAGGGTTTTTCAATAAGGACGGGTTGATGTTAAAATGAAATAAAACAAGCTGTGTGTGAGATATCAAATAATTTTTGTTTTTATTTGGAAGGCCCATGTATGCCATTAGGTGTGGAATATCACATCGTTCAAATGTCTTCCGCGGCTCCTCACGGTGGCACGGATCCGAGTGGCCCAATTTTCAATCACTCTGCTGCATAAATCCGGCTGAATTCGAGCCACGGACTGGATTATGTTCACCTTAAGGGCAGCGGTAGACTCCGGCTTATGGGCATAGACCTGTGACTTCAGAAAACGCCACAAGAAAAAGTCTAGTGGGGTTAAATCGTACGATCTTGGTGGCCAATTCACGTCACCTCTGTGAGAGATAACCATACCCCCAAATCGTTCGTGCAGAAGGGCCAACGTGGCGTCCGCTGTGTGGCAGGTAGCGCCATCCTGCTGGAACCGCATATCGTTCACCTCCATGTTGTTTAACTTGGGATAAAAGAAATCCATTAGCATCCTTCTGTAGCCCTCGCCGGTAATGGTAATGGCTTCACCAACGCCGTTTTCGTACGGACCAATAACGCCGCCGGCCCAGAATCCGCACCAAACAGTAACTTTCTGTGGATGCATTTTTACCTGGTGAATCTCGTGAGGATTAGCGTTGTCCCATATACGGCAATTCTGCTTGTTAACATAGCCATTCATCCAAAAATGCGCCTCGTCATTAAAGATGATTTTTCGGCCGAAATTGGGGTCTTCTTCCAAACGCTCCGAAGCCCAGTCAGCGAACACACGACGTTGTCTATGGTTATGATGTTTGAGCTCCTGGGTAAGTTGGATCTTGTATGGATGTAGGCCCAAGTCCCGGCGCAAAATTCGCCAGGTTGAAGTCTGCGAAAGGCCGAGTTCTTGTGAACGGCGAGGAATTGACTTCCTTGGGTTCTCTTGGACACTTTCACGGACAGCGGCAATGTTCTCGGCTGATCTGGAACTTCTTTGACGTAAGGGTGTTGGCTGATTGTTAACTGAACCAGTCGTCTCGAATTTCCACACCAAACGTTGCAAAGTCGACTTTGAAGGACCCCCGCGTCTTCCGTAAAATAGGCGTAACGCGCGCATGGTCTGCACAATTGAACACCCATTTTGATAATAAAGTTTTATCATTTGTACTCGCTGCTCAATTGTGTAACCTGTCATGGTGATTTGGCGTCAGTGATGATGATAAACAACCAAATTTGACACACGCTGTCAAAACTTCATGGCCGCCGCACACTGCCAACATCGACCCGTCCTTATTGAAAAACCCTTTATTAGTAATTGAAGATGACTCCCTATGTATGGGCTGTGGAGAGGCCGATGAAACGGCCTACCATTTCCTTGCGAAACGTGAGTTGCTAGACGGACTGAGATACGAGGTTCTAACTGCCAGGCGCGGCCGCCCCACAGCTACTAATTGAATGTCATCATAAGATCGGGCCGCAACGTCACATTTGGATTCTGAATGATTATTTTGTTACAGCAAATTCCGAGTCAGAGGAGGACATAGTTAAGTCGGACAAGGTATCAGCTTTGGAACAGCCCGGCAGTAGCAGCAGCAGCAGCGGTTGCAGCGTCCTGGAACCGCCACGGCACAAACGGAAAGTCGAGGACCAGCAGAGCAATAGAGCTGGCGAGGCGACCAGGCCCATCAAAAAGAGCCGTCGGCTCAGCAAGTTTCGCAGCAAGCGCAGCAAGGTCTAAACTAGGCGTGCTCGATGGTGAGTGCTATCACCTTTCCTTTTATGTGTTTTCAGTTTCCGCTGTTCGTCATGTAACTTCATTATCTTGCTAAGAATAGGGTACTTGCAGAGGTCGTGAAATCGTCTCGGGAGTATACATAGCGTAAAGAAAACTATATTAAGAAGCAGTAGGAAACAAAAAACATGATTTTACTGACGGCCAAAAAAGATATTTGCAAAATAAAATAAGGATATATTCTAATTTTTCCACGTGACCTAAAACAAGGGCTGACGTCACAGATATCTTATCGATATCGACAATCGATACTGCTACAGCGCAGGTCAGTGAGTTTCAACTGCAAACTAGAGATGATTTGAATTCTTTAACAATGCGACTCAATTTATTGATACTTAAACATATTTGAAACAGGCAATTAACCCACTAGCATTTTCGTTGCAATACATTTTTATATCTGATACGTATCACAGTTCATCCTGTTTGTGACCGAGATTCGCAACTAATCGAAGCCATCATTTTATTTCGGCGCATCCCATTATGAATGAATCCAAAGATAGAATCTAATTCAAGCCCATCCCTACAAAGTGAATTAGTAATCTAGCCTAACTTTTATTCTTTTGACTTTTGTACTTTTGTGTGTCACTGTGTTTTGTGGTTATAATGATCAATGTCAAAATGTTAGGTTAACACTGGCTATCGATATCGAGAATCAATACTTTACATCCCATCACTATAGGATATCACTGACGTCAGAGGTTGTTTGCGCGGCATTTTCCGGCGTTTGAAATAATTTTTGGAATATATCTCACAGCCGATTCCAAAAAACCAAACATTTTGTCATGTTTACTAGGCTCTAAGGAACGCGTAAAGGACATAATATTTTTTTCTGCAAGTACCCTATTTCACGTTTTGTACTTCAGATGATCTGGCAACAATGTAAAAGCCAATAAACCAATCAGTCCACTTAAATCCACCAATAAATGTATTTACAATCGAATTGTGAAGTTTATTGAACAGTGGCTATGAAAAAATACATCTGTTAAAAAATAAACTCTTTACTAACCTTCCATCAACCTCTGTTAGAACAGTACAAAACTTTCGACTCCTTAGGCAAACCCGATCTTTCAGAAGCTTCCGATTTGCGTCAGACGAAACTGGAACTCAAAACTGCGACCGGATTTGTAATCAGTGCCCTTAAATTATCTAAAACTTGCGGTTTCATCTTAATAGAAGACTTAATTAATATTTTAGATTTTTTAGGTAAACCTGTAGATATAAAATTTGTCATTTTCTTCAGACGACGCTAAAACTCACAACCGCGGCCAGATTTGTAATCAGCACACTAAAATTATCCAAAATAGTAGGTTTCATCTTAATAGAAAGTCAAATAAAGATTTTCGAGATCTCGGGCAAACCTGAAGATCTTAAAGATCTGACATTTTCGATTTTCTTCAAACGAAACTGAAACTCAAAACTGCGACCATATCTGTTACCAGCACCATCAAATTATCCAAAACACGAGGTTTCATCTTAATAGAAAGCCTAAGATATTCGATTTTTTAGGCAAACCTGAAGATTTGAGAAAATTTTTGGCTCCGTCAAATGAGAGTGAAACTCAGAACTACGACCTATTCGTAATCAGCATTCTTAATTATCCAAAACACGAGGTTTCATCTTGATAGAAACCAAATAAACATCTTAGATTTTTCAGGTAAACCTGAAGATCTGAAATTTTTGATTTTGGTTACACGAAACTGAAATTCAAAACTGCGACCAAATTTGTAATCAACACCCGTAAATTATCCAAAACACCATTGTATACACTTAGGCCCGGTTTTTCAAAGTGTAATTAAGTATAAATTAAAGTTAGTCTTGAAATTAGCGCAAAATATGCGTTTTTCAATTGGCAGTTAATTCATAATTTGCTCGCAACTAGGGATTAATTACAAATTAAGCTAATCAGAGGTTTGAGTTATGATTACCAGGGATAATTATTAATTAAAATAGATTTGACAGTAACATGTCAGAAGCCACGATATTCTGATAGCCTATAATCGCTGTTATCTTTCGATTTCAATATGGAATATGACATAAATGCCCATTCAATTGATGAAGAACAAACTTAAGCTTGGTTTTTCGTTTCAAATTGTTATATTCGATTTTTACATTGATTAAGGTATTAACGGGAAGATGGGCCACCAGATGCTAAGATCTCGCGCCTAATTTTTGTTTCTCCTGGACTGTCGCCACCTATATGAGCACAAATGTACCTCTACTGATACAACTTTGATAATATAACAACCATCGACTTTGATACGAATAAAGTACCCTACTTCCAACCATCTATCAACGCTACTTACTATTATCTCCGCCAGGTGTCGCTGAAATTGGCAATTTGACATCTGACATAGTGATGTCAGTGTCATATTTCAATTGTTTAATATTCCGATGTTATTTGGAAAATTTGGGTCAACCACGATCAAAAAATATTGATTGATATCGATTTCGATTTATCATCGTTTGTATTGAATTTTTCGCGATTTCGGGAAGCAAAATGGTTTACAGATGTTATTACTATAACTGTCCAAACAACAAAACTCGTAATCCAGAGATGTCGTTCTTTGCTTTCCCAAAAGCAACAGCTATACGTGATATTTGGATCAAGAATAGTGGCAATGTGAATTTGTTCCAATATGTTGGAAAGTCTGACCCACTGCCAAAACAATTAGGTGTCTGCGAACAACACTTCAAACAGAACTATATCCAGAGATCAGATACAAAGAAATTCTTGGTCAGACACGCAGTACCGTATGAGTATAATTCAGGTAAGTACCTATACCATTGAAACCAAACTATTGCCTTCTATTACTCATCTACATCACTAAAAACTTGAAGCAATACGCAAATTTACCATACTCTGCCGTTTTCTTAAGTCTATGGGGCATTCCACCACAACAATTTCAAACATAACGCTTTTGTATCTTGACTGAACTTACATACTGCCCAGCACAAATGCATCAGCAGAAAGAGTCTTTTCTTCAATGGTCTAATTTTGAATGCCTCAAAAAACCCAGTGATTCATTCTGGTTATTAGGGCGATGTTGATACCTAAAATGGATATTGAAAACACCTTCTAAAAATGTTATTCCTACTCAAAATCAGCACCAGCTGACCAACTGCATCAAAATAACTAGGTATTTTTCAATAAATAAAACAAAAACTTTGTGAACACTTTTCAATAAACCAATGCCAGTAACATTTCTCAATGCAGTAACTCCAATTTCATGTCACAATTTAAGCTTGCTAAATATTATGGCAAATTGAGCAGCAAAATGAATTTCTTTTGAGAATTACTGATCCCAAGAATTTGGCAACAAACAGACAAGAGTGGTTCCAAGGCAGGGCATAATCATTATAAAGATGTACGAGTGGCTGATTAATGGTCACTTTAGGTATACTATGCTCAAGCTAATGTGTGGGTTTATTAGTGTGGGTAACAGCATAAATCTGCCATACTTCTGGTATTTCTTTTTGTTTTGTTGACAGTCCAAGGTATCAATGGAGCATTCCAATGATCACTAAACTAGATGCTCGCAATTACAGCTATTTAGAACATGACAAAAGGTATGGTCTCACTAAATTTCAGTTTAAAAAAAGTTGGTGAGAAAAATGCAGAAAAAAATGCTTGTTGTATTCTTAATTTCAAGTGGCTGAATCACTAGTGAATACACCTTCCTTTTTTTTCTTGTCAGAAAAAGTAAAAAACATGTCCACTTCTTTATTTCACTCAAAGTTTTACTGGGTGATACAAATAATTGGCCTGAGCATTTTTTTATAATTTTATTTCATGTAAAATTAATACAAAAGAACAAGCATGTGTAATGTAGAATATCCTTGTTACATGATATTTATGTCAAGTCAATTTTTCCATGTTGTTATGTGAAGCGAGAAGTAGTTTTGTCATGGTTCTCATATGGACATGTTATTATACAATACGTTAATCAATGATATTACCATTGATTAAAGTACTTAATACTTTAATCAATGATATTACATAAAATTATAATGATATAATTATTTTTCGAATTTGATTGCCTCAAATGTGGAGTCAGAAAAGGGAAATATCAAACAATGAACTATTTTTATGTGAGGATTTTTGAAAATGAATGAATGAAACTTGGTATTTAAACAGTATCATTGTCTTGGTATTAAATAATGAACATATACACTTTTTTTTAAAAGTGAACTTATGTTGCGAGTATATGAATTTTAACAATTACCTCATACAGCTTAGCTTGGTAAAGCTAGGAATTCAAAGTTGGCAAAAATGAATACAGAAACTTGAGAGGTTTGACCACCGATTAGTTTTGTTTGACCACCCGCAGTTTTCAAAAAATATATACATTTGGCTTCTTTCAAATTTCGATTTTGGGAAAACAAATATACACATATAGATTTTTGTTGGATCATGTTTGACCACCAATTGATTTTGACCTCCCGTGGTTTCAAAAAAAAAATTATTTTGATGCTTCTAATTTTTAATTTAGGGAATACGAAAATATACACAGATATTTGACCATGTTTGACCAGTGATTAATTTCGTTTGACCATCCGCGGTTTTCAAGAAAAAAGTTATTTTTTATTTTTTCAAAGTTTTGGGAAGACAAAAATATACACATACATTGACACATACATTTTCGTTTGACCATGTTGTTTGACCAGCAATTTTTTTAGTTCAAACAAAAATGTATATGTGTATACTGTTTTCCAAAAATTCAAACTTTGAAAAAGTCAAAATCATTTTTTCAAGCTGCGGGTGGTCAAGCAATGGTTGAATTTTTCAGATTTTTGCATTTTTACCAACTTTGCATTCCTAGCTTCACGGAGCAATACAGCTTGGTTGGCTTCACTTAAAAATCATATCATCTTTATTTTTTTTTCTGCTTTTTTTCAGGCACAGAAAAATAAACTAACAAAAATTGACCTAATTAGTTAATGTAGGTGGTGGGTGAAGCAAGAAAAAAAATTTGCTTCGTGGGTATGATGGCAGACAAGCCATTTTTGCTCGAACTACTTGAGCGTGTCAGCGTTTACATTTTTCAGACAGATTTCAGGTAGAAACATGTCCGATGGAAACATGCTAAGATAATTGAGCGAAAACAAGGTGACATAATTATGGTGTCATGTGAAGGACAGTAAAGCTTTTAATAATGACACTTCAATGAAATAACTGGCAGACAGCTGATATGTTTTTGAAGGCAAATGAAGACCTCAGCATGTCAGTCCCGAGACGTATTATCTGTGGTTGTTAAAAATGACACAAACATTGTAAAGAAAGATTCAACTGTTTATTTAGAATAATAAAATTTTTGAAATGTATCCTGTTTCATTATCTCATCGATACGTTTACGGTTAATTATAATAATAACATTTAAAATTATGAAGTAATGTAATTATTAAGAACATCATTTAAAATCGAATTTATCGGTGACATCAGACATGAAATTTGTTTTGAATAAGCATAATTAAAATATGTGCACAGACAAATACTCTTATCATTGATTAACTTATTAACTAAGTAAGTTAATCAATGATAATACATGATACTACCTATACACATACATAAACACTCAAAATATATAAACTTTAATAGAATAAAAATTCAAGTTCAATATAATATCTCTCTGATTGTCAGCTTACAGAATGATGATTAGAAAAATTGGACAGCTTTCTTGTACATAAAAAAAATCTTCAACATGCTACTTTTTTTTTGTTTGTCTTCATATCTCTCGACACTGCCATACGAAGGGTATTTGAGTAGGGACGCTCAAGCGAAACATGAAATTATTGGGAGAAAGCTGCTAACTCTAAAACTAGCATCTTTTTATATTCATTCTTAAATCATTGGATATTCATAAAAATAATCTTCGATTCCCATTCATATGGGATTCACTCAGCAGGTCTGATTAGAGCACCCATATTTTGGTTAGGTACGTTTCTGAAAAAATCCTCTCAACTCCACATAATACAACCTTCTCCTATAGCAGTGAAATATAATATATATTATATATATATCAGCATATTCAAAATCGAAATCAAAGATACTCTTAAAAAAGGCATTCTACTCAGTAGATAAATACTGTTCAGCATGTGAAGACGCTATAAACTGACTGTGCTGTAAGTTTTTAAAAACTTTTGGAATCTGCCAAATCTGATAAAAAATAACCTTTTTCGTTCAAATAATTCATTTTCTACAGCATTTTAAAGTTGTTATTAATTTGTTTACCCATATCACTGAATAACGTGTTAATCAATATCTGCAGCTACCGTTTCAGAAACATGAAATTTGTCATTTAAGTTTTTTTAATATCTGCAACGGTTTAGCTGTAGAATGTAATATGGGCAAATATTGTTGCGATGGGTCTCAAAGGGTTTTCGAGAGCTTGTGTAAAAAGTGCGGTCGACCACCGGTCCACGCTCCTTCAAAAATCGCCGCCGAGATGGTCCCGGCCGAGACCGCTGTTGCCGTTTCGTACGACAAATTTTTACCTACGGCGGTATTAGGCCGGCCAGACGTCGGACTTGATCAGCTGATGATCTAGCCTCTTAAAAGAAAGATTCAACAATAAGCGATGCAAATCCTTGATTGAAATGACGTTAATCATGACTAATCATTTTGAACAATCTATCATCTCTTTTAAAGTCTGCTCAATATCCATGTATATATTATAATGTTTATTGTACTGTATTATATGTCAATGACCATATTCAATTATTTAGATAATGAAAAATCTCTCTTATTGTTAAAATCTGTTGGTCCCCAAAAAACCTGGAAATACGGCAACACAGACAATCTTCCCCAAACTGAAAATTCAAGGTCGTCGTAGAGAGCCAGTTTTTTATCGTCGGTGACCTCAAACGTCTAGATCCCAAATCAGCTGATGTTAGGCAAACATTGCTTCTGGCTTGTTTGCTGTATACCGTATAGGGCCATGGAAAATTGAGGACTTTTTATTTGTTTTTTACAGTTTTTTGGACACTTTTACTATAATTGTTGTTGTGTTATGTTTCAAGGAACCTTTTTTGGCAGGTAAGCAGCTATGTCAATTAAAATGATGTAATTTATGAGATAATGCATGATGAAAGCTTGAATGCATATTGAAAACAGCTAAGAAAAAAACGTTTATTCGCAAATTACAGTTATCTCATTCATTAGGGTGACAGGTGTTATAGCATTTTATAGTCATACTGCATCCTTGTCACTCAACCTTTACCAGATCAAGAAAATAAATCGAGCTGTGTCAGTTTTATTTTGTATTTAACAAGGTGCATAATAGCACTGATTAACGTATAGAACACGTTAATCAATGATAATAGGTATATTATGAATAGCTGTCACAGTAGTAATCATTATTTAAAATATTAGAATGAAAGTTCTTACTTGCACTACGTTTAATGCATTTTCTTCATTTAGCTTTCTTCTATTTTTTATGTTTGTTAAAAATATGATTTATTTCAGGATGTCAGATGTAAGTGAATAACTAGTTTGAGAAACTGGGCAAAACCTGAAGCATCTTTATGTTTATAGGCATAAACTCAATAGTATCAATAATATTGGCCCATATTGTGTGACTGAGAACTGCAGCAGGACATCACTGAATGGTGTTTCACTTATCGCCCTTCGATACACTGAATTATATACTGTTCGTAACAAGCCCTAATACATCGAAGAAATATATATATAATAAATACATAGGAAAATATAACTAATAGTTTTTTATTCAAGTAATAATCCTTTAGCTTCTGGTGTGTGCAACTTAACAATCACCCAATGAGTGTTTTTTAGATAGTCACCCTGTTTGATAAATGATAAGATACAAATTAATCAAAGTGCCATTAGAAATAGATATTTTCACATTGCTGTAGCTAGACACCATTTCATGTTACATTTGGGAAAAAGTATGAATGTGGGTATAAGCCCCTAAACAAGGCTGTATATAAGGGGAGGGGGGTTTGGGGGGTTCAAACCCCCCCCTCGATGAGTATTCCCATGAACGGTATAACTACTAAAATAATACGAAATAACAATAATCAAGGATGCTTTCTCCAAGCCTAGTGATTTATTATACTACTAACCAATGCCTCAGTACTCATAACACATATGCAGCGATACAATCTATACAGACTTTAAGCAAATTAAGACATTACATATTCTTTTATACATGAACCCCCCCTAAAATCACCATGAACCCCCTCCATGGTCATCGCCTAGCTACGGCCCTGCCCCTAAATATGTTAATCAGTGGTATAAGCTAATGATATTGTGAAATATTTTCAATTTGATTATGTGAGAAGCATACCCTGTAATAATAAATACCTAATTCATTTTTCTTCACAATTTATTAAAAAATATATAGATAGATAACATGAGCATTTATTGGTGCTGTTAGTATACACAGTATGTGAAAGATACCAGGATCTACTTTCTAGAAAGTCAGCACACTCTTCGCCTCCTGGTATCGGTCTGCCTCTTCTGTCTCGAATGCTTGGGAAGCTGAAGAATAATGACAAAAAGGAAGCATTTTGAAATAGTGTGCCTATTATTTGAATAGAGAAGTGAATAGTACCTATTTTTTTTGGTGCATATTTACATAATTAATATTCTTGTTCCAGTAACTCAACTTTTAGGTTATATCAAAAGATTAATGTTTTAATTGATCCATTCCTTGAACTTGTCTATATGTACATAGACAACTAGCAACTATTACCTACGGATGGACGTTTTTGCTACTTTAACATAATCCACCAAAGGTTGGCCACTACAACTTCACTACTTCTATATACTTCACAGATAAAATTTCAAGTAAAGAAATGCATTATTTAGGAGTATCAAGTGACAAAGATGCAGTATGACTATAACAACTGTCGCTCTAGTGAATGTGATAATTGTAATTTGCGAATAATCGTTTTTTTTTTCTTTGCTGTTTTCAATATGCATTCAAGTTTTCATCATGCATTATCTCATGAATTACATCATTTTAATTGACAGATGTGCTTACCCGACAAAAAAGATTCCTTAAAAAACACATCACAACAACAATTATGGTGAAAATGACCAACAGATGACCAAGAAATTGTAAAAAAAACACAAATTCAGGTGCTCAATTTTTTTCCTGGCGTTATACGGACAACAAAAGTTAGATGTTATCTCTGGACAACAATGTCAACAAGCGACGTTTGATGTTTGCCACAAACCCACAAAACACAGATGTTTGCGAATATCAGCTGTCAACTTATCCTTTTCGTTTCGGATCCGAATGTTATGTCAGTGGCAATTCAAGGTCGTATTTTTATAGCTGGATGCCCCAAGCTCCATCTATTGGTCATATTTATAAAGGATTCAGGAATTTGCGAAATTTATTTCAGAGGGCGCCAGGTGACGGTGAGCGCTAAAGGATGAAAGAGTGAGTGAGATAGAACTAGAGTGAGTGAGATAGACTGCGAGCGCGCGATCTTAGCATCTGGTGGCCCATCTTCCCGTTAATACCTTAATCAATGATTTTTATTACTTCTTCAATCTTTAAATTCATTTTCATTCACATTAAACTCTTGCTCAATTTTTCTCCAACACGCGTCTTTTTTCTTCCATGTAGCGGTTCCGCTCTTTTTACATTCAATAGTCCAATAGTGCATTTATATTAAAATTTATTCACTAATTTGACAAGGGCGTCCAGCGACTACTTGATTTGTGAAATACCTCTTTCGATGTACATTCTTACCTCTGCAATTGTATTTAAAATTTACACAGCTATATTTTCTGAGGAATTATTGAAGGACAAGAATATATGATTCAGAATATCATGCTTACCTATTGTCAGAGTCCATGATCAAGTTATGTTTTCATCAAAATTCAATTTGTTTTTCCGGAAGCGTTAATCACAAAATAGCCGTAAAATAAACGTGACTTCATTTGAAATTATCGAAATAGTATTTCCAAAAGTGACGTTATGATGACTAATTGTGACATATATCACCATTACAAAGGCCAAAATACCACCGAACAACAAAATTAGACAAATATCGCCCAACTTACAACACACCATTTAATAGAATGGTGATCCCCATTGTAGCCAACATTACTTAATCAAACATTAGCAAATTATCAACTTATATGTGTTATGAAATACACTTCTGGAGTTCAATTGGTAATTAAGGCGTAACTCGTAATTTCATGATTCGAGATTAATTATTAGTTAATTACAGTTTGAAAAACCGGCCCTAAGAGGTTATAATAATTTAATCATTGTTTTCAAACCCGTGATACTACAGCTTTTCCAGTTGTAGTTTCTAAAGCGTCATCTGATAATTCAAAACGGTCAAGTTAATTTTCCAACTCGTCAATTATAAATTCAAACTGACAGGTATAAATTGCACCGGACAGTTTGAAATTACAAGTGACGAGATGGAAAATTATCTGGCCCGTTTTGAGTTATCACTTGACGCTTTAGAAACTACAGCCTCAAAAGGTGTAGTCCATTCTAGAACTTCACAGCAACTTTTACTACGCTTCGTTTCATTAATAGATTGTCCTTTTCATAGGGTTGGGGCGTATCTATATTATGGAAACGAGACGTATCTTTGGGGAGAGGTGTAGCCGCGAGGGAACACAGAAGTTACTCTTGTGTGCGAAGCGGAAAATCACATCGTGGCGGCAGCGGCAGCAGTAGCGGCGGCGAACGTTATCGTACACTTTCTTCTAGTAGTCAGTGTCAGTAGCTGGATTACCACACTTTGAGGTAGTAGCGTGTAGTAGTGAGTTGTTTTTCTCTCAAGTTGTTTTATAGTCGGAAGTAAGTTAACTTAACAGAACTCCCATACGATGATGTCGCTTGTATATCTACATTCGTTTTTTATTAGGCACACCTAGGTCGAAAGTTTTCTTAAGCTTGTCAGTACTGTTTCAGTGTCATGCACAATTGACAAACAAATTGAATCGATAGTACTCCCCCGTCTGTTTTTCGCATTATTTTACAATAATTATAATTACGCAGTCATAGTGGGGATGAGGTTTCTAAAATGTTTAATAACCACCATTAGTCATCAGAATCCAAAATAATCAATAATCCAAAATAATCAAGCATGTATGAAGTTAGCTAGTATCTTCCTGACAAAATAATGTGGCCAGCTTCATGAATACAGGGTGAGTCCTAAGTTGACACCTTTTTTATAACTGTTACTACGTTCCAAAATCCCATCTATCCAGTGAGCAGATGAATTTTCGAGGATAGTCACGTTCCAGATGTTAGGGATGTTGGAATATTCATGAAACGGCAAAGATCTTTTTTTGACAATTTTGACATATCACATAACCTGTGCTGTTTTCTCAGAGTCAGAGTGTCAGAGTAGTCGTACCCGTTAGAATGTCAGTGCATACACATAAAGCAGAATAGGTTATGTTAAGTTGTTAGCTGTCAAGTGAAAAATATCACTTGACAGTCTTGACACAAAGCTCGCTAAAATCTCAATTTGATTTCCGAGCAAAACGCTGACATCCATGGCCTCGGAAATGCAATAACGGAACACAGATTTTTGTTGACAGTTTGATGTTGAGTGAATACTTAAACGCTAGAGAGCAATTCGAGGTCTTTGATGGGATTTTGGAACGTGGTATGTGTATAGAAGTCGTTAAAATAAACACCATTTTCAAAAAACTTTTTTCAGAAAACTAAAAAATAAGCGAGATACAAAATAAAAAATGTAAATCTGGGTTTGTGTATCAAGACGTATCTAGTCTGTTTCTGTTTATTTGTTTGTTCGGATTTTTGTCTTATCGATTTGGCATTTTACATGTCAAATGGTGCAGTAGGCACTTTCTGTATATTGTTGTTAATTTTAAATTGGTGAATTTTAAAAGTGGTACATCTTTATGAACGCAACTTTTAGGATTTACCGATTTAGAATTAAATAACTAGTCACTTTCAGTTTATCGTAGCTTTTTCTTTACATCGGCATCGATTGCTCTTGTCATTAGCCTCTCGTGTTCTGTGTAGGCTTTGTTACGTTTTCCGGCGCCACTCCAGTGCTGTTCCTAGAATGGCGCCGGGATACAGTAACAAAGCCTACACAGAATGCGGGGCTAATGACCAGAGCAGTCGATGCCGATGACACAGAAATAAAAAAAATACGATAAACTAAAAGTGACTAGTTCACTAATTGACAGGTAGAAAGCCTGGTCGATGAGGCAAAAATCCGAGCAAAAAACTAAATAGACTAGGTACGATTTGCTACACAAGTCCAGACTTACTTTTTTGATTCTACCATATATCTCACTCACTTTCAGTTTTCCGAAAAGTTACTTGCAATAGTTGCTTATTTTAACGACTTCTATACACAGTTTAAAAAACTATCAAGTTAGGTCTCACTCCGTATAGAATTTTTTGAAGTATCTTTAACAAAAGGCTTGAAAGCTGGTCAATCTACTAATGTTTATACTTGGATTGTGATTTTTATGGGTATATGACAGATCTGTAGCAGATTCATCATTATAACAATAATGATTATGACTGTGATTATGGTTGTGCAGATCCACAAATACTACTGAGTTTATATTTGTACTTTTTACTTACACTCAGATATTCTAAAACACTTCTAAATACCCAGGAACAAGCAGAATCCATGAAATGATAGGCTCGACCGACAAATTCATTTGAATTTTTGAAAACTGCATCATCTATTGATTCATTTGAGGATGAGGTACAACCCCTTGCAGTGGCCACTAGATAAATATGCCTTTAATATTGTTTATTCTTTATCTGTACCTGTTGATTTTACCTGTCAGATTCAGGATATTTGATGTTTAAGTACAACTAACAAAGGTCTACACTTCTGTTATTATAATGCTTAATGTTCGAAGTCTCTGCCTAGTAATATGGCGTATAAAATAACTCACACTCAAACATGACTTTTGAGAATATATAAACCTAATTTTCACAGTTACTTTATACTTGCTTTAATTGAAAAACTCATTCGGAATACACTTTCATGCATTATTCAGTGAGCTAGAGTTAGTAATAGGTAAATCAAAGTGGTGCGTATGCTAAATTAATTAGTTCATGAAATATAAAAAAAATCGAACAGAATAAAAGATAGCACACCACCACTTTGATATTCAAATTCTTGGAAAATGTTATAACTCTTACAATACATGGAATTAGTTTTCCATTGCAGAGATCCCCAGTCATTTGACGATGCTAATACTTTATGTGTCTTTCAGAAACTTCATCTGCGAGTTATGTATCTTTGGATGATATAAAAAAAAGTTACATTATTTTTTCTTGCTTTGGTGTCAACGGCACCGATTGCTATGGTCATTAGCCTCCTGTTCTGTAACAGGAACAGTACTGTTAATTAGAAACCTATAGTGAATGCTCAGGTGGGATTCTCGAGTTTTTTTACATATTTACTGTCAACCTAGAACACAGTCCGCCGTCGTTCCTTTAGAAGTACAAATGAAGTATTCATTTTACAGAATCTGGCAATGTTTATTACACATGTTTAATGCACATATTTATATTGATCCATAGTATATTTAGTCATCTCCATGAAATTATTGCTTTTAACAGAAAAATTAAAACAATTATTTACAACCTATTAGAATCTTTTGTATAGGTACTGTTCTGGACCACCTTCAGTACTGGCAAACTCAAGAAACTTGACCCAATTTGCGTTTTTTTAGCGTCTGTAGTAGCTATGCGTGGATAGGTGAAGGGAAACAGAATAATTAGCCTTAAAAGTGACACTAGTGAATTAAAATTTTAGTTCTGTTACAGTCGAATTCAGCACGGATTCAAGATTCATTAAATCATCGTATACTCAATATTGTGACATTTGTTCTGCGACAACCAATTTCTAGACATCGGCGCGCACTGCGGAATATATTGCTACCGACAGATCTTTAGACGTTGACAATTCTCTTCGCTCAAAGTAAACGATGATCATCAACACGTGTTCTTCACGACGGGAGCATCTAAAGCTGCGTACACATTGGAGCGCACATGATTTGAGAATACGTATATATGCGTGCGTGCTCAATGTGTGTCTTATCTAGTCATGTGTTGGTTTTAGTTTTTACGTCACATGAGGACGAAGTGTTACTATTGAGTTGCGCTGTATTTGTGATAATGGTTTACAAGGAAAACAAGAAAAGGAAAACAGATGGTGGTGGATAACAAAAATGTACAAAAATCGATACTTATCACTATTTTGGTTCCGCGTTAATAAGTGACCTGGGGAGCCACGTGGCTGCGCGATGAACAGCGTCTGCCTTCGATAGCGGGGCAGCAGTAGCCTTGTGCGCGGTCAGCACTTGGGTGGGTGGCTGAATATACACTGGGCATTCAGTTTCGACCGGCTGTTCGTGTCGCCCACATGAGCGCTGAGCGGAGCACCATACGCGGCCGGCACTTTGGATGATCGACCGGAAGGACGGGATGGGGACCCCAGTCGGACCGTCCGGGATGATGGTCTATCTAAAGAGGAAAAAAAAAGATTCAGAGAAGCTATTCATATCAAAGAGCATTTAGCAATAACGATGCCTTTTCTGGCCACTGGGGACTTACTCGAGTTTATAATATTTGCTTAGTTTCTATAATTATAGTTTCTAAACTTTTCCATTACCAATCGTCTTCTTCCCTTTGGCTTTCTGGCTTCGAAATAAACCTCGTAAGCTACTCATTTTCTGCTTTGCAACGTCGACGTCTGCGTTGAGTTTTCCTGCCATTTCTTGCCAGGTGTCTTTTTTTTCGAGTAATAAAAGGAGTTACGAGAATCCCATAGTACTCGGTATGTGAACACAGTCCATTGCTTCATTCCATTTTTCCACACAGCGTTATACTCACAAAGATACTGAAAATTTGGGGCCAATTCGGATACAAACACGGCACAGACAACGCATACGTCCACACTGAGCACGCTAACGCTGGACGTTTTCTTTGAGCGGGGACCGAAAACAGAGGAGATTTGGCTTGACCCATGTGCGCTAAAGAGTTGCGCATACCCTGAGACACGACGAATGGGACGTCTATATTTGTATATTCGTGTGTACTCAAACCGTGTGCGCTCAAATGTGTACGCAGCTTAACAACTGCTTCGCTCTTGTTCCGATTGGGTCATGTAAAGTGGAAGAGTCATTAGGATCGGGTCACGCGTAGAACATCCCGTCACGTGTACTGTATGACCATTATAAATTGATCAGCGAAAAGAATTCGGACATAGAAGTCGGTACGTTGCCATAACTCTGTAATTTATTTTAGATACCAAAAATTAAAAATTATATGCTGTCTCGAATAAAAATGTACCAATTTTACTATTAATTAATCCTATTTTCTTCTTTTACGCCTTGTCTTATCTTATTTATAAAGAAAATGGCAAATAATTTATATCACTTAAACTGACAACAGCTGATTTTCTCCCCCACCTTAAAGGCGATGCAGCAGCGTGATTGGATAATCGCCGCAGAGAATATTTAACGTCCTTGTTTTACTTATTTTCTCTATCCCTTTTATGTCTCGACATAATAATACGATGGCCACACATGCGTGGATATATTTCGTTCTTGAATAAACAGTACGTAGAACAGTAGGAAACAAAAACAATCTTCGTTGAGATTAATGAAAACCAGGATATTAATGAACTTGCACTATTCAATAAGGATTTTGACGATTTGTCACGCTGAAAAAAAATTGGTTGTACCAAGCGGTACTAATAAGGCTGATACAAGTGGCTTTGACTACAGTGCCGATCGGAAAAGAGGAATGTGAACAGTGTCGTCCACTGTTTCATTTTATAGCATTAAGTTTTGTTCCAGTATTAACTTCACAGGACAACGCGTCTTCAAAAATCTGTATAGAAATAAATAATTCGAATAAATGTCTGGATTTATTGAATACACGACTATTCACTGAGTTTTGATATACCTAACGCCTCCTTTTATCACAAATTCTTTCACTTAAGCCTTCAAGTATCATCAGCTTATTTCTCTTGTATATACTATATATAATACGATTTACTGAATAACATAATTACTCTGTTTTCCTTCATTCAAATGAAATAGTGTTCATTCGTAACCAGTAATTAAGATTTGTTACCAATCAAACCACACAAGTCAAACAGAAAATCAAAATGTAGCAGCCGAATTTTTATTTTTCGTTCTTCAAACTAACAACAAATATGTTGTAATGAGGTTCGCTCGTATTTTTTATACTGCTGTATACAATGTTTTCCATCCATTTGAGGTTTTATTACATACCTTGTTGAGGTATATTTGGTATGAATGTGCTCTCCACAATGTAATATTATGCACTGTTATACTATGTTGGACATGCAGAACAAACATTTTGCTTGGTTTGGACATTTCCAGAGACAATGTCCAGGGTGTCCATTTAGTGTGTAATTCTCTCGCAAGGTGTACCTAGTAGAAAAAAATGCCAATTACAAAAGGTATTTGGTTGTTTAAGACGCATATCTTAAAAAGTTTTGAAATACACAGGGTGTTGCCGGACAGCATGATAGTGATCAACTTGATTTTTTTATATGGAACCATCAACTTTTTTCATCCTCGTTTAGTTTGCATCATTGATCACTATTTAATCCGAAAATATTTCTGGGATCGTTTGCGACGTTGCCAAGTTATAATTTATTTTCAATTGATTTCTAAATTTGTAAGGTTGCAAGTAATACGTCTAAATTGATATATTGCCTTAACTTTTCTCAATAATATTATACAGCTAGTTATCTCAATGTTAAGTGCATATTGTTTTGGATGTTAGTGGGGTATAAGTAGATACTTCGATTTTAAATAAAACACACAGGTAGTTAGATTCAAAAAAACAAAGTAAAATTACTTTCAAATTGAGATTATTTGAAGTTCTCCCGAAAACACCTAATGACTTAAACTGAACGAGATTGGAAAAACTTAATGGTTTCATATGAAAAGATCAAGTTGATCTCTAACCTGCTTTCTCGCAACACCGTGTAGATTTCAAATGTTTTAGGATGCACGGCTTAAACCACCAAATATTGTACTTGAAATTCTCTTCTACCAGATATATCTTGAAAGATGTCGAAGAATTACACACTAAATAGATGTCATATACATGACATTGATTCCAGGAGACAGCCTATTGTTTTTGTTATTAACTAACTAATATGTTGATTCTGGGATCTTAGGGCCGTATTCATAGTCGATGCTTAAGGGTCCCTTAATACTTGAGGGTCCCATAAATGCAGTCAAGGCGATTTTGTCTGTCACATCCGGGAAAATGTCCGGCATATAAAACACGAAATACTGGCACAAAACAAAAATATATCAGAAAACTTAAAAATGTATAGGTATAGGCATAACTAATCGACATATATTTGAAATATGACAACGTCGCCAATTGTTTGCCAGCCAGATATACAAGAAAGGACACACTTGTGGTTCCCTTAAGTATCCCTTGAGTATTATTCAAGAGCACCTTAAGTATTACTAAAGAGACCACTGGGAATACCGCCCTTAAAGAACACAGGGTGTTGATTTCGCATTTTTGTCAAATCCAGAATAATTTTTTATTAGGCCAGTAGAAAACGAGGGAATGGAGCATGATATTTCAGAATATTGAGTTGGCTACTTGTAACTCGTAGTCTTTGTATACTTGTATGTTTTATCAGGTGATTTCATCTGATATGCTGCTGAATCGTTTAAATAACTCTTTCAGGAATCAGCATTTTAAAATAATCGTTCTAAAATTGAAAATGTACCATTTGTTTTGTTCCTGGGGCCGAGAACACATTGACGCTCCATGCATTTTGGGATCTTTTTAACGTTAAGTATTATGTAATATTATGTAATTTCCAAAAAGAAAATTTGCGGTTCTAACTCATTTTTTTGAGAAAAAATATGTTAAAACTCTGCATTTTCACCACATTTTCGTAATACATCCACACAAAACAAGGCGATTTTAGAATTGAGAACTTGCTTGACAGACGCGATAAGTGTGACAAGATGCGGTGTTGCCAACTTGTCCTCGATATCTAACATTTGGGAAATACACGGTTACAGTAGCCAACACATACACTAACCATCACCTAACCTAACACCTACACTAACCAACACCTCACCCAACCCACTCCACACCTAATCCAAATCTACCTACGACAAACACTGGCAACACCACTGTGTCAACCGCTCTTTCATCTGTCAAGCGCTTTACCGTAACTTTTTTGTGGCTTTACCCAACTTTTCTTTTTGAAAAGTACATAATAGTTAAAGATGAAATTTTCCTAAATTACGTAGGGCGCCATTGTGTTCTAGCCCCTTCTATTGGATCTAATTGTAGCCAAGCACATATGCCTCATGAAAATGTTAAAAAACCCAAAGCAAATGTACAGATACTTTCCTGAGGAACAAAAAACTACAAAGTGCATTGCATTTTTACAGAGAATGTCCACATGTATCGTTGTATAATGTTCATTGATGAGAGTACAAAAAGTAGCAGTTCACGCTCTTAAGTGACTTACTTCTTTAATCTCTCATAAATATTGTCGTGTTGTGTTTGAATAAGGAATGGTAAAGTCGCAGAGACCCTAAAACATTTGTAAAATCACGAATCGGATCTTTCCATTCTGCAACTGTGTAATCATAGCTTTACTTCTCACGCACTGCAAAAAAAAATTAAAAAACGCCTCCACTATCATATGAAGTTGAAAAAAATATGTCGAGGTAGAAAGTACAATAACTATTCAATAATCAGCTTTAAAAATGGTGGTATTCCAATAGCTTCATAATTAGCAAGGTAAATGCATGTTTTCCTTGGTAAGTGAAATGATGTCAACTTTATTTCTAAGGAATGAGTGCAATATTAAAAGGAAACGTAATATGATCGACTATTTTCAGTTTCTTCTTGCTTAGGTCAATAATTAATTCTGGAATGTTTTTTATTTGTGTATTACAGTATCAGTCGATGGGAAGTCACAAATATTTTTTGACGCCTCTACCACTAGTTTGTCAATATCATATCACTCATTTTTAACATGTTTAGCGTGAATTATGGATAGGTCGTCGAAAACAACGCTAGCTGTCGGATCACAATAAAGCGCATAATAGGGATTGACTCAAAAGTCGTGGAATATATTTTTTTCAAAAGCTTTATTGGATACACTAATCGTCGCCTTCCTTACAAAAGAGCTTATCTCAAAAAATGGCTGAAATGAGTTAGACCCTTGTGTGGCATCAAATTGGTAACCTGCAGCCACCCTCTTAACGGCGTATCTCAAATATGGGTAGTCTTGAAGATATAATGTTTTCAGTATTATGCCTATCTCAGATTTGACACGCAAAGAACCTGAAAAAGTGGCTCAAAAGTATGAAACATATATATTTAACAAAGTCTAATTCAATTACTCCCTAATACCTCCACTGTATTAAAATTCAACAATTGTCTATGTTTTGGCTGTAGTAGCATCTCAAATATTTGCAAAATACTTGTTTTCGCTCTCCTGAAAAATCACTAAAATTGAGACAAGCCCGTTTGCAAGGAAAGCGACTATTTGTTCAAAGTGTTTAATGTTCTCCAAAGTAATCTGCTTAAAGCAGGGTTTTCCTAGCAACGCACATTTTACGCGGCATAGAACCTAATTCGGTCGGCGTAAAAGTAAATTGCTGAGGACGTGGCCAATGAAAATCAATGGAGGCGTTTTCCTACAGTGCACAAAAGCGTCTTGCGCCAGCGTAATACGGTCGACGGCGGACCATCCGTCCGGAAAATCCCGGACATGTCCGGAAATTTGGAACTAAATTTTGTGTCCGGGTCCGGAATTACAAAAATTGGTAAAATGTCCGGAATTTGAGCCCCAATCGAAAATAGTAGGCACAACATACAGCAAAATAAACAAATACAGTTAACAGATAGGCAAAAAAAGGCACTGTACTACTGTTGCTTGATGGCCCAACTTCCATCTCTCCTCATTGACTTACAGTCCCCCCCCCCTACCCCCCCCCCCCGTAAGCCAAGCGTCCGGAATTGATATATGAAGTATATGGTCACCCTATCGGAAAGCAGTCTATTCAGTTGTATCCCCCCGTTTTGTGAAGGGTGCTATGTGAAAATGAGTTCAAAAATCCGTTTTAGTGGAACAAATCCATTTTAGTGGAACCATATAATCGCACTCGATTACATGGTTCCACATTCAAATCTTCTTTCACAAGATCAAGGAGACACCAGAATTGCTGCTTTGTAACTTTGAAATATGCTTTAAATTTTAATTCGTCGTCAATTAAAATGCTACCTCGCTGCTTCTTTTTTGAAATAATTGACTAGCAGAATTTCTAGTGCTATTATGAATCGCAGTATCTTGGTTGTTATGTCAATTTCGTCTTGCAAAGTTTCATCTTCCAATATTTAAAGTGCTAAAGCTATCTTTTACTCATAACGACGACGGTCAGGACGCAACTGACAATCTTAGGAAAACACTTAACGAAGCGCATTGGATGTTGCGTTGCGTCGGTCACACTACGTTCTACGCCGCGTAAAATGTGCGTTGTCAGGAAAGCCCTGCTTTGGCATCTACACGATCTTCACACTGACTGGTAAGCCCCCCCTGAAAGCCTCGGCGGCAACCTTGTTTAAATTCGTTGGGACAGCTCTGTGGGTATTCTGAATGCTGTCAAAATTGTGTTCTTACCTCTCCAGAACTCTAGGTAGCAGTACGCTCAGTATTCAATAAATCACAAACACGATTGAGATTTTGGTCAATTCTGCTTCTTGACTGTCGTCCAGATTGCGGCTCATCGTCCACTCCTTCTTGGCCTTCCTTAAACTTCTTAGCTTAGCTAGCTCAAAGCTATATCACCGTAAGTTTCCTTAAGCAGTGAGTGCGTTTCGGTAGCAGTTTTGATGAGCTTGAACGCGACAAAAAATATATTTCATGTAGTAATTAATTCCATACCAAGAAAACTTTATCTGTATTTGAAGTTCGTCAATAGAAAGGTTTATATTCAGAGCCGTATCAAAAAGTTTTAATTGTAAATAATTTTGCACAGACGAGAATTCAATTGGACAACAATTAGCCCAAATATCGTATGCCCTCCTGTAAAGCCTGACTGGTTAGAACTTCTGTTTTTTTTTTAGGTATCAGTTTTGAGTTTACATTGGTTGCATTCAGCAGAAAGATCGGGAGCCGCTGCTATTGTAGCCGCTACATCTCAACAGTTGGCGTTCTGCTGAAAAGCGTTATTGGTGCGCTCTGAGATAGAAATGCCAAATGAGTGGTCATATTTGAGGTTAGGGTGGCCGTGTTTATTAAAAATAAAAAAAAATATGTAAGATTGTATCAAAGTTTTGGACTGTGTAAAGTTGTGTGGACAACGACTTTTTCATAGATCATACATCATACCGTTGAATTTTTTAAAAATATGACAGCATAACCTATAACACAAGTGTCATAACATGTAACACTCACAAGGTCAGAAGTAGCTTATTCCGCTCCGCTCCAAGTGAGCGGACTTTTCTATCACTACAAAAAATGGCGACCGCTGGAGCGGTAGCTGCTAGGTAGCACACGCGTTCAGCAGAAAATTTGGTAGCTGCTTCGCAACTGTTGAGTCTGCTGAATGCACCCATTTATTTATAAAAACAATAAGTCAAACTATGAGCGCCAATCTGTCGTTAGAATTTTCATTAGAGAGTGCATCTGGAATCTGCCTGTAAAATGTCCCAAAAACTCAATTTGGCTTTTTGATTTTATCATGAATGGGACATATATGTAACAAGGTCATGGAATAAAAAACTAGTTGAAAAGTTTCAAAGAAACGTCTTATTTGTGGCTGTTATAACCATCGTCTGGAAGACTTAAGTAGTTGTCTGATGGGAGCTTGCTATATACGGGCTGGGTCCTAATTTGATACTTGTTTAACTGTATATAGGAGTCGTTAAAATATACAACTTTTTCTAGTAACTTTGTTCAGAAAACTGAAAAATAATCGATATATAGAATAAAAAAAGTATACCTGAGCTTGTGTATCAGAGTACCTAGTCTGTTTATATTAATCTAGTTTTTTGTTAGGATCTTTGTCAAATCGATTGGGCATTGCACCTGTCAGATAGTGTAGTAGTCACTTTTTTTTTATTGTCATTAATTTTAAATTGACAAATCCTTAATTATCTACAACTTTTATAATTTACCAATTTACAATTAACTATGATAAACTGAATGTGACTAGTGCACAGGTACAATGCCTAATCGATAAGACAAAAATCCATGCGAAAAACTAAATATAAACTGACTATGTACGTTTTGACAAAAAAGCCCAGATGTACTTTTTTGATTGTGCATCTCGCTTGTTTTTCAGTTTTCGGAAAAAAGTTATTTGAAAAAGTTGTTTATTTTAATGACTTCTATACACAGGTTAAAAAAGTATCAATTTAGGACTCACTTTGTATAAAGTCGTCAAGCCATGGCCAAATATACTTTGGGGCCAAATAACAATACCGTCTAGTTCCGGAGGGGTTACCTGCTTTTGATTGAAAATATCTCTTTAAGAGTCAATTAAGGGTGCACTCATGTAGTAAAATGTTCACGGAAACTGCATCAATGTTATCAAAAACGCTACTGAAACCGTCGACAAACACGCAGTTCAAATAAGATGATCTGTTTATGAGTAGTACCTTATCCATCAAGAGCAAAGTTCGATTAATCATCAATATGCTAGTCAAAAGTTTTGGCAAAATGAAGCTATGGAATACCGCTGAATATCACAATCCCTATCTATTTGTATATTAGCGATTGTTCATTGTTATTCCAAAAAAATCGTAATCATCGATACTTTTTAAGGGGTATAACAGTAACCGATATTTTGTATAGAATGTATCATAGATTTCGACGTATTATGACTGTATCGTCCTTATCTAATTATTAATGAATTGTGCCACATTTTCAAAAAACACATAGTCGAGTGCGATATATCACGAAGCTGTTTTTTGAGACATTGTTTTTCACAGTTTAAAATGAAAAAAGGCCGTGGTTTCAAACAGGTATTGCTTTAGATTAGAAAATCTTGGGGTTGTGGCCAAAATTTTGAAAAAAGAGACTGGGTATCACAGCATAGAGAAGACTCTGGTGTTAACAGCTAAGCTTTCGGCAATGCTTATTGCCATCTTCCGGGCTTTCTACATAGAAGAAGAAAAAAAGAAATTAGTTTCAAAATATATAATAATTTTTTCAAAAGATATACTCACAACGTTGAGGTTTGTCAATTTAAAACCAGCAATTGCATTGAGTGCAAACGACTTCTTAATGCAGCTATAATAATCGTCACAATTTTTCTCAATATTTTTTTTAAACTATGCTATCATGGCTATCATTTGAGAAAAACTGTGACGATTATTATAGCTGCATTAAGAAGTCATTTGCACTCAATGCAATTGTTATTTTTAAATTGGCAAACCTCAACGTTGTGAGTATATCTTTTAAAAAAATTATTATATATTTTGAAACTAATTTCTTTGTTTTCTTCTTCTATGTAGAAAGCCCTGAAGATGGCAATAAGCATTGCCGAAGGCTTGGTTAGCACTAGAGTCTCCTCTATGCTGTGACCCAGTCTCTTTTTTAAAAATTTTGGCCACAACCCCAAGATTTTCTCATCTAAATTAAGTCTTTTGGCCATAAGCTTCCTTCGTATTAGGTATTGCTTTATGTGATATATAAAATGAGGCGCAATTCTAAGATTATGAGATAGGCCCACATCTCAAAGTACCTATATACATATTGTATATTTTTACGTAGATAATTATTTCTGACATAGTTTTATTCAAGTTTTTAATTCGTTTAGTTTGGGTTTGGTATCACAATTTAATTTTTTTTCCAAAAATGCACTATGGATATATGTTCATTGTAGAAATAAGAATAAGGTGTTATTTGTTTCAATGATTTTCATTCACGAATCATCTCTCAAGGAAAACTTCAGGCACAATATGTAATTATTAGAATGGAATTTTTTATATGAGTACTGATAAAAATTAATAAAGTAGAACCTTTACGTTTTATTATTATTCCATTGATTTTAGAAATTTTATCTGCACTGTTAAGTATAGCTCATCTGATTTTGTAATTTTTGACGACTTTATAAATTGGTTATAGTTTTAAGACCTATGTTCAATTTTTCTGATTTGTTACCTTGTGACTGCAACCCGTATACAGTATACAGATTGGGTGAATCAGTTTTGTATGTTCAGACATTATCATTAAAAAAAAACATATTTCTTGCCCCATTTGCCAATTATACAATACATGATTAATGGTATATAGCAAAGCTGCAGACTTTTTGATTAAAAATTTTGAGATTTAACTTAACTTACCTCAGTGCAAAAAAGTTGATAATCCGGAATACAAGGTGACAAAGTTGTAATTATCATTTCGTTGTGCTTAATAATTGATCAACAGGATGACGTTATGGTACGATTTTAGAAACTCGGGGATTTTTTGAGGTAAGAAATTCAAACCTGTTCTTAGTTGGGGGGCCATTTGTAGAGGGATTACCATATATACATTAGGCCTCTTTAAAATCATGTTTTCAATCATTTTTACGTGAAAAAGGTATACTTGGTAAATGTCGCTTCGAGCACCGTACATTAACAAAGACAAGTAGGGTCACTCGCCGTGCCGACTTTGATGTGAGTCTCACAAATGCGAGCCGCCTTGATTTGAGAGGGGTTCCCTTCGTGCGGACTCGTCTACCTACCTTACAGGGAATCCGACTGTGCGATTGTCGACGTCAACGGTCGACGTTCACTTTACTTATACGGGGGTCAATAGAAATGAATTCTATAGTATAGATAGAATATAATTTATTATTCAATAAACCATTCAACACAATAACTGCAGATGCAGCTACTGGGGTGGCAAATAGCTCAAGGAGTATTATAGATCATGTTTTGTCAGATAGATGTAGTAATTTGAAATGTACGATTCAAGTAGTAAGTAACAGTAACAGTCTGATCATTCATAATTTGTTGTCAATAACCTTAAGTGTAAACATAAAAGTACTTGCGACAAAATATAGAAAAGCAGTAAACAGAATAGATCATAAAAAAATCATCTCAGAAAATAACGACTGGATAAATCAAGAAATTCTCGAAATGATTGAAAACCGAGTCAAAATTTATATATAAAAAGTTAAAGAACCGAGAAACACGAATTTGGAAAATGAATTTAAAAAACTTCAATCAAAATCAAGTCAATAATAAAATTAAAGTATTAAAAACAGATATTTTAAAAATCAATGGGAATTAGTAGGCACAAATATAAAAAAGCAATGGGGCTTCGTAAATAGGCTTGTCAGTAATAAAGCAAGTAAAACGCAGATTGATTGTATGATCAAGGACCAACAGGAAATACACAATAAATTAGAAATTGTAAATCATCTTAATGATCTTTTTGCTAATATTGTTAATGCCTTGTTTGCTATTGCAGCCATATATAGAGCATGTCGCCGGCATTTTTTGTGAAATACACGCAAAATTCTCAATAACACACAAACACTACTTATTTAGGCACCCCGGTAGATCCGACTGATTGTATCCTGTGCACCGTGTCACGTGTTAGGTGGTGTTAGGTGGACTGACCCTGTAAACCACAGCTGTTAGCGTTCGGCTACTCCTCGAGATCAGCGGGTGCCAGAATCTGCCAGCTTGCGTAGTAACCGAGAGCACAGTTGGAAAGGCAACATCGGGGCTTAGAGTGACCCTACTTGTCTTTGTTAATGTACGGTGCTTCGAGTAACAGTTTTCCAGATATCTGCTTATCAATTAGTCAGTACACAGTCAAATTTACAAATGTAATGTTTTATCAAAGTAGGCTGTGAATTAAATTAGATGTCAGGTGCAACAAAACTTAGTTGAATGAATCATAATATTAAATGCCTTTATTTCCAAACAACTAATCAAAACAAACATAAAGAGCATAAACCGAGACATTAATAAAGCAACAAAATAATAAAATGATTCAGCCATCTGAAAACTACAAGGCAGGGTCCACTGTAGAGTGGTCTTCCACTCAACCCTTGAATTATATTAAACATGTATGTTTGTGTACAAATTCCTATTCAACACAGCATATACAGCAGCACAGTATAGAAGATTGAAAAAAATGCATATATGGGTTACATTCAGAAAACAGCAAAAATAATCTAAACACAACAAGGACTGTGAATGATGTTAGCCATTAGAAACTTGAACATTAATACATCTGAAGCAAATCTTCAACAAGTGCTAGCAAATTTTGACAGTAACGTTTGTTGTTGCAACTGACATCTGATTAATTCAGAATCTACTTAACTAAAAAATTTGCATTTGGAAATTTGACTCTGTAATGGCTAGGCTGATGTCTACAAAACTGTTACTCAGAGCGACATTTTCAAAGTATACCTTTGTCACGTAATACTGCTTAAAAAAACATAATCTTCAACATTTACACTAATATAACGTGACATAAAAAAGTCATTTTAAACAAACCTATTGTACATACAAGTGGCATCCGAACTAAGAACGAATTTGAAAATTCCCCGAGTTAATGAATTATTAATCAAAAACTAAATAATAATAAATTACAACATTGACAGCCTGCATTTGGATACTATCAACTTTTGCACTGAGGTATGTTTAGTTAAATTTCAATACTTTCACCCAAAGAATCTGCAGTTTTGCTGTGTGACATGTATTAGGGGTCACCCTGTATACTGCCCTAGTGACAGTGGTAAGGTTAGGTTAGGTTAGAGGGGTCAAACGTACAGGCCGGGTTAGGTAGCCCCAACACTGCAGCCATTGGCTTATTGTATTATCCTGTGCGTTTGTTAATCCGTGAAGAGTTTTGTGACATTGACGAGATCTAAGAGTCTCTTCACGATATCTCGATTGGGGAGTGATTTGGGGTTATTTGGCCCTATCAGTCTGAATCTCCACCAGCGTAGGGCCTCACATTCAAAGATTATGTGAGAGGCTGTTTAGTCGTCCTCGTCACATAGTCTGCATATTGGGTTTTCTTTGAAAATCTCCAATGTGTGTAGATGTTTTCTTAGGCCGCAGTGTCCGGTTAGGAGGCCGGTTATTAGCCTAGTTTCTTTCCTATTTAGTTTTAGGATCTCTTCAGCTAGTTTTGGTGTGGGTTGTTTCACCATCAGCTTGCTGTGTCTGAGCTTTGGGTGTGATTGCCAGTATTTTAGGTGCTGACAGTGGCAAAGTGCAGCTTCCAAATGAGTGTCAGGCCATGTAAATATGTGAAGACAAACATATCTTTACACAAAAACAAAATTATAAGTGCAAGTAATTTACATGAAGCATCTGTACCACCCGTGTTCAACTAATATAGTTCGCTTAGAATCGAATATTTCCACCAGATGAAAGCATCTGCACCAGACAAAACTCATTATTATTATGTATGAGACTCTAAGGGATTTTTTGCAGACGGGTTAATTTCATACCAGTGTTTTGTAGGAATAAGAAAGGAAAATCTACAATAACCAAGGTCAAGATACTGGCTTCTTTTAAACAGATTAATGCTAGACCTTCTATGAAACAAATATCACAAAGGACGGGAAAAATAGTGTTGTATAAACATAATCAGGCACAATTGTAGGAATAAGAAAGGAAAATCTACAATAACCAAGGTCAAGATATTGGCTTCTTTTAAACAGATTAATGCTAGACCTTCTATGAAACAAATATCACAAAGGACGGGAAGAATAGTGTTGTATAAACATAATCAGGCACAATTGTAGACTTGTGTTTAGTAGTTATGGGGAGGCAAAGCCAGGCAAGTAGGCCAGAGGTTTGGGCCTTTTTTCCAACCCAACGGAACCAACACTAAAAACTTTCTTCCTAGAGAGCTTCTTATCGAAGCTACTAGACCTCTTTGCGAAAGTCATACGTCCGACTATCTCGCTGAATATAGTGACTCCTCCCCAAACTCCGTCGTGCCAAATCTTTGAACCATGAGGTTGCGATACGCAGCTCATGTGCCTAGGAAGTGTAATGCTAGCAGCATCTGGAGCCGATGGGCTCCCCTATCACTCTCATGAGTGACATATATCTGTTCAGCAAGCAATGGTCTGTGAGAACCCACACAAAAAGGTTGAGCGTCCCTCTGCCTTTATTTATTCAGAAACCATAGCTTGTGGCCCTTGTCAGAATATGAGTATTTTAGCTTGCTTGTAGTCATGTCTCTCTAACCTCCAGTTCCTTGTAAGCTCAGTCGTCCAGGGCAACATTGGCCTGGCGCCTGCTTATTCCAAGCATTGGTTCGGAGCCTAGCTAGTAGGGATGTGCCGTTCATGACCGATTCGTTGATAACGAATCTTTCCAAAGACGCGTCAACCGATCGATCATGTGTCACGATCCTAACGGGTCTTATGACCCGCGATTCACGAACGAGATTTTAGACGGACCGACCGATGCGGTGGCTGTATATCTACGCCATCTATAGGACCGTCTTAGAACTTAAACGTAAAAATAAATAGGTAAAATAGGACCATTTGACACAGCCCACTAGAACTATACTGTATTCACAGCCAAGCCAGACCAAATGAAAACAAGCCAGTGTGCGTGATCGGCTTATGTCGGTAGGGTCCCTTATAGTCCAGTACACTATGTGTGAATTCTATGTTATAATCCGGCAAGTAAAAACCCCAAGACTGACTGGAAATCAGATCCAAATATGCGACGTCAAGTGTTCATTGCCTAAATGATCATTTCAAACTGGCAACTGGCTACTTTTAAGTTGCAATGGGTTAATAGTGCAACTCTTTTAAATAGTCATATAAAATTTCATAATTGCACTGGACTATAGCTGGCGTGTTCGCAGATGGCAGCGGACAGTAACCACGCTAATGCTGCATGCGACTGTTTATGTGAAGTCTATCTTGGGATTGAATATACTGTAGATGGCAGCACTGAAACTCATTTGGAGGGTCCATGTCCATTTGAGTTTCTGGTTGTTTTTTTTTTTAATAAATGGTTTTGTTTCGTTGTATTCTCTGATCATTTTTAGTTTATTTTAACACTAAAGTTTAGAGTACAAACTCATTATGTTTTTAATTAGAGGTACGTTATTGTTGCTTTAATTAATAATTTTGTTTCGATATATTTTCTCATATCTCTCTGTCTCCCGGGTCTTTTGCCAATTTAACATTCTGATTGAATAACCCGCCATCCGCCATAATACTGATTATTACCTATACCGGGTGTCCCAGAATTTCCTTGACACGTGATATTTTCGTAACGAAAAACGGTTCAAGCAAGAACTGAGTGGTACTTTTGAAGGTACTATAGGGTCTATCATACCATGCATTCAAAACTTTTTTTTTGTACGTCAACCCCTAAAACTCACCCCCAACTTTTTATTTCACATAGCACCCCATAGGTTTTCCTACATAATCAATCTTGTGGTACCTTTAATTTTATATGCAAACTTATTTTTTTCCGTAAAATCATAAGCATAAGACAAATGTATTGATAATTTGTTTGACGCCTGGTATTTTTGTAACAAAAACGGATAAAAAAGAAAAGTAAGTGGGTTGTTCAAGGGTAGTGAATGACCTATCATTCCTTGCTTATGAATCATTTTTTTCTTACTTAAACCCCTGGAATCCACCCCTAGCTTGTTCTTTCAAATTTCAATCCACAATTTTGCCGGGAAAAATAAATTCTTAAATTGTAATAGGTACACAAAGGTGAGGTACTATGAGGTTTTAAATAACGTAAGAAATTTATTTTTCTGATAAACATTGTGGATTAATAGCTTGAAAATAAAGGGTGGGTTTTCCGGTTGGAGTGATTTTTTTTTGTAAGCGCAATATGATAGGTAATTCAGTACATTTAAAAACCCACTTATTTTCTTTTTTATTATTTTTTTGTTACGAACATATTTGGCGTCAAACAAATCCTAATTTTATTTACGTTATGCTGATGACTGAAAAAATTGGTTTTTGTACGAAATCAAAGGCATTACAGGATTTTAAATAAAATAAGGACTTCATTTATGTAGGAAAAGCTATAGGGTGCTATTTGGGGGTGAGTTTAAGGGGTTGACTTACAAAAAAAAATGTTTTGAATGCATGGTGTGATAGACCCTATAGTACCTTCAAAAGTACCACTCAGTTTTTGCTTGAACCTTTTTCGTTACGAAAATATCACATGTCAAGGAAATTCTGGGACACCCGGTATAAGTAGATGAACTATGACCCGTGTAATTAGGCATGAATTGACCCCCTAAAAGAATTCAGCCTTTCAATCCCATAGAAATCCCCCTAATTATGTAGCTAAACCAATCATGCCCGTATACTGGATTCGCTTGACAGTGCACCGTCTCTCGCTCCAGTCTCGTTCATTTGAACTGGTCTTAACGAACGGGTCATAGCCGTGAATTACCCGCTCTGAACCGGGTCACTCAAATGAGCCGGGTCTTACCTTCTCTACTAGCTAGACGGTCTGCTCTCTCGTTGCCCGGCACATCAATGTGTCCGAGGACCCACAAAAGGGTCACCTTCTTGTGGCATGGCATGGTCAGAACATTCTTGAACCAGAGCTGATCTAAAGGGTGAGTTTTTAGTACTGGCTCGGTCGATATTACCACTACTATAGTCTTCTATAAGTTGTATATAAAAATTGTAGCCACGGATATGCTCCTTGCTCAGAAAATATTTTGATTTATACAGGGTGATCCATAACTACGTGGTGATGCAAACATGCATTTTTTAAATGAGACAACCTATATATTATTCTATATTCAAACTCTACTAATGATTTCCGTTCTTCCAATACAGGGCATTGTTACATTATACAGGGTATTTCAAAAGTTATGACCATTTCTATATCCAAATCGCTATCAAATGAGCGTACTGTATATCAAAAAATGATCAATCAAAAATCATTTTTTTTTCACGGATGGATAAAAAATATCATCTAGTTTTAAAATCGGCTATAAAAGAAGCCCGCGACGTATATTCATATACAGGGTGATATAGAATGCAAAATCTAGATTTTCTTTCTTTTTTTTTAATGTAACTACCAATATTTCATTATACCAAAGAATTGCTTTCAATATGCTCTTTCATCTTTGTATAGCACTTGTTATAGCTGCGTTCTGAGATATTTCGATTTTTCTACAAATTTTAAATATACCTTCTATTTGTTTGCTAAAATTTATTTATTTTGAGAAAATACAATCAAATTTTATTTTTGCTGAACAAACAACTAAAATATAAGGCCATAATAGTACTTGATCAAGTCAAAACACTGGATTAACGATATAATATGGGTCAAGTGTGCTGGGGAAACAATTTTATAGACGTCATGCATAATTATCAAGCAGACCTATCAGGTAGGCTATGAAATATTAAACGACACAGTCCAAATAAAACGATTCTTCAATCTTTCAAACGCATTAGTTTTAGAGTGCCTCCGTTCTGGATAATGCTGTTTATAGTTGATATATTCTAGAGGCAAGTAGGCAATTTCTCAAAGATTTTCCTAAATACCATCAATGGACAAATTAATTTTTGAAGCTCGTTTTCGACACAATACGGAATTGGTGAGCAGGTTATGAAAACCGTCAATTTTTCAAGGCATATCTGATAAATCTGCTTGATAATTATGCATCACGCCTACAAAATTGTTTCCTTAGCATACTTGACTTTGTTATCTCGATGATTCAGGGTTTTGACTTCATCAAATACTATCATGACCTTTAGTTGTTCGTTAAATAAAAGACAAATTCGATAGTACTTTCTCAAAATAAATAAATTTCAGACACAAATAGAAGCTATACTTTAAATTTACCGAAAAATCGAAATATCTCGGAAACTGATTGACAACAAGTGCTATACAAAGATGAAAGAGCATATTAAAAGCAATTCTTTGGTATAACAAAATATTGGAGGTTATGTTAGAAAAAAAAGAGAAAATCTGGATATTGCATTCTACATCACCCTGTATATGAATATGCGTCGCGAGCTTTTTTACAGCCGATTTTAAAATTAGATGATATTTTTTATCAATCCGTATAAAAAAGTTATTTTTGATTCATTACTTTTTAATATACAGTATGTTCATTTGACAGCGATTTGGAGATAGAAATGGTCATAACTTTTGAAATCCCTGTATAATGTAACAATACCCTATATTGGAAGAACGGAAATCAATAGTAGAATTTGAATAAGAAATAATATATAGGGTATCTCAGATAAAAAAATGCATGTTTGCATCACCCTGTATACATCTAAATATTTTCTCAGCAAGGAGTATGTCCGTGGCTATAACTTTTATATACAACATTTTTCGCTATCTTCTACAGTAGTGGAGTTATCGACCGAGCCAGTACTAAAAACTCACCCTGTATATACCTTTCCCGAACTGGTTTCAAAAGGGTCAAATTACAATTCTGAAGCGTCAATTGTAAATTAGAACTGTCAGTTGTGTTACATTTGATAGTTACATTACTGATGAACTTACAATATAATTATGATAATTTTTGTATGCTGCACATTCGAGACTGATTCACCTGTAATAATTTTTAAGAGTATATATTTACTGGAATACCAATGAATATGTCCCAAGTGTCCATATTTTTGTAGGCAACACGAATGCGCTGTGTATAGACACATATTCTTGTTTAATACTAAATGTTTTGGTTGTAATTATTTCCACGCAGTATCTTCAACAAGCCCCCATATTCCTTTTTACCGTATAGGATCACAGTAATAGCTAGTCAACAGTCAAATAGGATGTTTGGCACCGTTTTGGCGATGTGGCGGAGACTAAAGGTTCATTTCAATAGATGTTCCAGCTCGCTTAAAACAAAATAAACGTACAGTTTCATTGTCAGAAAGGAAACGAGACGTAGATGTGAATACGTAATTTCCATTTGGATACTAATTGACACCTTAATCATGAACTGGATTTAAAATCTTACTTTTTTTACTAAATGATTCTAGCATGATATCGGCAGGCAAGCTAAAAGGTAAATAACGAGTACAGATAAGTGCTAGTGAGGATGGGGTATTTTCCGAACAAAATTTTATGACGGAATATTGATGTTACGTTCCCAAAAACCATGTAACTAACAATTTTACTTTTTACTGTGAACGCGAAGTGGCTTAAAAGCACCTGCAAAGTTCAAACATAAAATTTCGCGCCGAAGCTGTGACGTAATAAATCTAAACGTGACGTAATAAGTCTTTTGTGGAGCTATCCTTAGAATGTGACTATACTTTGTCGTCTGACCTCCTTTTCTCCATCTATAGACATAACCTCCGCTTCGTATTGATATTGACAGATGGTTGTTTACATCATTCCATGATCTATCTTGGTTAAATGAGATACCGTGACAGTCGTGACACCAGGGGAAGTTAGTATGCATGGCACTAGTGACAGGCTGTTAAAGACGAGTGTTGCCGAATGACGAGTAAAATTGTGAAAAGTAACTATGAAACATTCTCAGAGTAAACTGCTAATTATATAACAATGCAAAAAATGGAATAGCTGTGCAATATAACATTTATAGTCTATAAAAAGAGGGAAACTAAATAAACATAAAATAAAGTTTACATCCTTTATAGAAAAACTATGCAAAATATTAACAACGTGACAACCTTGAATCTACGCTCAATTCAAATTAAAATAGTCACATCCTATCTACATCCGGCATAAAAATCACTTTTGATTGGTTGATTTCTTAGGCGGGAGGTTTAAGAGATTTAAATGAGCTCTTTTCAAAGGGATGATTTTCAAAGTTTATCTTTACTCCACGTGGGCAGAAAAAAATTGAGCAAACTCTGCCGTCATTGCAAATTAGATACAAGCAATCCATTTCAGCCATTAAACAGGCAATATTAGCAAGTTGGAAAATACCCCATTCTGATAAGCCACTATAAACTGATTATCAAAACCTTATCACTTTTGAAAGTGGTACAGACCCCATCTGCTGGACTTAGGATTAAACTTCTTTTCAATTCATGGCGAAGTGTGCCATTATTGCAGTTTCAGTGTATAAACATAGAAGACCGCTGAGGTAAGAGACAAGCGACGATTTATATGGATTTTTTTCTTAAAAAATCATCAAGTAATTAACCGTGCACTTTGCGGTAAACACATGCCCAACTTTCTAGTTATCCATTGGTACCACCAGTGGCGTATATAGAAATCGATTTCGGGGGGGGGCATAATATTAATGAAAATAATTATATTTAAAACACATAAATTTCTATCATTCAGCCTCTTCCCAGACATCAAAGCTGAATGCATGGCTGGTTTCGGGGGGGGGGGGGGGGGGGGGGACTTGTAAATGTGGCAAACATAGGCAATAAGATTGCATTTAAGCTCAAGCGCATTGGATCTCCAAGAGCGCAAAATTTCAACAGGCCGTTTGACAAAAACTTGTCATATCGGATTTTTAATTTTGTTATGGGTACTTGAATAATGTGCTACCAAAACTTCGGTATGGGGTCTCAAAATTAAAATTATTTTTAGAAGATAACTTCAAGTTGAAATTTGAAATGGATTCGTCGTAATCTTATCTTGAATAATGAATCTCCATTATGCCTTTAGAGCTTAAATGCAATCTTATTGCCTATGTTTACCACATTTGCAACAAGTTTGTGGTACCAATGGATAACTAGAAAGATGGGCATGTGTTTACCATAAAGTGTGCGGTTAATTATTTGGTAATATTTTTAAGATAAATTACTTTTTTTGTAAAAGTCACCTTTCAAAACAAGCTGATTTTGATACTATCTCGAGAAGTGTTTGGTACATGACCACTTTCTTTTAGTCGATCATTTAACGTCATTACGTGACAGCATATTTTCTAAGGACTAATACCAAAAATTTCAAAATCTGACACTAAAATTTTGTTTTATTAGGGCTTTCGTTTGGAGGTCTCCATTTTAATGAAAGTTTCTAAAAATCAGTTTATCTCTGAAACAGTTGAAAATTGGACCCCACTTTATATGCCTTTTTTGTAGAGCAGTCTGTGTAATACCTGTCCGAATATCAAATGGATGCACACAGTAGCGCATGAAGCGGGAGTTACCGCTTGTGGCAATTTCAGGTTTCAAGGTTGTCATACCGATCTTTTGTGAATAGGGTTCGCTTTGAAAAACAACAAGCATTTTTCCATGTTAACAATGAAGGAATGTAGCAACAGATCTGTCTGGAGTAGTTGAAAGTAGCCCACCTTTTCCGGTATATTTAGATAGATCAGAATTGGTTGCCACTCATCAGCAATGTATTGAAGAACCGTCATTATAATTCACCTGGCTAACCTTCAGTCTTGAGCAGATCATTGAAAATCTCCAGGAAGAATTAAAATTTGATTCTGTAGGCGAGAGAATTTTGCATTTAATGCTGTACTTTTTCTCTCGCTCTCGATAGGAACGTATCAATTTAAACCTTTTACAGGTAAGTTGAAGCTTAAACAATAGAGGAAGTGAGATCTATAGCTCTTGTACAGGTTACAAGTCATTCTAAGCTCACCTGTTTTATTTTTGCAATTGAAGATTGCGCAAAAACATTTGTGGTAGCAAAAAAACAGCCACTCATTGTAGGAAAATTGTCTTGGGACTGAAGTCTTATTTTCACTTCATTTCACTTTTGGTAAGATAATCTGAAACTGGATTCATTGTGCTCGAGAATATTCAAGTTTAACGGATTTGTTCAGGGGGTAATATATCCAAAAGATTACAAACACAACTTACGTTTAGTTGTCAGTACAGTACAACTGTTAATTGAGTTGCCGCAGTACTAAATTTGGAAATCAATTCCCTGTTAATGAATATTTAAATTAATTTTTTGCTTAATGAACTCTACATTACTTATCGCTTTTCTAAATTCGCTAGTACATTATTTAGTACTTTAGTGAGTTTCGATGTAGAAATTTCCAAATAGCAAACATCTGCTGAAATACATACAACTTTGAAAATGATCTCCAAGTCGCTGTCTTACTGGGAAACTTGTTCAAATATCCTTTTTGACTAATTCCCACTCCAGCCAGTGTGCAAAAATAAATTATTACACTAACCATACTTATGATATAAGGTCAATTTTGTTGCTGATACTGTTTTAGTTTATTGAAATAAATTGAGTACCTAATTTAGATTTAACAGTGATTTTTATGGTCTTAACTATTTTTAGAATATAGTAAATTATAGTTTATTTGAAGTATATAATTTGAATATTTTTATTAATTTGTTTATAAGTATACCTACGTTTAAACGTATTTTTTCACTCTTAATTACAATTAGTGTGAACAAGATCGATAGTTAAATATTTCATAGCTATTAATAGTCTAGATATACTTGGAAACTCGTAAGTCCATATTAACAACTTTATTTTTTCAAGAAAAACGAAAATTAACATATAGCTGTAATTTTTCTCATATAACAACACACAAAATTAAAATTTCCTCCGTTCGTATGAAAGAATGCTAATTAAAAATGAAAGGATTTATACATATAGAATTTTTATAAATATTTTGTGAGAAAAATTACTACAATTATATTTTTAATTCGAATTTAAGAAAAGTGTCCTTTTGTTTATTTTTAATAGTAGGAGTGAGAATAAAATAAATTTCAAAATAATATCCAGCCTCTTCATTCTATCACCATGCATGTTTTTTCAGCAGAGGAACCTTCGAATATTAATAGTCTAAGAGCCTAGGTATACAAAAGACAACGTCAGCCCCTCCAAAACGTCCATAATTGCCTTCACCAGAAGGAAAAAGGTAGAGGGACTAGGACCTCTACAACTTCTAGGTAGCCAAATACAGCTGTCAGGGGAGCTTAAATACTTAGGAGTAGTACTAGACTCTAAGCTAACGTGGAACCCTCAGCCCAAGTGTTAAAAGAAGAGCCGAGATGGCATTAGTACTATCGAGGCGCTCGCATAGTAAGCCCAGCCATGGTGCATTGGACATACACAATGGTGGTAAGACCCATGATTACATATGCGTCTTTGGTCTGGTGGCCAAAGATGAAACAGCGAGCTGCTATAGCAGAACTAAGCAAGGTGCAAAGACTTGCTTGTTTGTCCATAACAGGTGCAATGAAAAGCGCACCCCCTGCAGTCTTAGAGACCATCCTGGACCTCCCTCCGTTGCAAATTGTAATAATGGGCGAGGCGAGAATGGGCTACTCTACTACAAACTCTACCAAGAGGAATTTACAAGGACCTTGGACCAAATCGCAGAATATGTGGGGCATACCATAATGGATGCTAGAAAGGACCACATAACTCCGAAATACATCTTTAACAAGATATTCGAAACTATAATAAGAGATCGAGAACTCTGTGAAGTAAACAACCTGCATCGGGAAATAGTCTGGTACACAGATGGATCAAAGACCGAGCAAGGCATAGGAGCGGGAATCTTTGTAAGAGGAACTAGACAGAGCATACCGCTAGGAAAATACGCCTCGGTATTTCAGTCAGAGGTGTACGCCATTCTGCATTGTGCAAGGATAAATAATGAGCGATCCTACAGAAACAAGAGGATCGCAATACTCACAGACAGTCAGGCTACACTTAGGGCACTAGAAGGGCCCAAAGTTACGTCTGCTCTAGTCTGGGAATGTCTACAAGAACTGGGAAGGCTGGCAGAACACAACAAAGTAACTTTGGATTGAGTGCCAGGACACTCGGGTATAAGAGGCAATGAAAGGGCAGACGAGCTAGCAAATCTAGGCTCGTCTGCTCTATACATTGGAGCATAACCCGTCCTGGGGGTGCCTAAAAGCACAATCAGAGACCAGGTTGGAGAATGGATATCAGCACAAGGAGCAGTGGAACTTGTTCCCAGGATGTGTTCATGGTAAAACATTCATTAACGCTCCATGCAAGAAATCAGCTGAAACACTGCTCTCCTTGAGTGAGAATCAGCTCCGAATAACGACGGGTCTTCTCACAGGACATTGTGGTCTGAAGGAACACCTGAATAGTATGGGACTCTACAATGGAGACCTCAACTGCAGACTGTGTGGAAGAGGAACTGAGTCAGCCCTACATGTGCTCTGTGAGTGCGAAGCGCTAGATCACAAGAGACAACAGCTCTTTGGGAAGACCAAGCTAGAACCAATGGAGTACAGCTCAGCACCAGGACCAGTAGGAAAACTGCATAAACTTATGCAGGCATCTAGATTGCTGGAGTGGATACTGTAAATGAGAGGAGCAATAGGCCTTAAGGCTTAAGTATTGACGGGGACAGTAAGGTCGGACGGCTCCTGGAAAAAAAAAGGTATACACATGCCATAAGTGAAATGGGGATTCATTATCCCCGGCGACGCGACGGTTCCTTTGGGCGTGGCCGAGAGTCCAAAACCGCAACAAAGTGGATTGTAAAACGTCAGCTTAGCAAGTCTGCCGTTTTGGCTGACTAAGAACTGGGGTAAGTGTCTCACATTGAGTTTTGTGAATAAAAAAGATGTATACTTCAATATTCTAATATGGTTGACTTGCATAGGCGTAGATAAGTCCCTAAATCTGGGGGGGCTTAAGTCCCTGGATCTGGCGGGCTCAAGTTCCCGCCCTAGGTACAAAGATTTAACAGAACGAATTATTTTAGGATTTTTGGGGGGGCTAATTTCATTCTTGGGGGGGCTAAACCCCCCCGAGCCCCCACCTAACTACGCCTATGCTGACTTGCTAAGATGACGTTCTAGAAGCCACCTTTGACGCTGTTTAATTAGCACGCCACAGAGACATTATAGCGTCTAGCAGTATGTTAGAACCTACCTACGTGTCTGCCAATGTAACATTGTAACGGTCAAGCAAAATTCCAAGTAGGCAACCCTAATCTGGATTTTCCCAAACCCTCCATAATAATAATAATAAAAAAATATTAACATGAGGGAGGTATAAATTAAGTAACTAACAGAGCAATATACCATCGTTATAATAGAAATATAATATTCACAAATTTGTATAATAAAATATTCTCAATAAACACATATAACAAAATAAAATAAACATGTTCGCGAAAACAAATCTCTAGGTACTTTCAAAAACTAAATTGCTATTACACTTTGGACACGTAACAGATTGCTCTACGAAAACAGCCTTTATAGTTTTCACAGAAAAAGTCTCCGAACATTTCATACATTGATACGATTTCTTCTCGTCTTGTTTTTGTTCACTTATTTTTTGCATAACTGTGTCATAAAAATTGCTAAAATCAGCTTCCTCCAATTCATAAATCCGTTGTTTCCTGTCCCTTCTCAAGGTATCAAATTCAATTCTGATCACATTTTCTGTATCATCAGGTTTCGTGCATGACACTATGGTGTTGACGTGCCACCTTGCTTTTTCTTTGCTCGTCGTGACATCTCTTTCAGATATGTGACTTTCGGTGAGCACCACGAAAACTTGGTGCAATTCCTGAGTGTTTGTAGCCAGGAAAATTCCTTCCTCACCACCTGGAAGATATGATCCAGGATGAAAAAGATAACTAAATAATTGTGAAACTACTTTAATGGCAAATATGATCTAAGATGAGGCAGTAAAACTTGTACTATAAAAAAAAAATGGAATTCAGACAAAGAATTATTTCACAGTTCTGACTATACAGGATGAGCCAACAGTGAATGCACCGAAGTTTGTGGGCTTACTAAAACATGTTTCAAAAATCTGTCACCTGATCAAGGTAGGGGGCCTTGAGGGCTATAATGTCAAAATAAAATATTTGAAAATCACTTATATTTTGACCTCAAACTAAACTATTCATTTTTGTTTGTTTTAAATTTAATATTTGTATTTTATTATATTGTTTAAGACTTATTACCAATTAATCCATGTAGCCATACGCTAAATAAATAAATAACTCTGAGATTTTGACATTTATTCAGCATGATTCATATGAAACTAATTTTTTTTTAATAGAAGCCCCTATATTTTATTACATATTTGGATTCCCTGGTGAATTATACTATGACTATGTATCATAATATATGGAACTTTGAACAAACCGTTTAGACGCAAATCAATCTTTTTTAGTTTTTATTTTATCTCAAATTTTCAGTCAAATTGGTGTTTTTAGCTTTTTCAACCCATAAGCAACCTAGCAGGCCATGAAAAATAAACGAAAACCTGATCAAATGGAAGAAACCAACTAAGCAGAAAGATGCAAACGAACTAGAGTAATGAGGCAAGATTATAAAAATTCTTTAAAACGTATCAGCTCTAAGCAGAAACAACAGCGGCAACAAGAATCCTTATTTTGCACAGATATGTATTGGCAAATTTCCAAAATCAATAAAGCATTTTAAAATGAAAGGAAAACAACCAACGAGTGTTGCTGGCAGTAGAATATCTTCAGAATAAATTTTCACATTTAATGCCATAAACAGTAGTCATTTCCGTAAGTCAAAAGTAACAATACCTCTGACTGCAGCCACTTCAAATTCTTCAGTAGGTACTTCTACTTATTAGTCAAATCTCAAAAAATGAAAACTGAAGTCCACTCTCTTTAAATTATAAAACATATTCCATTTGGCAGAAAGATACATGAAATAAACACAGCTCCAACATAGAATAATAAAAAATTCTAACAACCATTTCGTTAGATGCTCAGAATGAACCAGTTAGAGGTATCATTACTTTTAACTTGACGGAAATGACTACTTTTTTTATCCCATTAAATGTGAAATTTCATTCTGAAGATGTTAGACTGTCAGCAACAATCGCTGGTAGTTTTACCTTTGTTTAAAAATTCTCAATCGTTTTGGAAAGTTGTCAAGCTCTAGTAGATCTCAATAGCTAGTAGGCTGGCTGTGATAAAGAACATTTCTATCATACTCCTGCTTTTCATTGTCATTAGATATCTCGGGTTAGAGCTGATGTGTTGTAAAGATTTTATATAATCTTGTCTCGTTACTCTAGTTCGTTCGCATCTTTCTACTAAGTTAAGTTGGTTCTGAGCGGGTTTTTCTTCATTTTCCATGACCTGCTAGGTTGCTTATATGTGAGAAAATTGGAAAACAGTAATGGTTGGGATAGCTGAGTACTAAATTCTGAGGAATCCTTGGGAGGATCTGGATACAAGGAGCTCAATGAGGCTCTGATCTTTGGCACATCATCCCTTTCCCAATACGGAATACAGACCTCTTAGGTTATCATACCTAAGAAAATGTCTTCACCATCAGATGCATCTGAAACAGGATCTTCTGGATTAGAGACTTCTGAAGTAGGTTCGCAAGGTTCCTCTGATACCACACTGCTCCCAGGCTGTGATTCTTTGACAACACTACTAGCATCAGGCGACTCTTCCGTCGCACTTCGGAACGTATCTTTGACATTCATCCCGTTTAGTGTGGAGTTGGGAGTTCCGTAGGTGGTAATATTCCCTGTTGTGTCAGTATTTATTAGGGAACCATGTAAAGTTCCGTCTGAAGGAGTGGAAGAAAGAAGGATGGAAGATTTTTCAAAGCCTAAAACATCTTGTACCAGGAGACCAGCGTCACTATACAACCATTTCTCTCCATATTCCTCCTTCAACTGTTCCACCTGGCGTTTGATCTCCAGATGCTGAGCACTTAATGGTGGAGTAGAAATTGGTGTTACCTGAAAAAGTCCTATGCTACTCAATTCTGTTAAAAGAACATGAAAAGTTAATGTTTCAAAATTATTTATGCAAATGAAATAATAATATAAAATGATGCGTTTATTTACAACATTTCAAATGGTAATTTCAAAATTTTCACAATTCATCGCTATTATAGCTGCATTAAAACATGTAGCCAAATAGATTGACCACATCCAATCATTGTCTAAGATAAGTGAAAGATTCATTACTTCGTTTTGTGGTTTTATCTATAACCCAGTAAAACGTAGCTCTGCAGATATCAAGGATTCATTTTTGAAAACGATTCATCAGTTCATGTTCCATAAAATGTGAAATGTACTGCAACTTTTTTGTGAAAAATAGAAAAAGGCTAGAATACATATTTGTTTTCCTTAAATTTATTCCTTCAATCTTGTAACTTCAAGCCAGTGCAATAACTGTGGACATACTGTTGTTCACATAACTCAAGAATCATTAATATGCACTCAACAAATCCATCAATCTATAGAAGTTCAACTATAACTGGGGCTCACTACAAACTCAAATATTGGATCTTAACCAAAGCATTTTCATTACCAACCTTTTTAGTAACATTTTCCTCCATAATTTTCACATTTCTGGCTTTTCGACTTTGCTGTATTGATGTAGTAGAAGACTCCATTTCATTATCCTCTTGCAGCTGAGGTGTTTGTGACTTAAATATAGGATAAAGGGAGCCCACAAGGCACTGCTCAGTCTTACCTGGTAATTGCAAATTCGTTAATCAAGGAATTCATTCTCAAAAGATATGTTATAGAATTGAAATATCATACATATAATCACAACTCTTGAAAAACTAAATTTAAAGCATCACAGAGCATAAAAACATATTTATTTGAACAATTTAGACTGTTTATATAATATATTAAATAAACTAATGAAAAACCAGATAAAACCCATGACATACATTAGAGAAATTTGGAAAAACTAGATGCCAGATAATAATATTCCAGGGGGGTGGGTTGGCCCAGTGGTTAGGGTCGAGGGCTCGTGACCGGAAGGTCCCGGGTTCGATTCTCGTTAGAGGCGGAAATTTATTTCTAGTTTTTTCAACCAAAAATAAATATCCTTAAAAAAAAGCTCAGCGAGAATCCCCACCTGAGCATTCACTGTTGGCTTCTAATTAACAGTGCTGTTCCTAAGTGGCGCCGGGAAACAGTAACAAAGCCTACACAGAACACGAGGCTAATGACCAAAGTAGTCGATGCCGATGACACAGAAGTAAAAAAAAAAAATAATATTCCAAATTTATTCTAAAAGTTGTTGACTTTTGGTCATTTGAAGAAAATTGCTTTCAGTTAACTTTTAAATCCTACCACCATACAAAAATTGACAAGAATAACAGATACTTACTCAAAGCTATGCCATCCAATAGAAACCTTACTGTTGCTGTGTTCTTGTGTAAATAATTACATGTCAATGTCCTATGATGTGGATGATACGCCAAAGGATTGCCTCTAAGGTAAAGGCTTTGTAATGAGATCAGGTGGGAAATAGAGAGCAAGCAGCTGTGATCAACCAACAGATTATTTGAGAGGTCTAAATAGATAAGATTATTGGCAGCAGTCAGTGCTGTAATGTCTTCAATGTAATTATTGTTCAATATGAGAACCTAAAACACATAAATAACAGTTAAACATAATTTAACAAATAAGTTTTAATTACATTTACATCCACAATGCTTTATAAGGCATGATTCACCATGTTTGAAAACTAGCATATTTCAAATTATTGTTAGCAATACCTCATGCAAGGCATAGCCTTAGAGGTGGCAGTATTTGTATTGCCTCATAATGGTACAAATGTATTTAAATTTGAAATAATTAAAGCTATATTATAATAGAAATATACTCAGAAATTATTACTATTTATTCAACAAGCATTTTGCATCAGTTAATAGATGACTTCTATTACTTTATAAAGCAATATGAGGTTAAAAGATAAACAACATTCAAATTACCTTCAGCTAGACTTTCTATTTTATAACTAAAGTGTTGCTTAACAATGGTCAGACAGTACAGTTGAATATCTAGTATATAAAATATTTTTATTAAATTACCTGTAACCGATTTCTAACATGTCCTGAAATTTGTGGAGCTGACTCAAGTCCATTATAAGCGAGAGTAAGATGCTTCAAATTTGGCAGCTGATTTACTATCTTCACATTTTTTAGTTTATTATGGCTCAAGTCAAGCATGTTCAGTGAAATAGTATACTCAAAAATATCATCAATTTCTTCTAGATCATTATGGCAGAATTTGGCTTTCTTCAATTCACTCCAGTTATATCTACTACTATGATCTGCTCCACATTTTTCTAATATATCACCTACACTTTTCAAAGAATGTATACATATTAATTCTTGCAACTGAGGCCTTAACTTTTGAATGCCAACAATAAGTTCGATATTTACTTTGCAAGTTTCCAAAACTTTTAGCTTTTTAAATCGCCTAATATCTATTATCTCTAAGCTGCTTGTTGTGTCAGGAATGAGTTTCAGATATACAGTCTGCTCGACAAGGTCTAATAAAAATTGTACATCCCTTAGAACAGCACTTTTGTTCGATTGAATGGTATGGAAAGAAGCATTGGCATCCAAATTATCATCCACTGCAGTATTTATTTTCTTAAGGTAACTTGTGGAAAGACACAGTTTCTGTTTGCCACTGATAACATCCCTAGCAACTTTTTTCAAGTGATTCGCTAGTTGATTAATACTGGTTTCCATTTTTGTTGTATTTCTTACTCTCAAGTTTTTAACATTTTTTCCTTATCGTTTACATAAATATAAGAAATTTGTTTATCTTGCTTTGACGTTTTCACTTATTTTGACACAATTGACACGTGGGTGAAAAGTAAAAAGTAAAGAAAGTAAATAAGGACATGAGGAGGGCGTTCCGCCATATCTCTAGGTCGACGGTGTGATGTGCGGTGGCTGTGCCGCTGTGGGTGCGATCACCGGTGAAATGAATAGATCACGTGATCAACTGTCAGCTAGTTTCATTCACATACCGCAAAATAACAGTTCATTTAAATTAATTCTGTATTATGCATGTAATATAAGCTTGCAGCAAGTTGGATGAAAATAAGTGAAAGTTTAGAAAATGAATCACTTTGAGCATGGCCGACTCTACACTATGCCGGAGCCTTAGATGTGGCAACGTGGCTTAGCTGTCAAATAGTGGGACTATAGTTTCAGAATAATTATTATTACATTTTATATGTATTAGAGTTCATCTCGGTTAATAAATTAAGAAAAATACTTTTTAGAACTACTACTGCTAATACCACTTACATCTGATGTCTGGTTCATCGTAGTCAAACACTACAAAACAAAAATAAACGCAACCTGTTTCCTGCGGCCACTTCCACTTCCACTTAAATGAACACTCAATTTACTTTGTAAATTGTCACTTGAACTAAAAAAATTCAATATTAGGTCACTGTGAAGCCATTCTTGCTGGTCTTGATTCCCTTTCACTATCAAATCTTTTCGTAGGTATGCCCAGATGCGTGCCCAGATGAGTTCTATTAACTGTATTTTTCTGTGATATTTGGGAGGTCCAGAAAACATTGTAGGTACCACCTTGTGCTTTAAAATAGGTCTTATACTTTGAAATGTTTGTAAAGTATTGTCGTTATTCTTATATAAATATAACCAGCCCATCCGAGGAATACCGTTCACCCACTTCTGTTTATGTCCTTTATTGGAAGCACAATTGCTAATGAGCACTCAATTTACTTTGTAAATTGTCACTTGAGCTAGAAAAAATTCACTATTAGGTCACTGTGAAGCCATTCTTGCTGACCTTGATTCCCTTTCACTATCAAATCTTTGCGTAGGTATGCCCAGATGCATGCCCAAATGAGTTCTATTAACTGTATTTCTGTGATATTTGGGAGGTCCAGAAAACATTGTAGGTGCCTCATTGTGCTTTAAAATAGGTCTTATCCTTTGAAATGTTTGTAAATTATTGTCTTTATTCTTATAAATATAACCAGCCCTTACGAGGAATACCGTTCTGTTTATGTCCTTTATTGGAAGCACAATTGCTAATGCAACCTGGTACTACACACCTTGCAGGCATGTTTTATCTTTATAGTTTCGTTTGTGTAGGTAAATAATTAGAAACACATTAAAAATCACCTTGCAATGTTCTTTTTACTCTGGAAGGTTATGTTCGGCCATGATTTGGTATGTCCTCTACTGGAAGCACAATTGCTATTGCAACCTGGTACTACACACTTTGCAGGCATCTTTGTATCTTTATAGTTTCGTTTGTGCAGGTAAATAATTAAAAACACATTAAAAATCACCTTCCAATCTTATTGTTTACTCTGGAAGAATTACACTAATGACACAAGTTCGGCCCCCGATTCAGTGTTGCCATATTTCAATGCTCCGGCCTAGTGAGTAAAGTCGGCCATGCTTTGAGCTTTCAGTGGCTGACTTAAGCTTAATTCAGATGCGCACGACATTCGAAAATACGACGGTACCAAACAGTTCTTATCGGTTGAAATATTTTGATTTGACAAGATTTTGAATGAAGGTACTTGCTTACTCCGCAAGAGGGAGATAAATTCAAACATTTGGTTCACAGAAAAATCGGAAAAATAAAGGGTACCGGCTGGATCCGGCAGAGACGCTGGTTCGAATCCAGCCGGTACCCTTCATTTTTTCCGATTTTTCTGTGAACCAAATGTTTGAACATTTTGAATGTTTCAACCAATCGGAACAGTTTCGTATCGTCCCATGTTCCGTCGTATCGTCGGATGTCGTGTGCATCTGAATTAGGCTTTAGCTTTAGTGGTGTGGCATTTATAGCGTTTTTCACTGGGCTCATTTATTTAGTGCACTCCGTGCGAGTGCAGAATGATATTGAAAAAGTTCAACTAGGGTAACACTTTTGCACTGGGTTCTTCCAGTGAAATACACATCAAGAAACAACTTGTTTTGATACAAATCTTTGCATATACAGTTATGTATATACTACTTACTCGTTTGTCTGAAAACTGTTCAATAGTTTCCATGTAATTACTAATTCTGGAAATTTTTTCTCCTCAATTTCTTCCTAAACACATTATTTGTTCATCCTCAGAAGATGAGCTGGATTCTGCCAATTCAAACAAGGAAATTAAGAGTTTGATTTATTTGTTCACTCTACTCATTCTGACTGAAAATAGTGAAAATCAAGTAGGTATTACCGTATTCAGAGATCGAAACTTTAAACAGGTGAAACACAATTCTATGATTTGAAGTTTCCCGCTCAAACCTATTGTCATTTTCTTGGTTCACTTCCACGACACTCATAGCGTTTTTCACTGGTTGCAATTTTTCAGGTGCACTCATTTCACTAGCATTTCTGCTCTCGGAGCAGTCGAACTGGGTGCAATATTTCGCACCGATTTCAAAGTGGGTGTCGTTGGAGGTGAACCAAGAAAATGACAGTAGGTTTGAGCGGGAAACTTCAAATCATAGAATTGTGTTTCACGTGTTTAAACTCTCGATATTTGAATACGGTCATACCTAGTTGATTTTCACTATTTTCAGTCAGAATGAGTAGAGTGAAGAAAAAATCAAACGTTTCATTCCCTTATATGAATTGACAGAACCCAGCTCATCTTCTGAGGATGAACAAATAATTTGTTTAGGAAGAAATATTCGGGAGAAAAAATTCCCAGAATTAGGAATTACATGGAAACTATTGAACAGTTTTCAAACGAGTAAGTAGTATATAATGTAATATATGTAAAGATTGTTGTTAAAACAAGTTGTTGTTTCTTGATGTGTATTCCACTGGAAGAACCCAGTGCAAAAGTGTTACCCTAGGTGAACTTTTTCAGTATTCTGCACTCGCACGGAGTGCACTAAAATGTGCCCAGTGAAAAACGCTATCACTTTGAAATCAGTGCGAAATTATTGCACTCGGTGTCGGCCATGACTCAGTTCGACCGCTCCGAGTGCAGAAATGCCAGTGAAATGAGTGCACATAAAAAATTTTGCACTGGAACTGTCTGTGAAAAGCAAAACAGAAATCCAGTGCAGCCCGAGTACAACCAGTGAAAAACGCTATTAGTTATCCATGAAGAAACGCGTCGCTCTATACTATTGCTTGAACGTACCCCTGATATTTTGTGCCTACCCATGGCCGACTCAGTCATTGACATTGACAGAACGACGTCGTTGGACGGAACCACAGACGGAACCAATGAAGTGTCACTTCATTGGACGGAACTGTTATTTGAGGTTATGTAATTTTTTACTTAAGTGAAGGCGGTTTTGTTTTGGAAGTTTTGGTTTACCCGGTGGTCGCTTTTGTTGATTATTCATAAATTACTGAGTTGTGGATTATTAGATACTGATTAAAGTTTTGAAGACACTGTAGATTATAGATTAGTATCTTGTATGTTAGAAGAAAAATCAGGGCTCCTCTCTACAATACCATCCCTGTTAAGAGATGTTTGAAGCACAAGAAGTGAATGCAGAGCACAAAGACCTTATTCATGATGTAGCTTATGACTATTATGGACGTCGGATGGCGACGTGTTCTAGTGATCAATTTGTGAAAGTAAGAGATTATTTGAAAAACGCAACCCCTGTTTCTTAGTCAGTGAAATGTGATTTTGTCCAAGAGCACTGAGTAGACTATAATTAGTAGTGTCTAAAGAAAGAAAACATATGTATTCTATAAAAAAAAATATGGGATGTTTTCTTGTATCTTTTTATAATAACTTGACTTTCACAATGAGCTACTGAGAAAATATCTATAGCAAATCACATTCAAATATTCTAGAATATAAGTACATACATTTAAGTGACAACTGAGTGTACTTCATGTTAGTATCACTCTGTCTACTACTACAGTTGCATAATATGTGTGTTGCCTAAAAAGAGATATAATAACTGCTTTGAAGTCTAAATTAGTAGGTACCTATATACATATTCTATAAGTAGTTATTACTTGATGTTTTAGGTATGGGATCAAAATAGTGAGGGCAAATGGACTTTAAGCTCTAGTTGGAAAGCACATAGTGCTTCAGTATGGAAAGTAACATGGGCACATCCAGAGTTTGGCCAAGTATTAGCAACATGTTCCTTTGATAGAACTGCCGCTATCTGGGAAGAAATTGGGAATATAGGTTTGGTTAACGAAATACTGTTTCATTAAAATAGTTCATTTTCAAGAAATCTTAAACAGCTCATACTTTACATTACTACGTGATAATATAAAAATTTTTATTTCATATTTTTTATTTTATATCCAATATATCTATATAAGGGGGGTATGGTACGAACTTCAATGAAAATCAAACTGTGATCATAGACAACATACAATGGAGAAGTTTACTAAAATTTTTATCGATTCAAAAGAAAATATAAGAAAAATAAAAGAAAAGCGTGAAAGAAATATGAATATATCTCTAAAGACAAAAAAGTTATAATGTTTCAAAGTCGTGCTCCGCAGAAATATTTTTGGCACGACTAACCGAGTGGTGTGACGTCATAGCTCCGTAGCCAGTGCGGGCGGCCGCTGCCGCTGAGCCACACGACGCGACGCACGTATCAGACAACGCACACAGGCACAGCGTGGTGGTGGCGCCGTGAGCTGAGCAACCAATCGTCTCATTTGTTTTGTAGTTTAGTGCATATCGAATAATATTGCTATGATGAGTGACATTAAAAAAGGACGTTATAAAAAATATTGCATTGTTCCGAAGTGTGTGAGCACAACGATTAAAACACCTAATAAAGTTTTTTCCCCACGCACCTTTGCATGCAAAAGAAGTGGTGCAAAGTGATGAAACGGGATTTAATAATACCAAAAAGTATAAAATATGTTTGTGATGATCATTTTGATGCGAGGATACCATTGTAAGAGTATTTATCTTCTATTGATAAGTATTAATTATTATCAACTATATATGGATAGCTTCACTGGTTGTTAAAGATTACTTTACCCAATATTAAATTAGTTAGTTCATTTTTTTTCAATTTATTTGTACCTATTAATGAGTTACAAATATTGCCACCTCGAAAGCAATGCTTGTATGAGGTATAGGCATATACACATACGATAACTTAGCTAACCTATTGCATTTATCCTATCTGTTGAATGATCATCATGGCTTCTATTCAGTCTTTCACCGGGACTGAAACGACCCTTCTGCAGCCTTCAGCCTTCCACATGTCTTCGTTTGTTGAATGAATACATTAATAGGATATCTGATACATAAAATTTTGACGTTACGTATGCTGAATTACTTTACTGTGTTATATATTTCTATATTTTCGGATTCGTAACTTATGTTTTTGTTGATACAGCTTGAAAATGATACTGAAAATCTAATCAAATATAAACTATTTGGTGGTACATTAAAGCTGAAAACTGAAGGCTGCCCTCATAAGTTTGACTGTCAAAAATTTGTTCATCCTAGAAGAAAACTCTGAGCATATGAAAAAAGGCGACGCGCAGAATGTTTAGAGAATTTATTGCAGAGCGATGCTTCATCGACCTCAAGTTGGCAACCTTCCGAAGTAATTCAGTGTCATTCAATATACAAAGAGCCGGATGTACTAGAAAATCCACTATCCTAGGATTGCACAGTGAATGTATCAGATATAATCCCGACAACAATATTTAAACAAAGTGCAAGTTGACAGCAAAGTTAAACAAGAAGATCAAAAAGTGCAAACAATCATGAGAAGGAAAAAAACGAACGATACAGAATATAAGTGTCTGATGACCATCCCCCAATCACCCGAGAGTTCTCCTTCAAAAGAATCAGTATCTTCTAAGAGTTGCTACAGTTCAGTTAGTTATACTTTAAATACAACAGTCATCCCTCAGTATTGCAAAGAGACAATAACAAAAATATCAACAAATGCTAGTTTTTATTTGCGTTTACCGGAAGGCGTTTATTTTCTCACGAAACTATTATCTTAAAGCGTTTCTAGATCAATAAGAGATATTTTAATATGACTTTGTCCTTTTACAAGTCCTTCTTCCGTTATGGTAAAGAAATTAAAAAACACTTATTTAAAAATCAAATAATGTACATATTTAAAAATCAAATAATGTACATACAAAACACTCTACAGCTTCCACGATACCACGATACACAGATCTACGGCAGCGCGCGGCACAGACGGCTGGCTATGCGGATTGCGGAATCGTGACGTCACAGCCAAATTTAAGGCGGCAACTATTTCGCGCAAAATATGCAAACTTTAATTATTGATTTCTCTGCCATTTATTGACGGATTTCAAAAATTTTTTCACTGACTAATTACTTTTCGTCTATATTTTACGGATACGTAACTGCTTATTTTATTATGAGTATCATGAGACTTCTCCATTACTGCTACATACTTATGATTAATTTTCAAGCCCCCCCTCCCCAATACATTTTTGACGTATCTGCTGGAAACAAAAGGTACAAATTAATGGTGAATTTTTGGGATGTATTACTACAGTTAAAGACTGTGTTTGTATATTTTTTTAATTATTGAAAATAATTTAAACCGATAAACTACACCTTTACCAGCTGTTAACTGGAAAGTGTCATTTGTAATTTATAAAACATTATATGTAAATCAGAACGTATCAAATGTAAATCAGAATGGTCAATTGAAAATCAGAATGTATCATATGTAAATCAGAATAATCAAATGAAAATCAAAACATATTATTCTGATTTACATATGATGCATTTTGATTTTCAACTGACGCTTTCTGATTAACAACTGGAAAAGGTGTAGACCTATCATTTTTGGCATAAATTAATTTGCATAAGATGATCTATTAAGGCATGCTTAGTGTTATATTGCTTTCAAAGCAGTTGACATCCTGAAAAAAAATTAATAGAGGAAATTATTCTTGTCCATTTATACCGAAAGTAGTTAGTGCTGATTCTAATAGCATTTAGTACCATGAGTACAAACACATTAATTGGAACTGGATGAGCTAATAATGAATATATAGGGTCAATTTGCCAGTAAGCCGGCCACTACTACTAGTAGTCGGACAAATGGCACATTATCAAGAATAACTTGAAAATAAAAAAATCTGTACCAGCTAATAAATGCATTTCAGGTTTGCCAACTAATTTCTAATAATTTGCAAAATTTTCATCCTTACAGTTGTCATCTTGACAACGATATTGCGCGCCACGGTAGGCTTTTTATGCTCCACAATTTTTGTAGACTGAGAGAGTGACAACAAATTATAAGTCATGTGTCATGTGACCGGTAAATGGATCATCATTCTAGAAATGAGGAAATCCAGTAGTCCGACAAGTGTCCGACTATCGGAATTACGAGACTCCTATAGTGCCATCCTTTTCTACCTAAAGAGCTTACATATACACCCTCTCTTTTCTTATCTAGATAGCGCAGAATATGATTAGATCCTGAGCCAGTGGACGGACAATGATATATATAAAATATCAATCAGCACATTGAGGTTATGTTAACAATAACAGTGTATTTTCGAAGTCCGAATTTTTCCAGTTTTTCCTCAGTTAATTACAACTCACAACTGGCGTTTTAGTCTGGTTCTACTCACAGTTAGCACAAGCACATACAAATAAAACCAGATCCAGGTTTTTGCTGAGTAATTGCAGAGTTCTAGGAAAACATAACCCATAAACATGGGAATGTGCTTTAAATGCAGCAAATCCTGTGTCTTTGTGGACGTCACAAAAGATAAGTCCATTAAAGACCTTTTTGGAGGGCCTTGCGACTTTTGCAGGAACATTTTTTGTAGAGAGTGTTCCAAACTTTCATCCAGTGAAATCAGGGCGCTGATGACCCAATCGCGTATAATAGTGTTCTATTGCCAAGAATGCTTACACTATATCAAGCAGTTATGTAAAGATTCGAGAGATCTGCAATGTAAAGTCGGCGATCTGAAGAAAGATATTTGCGACATGAAGGAAGATATCCATCATCTTCAGTCCCAGGTGGATTTGGCTCCTAAATCCTATGCTCAAGCCTTGACCAATACCACAAACACATTGAAGAAAGAAATAAATGATGTCAAAAGTTCAGGAGAGTTTATCTCTCAGTGCTTCGAGGATCAAAAAAAGGAGGTACTCAAAGTCACCAACACTTTGAAAATATATGAAAAGGAAAATAGCACCTTAAAACAAAACATTAAGAAACTTGAATACAAAGTACTGCAATCTGAACAAAAAGAAAAGGAGAACAAGATCATTATTTCGGGTCTTAAGGAAGTGAACACTGCCAATGTCTCTCAAACAGTAAAATCTATATTCAAGAGGCTAAATCTTGAATCAATACAAATCAAACAGTATTACAAGCTAAAAGACAATGATAGTTCACCAATCTCTGTCGAGCTATGTAGCAGACAGGACAAAGCCTCTGTGTTCAAAAACCGAAAACAAATAGGCAAAATCACTGCAGAGTCCTGTGGACTGTGGGGTGAGGCAATTTATTTCAATGAGGACCTGACCACAGAAAATCAAAAACTATTTAAGCTTGCTCGTGATGCAAGGAAGCAGAGAATTGTTGAAATTGCCTTCACTTATCAAGGTGCTATATATGTCAAGAAAAATACTAACTCACCTGCCATCAAAATCCTCAGTGAGGATACTTTTAACCAGCTGTGATATTTCTGCAGGGTAACAGGAACTTGACACATACTTTAATATGCAAAACCTATTAAATTACAATGGCTTCCTCATCCCTATCGATCAATGTACAGAACATCCAGGGTTGTCGAACTAAGCTGAGAGACCTTAAACTTTCATTCGATGGCAGCTCTTTTGACGTCTGCTTCATAACAGAATCATGGCTGAATGACAATATATCAGACTATGAATTCGTAGACCTGAGCAGATACTCAATTTTTCGACGAGACAGAATAACAACATGCTCCAAAAAGGAAGACGGTGGAGGGGTCTTCATAGTGGTTAATAATAAACATAAACCAGTCGCACTCCTGGAATTCCATAGTGATGCCGAAGATGTTTGGGTTCTCTTGACCATTGGTAACATCAAGGTGTATCTGTGTTGTGTCTATCTTCCACATAATGATGATGTCAATTATGCTTGTTTCTTATCAAGTTTAAGTAAAAACCTGAATGTGATAAAAGACTATCCTGTTCTCATATGTGGTGACTTCAATTACTCGACGGTTGATTGGATTGAAGACAGTGGCTATTATCAACCCTTCAATATACCACCCAAGAACAGTGTAATAACATATGTAATGCAAATAATAGAGTTTTGGACTTAATCTTTTGTAACGAATTTTATATTAATAACTTGAGCCGATCTGACCATCCTCTGCTGCCTGAAAACATAAACCACCCCTCATTGGAGTTCCTTTTTGACTGTCCTAATTCCACATTAAAAGAAAAACATAAAAAGAAATACTTCAGAGGCTTCAAACAGGCAAACTATACAGAAATCAATAATGATCTCAGCTTGCAAGACTGGTCATCTCTACTTAACTCAAATAATTTAGAAACAAATATCACAAAATTCTATGATGTTCTAAATGTAGTTATACAAAATAAAGTACCTCTGAAAAGTATAAACAACAACTTTTCTCCCTATTTCTCTAAAGACACAATAAAATTGATAACAAAGAAAAATAAATTCCATAAAAAATGGAAAACCAACAAAAACATAAATGATTTTAACACTTTTAAAAAGCTCCGTTCACACTCAAAACGATGCATAAGCAATGACTACCAATCTTATATATCCAACATTGAAAATGAAATACCATGCAATAGTAAAAAATTTTGGCATTTTGTGTCAAATAAGAAATCCAATAATGGAACTCCTAGTGTAATGAATTTTGATGGCAGGGTGGCAGAGGATAGTGCTGGGGTTTGTGAGTTATTTTCAGATTTCTTCCAAAGCGTGTACATTCCAAAACCTTCTCTTCCAAAAAAAATTAATAAAGAGCATCATGAAGAGAAAAATAGAACACTGTCTAAAATTGCTTTGAGTGAGTCAGAGGTTCAGAGAGCGTTACAAGGCTTAGATGAAAGGAAAGGTGCAGGTCCAGATGGTGTCCCTGCAATTTTTGCGAAAGAATGCTCTAATTCACTCTGTTTACCTTTAAAAATATTGTTTAATCAATCACTTTCATTGGGAATATTTCCAGACACCTGGAAGGTTTCTGCAATAACTCCATTGTATAAGAGTGGTCAGAAAAACAATGTCAAGAACTATAGGCCAATTAGTAAACTTTGTGTCTTCTCGAAGCTTTTTGAAAAATTAGTGTATCCATATATTTTCAATTTTGTAATAAATTATATTATACCGGAACAATATGGTTTTCTGCAAAAAAAGAATTTGGAGTTGAACTTAATAGAATATTCACAATTTATATATGAATCGTTTGACAATTTCTGTCAAGTGGATGCCATATACACAGATTTCAGCAAAGCATTTGACAAAATTAGCCATGACATAATGATTCAAAGGTTGGCTGAGATGGGAATCTGTGGCGATCTTCTTAGATGGTTCGAATCATACCTTCTTAATAGATCAATGTTTGTTGCTCTCTTAGGATTCAGTTCTGTGAGATTCTCCCCATCATCAGGAGTCCCACAGGGTTCTCATCTTGGCCCCCTTCTATTTGTGATCTACATTAATAACATAAAGCGTTGCTTTAAACAGTGCCATTTTCTTTGTTATGCCGACGATCTCAAAATATTTCTTAGGATAAGTTCACCATCAGATTGTGAAACCCTTCAGATGTGTATTAATAACTTAACAGAATTCTGCAATGAAAACCAGTTGTTCTTAAACTTTGACAAATGTTCTGTTCTATCTTTCTCACGTGGATCTTCAACATTGAATTATGATTATAAACTGAAAAATATTTCTCTAAACAGAGCCTCGCATATCAAGGATCTAGGGGTCTTGTTTGACTCTAAGATGACATTCAATCTGCACATCGATAAACTAGTAAATGACTGTAATAGAATTCTTGGATTTATCAAAAGGCAGTGTGTTGACTTTCACCATCCTAAGGCATTGCTAACTCTTTATTATTCACATGTTTTCAGTAAAATGCAGTTTGCATCTGTCATTTGGAGCCCTAGGTATAAAAACTCAATTGATAGACTTGAGAAAATTCAAAATAAATTTTTAAGATTCCTTTGTTTTAAAACTCACTTTCAAATTGTAAATCGTAATTACTCAATGGCTAGGTCACACTTCAAAATACTTGAACTGGAAAAAAGGCGCATTATGTCTGATATTCTAACATTATTTAAAATCGTAAACGGCAGCTCAGATTCTCCAAATATTCTTCACAAAATTAAATTCAATGTTCCTACTCGAAGACTAAGAAATCATGACCTGTTCCTTGTTCCATACTGTAGAACCAACTATTACCAAAATGCACCTCTGGTCAGAATGGTTAAAGCTATTAATTCATATTGTATTGATAGTAGTTTAGACTTATTTGCTACAAATCTATTAACATTTAAAACCAGACTTAAACGAAAGTTTTTAGAAGTAATGTAAGTTAGTTTAGTTTAGTTTAGTTTAGCAAAGATTAGTTTTATAAAATATGGGTTATACCTCTTTGTGATACGAAATGTATGTGATTATTATTATTTTTCTTTACCTAAGCTAGATATTACGTCAGTAATATCGGGATACTATTTTTTGGAACAACTTGTTCTGTCTGTATCCTAAAAACCTTAATAAATAAATAAATAAATAATACAGATGTTGATCAATAATATCATGTCCGACCACCGGATCGACACCAATTTCATTGCATTCCGGTAATCGGCCACTATCATTTTCCCGCCAATCTCTGTTGAGGTTATTGATTGAAATTTTCTGTTTTTCCTTATTTCAAAAATGAGTACTAAAAAAAAAAAAGACAAGTATCATCAATAAAGTGAAGCAGCTCCAAAGGAAACAGTCGAGGCTGTTAGGAATGGTATGAAATTGCAAGAAATATGTATGATATGCGAAGTTTCAAAATCAACTGTACAGGACCGGATTAAGGAAACATTCCAACATGTAATTAAACAAATGGGATTACTTCCTCTTTTGCCGACTGTAGTTGAAGATAAACTCGTAGAGCGGATTAAAAACTTGATGAAAAGTGGATTTCTTATTAAAAAGCAAGAGCTATTTATTAGATACTGTCAAGATAATTGTTTTTTTTTACTTGTGTCATCAACTGCTCTGGTCATTAGCATTGTGTTCTGTGTAGGCTTTGTTACTGTTTCCTGGCGCCACTCTACGAACAGCACTGTTAATTAGAAGCCAACAGTGAAGGCTCAGGTGGGGATTCTTCGCTGAGCTTTTTTTATGGGTATTTATTTTCGATTGAAAAAACCAAAAATAAATTTCCGCCTCTAACGAGAATCGAACCCCCGGCACCTTCCGGGCACGAGCCCTCGACCCTAGAACCTCCCCCCCCCATAGAACTTTCAATACTTTCATATATTGAGGTTTCTAATATGGTCGATTTTTGTGATGAATCCAAATATTTAGTATTGGCTCAAAGAAATTTTTTTGCAATAGACATGAGATGTGAAGTATTTACTCTTATTTATTGGAGATACATCTATATATTTTCAGTTATTTTCTGAGTTTGCTTCAAAGTATTTGTTTTTTATTTATCTGTTTGATGCTTGATATTATTTAAAATTTTTGTCAAGAAAATAGAAGGTTTTGTCATGTCTAGTTTCATATTTTCCTATTTAATTCAATCATATATAAGCTCTATAGCATTATTTGAAATATCCACTTTATCAGTTAGATACAGCTCTGTCCAAAAACGTCCAATCACGTGCTGTCCGACAACTGGAAAACAGTTGGTCGACCACTGGCGTAGTCTGTCCGACAACTGGCAAAATAGCACCTTTTTATCTTAAAAAAATTATAAAAATTAATAGAAACCTTTATAACGGTCCGGTCGTACTTGTTTTCAGTGAAAAGCTAAAATGATGCATTACCGCCTACAAAAAATGCATTTCAATTATCTTGCACGGAATTTCTCTAATTTCACTCCAAATTCTAACTTCTCCTAAACTGTCCGACCAGTGGCGAACTGACCCTATCATATGAATTGTTAGATATACCTAGTTATATTACCAGTATACTCCATATTCTGTACTTCACCATAAGGTACTTCCGATTTGATCACCGCACATGAATCAATTTTATAATGACTATTGTAAACTGTGTTACTGAAACTGACCTGCTACATTAATTTCTCCTATTTGAATGTTTGTAGGGCCCAACGAACGAGGAGTGCGCCATTGGGTCCGTCGTGCGAACCTTGTGGACTCCCGTACATCTGTTACTGATGCTCGTTTTTGCCCTAGATGGCTTGGACTTCAGCTTGCCACCTGCTCTGCAGAGGGCATCATAAGGATTTATGAAGCACCAGACATCATGAACCTCAGCCAATGGACATTACAACATGATGTGCAATGCAAACTGCCTTTGAGTTGTCTTAGTTGGAATCCCAGCATGTCAAAGTGAGTATGAGAAGTTCTGCAAAATGATTTTCCAAAAACATAAGTTATATCTGAATTTAATTTATCTATACAAGACTGGACAAAATTGCTGGGATACTTATTTCATTTGATCAGTTAGGTAGGCAAACAAATTTGGTACTTATAACTCAGTTTATTTCTGGGTTCTTGATTCTCAAGGTCGTCATAATCTATATCGATATTCAGAATGCCTTTGCCCAAATCAATCATTATATTAGTTGCGGCTCGCCTTACGGAGCCAAGGAGCCATGGCACCACCACAATAAACTGAGTCCTAACTTTTTTTGTGCTACTTTTAAATATTATATTATTTTTTTAAAAATTATTTAGCAAAAATTGAGGCCCGATTTTATCAACACGCATTTTTAACAAAGACTTTGACAAAGCTTTTCTATTGGATGTTATTTAGCAAAAGCTTTCTATTGGGTATTGAGGGCTATGTTAATAAGTATCATCCAATAGTATTTTCTCAATATTGGAAATAAAATGTCAAAGCTGGATGACACTTTTGTCAAAAATATTTTAGAATTCATGCATCAAAATCATTGCAGGATCTTCGAACAAAGCGATTAATTTGCAAATTAATGCCACATTTTTCATATTTACATTATAATTATTCTATAACTATTAATTACAAACTGCGATAATTTGTGACAGAATCATAAAAGTACCTAGTATCAATCACAGCAACTACCTTGTTTAATAATATTACAAATCCCACCTCCGTCAGTCAGATGGATTATGCAAAAAAATATACATACTTTTATGAAGAATCAATCTTTCATTTACTGGATACATATGTTTGTTATAGACCATCTTATAGAAATATTCACAGAGGATCTAAAGATGCAGCATTTATAATATAAAATATCAGGTTATACGCAGCTAAATAATGACGTTCTGGATAGGCAACCAGTAATGCACGTGTACGCTTGGAAAATAGCTTGCCTAACAGTTAAATCGTTTGTTTAACTTTTAAAATGTAACAAAGTGCTATGTTTACCCCTTTTTACTATAAAACAAAGATATATTGCATGTATTTATATTAGTATCGATAGTAAATTGTTTTATCCAAATAATGCAATGAGTGAATTTCTTGTCATCATATCATATTTAATACAGCATGAAACCAGCGATCAAATGGAAATGGAATCTGGAATCTGATTGGATGAGATTAGCAATTGCTAAACTTTTGATCAAACAAGAAAATGCAATTTTTCACCCATTTAGGGTGGAAAATCAGACTGGAAAAGATGCTAGATGATTTACAATGCTCGATTGTAGATAAAGTATGTCATCTTTGAGCTTTTTGAGGTCAACTTCAAGAAAAATCAATGATTTTCAGAGTACTTTGACAGATGCATGTTCTTGAAACGGCTGCTCTGACTGGTCAATGTCTTTGTTAAATTGCGCATGTTGATAAAATCGGGCCTTAATGTATCAAAAATGCAATGTATTATCCCAATTTTTCGCCAACACGCGCAGACTATTGCTGTGACAGCACAGCGTGCGGTGTTGGAGCCAAACATACAGCGGCACCTATTCTGCTATACAGATCGTGCCGAAAGGTTAAATGAGGTGATATTAACGTTATGCGCAGAGCGCGATTTTAAATGGGAAAAGGGGCCAGGTAATTGCTGGCTCACCAAGACTATATAGATCTTGTTGCCGTTGTCGATTGGGAATATTCGGATTAATTTCTGCTGTCGTTTCGCGCCCCGATGTGAAAGTTGCAAGTTATTTTAATAATATTTAGTGGTGACTCGTAATAAGTGAGGGACTACTGCCAAAATGAATAGTACTAGCAATCTTTCTTTAAAACCCTTTCCCTCATACTCGATTGAGGAAAAAATGAAATCACAGAATTGGGAGGACCCCTTCCCAATTTAGATATTCAAAAAACGCAATATGTGTCTAGTTCGTTGAATATTAAAAGCCGAGTACGGAAGTTCAATCGAAATATGTACAACAAAAACAATCGGATTTGTGGATGTGATAAGAAAAACGGATTATTTTCTTTCCCATGTGTTTTGTTTGGTGGCGATCCTACCTGAACGAAGAATGGAGTTACCGATTTAGTGCAAATATCTATGGGAAAATTAAAACGCATGAAAATTCCAGGGTAAATGTAAATAATACGTTTAGCTTTGCTTTGCTTGGAAAATCAAATGTACTTTCTCAGTTAAATTCGGCTTATAGCGAATCAATAATAAAACAAAATGAACAAGTTGACAAAAACTGTTACATTTTAAATATTATAATTAACTGTATTCGATTTCGTGGTGCTTTAGAACTAGCATTATGTGGTCATAATAAAACAGAGGAATCTATAAACAAAGGAGTAATCCGAGAACTAATAAATTTTAGTTCTTAGCTAGATAGCGATATAAAGGATCATTTTAGCAAAGCGACAGTATTTAAAGGAACCTCTAAAACAATTCAAAAGTTGTTGGACTGCATCCTTAAAGTTTATCATGGAGAGGTGACTAGAGAATTAAACAAATCTACCTTTGTTGTCATCATCAATTTTAACGAACAAGTTATTGACACTTTTGCAAAAAATAAGGAAAGACAATTAGATTTTACATACCGGACAATTTAAAACTGTATTTTTTGTTTTTGTACATACATAGGTTATAAGAAGATACAATTTTGGGTAAGCGTTTTTACTGTTGTTTTATTATATTTTTTAAGGAGTCGATAAATTTAGGTTATTTTTTATATTTTGGCTCCACTGGTCTCTTAAGTCACGAGCCGCCACTGCATTACATACTTTTATAGAAGTTCGAGGTTGTTGGCCTGTGGGAACCTCTAGCTACCTTGATAAAATCTTACACAACATCCATAAGCCTACTATAGTATACCAATGTGTTAGAGACTCCATCTTTGCAAGACATCACAAAGCTCACACTCTCCGACTTCAACCCACTAGACCTTAGGAAAGAGAAGGTCAACTGCTCAGATAAGGCATGCTCTTCTATATACAGTAATGTCCGCCTATAACGAACCCACTTTTTTCGAACTTAATAACGAACCAAATTTAGAGGTACGAAACTTCGGTGTTACTAAACCTGTGTTAATTTTTTCGCAAATAACGAACCCTTATAACGAACTTTCGGATAAAACGAACCTTAAACTTTGATATTGTCGTAAGATCTGTCTTTTATAACGAACTTAAAACGGGATTTTATCGCTGGGGAAATTTGAACTGCACCAAATACCAGTTCCAAACTACAGCCTATGGATCAGGGTGTGATCCATAGCTTAAAGAGCCATTACCGTCGACTTCTTCTTTCGAAAATGGTACATTTTATTAGTAGTGGGTGTGAAAATTTTTCTATCAACCCCTTTGATGGAATAAACTTCCTTCATATGGCATGGCGGAGGGTATCAAAACAAACAATTTTTAATTGCTTTCATCACGGTGGTTTCCTGAAAGTGGAAAATGATTTGGATTCAGACAATGGCTGAAAAAAGTTGGACAGGAAAATGATAACAATATTCTAGACAACCTACCTTGTTCTGAAAATGAGTTCAATAAATTTGTTCGTATTGATGATAATCTGTAAGTGTTGAATACTTGGATGATGATGCCATTGTGGCTTCTGTGTCTGAGGAGGCAGAAGATGAAGAACCTGTGAGTACAGAATTGAGACCAGTTCCAATCACATCAGAGGCACTTGAACATATTGATAACGTTTCTTATTTTCTTCAGTCACGAATACTCCGAATAAAAGATTTTTTAAATTAGACCTTTAAGAACAGTTGTTAATGTACCTATATACTACACTACAATATATATTTTATGTACCCTCATATCTATGTATTTAAATGTATTAATAAAAATACAACTTTTGATTTATCGTTTATAGCGAACTTCGCTTATAACGAACCGTTTTCGCCGGTCCCATGAAGTTCGTTATAACCGAACATTACTGTATTTCTAGAAGATTCTGTGCATAGGTTTATCGTTATGAAGTCTTAAAACAAAGTTAAAGTTAACATCTAATCCTGTTGAGGCTTTTCCAGGTCTTCCATTCTAGTTGTGATCCGGCAGGAAGACTATCACTTGGGTTCCAAGCTGGTATATGGTTCTCTATTAGCCAACACTTCCACAGTACCTTTGGTTACTGATTTGGAGTCTTTCAGTGGGTTTGTTGACACAATGTAAATCTTCCTGGATTTAAGTCTTGATGCTGGTGGCTTGTGCCTATATAAAGGGCGTCTTTTATCCAATGACTGTCTACTTCGTTCTGCAATACATTTAGCGTCAAACCAATATAAATTGATAAGATTATAATCAAATTCAATTTTTTGCAGCCTTGATTCACTTAGTTGATAGTTGAATTTCGTTTAGAGTTCTACCCTCTAACTTTTTTTCAGGATGCACCCACCAATGCTTGCTGTAGGTAGCGACGATCAGGTTGCGGCCAACGGTGGCAAAGTATTCATCTACGAATATAGCGAGAACAGTAGGCGTTGGGTTAAACTGGAGACTATAGGATCGATTACAGACGCAGTTCATGATATTGCCTTCTCGCCGAATCTTGGTAGAGAGTATCACACGTTGGCAGTAGCTACAAAAGACGTTAGAATCATCAATCTCGTACCTGTCGAGTAAGTAAACACCTGATTAGATTGATTTGAATAGAATAGAATATGTCTTATTTGATCATTGTCATCCTCATCATAGTCACAATGTCTTAACAGACATGTTGTGAACTCGTAAAATGCATTAAGTCGGAGCTAGAGTATTGCCGACACGAATATTATCAATAGTTTTGAGGACTGTAGCTCGCCATCGTTCGCGATTTACTGTCAGTTCAGTGGCGCTCTTGATACTCATATCTAGCAACTGTTTCGTCGTATCCACCCAGCGTGTAGGGGAACGGCCACGGCGCCGCCCACTCGGGGCGTGACCCTGAACTACAAGTTTCTCCATATTATCGCTTCTGTGAATATGTCCGAAGAATGTAAGAATTCTCATCGACACAATGGAGGATAGTCTCTTTGGATTACCGAGCTCATATGGAAACATTAGTTCAATGGGCGGTATAAGGAATTCTCAGCATTCTCCTCCACGTCCACATTTCAAAAGCATCTATGCGAGCTCGATCTGCCTTTTTAACAGTCCAAGTTTCCGAGGCATACAAAAATATGGAGAAGACAAGAGACTGAACCAGTGACATTTTCGTAGCTTTAGTGATGTTATGGTCACGCCATATTTTAGTAAGCTTTGTCACGGCCACCCGTGCCTGCTGAATGCGCCGTCGAATCTCATTCTCACAGCTACCTGAATTGTCGATCAAAGAACCGAGGTACACAAAACTTTGAACTACCTCACAATGGCCTATTGACTTTATTTCTCGATTATTGTCATGCTCTCTATCTACGATAATAACCTTGGTTTTGTTGTAGTTAATACCAAGACCATATGCTGCACTGTTGTTGTTCTAAAACGTTCAATAGAGCTACTAGTTCTTCCTGAGAAGCAGCAATAAGGGTGGTATCGTCAGCAAATCTTAAGTTAGATATTTTGCTTCCGCCAATAGTTATACCGCCATTCCAGTTGTCCAATACCTGTCTCATCACAAATTCAGAGTAAATGTTAAATAACATTGGAGATAATACGCATCCCTGACGAACTCCTTTTCTGGTTGCTGTTTGACCAGACAGGTTACCATCAATTCTTACACGAGCTGAGCTAGACTCATACAGTTGCTGTATGAGAAATACTAAGTGGTAAGGGACTCCCATGAGATAAGGATTTCCCACAGTTTAGGCCACTTTACGTTATCAGACGCCTTAGAATAGTCCACAAAGCAGATAAAAACGGGAAAATAATGCTCTCTGACTTTTTCAATAACCATTGTACATAATTTCTTTACAATGTTACCGATGGGATGTTGATATTGTGAAAATAGTACTTAACCTAGTTAAATAAAATATGAAATGAAATAAATGATTTATACAACACCTAACTCACTTTGTAACGATATTAAATGTATATCACCAATTTTAATGGCAGTGCCCCGATTTAACATTACCAAAAGGTGCAATGGGGTATTTTCTAAGTTGCTAATGTGGCTCATTTAATAGCTGATATGTATTGTTTGCATCTAATTTATAATAATAGTACTGCTTGTTCAAGTTTTTTACGTGGAGTAAAAATAGAGCTTGAAAATCTTTTGGAGAGAAGAGTTAAATCTCCTAAAACTCCCCCTAAGAAATCAACCAATCAAAAAGTGAAAAAGTTATATTCTACAGAATTATTGTATAAGAAAAGCAACTTATCCAATTTAAAACAAATTTTCATTCAACATTGCTAATGTTTTGTATTTCCTCAAAAGGGGTTTTTTTATTTAAAGCGGAGTCCACAGCTAGGGCTATTGGCGGCTTATTCAGGTTGCGTTACTCATCAGGATAGATTCTGGTTATTAAGCACCTGACAACTAAACTTATTAAAATCACAAGAGCATAATACGCCGTCTGAATTTTCCAGTAATACCCTGTAGATTTGAGTAATAAATTACCATTTTTATATTAAAAGTAAATACTTTAGTAGCTCTATCGCTAATAGGGATGTTGCAGTTTCCCTATTTAAAAAAAGACCTTAACACAAAGAGCATGTTCATGCTCTGTGCCAAGGTTCTTTAATTGGCTCGCTCCACACATAAAACAGATAAACACTTAAGTACTTAAAAAAAACGATGCAGCCCGGCTATAAAATCCTTGGCTTGTTTGCATCCCTCACATTGCCTTTATTGTTCATTCATGGTATTATTTACCCACTTTTGAGGGCTAACGTTACGTGCTGCCAACTTAATCCTATAACTGTCATGATCAGCTGATATTGGGCAAACATGGCTTGTTCACCCTATACCGCCATGTAGAATTGAGGACTTTTATTTGTGTTTTTTTACAATTTTTTTGACAGTTTTATCACAATTGTTGTTGTGTTGTGTTTTTCAAGGGAACTTTTTTGTCAGGTAAGCACATCTGTCAATTAAAATGATGTAATTTATGAGATAATGCATGATAAAAACTTGAATGCATATTGAAGACAGCAAAGAAAAAAAAACGTTTATTCGGAAACTACAGTTATCACATTCACTAGGGCGACAGTTGTTATAGTCATACTGCATCTTTGCCACTTGATACTTGAAAGTAATGCATTTCTTTACTTGAAATTTCATTTGTGAAGTAGAAGTAGTGAAGTAGTTCATTGCAGTGGCCAACTTTTGGTGGATTATGTTAAAGTAGCAAAAACCTCCATTCGTAGGTAATAATTGCTAGTTTTATATGTACATATAGGCAAGTTCAAAGAATGGACCACTTAAAACATTAATCTTTTGACATAACCTAAAAGTTGAGTTTCTGGAACAATAGATATATGTAAATATGCACCAAAAAATAAGTACATTATATTAGGACTATTCACTTCTCTATTAAAATAATTTGTGCACTATTTCAAAATGCTTCCTTTTTGTCATTATAGGTGTGGAAAGAAATCTTCAGCTTCCCAAGTATTCGAGACAGAAGAGGCAGACCGATACCAGGAGGCGAAGAGTGTGATGACTTTCTAGAAAGTAGATCCTGGTATATTCCACATACTGTGTATACTAACAGCACCAATAAATGCTCATGTTATCTATCTAGGTATATTTTTTAATAAATGGTGGAGAAAAATGAATTATTTATTATTATAGGGTATGCGTCTCACATAATCAAATTGAAAATATTTCATATCATTCATACTTTTTTTCCAAAAATGTATCATCAAATGGTGTCTAGCTACAGCGAGGTGAAAATATGTATTTTAAATGACACTTTGCTTAACAAAGTGTGATTAATTTGTATCTTATTAAACAGGGTGACTATCTAAAAAATACTCATTGGGTGATTGTAAAGTTGCACACACCAGAAGCTAAAGGATTATTACTTGAATAAAAAACTATTACTTATATTTTCCTATGTATTTATTTTATATATTTCCCTTCGATGTATTAGGGCTTGTTCGGAACAGTATATAATTCAGTGTATCGAAGGGCGATGAGTGAAGCACCATTCAGTGATGTGCTGCTGCTGTCCTCAGTCACACAGTATGGGCCAATATTAATGATACTATTGAGTTTATGCCTATAAACATAAAGATGCTTGCCCAGTTCCTTAAAGTAGTTATTCACTTCCATCTGACATCCTGAAATAAATCATATTTTTAACAAAAATGAAAAATAGAAGAAAGCTAACTGATGAGTGATGAAAATGCATTAAACATAGTGCAAGTAAGAACTTTCATTCTAATATTTTCAATAATGATTACTACTGTGACAGCTATCCATATACCTATTATGCACCTTGTTAAATACAAAATAAAACTGACACAGCTCGATTTATTTTCTTGATCTGGTAAAGACTGCGTGAAAAAGATGCAGTATGACTATAACACCTGTGGCCCTAATGAATGAGATAACTGTCATTTGCGAATAAACGTTTTTTTTGCTTTGCTGTTTTCAATATGCATTCAAGTTTTCATCATACATTATCTCATAAATTACATCATTTTAATTGACATAGCTGCTTACCTGCCAAAAAAGGTTCCTTCCACCACAACAACAATTATGGTAAAATGGTCAAAAAAAACTGTAAAAAAACACAAATAAAAGTTCTCAATTTTACATGGCGGTATACGGCAAACACCCTTTGTTTGCCCAAGATCAGCTGATCAAGACGTTTGAGGTTATGGACGTGGAATTGCTCTATCGGTTTCCCCATTACCAAGAACCCTCATATGACCCAGGACCCACACTTGCCAGCTCTTCCATTCTCTCCGCGCATTCCTGAACCAGATGTGCCCTGGTTGTGGGCCCGCAGATTGCTTTCACAGCCGCCTGTCAGAGCAGATGTAAACCTTCTACTCCATGCATTTCCTCATTGCATGCATCAGAGAGTATTGCATATACTTCTGTTCGAAATTCATGGCGTTCGTGCCTAAAGAGTAACGTCCGTACTCCTTGATTTTCCACATACAACCCTTTGTGATACTAAATAAATTTGTAAACGTTAATTTCGTAGTAGGAGTTATTAACTTCTTACAAGCAAGTCGCCGCTTGGGGGCTTAAGAATATGGTTAAATTTAATGCCTCTAAGACCCAGTATTGTACGCTATCAAACAAGAAGTGCCCAAGCCAACACCAGGTTCTAATGAACAACCAGGCTCTGCCAAGGAGTCCCTCATTCAAGCTGTTAGGAGTCAATATTACAGAAAATTTGATCTGGCACGAACACGTCGCGCCAATTGCAGCAGCTGCTGGTAAAAAGCTTGGATACCTATTTAGAGCCAGAAAGTATTTCTCACCATGTAACCTGCTCATGCTATATAAAGCCCAGATAAGACCTTGCCTGGAGTATTGCTCTCATGTCTGGGGAGCTGCTGCCTCCACTACCACTGCCCTGTCTATACTAGATGCCGTCTAGAGAAGGGCAATTCGACTAATTGGCGATCCGGCCTTAACGCGCCACCTTCAGTCACTTTCTCACCGGCGTATTGTTGGTGACCTCTCACTCTTCTACCGATATTCCAACGGAATCTGCTCCTCTGAGCTATCCTCTATCGTTCCGCCGCTCACTGCTCCTATCAGATGTACCCGTGTGACCGCTGCATCTCATCCTAAGACGGTCGTTCTTCATACATCAAGAACTGAGCGGTACAACCGCACATTTATTCCCAGGGTGTCCAAGGCTTGGAATGGACTGCCAGAAGATGTATTTATTGGGCTTGCGGGTATTGGCCCATTCAAATCTCGCGTTAACAAACTTCCCCTAACATAACCCTTTCACAGCAGCCGCGGTACTTTGGTATTTAGACCCTGCCTGCGCGGTCTGCTTAGTTATAAAAAAAATGTACCTCTTTGTTTGAAGGTTGACAGCCATAAAAAGTGATCCAATGCTGTTATTGCCTACTTTTGTTAATCCTGTAATGTAATATTTAGTATTACTGTTTCATAAAGTAACTAAATAATTCTAGGAACGAAGAAACCTTACAGACGGGAGTTACAAAATTAGATGTACAAACAGTAGCACAGTTTGACGACCACAACAGCCTTGTATGGAGGGTATGCTGGAACCTCACAGGAACAGTATTGTCATCCAGTGGAGACGATGGCCTAGTCAGATTGTTCAAAAGTAAGTGTTTAATTTTGTTGTGCAAAACACGCGTTCCCCAATTAAGACTCTAAAGTCTCAACTGGCGAAAAGTTAACTCCAGAGGAGAGATGAATGGACTAGCTTAAGATCCTTTCGACAGTTAATCAATTGTCGAAGCTTTAAATAATAATAATTAGAAAGAGCGTAGCGATATGGTAATTAAAAGAACGAGGGCAGAAAAATAAGTCAAGGCACAGTAATTCCCTTACCTCGCTTTTGTAACGTGGTCTGGCAGCGTCTAGCAGGACAATCCTCGTTGCGGTCGGAGTTGGGGGGGCCCCCTGATGCACTCCGTGGGTCTCCTAGGACGCTGGACCGTTGACTTAGATCTAAGCGGCGTGGCCGTGGTAAGGTTAGAGGGTTGAGCGGGGTTATACAGGGTGGGCCAATAGTGCGTGGACGGATGACTGTGGGCTTACTAAAAAATATTTCAAAAATCTGTCACTTGATTATATTAGGGACCTTTAAGGGCTATAACGTAAAAATATTTTCACTCAAATTTTGACGTTTATACAGGGTGATTCATATCATACGTACATTTTTTTAAATGGAACCCCCTATATATTATTGGATATTTCGATTCCTTGGTCAATTCTAGTGTGACTTTATGTAGACATGTCACTTTAAACGAACCGTTTAGGCGCAAATCACCATTTTTGGTATAAGTAGGTATCAGAAAAAAATTGAATATCGCAGCGATTATAAAACCTAGAAGGCCGTGCGGTACGACTAAGCATGAAACGCGTCACCTTAAGTCAGACGGCTAAATTGGTATTCTTTTTGTACTTGGAGAAATCAGTAGATTAATTAAGGAAACTTCAATCACAGATAACTTGATTTTTTCAAATGGGAATGCCTATTTTGGTTCAAAGAATCAAATGTAAAATTTGATTACCTTTCTAACGATATAGCATTCTCGATATCAATCTTTTCTGGTTTTCATTTTATTTCAAATTTTCAGCCAAATCGGTGTTTTTCAATTTTCCTGCAGGCAAGCAACCTAGCAGGTCATGAAAAATAAACAAAAGCTGGTTAATATGTAAGAAACCAACTAAATTAGCTGAAAGATGCAAACTAACTAGAGTAACGAGGCAAGATTATGAAAATTCCTTACAACATATTAGCTCTAACCAGAAACAATAGCGGTAACAAGAACGCTCATTTTTCACAGCCTACTAGCTATTGGCATTGATTACCGTATTGTGTACTATCAGCCAATTTCCAAAGTCGGTAAAAGAATATTTAATCAAAGGAAAACTCCTAGTGATTGTTGCTGGCAGTAGAATATCTATGACTTCTGAACAAGTTTTCACATTTAATGCTATAAAAAGGTAGCCATTTCCGATAGTCAGAAGTAATGATATCTCTGACTGGAACCCTTCAAATTCTTTAGTAGGTACTTCTACTTCTTAGCAAAATCGCGGAAACTTGAAACTTGAATTGCAGTCTGTTTGTATTGTAAAACGTATTTCAGTTTGCAGAAAACTACATGAAATAAACACAATTACAACATAGCGTAATTAAAAAATTCTAGCAATTATTTCAATAGATGTTCAGAATGCTCCAGTTGGAGCACGGAAATGACTATTTTTTTTATCCCATTAAATGTGAAATTTCATTCTAAACATGTTAGGCTGTAAGCAAAAATTGCTGATAGTTTTCCTTTAGTTTCAATATTTTTAATCGTTTTGGAAAGTTGTCAAGCTCTAGTAGACCTCCATAGCTAGTAGGCTGTGAAAAAAAAAAACACTTCTGTCATACACCAGCTACTCGTTGACATTAGAGATCTTGCCGCTATTGTATCCGGTTACAGCTAATATGTTGTAAAGAATTTTCATAATCTTACCTCGTTGCTCTAGTTCGTTTGCATCTTTCTACTAAGTTAGTTGGTTTCTTCAATATTAACGAGCTCTTGTTTATTTTTCATGGCCTGCTAGGTTGCTTGCACGCAGGAAAATTGAAAAACACCGATTTGACTGAAAATTTGAAATAAAATGAAAACCAAAAAAGATTGATATCGAGAACGCTATATCGTTAGAAAGGTAATCAAATTTTACATTTGATTCTTTAACTGAAAATAGGCATTCCCATTTGAAAAAATCAAGTTATCTGTGATTGAAGTTTCCTTAATTAATCTACTGATTTCTCCAAGTACAAAAAGAATTCAATTTTAGCTGTCTGACGTAAGGTGACGCAAATCATGCTTAGTTGTACCGCAAAGTCACGGCCTTCTAAGTTTTATAATCGCTGCGATATTCAATTTTTTTCTGACACCTACTTATACCAAAAATGGTGATTTGCGCCTAAACGGTTCGTTCAAGGTTCCATGTATGATACATAAAGTCACACTAGAATTGACCAGGGAATGCAAATATGCAATAATATATAGGGGGTTCCATTTAAAAAATGTAAGTTTGATATGAATCACCCTGTATAGACGTCAAAATTTTAGTGAAAATATTTTTACGTTATAGCCCTCAAGGGTCCCTACCACAATCAGGTGACAGACCTGGCAGGTCATGAAAAATAAACAAAAGCTGGTTAATATGTAAGAAACCAACTAAATTAGCTGAAAGATGCAAACTAACTAGACTAACGAGGCAAGATTATGAAAATTCCTTACAACATATTAGCTCTAACCAGAAACAATAGCGGTAACAAGAACGCTCATTTTTCACAGCCTACTAGCTATTGGCATTGATTACCGTATTGTGTACTATCAGCCAATTTCCAAAGTCGGTAAAAGAATATTTAATCAAAGGAAAACTCCTAGTGATTGTTGCTGGCAGTAGAATATCTATGACTTCTGAACAAGTTTTCACATTTAATGCTATAAAAAGGTAGCCATTTCCGATAGTCAGAAGTAATGATATCTCTGACTGGAACCCTTCAAATTCTTTAGTAGGTACTTCTACTTCTTAGCAAAATCGCGGAAACTTGAAACTTGAATTGCAGTCTGTTTGTATTGTAAAACGTATTTCAGTTTGCAGAAAACTACATGAAATAAACACAATTACAACATAGCGTAATTAAAAAATTCTAGCAATTATTTCAATAGATGTTCAGAATGCTCCAGTTGGAGCACGGAAATGACTATTTTTTTTATCCCATTAAATGTGAAATTTCATTCTAAACATGTTAGGCTGTAAGCAAAAATTGCTGATAGTTTTCCTTTAGTTTCAATATTTTTAATCGTTTTGGAAAGTTGTCAAGCTCTAGTAGACCTCCATAGCTAGTAGGCTGTGAAAAAAAAAAACACTTCTGTCATACACCAGCTACTCGTTGACATTAGAGATCTTGCCGCTATTGTATCCGGTTACAGCTAATATGTTGTAAAGAATTTTCATAATCTTACCTCGTTGCTCTAGTTCGTTTGCATCTTTCTACTAAGTTAGTTGGTTTCTTCAATATTAACGAGCTCTTGTTTATTTTTCATGGCCTGCTAGGTTGCTTGCACGCAGGAAAATTGAAAAACACCGATTTGACTGAAAATTTGAAATAAAATGAAAACCAAAAAAGATTGATATCGAGAACGCTATATCGTTAGAAAGGTAATCAAATTTTACATTTGATTCTTTAACTGAAAATAGGCATTCCCATTTGAAAAAATCAAGTTATCTGTGATTGAAGTTTCCTTAATTAATCTACTGATTTCTCCAAGTACAAAAAGAATTCAATTTTAGCTGTCTGACGTAAGGTGACGCAAATCATGCTTAGTTGTACCGCAAAGTCACGGCCTTCTAAGTTTTATAATCGCTGCGATATTCAATTTTTTTCTGACACCTACTTATACCAAAAATGGTGATTTGCGCCTAAACGGTTCGTTCAAGGTTCCATGTATGATACATAAAGTCACACTAGAATTGACCAGGGAATGCAAATATGCAATAATATATAGGGGGTTCCATTTAAAAAATGTAAGTTTGATATGAATCACCCTGTATAGACGTCAAAATTTTAGTGAAAATATTTTTACGTTATAGCCCTCAAGGGTCCCTACCACAATCAGGTGACAGACTTTTGAAATATTCTTTAGTAAGCCCACAATCCTCCGTCCACGCACTATTGGACCACCCTGTATGTTATGCGAAACGGCTACTTGCGGCGACTCTCAGCCATATTACATTCCTCCTTTTTTGACACTTATGACTGCTTCCTTTTTAAGAAGAAAAAGGAGTGGCGTAGCATGCGGGAAAATGCAAAGGCAAAGGGAAAAATGCCTTGACATCACGCGAGTAAGGTAATAACAAATTTTATAACAAAACAAATTTAAGGCTTCGAGTGGAAGCAGAAATAGAAAGAAACGACATGGCCACAACAAATTTATTGTGTACCGTAAACGCGGGCTACTTTGGCCCACTTTTCAGTATTTACTGTATGTACTTTTCTCTAGAAACTGTTGTTTTCACTGCCCAGAAGTTCTGGTAATCTTTTTGACAACTATAATATCTTACATTTTAATTAGTAATCCTTTTTGTACTTACAAAACGTTTTTTGAATTAATATATTTTTCTTAATTTTGTTATCCTGCGGTTAGGGTACACGCGAGTAAGGTAATAACAAATTTTATAACAAAACAAATTTAAGGCTTCGAGTGGAAGCGGAAATAGAAAGAAACGACATGGCCACAACAAATTTATTGTGTACCGTAAACGCGGGCTACTTTGGCCCACTTTTCAGTATTTACTGTATGTACTTTTCTCTAGAAACTGTTGTTTTCACTGCCCAAAAGTTCTGGTAATCTTTTTGACAACTATAATATCTTACATTTTAATTAGTAATCCTTTTTGTACTTACAAAACGTTTTTTGAATTAATATATTTTTCTTAATTTTGTTATCCTGCGGTTAGGGTAACTTTGGCCCAAGTCAATTTTTGGCGTTAAAAGCATGATACAAATGGTATGGAGAAAGAAGGACTTTGATATTGACTAGAACAGGTTCTTCAACGAAGATTATATTATCAAATGTTATCAAGTTTCGTCATAATTATGAATGTTATCAGGTGAAACATCTTTGACCACCTCTTTCAGATTTTCAATATAGTCTGATGATTTGTTCATGAATCTGAGTAAGATTTCTTTTGATATTCGACGAAAACTTGACAGCCAGTTGAGGGTGTCTCTTTAGAAGCGATTTGACCCAGTCACGTCCTGGAACATAGTTGTAGAAACACTGCACAGTCTTCCATTGCCTAGTCAAATAAGATTTTATGATGAATCTTAAATCTAGTTCATCGAGAATGCTAGTTCTTCTTCTTGCAAAAAAATTGTTGGATGGCCTGGTGAACTTGAAAAAAAATTTTTCATCTTGTTTTTAATAGGGGTATCTTGAAATGATCAGCAGCCTGCCTTAGCGTCTTATCACCAGATCTGATTGCTTCTAGACAAGTTAGAAGTTGTTCGTTGCTATAGCCAGTGTATATTGGGCCTCCAGGAAGTCATTTACAGCATCCTGAACAAGCTGATAAAGAGAATACGCAATATAAATACGAAAATAAAATTTTATAGCGATTCATAGCTTAATATTATGGGTTTTGGCCCAAAAAAAGGTTGGGCCAAAGTAGGACGTTTTTTTATAGATTATCGGGTCTGATTTAAAAAAACATGAAAATAAAAAACTTGTTGAGTTTAACAGTGTTGTAACTACAGTACGGCTTAAAGAAAGGAAAAGTGTTTAATAGGGGGCACCTACCAGATTTGTTCAACAAGAAATACGTTTTTTGTAAATGGAAGTTTGGGAGGTAAAGATTGCACGTGGTTTCACTAGTCAAACAACTATAGGTGCTGCTTTCTAGTGGACATCAAAGGAACCACTGGACTTATCAGACAGCCTGTATAGTGCGGCTACCTAGCGGAATGAGCCGGAAATATTTTAAATACAGTCATAAATATGTTTATAGAGTACGATTTTGTGTTTTCATTTGGGACAAAGAAGGACGTTAGGGCCAAAGTAGCCCATGCTTACGGTATGGCTTTCGCGACCATGATCCGTTGAACTAGGCAGACCGCAGACAGGCAATTGAAATGCCACATTGCCACGCGTTGAGATATTCGCGCACTATTTCTAACATTTACGTTTCATACTGTTGTTTTTCTCTCACCCATGGATTTACCAATTACTGCCGAACCGGTATTGTTAAAATATGATGTCAATGTTTTAAGGATGTTCTCACGGAGTCCACAGTATTCTAGTTTTTTTAGCAGAGCCCTTATGTTAATGCTTTCCGTTGTTTCAGTGAACTACATAAATTCTTGGAAGCCAGTAGCAGTGCTAAAGGGTGACACACCCCAAACAAAAGATTCTGAACAACGTGCTACCTCAGCATCATCCAATAACGGAAACGCGATAAGTCCTTTGTCACAGACAGCAAGATACATCAAACTGGGTACCATTTCACAGCCCAGAGATGTTCCATGGCATTAACGGTATAGACTTAGGGAATGTTTTTAAACTAAATAATATGTAGAAAGTCAAAGCCTAGGCATAACCATTAGAATCGTACAATTTCAGGTGCGCTTCTTTACAGAATATCGTGGAAAATTATCCATTGTGCGCGGACATGTAGATACGTGAATCTGCTGTAAAATATTCAACATGATTTTTTTTTTGGTAGCGAGGGGGTCAGGGCTTATTGCTGCTTATTGTGCATCCCCAGTCAAAGGGATCAAACAGAGTCCCAACCCAACTTCTTTGCGAACTTTGATTTGCTCCCCTGTCTTCTATTCGGGCCTACATTTAGATGAGAGTTCCTGCTTTCGAAGATAACATGCTTAGCTGTTACCTCTGCCTCACCGCACTTCCTTAATGGGTTTGCCACTTCAATCCCCAGCTTTTGCAGGTGTGCACGGATCGTCCAGTGGCCGGTTATAAATCCAACCACCTTTCGTAGTTCCTTTCTGCTCAATCTGAGAGCGTCTGCGGTATTAGAACACGAGGGTACACTCAGCAGCCTCTTAGGCTGTACGTTCCCTATCACTCTGTCCCAGCCAATGAAATGTCAACACAGATGGAATGGATGGAAATCTTCATTGAATTTACATATTTTTATGAAGGAAAAGTTGCATTGGACAGGTATTTGAATACAATGTTTCGAATGTGGATTTGGATATGAAGACCAAAATTTAATCGGATCGGTAGATGTTCTTAGAAGATCGGCGGTGCACTGCAGCCTCGGCATCTGCTCTTCTTTAATTTTCTTGTCGATGCCGATTAAAGTCAAAAATATATTTGTTTAATTTTTTTCGAGCGAAAAACAAAAATATGTCCACACACTTTCTGTTTCTTTTTCCGCAGTGTCACATGAGTTCAATGAAATTACCTTTTAGTTGTTTTCGTGCACATGTCATGTTCTCGATCAATAAATACACAATTTGAGACAAAAATCGTAAACAAATAACGGTACCAGCTGGATTCACTCATGAATCCGAGGGAATTCTGTGCAATCTATCGATAGTCCGATGGCCTATCGGACTATCGATTGCACATCGATGTTTAGTGAACACTAAACCAGCTATGTGGCGCTTCGGCAAATCTTCTACCGTCTGCCCTGAATAGCGCTATCTCATTCTAGCCGCAAACCAATGCACGCATGCCCATTCCATCTGTGTCTGGTGCTCATTTGACATCCATTTGGTGATAGCTGTCCGTACCATGTTGTATGAATACCACGTGCTGGTTCTGGCCCGATGTGAGGGAGTTCTGCGCCTTCCTTGGCACGTCTCTCGGCCCTCTCAATACCACCCACTCCTATGTGACTAGGCACCCAATCTGTTACCTTGTTGGTCTTCACCAGTGTCTTTAGGGTATTATGGCAGTCCCGCACTATCTTTGGAGTGTAGCGATTACTTGACAAGGCCAATTTGGTCCTTTATCTATGTATATTCTGCCGCATTCCAAAATTGCGGCTATTTCTGCGTGGAAAACGGTAACCAGTTTACCTAGGCGCCCAGGCTTACCACCGTATATGCCTCCTCCTGTACCTGATGAATTTTGGAGCCATTAGTTGTCTAGGTGACATATGTCGAGGTTCTCTTACGAGCCCACCCTGATCTGTCACTTAGGTTGACCTCATATGGGATCTCGGTGACCAAAATTCTTGGCATTCTGTCGGGTGTCTATTCAAGTATGTCGCACCGCAGGTTATCAAGTATCGTGGTGTGTTTCATGGCAGGGTGGTAAAAACAATTGCGATTTGCGATGGCACTGCATTCTGTATGCCCTTTGCCCCTCCGTCTATGTAAATGTCAGGAGGTGGGATATTCAGCAGTACCTCCAATGCTGCTGTTTTGCCCTTTGCAACATAATGTGACGATTAAAAAATTGATTACGCCTAATTTTATGATCACTTATTCGCACCAGCATTTTATCTCTGCAGCTTTTCTTTGATTGTGAGAAATACTAGAAATAAACTTGCCAAGTGTATTTCCAACTATGTGTAACCGTGAGATTTCTAATGAACTGCCATTTCGATATCATGTCTTAACTGGATCTTTTTGCGTTTAAAAAAAATTAGTGAAATAACTGCTGTGCCACAAATGTATAATTTTTATAAAAAATAAATTTGTTTACTATTAACTCGTTTAATTTATCTACTACTTCCAACAATCCTTTTGTCATTTAATTATTGAACCTATATGGTGCTTATAAATCACAGTAACTGCCAAAGACAGAGACACCTTTCTTTCCTTTTCGTTTATTTATTGTCACGAGTATATGTTAAACCTTATACATTTTTACATTGTCCCTTTACATTTAGCTTCGGAGCCAAGGTAACTGAAACAAAAAACAAGATATTACACTTCTAAGTTCGACGATGAAATTATATACAATAATTTTATTGTAATAAAAAATTGCGATAAAACAAAGAAATTTCCCAGATTCATAAAAGTATATTTTTTGAATACTTGTTAAACTGTTAAAATGTGCTTTGGATTTTACAGTGATTGCCGCTCAAAAAATTGTATTTCTCCTAATACATGTTTGATAAACCTTTTAGTATTTGCTCTAAAATCTCAGGTAAAACAAAAACATGTGTGAGTTTATATTACCTTTCAAGGCCAACATTGACTTGTGACCTTTCACTCGGATCGAGTCTTTATATTGAAATTATCATGTTCTGCAAGCTTTTTTCTTCGGAACGGAAACTAAATAAAGGATGTACTTACGTTGTGCAGCCTCTCTGGAACATTATTGGATATGTATTCCGCGATGGATCTGGCAATAGGGTCGTAGATTGGCGCTTTCCGTTGTTTCTGTGGAGCTGAAAAGAAATAAAAACATACAAATTGGTTAAAGAGAGACCTAAAAACAGCGCTCATCAACAAGTTATACAATATTACCATGGGTCTGAAAGCAGAAACCAGAAAGCGGAAATTCGAAAGCTTTAAAAAGTCAATTATGATACGTAACCAGTTATAAGTATTTAAGAGAGGCGAATTAAAACAGACAATGGGTGCATACGAAACTTCTTCCACATTACACCAATTTAAAAAGATTATAAAAATATCCATGTTTATTTTAATAATTGATTGGCAATTCGATGCAGATATTTAGGGTGGTGATAGTACTGATAGTAGAGGTGGTAAGTTATCATTTGTCCAAGGTTTCCTACTTAAAGGAGTTGCATCTTCGGCATCTACATGAAGCATAAATCGACAAATATTAATTATTTTGACTCATGTGATCATTCACCTTTCTTCAAAATATACACTACCGTCCAAAAGTTTGGAAGCAGTAAGGAGTTTTATAAAAAAAGATAACGCATCTAACCCAGGGATTTATTTCAATAAAATACTTGTTAAATCATAAATTAATATGCTCTTCAACAATTTTGTCATTGGTTTGGACAGTCACAAAAGTCTGAATTGTATTTTGCTTTCGTCAAAATTACCACCTTTCTTTTTAATCACTCCTAAACAAAGTTTTGGCATCCTTCTTACTAATTTATCGAAATATTCTGTGCTCAAATTTTTTTCATTCTTCTTGAAGGTATACTCATAGTTGCGTAGCGCTAGTTGGAGAACGATTTTTCACCCTCCTGTCGAGCTCGTCCCACACCAGGTCGATCGGAGACAAATCTGGTGATCGAGCTCGCCATTTCACGATTTTTATTACTTTTTCTCGTTCTTTTCTTATTAAAAATTCTTGGCACAATTTCTATGTGCGTTTGGGGTCGTTATCCTGTTGAAAAGTGAAGTTGGTGTCAATAACATCCAGCCCAGACGGTATAGCATTTTCCTGAAGAATCTTCATATAGCCTTCCTTGTTCATTTTTCCATCTATCTTTACCAGACCATCAGGTTTACTGCCACCAACACATCCCAAAACCATTACGCTACCACCACCGTGCATGACAGTTGGCACAGTGCACGCTTCCAAAGTCCTCTCGTCCTTTGAGCGACGCACGAATACTCGTCTATTGAATCCGAATCTTTGAAATTTAGATTCATCTGTCCAAAGGACCCTATGTCACTGCTCGATCGTCCAGTTTCGGTGTTTGTTGGCCCATTTTAGTCTATCCTTCTTATGTTTGGATGTTAATTTGGGTTTTTTAGCCACTACACATCCTCTTAGTCCTGCAAACAATTATCGTCTTTTAACGGTGGTAGTTGATGTTGGCGTTTGTCGTGTCTCATTTAACGCAGCAGTGATTTGTGGAGCAGTTAGATGTCGATTTCTTTTAGACGACAGTATAATGAAGTTGTCCTCTTGACTTGTTGAGGTTTTTGGTCCTCCAGTCCTTTGGCCTGTCCTCAACTTTTCCAGTTTCTCTTTTCCTTACACGGCTATAATGTTACACATTTACACGAAATGACGAGCTTTTTCGCAATTTGCCGCTCACTGAATCCTTCCCCACTAAGAGTACAGATAGCACTTCGCTGTTCTATAGTAAGCTGTCTTCCGTTAGGTTATATTTGCAACAGACTTGTCGTCAAATAGGGAAATGTGACTGCTTCCAAACTTTTGGACGGTAGTGTATACTGGCAAAGTAATGGTACGGAAGCAGACCAGTCGTGTGCGCAGTAAGCCACACCTTCCACTGCGAAATACCGTATTGAGACGATTTGCAACAGTGTAGGTGGAGGCTGTAGGATCTTGTTTACCATTTCGAAATGTTTGGTCCTCATCTTATATGGTCAATTTTATAGAGCCTACCACCTCTACTGTCACCTCTCCAAATATTTAACGAATTACCAATCACCCTGTATAAGAAGCGGAGCATTTTTTATACTTATTTATGGTTGATCTAGAAGCAGTGATATTTAGGCAAATCCTAGGTGTTAAAGTACCTGTAAGTATACGACTCATATCTCCATATGCCAAGTGTGACTTCTCCCAATTTTCGGCTTCGATTTTCTTCGCTCGAGTGGTGTAAGTTGCTGTTCTTGGCTTAACTAGGTTTCTAAAATAACGAAGATGATTATTGCTGTCATATAACCTAACTGCGAAGCTTACTGTGCTGTAAGCTGTAAGATTTCTGTTTCACGACCCTTCGACTCAATTTGCTTCAAGTGAAACGGCTGCAAATTGTAATGACCGATTTCTGTCATCACCGGAGTTTATACAGGGTAACTGCTAACTCGACCACTTTCCTGCAGGTAGTGATAGAGGGACTCAAATGCAATAGATTTAACCCCCCATACGTGATTCCGAAAACCGATAGTTTTCGAGATAATTAACATCTAATGTTTTTCAACGGTATGTCCAAATTTCCACACTACATCCAAAATTTAGACAAAACCCTGCTGTCGATTTCAGTAATTTCCAATTTAGTTTTTTACTGACACATACGCAAATCTAATTTTGTATTTAAATGTGTAAAAATAAGCAGTTTCAATATACACACAATTATTTAAAAAATAAAGAACAACATTTTTACATTCACCGTGAAAGAAAATTGTCTGTCAAAAAAAGATACACAACCAGTCAAACAGATTATTTTAAAAACTTCCTTATCTGATGGCCTATTCCAAGGACAAGAATGACAGTACAACCACAAGTAATTATTTAACAAAATTTATCAACATAATACAGAATCATCAACAACATGATATTCCAGCATGATGCTTGTCCAACACATTACCGTATCACAATTCGGATTCGGCAGTTGTTGGACAACACATACCCGAACAAATGGATAGGGAGGGGTGAACCCATCCCATGGCCTGCGCGGAGCCCAGATCTGACACATCTTGATGTTTACATCTGGGGTCACATGACGGCATTGGTTTACGAGGCTCCAGTTAATACTGCTGACGAACTAAGGCAAAAAATTATCAATGCGGCGGAGGAGATGAAACGAACTTTTTCAACACGAGTTACAAAAACCGAAGTGAGGAAGCGGATCCGTACTTGTATCCGAAATCAAGGGCAACACATTGAGCAAGATCTCTAGAAACTTTGAGTGGATTTAATTTGTTTTACCTGGATAAAATCATCGACCGCATTTGCAAACATTCTAGTATGTAACTGAGTTATCAATAGTGATTGTACTGTCATTGTACTGTCAAGGTTATTAGGTAGGAAAGTTTTTTTAGCGATTTGTTCAACCGTTTGTATAATTTTTTTTGAGCTAGATAATTGTCTTTCACGGTGAATGTAAAAATTTTGTTGATTATTTTTATATTTGTATTTAGTTTGGAACTGTTTAGTATGTTGAAACATTTTAATACTGTTAGCTTTGTGTATGTGTTAGTTAAATACTAAAATAAAAATTATCAGAATCAACAACAGGTTTTTTTCTTAGTTTTGGATCTAGTGTAGAAATTTGGACATTTGGTTGAAAAACATTAAATGTTAATTATCTGGAAAACTATCGGTTTTCGGAATTACGTATGGAGGGTTAAATCTATTACATTTGAGTCCCTCTATCACCTCTTGCAGGAAAGTGGTCGAGTTACCAGTAACCCTGTATACCGCAAGTAAGGAGGTATACATAAGTAGCATGGAAGGAGTATGTTGAGTTTTTTAAAATCTTAGACATCAAGTAAATTGAGAGATCGTGAAACGCAAAATTACATAGGATGGAAGTCTTTCGTAGTTGAAGGCCCGTTCAAACAGAGAGCGTTCTAGAACGCGACGTTACGGAGTTCTCTAACAATACAACGCTGTAACGGGGTTTGAGAACGCCGTAAAGCCGCGTTCTAGAATGCCCTATGTTTGACCGGGCATTAGGCTCATTTATGCTTGAATTGTACGTTTCGTATTAATCTTGCTCTTGTGTGTAATACCGGTTGCCTATACCTGTTACCTTAATGTTAATTTCTGACTTGGCAACACTGCAACTATTGCGTAACTAAACGAACCTTTCTAGAAAAGGAGAGTCTTGAACAAGTGTTCATGGGAACCAGACGTAAAAAAACGTTGACCGTGATTCCTCGCTAGTACAACGCGTCCGCTCTGGAAGCCATTATTCCAGAATAAATAAATTAAAAGTAACTTGCGTTTTGTTACACACGCCAAGCGTTTGGCCACCAATAAGGAGCAAGTGCCCCATTTTACATGGTCACTTCGAGCCGCGATAGACTTCTCAGAAGCAGCAGGAAGCACGTGGTTTCGTGGGAAACAGCAAATGAAATTCTTCTTGTGAGGTAACAAGAAACAGCAGCGATACGACTCTTGCGAAGTAGCAAGAACAAACTAGCAAAACGACTCTTGCGAAGCAGCAAGAACAAACCAGAAAGGCACGACTTGCGAAGCAGCAAAATCTACAGCGAATCTACCAAATCTACTTCACATACAGTCCACAAAGCGTATGCGACGGGCATACGAAAGCGATAAAAGACATACAAGTCAACACACAGCGAGGATCACAAAGCAAGGCCTGAAGACGGGCATCCAGCGACGAAACACAGGAACATTCACACCCACGCACGACAACTGGAGGCAGTTAAGTGCCAGCGAAGAAGCAGCAGCAGCGAAGTCAAGTGAGAGAACAAAGACAGTCGCCAACTTACTGTAAGTCACTTCCTATTTCCTTCCCATTTCCCAAACTTATATCACTAATTGGATAAGTTTTAAAAAATGTCTGATAGCGAGATAAAAGCCTTAAAGATTAAAAGAGGCACATTAAAGGCCCAACTCACTAGATTCAAAAACTTTTTATCTACGTTCGACGAATATGAATCAGAAGTGGAAGAATTAGAGTCTCGTGTATCTGATTTAAACACTATTTTTAGAAATTTTGATGATATACAGGGCCAAATAGAATGCCTTAACCCAGACGAAAGTAATGAAACTGAGCGCGAAACTTTTGAAAACACGTATTATAAAGTCAAAGCGGAAGCAAAAAAATTAATTAACAGATTGAGGGGAGATGATACAGCTTTAGAATTTGGTCCGGGAGCAACACCACCCTCGCCTGGCCACAGTAGCGGTGGTAATGGAGGGCTGCGATCTATTAGAGACAGGGTAAAGTTACCGGTAATGAATTTACCGGAATTTCATGGTGCGTTCGACCAATGGCTAAATTTTCAGGATATTTTTAGTTCATTAATCCACAATGATGCAAATTTGGATAACGTCGAGAAATTTTTTTACTTAAGATCATGCCTGAAGGGCGAGGCAGCTCAATTGATTCAATCGTTAAAAACCACAGAAAGAAATTATGAAGTAGCGTGGAACCTTCTAAGGGAAACGTACGAAAATAAAAGATTAATTATAGATAATCATATCAAGGCATTGTTTGAATTATCACCGGTTAAAACGGAATCGCATACTTATTTGAGGAAACTGATAAATAATTTCAATAAAAATTTGAATGCTATAGAAGTGTTAATAGATTCCCAAGAATTATGTCATAGATTACTTATACATTTATTAGTTAATAAATTAGATAGTGTCACACGCAACAAATATGAGGAACATGCTGAAAATTTGGAGAATTTAACAGTAACCGAGGTCATTGCGTTTTTAACTAAAAGGAGTAATATACTGGAAAAACTGTATAACAAAGGTAATAAACCGAAATCGGATAGAAACTTCACGCGTGAAGAGCGGTTAGTTTGCAACGTAAACACCAATAGCCATAATAGTTGCGCCTTTTGCGGAAAGAGTCATTTAAATTTCGATTGCAAAAATTACAATAAGCTGTCTGTGAAGGAAAAATACGATTTAATCAGTAAATATAGACTGTGTAGTAATTGTTTACGGCCAGGTCACTATCGAAGGGATTGTCGATCATCCGGTTGTAAAAAATGCAATTCCAGACATCATATAAGTTTGTGCAGACAGGCAAATTTGGTAAAGGATTCTGAATGGGATAATTCAGTGTCGAATTCCAACGGCAACAGTGTGAAGACAACGTCTGGCGGCGCGGGCCAGGGAAGCGAGGTAAGGGGGAACGGAGATGTTCGGACCCTAGAAAAAACAATACCGGCGAGGGCTGGTGCGATACCTGTGACAGAAGGTCAAGATCGTAACCGAAAATCAGCTGATGATTCTATTTTTAACCATAATTCGGGGCGCGCTGTAGTTACGACGACAATACATACTGGAGCGGTATCCAGTGGCGTAGAGGGTGCACAAATAAACGGCGCTAAGGCGGGCGCGGTTATTTCAGCGCATACTGCGAGACATTTTAATAAGGTAATTCTAGCTACGACATACGTAATGGTGCGCGATGCACACGGTAAGTTGGTGAAATGTAGAGCATTGTTAGATCCGGGATCCATGTCAAATTTCGTAACCAAAGAATTCGCAAGGCAGTTGGATTTGAAAACAACCGACGTAACAGTAGAAGTTGAAGGCGTAAACAGAACGGCGAGTTCAATATTTGAGAAAATAGAAGCTACGATATTTTCGATAGATCAGAGATATAAAACTCGAGAAAACTTTTATATTCTTGACAAAATCACTAACGATTTACCAATAACCTCATTTGATAAATCATTGGTAAAAATCCCTGACGGTATAAAGCTTGCGGATGAGCATTTCAACGTGTCTTCACCAGTTGAAATGTTATTAGGTGCAGATGTTTATTATAGAGCGGTCAGAATAGGACAGATAAAAGAAGGTAGAAATGATCCGGTTATATCTAAAACTGCGTTCGGTTGGATAATCGGAGGGTACATTAGCGCGATTGGGAAGTCCCAAAAAACAGTCTCTATGTTAGCGATAGCGAACGAACAATTGCACCAGGAAATAGAGAAATTTTGGCGAATAGAAAACATAGATGAGGAACGCAAATTTACGGCTGAAGAGCTAGAATGTCAAACACATTTTGAAAAAACTTATACTCGCGATAGAACTGGGAGGTTCGTAGTAGCGTTACCATTTAAAGAGAATGTAAATCGACTAGGAGATACAAAACAAATGGCGGTTCAGCGATTTTTTAACTTAGAAAAAAGACTGGATAAAAATGATGAAATGAAACGGATGTATATTGATTTCATGCGCGAATACGAACGTTTGGGACATATGAGCGAAATTGATCCAGATTCCGATGTTGAGGAAAAAACGGTTTATCTTCCCCATCATGGCGTATTGCGTGAAAGTTCAACAACAACGAAGTTGCGAGTCGTGTTTGACGCGTCTGCGCAGTCAGATACCGGCTTATCACTTAACAACGTTCTGAAGGTCGGTCCAGTCTTACAAAGAGACTTATTCTCAATTTTGTTATCATTTCGAAAACACAATGTTGTAATGACGGCCGATGTGGAGAAAATGTATCGGCAGATACTAGTGACAGACGCAGATAGGAATTATCAGCGGATAGTTTGGCGCGAGAACAGAGATTCGGAGTTGCAGCATTATCGCTTGAATACCGTGACGTACGGCACTGCACCAGCATCTTTCTTGGCGGTACGTGCATTACATCAAGCCGCAAACGACTTCGAAAATAAGTATCCCTCAGCGACAAATATCATAAAACAAGACTTCTACATGGACGACTTGATTTCAGGCGCTGATACTGTTGAGGAGGTAAAACGTTTAAGGTCTGAAATTACAGAAATTTTAAATAGTGCGTGTATGCCATTAAGAAAATGGGCGTCAAATAAGGCTGACGTGCTCGAAGGGATGGGCGCAAGTAACAAAAACTTTGAAATATCTGGAGATAAGACATCAAAAATATTAGGTCTGTCGTGGGACGCTCGTAACGATACATTTAGTTACCCAACAGAAATAGAACCAGTTTCCAGGGTTACTAAACGCACTGTCTTATCCGCGGTTGCAAAACTGTTTGACCCATTAGGTTTGGTAGGTCCGATAGTGGTCAAGGCCAAATTGATAATACAAGCGTTATGGCGCGAAGGGTTCAACTGGGACGAATCTATATCCGTTGAATTACACACTTCTTGGACAAATCTGCTAAATGACTTATCAAACATAGGTGAAATTACTATACCGAGGCAAGTAACGCAAACCAAATTTGAACGAGTCATTTTACACGCGTTTTGTGATTCATCCGAACAGGCGTACGGCGCGTGCGTGTACGTGGTAACGGTAAATGAACATGGCGAGCGGCAATCAAATCTGCTTTGCGCGAAGTCGCGCGTGGCTCCCTTGAAGACGATTGCTTTACCCAAGTTAGAACTCTGCGGAGCGGTGTTGTTGGCGGACTTGGTACAAAGGGTCGTCGAGCAAATTGACATCAAATTTGATGAAAAATACTACTGGACAGACAGTATGGTCGCGCTGTCTTGGATAAAAGGGAATCCTAGTAGCTGGAAAACATTCGTGGCGAATCGCGTGTCCCATATCCAAGATAAAACTCACAAACACGACTGGCGTCACATCAGATCGGAACTAAACCCAGCGGACCTGTTGTCACGTGGAACAAGCTTGAGCGTGCTTAAAGGTTCAACGTTGTGGTGGAATGGTCCGGAATTTTTACTCTCGTCTGAAGACAAATGGCCGGAAAACAAATATACTGAGCCAACTGACGTCCCGGAGAAACGAAAGTCAGTACAACTTTGTTTTCTCTCAAACAGCGGCTTAGACGATTCAATTTTAGAGAGATATTCAAGCTTGTCAAAATTACAACGCGTAGTTGCTTACATTTTGAGATTTGCGAACAATTCTAAAAACAAATTAAATGCTAAGCGCACGGGGGATTTATCAAGAGAAGAGCTAGATAAATCTTTAAAGGTTCTAATAAGAAAGGTTCAGGCGTCTTCCTTTCCCGAAGAAATTCACTACTTACACAACAACAAACCGCTACGTAAGTCCTCCAAATTACTATCTTTGAGTCCTTTTTTGGATGACGAGGGACTTCTAAGAGTAGGCGGTCGACTAAACAAATCTTTGTGTGATTATGGAAAGAAACATCCTTATATATTGCCTTCTAAACACGTTTTCACAACACTAGTGATAAATCAAGAACATGAGAAATGTTTGCATGCAGGAGTGTTAACCGTTTTAGCGAACATAAGAACTAAATTTTGGCCAATACACGGTAAGAGCGCTGTTAGGGCTAATTTGCGGAAATGTGTAATATGCTTTAGGGCTAGGCCATCTAGCGAAGCCCCAATTATGGGCGAAATTCCTACAGATCGATTAACACCTGGTAGACCATTTTTGACTGTAGGCGTGGACTTTGCAGGTCCCATCTTGGTCAAGGATGGTACTTTAAAAACAAGAAAACTCGTCAAGGCTTATATTTGTGTTTTCGTGTGTTTTACCACGAAGGCTGCGCACTTAGAGCTAGTGGGCGATTTAACAATTTATTCTTTTTTAAACTGTTTGAAACGCTTTGTTGCCAGGCGAGGGTTGTGCAAAACCATATATAGCGACAACGGTTCAAATTTTGTAGGCGCGAAAAATGAAATGATTAAGACGGCGAATTGGATTCAACAAAATATCTCAAACGAGCAAATACGTAGTTTTTTACTTGATAACCAAATAACGTGGAAATTTATACCTCCTCGATTACCGCATCAAGGTGGCCTATGGGAGGCTATGGTTAAATCTACAAAAACTCTTTTGGTTAAAGTCATGGGAAATGCTTACTTAAATTTTGAGCAACTGTACACTGTCCTGTGCCAGATTGAAAGCATACTAAACTCCAGACCTTTGACACCAATTTCAAACGATCCCAAAGACTATTCTGTCCTAACACCTAGTCATTTCCTTATAAGTGACACTATGTTGGCTATACCGGAACAATATCCTGAAGATACTACTCCAGTAAATCGTTTAAAAATGTACGAGCGTCTTCAGGCCATCACATCTCATTTTTGGCGGAGGTGGTCTAAGGAGTACCTCACAACTCTTCAGCAGAGGACCAAATGGCGACGGAACCAGCCTTCAAAATTGAAGGTAGGCGATTTGGTTGTCCTGAAAGAGGATGACTTACCTGTGCAGCAATGGCGACTTGGTAGAGTTTGCGAGCTCCACCCTGGCAAGGACGATGTGGTGCGCGTGGTGAGTGTTAAAACCTCTAGTGGCGTCACCAAACGTGGGGTAGTAAAGGTGTGTGCGCTACCCATGGACAGTGAATAACTATTGAAATTGTGAAACTTTGTTGGCACACATGTTATAATTTATGTGCCTCAGATTTATGTTTAGTTTGATGTTTTTTCGGTTATTTATACAACTTAACTATACCTATTGATGATTTGAAGCATAGTTCAGATATGTGTTACTTTTCTTATTGTACTTTAATTGGTAGTTTGATTTATCGTTGAGTTATTGTACTGATCTACTGATCCACTGTACATGATATATTGTTCTATTTCTACTTTGTTAAAAGCTAGGGCTTTTAAGGCGGGCGCGATGTACGTTTCGTATTAATCTTGCTCTTGTGTGTAATACCGGTTGCCTATACCTGTTACCTTAATGTTAATTTCTGACTTGGCAACACTGCAACTATTGCGTAACTAAACGAACCTTTCTAGAAAAGGAGAGTCTTGAACAAGTGTTCATGGGAACCAGACGTAAAAAAACGTTGACCGTGATTCCTCGCTAGTACAACGCGTCCGCTCTGGAAGCCATTATTCCAGAATAAATAAATTAAAAGTAACTTGCGTTTTGTTACACACGCCAAGCGTTTGGCCACCAATAAGGAGCAAGTGCCCCATTTTACATGAATCACTAGACATCTTGACAAAAATTGGGGTAACGCTTTTCCTCAACCCGTCAAACAGGCCTGTTTGGTACAAACAAAGGAATGCTGTAATGCCGAGTTAGAGAATGCAGTAACGCCGCGTTATAGAACGCCGTAACGCCGTGTTATAGAACGCTGTAACGCCGCGTTATAGAACGCCGTAACGCCGCGTTATAGACAGTAGCGTAACTTCAAATTCGGCCCCCCCCGCAAGATTCTTCCCGGGCCCCCCCGCAAGAAATTTTCCGTGGCTTTTCTTTTCATAATATATTATGTATACATACAGGGTAAGCCCTAATTTAAAATAAAAATTTTTCTCGAATAACTTTTTTTCCCGAAAACTGAAAAATAAGTGAGATACAGAATCAAATCACCTAGCCTGTTTGTGTTTATGTTTAGTTTTTATGTCTGTTTATGTTTAGTTTTTCGCTCAAATTTTTGTCTTATGATCAGGCAATTAATGCACTAATCACATTCAATTTATCGTCGTTAATTCTCAGTTGGTAAGCCTAAAAGTTGCGTTCCTAATAATGTGCCGCTTTTAGTATTTACCAGTTTAAAATCAACAAAGATGAACAGAAAGTGACTACTGCACTATCGACAGGTGCAATGCCTAATCGATAAGACAAATATCGGAGCAAAAAACTAAAGATAAACAGACTAGGTTCCTTGATACACAAGCCCAGATTTACATTTTTTATTCTGTATCTCGTTTATTTTTCAGTTTTCTGAAAAAGTAGTTTATTTCAATGACATATGAACAGTTATAAAAATTATCAACTCATCCTGTATATATTAAATAGGAAATATTGGGGTTGTGGCCAAAATTTTGAAAATAAAAACGGGTCACTGCATAAAGGAGACTATGGCATTAACTGTCAAGCTGTCGGCAATTTTTATTGCCATCTTCAGGGGTTAACGTTGAGGTTTGCTCACAAAAACAGCAATATGCATTGAGTCGCAGGCTTTAAAATGCAATTCTAGAGACAAAAAACGTCAACATTTTTTTGGCTAATTTAACTCGGTGTCTTCCACAACACAGGTCACACAGACAACCAACACACATTATGTAGGTGTAAAATACAAACTAAACAACGACCTTATATGTTTTAATCACCAAAAAAAAAAAAACAAAATCGTGGTATGAAAACACATATTTTTTTATTTAATTATTTTTAGAAAGTCGTTGTTTAGTTTGTATTTTACACGTTTGGGTCAGTTGTTAATGTGACCTGTGTTGTGAAAGACACCGAATTAAATTAGCCAAAAGATTTTTGACGTCTTTCCTCATTTTTCCATTTACTGCGGATTCTCGGCCGATTTTTAGGGTTTAGTTTAAAATTCAATACTGTCCCACTTTCACTGATGGGTATGCATCTTGGGGTTCATAGGTTGAAATATTATTTGTAAAACATACTAACATACAAGGAAAGTGACCTTTAATTTAGTACTTTTTTGTTGCACAAACGATGGTGGTTGAGGAGTCTGGGCCTCGAGGACTACGGGGCCCCCATAACCTCGGGGCCACCCGCAGCTGCGGGCCCTGCGGGCCCTTAGTTACGCCACTGGTTATAGATCGCCCTCTGTTTGACCGTGCCTTAAGTGTTCCATTGTATTGAGATGTACTGGTCTTTCTATTTCTAATTTGAAAAAGATGTCTAATATTGTAAGTTACACGAGCGTGTTGTCTCCTTACCCTTGCAGTTTAATTGCTGAATTCATTACCGAATAGAAAGGGTCTTTAGTTTCTGCAACCTTCTTGTGATCAGATTTGCTGCGAACGTTGGCAGCGTGTGGACGAGATTGCTGGCTTTGTGGACGAGTTTTCTGGTTGGAGGCAATAGGACGACTTTTTTGGTTAGCAGTAGCTGAACGAGTCTGTTGTGTACTAGATTTCGTTGGTTCCCTGAAATAAAGATCAATTCCTTCATAAAATTTGAGGTGTGACTAAATAACAAAAAGAAATGTATCAGGTAGTTTGTCTTGGTACTTTCTACGTATTGTCAAAAAATGCTTAAGATGGCTTGTGGCCAAGAATGAATGAAGATGATCCAAAAACCTTGTTGATGCTGTTCTGAACATTCCAAACCTCAGGTTATGCCCAGAATAATTATTGCTACGTAACTGTAGTTTGCAGATATTTTTGCTGATGCCACTCAGCATGCCATTGTCGGTGTTCTTGGCACCAATCTAACCGTTGGCGACGTTGAGTTGCCGTGAGTGGAAGCACTAGATGCGGATGATATGATCCTAACCGCATTTCACTCAATCTGTGATACACCCTGTGGATTCGAATGGGCTTCCCTATAGCTGCATTCTGCATACCAAGCGTTAGCAACAGCTCGAGTGGAACGCATTCTGTCTCGAAGGACCAGTAGTCGTAGATGACGATCTTGCCGGTCTGTAGTTCTTCTACGTGTTCCAGAACCTCTATCTCGCTGCATTCGCCCTTCTGCGATCCATGCGCGCCATGCTGCTACAACTGTAGCCACGCTACGCCCCATGGTTGCAGCCAATTCCTCTGATAGAAGCACTACGTTCTCGTTGGCCTACACTCCGACCCGAAGGGTTTGACTGCGTAAACTGGAGCTGTCGTCTTCCAGGGGGCGTCTCTCGCTACATTTGCAACAGATATCATCGTTTTTGAATCGACATAAAGCCATTACTGTATTAAATACAGTTCTTAGCTACTGAAAATCATTCTATCAGATTATTTTCTTGAAGGCAAATGATAAAATAATCAGCGAAATAAATAAATATATATGTCGTGCTTTTTTCTCCGCAGCTAACTTAAACTAATACCTACCTTGATTTTTGGGGGTATGATGATTTGAAGCTAGAGTGTAACGTTATTATTCTAGGTTCTTGTGGATCCGCATCTTTTTTTGCAGATGAAGTTGTAGTTACCGGAATGTCTTTCTTCGGAATTTCCTTATCGGTAGTTTTGGTAAGTGTTTTCAGAGGAGAATATGGCCGATGGGTCTTTGGTGTAATTGTTGCTGAATACGCTTTTCTTCTTAGCGTTGGATCCTTGATGCATCTGTAGAAAAAGGTAAGTTAGGTTAGGTTAGGTTGAAAGTGAGTGGGGCAGCGATGCCTCCTTCCACTGCGACTCAATTGTGATTATTGTGGCTCACACCTTTTTAGAGTTCACCGTACAGTCCGCACCTCTTTACGAAGGCGATCAACGTGAAGGGTGAAACTTCCTTGAAGTCATGAGGTTCCAGTTGGGCAAATCCGAATATCTGGAACCTAGAATTATCCAGTACTGGACAGGAGCAAAGAATATGCTCTGCTGTTTCGTCCTCCACGTAGCAGAAGCGACGTCCATAGTTTGAAGTTTGTTTAAGACCCAACTTCCGCATATGGTTCCTTAGACGACCATGTCCCGTCAGCAGACCGACCAGAATGCGGAGATCGTACCTGTTACATTCCATGATCCTTGGGGGGGGGGGGGCTGACTCGAGGTGTATCTTATAAACGCCTCCGAGTGCAGTAGCCCTGGTGTATCTCGCCAGTTCAGGAGTGCTTTCCTCACTGCCCAGTCCGAGATGGTCTTTTTAGCGGTGCTTTTTGCAATGCCCGCAAATGGTTCTGGTCCTGTGAAGACAGATTCAGTTCCTCCTCTTGCTAGCGCGTCGGCCAATACATTGCCTTCCACTCCGCTGTGACCCAGAACCCAAATCAAGGTTACCCTGTTTCCCGCTCCAAGTTTCTTGAGGAGGTGCATGCAGTTCCATACCAGTCTTGAATCAACCCGACTGGAGCACAGTGCTTTCAATGCAGCCTGGCTGCCTGAAAAGATTTTTATAGATGTGTTTGTCAGGGGCCTTTTGATTAGTTCCCTGACTCCCAGCTCTATGGCAATAATTTCTGCTTGGAAGACTGTAGTATACCTCCCAAGGTTGACTGAAATTTCAACTCTTGGATTGGTACCAACTATTCCCGTTCCTGCCCCCAGTTCAGACTTGGAGCCATCAGTAAATAGCGGAAGATCGGAGGGTGATATGAAACCGTCCCTCCTCCATTCGTCCCTGCCTGGGAGAAGGACGTTATAGGATCGTTCTATATGCGCTTGGGGAACCATATAGTCCGAGACCATTCCGAGTACATGATGATGAGTTATTTCACTCATTATACCCGTTGTGTCTGGTCCTAGTTCCGTTTTGTCAGGTCTGCCGGTTGATAGCAGTCTGTAGGCGACCACTTTTGCAACTCTTTCCACCTCAATGAGAAGAGGTGTTAAGTTTAGGCTAGGGTCTCCATGGCTAGCGTTGGTGTGGTAGACATGACTCCAGTGATGGCCAAACAGGCGGTGCGTTGCACTGCCGCCAGCCTGACTCTGGCTGTCCGTTGTAGGCATTTCTGCCACCAGATGACAGCGCCATATACTCCCAAGGTAAGTGATAAGTGTATTGTTAAAGTAATAGTTAATGTATTGGGTAATTTGTTTTAATTTACAATAATTTGGTCATTCAAAATCCTGAGGAATTGGTTTGGGATGACATCAATTGAACTCTTTAGAACAGCGGCAAACAATGTTAGGATTACCGTGGTAATATCCAACTTCCGCTAGGAGATGGAACTTGAAGAAGAAGAGGTTATAGCAGTTGTGACGTTAGCAGTGAAAAAAAAGACATTTGGAAGAGGCTAGTTTGGGGCGTTTTGAGTTCTACATCTTCAGAGCGAGCCATTTGGGTTTTGACTGCCGTGTAGAACATTCTTCATGATCGCATCTGTAGAAAATGGGTGAAGGAATATTTTGCATATATGGTGCTGACTTACCTATAATCTATTAATGGAGTTATCCTTGCCTGATGTTGGGTGTGCTTGTAGTCGTAACTACTTTGAGTAATTACAATTTCTTTTGATTGTACAGATGTTTCGACGTGCTTAGGTCTCATGTTGGCCACTGTCTTCCTGCTTACGTGCATTGGAGAACTCTCGGGTCGTACCATTTCTGGTGCAGCCGTTTGCTGGCTAGGCACTGGAAGACGTGGTGTACAGTAGTCCATTCTATGATAAAATGAGTGAATGATTGTGAGAAGCAGTGCGTAGGTCATACGAAACTTTTTTGCAAACTTGATAAGTATAAAGAGAATACCTAATGGGAAAAATAATGTTATTTTTTCAAAGTATTCTCAGCAAGCCACTATGACCCCTTAAGGCGGTTGGTCACCTTTTAGAAACACTCTATATTGTGCTTAATAATTACTTTATAATGTTCTTGTGTATTCGGACACACCAATATGATGTGTTTGATCAGTTATTTTTGATTTTTTTTGAAATTTTGAATCTTTTTTGTGTAGTATTTCTCCGATACTACGTCCGCCTTTACGTGAAATATACATATGCTAGAAGGTTGTAATTTAGCACTTATAATCAGCTGCACTATATCTGTGACAAGAATGTGATACTTTTTACATAGCTCAATTTTTTCAAAAAAAAATTTGGCTGGGTGGATTACTGCTCATTATTTTTCAATTTTTTTGAAGTAGAGTCACGTAATCATGAATCTTTTACCCAACCGCAAAATTTGATTGCGATACTCAAAACAGTGAGGGAGAAAAGACCGAAAAACTATTAAAAAATCCCTATTGACACGCCCCACACTGATCCTGCCCATTTCTCACACCTAGATGGTTATTCGCACGCGGTGTTGCCAAATCGTTAGGGACATTGCTACCGGTGCTAGCGACTGGCGGCAGGTACGGGTTGTCTGGTCATCATAAAAAAGTTGCAAAGAGCCCGCCGCTCGGCGGCCCATTGACGATAGGTAACGAGCGCCAAGTGGTGCGGCGGGCGGCGGCGGCGGCGTGGCGGTGTCGGTGGCGACTTTGTAACATGCCGCTACAATAAGGGGACTAAGAAAACGAAGTTTTTGTTCGCAAAAGGAGATAGGTTCCTTTATTTTAATTTTTAAATACCTATACATATATGTATTTAGTTCTCTGAAGCCTGTCTTTCAGAGTGCATGTTCTTGGAGTAATCCAGGCACGTATCCAGGATTTGGTTTTGGGGGGGGGGGGGGTCCAGATTAGAGCTGCCACCCTAAATTTGCTGTCGCAAAAATTTGTGGATACGTTTTTTTGGACGGCATTATATAAGGTTTCGGGGGGGGGGGGGGCGTCAGGACCCCCTGGACCCCCCTAAATATGTGCCTGGCGTAATCCCAGTATTTTTTAATAGTCCTTGTTATCATTGTTATTTCGTTATCCCTTTTGTTATTAGTCGTTATTGCTTTGTGCTGCTCATTTTGCAAATCGGTACATGGGCGGCGTAGTAATTCGCAAAAAAACAAAAAAATCAAATATTCCTCAAGCTTCGTTTTTAGAGGTTTTAGGTGTTCCTGATCATTTTCTACTTTTTTTTTGGGTGGGGTGAGATTTGGGGTGGTTGGGGGTTGTAAATTTGAAAAATTTGTTGTATTCATAATATACTGCCCACTGACCCGTGAAGGAAGGCCTAGCAACATAAATAACTTTTGTAGGTCCATCCGAACATTGCCTTTTGCGTACGATGCTTTTGCCCATTGCAGAAACCAAAGGACTAAGAATTTTTTCTGGTGTAGACATACGAGTATTGCTTCAGATCGTATTGTGTAACGAGGAAACTGTTGAATTTATTTTAATTAAATCTTAACACGGTATCACTACCGTGGCGAGGATAGAAAATGCGTACGATTTTTATAAATCGTGCCAGAGGCGGCGCAGAAATAATAAAAAAAAACAAAAATATAAAAACAGCTCAAACTTCGTTTTTAAGCGTTTTAGACATTCCTGATAATTTTCTAGGTTCTTTTTTGGGGGGGGGGGGTAAAATTTGGGTCGTTTGGGGGGTGAACGGTTGGAAAACTGAAAAATTTGTTGTATTCATAATAGGCTGTTTACTGACATGTGAAGGAAGACCTAGCGAGATAAATCACCTTTTTTGGACATTGCTTTACCGAAAATTTCTGAAATGCGATTTTAGCTTTTAAAAACATTTAGATGTTTTCCTGAATATTCTCACGTTCAGGTCACTGTTCAGATTTTTCATTTCTTTTTCTATTTGTTCATATTTGGGTGCTGAAAGCTTGAATTTTTGGCACCTCAGTTGTTGATAATCTATTATTATGATAAGAACGGCGGAGCCACGACGACGTGTCATCACTAAGAATCTCAACTCATTCCATCTACTTTTTTACCTGGCTACATACATTTTGGACAGCTAGCATCTGCATTTTGTAAATTTCTGAAAATACTATTTACAATGTTTAAAAAAAATGTTGTAATATATACATATACAGGGTGAGTTTTTAGTACCAGTTTGGTCGATAACTCTATTACTGTAGAAGATAGTGAAAAAAGTTGTATATAAAAGTTGTAGCCACGAATATGCTACTTGCCCAGAAAATATTTAGATCTATACAGGGTAATGCGTAACTACGTGGTGATGCAAACATGCATTTTTTTAAATGAGACACCCTATATATTATTCCATATTCAAATTCTACCAATGATTTCCGTTATTTCAATATAGGGTATTGTTACATTATACAGGGTATTTCAAAAGTTATGACCATTTTTATATCCAAACCACGGTCAAATGAACGTACTGTATATCAAAAAGTAATGAATCAAAAATTATTTCTTTTACATGAGAAGATGAAAAGTATCCTCTAGTTTTAAAATCTGCTATTAAAAAACCCGTGACGCATATTTGTATACAGGGGGATGTAGAATGCAAAATCTAGATTAATCTCTCTTTTTTTAAATGTAACCCCCAATATTTTATTATATCAAAGAATTGCTTTTAATATGCTCTTTCTTTTTTGTATAGCACTTGTTATGGCTGCATTCATTAGTTTCTGAGATATTTCGATTTTTCTACAAATTTTAAATGTACCTTCTATTTGTTTACTAAAATTTATTTATTTTGAGAAAATACTATCAAATTTAGTTTTACCTTAACAAACAACTAAAATATAAGGCCATAATAATACTTAGTCAAGTCAAAACACTGAATTAACGATATAATATAGGTAAAGTGTGCTGAGGAAACAATTTTATAGACGTCATGCTTAATTATCAAGTAGATGTATCAGGTAGGCTATGAAATATCAAACGACACAGTCCAAATAAAACTATTCTTCAATCTTTCAAACGCATTAGTTTTAAACTGCCTCCGTTCTGGATATTGCTGTTCATAGTTGATATATTCTAGAGCCAAGTAGACAATTTCTCCTAAATACCCTCAAAGGAAAAATTAATTAAAAGCTGGTTTTTCACACAGTACGGAATTATTGAGCAGGTTATGAAAACACACAGTACGAAATTATTGAGCAGGTTATGAAAACTGTCATTTTTTCAAGGTACACTTGATAAATCTGCTTGATAATTATGCATGACGCCTACAAAATTGTTTCCTCAGCATACTTGATTATTTAGGGTTTTGACTTCATCAAATAGTATCATGACCTCATAATTCAGTTGTTCGTTAAATAAAAAATAAATTAGATAGTAATTTCTCAAAATAAATAAATTTCACTACACATATAGAAGCTATATTTTAAATTTACCGAAAAATCGAAATATCTTGGAAACTGATGGACGTAGGTACAACAATTGCTATAAAAAGATGAAAGAGCATATTAAAAGCAATTCTTTGAGATAATAAAATATTGGGGGTTATATTTAAAAAAAAGAGAAAATTTGGATTCTGCATTCTACATCACCCTGTATACAAATATGCGTCACGGGTTTTTTAATACCAGATTTTAAAACTAGAGGATACTTTTCATCTTCTCATGTAAAAAAAATAATTTTTGATTCATTACTTTTTGATATACAGTACGTTCATTTGGCCGTGATTTGGATATAAAAATGGTCATAACTTTTGAAATACCCTGTATAATGTAACAACACCCTATATTGGAATAACGGAAATCATTGGTAGAATTTGAATATGGAATAATATATAGGGTGTCTCATTTAAAAAAATGCATGTTTGCATCACCACGTAGTTATGGATCACCCTGTATAAACCTAAATATTTTCTGAGCAAGGAGCATATCCGTGGCTACAACTCATATACAACTTTTTTCGCTATCTTCTATAGTAGTGGAGTTATCGACCGAGCCGGTACTAAAAACTCACCCTGTATACAAATTCTTCTTCTGCTCTCTCCTCCTTCCTCACCTCCTCGATTTTTAAATGACAGGAACAGGAAGATATTTGGGCATGTTTTCTGATGATAATACCATTCTGATACAGAAACCATTCCTTACACCAGAGAGTTTGATATATTGCTGACGAACTATAATTATAACAATCGCTTTTTCAACGAGATTATGTACTAATTTTTCATAGGACCCTGTATTCATCCTTTTGCACATACTCTGATAGTCATTTTCAAATTGTAATCGTTAATCGTACATAACCAATAAATAGCCGTATCAAATTCCAAACCACAAGAAAGGACAGTACACTGAACCCATACCCATATACTAATAAATGGAATAACTATAAATTTGCATTTATAGAAAGTATAAAACTATACAAGAAATCATTTATCCAAAACACACCCAAACCCTCCTTATAAGTTATACCTAGCCAAATAGAACGAAGATATTATATCTATGTCGACCAACGACACCTGTTCCTCCGACGTTTTTTCGGCAGCCTAGCGAATGACGCATATAATTTATGGACCATAAAAAGTCGGCATTTCTTTTTATCAGTGGACTAGAAACCCTTGGCAACGTTGCTGGGACGGCCATACTAGTTTTTGCGGTCTCTAGGTAGAAAAAGGAGGGGCTTCCTCGTAACACTGCGCTGTGTACAGATGCTGCCATCTCGCGGATTTAGCTTTCTAGACAAAGTGACGAACCACGTTAAACTAAATGAACTTTAATTTCCACAGTTGTTCGTTTTATTTGAAATGTTTTCTTTACCATAGAAGTTGCTTCACGTTTGTCCAATAGTGTATTTGTGCTCCTTTTGAATGTTACACTTTAAAAATGAAGTCAAGTTGATTGACTTAGTACTTCCCACACATTACGGTGATACCAGTTTATTATTTTTCAACAGCATGAAGTCATAGTCTGATATCCCCTTGCAACTAACCAACGCCAGCCCCCCGCCCAAATTGTGTTTTGCCGCTAGGTCTTTCCTTCACAGGTCAACGAACAGTCTATTATCAATATTAAAAGCTCTTCAGTTTTATAGCCCCCATCCTCCAACCACCCCACTTTCACCCCCATCCAAAAAAGGTAGAAAAACGAGGTATCAGCTGTTTTCAAATTTTTAGTTTTTTGATTATTGCTACTCTACTACGGACACAACCATCTGCGTTTTCCATCCTCACCACGGTAATAATGTGTCAAAATTTCATTACAACCACTTTGATAGTTTCCACGTTACAAAATACAAAACGATCTGAAGCAATAAATACTCGTATGTATACAGAAAAGTCAAAGTCCCTTAGTTTCGGTAGTAGTAGGCAAGGCAACGTTTGGATGGACCTAGAAAAGTGATTTATGTCGCTAGGCCTTCCTCCACAGGTCAGTGGACAGCCTATTATGAATACAACAAATTTTACAGTTTTGCAACCCCCCACCCCCCAGCCACCCCAATTTCACTCACACCCAAAAAAACACAGAAAATGATCAGGAACCTCTAAAAAGCTTAAAACCGAAGTTTAAGCTGTTTTTATATATTTAGTTTTTTTTATTATTTCTGCGCCGCCACTGGCTCAATTTATAAAAACCATACGCACTTTCTAACCTAGCCACGGTAGTAATACTCTGTCAAGATTTCATTAAAATCAATTCAACAGTTTCCTCGTTACAGAACGTATCTAAAGCAATACTCGTATGTTTACACCAGGAAAAATTCCAAGTCCTTTGGTTTCTGCAATAGGCAAGGCAATGTTCGGATGGACCTAAAAAAGTTATTTATCTCGCTAGGTCTTCCTTCACAGGTCAGTGGACAGTCTATTGTGAAAGCAACACATTTTTCAATTTTACAACCCCCCACCCCCCAACCACCCCAAATTTCACCCTACCCAAAAAAAAGTAGAAAATGATCTTCTTCTTTCGATGCCATATCAGGTCCCCCTAACGTTGGCAATTACAATGGCGAGTTGTTCACGGCTTTTGGCTATCCTGAATAGTTGTTCTGCACTGCTTATTCCTGCCCAGTCTCTCCAGAAAATGATCAGGAACTAAATCTCCTAAAAACGAAGTTTAAGGAGTATTTGATTTTTTTTTGTTTTTTGCTAATTACTTCGTCGCCCATGCACTGATTTTCAAAATTATAGCAGCATTACCTACTACGACCCCACAGCATATTGCTGCCCAAATTTGATCACAATCTATGCTGCGGTTACTGAGATCACGAGGCTAGAAAAACGCGTACAGACAGACAGACAGACCGACAGACGGACAGACCGACGGAAATGAGTGACTTGACTTGATTTTCGTTATGTAGACATCATAAAACGCCCAAAAAACGTATTATCTTAAAGTTGAAAATTTTCGCGATCACAATAATCCTTTCACCTAGCGGTATATGGGAAGTAAAAGGATAAGGTTTCATCCATTTTCGGGCACACTTTGCAAATATATTACAAGAAATACAAAATATACGAAATAAATGCTATATTTTCATTGGTATATGAGCCGATTAATCACAGGTGGTATTTCGTAGGTATTTATAATCTTCTCGAAAATTCCAATTCACATGCCTTTCAAGAACACCTATTAACATTCTCAGGAGGACATTGTGAGAGAAACTACTCCTAGGAGAAACTAAATCAGTCGAATTCAGAAAGGGATCCCAGTTGTTGACTCACCCTATACGGAAGAATGCGTTGATGACAAACGGCTACTCAGAAACGCAAATAATAATAGAGTTCCAGTCCCGGCCTGGACGAACGAGCCGATTTGCGTGACATCTAGAACTCAGACGTCCAGAAGTTTCCAGAACCGACGGTAGCGGCGGTTAGGGTTCTCGGCGTTCACAGGCATCTATATAAGCCGCCGCCAGGCAGCGACAGTCAGTCAATTGAGGGCAGTCCGTGCTCGGTACTAATACGCGACGACGGCGACGTTCCAGTGGCGCGCGCGAAATAAATGAACTGTGACACAAATTAGTGAAGTTCAGGACCAATATAAACTAGTGTAGTGACTTCAGATAAATTAGAGTGTTAAGTATTAGGCTAGGCGTAGTGTACATAGTTAGTGAAAATACTGCAGAAGACAAATATTAGGATGATATACAAATCAAATGAGAAAATACAACAGCATTTAAGATCGGCAAAGGACAAAAAGAATCGGTGGACAACATCAGAGATTTATCGGATACCATGTACTTGTAAAAGTGTATACCTCCATCGGAACAATAAGAGGTCGGTACAAAACTAGAATTTCGGAACATAAATTAAATTGCAGATTAGGTCAAACAAAAAAATCTGATGTAGCTAGGCATGCACTCCAGGAAAGCGGTGACCACAAGTTTAATGAGACACAGGTTCTGGCTACAACCTCCTCTAATTACGCCAGATTGTACAGGGAACAAGTCAAAATACACACAAGAAACAATCACATCAATATATACCTTGGCGATTGGAACGCCAAAGTGGGGAACGAAACAACTGACGATCTAGTAGGACCCCACGGATTGGGCACAAGGAATGACCGGGGTACGCGCTTCGTACAATTTTGTCAAGAGAATAGCCTAATTGTCGCCAATACATGGTTCAAATTACATAAGAGACGATTATATACGTGGAAGTCTCCTCAGGACAGCAAAGAAAAACCTGTCAGAAATCAAATAGACTACGTAACAGTAAACAAAAGATTTCGAAATAGCATTATAAATGCTAAGGCATACCCTGGATGCGACATAGGTTCTGACCATAATCCAGTAGTCATCACTATGAGAATAAAACTAAAGAAAATTCCACAACGAAAACCAACGACAAGAATAGCTTGGGCAACCGTCGATCACAACAAAAAAGAACTATACGAACAACAAGTAGACACACAATTATCCTTTGGAGACAATACGAGAACACACATTACAAACTCCACGAACACCACAAATGATATAGAACAGACATGGGCAAACTTGAAAGACACACTTCGTGAAGCAGCCGAACAAATAATTGGAAAAGAAGTGCGAAAACCGCAAAAACCCTGGATGACGAATGAAATACTAGAATTAATGGAGGAAAGACGCAAAGTCAAGAATAAGCAAGAACGGAAATACAAACAGTTAGACAAAGAAATCCAGAGACACATGACAAAAGCCAAAGAAAACTGGCTGCAAACAAAATGGGATGAAGCGGAACAACTACAGGCCCAACATAAAGATAGAGAATTACACCAGAAAATTAAAGAAGTCGCAGGTCTTTGGAAACCTAGACATGTGTCAGTAATCACAGATGAAAACAATCAAATAGAACTAGAACCCAGTAAACAACAAATTATATGGGAAAAATACTTGCAGGAATTGTTCGGAGACGCAAAAAGAGATAAGGATTATCCAAAAGTCAACAAAGACGACTACCTGCCTATACTGAAGGATGAGGTCATTAAAGCAATCAGGGAAACGAAAAGTAACAAATCACCAGGCGAAGATCAAATTACTGCAGAACACTTTAAACACATAAGTGATAATGCCATCAAGACAATGACTAAATTCTTTAACACTGTTTATGAATCGGGAACAATTCCAGACGATTGGGTAAAATCCACGTTCATACCACTACCTAAAAAGAACAAGGCGAAAAAATGTGAAGACTACAGAACCATATGTCTGATGAGCCACGCAGCGAAAATCTTCATGCGGATAATATTCAATAGAATATACAACAAATGTGATGAATATCTCGCCAGATCACAATATGGTTTCAGAAGGGGTACAGGAACAAGAGAAGCCATCCTGGGTTTTAGTTTTAACTGCAGAACGATATATGGAAGTCCAAAGAAAACTTTATGTGTGCTACGTCGATTATAAAAAAGCCTTTGATAGAATACAACATGAAAAATTAATTGAAGTTCTCAATGAAGTAGGCCTGGATGGAAGAGATATTATAATCATACGCAACACATATTGGAACCACAAGGGATGTGTCAGAGCAGAGAGAGGCAACACAAAGTATATAGACATTCAGAGAGGTGTCCGACAAGGATGTATATTGTCGCCGCTACTGTTCAATGTATATGCTGAACACATAATAAGAAAATCCCTTCAAAACTGTTCCGAAGGTGCCAAAATAAACGGAAGAGTTATAAACAACATAAGGTATGCCGACGACACCGTGATACTGGCAGAATCAGAGGAACAACTGCAATCCTTGATGAACAAACTAGCTGACGAAAGTGCCAGAATGGGTCTTGAAATTAACACTCTTAAGACAAAAACCATGATTTTTAACAGGAATCCGCAAGGTAACAACACTACCAACATAATACTAAACGGAGTGCAACTTGAAACAACGCAACGGTACATTTACTTAGGAAGAGACATAAACAGCCAACTAGATCATTCCAAAGAAATCAAAACGAGAATTGAGATCGCTAGGGCAGGTTTCCTTAACATGCGAAAGTTTTTATGTCACCCGAAGCTATCAATAGCGACGAGGTTAAGGACACTAAAATGTTACATATGGTCTCTACTTTTATACGGTTGTGAAACATGGACAATAAAACAAGAGGACATAAAGAAACTGAACGCCTTTGAAATGTGGATGTACCGTCGTATGCTTAGGATAAGTTGGACCTCCAGAACAACGAACCTCGAAGTGTTAACAAGAATGAACACCCGTGCACACTTAACTGGAACACTTAAAATAAGGAAGACAGCTTACCTCGGACACATAATGCGGCATAAGGAGTACGAACAACTGCAGCTCATTATAGAAGGCAAAATCGAGGGAAAACGCAACATAGGCAGAAAAAAGAAATCATGGTTACGAAATATAAGAGACTGGACCCACACCGACGGAAACACTCTTATACACCACGCCTTGGACAGAGAATCGTATGCCATATTAACCGCCAACCTCAACAGAGACGGCACTTAGGAGGAGTACAGGGAGTCTGTAGAGATTTATAAACAGAAAAACAACTAGTAGTAGCAACATATATAGATATTGGGAAGCAGTACTTTTAAAAAATTTTGGTTCGCCATTCTACCAAAGCTGGTAACTGAGCGTTTAATCTGAGGAACCGACCACTGTTTATGCGACCCGTTTAAAAGCATCATTTATAGGAACCTGCGGATACGGCAACAAACAGACTCTTTTTTTCTGGAACACTCCCGACATTCGGTTTATGCTAAGAAGCAACTTCAATTAAAGAGTAGCAATTTCATTCATTCATCCGAAACCAACCACAGGCGTTTCGCTTTTATTAAAGCTCGTCAGCGTCATTTAGGTCTCAGACGAATAAATGAAATTGCCTGTTAGTGCCTAGCTGGCAAAACTCATACTAGTAGTAGCAACATATAGATATTGGGAAGCAGTACCTTAAAAGGTATTGGTTCGCCATCTATCTACCATAGCCGGTTCCTGAGCGTTTAATCTGAGGAACCGAGCACTGTTTATGCAACTTCATTAACTCAATTAAGGAGTTTCATTCATTCATCCGAAACCAATCACAGACGACGTCGCATATAAACAGTGCTCGGTGCCTCAGATTAAACGCGCAGGTACCAGCTTTGGTAGATAGATGGCGAACCAATACATGTTTAAAGTACTGCTTTCCAATATCTATTTGTTGCTACTACTAGTACGAGTTTTGCCAGCTAGGCAATAACAGGCAATTTCATTTTTTTGTCTGAGACTTAAATCACACTGACGAGCTTTAATAAAAGCGAAACGACGTCGCCTGTGATTGGTTTCGGATAAATGAATGAAATTGCTACTCTTTAATCATAAAAACAACTTCAAAAACAAAGAAGAGGCATGCATACAAGCTCAACAGAATATGGATACCCGCCTTAAGAGACGCAAAGATTTTGGGATGCGCAGGAGTTCCACAGGTTTTGGCGGTGCACAGCGCAGCCGCCCCCTTCTTGGAACACGCCGAACAGGTAACATCACCTTCTGAGGATGCCGACCACTCAGTTGGCGAAACGTCAAGCAGCGAAGCACGCCGACTAAGGCGGCGGAGCGTTTCGACGCCGGCCGAACAGCCCGAGAACCAACAGGGTGCGAAAGTCTTACACAATACGAAATAAAAACTACCATACCTTTTAAGTGCATATGAGAGCATATACGGCCGGTCCGTACCCCTCCTGGAACTCGGTCTTTCAGTGTGAATCTTCAGTGAATCCTTGTCCTTGGTCCTTCTAGCCTCCGCTTCCATTAGTGTTAAAGAGGGCACCCTTTTCACGATTCCGTCCCCGTGCAATTGGTTCAGCTGGAACCTGTGGAGGAGTATGTTGTAGAGCCCTCCGATCTTCCCGAGGGGTTCTTCTTTTATCGCCGCCAGTACTGTATCCATATCTGTATGGGCCATAGTTGCTATCTCCGAGATTATCTAAGCAAAATGTCCATAGTTTAGAAGAGACTAATTTTATTGTAGTTTAATTGTTATAACCGCATAGTGCATACAAAGATAAACGTACTGCTGCATTTCATTACTTTCTACATCATTTTGTTTTTTAGTAATTCCATTCTAAAGTTCAAAGAAAGGAATTCAAATTCAGCCAGTCAGTGCCAACCGCGCGAATCATCACCAGTGCATTGTTGCCAAGAACAGCTCCGACCCGCAGACGGGAACAGAAGACAAGATAGACGAGCCAGCCCGCGTACAGCTCCGGCATTTCTCGCGCCATCAGAATGCGGCAACACAGCACACATATCTGTCTTTTGATTGGCTGTTCGCCTTTAGTGACGTCACTGCCCTGGATAATTCAAATATTTTCCTTATTTTCACGGCTTTCCAGTGCCCAAAAAATCGGAGAAAAAAACGAGATGCTTTTTATGACGTAGGTACTCTATCATATGCAACCAAAAAAAACATTCATGATACTTGTTTCTTTATCTACCTAATTAACGGAAATTTGTTGAATTATATTGTTTTTGATGTGTATCATCTTCTTGAAATTTCTGTTTGTGAGTCTTTTCCTTCAGTCCTCAAAATAAAAATTACGTCTCGTATTAATGAAGTACTTAGCAAAATGTTGCAATCATTTGGTTCACAGAAAAATCGGAAAAAATGAAGGGTACCGGCTGGATTCGAACCAGCGTCTCCGGCATTCTAGACCGACGCGTTACCAACTACATTACGGTCGCCCGTAATGTAGCCGATATACAGCGCCGGCGACAAGGTATCGAGTCCGCCGACACCCACCACTCCCCCGTATCTATCTGCGAACCATGTATTTCAGCCAACTAGATCTCTTTGGATCAGTGGTCCCAGATAACACCAAACAGATTTCGTGAGACTGCTCGGAAAAAAATCGTGAGAACGTGGATTTGACGTTACCACTGTTGGTAGCCTTTATTTACTACTGCCTAAATACTGGCAACGCTGTAAGGAGCTTATATGGCTTACGAGAACTTGTCAAGATTATCTTTATTTCACGTAAATGAATCAAAAAATCACAAGTCATTTGAATAAACGGTCATTGATTCATTGATACGTCTAAATTAAAAAAATAATGGAATTTTTATTGAAACAAACGAAAAATAACACAACATTATACTATACTAAAACATTAATAATGAACAACATGAAAAGAAAAATAATAACTAATGCTATAATGATAACATAACATAGAAAATTTAATCTGAACCTGAATTTGTTTCAGAATTACTTTCGGTTTCTTTTGAATATAACGTTTCACTTTTCATTTTCTGAGGACGCCATTTTTATATTTTTTATTTTAAATAGAAGACCAGAAGATCGTACGAGGTATGGGAGAATTACATATGGCTAGAACCCGTCGCTGATCATTTAAGGCCAATTCATAAACTCGACGTTGGCGCTGCCGCTGCCGTTGGCCGTTGCAACATAAATACATGGAAATGCCTAAGACCATTCATATTCGACGTCCGCCGTTGGCGATGCCGTTGGGCGCGCCGTTCGACATAACTATCTTTCAACTTTTGCCGTCCGCCGTTCGTAGCCACCGTCGTAGCCGGCGTATAATCCAATCATAGTCGTCGGTTACCGGCCATGTGATATTGTTATTATTGTTGACGTCTAGCTGTCAAATGTTTTCTGGGTTTTCTCAAGTCTTCTGTATTGATTATTGGTTCTGTCCATTTTCACCAGGAAAATTCAAAGATCTGTCACAAAGCCAAAAACACTGATGACAAATCGCAATAGAACATGTTTACAAACACGATCGGAAAGCTAGGTTAACGGCGCGAACGTCGAGTTTATGAATAGCAGCCTTGTGCTACAAACGTCATCGCCAACGGCAACGGCAACGCCAACGTCGAGTTTATGAACTGGACTTTAAAGACAGCGTATCACCCATGTTCCCCTCCCATCACCCCTGTTATTTACCCTTTAGCCTTCTGACGTGGAGTTTGCCGCTTCCAAGTCTTCGAAATATTTTGTGTTGTTATCATAAAATAGAAATATCGTAAGATTCAGGTCATTTATCGTGAGATTGAGATTGAAATTGGTAGATCTCACGATAAATCGTGAGATCTGGGACCACTGCTGTGGATGACTGAAATACATGGTTCGCAAAGAGATACGGGGGAGTGGTGGGTATCGGCGCAGTTGATACCTTGTCGCCGGCGCTGTATATCGGCTACATTACGGGGAACCGTAGTGTAGTTGGTATCGCGTCGCGTCGGTCTAGAATGCCGGAGACGCTGGTTCGAATCCAGCCGATACCCTTCATTTTTCCGATTTTTCTGTGAACCAAATGATTGCAATTATCTCCCTCTTGGGGGGTAAGCAAGCGCCTTTCATTCTAGCGAAATGTTATTATAATATTAATCTTGGGGTAGTCGGTGAGGTCTCAATCCCAAGGCCCTAAACTGGCTCTATTCGGCAGTATACGGGTGTCATGAGGACAACATCCACTGCTATCCAGAGGTACTCTTGGGGTCTTGGGCTTGCTGCCTTTGCTCTTCGGGATACAAAGAGGGGCGATGTCGGCCTGCCTGGGAATGCGTGACAAGGGGGTACGAGAACCACTACTTGGTCACACCAGATTAGACCGATTCTTAGAGAACAATATCCCGATATCGTCATATAGGGTTTCACTTATTCAATAATTGGCCATATTACTTTTCGGGAGCTCCAAATGTGTCCCTCGTGGTATTTGTTGTTTAATTACTCATGCTTCAATACTATTTTGAAATTTAGGAAAAACAATGAAAAAATGCAGTAACGCAGTAGTCTTTCTAGGTAACGCGGGTGTTTTGCATCGTATAATTCTTGCCACCGATCATATGCAGCACAACGTCATTGCGATAAACTTGAGTATTTTCTGAAAAATTAAGCATTTTACCTGTGTCAATACAATTTTAGGATTGTCCTCTCTTTCACCTACTTGATGTATATTTTTTTACGAATATACCAATTTTCGGGATGATTTCATCCCGGAAAGGGATGATTGGATGACTGGGAAAGTTAAATTTTCCCCCATAGCCTGGTGTGCTTCACCGATGGATCGCGCACAAAGGAATTGGGATTCGGGGAAGCAGGCTTCTGGGCCAAACGCTGTGGTTTCTGAATGAAGGCGGAGATACCCTCAATCTTTTGGTGGAGGCTCTCGTTGGCCATTGCTGGCTGAATAGATATTTGTCACCCATGAGAGTGGCAGAGGACACCATCTGCTTCAGATGCTGGGTGGAGGACGAGACAGTGTTCCATTTCTTGGGCAGATGTGAACCTCAGGATTCAAATATTCAGCACGACGGAGTTCGGGCAGGAGTCACTTTATTCAGTGAGATAGTTGGACATACTGAACTTCCGTCAAGAAGTCTGGTAGGTTCGGCAAGGGGCTTCAGTATTGCCAGATCGATAAATGAAATATTAGGTATTACGTTTGACTAAGTATCCGTAGATCAAGAAAAAAATTCGTATTCATGAACTGAACATTTTTTTGAAATAGAAACAAAATAAACAAAATAAAACAATACAAGTAAACAAATTAAAAATAACAAAACATTTTCAATTCTCCAAGTAGGTACAAATATAAATAAGGGTGCGTTCAGGTAGAGTACCTATATATACATACATCTACATTATATTTTCGTACATAACCCCAAAAAAACTGTTTAAAACTGTTACTTATGAATAAACCCTTTGCAATAAAATCTCAGTTATGCAACACAACTGACGTAAATAATAGCGTGTCGGACGGATTTTGCTATAATAAAAATGAAAATGTAGTGCTTCTACCTGGAAGCACCTTAAAATAAAAAGCAGTCAGAAATCCTTTAGTATGAGCTTTATAAAATTAAATTGCGATTAGTCATACATATTTTTTAGTCTTTTAAATATTGTTAGCCCAACAATTGTGTCAGCAGACAATCGATTACGCTGCTTTGCTTTTATTAAGTTTACTTGTGTGAAAATACGTTCACATGCAGCACTTGAATGGGATATAGAAATCAACGTTAACATAAAATTGGATAAACTAAATATAATATATTTAACTGTTTAATAATGACAGAAAATCCGTATTATTGGAAAAAAATCTACACGTCCGTAGAATATATCCGAAATCAGCAGATCTACAGATTAACTCGTCGTTCTGGCATCACTAAGGGGCTTTCTAGGACGTAAGCTTTAGCGTTTCCACTGTTGGGTCAGTGGGATTGGCAAAAAGGGCCAAAAGGGGCCTACTTTCCTGGCTTCGGCTCCCTATCACTACTATTAGTAATAATTATAATTTCAATAGTGGATGTAAACTACAAAACAACTAAGATAAACAAGATTTTGATAATGGCTAACATTGATATTGAACCTTACCTTATTCTGCCAAAAAGGATCTACAGGTCTCATAGGATTGGCCCGGATGATTCTCCGCGCCTTATCTGTTATCCATGGATGTATGAGTAGTTCTTTCGCATTGATCCTTTTTGATGAGTCGGATACCAAAAGCCTAAAATTAATATGATATTGATTTTATAAGTCGTTGAAACAAACAGTTTATCAGCTTCAGGTCAGTAGTTCCTTTCAATTATTATCTCGGAAACGATTTGCAAGATTTTAATGAGTTTTGGGGTGTGTGGGGTTTGCAATACCACCGATTTTATGGTAGCATTTACATTGTTGTCATATCTTTCAATACCTGAAAATAGAGACGGGCATATCGGGTCATTTTTAAGATGCGGATCAGCGGATCTAGAACACCTCAAAGATCCGGAATAGTGATCCGGTTTACGGGTCAGTCGGATCCCGACTACCCGACTAGCGAATGCAATCATTCTCCTTCGATCTTGACCGACGCACGAGGGAACCGCCCAATCTGGGTACTCGGTGCAGACAGAAATGAGCCAGTATAGTACAGTACACTTCATGTATAATTTATTAATTTGTTTTATTTTTATCTCAGATGATATTTATTTTTTTATAAATATGTACCTAGAAGATGCATATATATACATATACTATTCTTTATAAATTTCGATTTGATATCGTTTAATAAATAATTATTCAGTTTTGAGTTTCTCGTATTTCTTAAAATACACTCCTGGAACGTAAAAGTAATTTTTTGTCTCTACTATAAGCAGCCACAACTCATCATACACGAAAAATATTCATTTATTATTCGCCCTAAAATATCTATACTAAATATTCCTTTAAATTCAGATCCCAGAACATTAAGCATTATGGCTATCATTTAGCTTCAGCAGAACACTGAACCGAAAACTGAACATCGCCAATCGTCAGATCGACTGACCGACATATATCGCCATGGCACGCACCTTCCTGCTTTGTGATTCTTGAATGAACAAGCCGCCGGATTTGGGACCCGACTGACCCGTTGAGTTTAAATTTAGGATTCGGTTCAGTTAGATCACCTTAAAGATCCGCATCAATGAACCGGATCGGAACCGTTCTACACATCTCCACCTGAAAATATAATGAACTTTGTTATTTCAAATGAATTTTTTTTCAAATTTTCAGATATTTTTATTTTTTTTATTTTCAGTTTATTTATTTCGAGTAGGTACAAACTTTGTACATTAATATACCTTATCACTAGAAGAAGATGGTTAGAAGAAGCTCTGCCTAGACAAGTGTTGCCTGTCTTGCTTTGAGCTCCTTCTGCCGTCTTCGTAAAATTGTACATAGGTACGATTATTTAACATGGCTTGTACCGACAAAAATAATAATAATATTAAAATAAACATAGGGAGGAAAGAAAAACAATAATTTGTTAGATTAATGAAATAATAGATAAATTTTATTCACGGAAGGAGGGCGTCCATGCCCTGTATATTCCTTTATTTTTGCAATCCCTGAAAAATACGTGTTATTTTTTGTCAAAAATTCACAATACCCAAATGCCATAATCTGCGAGTAAGAACTAAACATTAACTTCAGAAAAAAAAGTAGTCCCTTTTGAGATAAACGATCTCTTATAACTTTCAAACAACACTAAAGGCCGTCACAGACTTCGCTCTTTTGTTGGTAGTTTTGCCCGCGCGGGTAAAACTGAACGGGTAAACACGAATAGCGACCATGTCACACTACTCGCTCTTTCGTTCAGTTTTTCTCAAATCCTAGTGCTATAATCCGCGTCGAATTCGTTCGCTGGATAATGCGGCAATGTTAGTAGTGGCTATAAAAATAAAATATTCAAGGAAAAAGCGTTCAAAATGGGCTAAAGAATGGTGACTTGAGCATAAACAATTTTCACACGTGTTTCCTTTAAGGCCCAGTTTCACAATCAGTGGTCACTCTGACGGTTTACTAACCTCGACCTGCGAGGTAACTCGAACAATGGAACCAAATGGAACGCCTCTTGTTTCACAATCATAAAATGCCGTAGAGTTAACTGACCGCGAGTTGTATTTTATTTTTAGCGGTTGGTGGTACTGTGTCCGCAATATTTAAAATTCTTCTTCTTATTATTTCCTTCGTTAGGTGTTTCGTGCTGGTGGTTTGTGTTTTTCTGACAAGACTGTCAAAGATTGAGTTTTTTCCACTGACGTTTTTTTCATTTCATTCGCAGTTATTTGGTGTTTGGCATAGATAAAAGATTTTTAGGTTGCGTTGATGTTTGGACTGCTTGGCGTTGTAGTTGTTTCTGGGGCCTTTTTCAAATAATAGCCGTGCATGTACCTGTACAATTGTACCCGTGTGTCAGCATGGAAAAACCAAAAAGAGCGAACAACTTTTGAAAAGATGAAGAATATCTGTTCATTTCGTTAGTAGAAAAGTACAGGTATGTATTAGAATGCAAAACAAAAGGTGCAACAACATGGCGCGAAAAGGACAACGCCTGGGAAAAGATAGGAGAAGAATTTAATTGGAAATGTGCAAATAATCGCCGCAGATCTGTAAAGGTGCTGAAAGAAAAATAAAAAATTTTAAAAAGACCAAGGAGTCATGGTCATCATATTCCTCAAAGCAATTGACTCTAAGGTCGAAATATTCTTGGTCTCATTGCTTCTTCATCACTGCTATACGCATTTACATCATAACCGTCCATTTCAAATAAAAAGAACGATGGAAAGCGTCAAGGTAAACGATAAAATATGAAACTTCAAACGCCTAACTAGTAGCAAAACCAAAGTGACATAACCTAATGCGCATGCGTCATCGCAAACCTGGGGTTAACTCAAGAATCTCTTGGAGTCAAGTTAACTCAGAGTTAACCTCAAGTAAAATCGAAAACTACCATTTGTGAAACATGACATCTAGGGTTAACCTCCGGTCAACACACAACCTTGAGTTAACCCACCATAGTGAAACGCGCCCTAAGTGAGTTACTACTAGAAACGGGAGATTGGTATAATTATTCACGAATGGACGAAGAAAAGTAAACGACACTGAAAAAATCCGTCCTTCTTGATTGCCTCATAAACACACGTGGGCAGACTTGAACGAGCACGTTTAAAACGGACGGTTAAAATCAAGCGGTAAAGGCCCCCATAGACGTCGTTCTTTTTTGGCAGTTTTACCCGTGCGAGTAAAACGGTACAGGTGAACACGAACGGCGACCATGTCTACACACTACTCGTTCTTTCGTCCAGTCTCTCTGAAATCTTAGTGCTATAAACCGCATCGAATTCGTGATGGATTATACGACAACGTTGGCAGTGGCGGCCGCAGTGGCTATGAAAGTGAAATATTCAAGAAAAAAACGTTCAAAATGGGCTAAAGAATGGTTACTTAAGCGTAACAAATTTTCAGATGTGAACCTTTTGAGTGAGTTACGACTAGAACCAGGAGATTGGTACAACTATTTACGAATGGACGAAGAAACGTATTTAGAGCTGCTCAATTTAGTAACACCATTTGACTGAATCTCTCGTTGCTGATATATCTACTTCTTGTAACTTTTTTATCATGTCTTCGTAGGCTTTATTTTTTTTATCTCTGTCAGAATACTCAGCAGATTTAACCTTCCACAGGCACGGATAGCTTCTATAGAGTTCTATGAACTCAATTAAAAATTGTTTGGAGTAATTCCTCAAGTCAGTCATTGTGTAAATTACAACAATGTTACTATTTACCTCGATACACAAATTTCTTCGACTTTAGATTACTGTACAACAACCGAAATTACTGACGCTTAGTTGGAGGTGAGTCGACACTGAAAACATCCGTCCTTCTTAATCGCCTCGTAAACACACACAGGCAGACTTGAACAAACACGTTTGAGAACGGACGGTTAAAATCAAGCGAGAGCTGATATTTTTGAAGCCAGCAAGAAGGACAGTTTTTGGCCACATACTGTCCGTTTTACCTGTACCGTTTTACTCGAACGGGTAAAACTGCCAAAAAAGAACGACGTCTATGGGGGCCTTAACTGATATATTTGAATGCCAGCAAGAAGTACAGTTTCTGGCCACACACGGTCTTACCTGTATTGTTTTATCCGTGCGGGTAAAACTGCTGAAAAAGAACGACGTCTGTGGGAGCCTTAACAATGGCACTTTAATTGAAACGACAAAGTTATTCTTGCAGTCATAGCCATCTTATAATTATTTTTACTTGGGCGGATACATTGTAGTTGTAATTCCCAAATTATGACGTTTAGGTATAGAAAATATGACAAAAAATAATCAATATTTTTCAAGGATTTCAACAAGAAAGAAATATTCATTCAGGGTTATCCGTTTGACATAACAACGTTTATTATATTTCCGGAAAAACGGCAAATATTGAAAACAGAGATTGTAGATACGATCGTATAATTGACAGTATTGCAAAACGCCCACACACAAAAATTCATGAAAATCGTGCAATCCTTTTCAGAGATAATTGAGGGGCTCCCTACTTAAGACTCACTCTGTGCGCCTCTGCATCATGTACAGGGTGACCTAATAAGAATGGACGCCGGCAGTATCTCTGTAATCGTTAATCATATAACTTCGAGCAAAAAATATTAATAGGTAAATCGGCTAAGAGAAATCGCTGGAAATTATTTTCAAATTCCGCAAGTGGCCGCTAGGGGGGCGTTACGATCAAGCAGAAAAACGGCCTTTTCTCAAAAAATGTGTAAGTAAAGGTATATTATAATTCTACCATCATGTAGACAGGACAATTTTCGATTTTTTTATTAACAGTTTTTTGCTCTATCTTGTAAGATGTAGTGGTGGGGGAATGTCAAAAAAGTTTTTATTTAAATGGCCATAACTTTGATATAAGTTAACGGAATTAAACAAGCTAGGTCTCGTTTGGAAGAGCTATTCTTGCCTAATAATCCGTTATATATCTATGTTAAAAGAGATACTACTATTTGAAATTTTCGTAATAATGCGTAATAATTATTATGATGTCAAATACCGCCCTGTGGCTACTAGGTCAAGATAAACTTGGATAATTTTTATATAACAGATCATTAGGTAAGAATAGCTCTTTCAAAAAAGACCTAGCTTGTTTAATGTTTAATTCTGTTAACTTATACCAAAGTTATGGCCATTTAAATAAAAACTTCTTTGACATTCCCCCACCACTACGTCTTATAAGACCAAGAGCAAAAAACTGTCAACAAAAAAATCGAAAATTGTCCTGTCTACATGACGGTAGGATTTATAATATACCTTTACTCGCATATTTTTTGAGAAAAAGCCGTTTTCTGATTGATCGTGACAGTTGCGCCCTCTAGCGGCCACTTGCGGAATTTGAAAATAATTTCCAGCGATTTCTCTTAGCCGATTTACATGATAATATTTTTTGTACGAAGTGATATGATTTAAAGGGGTGATACACGTACGGACTTTAAGTACGCGGTTTTTAAGTTCGCAAACTTACTCGGCTCGACGCGGTGACACACGTGAAGCTAAAATCACTCATTTTGATAATTTTCCCAAATAAACAAAACTTTTAACAAATGCCAAACACAACAAGCGTTGCGCATCGATGGCCTGCCAAAACAAAGTGGTGGCTCGCGGCTCGCAATACGAGCTGAGACCAGCTACGAGCAACATTTCAAACTAGTTGGCTCGCCGGCGGTTTGCGCGACGGTTTTAAAGTACGCGTACTTACGGTGACACACAGGCGAAAAAGGTTGTCGAGCCATAAGTACGCGTACTTGCTCGTACGTGTATCAGCCCTTTAACGGTTACCGAGATATTGCCGGCGTCCATTCTTATTAGGCCACCCTGTATAAACCCTACCTTGACATAAGGGCCTTGAACTCCGTCGAGAAGGATGCAAGGGCCTTGCGATGCGATGAGGAGAGCCCTTTGTTGATCTGAGCCACCAGATGTTTGCGACGCTCCTGAGATGACAGGTGATCGTTTTTGTTCGAGCTGACGAACGGCAACTGCCCCAACACCATGCCATACAGAATGATCCCTCTGAAATATTATTTGGAACCAGTTAAATTACTACTCTATGATCCGAATATAAGACGACCTTCACCGAACTGGTTAATGGATGAAAAGCATTTTATATTAAATTTAATATATTAAAAAACATATCGCGAGTGGGTTGGCTGAAAAATTTCAGTCGAGGATATGATTCATTAAATATTGAAAAATTAATTTTTTTAAACATATCAGTGGTTTGGTTAATAGACAAATCACATTTTTTCCCGTCCCAACTATAGGGTAGGCAGGTATAAACAGGTACATCAATAATAGTAATTTGCACCGGTGTGGTTAATGCATGAAACTTATATCAAAATAAAGATAATTTTATTGCAAACACGTCGATATAGGGTTGTCTCATCATTCTGGAATTCCGGTTGTCGAATTTTAAAAATCAAAATATTGGTGCCAGTGAATACGTGCGCCAGAGAGGTCCGAGCGAACTATCCCGTGTATTAACAAAGGATGCAGCACAGCAGCTGCGAGTAGCTCGGCCATTGAATGAAAGAGAGTGCGCATGTCATGTGTCCGTGAAATTGAAAAGGATAGCGATACACTCGTAAATGCTGTGCATCATTGTATTGGAACAGTTTGCCTCATTCTTCTGAATTGAAAAAGCGTGCTACTACCACTATACTGACTGTTGTTATTTATAAACATCAAATTGTGATAAAAAATGTCTAACAAGTGTTTTCTTTGCAATTGGGACGATGATGTTCTTGATTTTAACGATGAAACGTATAAAAACTGCTCGTTGAAATTAAATTTTCTTAAAAAGAAGAATTTTAAATACAGTGGCGTTGAGTTAACCAATGCTTCACTCGATTTTGTACGTTATGATACCACGTGAGATACTTGGTGAGAATACGGTAAGTGCATAATAATTTAGTAGTTTCACCTTCAAAAATATTAATAAATAATTAGTGCTCCAAAATATTGCACAGCTTTTACGAGTGTATCGCTATCCTTTTCAATTTCACGGACACTTGACATGCGCACTCTCTTTCGTTCAATGGCCGAGCTACACGCAGCTGCTATGCTGCGTCCTTTGTTAATACATGCAATAGTTCGCTCTGGCGCACGTATTCACTGGCAGCAATATTTTGATCTCTAAAATTCGACAGCCGGAATTCCAGACTGATTTTTTGCAGACAACCCTATATCGACGTGTTTGCAATAAAATTATCTTTATTTTGATATAAGTTTCATGCATCAACCACACCGGTGCAAATTACTATTATTGATGTACCTATTTATACCTGCCTACCCTATAGTTGGGACGGGAAAAAATGTGATTTGTCTATTAACCAAACCAGTGAAATGTTTAAAAAAAATTAATTTTTCAATATTTAATTAATCATATCCTGGACTGAAATTTTTTAGCCAACCCACTCGCGATATGTTTTTTAACATACTAAATTTAATATAAAATGGTTTTCATCTATTAACCAGTTCGGTGAAGGTCGTCTTATATTCGGATTTTCTACTATACGTTGTGTTGTCCTGCTGTAACCTATCATCAGTCTATATACAGGGTGATCAACTTATACTCCAAGGTTTGATGCTAATGACCAGAGCAGTCGATGCTGTTGACACAGAAGTAGAAAAACAACGTTCTTTCAGGCGATACGAAAAAAGGTTTTAAGTAATAGTTATAGATAGACTCCAGCTGCACATTGTGAAATTATTTCGTTATGCAAGGTGTTTCGTAAAGTCACAGCATACCAAAAAGTCGTTTTTCTTAATGGGACACCCTATATATTATCTCGAATTCACATTGCACTCATATTTCTTATTTCAACAATGTAGGGCACAGAATACTTTCAAAGATATGGTTACTGTTATGAAAAAATCTTAACGGACCTATTCATTATTATTTAAAATCTATAACTGAGGGTTAATCTCTCAAGGTCAGGATAATTTCGTAGTAGTCTAGTTGTGTTATAACTAATAATGTCTTTGATGTATTTTATGTTGTATAAAGGGTGACCCAAAACTCACGACAATGACTTTTTCGTTTATTACAAATGGAACACCGTGTATTTTATACAGGGTGTCCCAAAAAATAGTGTCAAGCGGAAGTCCAGAGAAAGAGCACATAATTTCGTAGTAGTCTAGTTGTATTATAACTAATCATGTCTTTGATGTATTTTATATTGTATAAAGGGTGACCCAAAACTCACGACAATGACTTTTTCGTTTATTACAAATGGAACACCGTGTATTTTATACAGGGTGTCCCAAAAAATAGTGTCAAGCGGAAGTCCAGAGAAAGAGCACACCTAGAAGTATCTGAATCACCCCCATATATGTTATGCAATTTTTTGTAGTTTCCGAGTTAACATTTTTTTTAATTTTAGAGAATCCTCTACCTCGACAACTTAAAACTGTTCCAAAAAAAAAATAAAAAGACTTTTCCAAATTATCTTATTTGCTAATTAATCTTCAAGAGTTTACTGTTATTACATAAAGGAATCGGCTTAGTAAATCTGATGAAAGTCATGAAAATTATAGTGTAAAGTGAAAAATTTACGTTCTGTTAATTACGACTTAGATTTTCGACTCGCAATTAAAAATCTAAAGAGGTAATTTCATGATTTCTATGCTGGTCTAAAAAGTTCTTCAGACTCTCAACTATCATAATCATTGAAAAAAAGGAGTACTTAATGGGGCTACTTTGGCTCCAATCGACCTTCAACGATAAGAGGTGGAGATTTCTTGAAATTAGCGATGAGCTTTTAAATGAAACAATAACTAATTTTTGGGGCACTAATAGCAGAATGATTGTCAGTGCCGCAAAAAAGAACATTCAGTGCGACCAGAATATCGATAGATGACCACCTGTGTCACTTTGCTAAGATTTTTTTTACATGTACGACTTCTTTTTTGTAAGTGGGAAATTGTAAAATGCAACATAATTATTAGATTTATCAAATTTCACAAGAATTTTTCAAAACTTCTACCTTCTTGTTCGATGCATAATCTACATCTTCTGAAAAAATTGTTTTTTAAATTAACAAAAGCTCTTCGATTGTCTTTTATTGTTTCTTCAGCCTGTGTTAATTTGTTGCGTAATTCGCTGATGTTTCGACACCCTTTAGCATAAACTAGTTCTTTGTAGTAGTCCCAAACAAAAAACTCTATCCGATTTACCGTGGCGGTGTATCATCTTCAAAAAATACTTACAAAATACTTTCACTTTTGTGAAGTACTTCCTCTACCTAAGTGTTACCGTTATACAGTTATTTCGATTTTTAATAATGGAACGATATTTTTGCAAATACTGAAAGTTTGTTAGGGTTGGTCATGGTTTTCGGATTTAAGAGAAAGTAGTGAGTAATGTTGTTTGTCAAATAACTGCAAGTTAATACACTGCTCAAAAGAATAAACACATCTTTGTGCACGGGTAACTTACAAAGTATTAGCTAGATTCCGGTGGAGCATACATACATTTTTTTCAGAATAAATGGAAGAATATAACATTTAATTATTCATTTGTTTCTAAGAAAACACTTACAAGTTGAGAAAAGGACAAAAAACAAAGTGAAAATCGGACAGTTTTCTATAGCTAGTGTCTGGTTATTTGATTGTTATGTGTCCTACTGTAGCTTGAATTACTTCTTAGCATCTCCTTGGCATATTTCGTACAAGACGTTGAATGTCTTTCTGTGGTATTCCTCAATAAGTGGTTCTGTTAGTTGTTTAATAGTTTGAAGTGGATTTAGGCAGCGACAAATATGTCTGTCCAATATATCCCATAGATGTTCAATCGGATTGAGGTCAGGGCTCAACGCTGGCCAATTCACCAATTCACTGCACGAATTTTATACTCACAAAGAAAATCCATGATTATGGCAGCAGCATGTTCCTTAACAGTATCTTGCATGAAAACATACAGGCTCTAAAATATAGAGTAGTTCTGGCTTTTCGAATAATAATATTATTTTTTTAACTTCTGATTCATCGGCATCGACTGCTCTGATCATTAGGATATTTATTTTTGATTGAAAAAATCAGAAATAAATTTCCGCCTCTAACAAGTATCGAACCCGGGATCTTTCGGCCACCAACCCTTGACTCTAATCACTGAGCCAACCCACCCCCAATAATATTGTTTGTGATATAACATTCACCATAATATAAATGGTGCATGTTCATCTGCACCTCCACCAAAATTGTAAATTACGATAACGCATGCATTGGCTAATTTTTTTGCATGATTTCTTCAATCTAGCATTAATGTCATTTTTGACTATGTGAAAGCATATTATTATAAGTATACGGTGTTTGGTCGACTGCCAAGTTTACATAGAGGTTCTAAAATATAGAATAGTTCTGGCTTTTCAAATAATAATATTATTATTTTTTTAACTTCTGAGTCATCGGCATCGACTGCTCTGGTCATTAGGATATTTATTTTTGATTGAAAAAATCAGAAATAAATTTCTGCCTCTAACGAGAATCGAACCCGGGATCTTTCGGCCACCAACCCTCGACTCTAACCACTGAGCCAACCCACCCCCAATAATATTCTTTGTGATATAACATTCACCATAATATAAATGGTGCATGTTCCGCTGTACCTCCACCAAAATTGTAAATTACCTATAACGCATGCATTGGCTTATTTTTTTGCATGATTTCTTCAATCTAGCATTAATGTCATTTTTGACTATGTGAAAGCATATTATTATAAGTATACGGTGTTTGGTCGACTGCCAAGTTTACATAGAGGTTCTAAAATATAGAATAATTCTGGCTTTTCAATTAATAATATTATTTTTTAACTTCTGAGTCATCGGCATCGACTGCTCTGGTCATTAGGATATTTATTTTTGATTGAAAAAATCAGAAATAAATTTCTGCCTCTAACAAGAATGGAACCCGGGATCTTTCGGCCACCAACCCTCGACTCTAACCACTGAGCCAACCCACCCCCAATAATATTGTTTGTGATATAACATTCACCATAATATAAATGGTGCATGTTCCGCTGCACCTCCACCAAAATTGTAAATTACGTATAACGCATGCATTGGCTTATTTTTTGCAAGATTTCTTCAATCTAGCATTAATGTCATTTTTGACTACGTGAAAGCATATTATTATAAGTATACGGTGTTTGGTCGATTGCCAAGTTTACATACAGGTTCTAAAATATAGAATAGTTCTGGCTTTTCAAATAATAATATTATTTTTTAACTTCTGAGTCATGGGCATCGACCGTTCTGGTCATTAGGGTATTTATTTTTGATTGAAAAAATCAGAAATAAATTTCTGCCTCTAACGAGAATCGAACCCGGGATCTTTCGGCCACCAACCTTCGACTCTAACCAGTGAGCCAACCCACCCCCAATAATATTGTTTGTGATTTAACATTCACCATAATATAAATGGTGCATGTTCCGCTGCACCTCCACCAAAATTGTAAATTACGTATAACGCATGCATTGGCTTATTTTTTTGCATGATTTCTTCAATCTAGCATTAATGTCATTTTTGACTATGTGAAAGCATATTATTATAAGTATACGGTGATTGGTCGATTGCCAAGTTTACATACAGGTTCTAAAATATAGAATAGTTCTGGCTTTTCAAATAATAATATTATTTTTTAACTTCTGAGTCATCGGCATCGACTGCTCTGGTCATTAGGATATTTATTTTTCATTGAAAAAATCAAAAATAAATTTCTGCCTCTAACAAGAATCGAACCCGGGATCTTTCGGCCACCAACCCTCGACTCTAACCACTGAGCCAACCCACCCCCAATAATATTGTTTGTGATATAACATTCACCATAATATAAATGGTGCATGTTCCGCTGCACCTCCACCAAAATTGTAAATTACGTATAACGCATGCATTGGCTTCTTTTTTTGCATGATTTCTTCAATCTAGCATTAATGTCAAAACAGCAATGGTTCAATTTTGGAGACAGTTTCATATGGATAAGCACACCTTATATCTTGAATCACTTTTTTTCATATACCTATATTTCCAAGTATGCGTAGCACTTTCAACGCGCCTTTCAACCTGAATATTTGCGAGGTTTTGCACCAAGTAACCAAACGTCTGCGTTAGTGCGTCGGAATCTCCTACTATATATTGATCCCATTTTTTCTCAACAACTCAATAGACTTTTTATATAGGAGAGCTCCTAATCGACCCACTGCGTAAATATTCCATTGACTCGTCCTTAAAGAAAACCGCTCCTGTCCTTACGCACGAACTCCTCCGTCCCCTGACGTGTACAATGCGGATTATACGAAAAAGCCCATTATATTCCAGGGGCGTCATTAGCTTATCTGAGCACCCGCAGGTGTCACTGCACCCCCTCCTTACTTATATAAAAGCACCATTTAAATTCATCTTTCGCGTCGCACACCCTTTTTTCCGAAACTTCGCTGACTGGAAGTAATGAAAAAGTTTGACGGAACGCCCGTTTACCGATCCGATATGGTACAGTCATTTTCAAAAGATGCCATTACATTCCAGAAACGACAAGTGACTCCGCAGAAGGGTCGACGGGCACTACTTCTCATGTAAATCATTAGAGCGCCACAAACGGGTCGTTCGATGGTCATCTCGAGACGTGCATTTTCAATCTCTTCGTTTTCAATCGCATGCGATCCGAATGGATATCTAGTTTCACTAGTTAGTGCTTTTTGCGCATCTGATGGCGGTAAATATTTGAAGTTATACTGTCAAATGGGTCTTGATTTTATAATTATACGAGTATGTAGTAATATAACGATATTGCAGGCTTCTATTATTCTGGGGTTTCACATGTAATCATTAAATAAGATGGAGGTCTAGGGTGAACTGAACTTTATGAGTTATTACTCCATCCCTATAAACGCATCAACCAGATCGACTATGTGCGGAGACGCTAACTTGTTATAAAAAAGTCTGTTTCAGAAATTTCTAAAGCATAAAAGTTCATTTAGGTATGCAATGGACTACAGAGTGACCCAGTGAATACATCTTTGATAGTTTGCCATTGACTTCACTTCAAAATTCTTTCTTTCTAATAACTGCAGGTAGTACCACCCGAGTTTAGGGCAATTAATGGGTTACCCCCTGAACTCCCTCTAAATACGTGCTTGTCAATAACACTGAAAATGGTGTACCAAATGCGTGCAGGTAGGATACTTGTAAAAATGAAAGAATTTTACTTGTATAGCACTAGGTACTCTTCTTTTTTTTAAACATACAAAAAATGTATTATACAGAAAAAAATTATAAAAAATCAAGATTCCACAATTTGTCCTCTTGTTTAGTGACATGTTGGATTGCTTTTTGCCAGTTCTCTGGTCTTACTTCCTTAATGGCTTCAACAGTAGTTTAGGGCTTTGATTTTGACGGTCGTATTATATCTTGCTATAAATCCTTATGCACCCATATAAGTTCTAAGGATTTAGTTTACAATGCTATATCTTCTACGGAGCATTTCATATTTGTGTAAATTTACTATATATAGTAGTCCCTTCTTCATCAAATTATCTTCAAATTCAATATTTTTGGAGGTCAACAAGTCGATAATTTTTTGTTTTCTCCAAGATGGAGTTGGAGCCTTCTCTATGCGTCGTGAATGATAGTAAAAATGAAAGAATTTTACTTGTATAGCACTAGGTACTCTTCTTTTTTTTAAACATACAAAAAATGTATTATACAGAAAAAAATTATAAAAAATCAAGATTCCACAATTTGTCCTCTTGTTTAGTGACATGTTGGATTGCTTTTTGCCAGTTCTCTGGTCTTACTTCCTTAATGGCTTCAACAGTAGTTTAGGGCTTTGATTTTGACGGTCGTATTATATCTTGCTATAAATCCTTATGCACCCATATAAGTTCCAAGGATTTAGTTCACAATGCTATATCTTCTACGGAGCATTTCATATTTGTGTAAATTTACTATATATAGTAGTCCCTTCTTTATCAAATTATCTTCAAATTCAATATTTTTGGAGGTCAACAAGTCGATAATTTCTTGTTTTCTCCAAGATGGAGTTGGAGCCTTCTCTATGCGTCGTGAATGATGGGTTGCGTTATCTTCAACTACCACTGAGTCAACCGGAAGATATTTTATCTTTTCACCAAAATAGTCTTCAGAAACATCCGAATTCATGTCCTTGTGGTAATCTTCCGTATGGGATGACTGCAAGGTTAACAAACCTTTTTCAAGAAATCCCTCTTGCTTTCCAATATGGATGATTATTAGCATCTTTCCCTTTGCTGAAGGTACCTTAATACCTGTTGACAGGCTTTCTATGCAAGCTTGATGAACACTGATTATATTTTTCTCTTGCCATGTTTTTGGTTCTATGTAACCTTCATTAATCCACGCTTTATCAAGATAAAATATTTGCTTCTGCTCTTTTCGGGACTGCCTTATATTTCTCGTATTTTCGTCTTCAGCAAACAATTTCATCATTTTCCAGTAAAAGTTCTTTACGGTTATGCTTTACCAGCCAAAACCCATATTTTTGAAACTGGTCCATAAAAGTTACCTGGTTATCAACCAAATGCTGTCATCCTGGCCAAGCTCCATTAAAGTACTATCTTGGGTGGGTATTTCTTTTTTGAAATAAAAAGAGTGAACTGTTCTTCTCATTGACCATAGTATTTCTCTCGTTTCAGTTTGCCATTGGAGTGGTTAGTATGGTATTCAGCAATATTTTCATTTAAAAACAAAAGTCCAAAAAATAATTCTTAACAACAGAGAAAGAAAATTAATCGCTCCAATCATATGCCTGAAGTCTGGTCGGTAGCTAAACTCTGGATCTGTTTTTAAACGGCATTGGTAAGCTCTGCATACCGCATTCAAATTGATGGTGGTAAAATCCTTCCAAATGATTATGTTACAGTTAAAAAAATAGCGAAGCACCGTCCACGATGCTCTCACCGTCCACCCATCCAAGTACTAATCGTACTCGGCACTGCTTAGCTTCACAGATCACCGGCGGCACTCGCTTTTGCTACGGCACAATTATTACTCTATGAAGAAATTACACTTTTGCTGTTTCCATCAAGGACTTTCACTGGTCTGCCGGGACTTATCTTGGGAGGTTTCACTTCACCTGCAATCTTTTTCTCCCGTAATAATTAAAAAACGGTGGACTTTCCAACTCCAGTCATTCGGGAACATCGGTCGACAGTTTCTTGTACAGCAAAATTCGGGAAATCATATTTTATGTAATACGGCTTAAACAGAAAATACTGATGCGTTAAACTAAACAAAGATACTTATATCGTACCGTATGTATGTTTTAATTAGTATATCATTTATTTCCTATACTCCATCATAAATGAATAATGTGGGGTAATATATCAGCTAAGGTGATAAAGTTTACCTACGCCTATATCACTGAAATTGTACCAAGTAGGTACGAATTTACCACTTAATCGCTCTATACATTTCAGAAGTGCACTACAGGGTGTTCTAAAAGTTGGGACTTTCCTCTTTAGAAGCAAACGCTCTTGAAACGGCTAATGCACGGTAAACCAACAGCAAAACAGTAAAAAAAAAAATGTCAAGCAAGTACTCACTATTTGGTTGCTACGAAGTTGTAATTGCGGTCCTGTCGCAGGCGTCTCACAGGTAAAGTACGATTTACGATGTCTTCTTTAATTTGGATCATACGAGGTTGTCTAGGTCTTCCAGCGTGAGCGAGATAAATCGACGAGGTGCAGGGTGAGTACGGTTAGGGAATTGATCGGCATATACTCGCGAAGCCGCAGCGGTATTGTGACCACACTCACCGTACATTAAAATCATGTTTACCAGTTCATTATTGTTATAAGCATGTACCATTGTTATTGTTTTTAAAGTCCGATCGTCAGATGTAGCAAGTCAAGCACTATCGTACACTATGCCACAGCAACGCAACGTATGACGAATGTTTTCTCACCGGCATCGGCACCGCTAGCGCTGCCTTGTTTGTTGTGATATTATGACATGGTGAGCCATTGCCCAGGGACGGACTTAGAATTGAGGATTTCTTTGATGGTCAGTATCTTGTTTTCTCTAAATACTTTGTTTATATGCTACTGGGAAAAAACACTCATTTTGGCGAGTACTATCCACTGTATGAAAAAAGTCTCAACACCCTGTATAGTTTAATTTGCGCCTGCTTTCGCTACTACGAATTTGTGATGAGACAGGTATTGGACAATTGGAATGCCGGTATAACAATTGGCGGAAGCAAAATATCTAATTTGCTGACGATACAACCCTTATTGCTGCTTCTCAGAAAGAACTAGTAGCTCTATTGAACGTTTTAGAACAACACAGTGCAGCATATGGTCTTGGTATTAACTACAACAAGACCAAGGTTATGATCGTAGACAGAGAGCATGACAATCATCGAGAAATAAAGTCAATAGGCCGTTGTGAGGTAGTTCAAAGTTTTGTGTACCTCGGTTCTTTGATCGACAATTCAGGTAGCTGTGAGAATGAGATTCGACGGCGCATTCAACAGGCACGGGTGGCCATGACAAAGCTTACTAAAATATGGCGTGACCATAACATCACTAAAGCTACTAAAATGTCACTGGTTCAGTCTCTTGTGTTCTCCATATTTTTGTATGCCTCGGAAACTTGGACTGTTAAAAAGGCAGATGGAGCTCGCATAGATGCTTTGAAATGTATACGTGGAGGAGAATGCTGAGGATTCCTTATACCGCCCATCGAACTAGAGTTTCCATATTGGATGAGCTCGGTAATTCAAAGAGACTATCCTCCATTGTGTCGACGAGAATGCTTACATTCTTCGGACATATTCACAGAAGCGATAATATGGAGAAACTTGTAGTTCAGGATCACGCCCCGAGCGGGCGGCGCCGTGGCCGTTCCTCTACACGCTGGGTGGATACGACGAAACAGTTGCTAGATATGAGTGTCAAGAACGCCACTGAACTGACAGTAAATCGCGAACGATGGCGAGCTAGAGTTCTCAAAACTATTGATAATATTCGTGTCGGCAATACTCCAGCCCCGATTGAATGCATTTTACGAGCTCACAACATATCTGTTAAGACATTGTGACTATGATGATGATTCGTTACTACAGGGAAAGTTATCGAATCTACCCACCGATCTCTACCCGACACTGTCTGTCTTAGATAAGGAAAGAGAGAGGATACCGCACGCCCGTTTGAGGCTATATGAATTAGCTATTACCGAAAATGAATAGCCACCAAAATATGTTTTTATGATATTTAGCGTTTTTAAGATCAATCATTGTAAAAATTGTGGTGTGCATAATGGCAGGGTGTGCAGCTTACGGTTGCAGAAGCCACAGCAGCAGAAGGGAGCCAGGAATCACTTATCACAGGTAAATTTTGGTAGTTTTTTGGTGCCATTTGGTAAAAAGAAATGTCAATCGCGCGTTCCGTCCTCTCTCTTTCCTTTACTACGTTCCAAAATCCCATCTATCGAGTAAGCAGATGAATGTTCGAGGATAGTCACGTGATTCCAGATGTTAGGGAGGTTGGAATATTTATGAAACGGCAAAGATCTTTTTTTGACAATTTTGATATATCACATAACCTCAGAGTCAGAGTGAGTGAGTAGTTTCAGTCACAGTTTTTACCATCTGAGCCTGTTTTGCTTTTGTGAAAATATTTTGTGGTGAAACTGAAAGGACATTCAAATGGATTCAAATATTGAAAATATAAGAATGTATGAGCACTGCATCATTATAAGTACATCATGAAAACTGCATAGTGCTGCTAGCAGTTCTCTATAACAATAAAATTCCTTTCTCATGAAGTACCCACCTTCTTTTACAACTAAAACTTTGTCAGTTTCGGTAATAATTTGATTATTTTCATCCAAAACATATTGAACTCCGTTTTCCATTGTATTTACTTCTAGACCATAGATAAAAATAAAGGGAAAGCATATAAATAAAGCAGAACAGGCTTGTTAAGTTGTTAGCTGTCAAGTGAAAAATATCTCTTGACAGTCTTGACACAAAGATCGCTAAAATCTCAATTTGATTTCCGAGCAAAACGATGACATCCATGGCCTCGGAAATGCAATAATGGAACACAGATTTTTGTTGACAGTTTGATGTTGAGTGAATACTGAAACGCTACAGAGCAAATCGAGGTCTTTGATGGGATTTTGGAACGTAGTACTTGTCTAAGCTGTCCGTACTATAATGTAAAAGTTTGACGTAACCGCGGCGGCGGCGGCCCCGTACCAGCCCGATTTAAATTTCATTTTCTTATCGGCAGCGCGTCGTGTCGGGGCGTCATCGGCGTTACGGTCTTGCCGCTCCGCTATAGTAGTTCATTTTCTTAAACGGGCTGATGGTATAGCGCCGCTCGCGTCACCGCGTCACCCCCAAAGATATATTGGACGCTTCGGTGAGCGCTGAATGTACAGGGAGAGTTACGGCCCTCGCCAGATACATCAGCTCTTTATTGTGATTAAACCGAGGGCCCCGAAGCGTTGAGCAGTGTCTTTCCGACGACGCTTCGCTGTTGAACGTTCATTCTTCAGCAGTGATCGATTAATTAATGATTTTTCAGATTCAAAGGGTCTTTCGGCCTGTTTCTAATTTTACATACCTTGCTCTTTTGCATCTCGCTTTCTTTGTCCACAGCGCTGAAAAATACTAAGGGATACAGCTGTGGCACGCCCAATTACCGGAGGCACAAGATCTCCCACTATTTACTTTCCACACCGATGGGTGAGGAGAGTATTGTGATCGCGAAAATTTTCGATTTTTTGAGATAATACGTTTTTTGGGCGTTTTATGATGTCTACATAACGAAAATCCACGTCACTCATTTCCGTCCGTCTGCCTGTCTGTCTGTCTGTGGGTCTGTCGGTCTGTGGGTCTGTCGGTCTGTCTGTCTGTACCCGTTTTTCTAGCCACGTAATCTCAGTAACCGCTGCATGGATCGTGATGAAATTTGGGCAGCAATATGCTGTGGGGTCGTAGTAGATAATGCTGCTATAATTTTGAAAATCGGTGCATGGGCGGCGGAGTAATTAACAAAAAACAAAAATATTCAAATATTCATCAAACTTTGTTTTTAGGCGTTTTAGGTGTTCCTGATCATTTTCCACTTTTTTTGGGTGGGATAAAATTTGGGGTGGTTGGGGGGTGGGTGGTTGTAGAATTGAAAAATTTGTTGCTTTCGTAATAGACTGTCCACTGACCTGTGAAGAAAGACCTAGCGACATAAGTAACGTTAATCCTAACATTGCCTTGTCTACTACAGAAACCAAAGGACATTTTCTGGTGTAAACATACGAGTATTGCTTTAGATCGTTCTGTATTGTGTAACGAGGAAACTGTTGAATTGATTTTAATGAAATTTTGATACAGGATTACTACCGTGGCGAGAATGGAAAATACGTATGGCTTTCATAAATCGTGCCAGTGGCGGCGCAGAAATAATAAAAAAACTAAAAATATAAAAACAGCTCAAACTTCGTTTTTAAGCGTTTTAGAGGTTTTTGATCATTTTCTGTGTTTTTTTGGGTGGGGATGAAATTGGGGTAGTTGGGGGTTGGGGGGTCGAAAAACTGAAAAATTTGTTGTATTCATAATAGGCTGTCCACTGACCTGTAAAGGAAGACCTAGCGACATAAATCACCATTTTAGGTCAACGCGAACATTGCCCTGCCTATTACCGAAACTAAGGGACTTAGAATTTTCTGTGTACATACATGCGAGTATTTATTGCTTTAGATCGTTTTGTATTTCGTAATGTGGAAACTATTAAATCGATTCTAATGGAATTTTGACACAGTATTATTACCGTGGTGAGGATGGAAAACGCATATGGTTGTTAGAAATCATGTCAATCAGTCAGTGGCGGCGTGGCAATGATTAAAAGACTAAAAAATATGAATACAGCTCAAACTATTTTTTTTTGAGGTGTTTTAGGGGTTCCTGATAATTTTCTACCTTTTTTGGATGAGGGTGAAATTGGAGTGGTTGGTGGGTGACAGGTTGTAAAACTGAAATTGATAATAGGCTGTCCATTGACCTGTTAAGGAAAGACCTAGCGGCATGAGACAATTTTGTGGCTTCATGCTTGGGGAAAATAATAAACTGGTATCATCGTAATGTGTGGGAAGTACTGAGTCAATCAACTTGACTTCATTTTTTTAATGGATGACTTGAAACTCTATGCCTCCGGACAGCATGATTTAAAGCGGTCGCTAAGAGTAGTGCAGGATTACAGTCAAGCTATTGGTATGGGGTTCGGAACAGACAAATGTGCCATGGTCCATCTCAAAAGAGGACGTTGCGGAGATAGTGGAGATGAGGAGCAGCTCGTTGATAGGAGCATATTACGATAACCGCATGCCGGAGATACTTATATCTATCTTGGAGTGGCGCAGCGTCACGTCCAAGAGGCAGAATTGGTCAAAGAGTGTCTCCACCGCAAGTATTTGCACCGACTCTGGCAGATTTGGACATCAGAACTGTCCGGCAAGAACAAAGTCGCTGCCACAGACATGCTCGCGGTCCCATTGTCGTTATACAGCTTTGGTGCTATCCACTGAAAAGTGGAAGAGCTGCGACAAATCGACATAAAGACCCGCAAAAGGATGAATATGGAGGGAAGTCTACATCCTAGATCCTCTGTCCCGCGGATATATCTCCCGCGACACCTGGGAGAGCGTGGACTATTGAGTTTGGAGCGTCTGCACAACAGAGTAGTAGTGGCCAATGCCTGCTATGTTACGACAAGCACCGATCCCTGATCCGCTTTGTTCGAGAGCATGAGGTTGCGGATAAAGGAGCCTTCCTTTTTAGAGCAGCAGTCCGTTGCGGAACTTGCTCCCGCATATTCCATTTAGCAACATAGGACCTCTACCAACTGACGTCAGTCTGCTCTGTTCTTCTAACCGCGTCTGTAAACGTTCTTATCCAGATCACTTTGGGTCTTTCTATGTGTTTGCTTCCTTTGGGGTTCCAATCTAACGCCATTCCAGCTGTTTCTCTTGGCAGAATGTGACCTATCCAATTCCACGTTCTCTGACTGATCTCTACTTCCTTCAACCCTAATTATTTCCGCAGTTCTTCATTCGATATTGTCCTTAGCCTATAAATCCGTATAGACATTTATTAATAAAAGCCTGGAGTTTTTGGCTTATTGGATTTCGTGCTTTACCATTTTTCGCATCTATACAATAAAGCTGATTACTACTGAAAATGCGCAGTTTGGTTCTGATTGAGTACGTGGTAGATTTCCAGACTTTGTTAAGGTAGCCAAATGCTCTTCTTGGTTTTCATTGACGCCATTGAATATCTCTATGTTCCTCCTGTGTTATTAACTATACTCACTCTTGCTTGAATGTATATGTATATTCAAAGTAATCATCTCATTCTATCACTTCGTTGTAAAGAAGAAGACGTTCTTGGTTGGGCAAATAGATCCACATCTCTTTTGTCTTCTTCACGTTTACCCTTAGCTCCATTTTTGCTGCTTCCATTTTAAGGACTTCGATCTTCCTCTTCCTGTCTTGGATAGTGTGCAATATTAGGTACATGTCAGCAACCTAATCCAGATCTTGAAGGCTACCCATCAGTCCCCATCTAATGCCTCCTCGGCCATCACATACCTTTCTTCTAAAGCACTCTAGCATTGTGTTAAACGGCAAAGGCAAAAGAACACATCCCTGCTTCACACTATGCCTGATACTTTCAAAGTTCTATCCTCTGTGAAGGGCTTGACTTGTGGAATCCCTGTATAGCTCTTTTACAATGTTTATTGTATATACAGGGCGTCCCACGACGATTAGGACAAGCAATATATCGGAACTGGGCAGTAGTAGCGAATTATTAATTTGGGGTTGTAAATCAGAGCAAATATAGCATCTGTTCTTATTATTGTGTCACCCAATGAGGTATTTGTTTTTGGTGACGTCAAGTCCGATTCAAAAATTTTAATGGGACACCTTGTACATTTGTTACTTTTTTTGTTCCTCCCGATAAAACAATTCCAACAAACTAACACACTTGGGGTCTAAAGTGATTAATTCAAGAGCTACAGGTACTTAAAGGACTGTACCACTACCATTATGAAACACTAACAAAATAATTCAACTGTAGGGGTGCAAGTTATAATCAATGGTAGTGGTACCATCCTTTAAGTACCTGTAGCTGTTGAATTAATCACTTTAGACCCTAAGTGTGCTAATTTGTTGGAATTGCTATATCGGGAGAAACAAAAAAAGTCACAAATGTACAAGGTGTCCCATTAAAATTCTTGAATCAGACGTCACGTGATCAAAAACAAATACCTCATTGGGTGACACGCAATAATTAGAAAATATACTATATTTGCTATAATTTACACCCCCAAAATTATAATTCGCTACTATTGCCCAGTTCCGACATATTGCTTGTCTTAATCGTCGTGGGACACCCTGTATATTCTGGGGTACTTTTTATTGTCTGAAGAATAACAAGATTCTTTTTGACAAAGCTATCAAGCGTCATGAGTTAGGCTATATTGTAAATTGATATCATAAAGATGGCTTAATTTGATTCACAGAATCAACCGTTGTAAAAGCAGCAAATTTTTCAAAAACGTTTGGGTGGAGTTTGTTTTCTTTTTTTTTATACTCACCTGTGAAGAAATTGAAATGGTCGGTATTGGAACCACCTTTGGATATCACGTAATTTTTTATGATACGATGGTATCAAACTTGACGACAAATGCCTTTGCGTTTTTAAGGTATACTGTTCACCTAACTGAGCGAAAAAAATCAAGTAGGAATCTTAACAATGTCGTCCTCTGAGACCCATAATTTCTTGTAGGTTGAGGATTGAGCAGAAAATACGAAAAAAATTCATAACTCGAAAACTACAAAAAAATTGCATAACATATATGTAGGCGTAGGGATGTGGCGACCCCATCGCCCAGAGGTGATGGTACACCTTGCACCGCCGACGGTGCATCATGTACTATTATCTCTGCAATCAGCCACAGGGGGGAGAAGTGGAGTCACTTAGCTTCGCCCGCGGTGCAATCACCCCCACATCGGAATATTTCCGGGAAACTAGAAATAGGTTCCCGGAAATAGGCGGCGCCAAATGGCCTCACGGTTCATGTTCCGTCGCTGGGCTGATGTTCTCGGTTTCTCATAAGTGACAAATTGGATTAATTGAAAGTAAAAAAATGCTCAATGGCTCTTGCAGGATCAAAAGATTCCGGAGGTAAAATACCTGGCCGTTCGGATCTCCGGGTGCCAGGTGGTCCGGGGGGAACATTAAGCGAAGTTTGTTTAGAGAATTGTGCTGCCACTCCTCATCAGGCTAACAACAGAAGCCGTCCTTCGCAGCAACTTCGCACTGACGACAGGCCCGAAGGCCAGAGAAACTTTTTCAGGGCCGACTTTACAAATATACGAGGTCTTGCCTCCAACATAAACTCTGTCCATCAACACCTTCAGGCAGAGAAGCCACACATTCTGGCTCTTACGGAAACTCAAGTCGGCTCTTCAACAATGGACAACTGCTTCAGGTATCCCGGATATGACTTATACACCCGATTTAGACGTAGGTTTGGCGTATGCGTGAACGTTAGATCTGGGCTTTCTTGTCATCGAGAAGAAAAGCTCGAACTGAAAGGATTTGACATCATATGGCTCAAAATATCCTTCCAAAATCATTCCAAGTTTATATGCTGCATTTATAGGCCACCAAGCAATAACAACTGCAAAGAGCTCTTCGAGAAGCTTTCAGCCACTGTGGACGTGCTACAATCAGATCACCCTCATTCAGAGATAGTCTTTCTGGGTGACTTCAACGTCCACAACTCCTACTGGCTCAAACACTCAAACAAAACGGACGACGAGGGACGTGAAGCTGAAGCCTTCGCTATTAGCTGCGGCTTGGAGCAGATAGTCAAAGAACCAACAAGGATCCCCAGCCGCCACGGAGATTTTGCTAGTCTGTTGGACCTATATCTAACAACTGCTCCAACAATCTACACAGTGAAAGTAACTGCTCCACTAGGATCGTCTGACCATAACACCGTCTCAACGCTATGCAGAATGCATTCTCCAGATCTCCACCATGCAAAGCCTCGCCGGGTCTGGCATTACGGATCAGCAAAGTGGGACGATCTAAGAGAATACTACCAGTCCTTTCCCTGGAACGACGTCTGCTTCAAGTCACGAGACCCATCAGCTTGCGCCCAAGAAATAACAGAGGTATTAATATCTGGCATGGAAGCCTATATTCCTCATGTCGTCAAGCATCCCTCCAAAAACAAGCCATGGTTCAATCAGCGCTGTAGAGATGCAGTTTCCTCTAAAAACCACCATTACAAAGAATGGAGGAAAAATCCAAATGCCGAGAACCACCGCAGTTTTATCGACGCCAGAAATCACTGCAAACGCGTGATTGACAGCAGCAAGGAGGAACACAACCAAAAAATTAAGAACAAGCTCCTCTCATGTCCTAGTTCGTCCAGAACATTCTGGTCTGTAGCTAAGGCTGTTAGTCAGAACTTTTCCTATTCGTCAATACCACCCTTGACCAGAGAGGACAAATCCATCGCTTCTGCTCCTAAAGAAAAAGCAGACATCTTGGGGAAGCTCTTCGCAGCCAATTCTACTGTAGACTTTCAAGGAAGTACTCCGACCACCACCATAAGCGTGAACTCGAGAATGGCAGAGGTCAGATTTCAACATCGAGATGTAAAAAGCATCCTCCAAAAACTGAACACCAATAAAGCTACTGGTCCTGACCAAATTCCAGCCATTGTCCTTAAACGCTGTGCCGCTGAGCTTGCACCTATTCTTTGCAAGCTCTTCAAACTTTCGTATCAACGAGGCGTGTTTCCCGATTCGTGGAAGATTGGCTGCGTGCAACCTATCCCTAAGAAAGGCAAAAAAACTGATCCCACCAACTATAGACCTGTGGCTCTTCTCAGCATCATGTCTAAGGTTATGGAGACTGTCATTAACACACAGCTCCTGAAATACCTGGACAATAATGACATCATAAATGATCGCCAGTATGGCTTCCGCAAGCACAGGTCTACAGGTGACCTCCTTGCCTACGTCACTCACTTGTGGAACAGAGCAATAGACAAACATGGCGAATCCCGTGTTGTTGCACTTGACATATCGAAAGCCTTCGACAGAGTGTGGCATGACGGACTTCTGGCCAAGCTTGCCGCTTATGGACTACCACCTGGCCTGCGCCAGTGGCTGAATAGCTTTTTGAACGATCGATCCCTGTATGTTGTAGTCGAGGGCTGTTCATCAGACGTATTTTCAATAAACGCCGGTGTTCCTCAGGGATCTGTCCTATCCCCTACACTGTTTCTGCTGTACATCAACGAGCTGCTGGAAATAACATCCAATCCAATCTACAGCTTCGCAGATGACAGTACATTAGTGTCATGCATGGAACCAGGCAAGCCACTATCATCCCAGGAGACGGTACTTCGGCGACAGCAGCATGCCTCACAGATCAACGCAGATATCAAAACAATTGTCGAGTGGGGATTAGCAAATAAAGTACAGTTCAACGTACAAAAAACTCAGGCAACAACACTGACAAAGAAGTCTCACGATGGCTTACCAACCGTGGAAATGGAGGGTCACCCCATAGTCGAATCACCTTCCGTCAAGCTCTTGGGAGTCAACATCAACAATAACATGTCCTGGCACGACCACGTCGTCAGTATTGCTAAAACGGCATCCCAGAAGCTTGGAGTTTTGTTCCGATGTAGGAAGTTGTATACACCAGAGCAACTGCTGCTGCTCTACAAGGCACAGATCCGACCGTCGCTGGAGTATTGCTCCCATGTGTGGGGATGTGCTCCGAAGCACTCTCTAAAGCTTCTGGACACTATCCAGAAAAGAGCAATTAGATTAATCGATACGCCTAACCTCACAAAGGACCTCCACAGCCTGGAACATCGAAGGAGGGTGGCTGACCTATGTCTGTTTTACAGATTCTATCACGGAAGATGTTCGAGTGAGCTCTCCCAGATAATAACACCAAAGGCCGTCCGGACCAGGAATACTAGAGAAGCTCCGCGAGCTCATCCTTACCAGGTCGAGGTCCTTACTCCCCGAACCAGTCTCCTCCAGCATTCCTTCTTTTGGAGAACTTCGACGTTGTGGAATCAGCTGCCGAGGAATTTGTTTCCCGACGGCTACAACCTGCAGCGTTTCAAATCTAACGTGAACAGACATTTGTCCTCTCGCAGCGCTTCTACAGCGCCATAGGCTTTTAGCCTTTGCGGGAGACCGACCATAAAAAAAAAATATATATGAGGGTGCTGTATCTCTGGACTTCCGCTTGACACTATTTTTTTGAAACACCCTATATATTGTGCATTTATTACCTATTAACCATTTGATTACATTTCTGCAGCCTATAGTAGTGGTAATAGACGCTCAGGTATTCTTGGAATAGGCATATAGTGGTATTAAGTTTACTACAGGAAGACTTACAAACTCCACAAGTCAACTTCTGGTCCATACTGCTTTCCCGTAACGAAGAGCTCAGGGGCGGCATACTCTGGTGAACCACAATGGGTTCGTAAGGGTGCATCGGGTCGCCAAGTGTTACTCAGTCCAAAGTCCACGATCTTTATCTGAGTTTGCGAGGGGTTCAGCATTACGTTTTCCATTTTAAGGTCTCTGAAACAAATAAAAACGGTTAGGACTTAGTCCATTCAAAAATCTTAAGTTCTCGATTATCATTATTTTATGTTTTAAAGGCAAAGTTTAAAGTATAAGAAAAAGTAGTTGAAATCATGCCTAAAGGAAGGATGAATGAAGCTCCTCCTTGTCAAATTTAATAGACATGGTGCTTTCACCAGAATTTACAAAAAGCTCAGTTTGTACACTTAGGGCCGGTTGTACAAATGCGGGTTTAACACGAGCCTTGCTAAGCTTAAGCTTAGCCAAGCTCAGGCTTAAAGTCGACACCCGTTGTACAATCGTCAGCTTAGTTAAGCCTGGTTGATAATGAAATTCACTACAGCTGGGATCAATGAAGCAACACGTAGTGACATAATCATCTGAAAAATTACCTTTTTTGGTTAGGCACTTATAACAGTGGGTGTCGAATTTCGGCAACGACCATTTCTGTCTCTGTTCTTTCATTTACTTTGTTAAATGAGACACAAATCTTTCAAAAAATATGACATAAAATGACAAGCAATTTGAAGATTCCTCCTTGACATATCATGTCACTTGCATCAGGTTAGGTTTAAACCTCAGCTAAGCTCGCGTTAAGCTTCGGCTTACGTAAGCTCGTGTTAAGCTTGGAGTGGGGGGCTAAGCCAGCATTGTACAACGGACGTTTTGCAACTGACGTGGAGCTTTGTTATGCCTAAGCTTAACTAAGCTCAGGCTTGAAGTCGACACCCGTTGTACAATCGTCGGCTTAGTTAAACCTGGTTGATAATGAAATTCACTACAGTTGGCATCAATGAAGCATTACGTACTGACATAATCATTTGAAAAATTACCTTTTTTGGTTAGTTACTTATGACAGTTTGTGTCAAATTTCGGCAACAACCGTTTTTGTCTCTGTCCTTTCATTTGCTCTCTTTGTTAAATTAGACACAAATCTTTCAAAAAATATGACCTAATAAAGTGACAAGCAATTTGAAGGTTCCTCCTTGACATATCATGTCATTTATATCAGGTTAGGTTTAAGCCTCAGCTAAGCTCGCGCTAAGCTTCGGCTTACGTCAGCACGTATTGAGCGTGGAGTGGGGGGCTAAGCCAGCATTGTACAATGGACGTTTTGCAACTGACGTGGTTTAACGTCGGCTTACCTTAAGCCGAAGCTTAAGCTTGCATTGTACAACCGGCCCTTAACGTCGGCTTACCTTAAGCCGAAGCTTAAGCTCGTATTGTACAACCGGGCCTTAGAAAAATTTCAACTGGAGCGAAATCCGTAATGGGGACTAAGGTCGCAAAACTTAAGCATTTTACGTATTTTTAATCTATCTTTGAAAATACAAACGAAAATAGAATATGTTTCAACCAACATGTTCTGCAACTATTATCAAGCATGCTACCTAACAGTTTGACAGACAGAGGGAGCGTAGACCGTGTTTATGACAGCTGACCTTTGTTTCAATTTAATTTAAGTTTGTTGGACAAGAACCAAATTTTTGCCTTATCCATCTCTAATTGCCGCCCAGCTCTTGTCAAAATTATAGCATCGGCGAATATTGTGCATTTATCATTGACAAACGAGGAGGCAAGATCATTTATGTACAGAAGGAAGGTAACTGGTCCGAGAACCGAGCCCTGCGGTAAACCACTTAAGATTGCTGCAGTTTTAGATTATTTACCATTCATAACTATACATATTGTTTCCTATTTGTTAAGTATCCATTTCATGAATTTGCCACGGAATCCCTACTATTCCAGTTTGTTAATCAGTATTTGTATGTTAACACCGTTGAAGGCTCTGCTGAGGTCACACATGACAGCTTTCGTATATTTTTTTATAACTGAGCAGACCGCGCAGGCAGAGCCTAAATACAGGCTGCTGTGAAAGGGTTATGTTAGGGGAAGTTTGTTAACGCGAGATTTGAATGGACCAATACCCGCAGGCCCAATAAATACATCTTCTGGCAGTCCATTCCAAGCCTTGGATACCCTGGGAATAAATGTGCGGCTGTACCGCTCAGTTCTTGATGTATGAAGAACGACCGTCTTAGGATGAGATACAGCGGTCGCACGGGTACATCTGATAGGAGCAGTGAGCGGCGGAACGATAGAGGAGCAGATTCCGTTGGAATATCGGTAGAAGTGTGAGAGGGCACCAACAACACGCCGGTGAGAAAGTGACTGAAGGTGGCGCGTTAAGGCCGAATCGCCAATTAGTCGAATTGCCCTTCTCTGGACGGCATCTAGTATGGACAGAGTAGTAGGGGCAGCAGCTCCCCAGACATGAGAGCAATACTCCAGGCAAGGTCTTATCTGGGCTTTATATAGCGTGAGGAGGTTACATGGTGAAAAATACTTTCTGGCTCTAAATAGGTACCCAAGCTTTTTACCAGCAGCTGTTGCAATTGACGCGACGTGTTCGTGCCAGATCAGATTTTCTGTAATGTTGACTCCTATCAGCTTGAATAAGTGACTCCTTGGCAGAGCCTGGAAAGTGAAACTGCCACTGCCAGTCTTCTGCGTTCCAGCTCGACCACAGAGATCTGTCTATTGCTCATAATGCCTGCATGCAGCGTACTGTCATCCGCAAAACTGTGGATTGGGTTTGTAGTGCTAGAGAGTAGATCATTAATGTGAAGCAGAAACAATGTCGGAGCCAATACCGATCCCTGCGGAACCCCGGCATTGATGCTATGGAAAGAAGAGGAAAAGCCGTCTACTACGACAGAGATTTTCCGACCTGAGAGGAAGTCTCCGAGCCAACCACAAAGCTTAACAGGGAACCCATAAGACGGGAGCTTGTTTAGGAGAGCTGCATGCCACAGTTGATCGAATGCCTTTAAAATAGCGAGAGCAACGGCATGAGCCTCGCCAAATGACTGAATGAGTTTGCACCACACATGTGTGACGTAAGCCAGGAGATCTCCAGTTGATCTTTGGTGTCGGAATCCATATTGTCTGTCGTTGATTAAGTGATGGAGCTCTAGGTATTTAATGAGCTCTTGGTTGGCGCATCTCTCCATCACTTTACTGACTACAGATATGTTGATATGTTAAGATATTAAGTTTTGAGAGATAAGAAATAATCATTTTTTCAATAATAATTGCAACTTGCGTATGTAAAGCCGTTATAGAATTATTTGCTTCATATGCAGTTACACCAATAATCAATTTTCACTTATTATCTGGCTGTATAAGTACACGTTTAATCTTCCGCTAAGCATTTGACCCGTTTTCATGCTTTTCATGTTGTTAAATGAAGCATATATATCTAAATTGTCCATCTCTTTTTAAGCGAAACGAAATGTTAAACAGCCTCAATCGTTACATGTTCATGCAATGTAACGTGTGCATTTGTTGCAATAATCAATAATAATTTGAATAATGATTCTAAGGGCGAATAATGTGTGTGTTCCTCATCAGTTTTACATTAATTGTAAGCACTGTTTATGAAGGTGGGTATTCTGAACTCTAACAATTTCGCAAAAATTGTCGGATCACATATGTATGTATTGCATACTATTGCATCTCTTATAAAATTGCACAAATAGTCAGCTTCAATTACAACAGCATGCGTATCACGTTAATGTGATGAGGTATTGTCAGTAAGAAGCAATCAAAAGAATGGGTTTGGGAGCATAAGATAGATGTAGATTGTAGATTGTACGGATACTTTAACTTTACGAAAAAAATAGGTTTAAAATCAAAGGTACTACAAGATTTTGAATAAAATACGGACTTAATTTGTGTAGGAAAAAGTATTAGGTGCTATTTGAAAAAACAAAGTTGGAGGTGAGCTTTAAGGGTTTAAGTATAAAAGAAATATTTTGAAAGCATGGTATAGTAGATCCTGTAGTACTTTCAAAGATTCCACTCAGTTTTCGTTTAAACACTTTTTTGTTAAGAAATTAATTATCACGTATCAATGAAATTCAGGGACACCTTGTATAGTCAGAGTATTACATTTCTTAATGTTGCTATTGCTATCACGTTATCAATACATAAAAAGATATATGCACCGATAGAGTAAGTAGAATGTTCAAAAAACGATTTTCTTCATTTACCAAAAATTGGGTAAACTGGATAAGAAGACTTTTGAAATAGAACGACTCAATTACAGTAATGTTCGGTTACAATGAACTTCATGGGACCGGCGAAAACGGTTCGTTATAAGCGAAGTTCCGCTATAAACGATAAATAAAAAAGGTGTGTATCTTTATTAATACACTTATTAATACATAGATATGAGCGTACATTAAAATTATTTTGTAATATAGTAGATACATGAACAACTATTCTTAAGAGTCTAATTAATTTTTTTTTTATTTTAGCTTGTTTTATATTTGTGAAATGAATATCATTAATATGTAATTCTACTTCGGCTAATTGATTAAAAACACTTTGCGGAGTATTTCATGACTGAAGAAAATAACGAACGTTATCAATATGTTCAAGTGCCTCTGATGTAGTTGGAACTGGTCTCAATTCTGTACTCACAGGTTCATCATCTTCTGCCTCCTCATCGTTATCAATATAGACTGAAAAAGACACAGAAGCGACAATGGCATCATCGTCCAAGCATTCAATACTTACAAGATTATCATCAATACGGAAAAATTCATTGAACTCATTTTCAGAACAAGGAAGATTGTCTAGAATATTGTTATCATCTTCCTGTCCAACTTTTTTCAGCCATTCGGCTAATGTCAAATCATCGCATCGTCTGAATTCAAATCATTTTCCACTTTCAGGAAACCACCGTGTTGAAAACAATTAAAAATTGTTTGTTTTGATACGCTCTGCCATGTCATATGAAGGAAGTTTATTCCATCTAAGAGGTTGATAGAAAAAAATATCACCCCCACTATCAATAAAATGTACCATTTTCGAAAGAAGAAGTCGACGGTAATGGCTCTTTAAGCTTTGGAAGGCACCCGGATCCATAGGCTGTAGTTTGGAACTGGTATTTGGTGGCATGGACACTAACTTGATGCAGTTCAAATTTCTCACGTCTGAATGAGCTGGGCAGTTGTCCACTAACAATATGATTCTTCGGTTTTTACGTCTTAACTCGCCTTCCCATTCCCGCAATTCATTCGTAAAAATTGCTGAGGTCATCCATGCTTTTTTATTGAATTTGTAATTTACTACTTTCAAAACATCTAGGGTTTTTATATTTCCTAATTACCAATAACCTTCTTTTTTCTGTTTCTGTCAAATTTGCCACCAGAAGCACAGTGATTCTGTCTTTGGAAAGCTTACCGCCTTCACATTTTTCGCCTTTGAATCTCAATGTCCTATCAACTATAAAATCCCGTTTTAGGTTCGTTATAAAAGACAGATCTTACGACAATATCAAAATTTAAGGTTCGTTTTATCCGAAAGTCCGGGTTCGTTATTCGCGAAAAAATTAACACTCGTTTAGTAATACCGAAGTTTCGTACCTCTAGATTTGGTCCGTTATAAACGAAAGTTCGCAAAAAGCGGGTTCGTTATAGGCGGACATTACTGTATTTGTAGTCGCTTGGTACCAAAAACATAAAGTCGTCGATTTTTGACTTGGTTACTTTAGCAGTATACCGACGACATTATACGTTATTTACAAGTTATTGGTAGATCTTCGAGAAAATTCTGTTATGTCGTATTCTAGCAATCAAATATTTGCTCTGTACTTTGTACACTGTACACAAAATACGTTCCTTATATCTGCTACTATCTAGCTGGGCGAACAGCTCGTATAGCAGGGCGTCTCAATTTCCTGTATTTACCCATTCTCGGTGAACGGTACGCTGCTCAAGTGACTGTACGTCTTTCCAATACATAGCTCGTGTACTTGTTTATTTCACGTATAGATACAATTTCCTCGACTGAAATTGCCGTTTTTTATTCGAACCGGCGACCGAGGCAACGGATAGACCAGGCAAATAACGGTTTTGGCAGGACTGTGTCATCTGTATGGAGATCTCTTAACTGGATGCCAATCCTTAAGAGAAGGAATCTTTCGGTTATTCGTAGAAGAAAGCATATTTCCTAAACCTCTTAACCGTTGTATGTTGTGGAAGTTTTAAGGTAAACATCGTTTTGCTATTCCATTCGGATAAATCTAACCAGGGTCTCTTTCTCTCATGTTGTAAACAACAACTCGCCGACTTTGAACTGTATATCTTTTATTAAGAATAATTTTGATTAAAAGTTAGTTCACAAAGGTAAGTTCTTTGTTGAATGAACTTCAATGGTTGAATATGAAGAATTTTATTTGTATCTAGTTCTCATTTTTATATTTACATTAAAAACTTATTGATCATAACTAGAAGACTAGGAGAAATAGATTTTCACCTACAAACAGTCGCTTTATGTATAGGTTCTATGATTCATTCAAGGGTGATTAAAGACCATTATCAATTAAATATAAATAATCACAATATTGAATGGGTTGATTTAGCAGAGAATCTGGGGGTCTGTTTCGAGAGTAACTTCACTTTTGCTGACCACGTAGATAATATATGTATAGTACAGAAAATCTTTTTTGAAATTAAAATCACTTTACCACTTTAAAAATACTTTAAATGAAAGCACGAAATTACTTTTAGTACAATTCTTGATATATCCCCTCGTCGAGTATTGTAGTTGTAATTCAGAATGCCTGTATGCGCTTTGTTTATAATATACCATACAGAGATCATATATCTCCACATCTAATAAGAAAACGACAGCTAAATATTGAAAAAAATTTAAATTTTTTAATCACTATGTTTTTTGTATAAACTGCTAAAAAATAGAATACCAGATTACTTACTCAATTCCATCTTGAGACGCCCTGACACTCATGATGTTAATATAAGAACAGATTCATTCACAATTCCGAAGTATTAAACCAATAAATTTAAAGGTAGTTTCGCACACATTGCACCTTTTTATCTAAATCAAGTTGTGAATATTCTTCATTTGTCTATTTCCTTATTTAATAAAAGGCTATTTGAACAATAATTATTCAGAGAACAAGTGGCTGAGTTAAGATAGTATTGTTTTGGGTTTGTTCTAGGTTATAGGATAAGTTCTAGGTTAGACATTCATGTAATACACTGCTATACTGTAGAATTTCTATAGGCAGGGTGGAAGAAAGCATTTATGCTAACCTTCGCCTGTTGTGCATTTTCACAATAAATATATTATTATTATTATTACAAATTTGCAATAGCAGTATGACGAATAAGTCGGTGTTCCATAAAGGCTTACACAAATTTAATAAATGGGACAATAACATTAAATGAAGTACCACTTTTAAAGTATTCAACTTAGGATTGAGAAGGTATTTACAAAATGTATAATGATGCAATATTATAAAATGAATGTTGTACTTATAGTGAATTAAGTTAGTTTCGATCTTGATAACAGTTGTAGCAGTTATGCTAAATAAACAAATGTACCTGCTGTAGAGATAAAGTAATATGTAGTTCATTTTCACTGAATGAGTAGAGTGAACGAAAAGATATAAGTAACAGATGAGTCACTGCACTATAACTCCAAAATGGGAGAGATCGGAGATAGAGGGGGGGTGTTAAAACGTGAAAAAAAAATCATTATCATTAAGTAACCCAATGACAATGTGGCAGCTTTTTAGTACACTTGCCAACTTCTGTTCCAAAAAATTATCATTCGAAATCTACGGGCGGTTTGCGCGAACCGATTTTTTCTTATAATGAAAATAAAGGAATCGTGACGAAACCGTTCGGAATTTGATGGAAAATTCTTTGTTCTTTTTACATCCGACATCCGTTTAAGCTAGACAGTTTATGAGAAATGTGAGCGTCATTTTCGTTAAAAATCGTTAAAAAGTTGTTAATATTGTTTAAAACGGATGACGTTTTTTAGACACCTGCTTGGGCAAACTGTGACATGTATCGTCATCCGTTTTCACTATGTTTAACACCATTTTTCAACCCCTTAGGGGGTGACATCAATGAACGTCTTCTGAAAGGATATGGAAGGCGTCAGTTATAAAAAAACCAAAGAATCTCCTCCTTTCGTTTGTACATGATATTTAGGAACACCCTGTATAAGAGAGGCCTGCACAATTATCCGTTTAGCACAGGACAGAGAAGAATTCTACATGATGGTGGTCAACCTCCGCTGAGGCGACGGTACTAAAGGGAGTAGACACCGAAAAAAATCTACAAAAATAATTCAAGAGTCCGTGATCACAATACTAGATACAACACAGTATGCTGGGAGGTAGGTTGGCTCAATGGGTAGAGCCGAGGGCTCGTGACAGGAAGGTCCCGATTTCCGACAGAGGCGGAAATTTCAATCAGAAATAAATTACCATAAAAAGCTCATTTCTTATGGGCAGCTTTCTGTAAAGGCTGAAAGCCTATGGTGCTGTAGAAGTACTCCGAGAGGATAAGTATCGGTGTGCGTTAGATTTGAAACGCTGCAGCCACTGGCGCAGGCCAGGTGGCAGTCCATAAGCAGCAAGCTTCATTTTCACCATAATTTTCACCATGATTTTCAATTGCTCTGTTCCACAAGTGAGTAACGTGGGGCGAAAGGTCGCCCGTAGATCTGTGCTTACAGAAGCCATACTGGCGATCATTGATGATGTTATTGTTGTCCAGGTATTTCAGGAGCTGTGTGTTAATGACAGTCTCCACAACCTTAGACATGATGCTGAGAAGAACCACAGGTCAAAAATCTCCACCTGAGCCTTCACCGCTGGCTTTTGATTAACAGTACTGTCCTAGAGTGGCGCCGGGAAATAGTAACAAAGCTTACACAGATTACGACGCTAATGACCGCATCAGTCGATGCCGTTGATTCCAAATAAAAAGATGTACAGTATGCTGAGAAAAAAAAGAGCTCTTACATGCTGCCCAGTTAAGACAACCAAAGACTAGCATTCAACCAAAACAACAATGGATTAGGAGTCACACATTGTCTATTATTGAGGCACGTAGAAGCCTTAAGATCTCAGGTCTTGATTCAAATACAAAGCAAAACCCATATAGACAGCCCTCACGCGAGATTCAGAGACTATGCCGAAGAGATAAGAATTCTTATATACAGCAATTGTGCCAGAAATAGAGATGCATGCCAATGCTAATCATCCGAATATGAACCTGATATTCTTTTGTCTGAAGTGGAACATGCCCTCAACAAGTTAAAAACTAATAGAGCTACAGGCATTGATGCTATTTCTGCCGAAACATTAAAATGCTTGGGTGAAGACGGCATCTCTCTTTTATATAATATTTGTAAGAGGGCCTGGTCACCCGGTGTTTGGCCAGATGAATGGTGCACATCCATTTTTGTTCCACTTCATAGAAAAGGATCTCCAACAAGTCCAGACAATTATCGCCTACTTTCGTTAATCTCTCATGCAAGCAAAGTTCTACTATATATTTTACAGTCTCGTTTGGAGGGTTTTATTGGCTGGCAAATTTCTCAGGCGCAGGCAGGTTTCGTAAAAGGACGCAGTACGCGTGAACAGATCTTAAACTTAAGACAGATTATTGTAAAAGCCAGAGAGCATTATTTTCCCGTTTTTATCTGCTCTGTGGACTATTCTAAGGCGTTTGATAAGGTAAAGTGGCCTAAACTGTGGGAAATCCTTATCTCCATGGGAGTTCCTTACCACTTAGTATTTCTCATACAGCAACTCTATGAGTCTAGCTCAGCTCGTGTAACCTGTCTGGTCAAACAGCAACCAGAAAAGGAGTTCGTCAGGGATGCGTATTATCTCCGATGTTATTTAACATTTACTCTGAATTTGTGATGAGACAGGTATTGGACAACTGGAATGGCGGTATAACTATTGGCGGAAGAACTAGTAGCTCTGTTGAACGTTTTAGAACAACACAGTGCAGCATATGGTCTTGGTATTAACTACAACAAGACCAAGCTTATTATCGTAGATAGAGAGTATGACCATCAACGAGAAATAAAGTCAATAGGCCGTTGTGAGGTAGTTCAAAGTCTTGTGCACCTCGGTTCTGTGATCGACAATTCAGGTAGCTGTGAGAATGAGATTCGACGGCGCATTCAACAGGCACGGGTGGCCATGACAAAGCTTACTAAAATGTGGCGTGAGCATAACATCACTAAAGCTACCAAAATGTCACTGGTTCAGTCTCTTGTGTTCTCCATATTTTTGTATGCCTCGGAAACTTGGACTGTTAAAAAGGCAGATCGAGCTTGCATAGATGCTTTTGAAATGTGGACGTGGAGGAGAATGCTGAGAATTCCTTATACCGCCCATCGAACTAATGTTTCCATACTGAATGAGCTTGGTAATCCAAAGAGACTATCCTCCATTGTGTCGATGAGAATGCTTACATTCTTCGGACATATTCACAGAAGCGATAATATGGAGAAACTTGTAGTCCAGGGTCACGCCCCGAGTGGGCGGCGCCGTGCCCGTTCCCCTACACACGCTGGGTGGATACGACGAAACAGTTGCTAGATATGAGTATCAAGAGTACCACTGAACTGACAGTAGCTCGCCATCGTTCGCAAAACTATTGATAATATTCGTGTCGGCAATACTTTAGCTCCGACTTAATGCATTTTACGAGTTCACAACATGTCTATTAAGACATTGTGACTATGATGATGATGCTGAGGGAAACGGAAACGTGACACATACCTGGATGACACAGTTCCCAACGAGGTCTTTCGGTTGATTTTCCCGGTCTGGGAGGCGACGGAAGCGGGGGCGGTGGCGCATTCTACGTCACGTTCTCCATCTTGAGACTCCCGAAAGATAAATAAAAAGCGACGAGTGGCCCGTTCAGATTTCCGCCAATAGACACGTACGACGCCTTATGTGTGTTGTGTGTGCGGCAAAGCCCCGCATATGTTAAGCAGGCTACGTCTTTCTCTTACTTTTTACCAGGAAAGTTCACCGTATGCGAAGCTTTGTACGGAGAAACTCCCGTCAAATCGACCTGTGTTCTCGACTTCGAAAAATAAGAAGCTATAGCGGTTAGACGTGACTGTTCGTTGTAATATTAGGTTTGTTCCGACAGAGAGTTCTAGAAAAATGTTCAGTCAATCTCTGGTGTATTTCGGCATTCTTAACATTTCCCTTTAACAGTTTTTAAAGTTATAGTATACAAGGTATTATTTGGCAGAGGGTTATACAAGCTTCGTGGCCATATAGATACGCCTGTTTTGAAGATATTTTATTAATAAACGTCTCTGATTTTCTATATCATTGCTTTTATAATATTTTCAAGCATTTATAAAAATAGACATTTTCACTTCTGTAACAGGTTGGCTCCGTTTGCTGGAGATAATGCCGAGGCGCAAGTTAGAGAACTCGAGCAACTCCACCCAGAGCTGAACTTTGAGGATTTCATGGCCACTCACACTGGTACGGCGAAGGCTAGGCTTGGCGTGACTCGTGAGGAACATCGAGATTTGGTCACGGTGCCGGATGAGTACGCGTTGGCTCATTGTGTCGCAAGAGACCTCCGGATGTCCCGAGGGATTGCCGGTGAATTCCAATGTCTGTTTGGCCAAGTGGACGAGCTGAAGAGACAGGGTGGACGAGTCGGACAAGTGCTGGAGTTACGAAGTGACCAGAGGCGACTCTACTACTTGATTTCGAAGGAGAAGTCCTATCAGAAACCGACGTACCGGACTGTATGGGAGGCACTCCTGGACCTCAGAGAGAAGCTGCTAACTGCAAATGTTTTGAAACTGGTGATTCCTAAGCTAGCTTGCGGACGGGACGGCCTGGATTGGCGGATCATCCGAAACATGCTGGAAGTTCTCTTCAGGTTCACAGGAATCGAAATTCTGGTCTGCAGCTGGAACCCGAGAGGACCGACAGGACACAGAACCGTGGATTGCTTCTTTTACCAAACTTCTGGCTGCAAGAAGAGCGTACTGTGTCCATTCAGACATGAACGTTTCTGGGACGAAACGCCCTTAAGGAGGGGGCAGTGTGCCAGTCCGGCCCTGGACGGCCGGGCATATACGTGAATTCTAGGAGATTTCCTTCTCGATACGTATTGTTAGGGTCGCAAGCTGTCGAGAACGTTCCAGAGATGGCGACGCTTAATATAAGGCGTCATCGCATGAGAGTGGAACAAGAGTCAATAGAGTGCAGCAGTCGAATACTCGATAGTCCAGTGGCGCGCGCGAAATAAATGAACTGTGACAGAAATTAGTGAAGTGTAGGACAAATATAAATTAGTGTAGTGACTGAGTGACTGTAGATAAATTATTAGACTGTTAAGTATTAGGTTAGGCATATAGTGTTAGTGCAAATAAATAGTTTTCTTGCCCAATCGGACTAAAGACTTGTAACAGTATTAATAATATTATGGAGACTCATATTTTACCACAATTGAAGCAGAAAACCTAGGTTTTCGTTACTTGAGGACAACCTTATTACTTCCCACACCGATAGGTGAGGGGAGTATTGTGATCGCGAAAATTTTCGATTTTGAGATAACACGCTTTTTGGGCGTTTTATGATGTCTACATAACATAAATCCATGTCACTCATTTCCGTCGGTCTGTCTGTCTGTCGGTCTGTCTGTCTGTCTGTCTGTCTGTCGGTCTGTGCGCGTTTTTCTAGCCTCGTAATCTCAGTAACCGCTGCATAGATTTTGATGAAATTTGGGTAGTGATATGGTGTAGGGTCGTAGTAGGTAATGTTGCTACAATTTTGAAAATCGGTGCATAGGCGGCGGAGTAATTAGCAAAAAATGAAAAATTTCAAATATGCCTCAAACTTCGTTTTTAGGTGTTTTAGGGGTTCCTGATCATTTTCTACTTTTTTTTGGGTGGGGGTGAAATTGGGGTGGTTGGGGGGGTGGGGGGTTGTAAATCTGAAAAATTTGTTGTACTTATAATGGGCTATCTACTGACCTGAGAGAGAAAGACCTAGCGGTATAATACACTGATGCATACAAAATACATACGAGTATTACTTTGGATCGTTTTGTATTGTGTTACGTGGAAACTTCTGAATTGACTTTAATGACATTTTGACACAGATTTATTACCGGGACGAGTATGGAAAGCGCGTATGTTTTTTAGAAATCATTTCAGTGGCGGCGCGGCAATAATAAAAAACTAAAAATATAAAAAACACCTCATACTTCGTTTTAGACATCTTAGGGGTTCTTGATCATTTTAAAAAAAATTTTTGGTTGGCGGTGAAATTGGGGTGGTTCGGGGGTGGGGGTTTGTAAAACTCAAAAATTTATTGTATTCATGATATATTGTCCATTGACCTGTGAAAGAAGCACCTAGTAGAATAAAACACTTTTTTTGCGGTCGGGCGAGCGATGATTTGATTGCAGGGGCAGCATCTAGTTGCATGCTGTGGGAAAATAATAAAACTGGTATCATTGGAATGTGTGGGAAGTACTGAGTCAATCAACTTGACTACATTTTTGTTTTATGTTGTATAACCAAAATTGGTTTCCTTTCTGATACTTAAAAACAACCTTACTTCTTTCGTTGAATAAAATAAGTCTTGAGTTTAGATTAAATCATTTGTTTCTTTCTATATGCCTTCATGTGACGATTTGTTTGCGTCAAAACTTGCTTTATCCACTGATGATACATTAAGCTTTGTACAGAGAACCTCCCGTCAAATCGACCTGTATTCTCGACTTCGAAAAATGAGAAGCTATAACGGTTAGACGTGACTGTTCATTGCAATATTAGGTATGCTTCTGTTGGAATTTCTAGAGAAATGTTCGGTCAATCTCTAGCGTTTTTCGGCATTCTTAACATTTTCCTTCAACAGTTTCTAAAGTTATAGTATACAAGGTATTTGGCAGAGGGTCATACAAACTTTGTGGCCGTATGGATACGCCTGTTTCGAAGATATTTTATTAACAAACGACTCTGATTTTCTATATCATTGCTTTTATAATATTTTCAAGCATTTATAAAAATAGAGACTTTCACTTCTGTAATTTTTGTTTAAATGCTTATTCAACTTATTTTTTGGGTATTTTTTATCTGTAGGATATTCTTTTTAACACGCTTTTATTAGTTTCATCTGTGTATGTGGGTTTGTGAGCTTGTAACACTTCACACTCCTTTAAATTAATAGCAAGTTGACTTACTACTGTTGTTCATCTCTATTCACATAAATTCGTTACATTCAAGGAAATATCCATCCAAGCTGGAATAATGAAAAACGAGGTATTTCAAAATCTCCCAAACTTCGTTTTTACACAGAAAAAAAAAATAGTTGCGTTTCCACTTAATTGTTAGTATTTGGATGTTTTTCCATCGCTTTAAATATATTTACAGTTGTTTCAAATCCATGACATTGAGAGAATTCAATCCTTATATTCGAAGTAATCACAGATACGACAATAAATTCAAAATAATTTTATATTCGTTCTAACGATATGTATAATTCTTCTAATACCAGTATTGACATACTATCTAATGCAATCAAAACATCCTTTTGTTTCCAAAATTTACTCTATGTTTCATTTAAGCAAAGCATACAATCTATTCGATGTACAAAAATTATTATTGCAACAGGAGTTCGTGATAATTCATCTATTAAAAATTAATTTTGTTTCAAAAGGTAACTATTACCCGAACAATAACCCATGCTTTCAAAGCATTGTCTATGCTGTTAAAGAAATTGGTAAGTAGTATTCGTAACAACAACATTATATATCGAATTCAATGGCCCCCGTTGTTCGCTGAACTATAATCAGTATACGGCGGGACTGATGTCCCGATTCAACGAGCGTAAAAAGAAAGAACGGGGAATCATCTTAGTGTTATTATCGGCGCCAAACCGGTTGTTTCGTTGCGTTTCTGTGTTGTGTGTTGTGTGTGTCGCCGTGTTGTGTCATCTCGTGTTTTTGCTTTTTGCATCAGCAATTGTGTGATTTAGATGTGTCCAGTTATATATTAAATGCAGGACCTACTGAGAAATTGGGGCTTAGAAGAGCTAACACCCACACTTGAATGTAGATATTTTGATTAGCCAGACAGTTATATTTCAGGTGAAAATGCAACAACTGGTGCAGGCTTATGTCTAATTCTTATATCATGCTCCTTGTAACTTCATACAAAATCACACCATTAAACATCCAAACGAATCGTTCAGCTGTCCTCGCAATAAAATATGTTGGTCCAAGGAAAAGAAAGTACCTAGATAGTTTAGAATCAATTACCAAACACAGATTCGATTCAACGACAGGAGGCGATTGAATCATTCATTGGAAACCAATGACATCTTGTAGTTGAATCGACAATACGATATAATTCGTTACCAACTATACACTATACCATTGGATAAAACATAGCTGTATTTGAGGAATGCCGAGCGTAACGTCCCATTGAATACAAGCGTAAGTCTTTGACAAAACGACAGATTTTTCTGTGTGTAGATGTTTCAAAGGTCCTTTTTTACGGTGAGAGAGAAAGACCTAGCGGTATAATACACTGATGCATACAAAATACATACGAGTATTACTTTGGATCGTTTTGTATTGTGTTACGTGGAAACTTCTGAATTGACTTTAATGACATTTTGACACAGATTTATTACCGGGACGAGTATGGAAAGCGCGTATGTTTTTTAGAAATCATTTCAGTGGCGGCGCGGCAATAATAAAAAACTAAAAATATAAAAAACACCTCATACTTCGTTTTAGACATCTTAGGGGTTCTTGATCATTTTAAAAAAAATTTTTGGTTGGCGGTGAAATTGGGGTGGTTCGGGGGTGGGGGTTTGTAAAACTCAAAAATTTATTGTATTCATGATATATTGTCCATTGACCTGTGAAAGAAGCACCTAGTAGAATAAAACACTTTTTTTGCGGTCAGGCGAGCGATGATTTGATTGCAGGGGCAGCATCTAGTTGCATGCTGTGGGAAAATAATAAAACTGGTATCATTGGAATGTGTGGGAAGTACTGAGTCAATCAACTTGACTACATTTTTGTTTTATGTTGTATAACCAAAATTGGTTTCCTTTCTGATACTTAAAAACAACCTTACTTCTTTCGTTGAATAAAATAAGTCTTGAGTTTAGATTGAATCATTTGTTTCTTTCTATATGCCTTCATGTGACGATTTGTTTGCGTCAAAACTTGCTTTATCCACTGATGATACATTAAGCTTTGTACAGAGAACCTCCCGTCAAATCGACCTGTATTCTCGACTTCGAAAAATGAGAAGCTATAACGGTTAGACGTGACTGTTCATTGCAATATTAGGTATGCTTCTGTTGGAATTTCTAGAGAAATGTTCGGTCAATCTCTAGCGTTTTTCGGCATTCTTAACATTTTCCTTCAACAGTTTCTAAAGTTATAGTATACAAGGTATTTGGCAGAGGGTCATACAAACTTTGTGGCCGTATGGATACGCCTGTTTCGAAGATATTTTATTAACAAACGACTCTGATTTTCTATATCATTGCTTTTATAATATTTTCAAGCATTTATAAAAATAGAGACTTTCACTTCTGTAATTTTTGTTTAAATGCTTATTCAACTTATTTTTTGGGTATTTTTTATCTGTAGGATATTCTTTTTAACACGCTTTTATTAGTTTCATCTGTGTATGTGGGTTTGTGAGCTTGTAACACTTCACACTCCTTTAAATTAATAGCAAGTTGACTTACTACTGTTGTTCATCTCTATTCACATAAATTCGTTACATTCAAGGAAATATCCATCCAAGCTGGAATAATGAAAAACGAGGTATTTCAAAATCTCCCAAACTTCGTTTTTACACAGAAAAAAAAAATAGTTGCGTTTCCACTTAATTGTTAGTATTTGGATGTTTTTCCATCGCTTTAAATATATTTACAGTTGTTTCAAATCCATGACATTGAGAGAATTCAATCCTTATATTCGAAGTAATCACAGATACGACAATAAATTCAAAATAATTTTATATTCGTTCTAACGATATGTATAATTCTTCTAATACCAGTATTGACATACTATCTAATGCAATCAAAACATCCTTTTGTTTCCAAAATTTACTCTATGTTTCATTTAAGCAAAGCATACAATCTATTCGATGTACAAAAATTATTATTGCAACAGGAGTTCGTGATAATTCATCTATTAAAAATTAATTTTGTTTCAAAAGGTAACTATTACCCGAACAATAACCCATGCTTTCAAAGCATTGTCTATGCTGTTAAAGAAATTGGTAAGTAGTATTCGTAACAACAACATTATATATCGAATTCAATGGCCCCCGTTGTTCGCTGAACTATAATCAGTATACGGCGGGACTGATGTCCCGATTCAACGAGCGTAAAAAGAAAGAACGGGGAATCATCTTAGTGTTATTATCGGCGCCAAACCGGTTGTTTCGTTGCGTTTCTGTGTTGTGTGTTGTGTGTGTCGCCGTGTTGTGTCATCTCGTGTTTTTGCTTTTTGCATCAGCAATTGTGTGATTTAGATGTGTCCAGTTATATATTAAATGCAGGACCTACTGAGAAATTGGGGCTTAGAAGAGCTAACACCCACACTTGAATGTAGATATTTTGATTAGCCAGACAGTTATATTTCAGGTGAAAATGCAACAACTGGTGCAGGCTTATGTCTAATTCTTATATCATGCTCCTTGTAACTTCATACAAAATCACACCATTAAACATCCAAACGAATCGTTCAGCTGTCCTCGCAATAAAATATGTTGGTCCAAGGAAAAGAAAGTACCTAGATAGTTTAGAATCAATTACCAAACACAGATTCGATTCAACGACAGGAGGCGATTGAATCATTCATTGGAAACCAATGACATCTTGTAGTTGAATCGACAATACGATATAATTCGTTACCAACTATACACTATACCATTGGATAAAACATAGCTGTATTTGAGGAATGCCGAGCGTAACGTCCCATTGAATACAAGCGTAAGTCTTTGACAAAACGACAGATTTTTCTGTGTGTAGATGTTTCAAAGGTCCTTTTTTACGGTGAGCCTCCCGCAAAGTCTGAAAGCCTATAGCAGTATAGAAGCGCTGCGAGAGGGTACGTGTTGGTGCGCGTTAGATTTGAAATTCTGCAGGTTATAGCCGTCGGGAAACAATTTCTCCGGTAGCTCATTGCATAGCGTCGAAGTTCTCCAGAAGAAGGAATACTGGAGGAGGCTCGTTCGGGGAGTAAGAACCTCGACCTGGTAAGAAGGAGCTCGCAGAGACTCTCTAGTGTTCCTCGCTTGGACGGCCTTTGGCATTATTATCTTGAAGAGGTCACTCGAACATCTTCCGTGATAGAATCTGGAAAACAGGGACAGGTCAGCCACCCTTCTTCGATGTTCCAGGCTGTGGAGGTCCTTTATGAGGTTAGGCATATCGATTAGTCTTATTGCTCTCTTCTGGATAGTGTCCAGAAGCTTTAGATAGTGCTTCGGAGCACATCTCTATATACGAGAGCAATACTCGATGGTCTGCAGTAGTTGCTCTGGTGTAGACAGCTTCCTACTGCGGAACAAAACTCCAAGCTTCTGGGATGCCTTTTAGCCATACTGACGACGGTGTCGTGCCAGAACATGTTATTGTTGATGTTGATCCACAAATGCTTGACGAAAGGTGACTCGACTATTGGGTGACCCTCCATTTCCACAGTTGGTAAGCTAACCTGAGACTTTTCTGATAGTGTTGTTGCCTGATAATTGTCTTCTTTTTTGATGAGGATGGTGTACGAATAGAGATACTCAAAAATCTTGGTTAGCACCGATAGTATGTGGGTATTTCCCAATTTTAGTTTGGACATTCGAAGTCTAAGTAGCAAGAAAAATGATAGAGACCTTCTTTCGGCTGTATGTAGTGCCGCCCTTGTGGAAAAAACGGTGGTGTGAGAGCGACCCGAAAAAACGCGGAGTAACGTTAAATACGATTCAAATTTACTACCTAGGACGGGAAGTATCCACGAAAATATTTTGTATGCGCATAGAAATTGCCTCCTCCCGGATCAAAGCGCCGCCGGTTTTGTCTAACGCCAGCCGAGCGCCGAAATAAAACCAGCAAGCTCACCGCGATTGTGTTTTGTTTCGGTGGTATTGCCTGTCAAGTGAATTGGGATGTAAACCCAGGGTTGCTAGACGGGATACCATCAAAACTGGCAGTATAAATCAGGAAGCTGTTAAAACAGAATCCCGGAGTGCTGTACACTCACAAACATAAGTGCACTCCAAGATTAGATGTATTTTTGTTCCTTCACACATAAAAATTATTTCTTGGGCGAGGAGTATAAATTTTCATTCAAGAGTATACCATACCTTTCTATATTATGCGCAAAGCTGTAATTACCTTAAACCAAGAATGTCATATCTTTCATCATATAGGGTTATGGTTATGTCAAGTAAACATTTTGCATCCAAACTGGGAAAGACTTGAAAGTGATAATATCGAAATCTTAAATCAAGCTAAATTATAGTTTGCATATATACCTATATCTTACACAAGGCTTTGTCTTTGAGGTGGAAATATTTGTAATTCTTTAATACAAATAAATTGAAATTGAAAAAAGTGTATGGTAGTCTTGAAAGCGAAACGATGAATATATCACCTACTAGCATTTCATAATCTGGGTGCAAAGAGCTTAAGATTTTCTCGGAAAAGGCATCTAAGAATATCTCTATAAGCGTTATATAGCTTTTTTCAAAGCTCATGTTGAAAAATACCGATTACCATAGAATATAAAAATATGTACCAGTGCTTTTGACCTAGAAGAATATGTCAAGCCCACCGGTCTGCCATTGTTTATATTTCATCTACAACTACTTACATAATAATAATAATAATAGTAATAATAGGTCTTTATTCGCCATACATAAAAAAATACAGAAAACGAGATAATTTAGCAATATAAAGAATGGCGAAAGGCGGAGTGTCAACCAGCGTGGTTGTTTTTCAACTCAACCGAGAAATAAATAATTATTAATAAAAATATTACAGGGCAAATGAAAACTTTTATACGAATACTTCACATCAAAACCATTAGACCATAGGTACACAATATACAAACCAGAAATTGCAAAGTCCGTTATACAGCAAGCCGGTTCCACATACAACAATCAGATTCTAGCAATAATAACTTCAACCTTTTTTAAAATTAACTAAAGAAAAATGCCTAAAGTCATTAGGTAAATTGTTATACATTTTCACAGCATTATACATAAAGCTACGTTTGAACAAGGTTATAGAATGTCTTGGTATTACAAACAGAAGACTATTTTGCGTAGCTCTAGTTCTGTTGGAACTAAAAGTTGTGAACTTTTGATAAATGTACGAAGGCGTTTTATTTATTAAGACATTATGTGTTAAAACTAAATGACGGTAGTTTGAAATCTTGTTAAGCTGAAGCCAACCAGCATCGTGATATGATTTGGTTACATGATCATACTTCCTTATTCCGTATGCAAATCGAATGCACGAGTTTTATATTTTTTGTAGCCTAAGTACGTCGGATTGTAGAACTGTGGGAAAATATATACAGTCACAATAAGCAATCTTCGATAATACAAGAGATTCACACATGCTTAGCTTTAATCTGGTACTCATTATAATAAATATCCTTTTATGTAGAGTACAACAAAATAACACACAGACACAGGTAAAATTATAAACCATTAACAAATAACTATGAGGCGCTGATTACCTGAAAGAAATTTCGAAAAGGTCATGGATCGATTTAACCTTACAGGCAATATAATGAGAAGAAGAAAAAATAAAAACCATTACGACCTCGGAAAATGAAATCAGTGTATTATTAGCAGTTACGGATAATCCAAATACAAGCATACGAGAAAATTCCAGAAAACAAGGGGTAAGCTACGGAAGTGTGCAAAAAATAATAAATGTACCCGTATCACATCCAGTTACACCAGGAACTACGTGAAGATGATTTTCGACGGAGAGGAAACTTTTGTAATTGGGCACAACGAAAAATTCGATATCAAAGAGATTTTTTTTGATAATGTGCGTTTCGGGGATGATTCCACAAAAATGGTTTTTAAATCGAAATAATAGGGTACTTGCAGAGGTCGTGAAATCGTCTCGGTAGTATACATAGCGTAAAGAAAACCATATCAAGAAGCAGTAGGAAACAAAAAACTTGATTTTAGTGACGGCCAAAAAAAGATATTTGCAATACAAAATAAGGATATATTCAAATTTTTCCACGTGACTTAAAACAAGGGCTGACGTCACAGATACCTTATCGATACCGAAAATCGATACTGCTACAGCGCAGGTCAGTGAGATTCAACTGCAAACTAGAAATGATCTGAATTCTTTACCAATGTGACTCAATTTATTGATACTTATTTTGAAACAGGCAATTAACCCACTAGCATTTTCGTTGCAATACATTTTTATATCTGATAGGTATCACAGTTCATCCTTTTTGTGACCGAGACTCGCAACTAATCGAAGCCATCATTTTATTTCGGCGCATCCCATTATGAATGAATCCAAAGATAGAATCTAATTCAAGCTCAGCCCTACAAAGTGAAATATTAATCTAGCCTCACTTTTATTCTTTTGACTTTTGTACTTTTGTGTGTGATTGTGTTTTGTGGTTATAATGATCAATGTCAAAATGTTAGGTTAGCACTGGCTATCGATATCGAATATCAATACTTTACATCCCATCACTATACGATATCACTGACGTCAGAGGTTGTTTGCGCGCCATTTTCCGGCATTTGAAATAATTTTTGGAATATCTCTCACAGCCGATTCCAAAAAACCAAACAAGTGATTTTGTCATGTTTACTAGGCTCTAAGGCTCTAAGTAAACGACATAATGTTTTTTTTCTGCAAATACCCTATTGTCACTATTACGCGAGAAAATCCATGTGCAATAGTTACCACTTCTCAATCAAGATGGACTTTAAATGTTTGGGCTGGTATTGTTGGTGATTACGAAGTTGGACCGTATTTTTTTGAGGAAACAGTAAACAGTGAAGTTTATTTAGACTTTTTGGAAAATCAGTTGCCCATACTACTAGAAAATGTTCCTCTTTGAATATATCAACAAATGTGGTACCTGCATGATGGGGCTCCAGTACATCATAATTGCAAGCACCAGTTCAGGTTAAGGGAGTTTTAAATAATAGAAAGCTGATTAGTGACCACACCTTTACTTCAACATTACTTTTACAGTGTATATTTTACCAGTACACGGTTCCATTCAATGAATCAGTGTATAATTACTGCTATTCTGGGTTACAGCCAACAATATACAATAATTGCACACCCAAAAATACCGTCACCCTCCACGCGTAAACGTAAACATCCAACAACTCTTCAAACGGTACGGCCTATACGACGTTTCCAAACTATCTGCCCACCGGCGCAACTATCACCCGATAGCGGGCAGTACACACAAGAATAGCTCGCCCAAAGACGTTAGATGTCAGGAATAGACGACTGAATGACCGAACATCTGGACAAACGGTAATAAAGCTAACATAATGTATTCATTTATAGTCAACTTGACGAACAATTCCCAGAACAATGGATTGATAGAGGTGGACCAGTTCGGTGGCCAGCGAGATCGCCAGATCTAACAAAAGTTGATTTTTTTCTGTAGGGGTATATGAAAAATGAGGTATATAAATTACCTGTTACTACAAGAGAGGACATGAAAAACGGAATTAGGGCTGCTATTCCAATGGCTAGAAATGTGGGTAGGTCGTTTGAAAATTGAATAGAACATTGTTCAAATGTAATGGGAGGCCATTTTTAGCAATTATTATAATTATCATCTTCCGATTATCTTTATGTTTTTATTAAGTGTATTGCTATTAGTACTCATCCGAAAAAACAATATCTTAGTTTAGCATGCGAAATGAAATATTACGGTTGTTATACTGTTTGACGTTTCTTAGAAAGAAACTAAGTCAATGATAGAAGGACTCAAAGGACGGGAACGAAAGAACTAATAGGGGCCGTAACAGGAAATCAGTCTAACATCCGTAACGTCTGCTAGACAAATCTTGGGTTTATAAGACAAGAATCAATCATTTTTGCATGCTTAGCTAGAATCTCTTTTCTCGTTTTTGATACGTTCACACATAAACCTTCTCGTAATTTAATATACGCTTATTAGAGATTCTATGGTTTTATTTTCAGATAATTTCTTTAATTGCTGGTATGCTTTTTAATTTGTTAATTGTCAAATTATTGCCAATAATATATACTTTCTTAAGTTTACCATATCTTCGTATATGGGGAAAGCTGTAAATTATCTTAAACGAAGAATGTGATATTTTTGATCATATAAGTTGTATCAAGTAGATATTTCCAATTCAAAACGGGGAAAATCCTGAGGATGAGAATACCGAAATCTCAAATCAAGTATATGATAATCTTGAAATACAAAACTAAGGGGTCAGCCAAATTTAGGGTGCGATTCTGTTTTTCGAATAAGACTCAAACTATTTCGAATCTTTTGCGATCCTTTATTGTATTACAAACACGTGAAAGATAATATCGGGCAAATGGCCTCCGCGACTCTTCTTGCAGTACATTATTCTGCGACTGAAACTCCTTATAGCATTTTGGCATACATAAGACTGCATTTCACCAATTACACGGCGGATTTCGTTTTTTAACTCCGAAATCTTTTTGGAATTGTTGGCATAGACTTTTCCTTTCACATAACCCCAAAGAAAACAGTCCAATGGGGATAGATCGCAAGCTTTTGGCGGTCAATCAATATCACCTTTCAACGAAATCAAGCGATTGGGAAATTTGGATTTCAAAAAATCGATGGTTTCGCCTGCAGTGTGACTCTTCGCTTCATCTTGTTGAAGCCACGTGTTGTCAGTATCCATGCCATCCAATATCGGCCATAAAAAGTTTTCCAACATCACTCGGTAATTGACGCTACTCACGGTTACCGCTTTGCCATACAGTTTTTCGAAGAAATACGGCCCAATCACTCTTTGTGCTCAGAATCCACACCAAACAGTGACCCGTTGTGGATACATGGATACCTCTGCATACGTCCTTGGATTTTCATCGCCCCAGATGCGGCAGTTTTGTCTGTTGGCGTAGTCATTGAAATGAAAATATGTCTCGTCACTAAAAACGATTTTTTCGTAAAAACGGTTGTCACTTGACAGCTGCTCTAAGATCCAGTTAACAAACGTTCGACGTCTTCCGCGATTATTTGGCAATAGTTCCTGCGTCAACTGAATTTTGTACGCATAGAGACTCAAATCGTCTTTCAAAATTCGCCGCAGAGAGCCATAAGAAATGTTGCCTTGCTGTGAATGTCGGCGAATGGAGGTGGATGGACTGTCGGCGACACTCTGACGAATTGCTCCAATGTTTTCGTTTGAACGCACTGAACGCCGATGCGGAACATGTCGCTGGTCACACAACGAACCAGTTGACTCGAACTTCTGCACCATTTTTCGTATAGCCTTCTCAGATGGTCGTTCAAATCGACCGTATTCACTTCGGAGTTTGCGAAATGTGATTCTCACCGAATGAGAATTTTTGTAGTAAGTTTGAACAACTTTAGCACGCTACTGCACGCTAAACGACGACACAAATGGTATTGACTGGAGATGTCGGATGTGACACTTGAAATGTCAAACGATTTGACGTTTAGAAAAAATACACGTTTGATTTTTTAACCCTAAAGTTGTCTCACCCTTTATGAATATATCACCTATGAGAATAGTTAATTGACTGAAGTATTTCATAATCTGGGTGCAGAGAGCGCAAGACTTTGCAAAACGCGAATTACAATTTCCAACTCCCTGTCTGTCTTCAGTGAACCACCAAGAATGCATAAAGGCAGTAAAAGCCATACCCCCGCGCTATATATCTTATTGCTAGAACGTTCCCTTCCATTAAGTTATTAACATTTGAAGAAACAACAGTATAAGACAAATTTTGTATATAGATAAATATGATCTAAGTAGTGCTACTGGCCCAATTCATAGTCCTGAGGATTTTAATATGGCTAATAAGACGTTTTGTTCGATAGCTTCGACAGCTTTGCTAGTCAAGAATAGCTATATAGTACACAAGTTATGATCTAAAGCTTTAATTGTGGCATCCGTGACTTTGAGCAAAGGAGTTGAACAACTGTAACCTGCACGAAACCCTCATTGTGTTAAAGGAAGTATATTATTACATTGATAGAACTACCTACTTGATGAGCAAGAATTTTGAAATATGGACAAACCATACCTAACATTATGTTGCTGATGGATTTTGTAAGCTTGGCATAACGTTTTATTGGAAAAACTAGAACTACAGTTTCCAACTCCCTGTCTGTCTTCAGTGAACCTTCAAAAATGCATAAAGGCAGTAAAAGCCATACCGCCGCGCTATACAGGGTTATTCACGTTATTCGACACGGAACATTATGGCTAAAGTATTTGATAAAAGAGAAAATAATAATTTCGGAGGGATAGAGACCCTTAAAGGCTACATTTAAAAAATATTTTCATGTTATACAGGGTGTCCCAAAAACACGAAATGTATCAAAGTTATGTTTTTTCAAATGAAACACCCCGTACCTATATTATTGCATATTCAGATTCCTTGGTGAATTCTAGTAGTAGACTAGGTATCATACATGGGACTTAAAGCAAACCGTTTAGGTGTAAATCACCATTTTCGGTATAAGCAGATATCAGGAAAAAATTGAATATCGCAGAGATTATAAAATTTGGAAGGCTGTAACTTTGTCGTATTACTAAGCATAAAATGCGTCAGCTTTGATGAGACTGTCAAATTCAAATTACTTTTATGCCTGGAGAAATCGGTCGATTAATTAGTGAAACTCCGATCAGCGATAACTTGATTTTTTCAAATGGGAATGCCTAATTTTTTTCATACTGCTAAACGTAGAATTTGACAACCTTTCTAAAGATATAAGGTTGTGGATATCAATGTCTGGTAGTTTTCATTTAATTTTCAAGTTTCAAACAAATCGGCGTTTTTCAATTTTCCTACCTATAAGCAACGTAGCAGGCCATGAAATATAAACAAAAACCTGTTCAGATAGGAGAAAACAACTAACTTAGCAGAAAAATACACACGAACTACACTAAAGGGACAAGATTATAAAAATTACTCACAACAAAAAAAGTCTACCAGAAACAACGTCGGTAACATATCTTTGGTCAAAGAGAAGTTGGGGTATGGCAGAAATGGATTTTTTCACGGCCTACTAGCTACTGCAATGTACTAGAAATTGGCAATTTCCAAAACCATTAAAAATTCTGAAATGAAACGAAAGCTACTAGACAATGTAGGCAGTTTATTATTTTCATAATAAAATTTCACATTTAATGATATACAAAAGTATGCAATTCTATCAAGACTCAAGTCAAAAGTACTTCTGACTGGAGTTCTGAAAATTCTTCAGTACCTATTAGCAAGATCGCAGAAAATGAAGAATGAAAATGAAATGAAAATTTGTGCAAATAATAAAACATAACTTAAATAGCAGAAAATTGAAATCTCATTTGTATTCCTTTTTTGCAATATTGCTAATAGATATTGAAAAATAGAAGGGCTCCAGTCAGAGGTATCGACTTCGACGCAAATAACTACCTTTCTACACCATTACATAATATATGATTGATAATTGCGTGCTGGAGCAACAGTCGCTGGTTGTTTTTGTTTCATAACAGGGTTTTTAATTGTCTTGGAAATTTTTAACCTCTAGTAAATTGCGGTAGCTAGTAGACTGTAAAAAATATCTATTACTGCCATAGTCCAGCTTCTCTTTGACCTTAGAGATGTTACAGCCGTTGTTTCTGGTTAGACTTTGTTTGTTGCGAGTAATTTTTATAATCTTGTCCCTATACCTACCATTATGTTGCTGATGGATTTTGTAAGCTTGGCATAACGTTTTACTGATTGTAAAAACTAGAACTACAGTTTCCAACTCCCTGTCTGTCTTCAGTGAACTACCAAGAATGCATAAAGGCAGTAAAAGCCATACCGCCGCGCCATATATCTTATAGCTAGAACGTTCCCTTCCATTAAGTTATTAACATTTCAAGAAACAACAGTCTATAAGACAAATTTTATAGCCAGGAGTAAAAAGCGAAACAGACGACGAATACGACAATATGCACTTCCTGTGGGCCATCTCGCTATTATAAAATTGCATCGCGCCGTGCCATGAACAATGACAAATGGCAGAAGTTTGGCTATACCGCCGCTTTCGCCGTCGTCTAGCCGCCAAGAAATTAATATTGCTTTGTTAAATCCCCACGTTTAACTACAATGGAGACTCTTAAATAATATCTACCTAAATGCGGAACAGTCGCAATGCTTTCGGATCATTGCCGTTTGTCTTTTAGTGCAGTAGATTTGTCAAATTTAGCGGAAACAGCTACACGGTTCCTTCACAGGCGTCATTTGGATGGGAGGTGGCTGAAGTGTGTTGAGAAAAGCTAAACCTGAGTCTTCTAGATTGTCTTCTCTTGTACTTCTTGTAGTTCAGAGTGCTGGTTCAATAAATAAAGATTTTCAAAAAAATGAAGTTGAGTGACTCGGTACTTCCCACACATTACGGTGATAACAGTTTCTTATTTTCCCATAGCATGAAGCTTTAGTCTGAGACCCCTTTGCAACCAAATCATCGCCAGCCCCCCCCCAAATTGTCTTATGCCGCTGGGTCTTTCCTTCACAGATCAATGGACAGCCTATTATCAATACTACAACCTTTTCAGTTACACAACCCCCAACCCCCAACCACCCCAATTTCACCCCCACACGAGAAAAGGTAGAAAATGATGAGGAACCCTTAAAACATTTAAAAGCGAAGTTTGAGATGTTTTCATATTTTTTGTTTTTTGATTATTGCTACGATGCCACTGACACAATTTCTAACAATCATACGCGTTTTCCATCCTTACCACGGTAGTAATACTGGGTCAAAATGTCATTAAAATCAATTCAACAGTTTCCTTATTAGACAACATAGATCGATCTAAAGCGGTACTCGTATGTTTACACCAGAAAAATTGTAAGTCCTTAGTTTCAATAATAGGCAAGGCAATGTTCGGATGGACTTAAAAAGATGATTTATGTCGCTAGGCCTTCTTCCACATGTCAGTGGACAGCCCATTGTGAATATAACAAATTTTTTCAATCCCCTGCCCCCAACCACCCCAATTTCATCCCCATCCAAAAAAGGGCAAAAAATGATCAGGAACCTCTAAAACGCCTAAAAACGAAGTTTGAGCAATATTCTCTTTTTTTGTTTTTTGCTTATTACTCCACCGCCCATGCACCGATTTTCAAAATTATAAGAACATTACTTACTACGACCCCACAGCATATCGCTGCCCAAATTTCATCACAATCCATACAGCGGTTACTGAGATTACGAGGGTAGAAAAACGCGACAGACAGACAAACCGACGGAAATGAGTGACGTGGATTTTTGTTATGTAGACATCATAAAACGCCCAAAAAGCGTATTATCTCAAAATCGAAAATTTTCGCGATCACAATACTCCCCTCACCTATCGGTCTGGAAAGTAAAAGTGTTCGACCAATCACAATTTTACCCCAATGAACTTAGAGTTTCACTTAAACATATAATATACGTATATTAACTACAAAAGAAAGAAAAATAAAAAAACAATAAAAGAAAATAAAAAGATTCAAGAAATATACAAAACTAATTCATTAATTCATGTTTTAAATTAGCGTATAATGTTTCCTTCACATATTAAAATTATGGCGAGCTAGTTAAGCACGATGGAATAAAAAAAATGATAGCTCCTAACACATCATTTATTTTTCTTCTGCATTTGTTTCCAAGTAAATGTGGTTTCATGCAGATCAATTTTCATTTTATGTACATTTGCATTTCATTTCCATTAAATTACGATTTTGCCGTCGCGTCGTTTATGCACGAAGCATGGCTGCACGTTAACTATTATCACTTGATTAATTGTGTCACATTATTCAACTGAATCTAGCAAGCATATTTTGCATAATTTACGTCTGTAGATATATGCGTCAAAAGGTTATTATACCGGCTGGTTTTAGCGATGTGTATGACCTCAGAATCGAATGAATCTGATTAATAGCTGACTGCCCAGAAGTTGTTCGACCAATCATGTGAGCTCCTTCATGCAACGTTACCTAAAGGCGGCGCCAGACATGCGGCGTTTGGCGAACACTAAGCGAGACTAAAACTCAAGACTGCGACCGGATTTGTAATCAGCACCCTCATATTATCTAAAACACGAGGTTTCATCTTAATAGAAAGGCAAATAAAGATTTTCGATGTGTCAGGTAATACTGAAGATCTGAAATATCTGAAATTTTTCATTTTTGTCAAACGAGACAAACTGAAAACTGCGACCGGATTTGTAATCAACACCCTCAAATTATCCGAAACACGAGGTTTCATATTAATAGGAAGCCAAATTAGGGTTTTTTTAGGTAAAGAAGATCTGAAAATCAGAAATTTTTGATTGTCGTCAAACGAGACTGAAAAATAAAACGGCGACCGTATCTGTATCAAAACCTTAAAATTATCCAAATCACGAGCTTTCATCTTGATAGAAATCTAATCTAAGATTTTCGATTTTTTAGGTAAGCTTGAAGATATGAAATTTTTCATTTTTGTCAAACGAGAATGAAACTCAAAAATGCGACTGGATCTGTAATCAATACCCTCAAATTATCCAAAACACGATCATTCATTTTACTAGAAATACAAATAATGATTTTGGGTCTTTTAGACAACGACTCCTCAACAGCGTTCATAATGCCTGCGAAGAGTTCGGTATGACAATAAATGTCAAGAAAACCAAGGTAATGGTGATTAAAAAATCCAAGAATGTGCCGCAACCAATCCAAATAGATGGAAAGACTCTTGAGCAGGTAGATAGGTTTCAATACCTGGGATGCTGGGTGGACAGCAAACTAAATCCAGGCACAGAAATAAGATCAAGAATAGAACAATCCAGATGTTTTGTACATCTCAGAAAGCTCCTCTGCGATTCACGCATCAGTCTTGACCTGCGTTTAAGACTCTCAAAATGCTATGTATGGTCTACTCTCTTGTACGGAGTCGAAACATGGACACTCAAAACACAAACCATTAATAAATTGGAAGCTTTCGAGATGTGGACATGCCGCAGGATACTCAAAATACCATGGACATCGCGTACTACGAACGAAGAAGTTTTGCGCAGGCTGGGAACAGAACGAGAACTATTTAGAATCGTAAAAATACGTAAAACAGCATACCTGGGCCATATACTAAGAAATGATAAATATCGATACGCACAACTTATCGTAAAAGGAAAGATCGAAGGCAAGCGGGGGCTGGGACGGAAAAAACTCATGGCTGAGGAATATACGTCAGTGGACTGGCCTGGGATTCGAAGAATTGATAAGAACCGCTGAAAACAGAGAAGAATTTGCCACTGTGATATCCAACCTTCATTGATGGAGATGGCATGTTAAGAAGAAGAAGAAGGCAAATCTGAAGATTTAAAATTTTTGATTTCCATCAAACGAGAACGAAATTCAAAACTGTAACCGAATATGTAATCAACACCCTCAAATCATCCAAAACATGAGGTCTCATTTTAATAAAAAATCAAATAAGGTTCTCGAATTTTTTAGGTAAACTTCAAGATCTGAAATTTTTTGTATTTTCGTCAAACGAGACTGAAAGTCCAAACTGCGACTGGATTTGTAATCAGAGTCATCAAATTATCCAAAACACGAGCTTTCATCTTTACAGAAATCTAAATAAAAATGTTCGGTTTTTTAGGTAAGCCTGAAGATCTGAAATTTTTCATTTTTGTCAAACGAGATTGAAAGTAAAAACTGCTACCGGATTCGTAATCAACACATTTAAATTATCCAAAACACGATCTTTCATTTTAGTAGAAATTCAAATAAAGATTTTTACTTCTCACACCGACAACGGATCCAGCGAAACCGAATCGTGAGAACTCGCCTTCAAGCTACATTCGAATGTGCGGCCCGCCATACAAAATTTTATTTTGAAAATGCCCGCCGTCCGAAAAAGGTTGCCGACTCCTGTTGTAAATGACACTTGTGATTGGATTTCGACAGGGTCAAAGGTGATGTAATATTTTAATCAAATCAACTCTAGGCCAGGGACCTGTTTGCTCAAAAATTAGCTGTTTGCCCCAGAGTGCGACGCGCTAGCGGCAGTGACCGTCGGGCGATTGATTGTATTATTATAAGCTGGGACATGAAAGTATAAAGTCGGGTGCATGCAGAATTGATGAACTCGACAGGGGCTAGTTAATAATTCACAGGCACAAATTAAGCGGTTCGTCGACATGACACGACTGACAACTCGCTGCATTGAAAATCGATACGCATTTGAACGGCCGGTCGAGGGCTCTCTCGCATCACCCCTCGGAATTGATCTAACTTAGAGTATGGTAATCTCTTAATACAGACATCTACGGACATATTTGAATAGCGTACTTGCAGAAAAAAATATTATGTCGTTGACGCGTTCCTTAGAGCCTAGTAAACATAACACAATCACTTGTTTGATTTTTGGAATCGGCTGTGAGAGATATTCTAAAAATTATTTCAAATGCCGGAAAATCCCGCGCAAACAACCTCTGACGTCATTGATATCGTATAGTGATGGGATGTAAAGTATTGATATTCAATATCGATAGTCAGTGTTAACCTAACATTTTGACATTGATCATTATAACCACAAAACACAGTCATAAGTCATAAGATTATAACCATGAAAATTCACTCTCAAACTCAAACACGTGCACAACGTACACAACAAAAGTATTATACAAAAGTCAAAAGAATAAAAGTTAGGTTAGATTACTGATTCACTTTGTAGGGATGGGCTTGAATTAGATTTGGATTCATTCATAATGGGATGCGCCGAAATAAAATGATGGCTTCGATTAGTTGCGAATCTCGATCATAAATAGGATAAACTGTGATACCTATCAGATATAAAAATGTATTGCAGCGAAAGTGCCAGTGGGTTAATTGCCTGTTTCAAATATGTTTAAGTATCAATAAATTGAGTCGCATTGTTGAAGAATTCAGATCATCTCTAGTCAAATGCGCAGTTGGCAAACCACAAAGAAAATATGGTTGCATTCGAACAGCTGATATGATTTCGTTTTGCATTTTGCATCTCGCACCATTACGCAATGAGGAACTACGGCTGTAGTAGGATAAAAGAGGTCTCATTTCTTTTCGGAATATGTATACCCATACATATAACAAAACACGCTCGTAAAATAAATTATTGATATAAGCCTAACGTAAATATTTAAAATGAAATTTGGCAACATCAGAAATAGTTTGCAGTTGACTCTCACTGACCTGCGCTGTAGCAGTATCGATTAGCGATATCGATAAGATATCTGTGACGTCAGACCTTGTTGGTCACGTGGAAAAATTTGAATATATCCTTATTTTATTTTGCAAATATCTTTTTGTGGCCGTCAGTAGAATCATGTTTTTTGTTTCCTACTGCTTCTTGATATGGTTTTCTTTACGCTATGTATACTCTCGAGGCGATTTCACGACCTCTGCAAGTAGCCTATTGTCACCTATATTTTTCATTGTTTTATTTTATTTACTTAACCACATTATACTAAATACAGTATTTATGGCACGCCAAGCATACAGAGCATTTAATAAAAAATGGAGCTAAGAGACTGCAATTCAAAGCTACGACCAGATTTAATAATCAGGACCATCAAATTATCAAAAACACGAGGTTTCATCGTAATAGAAAGCCAAATGACGATTTTCGATTTTTTAGGTAAACCTGAAGATCTAAGACATCTGAAACTTTTGATTTTCGCCAAACGAGACTGAAACTCAAAACTGCGACCGGATTTGTAATCGGCATCCTGAAATTATCAAAAACACGAGGTTCCATCGTAATAGAAAGCCAAATAAGGATTTTCGATTTTTTGGGTAAACCTGAAGATCTAAGAGATCTGAAATTTTTGATTTTCACCAAACGAGACTGAAACTTAAAACTACGACCGGATTTGTAACCAGCATAATCAAATTATCAAAAATACGAGGTTTCATCGTAATAGAAAGCTAAATGACGATTTTCGATTTTTTAGGTAAACCTGAAGATCTAAGAGATCTGAAATTCTTGATTTTTGCCAAACGAGACTGAAACTCAAAAGTGCGACCGGATTTGTAATCAGCATCCTGAAATTACCAAAAACACGAGGTTTCATCGCAATAGAAAGCCAAATCACGATTTTCGATTTTTTGGGTAAACCTGAAGATCTAAGAGATCTGAAGTTTTTGATTTTTGCCAAACGAGACTGAAACTCAAAAGTGCGACCGGATTTGTAATCAGCATCCTGAAATTACCAAAAACACGAGGTTTCATCGCAATAGAAAGCCAAATTACGATTTTCGATTTTTTGGGTAAACCTGAAGATCTAAGAGATCTGAAGTTTTTAATTTTCGCCAAACGAGACTGAAACTCAAAACTGCGACCGGATTTGTAATCAGCATCCTCAAATTATCAAAAAACACGAGGTCTCATCGTAATAAAAAGCCAAATAACGATTTTCAATTTTTTGGGTAAGCCTGAAGATCCAAGAGATCCGAAATTTTTGATTTTCGCCAAACGAGACTGAAACTCAAAACTGCGACCGGATTTGTAATCAGCATCCTCAAATTATCAAAAAACACGAGGTCTCACCGTAATAGAAAGCCAAATAACGATTTTCGATTTTTTGGGTAAACCTGAAGATCTAAGAGATCTGAAATTTTTGATTTTCACCAAACGAAACTGAAACTCAAAACTGCGACCGGATTTGTAATCAGCATCCTCAAATTATCAAAAACACGAGGTTTTACCGTAATAGAAAACCAAATAACGATTTTCTATTTTTTGGGTAAACCTGAAGATCTAAGAGATCTGAAATTTTTGATTTTTGCCGAACGAGACTGAAACTCAAAACTGCGACCTGATTTGTAATCAGCATCCTGAAATTATCAAAAACACGAGGTTTCATCGTAATAGAAAGCCAAATAACGATTTTCAATTTTTTGGGTAAACCTGAAAATCTAAGAGATCTGAAATTTTTGATTTTCGCCAAATGAGACTGAAACTCAAAACTGCGACAGGACTTGGAATCAGCATCCTCAAAGTATCAAAAACACGAGGTTTCATCGTAATAGAAAGCCAAATAACGATTTTCAATTTTTTGGGTAAACCAGAAAATCTAAGAGATCTGAAATTTTTGATTTTCGCCAAATGAGACTGAAACTCAAAACTGCGACAGGATTTGTAATCAGCATCCTCAAGTTATCGAAAACACGAGGTTTCACCGTAATAGAAAGCCAAATAACGATTTTCGATTTTTTGGGTAAACCTGAAGATCTAAGAGATCTGAAATTTTTGATTTCCGCCAAACGTGACTGAAGCTCAAAACTGCGACAGGATTTGTAATCAGCATCCTGAAATTATCAAAAACACGAGGTTTCATCGTAATAGAAAGCCAAATAACGATTTTCAATTTTTTGGGTTTATCATCTAGTTCAGTTCAACATAATTACAAAAGTCAAGGTTCGGTTTAACTTAAACAGAAACGCAAACACATCACGTCGCGTCGTGAATACAATGACCACAAACTAACCAAACACCATACTAATGACAACATACTGTTATTTCCAGTTCTTAGCTTGATAATTTATCCACCTAGTAACATATTCCGTTTATCATGTAACAGAGAAAGGCACGTAAACACGGAATAACACATACGTGAATATACATACGTACACAGTTTATGTCGTGCTATCGTGCTGTTTGCCGTAAAGGTATAATTTGTCGTCGCTCTTCTAGTTCTACCACCACCACCACCACGCCATCGTCTTATTCTCGATAGTAAAAGAACGTATAGCTCCGCTACTCAGAGGCGTAAATTCAGGAGAGGGTCTGTCCAGCCCCCTTCAGGAATTCGGATATACAGGGTGGCCAATCGGGTGACGATAATAATTTTTTTTTAGATAGCCCGTACCGAGACCTATCCAAAACACCCCCATGTATGTGTACCGATTATTGATAGTTTTCGAGTTATGAGTTTTTTTTGAGAACTTAGAGATTTTCCAGTTTTTCCACGAAATCGTCAAAAACAAAAACAAGAATGCTTTTTGGCTTTTATTTTTTTCTGCAATTATACTCAGTATTAAGCCTGTTTTAATATCCAATAAAGACAACCTGTACATCCGAACAATAATGAAGTACATTTTGGGGCCAAAGTTTGAAATCTCTATTTTTAGTCAGAAGACCAAAACCTTCAAAATAAGATTAAAAATACTTATGCCTGGTTCTGGAGCTTCAAACTAATCTTAAAAACCTTGCAAGACATTGCGCTTTCGAAATAATAATGAAAAAGTAGCACTTATGGGGACATTTTGCGCCGTTCGTGAGTATTAAAGGTAAAAAGGTAGTAATTTACGAATTTCCAAAATGATTTAAAAAACTATTATTTTGCTTTATTATGACAAATTATAGAAAAAAAAACTCGTAACAACTAATAAACCCGATAATCATTGATGTTTTGATGACTCTTAATAAAAAAACGAATACCCAAATTGTGATTTTTGAAGTTTTTTGCGTATGTGTATGTACTATTGAACTGCTAAGTTGTATGGAAAGTTGACAAAGGCAAGGAATAATAAACAATAATCTAGCTTCCAATTTCATGGCAGAATTACCTGGGAAGCGATGTCATAGCATACGCCATCCCTTTCTTTCTGAGATAGCTTTCGGCGAAGCGCAGTTGTGTTAATTAATTTTCGGTAATAGGCGAGGCAATGTTCGGATGGACCTAAAAAGGTGATTTATATCGCTAGGTCTTCCTTGACAGGTCAGTAGACAGCCTATCATGTATACAACAATTTTTCAGTTTTTCAACCCCCCACCCTCCAAACAACCAAATTCCACCCCCACCCAAAAAAAACGCAGAAATTGATCAAGAACCTCCAAAAACGCCTAAAAGCGAAGTTTGAGGAATATTTGATATTTTTGTTTTAATTATTCCGCCGCCCATGTACCGATTTCTAAAATTATAGCAGCATTACCTACTAAGATCCCACAGCATATTACTGCCCAAATTTGATCACTGTCCGTGCAGCAGCTGCTGAGATTACGAGGCTAGAAAAACGCGTACAGACAGACAGACCGACAGACAGACCGACAGGCAGACCAACAGACAGACCGACAGGCAGACCGACAGACAGAACGACAGAAATGAGTGACGCGGATTTTTGTTATGTCGACATTATAAAACGCCCAAAAAGCATATTATCTCAAAATCGAAAATTTTCACGATCATAATCCTCCCCTCACCTATCGGTGTGGGAAGTAAAAGGGATGGCGTATGCTACGATAACGCTTCCCAGGTAATTCCGACATGGAATTAAAAGTCAGATTGTTGTTTTATTATTCGTTTCCTTTGTTAACTTAATTTAGCAGAAGTTCAATAGTACACAGCAAAAAGCACAGGTATTAATTTTTTTATTGAAAGTGATTAAAACATCAATGATTATCATGTTTATTAGTTGTTATGAGTTTTTTTCTTTAGTTTTTCATAATAAAGTAAAATAATAGCTTTTTTAAATCATTTTGGAAATTCGTGAATTGTCACCTTTTTACCTTTAACAGTCACGTACGGCGCAAAATGCCCCCAGAGTTTTTAAGATTAGATTGGAGCTCCAGAACTAGGCATAAGTATTTTTAATTTTATTTTGAAGGTTTTGGTCTCCTGACTAAAAACAGAGATTTCAAACTTTGGGCCCAAAATGTACTTAATTATTGTTCGGATGTACAGGTTCTCTTTATTGGATATTAAAATAAGCTTAATACTGAGTATAATTGCTGAAAAAATAAAAGCCAGAAAGCATTCTGGTTTTTGTTTTTGACGATTTCTTGGAAAAACTGGAAAATCTCTTAAGCTTTCAAAAAAAATCATAACTCGAAAACTATCAATAATCGGTACACATAGATGGGGGTGTTTTGGATAGGTCTCGGTGCGGGCTATCTAAAAAAAATTATTATCGTCACCCGATTGGCCACCCTGTATACAAATGTTCCACTTTCCAGGGGCCCGTCTCTGGAGTTAAAAGAATGATTCCCTATAGGAAACAATGGCGGATTTTCTCAAAAAACCTGCAATTGGTGTTCTGGACCCCTTTTTGTAAAAGCGTAGGAACAATTTCTCCTACATTATTTCCCAAGAAAGTCATGTTTCTCCTAAAATTATCTGTCATAGCTATGTATAGTGTAATACACGTCAGCGCGACAGTGAAGTCTTGTGAGTTGATTTATTGAATTTGTGTATTGAATGTTGAATTTGAATTATTGACAGCTAACCTAAAGATCGACATAAGTAACAACAGACAGCTTAGCCAACCTTAAATGCCCTATTTTGATTGATGTATCAGCCGATTAATCACAGACTCACGGTATTTCATAGGTATTCATAATTTTTTTATATCTTACGGGTACAGTTGCTATACAAAATGTATTTCACTGTTGACAGCAGGGGTGTGAAACTCAAATGAGGACCCTGTGTAGCGGGGTTAGCGCTAGCCACCTAGCACACCTAGCGGGGTTGCGTGAATTATTGATCAGCCAACTCTGTTTCAAACAGATTCCTAGATGCATCAATAGAAGTGGCCCAATTGTGACGCCTAACGTCATTTTGACAGCCATTGTCGTAACTGACATTGTCGTTGCTCGCTTTTGTCGATTGGTGTCTTTTTGCAATTTTGCACTACTTTTGAGATTATTGTCTATATCTATTTAGGAATGGGTTCTAAATATTTACGCCGTTGTCCTGCGCCAAATTGCAAGAATGCAGATGCGCAAAGGTAAGTGATTTGCCTGATTTATACCTCCTCATTCACCTCATTTTTGTATTGTGAATTTTGATGCAAAATTAATACAAGATTGATCATTTCTACATGAAATATACATATATCATTTGAATGCATTACTAAACACTACTACTCATACTCATATAACTATAACTATAACATAAAGGTGTGCAGCATTCCCTCTCTTTGGCAAACCGTTGCATTGAAGGTGAGGTCCGATGGTCTAAAAATAAATTTTTTTTATTTCAGATATTAAATTCCATCTGATCAGCGTATACAGAGACGCTAGTTAGAACGGATTGGCAACCCAAACCTACAAATATACAAACATCTTGCCTGCATCAATATGAATATTTAAGGAATATTACCTCTTTACTCTTCAAATTATATGCCATCAAAGGATTGTAATTATCATGAAATAGTGATTCTAGTGAATAAATCATGCTTTACTTTTATATGAGTTGTTTTTGTACCTTGTGTAGCTGACTTTATTTAAGCAATTGTTATTGAAATAAATTAAAAAAGGGTTTGTTTTGCTTTATTACAGTAATCCATATCTAATATTATATTCCCATTCTTACACAATTAGTTGAATGTCCTGTATAACGTGGTAGCTTGTCACAAAAATTTACCTGACTCATTGAATAACTATTTTCAAAACTGAACTGATTAAAAAGGTTAAAACACTAATTTAAAAAAAAATGGAGTATGTGCTGTGGACAATGCCATAGTTTTATGCCACTTGACAATTCCATTTTTTTTAATTAACGCCTTAACTTTCTTAATCAGATCAATTTTCAAAACAGGTAATGAATGCGTAAGGTAAATTGTTATGACAAGTTACCACGTTGTCTGGAAGCTGAATAAGCTTATGCAATATTTCAAAAAGCCCGCTCTTTTCGTAACCTACCCCACCTATCGTCGGTCACCTACATCAAACTTTTTAGATTGACCTAGGTCGTGAATATCTACAGTTTCCTGTAATCGATTCGTGAATGCATTGTAGTGACACACGCAACCCGAATAGATGGCGCGGATGTCAGTCAAAAATGCCATGCCAAATTTTCATACACAGAGTGTCCAGTCTTTCAGTGGATATATTGTCAGTGGTTGACAGCATGACAGCATCTTGCCGTATTCCCGTCATCCTTCGCCAACCTTCTCTATCCAAGGCATCTTGTTCCTCTAGTTTTCGTTCATTCAATGCTTTTCTTCCACGATCTACGTGGTCTGTTTCCTCCGCTTTCATACGAGCTTTTACTTCTTCGTAGGTTTTTCTTTCTAATCGCGATATTCTTGCACATCTTCTTATGTAGTCCATTTCTACAGCTAATGGCCTTCTTTTTAGAACTGCGTTCAAAGTCCACACTTCTGATCCGTAGCCCAAAACTGACTCCACCTCTGCTTTACTCACTCGTTTCTTATTTTTGTTCGAGATACGTTTGTCCCACCAGAATAAGTTAAGGCTTTGTATGGTTTTCCTGCTTTGTTGGATTCTGTGCTTTGTTTGTGTTTCTCCAACCCCGTTTTTATCAATAAGTGCTTCTAGGTATCTAAATTTTTGATTTTTTTTATTCATAATTCTCCGGAGAATTCCAATTCTGATGCCTGTCAAGAACACCTACTAACTTTCTCAGGAGCTCATTGTGAGAGAAACTGTTCCTACGAGAAACTAATTCTCTCGAACTCCAGAAACGAGTCCCAGTCATCTGTTTATTGCTCATTGTTCAATGCGCCTTCATAGTAAAAAGATCTGATATATAAATATTTTTTGGTACTAGTATTCACTAGTTCATTCATCGTTATCCAGGGGGAACCTGCCTTGCACGCCAAGTCGTCTACGATGGCATGGGACATCCTCAGGGCACTATGATGACTGAGACTAATCTTAGCGGTTATCTAACCTGTATATACATAATACATATACCCATACATGGGAGAAATAAATAAGATTAGCGGACCGGTATGGTCAGTCGTTATTATGTGGCTATCGATATACAGGACCAGGATTATTACGGATGAACAAGCATTTCCAGGTATTATGCAGTTAGGCACCACAGTTCCAATTTAGATTATTCCAATTTTTCAGAACTTGAATAGCTTGGGAGGGAACGGACACCCAGCTACGTAGGCTTAAACCCAGGATTGGATAATACCCCACTGTCCCGCAATGAAAGGGTACGCTTACAGCGTCTGAGAATGGGACATACTGCCATAACACATGCGTACCTCCTTCTTGGTCAACATCCCCCATGTGTGAAACATGCAACACTGCCATTACAGTCTGCCATATTCTTCTTGAATGTCAACAATATAGTATACAACGTGGACAGCTTGGTATCCCCAACGGTCTGAAACAATGTCTGACTCTATCGCAGAATTACAGTACCATCCTTCTGTACCTGAAAGTCATAGGACTATATTGGAAAATTTAAACTGTAAAGTGTTACACTACTTACATAAACACCAATCTCAGTAACCATTAAATCAAGTCTGAGATATATGAGTGATTAATATCCAATCAACTACTACGCTAATGACCACAGTAGTCGATGCTGCTAAACACACAAAAAAATAGCTTCTATAACTCCCCCTTGAGAAGTATATGGAATTATGGAACTATTGCAACCACTCTTGTATACTTGAATGAGATTTTGAGGCAGAAAAATAGCTCCTGAGAAACACATGGATTTACTTAAAATACCTACCATACATGTAAAGATTATCAGATGCAGGCAGAAGAATAGGACAAGAATATAAAATTCAAATACGATTCTAAAGAAGCACCATCCTCCGAAGCCTACTAACAAAACCCAAGGATGAACATTAAGGAACTAAAAACTGTAGGACGTGTCATTTGAACGGGGCGAAGTACACATTGGGGGCGAGAATTAAGGAGCACTGACTCAAGACTCAGAGAGCAGAGACAGGAAAGTCCGAAATAGCATCACGCATGGACAGATCACCGCAAAATTATTTGGGAAGACGCTAAGGTTATTGTCAAAGAACATCACTGGTAGCGCCGGAAATTCAAAGAAGTAGCTTACATCGCCAGCAACAAGAACATTTACAGCAAGCCTAGTGGGGTAATTTAGGCAGCTCCTCATAAGAAATGTAGAAAAACTAAAACCGGAAAGAACAAACTTGGACAGACGCGTGGAGTGGAGTGACCATCGAACGGCCACGTTAGTAAGAACCGACGCTGTTGAATCCGAAGACTATAGCGACCTGTCAGAACAAGCCGTGAAGAACGACACGTTATCAAGAACTGATGCACTCAGCAGAACATGGTGCTGATCAATCAGAATGAGCCACGAAAGAACGACACGTCAGCTAGACGAGAATAAAAGCAACGAAAGGAACAGGTTCGACAGTTCAACTGAAAACGCTTAAAGATATTAGATCAATAAATTTTATCAATTAAAATGTTGTACCAAAAAATTCCATAGACAATGAAAGTTCAAAATATATCATTTAGAACATCAACATTTTCTACAAACCTCAAATAACGATTTATTTTTAGATTCCGCTTGAAATAAAATTAGCGTGAAATAAAAATGATTAATGATTAATAAATTCTGCTTTTTTTTCAAAACATACGCGTTTTCCATCCTTGCCGCGGTAGTAATACTGTTTCAAGATTTCATTAAAATCAATTGAATAATTTTTGCGTTACGCAATATAATAATATAACAATCCAAAACAACACTCCTTGGTTTCTATGATAAGCAAGGCAATGTTCGGATGGACCTAAAAAAGTGTATTATGCCGCTAGGTTCTTCATTCATAGGTCAATGGACCGCCTATTTTAAATACAAAAAATTTTTCAGTTTCACAACCCCTCACCCCCCAACCATCGCAAATTCACCCCCACCCAAAAAAAGTAGAAGATGATCAGGAACCCCTAAAACGCCTAACAACGAAGTTTGAGGAATATTGGAAATTTCTGTTTTTAGCTGATTACTCTGCCCCCCGTAGAACGATTTCCAAAATTATAGGAGCATTACCTACTACGACACCACAGCATACCGCTGCCCAAATTTGATCACAATCTATGCAGCGGTTACTGAGATTATATTATATCTCAAAATCGAAAATTATCGCGATCACAATACTCCCCTCACCTATCGGTGTGGAAAGTAAAAAAATTATGCAAATATTGGACAAAATTGAAAACTCTAAAATAATACTATTTGTATTAAGAAATTCAAGGATAAATTTGAAAAGAATACAGACTTTGCAATCCGGTAACAATAGTGCGTCACTACTGATGGTGGACTCTGAGCCTACAATTGCCGCTGACATACGCACTTACAAATTTGGTTTTTCTTGGTGGTAATAATTTGAAAATGCAATCTAAAATGCATAAGTGTGCGCGTCAGTCTCGGAAAGTTAAATGAGCTCAAGTTAGTCTGTTTATGGTGATTGTTGCGATGAATAAGGGTGATACTAGCTTTCTGCGAACTATGACTAATATTTATTTGTATACTCAACAAATAAATATATTGATTGATTGATTGATACATCGAGATATCGAGATGCCCCCCAAAATCTAAGAAACTACCCCACTGGCTGTTCTAGACAGGCGGTATTTGTAGTCGCGCACCCTTTCCACCGGTATTATTCTCATGCGAAACGTAATATTGTGTATGGGACAGCATAAATCTGGTGTTTGCTTTTGCCAGACACAACGTCTGATCTATACAGACACACCGCTCCGGAGTTCAACGCATCTCCCTTTGCACTTTGAATGCTTCAGAACAAAGCGCACAGGAAACAAATAATATGAATAACTTGATGCAGAGGTGCTGTTTCCATCTGCGATGTTTATTCTAGCAGAGGGGCTTACAATACAGCGGCACGAACGTACGAGGGCGGTGTTTCCGCGACGTGTAGGTAGCAGAAAGGATGTGGTGAGCAGAATTCTTGGTATGCTCACTTTTAAGGTATCCTTAACAGAGTATGTGACACACTTTCTCGGAAATGAGTGACGTGAATTTTTGTTATGTAGATATCTTATGGTTGTGTTTCATGGGTTTCGGTCAACAATTGAAACTATAACTTTCTTTCACTACGTTTCGGTTTGTTTTAATCTAAACCATCTTCAGGTGTCTATAAATGAATAGCAAATGATCTGTGTATAATAAAAATAAGAATAAAAATACAAAAAAAAAACACAGAACTAGTTTTGCGCAGTTTGAAGTGCACAGGACTAGTTCTGTATATTTTGGCATGGTGGCATTTAGAATTGTAGAGGATATTTTTTCTTCGATACATTGTTGATACATTTTTTATTGCAGAGACATGAAAGTTAAGTTAGGTTAGGTTCATTCAATATACTGAGGTACTGATTTTTTGTCATGAGGTTATGTTTTGTGTACTTGAAGCTTCAAGTAGCCTAACTAATTTGGATTCGAATTTAGCTTGCATTTTTTCCACAAGCAGCAACAGAAAACATTCAAAGCAACAACATAAACATAACCTTACTTTTTTAGTATACCTGCTGCTGGCCATTCAGTACCATTGAACTAGTTCTGTGCATTTCAAGTTACGCAAAACTAGTTCCGTGCATTCCAAGATGCGCAAAACTAGTTTTGCATATTTGGTAATGCTCAATAGCCATATAAAATCAATATTTCGGGTTTGGGAAATATTCCTTGCTCAAAACTAGTTCTGCGTATTTTTTTCGGGCATTGCCCGAATTCGGCTATTGAGCGTAACATATACAGGGTTATTCACGTTATACGACACGGAGCATTATGGCTAAAAAATTTGATAAAAAAGAAAATAATAACTTTGGATGGATAGAGACCCATAAAGGCTACATTTTAAAAATATTTTCATGTTATACAGGGTGTCCCAAAAACACGAAATGTATCAAAGTTATGTTTTTTTAAATGGAATACCCCATATATTATTGCATATTCGGATTCCTTGGTGAATTCTAGTGTGACTTTATGTATCATATATGGGACTTAAAGCGAACCGTTTAGGTGTAAATCACCATTTTCGGTATAAGTAGATATCAGGAAAAAATTGAATGCCGCAGAGATTATAAAATTTAGAAGGCTGTGACTTTGCCGTATTACTAGGCATAAAATGCGTCAGCTTTGATGAGACTATCAAAATCAAATTAGGTTTATGCTTGGAGAAATCGGTCGATTAATTAAGGAAACTTCGATCAGCGATAACTTGATTTTTTCAAATAGGAATGCATAATTTTTTTTATACGGCTAAACGTAGAATTTGATAACCTTTCTAATGATATAAGGTTGTGAGTATCAGTCTCTGGTAGTTTTCGTTTAATTTTAAATTTTCAAACAAATGTGCGTTTTTCAATTTTCCTACCTATAAGCAACGTAGCAGGCCATGAGACATAAACAATAACCTGTTCAGGTAGACGAAAACAACTAACTTAGCAGAAAAATACACACGAACTAGACTAAAGTGGCGAGATTATAAAAATTCCTCACAACAAACAAAGTCTAACCAGAAACAACGGTGATAACATATCTTTGGTCAAAGAGAAGCTGGAGTATGGCAGAAATGGATTCTTTCACGGCCTACTAGCTACTGCAATGTACTAGAGATTGGCAATTTCCAAAACCATTAAAAATTTTGAAATGAAACGAAAACTACTAGACCGAGTACTAGACAATGTTGTAGGCAGTTTATTATTTTCATAATAAAATTTCACATTTAATGATAGAAAAAAAGTATGCAATTCTGTCAAAACTCAAGTCAAAAGTACCTCTGACTGGAGTTCTGAAAATTCTTCGGTACCTATTAGCAAGATCACAAAAAAATAAAGAATGAATTAAAATTTGTTCAAATTATAAAACATAAATGGCAGAAAATTTAAATCTGATTTGTCAGTTTTCCTTTTTTGCAATATTGCTAATAGATATTGAAAAATAGAAGGGCTCCATTCAGAGGTATCGACTTCGACGCAAATTACTACTTTTACACCATTACATATGATTGATAATTGCATGCTGGAGCAACAGTCGCTGGTTGTTTTTGTTTCATATCAGGGTTTTTAATTGTCTAGGAAAATTTTAACCTCTAGTAAATTGCGGTAGCCAGTAGACTGTAAAAAATATCTATGACTGCTATACTCCAGCTTCTCTTTGACCTTAGAGATGTTTCCGCTGTTGTTTCTGGTTAGGCTTTATTTGTTGTGACTAATTTTTATAATCTTGTCCCTTTAGTCTAGTTCGTGTGTATTTTTCTGCTAAGTTAGTTGTTCTCTTCTACCTGAACAGATTTTTGTTTATATTTCATGGCCTGCTACGTTGCTTCTAGGTAGGAAAATTGAAAAACGCCGATTTGTTTGAACATTTAAAATTAAATGAAAACTACAGGAAACTGATATTCACAACCTTATATCATCAGAAAGGTTATCAAATTCTACGTTTAACCGTATAAAAAAAATTATGCATTCCCATTTGAAGAAATCAAGTTAGCGCTGATCGAAGTTTCCTTAATTAATCGACCGATTTCTCCACGCATAAACGTAATTTAAATTTGACAGTCTCATCAAAGCTGACGCATTTTATGCTTAGTAATACAGCAAAGTCACAGCCTTCCAAATTTTATAATCTCTGCGATATTCAATTTTTTCCTGATATCTACTTATACCGAAAATGGCGATTTACACCTAAACGGTTCGCTTTAAGTCCCATGTATGATACATAAAGTCACACTAGAATTCACCAAGGAATCCGAATATGCAATAATATACGGGGTGTTCCATTTAAAAAAACATAACTTTGATACATTTCGTGTTTTTGGGACACCCTGTATAACATGAAAATATTTTTAAAATGTAGCCTTTATGGGTCTCTATCCATCCGTAGTTATTATTTTCTTTTTATCAAATACTTTAGCCATAATGCTCCGTGTCAAATAACGTGAATAACCCTGTATATATAAAACTTTTAAACATCAACTTAGTGATTTTATTTTCGTTTATTGAAAATGAATATAAAAGAACTAAATTTACTAAGATAAGGAATATAATACTAAGAAACCTACTTGCGTTAATTTCAGATGTCAAACAATTTATTTGCCCTGTATTGTTGGTGAATAAATTATTATTATTATTATTTCTGTAAAATTGTTTTGTTTGTGAAACAGCCTCTACGGGTTGAGAGAGCTGAATGACCAGTACGGCGTTTTTAGGATATTGTAAAATACACAGATGTTCGTAAAGTGGTGGGAAAAGATTGAAGGAATAATAGGGGTGAAAGCTTTTGTATCTATCTATGTATACATAAATATGGTTTGTTAGATTATTCCAAGATGAACAATTTATAATTATTTTATTTAATTGTTTTTTTGTGGTTTTTTGTATTATTATTCTTATTTTTATTACATACAGATCATTTCCTATTCATCTATAGACACCTGAAGATGTTTTAGATTAAAATAAACCAAAACGTAGTGAAGGAAAGTTATAGTTTCAATCGTTGACCGAAATCCATGAAACACAACCATAATCTGTAGTCGCGGCCACTAGAAAAATAAGCATAATTATGTAGATATCATAAGACGCCTAAAAAGAGTATTACCTCAAAATCGAAAATATTTGCGACCACAATACTCCCGTCACCTATCGGTGTAGAAAAAAATATTGTTGCGTTCCCAATAAAGGAGTCAATGAGGTATTTTTATAGCTCATTTTGGGCACTGCCTGACCGATTCTCGTAATCAAATTCGCTGAGCGTTTTCGTGTGGCTGAGCATTTTGTGACGTCAATTCGTTTAGCACGTGACTAAAAAAGAGAAATATGTATTTCAGTGCATTTAACGCTAAGCAATTTTTAGAAGCGCTAAGCGCATGAAAAACACCTACCATTTGGTTACTGTTTTGCCTTGTGACTCGTAGGTCAAACTTAGAATTGACATTTTAACCTATCAAATATTGATTAATGAAATAATTGAATAATAGAGCTTTAAGACAACGTTTTGCATCAGAAGGTCTATTTGATTTTACAGATTATAATTTTGATAAATTATTTAGAGTAAGAACATTGCACTGCTTTTGAGTTCCTTAGATTGTTGTACGAACTCAAGTAGGAATGCTTTCTGTTAAAAAGATATCATTTTTTTATTCATGTTCACCAAGAGCTTATATTATTGGAAAAAAAATTGCTACTACTACAAGGGTCTAGGGTATAGCGCGCGAAATTGAGAATCAAAAGAAAAGACGTATTCCCTGTTCCCTTTCTCCAGTGTGTGTGTCTGAGGAGAGATAAGTCCAAAAATCCAAAGGTAAGGTCAAAAGGTCCAAAGGTAAGGTCAAAAGGTCCAAAGGTAAGGTGCAAAGGTCACCATAAAAATGAATTTCGCATTACCAAGCTCCTGACGTTACCTTTAATCTTACAGTAATCACTCAAAGAGAAAATTGAAGAAGAAAGCTTGCGCTTGTGCAACTATTTAGCCTTTTTCTGATATCGTGTTCGGTTGTGTGATGTAGTGTATGATTTTGCATTGCGAGTTTTTTTGCAGGTTAAAAAACTTTTTTGAGAAAATTGAAAATAGTTGTCATTCATTAAGGTCTTAACTATCGCCTTCTGAAATATTATATATGTAGTTTGAAAATAGAGTGAGTTATGCGAGAAATTGTGAGTCCGTGTCTTACATGGCAAATACGTATGTATAAATGTGTGTATCCAGGCCCCTTAACTTGGGATCACACACGGATGACAAAGGTCATTAATGAACTTGGGGTTTAAAAATTTGACATTTCAAAGAAGCTTAAAAAAGCACACAGCGTTACGCAATACCACAAACACATGAATTTGATGACACAAAACGCAAAACTTTATAGTCCAGCACTGTGTTGTTAAGATGTGCCACACGTATTGTATAAAACCGTAATGCTTAGTACTTTCAGAACGTGTCGTTTTGAAGGTGAATTACGAGATTAGGGGTTCGGATCTCCAGTCTCTAGATCTGTGCTGATTGAATTGAAAAAATGCTGAATGTGGCATGTTTAGTGCGCGCATCCACCAAAATTTGATATAACCACCACAGACCTCGAAACTTTTGTTTTCAAGGTATTCCAAAATTGGTTCAGACAAAATTTGTAGAGGATTTTATACTCTTTAACTTTTTTCATAACTGCATAGAGTGTAAGCGAACGAGATATTTTCAACACGTCGGCACGATATGATATTCGATTTTTGAGAGAAACCTTACAAGGTCAAAATAAAAAATTTTCGTAACGCCATTCGTATTCAAGATACAGGGCGTTAAATAAGAAAATTATAAACATTTTTTACGATTTTTCCGAAATTATTGGCAACATGGCAACACTGTAATGAAATTTGATACGAATATGTTTTGGAAGCTAGTACATCCCCGGTATCTGTTCTTCTATCTGACTCTCATAGAGGGCACTAGTTATACGGTTCGTACCAAGTGGTATTGATCAGAACTTTTTTGAGTTTAGGTTTATTCATAAACATTTGAGGCTGAACACCATTCTATTCTACACCAGAAAGGCGCTATTGGCAAAACTCGATATTGCGTACAGTTTTCAGAATATTTTGATCTCAAAATTATGGAGTAATAACCGATGCTGCTATGAAATAGTGTCAATGTTACTAATTATTAATATTGTTAATTTTTTTGCGGGGTCAACTACGGGGTCATTGGCCGCGTGCACAATTATTTAATATCTGAATACCTTAAATAATTATATCTATGTTTATTAAGAGAGATTAGTAATACCTATTTGATCATTTATCATATCTTATAGAATATATTTATTTGTCTAAGAAAATTTAGGACGCTGTGAATACTTGTTTCATCCTTCAGACATTCCGACAAGACATTTGGGATCAGGTAAGTTTGGCGAAGAGATCTCTAGCTGGGACAAAGAATCAGGATGTGTTCTACTGATATTTGAAAATTACATGTCGAACATATAGGAGCTGTACTGCCTTGAATGATGTGGACGTGGGTGAGATTTGTGTGACCTATACGTAGACGCGTAACGACTACTTGCTCGCTCCGGGATAAAGAGGAAGGCAAGTACCATTTATTAATATGCTGTTTGAATGTCTTGAGCTTGTCACTTACCTCATTCCAAATGTTCTGCCATAATGATAATGTTTTCCCTTTTAGGTTATTTTTGAAGTCCCTCGGATGTACCGCAACGTCATCATGAGCTGTTCCAAGAGACGCTTGTCTTGCCATTTCATCCGCAAGTCCATTTCCCCGGATTAGTTAATTAGTATAAATTTTTTGTCACGTAAATGAGGCTGCATGGATAAAACGAATACATGTTAAAAAATTGGGATTAAGTGCTTTCCTTTCTTATAACGTTTCACAGTAATCCATTTTAATCGGTACTTGATTTTCTCTGAGTTTGCCATGGAGCAGTCAATAATAGTCAGTCAACAGTAATTCGATTTTTGGAGCCTTGTTAAGACTATTTGTTAGTGTCCGACCGAAACTACTTTTTACGGCCAAAACCGAAACCGAAACATCAATATAACGTGAGTAACTTTTTCGTGTATATAAAAATGAATAACGTTTCATCAGCATTATCACACCTTGTTTCAAATAAATTATTTATACTTTTTGAAATAAGATGTTAATCTGAACCAAATATCAACTATTTTGTATTTATATTATATTTTGTATCTACTAAATAACATTCCTAACTTTGGTCAATCTTTATGACACTGTTATCAATTAGCTGCCTTAAAACTAAATTTCTGAAGTACCTACGTGCTAAGTACAACTACTAAGTATTTTTGAAAGTAAGGAGTGTTCTCTGAATTTAAGGAACTGAAGTGAGCTTCTTTGAGTTACAGCTATTGTTGGCTATCAGTATTCATAACTGAACAATCTAATATTGAAAGCGAGAAACAATAATTTATCAACTTACTTTGCAAATATCTTCCTCAGTCTGAATAAATTTGACTAGTAGCATTAAGTAGTTGTTCAGTGGAAATAGTCGTCGGTAAGGTAGACGTGAATTTTAGGGGAACGTTTCTCAAAGACAGAAATGGACTGAAATTCTAGTGAGAGTAATATCTGCGTTCCTTTGTAAGCTTGGCTCCGATATACTTATCGGAGCTAGTGGAAGTAGGCTTCTTAACTTGTGATCAGTGATTACCATCATCTACCCAGCAAAATGACACTTCTTCGCTTGAAGATTAGTGCTCCGTGGGCGTCTGATCGCAGCACCAAATCCATCGAATTTAGTTTCGGTTTCGGCCGTAGTTTCGGCTGGATGGCGTTTTTTGGCCGAAACCGAAACCGAATGTTCCTTCGGATATTACTATTTGTAAATCAAAATGAACTCAAATGTTGAATACACCGACATGTTATTATGCAAACAAGTTTCCTATCTTACTGAGTAAAAATACATTTAGAGCTGTTGAATGACGTTGTAGAGAAACTGGACATGTGGAATAAAAAAATGGGTTCTGGAAGAATAACAAGAAGAACAACAACAAGAATCATTAATAAAGAAAATATGATTTAAGATTTAGTTGATCAAAGTCAAACAGTTAGCGTAAGGAACATGGCAAGATGAACAAATACGTCATCTTCAAGTACTTGGAGGATACTTAGAGAGCAGCAGCTACACAGCTACATTATTATCGTTACAGAAAAGTTCAAGAGCTATTGCCAGACGATTTACCGGTTAGATTCGATTTTTGTCAAATAATACAGCCCCCAATCCCAATTTTTCAACATGTATCCATTTTATCGATGAGATCTCATTTAAGTGACAAAAAATGTTTAACTCACATAATGAATACCAATTAATAATTATAAAAATGAATAACTTACTTTATACCAGCATCAGTTATTATTCCAGAATCTTCAAATCAAAGGTTTTACCAAGAGTACTTTATTGTTGTAAAATTGAATAATGTTTATTTTAACTTGAAATTTTGGTTAATGAACCTAACCTCAAAAAAGTTGTGTTAAATACTACCCTCTATGAAAGTTAGATATAAGAACAAATTCATGGGATATATTAGCTTCCAAAAACATATTAGTATGCAATGTCAATACAATGTTGCCAATAGTTTCGGCAAAATCGTAAGAAATGTGTTTAATTTTTTTACTCAACGCCCTCTATCTTGAATACGGGTGGCGTTACGATTTTTTTTTACTAAACAAACCCCTATACATCTGGATTATTTTTGTTGCATGATACATCGAACTGATTATAAAAGACTTCACACAGGTTGCTCCTTTTTAGAGATGTGTAGAACGGTCCTGATCCGGCTCATTGATTCGGATCTTTAAGGTGAGCTAACTGAACCGAATCCTAAATTTAAACTCGGTCAACGGGTCAGTCGGGTCATAAATCCGGCGGCTTGTTCATTCAGAATCACAAAGCAGGATGGTGCGTGCCACGGCGATATATGTCGGTCAGACGATCTGACGATTGGCGATGTTCAGTTTTCGGTTCAGTGTTCTGCTGAAGCTAAATGATAGCCATAACGCCCCCTAATGTGGGATCTGAATTTAAAGGAATATTTAGATAGATATTTTAGGGCGAATAATAAATGAATATTTTTCGTGTATGATGATCTGTGACTGTTTATAGTAGAGACAAAAAATTACTTTTACGTGCCAGGAGCGTATTTTAACAAATACGTGAAACTCAAACAAAACTAAATAATTATTTATTAAACGATATCAAATCGAAATTTATAAAGAATAGTATTAATACATATCATCTTCTAGGTACATATTTATAAAAAAATAAATATCATCTGATATAAAACTAAAACAAATTCATAAATTATACATGAAGTATACTGTACTGGCTCATTTCGGTCTGCACCGAGTACCCAGATTGGGCGGTTCCCTCGTGCTTCGATCAAGATCGAAGGTGAATGATTGCATTCGCTAGTCGGGTAGTCGGTATCCGACTGTTCCGTGAACCGGATCACTGTTCCGGATCTTTGAGGTGTTCTAGATCCGCTGATCCGCATCTTAAAAATGAACGGGTATGGCCGTCTCTACTCCTTTTTTGGTAAAGAAATAAAACACACACAGCTTGGAGAGTATAGACTAAAAAATACGTCATATAATTAATGAACATTTCTCTGCAAATACCAGTTTATTTATATCGACGACTATATAAATCCTTATTAGCTGTTTCGCGCAACTAAGGAAACTATATCCGATATTTCACACGAAGACCATTTAATATCTGGATAACGTCTCCGAGACGGGACTCAGCCGGCAATAATTTCGTCAGCTATAAAAATAGCTAAATAAAATGGTGCAATGCGGCAAATAACCCTTAGTACAATCTTCGTTTTAATTGCGCTACTAAAACCGACATAAAAGTTTTATTAAACGCCGAATACCTAAAACAATCACTTCGGGATTTGTTTTAAGACTTGTCCGGGGATAAAAACCTAGTTTATTATGACGTTGCACTATGTAGCTTTATGGTTAATAATAAAAGGTTTGACAAACGTTATACCCCTGTAGGCTATTGCTTGTTATGGAGAACTTTGTGAATGACGAGCATAAAATCCAGTGTCTCAGACTCGTTTTTATATAAGAAATTAGTTATTGTCTACACCCAGATTTATCTACTTTAATGACCACTAAACCATGCAATTATTAATATGGCATAGTGACTACTAACTAGTAAGTCAATTTATGCTGTACTGAAAAATTTCCTTACTCATTCCTTCAACCGGGTCTTAGATGTATCTCATAATTTCTCCAAGTATTTCCAAATGAATTCTAGCTGCCCCCACTGTATCAAACTACGCGCCTTTGCTTAAGAAGGACGAGTGACCGGTCTTCTCAGTATTTTGGCGGTCACTCTTATCAAAAAGCATACGCTTTGAGCAGTTGAAAAGCTTTCCTGTACGTAACAGGGTAACGCACAATTATGGGGTTTTTAAACAAAGTGCAAGGCACGTTTTCCGTCGTTTTGGGATGTAGCTTTCACAGGCATTTATGAAAAAGATATATTTCGAGAAACAGTCTCCAAGTACGACAACTTAATGCAAACAACTAGTTTCGAATACTCAACAGACCTTCGTTCCAAAAAATTCTTTCTAAAATTAAGTAAACTAGTGAAGTAATAAAACAAGTAAAATCTATAAAATACCTTGATTCTACTGCTGGCAGATATCTTGAATGATCACCTCAAATCAACGCATCAACAAAGGAACTGAAAAAACTACTTATCCTTTAAAACTTTGCGAAATATTTTTAACAAAAAATTACCTAAGATTGAATACAGCAGTTTAGTTAAATGTACATATTCTTAGATATGGAACTTGTCTGTGGGAATTTGCCTACTTGATATGCCCAAAAAATACAAGCCTGACAAAATTATTTTCTAACAATAATATTCAAAATGCAGAATCGCCAGTATGTGAGTAATTTTGGATGTGAAAGCTCTATGCATTTATGCAGTTCTGAAAGCAATTTATACGAAAACGGATTTACGAAAAATAGATAATGGATATGAACTATATACCCGTCAATATGTGAGCAAAACTGTTTGTCAAAAATTGGTATTTTATAATGGTAATAAAATATACAATTTCATCACAGATGTTCTAAAGAGGCTACTGCATGTCTGAGAAGTAAAAAAAAGTATTTGTTTTTGAGCTGAAAGATGGCTTGAGTAGAAATCGTCAACTATATAACTACTTCCCTTGACTTCGTTCCCTTTAAACGAATAGTATTTTCATACCTTATGCAATTGCGATCGAAATAATTTTTGTATATTTAAGTGATACCTGTAAAGACATTTGGACAGATGACAGAATAGAGTACTTGCAGAGGTCGTGATATCTTCTCAGGAGAATACATAGCGTAAAGGAAAACATATCAAGAAGCAGTAGGAAGCAAAAAACATGATTTTACTGACGGCCAAAAAAAGAGATTTGCAAAATAAAATAAGGATATATTCCAATTTTTTCACGTGACTTGAAACAAGGGCTGACGTCACAGATTCTTATCGATATCGACAATCGATACTGCTACAGCGCAGGTCAGTGAGATTCAACTGCAAACTACAGATGATCTGAATTCTTTAACAATGCGACTCAATTTATTGATACTTAAACATATTTAAAACAGCCAATTAACCCACTAGCATTTTCGTTGCAATACATTTTTATATCTGATAGGTATCACAGTTCATCCTGTTTGTGACCGAGATTCGCAACTAATCGAAGCCATCATTTTGTTTCGGCGCATCCCATTATGAATGAATCCAAAGATAGAATCTAATTCAAGCCCATCCCTACAAAGTGAATTAGTAATCTAGCCTAACTTTTATTCTTTTGACTTCTGTGTGCGACTGTGTTTTGTGGTTATAATTATCAATGTCAAAATGTTAGGTTAGCACTGGCTATCGATATCGAATATCAATGCTTTACACCCCATCACTATAGGATATCACTGACGTCAGAGGTTGTTTGCGCGGAATTTTCCGGCATTTGAAATAATTTTTGGAGCATCTCTCACAGCCGATTCCAAAAAACCAAGCAAGTGATTTCGTCATGTTTACTAGGCTCTAAGGAGCGCGCAAACGATATAATATTTTTTTCTGCAAGTACCCTATTTTAAGTACATGAACATCGTGGGGCTTATGAACCATCATTCAACTCCAAGGAATACTAAACTGTTCTTAATGAGCTAATGAAAAGAAAAGGCAAAACCGTTTTGACAAATTATTGGCAAATCGTTCTAGTGTCTCCAGACACGTTTTTCACTGTAACGAGGACAAAATAACAAATAACCGTTCAGTACCCCTTCACCTCACCGCCTTCCTCACTGAAGCAAATGGATTAGGGTACGGATTTGATTAACTAATTTGTTCGAATCGAGAGCTTAAATGGGCGAATTCGGTGCGGTTTGGTGAGGAAAACCAAGTTACTGTGCCGCTGGAAAGAGCCGAGTACTTAATTTGATAAGCATTACAATTAGAATGAGAAGAAAAGGAGGAACGATTACAGGATACGTTTTTATCCACGGAATCAATCGCGTCAGCAAACGGGGACCACTGACAATAGATCCACCGAAAGACTTGAAACTCTGTGAATGATAATTTGGCAAGACATTTTTCACCGCCAGCCGCGCCATCTATCGGCGTTGCACGTAATTACGGCAATGCATCCACGAATCGATTACAGGGAACTGTGAATATTCACCATCTGGCTCAACCTAGAAAGTTTGAGGTGGGTCACCGACGATAGGTGGGGTAGGTTATGGAAAGAGCGGGATTTTTGAAATATTGTATAAGGTTATTCAGTTTCCAGACAACGTGATGACTTGTCACATTCATTTACCTTACGCATTCATTACCTGTTTTGGAAGTGAACCAGATTAAAACAAGTTAAAGTATAATTAACATCTGTCGATGTGCATGACCCAAGACTGTCATATTCTCGATGGAGGTATTCCATAATGCTCAAGCTGTTTGTATGTTCTTGATTGAAGTAATAGAAGCACAGTTGTTAAATATGATATCCTAACCAAAACTTTATGAAATACTTGGAAAGAGTATTAAAATTTCAGCTGTGAAGAAAGTTATATTCTAGTTCAGAGCTTATTTCGTTAGTATGGGTATTGAGATCAAAAATATATTTTTCTTGGCTAAAACTAACCATAACTTTCTCATCAAGTAAATTTTCTCACAAGAATATAACAGTTCAAACTTTATGATTTCTGCTTATCGCTTTTGTTCGACCCTGTACAATTCATCCGTTATTCATTTTGTACTAATATCAGCAGGATGTAGCTGATCTTCCAGTTCACGTAAAAGATATTATCTGCCCTTTTTTTCGAAGGAAATACGGTCGAAAGTATCCAGTGAAAAATTAAAACTGACCAGGGCCATGGAGGAACGTGCATGGGGTAGCCAGGAAAGACTATAATTTTGCAAACAGTCCCGCGCACAAGGGCGGAGTAGATCGGCATTTTCCAGTTTCAAACATTTTATTTATGAAATAAGTTAGAGGGCGTGAAATACATTGTAAAAGTACGAAAGTGTATTTAAATACTAACATTTCGTGGGCCATCCACTAAAAAAATGGGCAAGGATAAACTCGAGTTTAATAAATGGTGGGAGTGCTGCGATTTGTAGATAGGTTCGGCGATTTTAAAAGCGGATAGGCATTTCCAGTTTCAAATGTTTTATTTATGAAATAAGTTAGAAAGCGTAAAGTAAACTGTAAAAGTAGAAAACTTCACTTAAATTCACTTAAAAATTAGCAAGGAGAAAGTTGAGTTTAATAAATGGTGGGAGTGCTGCGATTTGTAGATAGGTTCGGCGATTTTAAAAGCAGATAGGCATTTCCAGTTTCAAATGTTTTATTCATGAAATAAGATAGAAAGCGTAAAGTAAGCTGTACAAGTAGAAAACTGCACTTAGACAATTACTTTTGGGGGGCTATTCACTTAAAAATTAGCAAGGAGCAAGTTTAGTTTAATAATTGGTGGGAGTGCTACGATTTGTAGAGGTAGAGGTTCGGCGATTTTAAAAGCGGATAGGCATTTCCAGTTTCAAATGTTTTATTTATTAAATAAGTTAGAAAGCGTAAGGTAAACTGTAAAAGTAGAAAACTGCACTTAAACAATTACAGTTGGGGGGCGATTCACTTAAAAATTAGCAAGGAGCAAGTTGAGTTTAATAAATGGTGGGAGTGCTGCAATTTGTAGAATCAGTATAGTAAAGCCCAGAGATATACCATTTGTTTACAAAGTGAGGATCTCCGCAAAAAGTGCCGACAGAGAAAGGGAACGGGGTCGGACTGGGCATTCGAATTCGGTGGAGTGGGCAACAACGAAAATGTTCATTCCATCCAATAAAGTGCTCATACATCAGTTGGTTGAACAAGATGTTTGAAACTTTATTATCTGTTGATAAATATATGCACTCAACCAAAAAGGTACGTAATTATAATAAAAAAGTTGCTAACAATAATAAACTGTTCATGAAATGCGCGCCAACCAACGCAATGGTTTTATGTATCCAATAAACGAGCGTTTATGAATTGTTGAGAGATGTGTCTCAGTAATTTTATACACAAATAATAGTTTCTGAATATCATAAACACCGTTTGTGAATGACACAAAGTAAGTTTATTGATATAATGAATATATGTTATGGTTTCAGTGATTATTGTTTACTATGCACACAAACGCATTTATTAAATCAATTACCAATGTTTATGGTCCTAGCGTATTCTGCATATTGTATCAATAAGGTGATTAATTGTATTCACAAAGAATAGTTATGTATTTTATAAACACTGTTGGTGAATTCAAGCAAAGCAAGTTTATTGATATAATAAATATACAGTGTGTCCCAACTAAAATTTGCCACCCATCTTATCTCTGAAATTATCATAAAAATTGAAAATTGCCGTGACACGTCGATTTGTATTTCAAGGGGGATTTTTTCCATCTAACACGTAAACGCTGTGCTGTCAACCCCCTCACATCCAGCAGCCCCTATTTCAAAATCTTAAATGAGACTACCATACTTGTGATAAATCAATTTTTATTCCCTTCAAAATGATATAAGTATCGTGGTCTCCCTTAAGATTTTGGAGTAGGGGCTGCTGGAGGTGAGGGGGTTGAAAGCACAATGATGACGAATTGGGGGGAAAGTTCCCTCTCGAAATACAAAGCGACGTGTCACGGCGATTTTCAGTTTTTTTGATAATTTCAGAGATAACATGGGTGGGAAATTTCAGCTATGGCAGCCTGTATATTATGGTATTGGTAATCACCGTCTGATATAACAAACGCATTTTTCAATTCAATCACTGATGTTTATGGTCTTAACGTATTTTACTTTCTGCATCAAGAAAACGGTGTGACTGAGACAACTTAAATTTTTAACTGAATTCTGTAGGGGAGGCGCAAGTGACGTGACAATTTTTTGTTAACTGTACCTAATATAAACTGAATTCAGTGGAACTCGTTTTTCTCTTTCTCATTGGAAAGTGGTAAACTGTTCCTCGAAAAAGGCAAATAAAATTTTATTTGTCCAAATAAAAACCATTTACTTTTCAATTTGAAATATGTAACAAACAAAACAAAAATATAATATAAAAATGCTACCAACATTTACATTTTCTAGAGTGGATTTCATCAACACCTAGTTTGTTCTATGTAGATTGGATACTGAAACAAAAAAAAGTGAATTTTTACCCAACATTCGAATGTGGTATAAAAACTATAGTGACGTCCGAACGTCAAAGAAACTTCTAGCGGGTATAGGTACCCCTAACATCGATCCCGAACGCCGTGCCGGAGAAAGAGATTGGCGCGTGATGCGAAAAATTCTACAGGTACATATCGTCATCAATAATGCTTCTTCGTTCACTGGTTAGGTTCTCATCCTTCTTCCTCGATTAAGCAAAAGCAAGGTGTATGTGTTTGTACTTTTCATATACCTTAATAATTTTGTGGTCGTGGGATCTAGTTCTTTTAAAACACCAGCATCAAACCAACGCCTCCTCTTTTGTGGCCCCTTTCTCAAAATCTTAATACTGTTGGATATGGAACTTGTGTTAGAATTGACGTCTTTTTGATCATACTCCCCTTATTTTCATTCTCCGGATCCTTCCTTAGTTCATTATACACATTTAGTACTATTTGTTTTGCATCTGCGCTAAGATGTGACCTTTTGTGAGGTTTCAATTGGTCTACCTCCACCTCCCTCTGTTCAAATTGATTATCAGTGTCCGTACTATAGTCACTTCTTTCACCACCGTAATGACAAACCGCCGACGTAGCTTCACTGCTGCAGGGTAATTCACATCGCTGTAAAATCCCATTATCTTCCCAAGGCCGAAACATACTCTATACCTGTCACACCTTCGAAAAAAACGTCCGATTCAGACAGAAAAGTAACGCACAAAAGTAAAAGCAGATTGGCGTTGCTATCAATAACGATAGCAATACCTCCCTAAACAATTCGACTAAAGTCCGGTCCTTTCCATCGATCGAGTCGCTAATAATCCCGGAATGTGTCGGTCTTATCATAGTTCAGTCAAAATATACATCGTGAACGTCACCCGACAGATTTGCGTTCAAATACAACTTAGTGTTTCATTTTCACCATTCTAAAAGGTGACGTTTTGTTAGAAAATGGGTTAAAAGCAAATTCCATGAATTGGTTACGAGTACGAAAGTAAAATAATGGTAACCATTGAATATTATCAAAACTGTATCTATTCCAAATGATGAACTGTACTAAGAGATGGTATGCAGTTTTTATAGAGCGCAAAACGTAGACAAATGGTATATCTCTGGGCTCTACTATACCGTATTAACGTTGTATTAACTAATAGTTTAATAAATTAGTAATATTCTTATTACAATGTTGCCTTTTGCTCAAGCAGTATGGATTACAAAACATATAGCATTGACACCCGTATGCACCGTAAGTCAGTTGCGCGATTAGTTACGTAAACCCGGATTAGATTCTTTGTTTACTATGCACCGCAAACTGACAATTTTGTCACTGTCACTGTCAAAACAATCTTGCGAACACAACCTTGCCGTATCTCTAATCTGGATTAGTTAATCTCTTGACGATGCATGGCTGAAAGCCAAAGATTAGCAAAACGTGATTAGGGAACTAGGATTAGCATCGCCAAACGGTCCATACGGGTGTATCGTAGTTCTATTGATTACTGAAGGACTTTTTATTCTTTTCCTGACTTTTTCCCAAAATAACGTGGAGTTAATACAGTTTTGCATGTGAAGATAACAGTCTGAGGGACTTGAGATGACATTTTGGAGATAATATTATAGATATCTGATCTTAATATAAGGAAAAGAAAATATAAGCTGAAACAAAGAAGTTTATTTCTCTACAATGTAGTCTAAGAACAATAAAAGGCATTCAGATATATATTATATCATTATATATCGTAGTCTGTCTCCAAAAAGGATCCTAATATAACTGGCAATACCTTTATTGTATAGATGCTTTGTTTCTGTAGCTCTAAGGGCCACTGCATTCGGCAAAATATTCTCTTTTTTCAACATCTTTGTTTCTCGCTGTGAAATACAGTATGGATGGTACCAAGTGCGGTTCCTTTGGAACAGGCCACTAACCGGTGCCGCTTCATTTAGTAATTGTTTCCAAAAAGAATCTTGATATAACTATCAATACCTTTATTGTGTAACTGTTTCATTTTTACAGTATTAGGAGGCATTCATCATCATCATAGTCACAATGTCTTAACAGACACGTTGTGAACTCGTAAGATGCATTCAGTCGGAGCTAGAGCATTGTCGACACGAATATAATCAATAGGTTTGAGAACTGTAGCTAGCTATCGTTCGCGATTTACGGTCAGTTCAGTGGCGCGCTTGATACTCATATCCAACTGTTTTATGGTATCCACCCAGCGTGTAGGGGAACGGCCACGGCGCCGCCCACTCGGGGCGTGACCCTGAACTACAAGTTTCTCAATATTATCGCTTCTGTGAACATGTCTGAAAAATGTAAACATTCCCATCGATACAATGGAGGATTGTCTCTTTGGATTACCGAGCTCATCCAGTATGGAAACATTAGTTTGATGGGCGGTATAAAGAACTCTTAGCATGTCCACATTTCAAAAGTATCTATGCGAGCTCGATCTGCCTTTTTAACAGTTCAAGTTTCCGAGGCATACAAAAATATGGAGAACACAAGAGACTCAACTAGCGACATTTTGGTAGCTTTAGCGATGTTATGGTCACGTCATATTTTAGTAAGCTTTGTCATGGCTACACGTGCCTGTTAAATGCGCCGTCGAATCTCATTCTCACAGCTACCGGAATTGTCGATCAAAGGGTCGAGGCACACAAAACTTTGAACTAACGCACAACGGGCTATTGACTTTATTCCTTGATGATTATCATGTTCTCCATCTACGATCATAACCTTGGTCTTGTTGCAGTTAATACCAAGACCATATGCTGCACCATGTTATTCTAAGATGTTTAATAGAGCTACTAGTTCTTCCTGAGAAGCGGCAATAAACATTGCATTCGGCAAAATACTTTCATTTCCCTACATCGTTGCTTTTCCCTGTAAAACACAGCATGGATGGCACACTGTTCCTTTCGAACGGGCCACTAAGCGGTGTTGCTTCTTTTGGTTATTATTTACCTTAACTTTTACTGTGTGGCTCCTTCATTTCTACAACACTAAAGGGCATTACTGGAGATAATACAGTTGTATGTGTTACGGCTAAAGTGTTTACTTTGATAGCTTATATACTAGCTGGATAGTATACAAACTATCCAAATGTCTCGTTATTTTGATGGAAAATCATATTTCTATTAAAATAGCTATGAATATTGGTTGGTTTGTATACTATCCAGCTAGTTTATAAACTATACAAGATATGGCGCTAAAGTATATAGGTACCACAAAGATACCACACATATTAACCAGTGTTTCTGATCAGTTTACAAACTATCCACACCATTTGGATAAATTATGCACCTAATATCTCTAGTACTACATAATATCCAACTCGTTGGTTAGTATGTAAACTAACCAATCGTCTTTGGTTAATTTAGCTTAGAAAAACAATTGTTGATCAAAAGTAAAGTTTATTCATAGAAACAACATACAATTGCTATAACTACCTAGAAATAAGTAAGATAAACGGAAATACTATTTGTGTAACAAAATATTCATATAAAATAAATCTCTAGATCCTAAAACCGCAAAAAAAAAGAAAATTATTGTTTATTAGAGCATGTTGCACTGTTGTGGCATTTGCAGTTACACGTATATTATCCAGAACCAAGGCATTTATTTGCAGTTTTTATTTGTGCAACTCTTTTTGCATTGACAGCGCACATAACCTTGGGTTGAACCGATTAGTGAAAATTTTCCTACAGTGCTTCGCAATGTTATTTCATTATCTGTTTTACCATCTTCTAACTTTATAAATTCTTGCTTGCATAGCTCAAATTCGTTGCGAGAATAGAGCTGTCTAAGGACGCCGTGAACAGTTCCAATTCGGTAAAATTCATCTATGCTCATTATTACACCCAATGTGCAGTGCCAATGTTTCTATGGTCTGACCGACTTCGGTTTACGTCTGGAATGGGTTCTTAAACAAATTTTACAAGGCACGACAGTAAACAATACCAAGACGTCACACTTGCACTTGCCTATTGACACTGACGCACTTGTCATAAACATAACCTCACCTTTCTGTTGAATTGACCAAAGAAAATTAGTTAGTTTACATACTAACCAAAGAAGATTGGTTAGTTTACATACTAACTAAAAGCAAAGATATAGAAGAAAACTTAATAAATAAGAATAAAACAAAGATACTCAAATGAAATTTCACAGGACAATAGCTGTACTAACTCTCTTATACGAATGAAACATCGACAACAACGAAAAAAAAAAAAAAGAAAATAGGATACAAAAGCGACAAATGGAGCTTCTAAGAAGAGTGAAATGTTGCACAAAATTAGACAGACGAAGAAACATGGATATAAAAACCGAATTAAACATCCTCAATACAAACGAAAAAATAAAAGAAAATACAAGTAAATGGAAAAAAAACTTGTAGAACTAATGCACGAAAATGGGATTTCAGCCAGAGCCAGATTTTATCAATGCTCAGGAAAAAGAGAATTCGGAAAACCGGGAAGAAAAAGCCGGCAATCATAACAGGCAAAGTATCTAGGACCTGAAGTGAAGCAGAGGAGTTGGCGTTGTAAAATCGAAGCAGTCCCCTTAAAAAAAAGACGAATCGAGTAAAATTGTTGATTCTCAATCAGAACAAAATCTCGTGTTTTTGTTAATCTTGGGACATCGATCATAAATTCGGATTCTGTTCCGAATTTTGCCGTGTAAGTGTAAATGGAATATTTTGCATTCCGCACAGATCTGCATAGATACGAAAAAATAGTTGTCTGTGAGAATGTGAAGTCTCAGGGCCAATCTGATGAGACAGCTTACCAAAATCAGGGATGAGAGTCGGCGTTCTAAAAAAGTCCAATGGTATCCCCTTAAAAAAGACGAATCCAGCAAAATTTTGCAAAAATTTTTGGTTCTCAATCTGTACAAAAACCAAAGAAGATTGGTTAGTTTACATACTAACCAACGAGTTGGGTATTATGGTATCACTAGAGATATTAGGTGCATACCTTACCCACATGATGTGGATAGTTTGTAAACTGACCAGAAACACTGGTTAATGTGTGTGATATCTTTGTGGTATATACTTTAGCGACATATCTTGTATAGTTTATAAACTAGCTGGATAGTATACAAACCAACCAATAGTCATAGCTATTTTAGTAGAAATATGATTTTCCATCAAAATAACGAGACACTATCTAGCTAGTATATAAACTATCAAAGTAAACACTTTAACCGTAACATATGATTAAATTGTAAACTAAATACTGTTTAGCTCTGAGTAAGCTTTTAACATAATACAGTTTAACTTTGAATATCTCCTGAACTGTGTTAAATGAGATTTAATATTAACTACTATTTGAAAAATTATGTTATTTACATGACAAACGTAAGGAGATTCCAATTCCTGAAAATTTGGAGTTGATACAGCTTAGCTCTAGGATACTGTAGATAGGTTCGGTAGAAAATATTAGCCCGTTTTCTCTGAAGGAAATGCCGTCGTCGGTAGTATCCAGTGAAAAATTCAAACTGGCCACGGAGGAACGTGCATGAGGTGGCCAGGAAAGACTATAATTTTGCAAACAGTCCCGCACAGGGCGGCGGTAGAGTATGCTATGCACCCGTTTCGGTTCATGAATTTTTTAATAGATACTGTCGGACATCGATCCCGGCCACTTTTGCCGCGCCGCGCGATGGCCTGACGATCCATGTGGACTTCGATCGCCCCGATTTACATCGAACCGGCCCTTCTATTATGCAAGAACAGGAAAGTGCCTGTTAGTTGAGTTGCAGATAGATCAATGCAACCTCCGAATATATCACCCATGCCGCATTTTGCAATCAATAGTGCCACGGTAGCATCTTCTAAGATGGTATGTATGACGTGACCATAGCATCATTAAAGCTACCAAAATGTCGCTGGTTCAGTCTCTTGCCTTCTCCATAGTTTTTCATGCCTCGGAAGCTTGGACTGTTAAAAAGGCAGATCGAGCTCGCATAGATGCTTTTGAAATCTGGACGTGGAGGAGAATGCTGAGACTTCCTTATACCGCCCATCGAACTAATGTTTCCATACTGGATAAGCTCGGTAATCCAAAGATAGTATCCTCCATTGCGTCGATTAGAATACTTGTATTGTTCGGACATATTCACAGAAGCGATAATATGGAGAAACTTGTAGCTCAGGGTCATGCCCCGAGTGGGCGGTGCCGTGGCCGTTCCCCTACACGCTGGGTGGATACGACGAAACATTGCTGGATATGGGTATCAAGAGCGTCACTAAACTGACAGTCAATCGCGAACGATGGCGAGCTACAGTGCTCAAAACTATTGATAATATTCGTGTCGACAATATTTCAGCTCCGACTTTATGCATTTTACGAGTTCACAACATGTCTGTTAAGACATTGTGACTATAGTGATGAACATTCTCTTGGGTACCTACTCCAAGGGTTCCAAAACACTTGCATTCCGCACAGATCTGCATAATTACAAAAAAAAATAATTTGGCCTGACGATCCATGTGGACTTCCATCGCCCCGATTTACATCGAACCGGCCCTTCTATTATGCAAGAACAGGAAAGTGCCTGTTAGTTGAGTTGCAGATAGATCAATGCAACCTCCGAATATATCACCCATGCCGCATTTTGCAATCAATAGTGCCACGGTAGCATCTTCTAAGATGGTATGTATGACGTGACCATAACATCATTAAAGCTACCAAAATGTCGCTGGTTCAGTCTCTTGCCTTCTCCATAGTTTTGTATGCCTCGGAAGCTTGGACTGTTAAAAAGGCAGATCGAGCTCGCATAGATGCTTTTGAAATGTGGTCGTGGAGGAGAATGCTGAGACTTCCTTATACCGCCCATCGAACTAATGTTTCCATACTGGATAAGCTCGGTAGTCCAAAGATAGTATCCTCCATTGCGTCGACGAGAATACTTGTATTGTTCGGACATATTCACAGAAGCGATAATATGGAGAAACTTGTAGTTCAGGGTCATGCCCCGAGTGGGCGGCACCGTGGCCGTTCCCCTACACGCTGGGTGGATACGACGAAACATTGCTGGATATGGGTATCAAGAGCGTCACTAAACTGACAGTCAATCGCGAACGATGGCGAGCTACAGTGCTCAAAACTATTGATAATATTCGTGTCGACAATATTCTAGCTCCGACTTTATGCATTTTACGAGTTCACAACATGTCTGTTAAGACATTGTGACTATGATGATGAACATTCTCTTGGGTACCTACTCCAAGGGTTCCAAAACACCTGCATTCTGCACAGATCTACATATTTACGAAAAAAAAAATAATTTGGCCTGACGATCCATGTGGACTTCGATCGCCCCGATTTACATCGAACCGGCCCTTCCATTATGCAAGAACAGGAAAGTGCCTGTTAGTCGAGTCGCAGATAGATCAATGCAACCTCCGAATATATCACCCATGCCGCATTTTGCAATCAATAGTGCCACGGTAGCATCTTCTAAGATGGTATGTATGACGTGACCATAATATCATTAAAGCTACCAAAATTTCGCTCGTGTGTTCTCCATAGTTTTGTATGCCTCGGAAACTTGGACTGTTAAAAAGGCAGATCGAGCTCGCATAGATGCTTTTGAGATGTGGTCGTGGAGGAGAATGCTGAGAGTTTCTTATACCGCCCGTCGAACTAATGTTTCCATACTGGATAAGCTCGGTAATCCAAAGATAGTATCCTCGATTGCATCGACGAGAATACTTACATTGTTCGGAAATATTCACAGAAGCGATAATATGGAGAAACTTGTAGTTCAGGGTCATACCCCGAGTAGGCGGCGCCGTGGCCGTTCCCCTACACGCTGGGAGGATACGACGAAACATTGCTGGATATGGGTATCAAGAGCGTCACTAAACTGACAGCCAATCGCGAACGATGGCGAGCTACAGTGCTCAAAACTATTGATAATATGCGTGTCGACAATATTCTAGCTCCGACTTTATGCATTTTACGAGTTCACAACATGTGTGTTACGACATTGTGACTATGATGATGAACATTCTCTTGGGTACCTACTCCAAGGGTTCCAGAACACTTGCATTCCGCACAGATCTGCATATTTACGAAAAAAAATAATTTGGCCTGCCAATCCATGTGGATTTCGATCGCCCCGATTTACATCGAACCGGCCCTTCCATTATGCAAGAACAGGAAAGTGCCTGTTAGTTGAGTTGCAGATAGATCAATGCAACCTACGAATATATCACCCATGCCGCATTTTGCAATCAACAGTGCCACGGTAGCATCTTCTAAGATGGTATCTATGGCGTGACCATAGCATCATTAAAGCTACCAAAATATCGCTGGTTCAGTCTCTTGTGTTCTCCATAGTTTTGTATGCCTCGGAAACTTGGATTGTTAAAAAGGCAGATCGAGCTCGCATAGATGCTTTTGAAATGTGGACGTGGCGGAGAATGCTTGTTCCTTATGCCGCCCATTGAACCAACGTTTCCATACTGGATGAGATCGGTGATCCAAAGATACTATCCTCCATTGTGTTGACGAAAATGCTTACTTCCTTCGGACATATACACAGAAGCGATAGTATGGAGGAACTTGTAGTTCAGGGTCATGCCCCGAGTGGGCGGCGCCGTGGCCGTTCCCCTACACGCCGGGTGGATACGACGAAACAGTTGCTAGATATGAGTATCAAGAGTGACAGTAAATCGCGAACGATGGCGAGCTACAGGTAGGTAGGCCAATAGATTCAGCGGTAAATCTTCTATAATAACATCCCAAAAACTGAGGGATGAGAGTGAGCGGTTAATATCAAGAAGCAAAACTAAAAACATGGTATTCTCAGGTAAATATTCAAGTTAGGGCAGAGATTGTTGCAAACGATGAAGTACTGGATCAGGTGAAACACCTCAAATATTTAAGCTGCGAGTTATCTTATGACAAAAGCAAAGACATAGAGGAAAAGCTTGATAAATTGACGTTCGTTTGCGGAACTGTCAGCAGAATATAAAAGAATAAAACAAGAAAACATACTCAAATAAAATTTTACGAGACGGCAGCTGTTCCAATTCTCTCATATGGTTGCGAAACATTGACAAAAAAAATGGAGTCAAGTTGATTGACTCACTACTTGCCACACAAAACAGTGACACCATTTTATTATTTGTCCTTTGTATCAAGCTACAGTCTGAGATCCCTGGCAACCAAGTCACCGCCCGCCTGCCCACAAAAAACATCCAACACAAAAAATAGTAAATAGTTTCCTAAACCTTTCCGTAGGAACTAAAACGACACAATTTTTATCTGCGAGCTTCAACTGAACGAAACAAAACAATCAGGAATCCTAAAATTGCTTAAAAATGAAGTTTGAGCTATTTTTATATTTTTGGTTTTTTTATTATTGCTGCGCCGCCACTGACACGATTTTTGAAAACCATATGCATTTTTCATCCTTGCCACGTTAATTATACTGTGTTTATATTTCATTAAAATCAATTCCATAGTTTCCATGTTACTAAATTCAGAATGATCTAAAGCAATACTTGTCTGTATACATCAGAAAATTCTAAGTCCCTTGATTTCTGTAATAGCCAAGACAATGTTCGGATGGACCTAAAAAAGGGCATTATGTCGCTAGGTCCTTATTTCACAGGTCAATGGGCAGCCTATTATGAATAGAACAAATTTTTGTGTCTTACAACCCCCCACCCCCTAACCACCCCAATTTCAGCTCCACCCAAAAAAGGTAAAAAATGATCAGGAACCCCTAAAACGCCTAAAAACGAAGTTTGAGGGATATTTAATTTTTTTCGTTTTTGCTAATTACTCCGCCACCCCTAAAGTGATTTTCAAAATTATAGCAGCACTACCTACTAGGACGTCACAGCATATCGGTTGCCAAACTTCATCACAATCCACGCGGTTGCTGAGATTACGAGGGTAGACAGACGCGAACAGACCGACAGACCGACAGACCGACAGACCGACAGACCGACAGACCGACAGACCGACAGACCGACAGACCGACAGACCGACAGACCGACAGACCGACAGACCGACAGACCGACAGACCGACAGACCGACAGACCGACAGACCGACAGACCGACAGACCGACAGACCGACAGACCGACAGACCGACAGACCGACAGACCGACAGACCGACAGACCGACAGACCGACAGACCGACAGACCGACAGACCGACAGACCGACAGACCGACAGACCGACAGACCGACAGACCGCCAGACCGACAGACCGACAGACCGACAGACCGACAGACCGACAGACCGACAGACCGACAGACCGACAGACCGACAGACCGACAGACCGACAGACCGACAGACCGACAGACCGACAGACCGACAGACCGACAGACCGACAGACCGACAGACCGACAGACCGACAGACCGACAGACCGACAGACCGACAGACCGACAGACCGACAGACCGACAGACCGAAAGTAAAAGAAGAAAATAGTATACAAACACAAAATCAGGGATTGTCGTCGGCATTCTAAAAAAGTCTAATGATCCCCCCTCGTTAAAAAAAGACGAATCGTGTGTTGGCTAATTTTGGGACATTAATCACGAATTTGGCCTCTGTTCCTAATTGTGCCGTGTTTAAAGTCTTCTTCTAAACTCTTCTTGGCCTGTTCAAAGTAAGCATGATCATCCTTCGGCTTCGCTTAGTTTTTAACCCAGCGATTCTCAACCTGTGGGGCTCACCCTCTGGGAGGCTCGATGGATGCAAAGGGAGGCCGCGAGTATGTAGGAAAAAACACAACAATCAAAATAATAGAAAAACACGTTATTGAGAAACATATTTGACTTGAAAAAACAAAAAACATTTTGACGTCAAAATTAAAATATATACATTTACTCACTGGTAAAACGTACTTATATGTAGGAATATATTGCACAATGTATTTAATATTTGATAACTAAAAAAAACTTAAAAATTTAAGTTCAGTTACTTTTTGTAGGATAAAGTCATTCATACAAAAACTCCTTATTTTTCTATTTGCGACCTTTCGACTTATATTACGTCATCTTCAGGCAACTAAAAACAATTGATGGTGTAGGCTATTAATACACAAATACATAGATTTACTTAAACTTAAACAACAGTTATATACAGAAGGAACCTACCAATGACTTTTAATTTTTTTAAGTTTAAGTAAATCTGTGTATTTGTGTATTAATAGCCTACACCATCAACTGTTTTTAGTTGCCTGAAGATGACTTAATATAAGTCGAAACGTCGCAAATATAAAAATAAGGAGTTTTTGTATGAATGACCTTATCCTACAAAAAGTAACTGAAGTTCATCACAGTAGGTCAAAATCCTGTACAAACTTAAAAATTTAAAATAAAAAAAAGGATTAATGCTCAGTAGTGACTCTCTTGCGCCAGTCTGGCACTATATATTAACTGGATTCGTAGTTATGAAAGAAAATTAAGAATCGAGGCATGAACCCGAACTGCGATGATTTTATGGTACTAGTAATTCGTCACGTTTCACTGGTTTAAGGGTCGGTTTTGCCGGTTCCTGATAAGTGTCAGATAGCCTATCTGTCAGATAGGACTATGTTATTTATATGGCGTAATTTGACAGATAGGCTATCCGGCACTTATCAGGGCCCGGTGAAACTGGGTCTAAACTACATATGTTCAAATATAATATTTTTGCTAACGTTTCGATCATATCTGTAGCTTTTGTCAAAGTACAAAATGTTAAATAAACAGAAATCCTTCAGCTACAAATAATAACACGTGTCACATACCCAACAATCCCATCACGGATCACAAATATATAAACATTAACGTAAATCGACAAAAAGCTGCAATTGCAATTGTTTTCCATACCGGTACTTGTTTATGAACGTCCAAGGCCGAATGAATTTTTCAGGCACCAAACTGAATCCGAACGCAATCGATCTCTCTTAAAAATGTCCGGACAGGCACATGTTCACTCTGGTCGACCATCTTTTAGCCGGGTGGAATCGGTAAAATAAATCTGGCAACACGGCCCGCTGCCAATAAAGCTGTCCTCCGATGCAATGACACGGTAATACATTGCCGAACATTCATCAAGTCCACTGCATTCATGGCCGTCCGTTGGAACTGTTTCCAAAAGGAATATGGGGGTTGTCCAATAGAGGCATGAATAAATGAATGACTGAATGAATGAAAGAAGAGAGTGGCTTTCTGATGACAAGAGCCACTAGTGCATAGGCCTACAAGCGGCCCCTTCTAAACCTCTCCTTACTCTAGTTCCCAAGTCCAGCCCTTATTGCAGAGGTGAAGATCGTCTTGGGCCCTGCACATCTTATTTTATCAGGCTAAAGGTTTCTTGAACCTAGAACAGTCTACTTGTAATACACAAGGGCGTTACAGCGACATAGAATGTGTGACGAGGACTCCTGCGGGTCACTTATCATCTCCATCACATACAAGTGACGTCTGAAGGTTTTATGGCCAGATAGTAGGCCCACAAATAACCTTAGCCGGCTTCTCTAGTGAGAGACAGAACCGCCCTACCTTGATTAGATGTCCTAACATAACTCCTCTAGCTTGACGAAGATGTCCAGAGATTCTTCTCCATCTCATAATATGTTGATTTTGCAACCACACCTATGTTTTCCTTCTAAAGGTACCTGGTTCCAGCTCCACATCCTCGACTCTCGGCTTGCGAGTGTGTCCGTCGTTTCATTACTACCGTAAACCCTAGCACGACCCGGCACCCACACAAGTGATACCTGATATCCTACCGAAATGCCATCCAAGACCTTTCTACATTGCACTCAATGCTTTTGATGCTGCCAGAACAGAGAGTAGTAATCCGCCTCATAGGCCTCCGAATTTCGTGAATACGAGAGGCACAAGCTAAATTTATTCGCGTTTATGGTGGTAGTGGTGTATCCCCTAAGAGAGAGAAAGGGGCCCAATAGATTCATTGGAAAGTAAACTTTGTTGTGATTTTGATAGCTTGTAACAGTTGACCATTTTTAGCTCTCACTGACTCACTGAAGTCACTGAAGACAGCTTATGCAGAGCCTATGTCTGTCCGTCCGTCCGTCCGTCTGTCCGTATACAAAAGATAGCCTAAACTACAGGTGCTAGATAAAAACTAAATACAGATTCCGAATCAGCATGAAAAAACTAGTCCGGGAAAAATCCGGTTTTTTATTTAAACAAGTAACCGCATCAACCGCAAAGGGTTATTAGCGGTATAACAAATACACGAATATTATATGCGATAATACAGTCCAATATGCTTCAGAAAAGAAACAACATTTATAAAGTCTTTAGTTAGTGCTTGTCGAAGGTCCAGAGGTACATGATGTATCCGTCTGTAGTTGGAATAGGTTGGACATTCGATGATTATGTGTTTTACGGTTACACGTTGCGTATGATGGTGCCACGCTTCTTGTAAACAGGTGCACGTGGGTTAAGTTCGAGTGTCCGATAAGGAGCCAAGAGATTACCACTTTATCCCTTCTTCTCTTCGGCAGTTCCAGTCTGGTATGGATGTCTGGCTGGATTTCGTACGTCTTACTGTCGCTGCTCCATGATCTTTACCATTGTCAAGCAAATGATTTTTGAAAAGGGGCTCAAGGTCACAGCGGGATGGTTGAGTGATCGTTAAGGCAGCTTCATCAGTGACTGCTTTCGCAGCAGCTTCGTCGGCTTTTTCATTTCCTGCTATATTGTCAATATCGCTTCCGGTTTAAACAAAATTGAATTAAATTACGACAGGTAATTGACGACGTATTATGTACGGTGTATTGATATTCCTGAAGCACAGGCAGCGTGGCCAAGCGGTTAAGACGCCAGGCACCAGTCCAAAAGGGTTCGAATCTCACTGCGGTCAATAAATTTTTTCTTTTTTTCTTTTTTTTAAGGTTAAATGTTAAATTTGTTGATTACTAGTCCGAGAAATATCCGGTTTTCTCAATATAATAAAAAACTAAACTTTATACTAACAAATTCCACAGTGAGAGCGCCGTTTGAATTTGCTCAAGTAAATTCTTACTTTCCTACTTTTTTACGTTGTGTGTTCTCAGGTTGGTACATTGAACATCATAATATTTTTTTTAATTTAACTTTCAATTTATTTGCTATCTGTAAAACTAGTCACAATGAGCAAATAGTTTGTTGCACTAACACTAACATGTAGGAAACAGTTCAGTAACTATTTCCTCTTACAGCTTTGCACATACACAAAGTTTAGCACTGGGAACTACACACTACACATTCACTCAAATCTTTCCGGAAGATCACTTGGGATGTGTCTCTTCAACCTGCGTCTGCGCTGATGCTGTATAAGGTGTCTGGCTAATGGGTTGGGATGCTCTTGAAGACGAGTTCTGTACCTCTCGGCGATGTTTGACACTTCTTCATTCACTGACGGGATCTGCAAGTCGCGCCTGATAAATTCATTTGGAACATACCATGGAGCTTTGGTTAGGAGTCGTAATGTTTTGGCTTGGAACCTCTCCAGTATTTCGATATTAGAATTCGAGGCCGATCCCCATGGTTGTATACCTAACACCAAATTGGTTTTACTATGGCCTTATGTATCAAGACTTTGTTGCTCAACGATAGAGAGAATCTGTGACCTATCAACCAATATAGGTTTTGAAATCATAACATTGATGCTGCCTTTTGGTTAAGAATAATCTTCAGCGATGAAGAGAATTTTACCTGGAATGGGACAGTGCACAACCAAAATTGTCGCATCCGGGCTATATTCATCCATATAACTTCAATCCCACTGCATTTCTATGTTTTAAATATTTTATTTACGAAGTAAGTTATAGGGCAAGAAATAAATTGTAAAACTACGAAACAGTACTTAAACATTTGGTGGGTTATTCACCCAAAAATTTGCAGAGCAAGTCGAGTTTAATAAATGGTAGGAGTACTGCGGTTTGTAAATAGGTTCGAATGCTTTAAACGATTCTAAAGCGGATGGGTATTCTCTAGTTTCAAATATTTTATTTATGGAATATAGTAAGTTATAAAGTATTAAATAAATTGTTAAAGTATGAAACTGTACTTAACCACTAATATTTGGGAGGCTATTCACTCAAAAATGAGCAGAGTCGAGTTTAAAAAATGGTGGGAGTGCTACGATTAGCGGATTTGTAAATATTATTATGCGTTTTCCAGTTTCAAATATTTTATTCATGAAATAAGTTAGAGGGCATGAAATAAATTGTTAAAGTATGAAACTGTACTCAAAGACTAACATTTGAGTAGCTATTCACGCAAAAATTGGCAGAGTTTAATAAATGGTGAGAGTACTGTGATTTGTAAATAGGCTCGAATGCTTTTAAAGCGATTCTAAAGGCGGATGGGTGTTCTCTAGTTTCAAATATCTTATTTACGGAATAAGTTAGGAAGCAATAAATAAATTGCTTAAGTATGAAACTGTACTTAGGCACTAACATTTGGGAGGCTATTCACTCAAAAATGATCAGACAGGCTGAGTTTAATAAATGGCGGGAGTACTGCGATTTGTAAATAGGCTCGTATGCTTTAAAGCGATTCTAAAAGCGGATGGGTATTCTCTAGTTTGAAATATTTAATTCATGAAACAAGCTAAGAGGCATTAAATAAATTGCTAAAGTATGAAACTGTGCTCAGGCACTAACATTTGGGAGGCTATTCACTCAAAAATGATCAGAGCAGGTTGAGTTTAATAAATGGCGGGAGTACTGCGATTTGTAAATAGGCTTGAATACTTTAAAGCGATTCTAAAAGCGGATGGGTATTCTCTAGTTTCAAATATTTTATTTATGGAATGAGTTAGAAAGCTAAAAAATGGCTAAAAAATGGGCAAAGAGCAAGTCGAGTTTAATAAATAGTGAGAGTGTTACGATTAGCGGAAATGCAATTATGCATTCTCCAGTTTCAAATATTTTATTTATGCAATAAATTAGAGGGCATGAAATAAATTGTTAAAGTATGGGACTGCACTCAAAGACTAACATTTGAGCAGCTATTCACTCAAAAATGAGCAAAGATCAAGTCAAGCTTAATAAATAGCGGGAGTGCTGCGATATGTAGATGGTTATTTTGCCTCTAAAGAGATTTTAAAACCGGATGGGCAATCTCCAGTGTCCAATACTTTATTTATGAAAAATTATTTAGAAAGCGTGAAATATTACTGTAAGAGTACGAAACTATTTTAAAATAGGATAAATATAAATGAATTTCAAAAGTACGAATCTGTACCCAAAAACCAAGATTTGGGCGGCTGCTTACCCAAAAATTGGCAAGGAACTAGTCGAGTTTAATAAATGGTGAGAGTACTATTTGAAGATAGGTTGGATTTCTTTGAAGGTGATTTTAAAAGCAGATGGATATTCTCTAGTGTCAAATATTTAATCTATAAAGTAAGATAGAGGGCATGAAATAAAGTATGTGAAGTATGAAACTGCACTTAAAGACTAGCATTTGGGGAGCTATTCACTAAAAAATTAGCAAGGAGCTAGTTGAGTTTAATAAATGCTGGGAGTGCTGTGATTTGTATACGTATACGTTCCATCGCTTTTAAACAATTTTAAAAGCCGATATACGAGGGTTGCTCAATCGACCTATGGCGCACTGATGATCGCTAATAAGCGTGAAACAGCTGTCTGCGTACTGGTGGATTGAAGGAGGTATAGAGCAACCCTCGTATATAGGCTTTCATATGCAGCAGCATATAGAACCCACGCTCTCTGATGGCCAAGCGGACGCGCCGTGGCATCCCACCAAGAAATCTACTGCTGTTTAGCAGTGATTTCCTTGGTTTGCCGTTACCTTCGGGTATCAGATGGCGCATCGGCAGAACCTTTCTGTCGCCTGCTACAACTTTAAAAGCGAATGAGCATTCTCCGGGTTCTAACATTTTTGTCATAAAATAAGTTAGGAGGCATCAAATAAATTGTAAAAGTTCGAAAATTTACGTTAAGTATAGTTTCATATTTCAAAAATTAGAAAGGAGCATCCCTCCCTTATGCAACGCTTGTGGCTGTTGCATTGCGAATCTGTGGCTGCAGCAGTGGCTTCATGGGGGCCAAAGGGGTATCGGGCAATAAATAAAACCGTCGACCATTCATTGGAGTCCCCGAATTGAACTCCCGACATCTGTCGAAAAAAGGTGTTGCTTGGTGGCATGACGGGCGGTTTAAAATCGAGTTTTAAGACGTGCTTTGGTTTCCTGCGGCTTGGCTAGGATCCCGTAGTTTCTTGTACTGTATAGAGTAGAAATCGAAGGCAATGTTTCTGGCTGTCTTGCTCCATATTTTATGTTTCCATTAATTTCTTACATATGTTGGTAACCCTTCTTATCTGGAGCTCCATGTCAATTACTCCTACGGCTTCTAGGAACTGTAGCAACAAATAATTCATTTTATACGTTTCACAAAGGTTGCTCTTGATTTATATACTTAATCCGTTCGTCACTCAGCCCGATACTATAAAGTTTAAAGGTGATCTTCTTTCTACCACGGTACAAGTAACTGTGCTCCAGTAAAGGTTATGTTAACTGCCAAATGGAACTTAAATAAAATAATGTAGAAGCCGGACCCTACATTTTTTTAGAAAGTACATAACTCAGAATGATAATCATCGAGAAATAAAGTCAGTAGGCCGTTGTGAAGTAGTTCAAAGTTTTGTGTACCTCGATTCTTTGATCGATAATTCTGGTAGCTGTGAAAACGAGATTCGACGGCGCATTCAACAGGCACGTGCGGCCATGACAAAGATTACTAGAATATGGCGTGATCATAACATCACTAAAGCTACCAAAATGTCGCTGGTTCAGTCTCTTGTGTTCTCCATATTCTTGTATGCCTCGGAAACTTGGACTGTTAAAAAAGCAGATCAAACTCGCATAGATGCTTTTGAAATGTGGACGTGGAAGAGAATGCTGAGAGTTCCTTATACCTCCCATCGAACTGATCTTTCCATACTGTATAAGCTCGGTAACCCAAAGAGACTATCCTCTATTTTGTCGACGAGAATGCTTACATTCTTCGGACATATTCATAGAAGCTATAATATGGAGAAACTTGTAGTTCAGGGACACGACCCGAGTGGGCGGCACCGTGACCGTTCCCCTACACGCTGGGTGGATACGACGAAACAGTTGCTGGATATGAGTATCAAGAGCGCCACTGAACTGACAGTAAATCGCGAACGATGGCGAGCTACAGTTCTCAAAACTATTGACAATATTCGTGTCGGCAATACTCTAGCTCCGACTTGCATTTTACGAGTTCACAACATGTCTTTTAAGACATTGTCATGAATGATGATGAACTCAGTAAAGATATTTTATAGACTTCTATTGAAATATTTCTCTCTATTTAACTTCAGACATTGCAGTTACTTTTAAAATTATTGTCTTTTATTTTAAGCTACTATTCTAACTTTTTTTTGGAAAGTCTATGATAGTTTATGACATGTTTTCAAATCAGTTTTATCAGCCTTACACTTATAACATCTGACATATTCCCAACTTCTTAAATTAAATCAAATAATTTAGTTATTCCTTATGAGTTTAAACTCACTTCTCTGTGGTTATTGCCAGCACTCTACCTCCCTCGAGAGGAAGGAAAATTTTGAAACAGACGAATAATATGTAGATTTCACATTATGAAAGTATAACTAGTCTTAGGGATTGTTTTCCTTCACTGCTGTACCCTAAAGTCGTTTGTTAGCTTAAAATTCGAGAATGCAATAGGAGAAATACGAATTTTTTCGTGAAAAATTTTTGGCAGATACGTCCAGTTCATTTCTCATTATCTTTGGTTTATGCTTATGGCTTGTGAAAAAGGAAACTTGCTATATGTAGATCAGGAACAGGAGGATTGTACGATAAAAATTAGAAGAAATAGTAGGTAGTTGACTATTTGATCCTAAATCAACTTCAGCAATGCTATATTTTCCAAAATTGCTACAGTACTGTTGGGGTATTTTGCAGAAAGCTCTCCAGACCTTGCCTGTAGGCATCTGAGGGATTCCTAATCACCTTCAATTGTTTTCCGTTGCAGTTTGAAATTGGGGTTGTTGGGAAGGGGCGGCGTAACTTATTTAAGCTCACGAAGAGCCATCCAAAGATCTAAAAGAATGATCTTGGTCAGATTCAGTACTTTACAATTGCTTTTGAGGTCACGTCAGTAGAGTAGAAATAATCTCTTGATTGTAATGATACTTTGACACGGTTTTGCTGCTACTGCTAAGAAGGTGATAAAGTTGTTTATTTCTTTAAATTGTGATTGTGGTGGCCCACTATTAACTATCAAAAGGTTCAGTTTTTACTTGCTTTTCCGTCATAATTTTTATGTTGCTATTAAGACGTCAACTTATAGTTGGAAGCATAGGGGGGTTCGAAGGACGTCAATATTTTTTCTACCATGGCGGAAATAGAAATGATAAATTGCAAAAATAATGGAAAGTAACGTCTGAGGAGGAAAGATCTGTTCAAATTTGCTGTTTTCGAAAACTTGCTCATCCATTCTGTTTTGTGATTTTTGCTGTCTTTATTGATCTTCGAGACAGAAAAACCCTAAATCTATGATATTCTATAGTATACCAGACCAGTGAATACATAATTTTTTGGCATTTTCTTCCCTTCTTAAACAAAATACTAATTGATAAGGTCGATGCTGCATAAAAACTTATATTTGTGCGCTTATATAGTTTTGCGGTGTCTCTTATTCTTTCTTACCTTAATAGCACGCTTTGATCAGCTTCATCTGTGAGTGTCTCTCCTTTGAATTAAGAAGTCGGCCCGAACAGTGAATGCTCCAACTTTGTCGCGAAAATGATTTTGACGGCTTCAAATCCGTCGGACCAGCGCTAGCGCTGACTAAGAGGTGGAGCAGACATCTTAAAGTTTCTTAATATTACCCAGAGGCGTAGCGACTAGACCGTAAAAGGCGTGATATCCAGCTGTTTGGGAGTTGGTAAATTGTGAAATTTATGCCGGAAAATCAATAGTTTTAATTTTATCATTTATGCAGTATTGATCAAAACCAATAACTATTGTTCATCTTCATTTCACAGAAAATTAATAAATACAATTCAAAAAATTAAAAGTCATGCTTTAGTGATAAAGTTATCAATAAAATTAGAAAACAATATCAGTGGCGTGCCGAAAGGACCCGCAGGGTCCGCGGTGCGGGGGGGGCCCGGGCATCCGAGGGGCCCCCGCTCAGCCTCGACTACCTCGAGCAAGCTTTTTACATAGTAATAACTATAATACTTATACTTATTTTATAGCAGCGGAATATGTCTGTACCTTATAATTTTCCATAATCAAATTCAATATCTTTTGCCTTATCAGTAAGTACCTATTTTATGGCAAAATTTAACAACCCGACAACCTGGTCGAACGTAGACTCCATAACAACTAGAACAAGTGGCAACGTTACACTGACGCGAGGCGTATCTGTGCAATGTATCGATTTATAGACATATTTTACGTAAGGTCAATGAATTCTTATTCTTCAAAAACTCTAAAGAAAAAATCAAAATATAAAGTTGAGGTCACACCAAATTTTTTCTATCTATAAGCCCATTTCAAATATCACCATAGTTTTTTTTCACCCAATATATGCAGTATATTTTTTTTATGTAGAGGGGGGTCCCCGTGAAAAAAATTGCGGAAGGCCCCCGAAGACCCTGATACGCTACTGATCAATATAGTTTCAAAAAGCATAAAAAACACGCATTTAAAAAACGTCGGACAATAAGGTTAAACATAATCTTTACTTAAAATAATAATGAACGAAAATTACTAGTACGATTGTGGAAAAAGCTTGGGCGCTCGACTTACAAATATGGTATAAAGCGTATGACTATAGTTGTAGTATTTCTCGATCATTATTGTTTTAAGCTAATTTTAAAGATAATTTTTAACTTTTTAGTCGGATGTTCTTTAAAAGCGTGTCTTTTACTTTTCCTAAACTATATTTATTCGCTGTCGAATGTACGTACAGTTTTACAAGGGTTTCTTTAGTGGTGTTCGTTGAGAGTGGAAAAGTGCCATCGTACATCAACTTATGGGTTGTACAATATTCATTCTAGTGTCCGCGCAAGTGGGGGTGAAATTGGGGTGGTGAAGAGAGCGACGAATTTGGTGACTCATTAGACAAGGAAAGAGAGAAGACTGACATTTCCGTTACCAAATGGCACCAAAAATGTACCAAAATTTGCCTATGATAAGTGATTCCTGGCTCCTTCCTGCTGCTGTGGCTTTTACAACCGTAAGCTGCATACCCTACCATTATGCACTCCACAATGTTTTACAATGATTGGTCTTAAAAACGCTAAACATAATAAAAAAATATTTTGGTGGCTATTCATTTTCGGTAACAGCTAATGACAGCTAATTCGTATAGCATCAAACGGGCGTGCGGTATCCCCTCTCTTTCCTTATCTAAGGGTGACTCGTAGTATGCGACCGAACATTCGGTTTCTGTTTCGGCCTAGTTTCGGCAAAAACGGGTTTCGGTTTAGTTTCGGTTTTGGCTGCCATCCAGCCGAAACTACGGTCGAAACCGATACTAAATTCGATGGATTCCGCGCTGCGATCGGACGCCCTCGGAGCATAGATAGCATCTGCAAGCGAAAAAGTGTCATTTTGCTGGGTAGATGATGGTAATAACTAATCACAAGTTAAGAAGCCTACTTATCGGAGCCAAGCTTGTAAAGAAACGCAGATATTACTCGTACTAGAATTTCAATCCATTTCTGTCTTTGAGAAAGGTTCCTCTAAAATTCACGTCTGCCTTAGCGACGAATGTTTCCACTGAACAGCTACTTAATTTCATTTTATTTGCAATAAAACTACAAATAATGCCACCCCTAGAAGGCTGAGCCTTGTGGCGGGGTATAGGCATACATAGTAAGATTATTATAATACGTCACAAAAAATTTTACGGTACCATTTTCTAAAGCCAGTGGTTATGCAGCAGCATCAGCATCTCATGGTTTCATACCAGAACTGGATCGTGACGACGGATATCTTGCGATAGTTGTCTTTCCGTATGCTTCATTGGACTTTCTGCAAACTGGTTTACTTGAGGCAACCAAAGATTGGTAGCGGATAATACCAATAATGTTTTCATAAGTAATTGTGCTATTAAAACTAAAAATTTCGGAAATCTGATCGAATAACTGCTACTAGTCAAATTTATTCAGACTGAAGAAGCGATTTGCAAAGAAGGTTGATAAATTATTGTTTCTCGCTTACAATATCACAATATTAGATTGTTCAGTTATGAACAATAGCTGTAGCTCAATGAAGCTGACAACAGTTTCTTAAACTCAGAGAAAACTCCTTACTTTCAAAAACACTTAGTAGTTGTACATAGTACGCAAATACTTCTGAAATTTAGTTTTGAGGCAGCTAATTGATAAGAATGTCATAAAGAATGACCAAAGTTTGGAATGCTGTTTAGTAGACACAAAATATAATATAAATATAAAATAGTTGGTTCAGATTAACTTTAAAAAGTATAAATAATTTATTTGAAATAGGTTGTAATAATGCTGATGATACGCTATTCATTTTTATATCCACGAAAAAATTACTGACGTTTCGGTTTTGGCCGAAACTGAGACGGAGGCCGAAATTCGGTTCCGGTTTCGGCCGTAAAAAGTAGTTTCGGAAGGATGCTACAATGGAAAACGATAAATTTAGATGTGAAATTGAAAACCTAGGATTAGTGAATGGAAATCTTAAAGACCAAGTGGAACAATTGATGGTGAAATATGCAGAGCTTACAAACGAGAAGGAGGTGGTCCAAAGAAAACTCGAAGAATACGTTCAGATATGTGATGATGCTCAAAAGAAACTGGACGCGGTAACAAATGAAAATAGTGCATATAGGAGCCAAGTTAAAACATTGACTATAAAAAGTGGACAGTTTAACGATCAAGGCGTAGAACTTCTTGCAGAGAACACAGACATGAATAATAGAAAAGAAACAAGGGAAAGAGAATAAGAAGCCTACGTTGAAACATGTAGGATTCTTGAAGATAAGTTGGCAAATCTCAAATCAGAAAAAAAAAACAGTTAAGTGAGGAGAAAATGCAAATCCTGGTTGATTCAGTGACTCAGCTTAAGCTCATCAAGACCAAATTAGAGAACATTACTGAATCAAAAGAGTTGCTGGAGGTCTAATTACAAAATGCTTTATGTAAGTGTGGAGATTTGGAAAACAACATACTGAACATAACAGAGGAGAAGGAAACTATGAAGAAAACAAATGCTCAGTTGCAAGAACAAATTATATCACTTGAATCGAAGATTGAACAAATTATGCAATGCAAACATGATTTAGAGCTTGAAATCGAAAAAAATGAGGTAGTATTAGTTAAAAATAATGAAATAATAAAAGAAATGAAGCAGGAAGTACATTTTCTGGAAGAACAAAAACAAGCACCCATGTTTCAAAATGCTGAATTGAACATATCAAAAAATAAAATAAATGATACATTAAACATTTTTTGTGAAAGATATAGGCAAGAACTAAGCTTCCTGAAAGACTCCAAAGATTCTGTTATTACCCAAAATCTGTGGAATGGACTGAAACGCCATTTTTTCTGCGAGTACACTTGTAACGTCGGTGGCCGATCAATAGCGACAAAGCCCTTCCAGTCTGCTTAAGCCGCATTTTGCGCCCCGCGCTCTCCCTCTCCCTCTCTAATCCCTTCCGATTCCTGTTTTGTAATATAAGTAGCTTAATGTTTTAAAAAGTTTCCAAAACCTTTTTACGGTTTTCAAATTATGCTTTTGCGTTAATGGCTGGCACGGCGAAGAAGGGAGGCAAGGAGAAATAAGACTAATGCGGCTATTAGCCGCATCGATAGAACTGTGCATTTGCAGAAATATGTTGTTTGAATCCCAACCTGTAATCACTGAGATTTTTTGCACAATTTTCATGAGGCAGCTTGTTATCATTTATAAAAGTTTTGAATTTTCTATAAAGTAAGAAAATCATTTTATTTCACAGTTTAAGACGAACCAAATCATTGACCGCCTGCCCTCAAAAAATCATCCAACACAAATACTCTCGTTAATAGTTTCTTGCATCGTTCACTGTAGAAATTAGGACAGTTTTCATTCTGCAAGCTTTAACTAGATGAAACGAAACGATCAGGAACCTCCAAGTCGCCTAAATGCTAAGAATGAGCTATTTTAATATATTTAGTTTTTTATTATTGTTGTGCCGCCACTAACACGATCAACTTTGCCGCGGTAATAAAACTGTGTCGAAATTTCTTTAAAATCAATTCAAGGTTACACAATGTAGAACAATCTAAAGCAATACTCGATAGAACCGTGGAGTAATAGCATTTGCAGAAATATGTTCTTTGAATCCCAATCTGTAATCAACTTTTGGACCAAGATTTTTTACACAATATTCATGAGTCAGTTCTTTATCATTTTTAAAAATTTTGAATTTTTTAAGAAGTAAAAAAAATTAAATCACAGTTTAGGGAATGAACAAAAAAGATGGAGTCAAGTTGATTCAGTCAGTACTTCCCACACAACGGTGATATCATTTTATTATTTTTTCCATTGTATCAAGCTGTACTGTGAAATCAACACAAATACTCTCGTTAATAGTTTCTTGCATCCCTATCTGTAGCAGTTTGTATTCTGCAAGCGTCAACTGGATGAAACAAAACGGTCAGGGACCGCCAAATCACCTGAAAGCGAAGATTGAGCTATTTTTATATTTATAGTTTTCTATTATTGCTGCGCCGCCACTGACACGATCATCTTTGCCAAGGCAATAGAAATGTGTCCAAATTTTATCATTATAAAGCAATACTCGTATGTATACATCAGAAAATTCTAAGTCTCTTGGTTTCTGTAGTAGGCAAGGCAATGTTCGAAAGGACCTAAAAAAGAGTGTTATGACGATAGGACCTCCTTTCGCAGGTCAATGGAGAGCCTAACTTATTCAGTTTACAACCCCCACTCAACAAACATCCCGGTTTCACCCACATCCAGGAAAAAAAGCAGAAAGTGATCAAGAACCCCTAAAACGCCAAAAACCGAAGGTTGAGTAGTTTTTATGTTTTTACTTTTTCTATTGCTGCTGCGCCGCCATTGACACGACTTCTGAAAACAATGGACCTTTTTTATCCTTGCCATGGTAGTAATAGTGTGTCGAAATTAAATCAATTTCATGTCACATAATACAGAACGATCTAAAGCAAAACTCGTAGGTATACATCAGATAAGTCTCTTTAACAGGTCAGTGGTCAGCCTGTTATGAATAGAAATTTTTTTTCAGTTTTATAACCACGAGACAGACTAGCAGACCGACGGAAATGGGTGACGTGGATTCTAGTTATGCAGATATCATACAAAATATCGGTGTGGGAAGTAACAACGTTTGAAATATACCCGGCAGTAAAGTTTATGGCATTCTTGACCAGCTTCACAATCAGCAGTTAACTAGAAGTTAAAAGAAAACTAATGGCTAGCGATCACTTCGTGTTTCATAATCGGCGGTTCACGTCAAAAGATCTGGTTATCCAGTAGTTAAGTTAACCCAAGGATAAAGTATGGGTTATCTGATGTTTGTTGTGGTCAACCGATGACACATAAGCTTGCTTTGAGGGTAATAAAAACATGCATTTTGACATTGATGTCTAAAACGTCGATGGATTTTGATTATAGTCTTTTGTGACACAAGTCAAAAATATGAATTCAAAGGTTAGGTTGATTTGTCAAAACGTTAGGTTGTATCCACAGAACACAATTATGGCAGTGCTCTGGGACCCATCCGTGTTGCCAATTTGAAAATAAGTAAGCTTAACCACTGGTTTTCTTTCTGGAACAGAGCGATCCGATAACTGCTGGTTAACTTTCATCTGTCGGTTAAGTGACTACCGGGGGTTACCAATGATTGTGATGAAACTGGGCCTTAAAGTTGATCTCCCAAAACTACAGTTATACGTGGTTATACATTAAACAACCCTTATCTATTTATTTATTAATTTACTGACTTGCGATTTTGACAAAAACAAAAAGAAAATACAACATGTACAGTATACACGACACAATTTACAGACATATTATAACTTTCCTGGCCGTTGATGTTGATGAATCAAATAACTGAACCTTGGCACTACATCTATCGGCCGTCCTTAAAAACCTTGTCAAAGCGATTCATTTTGGCCATTATTTGTATGGTAGAAAGGACTTGCAAATACTTCAGTAATATTACCTGGCCAACGGTTCTGAAGGTACGGGATATCGGTAAGACGGGTATAGTTGTAAAAAAAACGTGGCCGATTTCATTCATAAAATAGCCACGGGCGTACGGATTTTACGTGAATACTTCAGGGCTATGAAGCGTCTTTCCTTTTGTACAAATGTTCATTTTTAAATAAGATAATAACAATAATAACGACGAAAAACAGTGTACCTAACAAGCTGACAAGACAATAAACTCGACACAACAGATATTTAAATAGTTTGGGACAATCGGTAGAAAGATTATAAACACGACACACACACCGCCACTGGTATTTCGATATTTCCAGACAGAGAGAGAGAGACAGGAACATGCAGTTGGCGGCAGGGCGGCCAATATCAAGATTTAATCTCCATGGAAACGGCATGGTAGCAGATCCTCAACCAATAAGGTTCTCCGACAAGACGTTGGATGACAGGATTCGTGAAATGTTGCCAATTCAACTGAAGTTGATGATATGTTCAGAAAATATGTATATTTTGTAACAGGCAGATAAAAAAACGTCGGTAATAAAATACATTAACAAATATATAAAAATATCAGTTATTAAATAAAAATGCATTAAACAACTATATTAAAGTAGCTATAAAAATATCTTAAATTGCTGTTACCGTTAATTTTGCTTTTTTTATGAATAAACTTGGCAACATCGAACATCTTTGTCCGCATTCATTTTGTGGCTTCAGATCCGCTGGTCAGATAATACGTATATTTTCGTTAGCTAATTCAGTGAAGCTACTGTTGTACTCCATTAAATGTAATTTTAAAAAACTACTCTAATAAACTACTCTGTAGAAAGCTAGCGTGCACTTCAATGCCCCATTTGATCGTTATCGAGAAGGCAAAAAGGCCCAGCTTGACGACTCCATATAGAGTAGAATCAAAGGAAAGTGGTAGAAGAGTTAATCCGGCATTGGCGCTAGTCCTCAATCGGTCTGCGAGCAGACGTGTAATTGCATCGCTCCTTCAAAAGCCATTCTGGACTCGTTTGCGATCAAGCTTTGTCATTTTGTTGGCCGAACGATTCTCAGAAATAGTATATTCTACAGAAGACTTTAACATATATATGCGATCAGGAATCTTAGGTCAGTACTTTCCCTTCCAATGCTAATTAATTTATACCATGCTTATACAGCCTCTCAACTCCGTTGTGCTATCTGCTTTTGGGGACCGTCACCTGCAGCAGAAACTGTTTTCATCGCTCAAAAGCGAACAGTACGGTGTATGTCAGGTTTATCTCCAACAACCTCCTGTAGAGGAAAATTTAGGCAATTAAAGCTTCTCCCTCTGACAAGTATCTTCAGTTTTCAAATTGGGGAGTACATATTTTTGAACTCAGGCGAATTCACCGTAAACAAGGTCCACCACGACTGTAATACTAGAATAAGAAATAATTTCAGAATACCACATGATCGCCTTCAAGTTACCTTTAGTGCTCATTACTCTCTGGGCTTGAAAATTTTTAATCAGCTGCCAGATGATATAAAAAACCAGAAGACGCTGAGTATGTTCAAATAGAAACTAAGGTGCTTCCTGGTCGAAAAAGAATTATACTCATTGAAAGAGTATTGGGTCTAATTTATTTTGTATTAGTCCGTTATTTTAGTTGTCCGTATTGATGTACATATGTACGTACTGTTTGTGTTCACTGAACTGTAACTGTATTTTAAAAATTTGCTTCTGCTGTACAAATTGACTTGTTCTATATCTCTTTTGAGATCAAAAGAATTAATAAAAAAACAAACAAACATATTAGAAAGTGTCCTCTAGTAACTATTTATTATACAGTGTGTCCCAGCCATGGGCGTCGTTATTCTAAATTTTAGGAGGGAGGGGGGCAAGGACATAGGTAACATGATATAAATATTCTATTAAGACACAGCCGGTCCAAACAAGGTCGCATGATGCATGCAGAGATAAAAACAAGATTTTTTCTGCTGGGCAACGCGAAAACAAACTGAAATTTATGAAATCCCTTAGCCCCCCCAAACGATGCCTATGGTCCTAGCTAAAACGTTAACCTTATCTCTGAAATGAAACATTGCCTATTGCAGAAACCAAGGAAATTAGAATTTGCTAACGTATACATACGACTACTGCTTTAGATAGTTCTGCATTGTGTAATGTGGAAATTATTGAATTGATTTTAGTGAAATCTTGACACAGTATTACCGCCATCGCGAGGATGGAAACTGCATATGGTTTTCTGAAATCGTGGCAGTGACAGCGCAGCAGTAATCAAAACATTAAAATGTAAAGACAGCTCAAATTTTGTACTTAGACGCTTAAGGGGTTCCTAATCAATTTCTAATTTTTGTTGCTGTATTGATAAAAGGCTGTCCATTGACCTTTGAAAGAAAGACCTGGAGGCGTAATACACTCTTAGGTATGTTGCCTTTGGATTTTGTATCTGTGGAAACAAAAAACAAAAAATTCTAAAATTGCCCAAAAAAATGTCCCTGACCATTCTCTATCTTTTGATGAGAACGGTGGGTGTAGGGATAGCATAACTCCAAACTTTTGTTAGCACAGATAATGTGTGGAAAGTACTGAGTCAAGATGTGACGCCATTTTTCAACTGAGGTTAAGCACTTTCAAGTTCAATGTGCGCTTGACCTATACTACCATTAAAAGTCACGATTTTTTAAACTACTCAGAATAGCAGTTAATCGCTTTGTTACAGAACCGATCAAAGTTTGATTCAATAAGATTTATAGTGCCATCAAAAATTTAAAATTAAATGAGATGAGTACGGCAAAGACCACTGATAAAAATAATGATGGTATGCTAGATGAAATGAAACTACAGTAAAAGAAACGTACATGCTCATTCGTTTTGTTTTGTAAAATACATACTAGATTAAGTTATTGATACAATTAACTTGCTTCTAATTTCTTTAAAATATTCTTATCGTATCGTATTTGGGTACTGACATGTTGTGACTTTGAACAAAGAAAAGAATATGTAACAAATGAGCCTAATGAAAGAGTATACTGCTATTGTGAAATAATCAATTTTGTTAATTTTTTTTCGTTATTCATTTGTTAGCTGAAACAAAAACAGCCTAATGCTGCCATATTACAGGAAATGTGATATTAAACCAGTTTTATATAAAAACATTTGTATACAATAATTATTTACTTAAGTATAATGTAATTAAATAAGAATCTGTTTGACGCAAAAAACAAACAAAAAAGAAAACTAAGTGAGTTTTAAAGGGTATTCGATACATATTTTCGAAAACAAATGTCTGTTTTGTCCTGTTTTGTTGTGAAAATGTTGCGCTCCATAAAAACCCTTATTTTATTTACCTTATGCTTATAAAATTAGGAGAAAAATTAGTTTATGTACGGAATAAAGGCACTACAAGATTTCAAATCAAATAGTGACCTCATTTATGTAGGAAAAGCTGTGGGGTGCTATTTGAAACAAAAGTTGGGGGTGAGATTTAGGGGTTGAAGTACAAAAAAAATATTTCGAAAGCATGGTATCAAGGCCATTCAGTACCCTTAAAAACCCACTTAGTTTTCTTTTTAACTGTTCATTTAACGAAAATATTATGCCTCGAAGAAATCATTACTTTATTTCCCTCATGCTTATGACTTTTCACGAAAACATAGGTTTGTGTATAAAATAAGGGTTGTATCGTCAGCAAATCTCAAGTTCGATATTTTGCTTCCGCCAATAGTTATACCACCATTCCAGTTGTCCAATACCTGTCTCATCACAAAGCTACCAATATAATCTCTCAAAAATCACCACGTACCTGAACATGAACGTTCCATATGGTAATATGTAACTTTGTCAGGTATACTGCCTTAAATAAAATTTTAAGGCAGGTTACAACTCGCACGAAATTGGCACCCTCGATCTCATCGCGGCTATAGATCATCAACTAATGCGTCTCGCGACGGCAGGGACAGAGATGGAGCAACATTTTTTGTGGTTTATTGTGCGCTGGTTAGGGACGTTTAAAAATTACGCAAACTGAGACGTGTATGCTCAATTCAATTTTACTTTCCACAGCGATAGGTGAGGGGAGTATTGTGATCGCGAAAATTTTCGATTACATAACGAAAATCCACGTCACTCATTTCCGTCGGTCTGTCTGTCTGTCTGTCTGTCTGTCTGTCTGTTGTAATTTTTCTAACGTCGTAATCTCAGTAACCGCTGCATGGATTGTGATGAAGTTTCGGTTGCGATATGTTATGGGGTCGTAGTAGGTAGGTAATGTTCTTATAATTTTGGAAATCATTATTGTACGGGGGGCGGAGTAATTAGCAAAAAGCAAAAAGAATTCAAATGCCTCAAACTTCGTTTTTAGGCGTTTTAGGTGCCCTGACCATTTTCCACTTTTTTTTTGGGGGGGGGATGAATTTGGGGTGGTTGGGGGGGAGTTTTGGGGTTGTAAAACTGAAAAATCTGTTTTACTCATAATGGGCGGTCCATCGACCTGTAAATGAAAAACCTAACGGTATAATACACTTTTTAGGTTAATCCGAACATTGCCTTGCTTATTGTAGAAACCAAAGGACTTAGAATTCGTGATGTACATACGAGTATTGCTTTAGATCGTTCTATATTGCGTAACGCGAAAATCGTTGAATTCGTTTTAACGAAATTTTAACACAGTATTACTATCGCGGCGAGGATGGAAAACGGGTATGTTTTGGAAAAATCGTGTCAGTAGCGGGACAGCAATAATAAAAAAACTAAATATATAAAAACAGATCAAACTTTGTTATAGTGTCCTGATCATTTTATATATATTTTTTTGGGGTGAATGTGAATTGGGATGGTTGGGGGGTGGGGAGTTGTAAAACTGATTTGTTCTATCTACAATAGTCTGTCCATTGACCTGTAGAAGAAATACCTAGAGGCATATTAAACTTTTTTAGGTCCATCTGAACATTGGCTTGCCTATTACAGAAACCAGTGTTGTGATGTATTCATACGAGTTTTGCTTTATTTCGTTCTATGTATATTGCGTAAAGCGAAAATTAATGAATTGATTTTAATAAAATTTTGACTTAGAATTTACCAGCGCGGCGAGAATGGAAAACCTGTCTGTTTCTGGAAAACCGTGTCAGTGGCGGCGCAGCAATGATCAAAAAACCAAAAATATAGAAACAGCTCAAACTTTGTTTTTAGATGGTTTGGAGGCTACTGCTCGTTTCACATCGTCCAATTGAAGCATGCAGAAAAAACTGTGGCGTCCTAGCTTCTAAGGAGGGAGACGCAAGAAACTATTTACGAAAGTTTTTGTGTTGGATGCTTTTTTGCGGGCTGCTGGGCGATGATTTGGTTGCAAGGGGATTTCAGACTATAGCTTCATGCAATGGAAAAATAATAAAATGCTATTTTGATTATGTGTGGGAAGTATTGAGTCAATCAACTTGACTCCATTTTTTCTATTTATTACCATGTTTGAGGGTTTCCTGCCCCACTGTGCGACGTCAAAATGCGGAGGAAATACTTGTAGCCGAAATCCAGCGTGTCGCCAATTTGTGACGTTACGCCGTACGAGCGCCTCCGCGCATCCGGAAAAGCATAGGAGGCAGGAGGAAGTGTCCCTTTTGGAGCGGAACATATGAGAGACCGAAGGCAGGTCGCGCGTCATTTATCCCTTGAATAACGTCATTTGGCACGGGTCGAGCTGGACTGGAACTCAGGATACGGTCGAACGGAGATTGAAGTGTTTCTCCTCTATTTACTCGCCTTTGCAGCTTCGCTGACACTGCTGAAACTGTCAGGCTAAGCAGCCACTTCCCATTGGAGAGTATATCACTGGCAAAATGCAAGGAAAAGCTCCTCCTCTATCTCTACCTGTGCGATCACAAAATTTCGCAGAAAAGTGGAGAGAGAGAAAACACCAAGCAAGAAAACATGACTTTAATCTAGGGGCGAGTCCCCCTCGGTGGGCGCGATAAATCGAAGGGGGTCGCGACTATATCGATAGATAAACAACAATAAAAATGGAGTCAAGTTGATTGATTCAGTACTTTGCACACATAACGGCGATATCATTTTATTATTTTCCCTTTGCATGAAGCTATAGTCCGAGATCTCCTTGCAACCAAATCTTCGCGCGCCTGCCCTCAAAAAAACAATCAGCACAAAAAATCTAGTAAAAAGTTTCTTAAATCTCTCCGTGAGAACTAGAACGATTCAATTTTTTTTCTGTAGGCTTCAACTGGATGAAATGAAACGATCAGGAACCCCCAAATTGCCTAAAAATGAAGACAGCTATTTTTATATTTTTATTTTTTTATTATTGCTGCACAGCCACTGACATGATTTTTAAAAACCATACGCATTTTTCATCCTCGCCACCGTGATAATACTGTGTCGAAATTTCATTAAAATCAATTTCAGGTACAGAACGATGTAAAGCAATACGCGTATGTAACATACAACAGAATCCTTAGTTTCTGTAATAAGCAAGGTAATGTTTCGATGGACCTATAAAAGTGTATTATGTCGCTAGGTCCTTTTTTCGCAGGTCAATGGAGAGATTATTGTGCATACAAAAACCTTTTTAGTTTTGCAACCCACCACCCCCAACCACCCCAATTTACCCCCACCAAAAAAAAAAAAACAGAAAATAATCAGGAACCCCCAAAATGCCTAAAATCGAAGTCTGAGCAGTTTTTGTATTTTTAGTTTTTTATTGTTGCTGCGCCGCCACTGACACGATTTCTAAAAACCATACGCGTTTTCCATCCTTAGCACGGTAATAGTACTGTGGCAAGGTTTCGTTAAACTCATTTCATAATTTCATGTTACAATATTCGATTGGATGGCCCTAAAAAAGGGTATTATGCCGCTAGTACTCTCTGTCACCGTTCAGTGGACAGCCAATTATGACTACAACAAATTCTTGAGATCTATAACCCCCACCCCTCAACCACCCCAATTTCAACCCCATAAAAAAAATAGAAAATGATCAGGAACTTCTATACCACCTAAAAACGAAGTTTGAGGAATATTTAATTTTTTTGTTTTTTGTTAATTACTCGGCCACCAATGCACCGATTTCCAATATTTTAGCAGCATTACCTACTAGGACCCCACAGCATATTGGTAGCACAGTCCATGCAGCGCTTACCTAGATTTAAACTATTATTAAGGAACTTATTTAACTTAAAAATAAAATATACCTTTACACACTCATCAAATACACTTAAAGGAAGAAACGTATTGCACAGTCTATTTAATATTCATTAACTGAATAACTTATGAACATCAAATTAAACAGAAGAGTAATAATAATTATTAGTGACCCCCTCTCGCCTATCTTGCAGAGCAAAGTTTTTTGAAAGATGGTTTAAAATTAGAAGTTGACATTCTAAGCCATTATTCTATATTTAGCTGAGATCATTATTTTGTATTCGAAAGAGCCACGACAGAAAATCCTATTTCGCAAATTCAAAAAAGGTGTTCCGTCAATAATAATAAATATGTGAATCTGCGAATTCATGCTTTCGATGCATTATGATTTGTAGGCTTTATGGGCTAGATGCTACTAAAAACTTATGCAGTTCCATGATTGATGACACAGTTTAACAGATTTGAAAAACCGGACTTGACCCCACTTGATTTTTTCTTGTGCGGTACAATGAAATAGAAAGTGTATGTCGTCGTGCCAAATACACGCGAGGAGCTTATTAGCAAAATTATTCAAGTCGGGAATGACTTACGGAATAACAAAGCGATGATCAGTCGCTCTACGCTGCAACACCAACTAGTACATTTCGAACAATGATTGTAACATTTGTTTCTTTTTTTTTCAAAATAAATGTGACCACTAAGTATTTTGTTGCCTTTCAACTGCCGGATTAGACAATAAAGGGTCAAATTCAACCATCATAGCTTCTAAACTACTTTACTTAGGGCTAAAACGTATAGCTATTATTTTAGGAAACACCATGTACTATCGCTTAGAAATAAAGTAGTCTAAAAGCTTAGATTTTTTGAAAAAACTAAAACTGTAAAAGGACGCAAAAAATACATATTTATTTTTGAAAATTTTTTTTTCCTGGTATGAACTGAAATTTGGAAAATGTTTACCATTAGTTTATGTTCTACATGTTTCGCTAACGAATGAAACTTATTTTGTGTTCTTAGAACCTCTACTTAGGAACCATGATAGATACAAAAGCGTTCACTTTCCCACCACTTTAGGAACATCTGTGTATTTTACAATATCCTAAAAACGCCGTACTGGCGCCGTACTGGCGTTTTTAGGCCTCTACACCCGTCGAGGCTGTTTCGCAAACAAAACAATTCTACAGAAATGTAACCGACATCTAAAATTAACGTAAGTAGGTTTGTTAGTATCATTTTCTTTGTCTCAGTAAATTTAATTTTGTTATTTTATTATATTCTTCTTCAATAAATGGAAATAAAATCACCAAGTTTATATTTAAAAGTTTTATATACATATACATTTATAGTTAGTTATGTTTCTACTTTACACATACAATTTTTAATTATTTCATTTATTTGTATTTTTTTGTTGTTTTTTTTGTATTTTTATTCTTATCTTTATTGTATACAGATCATTTCCTATTCATTTATAGACACCTGAAGATGGTTTATATTAAAATAAACCGAAACGTAGTGAAGGAAAGTTATAGTTTCAATCGTTGACCGAAACCCATGAAAAACAACCATAATCCTAGGAACCATGGCTAAATTAGTACAACACTCGTGCATCAATCAAACAAAAAACAAAATGGCTGTCATTTTATTATGGTGGGAGAAAAACTAGTTCTGAGAGGTGATGATTTGTCGATAAAAATTAACGTATTTTATCTCCCTAAAGGCTCCGACAGATGACCGAACACATTCTATATTGAAAACGTCAAACCTCTAAAGTTGTCGTTCTTGTTTTGTGCCACCCTGTACGAATATTACAAAAACAGCTCCTGACAAAGTGTTTTTAAATGTCTGAAAAGCTGACAAACGCCAAAACAAATAGTTGCAAGCAGTGCACCGAGATAATCCAAAACAAAATGCACTTTTTAGCGAAGACCAGTAACAGAAGTGCGCACACCTAAGTAGCTTGGATGCCATTGCTTCAGTGGCGGCTGGTGAGGTAGTGCCACAGTGCCATGGCACTACCTTATTTTCGACAAATACATATTTATCTATATCTTGAACTTTTCTTATTCTATGTTAGTTTCCAATGACTTTTTCTATTTTATATGAAATGGCAATAGCGCCTCAGCGCGTAAATGCTTGCACCAGGCAAAACGTGGCATCGTGGCAACCCACACGATAAGAGCTGACGACGTGACGCGATGGCGAGATGACATCAGACTACCGTGCCGTTTCTTATAAGGCACAAACAAAGTGAGAGAAATCTTATCACAAACGCTTATTAGTGAAAGAGATAACGCTACGCTGGACGTTTGGATAGATTTTAAATACGAAAATCCGAAGTAGATCGTGCCAGGCACATTACTCATATTTCCATTCATGGTTCACTATTTTTGTTTTGTTTCAGCAGTTTCGATTTGTTTATGTTTGATGCTGATGTCGACTTTTCTCGTTAAAGCTTTGAAATTTAGATCTTATTAGTTTAAGTGAGTTGTGCGCTGTTTTCGGGTCGGTATCTCTTTTGTGTTTAATTAAAATATATCATTGGAGTGAAAATGAATAAAATTAGCGCACTAATAAACAATCATTTAGTAATATTCTCCTGGAAGAAAAACTGCAGATTAAGGAACTAGGACGTCTAACACCTGGTTTAAAAATTGGTAGTGGACAGAAATCGCGTTGCCGTAAATTTAATAAAACTATTTATGATAAAAACAATTGTTGGTTAAGTGACTGTGAAGAAGTTAACAAACTCTTTTGTTTAGTGTGTGTTCTATTTTAAGGCGATGACACTTGGGCGAAAAAGGTACGGATGATTTTATTCATATATAGGAGAAAATGAAGACCCCATGGAAAATCTCAAGTGTATATGAATAATATTTTCAGTTTATCGATACTTGGTAAGTCGAACATAAAGAGTCAGTCAAATTCGGCTTATTGGCTAGTTATAAGTATTTGCTCATTGCATTGCATTGCTCAGCATCTGTAATATATCTGACGAGCCAGTAAATGAATCAGGTAGATAATGACAGGATAAATATCATAAATTATATTTGCTTCGCAGAAGTCTCAGCACAACAAGAGAAGCGGCGTAGATTGGGGATAAGATCGAACTGTACGCAATCGAAACAGAGTCCATGCATGCACACAGAGAGCGAGAAATTCCCTCCACGAAACTTAATCTTCTCCAAATCAAAGTTCTATCAGCAACTCGATGCAACTTGGTGGCCGCAACGAGGAGGCCCGACTGAGCGGTCGAGGTATTGGAATAGTTGGCGAGAAGGAGTCCGGCCCGACGACTTCTTTGCTTCAACTGTTTCGCGGCGCTGTCAAAGGCAAACCAATCAGACGCGCAAGCTGTCGGCATTCCAAATAGGAGAGAACTGCTCGGAAACGGGCAGAGCGGTTTACATGTTAAAGTTGCCGGTTCACAGAGACGCGATGTTCCACCGAGGGAAATATCATGTACAGGGAAATCGGAGGTGTGCAGGCTAGAACGGGGCTCAATCGTTCCTTTTGGTGATTCAGTTCCACGGTTCCGATTCCTTTTTCGGAATCGATTACTCCAATTCGTTCACTACGTTCACGATTCCATTAGTCCATTGGATCATTACAGCAGTATTGCCATTCGTAGCGACTTTTCTATTATGTTGAGACGTAGCGGCGATTTAACAAAATAAAAACCGATTTGTAGCGATTTTTATTAGTCTTGGAAAAAAAAATTCCGACTTAAATTTCTCGCATTTCATTGTTGTTCAATCCATAATACATTCTAGTTTTAGTTTATCGACAGAAACTATTATTTTACGTTATGTTTATGAAATATATATAAGATTTCGTTTCCTCACTATTATTTGTACAAGAGTTATAATAAAAGAGTATATTATTCTACATTGGTAACAAAGCTTCTTCGTATAATATACCTAAATAAATTAAATGAAAAAAACTTTTTTAAAAAAAGCTTTTGTTTGAATGCTCTAAAAAGAAGAAAAAAAATTTCCTTTAAAACTTTTACTATCAACTTATAGCCTCATTATACACAATTTATATGATCACAAAAGCTTGTCGCACGATTTACTTGTGTCAGTCAACTAGTACCTATTTATTTGAGTAACTTAACCTCCTAAGTTTAATTGTTTTAAAATTTCAGTTTAACTAAATGCTTTAGTACTTACGCAAACCTTGCGATAAGCTTTTATGATCATATACGTTTTGTATAAGTTGGTAGTTAAAATTTTAAAGGAAAATTTAATTTTCTTCTTTTTAGAACATTTAAATAAAAGCTTGTTTTAAAAAGTTTTTCTTTTAGTTTATGTTTTACTTTTCAGTTATTAATCTGCAATTTTATTCTCAGCGAACCATTCGCTTAATACTAATATTATAGGACTGCATAAAAAAACTTCAAAAGTTCGCCATGTTGAATTAAGAGTGATTTCAGAATATTCTTCTAATTATATTCTATGCAAGCCCTTCATTTCATACCGATATTGCAAAAGTGCCTAAAAAATAGCTATTCCATATCTTGGATGATCGACCATATTAGATTTAAAATGAAGTCACATTCTTTTTCGAGTTACTCTGTACCCACATTGTACAAATACATTAAAATAAACTATTACGCCATATTGGATTTAGAATGACGGCACACAGCTTAGCCTATCGTATTGACATCTTCGAATATTAAAGGAGATTGACATCAAAAAAATTGAGTAGCAAGATTCCATCCATACAAACAAGCATACATTGCAAGTTAAAGAAAAGCTTTTAAAATCTTTGTACAAGGTATACTTCACAAAGAAAAAGTAATGGAATTGCCAGAAATAACTACACCGCACTACAGCAGCGTCAGGCGTGAATGCCATGAATTGTTTTGTTCATCTCGTTCATGATTCCGGTACAAAGCGACGGAATCGACAACACGATTCACTAGTAATTTTGGCTAACCGACACCAACATCGACAGTCCGAGTCCGAGTCCGTGCGCGGATTTGCAATTCCTATTCCAAACCATCGGAATCGATTCCTTTGATTCCTCGGAATCGATTCCTTTGATTCCTATTACGGTCGGAATCGACTCACTTCTAGTGCAGGCTCTAGCAAAAAACAATTGGGGCGTTTCTCAGAAAAACCTCATAAGTCAATTTTTGCGAAAATTCAGATAGTGGCATCATCGCATTTCTAACATCCATAGTAGATAAACAAGGCGGGTTCAACAATAAAATAGCGGCCATATTACCCTCCTGAGGTTTTACCCACGCGACTGGCGACTTGGACTGCGAATTCAGGGCAATTACCAAATATTGTATTGGTGTATGACACCTTTGATTTATGACTTAATTATTCCCCAGATACCACATCAGATATGCAGAAAGTGAATATTATGTAGGTACTTGTATAATGCCCCAGATTGGATTTTTAAAAACAACACATGCGGAAAGTGAATATTTTGTAATTGCCCTGGATTCGCAATCCAAGTCGCCAGTAGCGTGGGTAAAACCTCAGGAGGGTAACATGGTCGCCATTTAATTGCTGAACCCGCCTTGATTATCTACTATCCATATATATGGATAGAAATAATTATTTCTCGAAAAAAAATGTTATAGTATTCATACTATTACATTTGTTCTTCTAAAAACATCATAAGTCTATATTTTTTCACCTAAGGAGGTCACTTGTGCATTGTACATGATTGGTTGCATGTAATGTGTCATGCAAAATTGTATGACAACTTGATAAAAAACCAGTACCACACAGCAACTGACACTGCTGGTAACTTTGTCATCGCCAGCGATGATAATATAGTAGTGTAGTGGTTGCGAAGACTGAGTGGTAGTTATAGGGTTTTTTGGTTAGCCAGAGTTGATTGTTTCAGTTAATCGGTTTTTGTATTAGGTATAGCTGTTCACTATCACCCTTTCTTTGTTTTTTGTATCGGAATTTATTTTATTTTCATGCTGTTGGTATTAAGGACACTAATTTGTTAACATTTTCTTTCAAAAACCTCATATGTCCATGTATTTTTTGTATTTTTTTTATGTGTTTCACAATAAAGTAATTACTGCTTATGGAGGATGTGTCTTATATACTTTTACTTCTACCAGATACGGCAATAAATCAATCCAATCACAGTTTTATATGCTAGGAAGTTTTTTTCATTTTCCCAAATATGTGAGTTTTGGACTAATGACGTTTTTCCGATAAACGCCTCAATTTTAAAAATTATATCATAGGGGTGGGTTGGCTCAGTGGGTAGAACAGAAGGCTCGTGGCCTGAAGGTCTCGGGTTGGCTTTTCGTCAGAGACGAAAATTTATTTCTGGTTTTTCAATCAGAGATAAATTTTCATGAAGCTAAGCGAGAGTCCTCACCTGAGTCTTTACTGTTGGCTTCTAATTAACAGTGCTGTTCCTAGAGTGGCACCGGGAAACAGTAGCAGAGCCTTCCCAGAATACGAGGCTAATGACCACAGAAGTCTATGCCGTTGACACATAAGTAAAAAAATGCTAACGTGTACATTGACAAGCAAATATTTTGTTAGTATTTCTGTTGACTTATTAATAAATAAATTGGATATGACTGTGTCTGCTACATGATCTGGACAAGAGAGGTTAAGTGGTGTATAGTTTTTGTCTGCTTTTACTATTGCCGTATGTAAATTTATTTGTTTGCTTTGGAAAAAATGTGTGAGTGTTTTCATTTCTCTTGTGTGAAGTGACTGTACGTATAGGCATTAGAGACAATTATAGAATTCTTCTACCCCCTTATTTTCCGTCTATGGTGAGCCTTTCCTTGCATGCGTTGGGATGCGACATTCTGTGTTTCGTGAGTTCTGTTACTATGAGTATATAGATGTTTTCTATGTCAGGCTGCGACCACTTGATGATGTCAAGGAATACGTGAGGATTGGTATTGTAAATGTGGTAATAGCTTTTATAAAGTTCCTGGAATTCAATTTTGTTTCCTGTAGTCTAATAAGGCGATATCTAAACTCTTGCTTAAGATGTAGCTTGACTTATGTATGATTTGATTGAATGAAACCCAGATACTTGTGCGTTTTGCCTTTGTCCATGCTATCCAACCCTTAACGAGCTACTATTTCCTGTTCGGGACGGTTCTTCCATTGACCTTTATCCTTTATTGATGTTTAGCACCTTGCATTTGCTCCTTCCTAATTCCATCCTGACGTCTGATGTTATTATTATAGTTTTTTTATAAAAAGGTGCAGCCCGGATTCTGACACACCAAGCTGCTGTTCCATTATCCAGTGACTACCCCTCTAATCGTGAGGTGAGCAATCACTGGGTCCGTGAATCGTGCGTTCTAAGCAGACGAAGGGCATTCTGGCGGCTAAGATGTGCACCGCCACACGGCACACCGGTATTTTGGGCAACGCAGAGAGCAGCGTATTCGTCATTCCACCTAGGGATTAAATGATAACCAGCAGACTTATACTGCAGTCTTGCCAAAGCCTGTGAAGTTGTCTGAGCCTAATCTTTGGACCGCCTCCTTAGAGACTATGTTCAGCTCGGCAGGTGGCGAAAACCCTATAACGGACATCGTCTTCTGTTGGTGGTCGAGAAGGATCCTTTTGACATGGCGACTCGTCGCGTAGCGTCGTCTCCTACATATTATCATGAGCGGTGTCGCTTTTTTAACATTTTCAATAATCAATAACTGGGGGTGAGTTGGTGGCTCAGTGGGGGGGGGGGGGGGGGTGGTAGAGCCGAGGGCCCGTGGCCGGATGGTCCTTGGGTCAGATTCCTGTAGAGCTTTCAATTACTAACAGTCTAGTTCCTACAGTGGTGCCGGGAAATAGTAACAAAGCCTACCCAGAACACGAGGATAATGACCTAAGCAATCGATGCCGTAGACGCCAAATTAAAGAAAATATTTAATAACTTTTAGTAAAAGTATAACCTGCTACTATTCCGTAGGCCCCCTTCTATATCAGTATGTTCAACTTGATTTTCTTTGAGTTCACTGAACTCTGTAGAAAATTAAACGATTCGCTTTATAACCTATTGAAAGCCTAACTCACATTTTTATACAAAGCCCTGATTACAACGACCCGTTCTTTCAACCTCGACAAAAATACATAGAAAAGATTTTTCCATTCATTTTTTAAATAGCTTTCGATTTGCTTCTCCCGTTCACATTTCTATATACAATGGAGTTTTCATGACAAGAAGGGGCCGACTATACGACAAAATGTTAAAATTATCTTCCAAATGAACTGCTATTAATTTATTCTGAGGCCATTCACGTTCGCGTCCCATTAGGAAATTACAGGGCCGCATAATGCCCTGGATCACAAGTTCAATGAACACAGCTCCGAAAGTAGTGGGCCAGTTGTACAAATGCCGGCACAACACAAGATTTACAAAATCTAAACTCACCTGAGCCTAGGTTCAAACTTGACATCAGTTGTTGAAGTGTAAATAAACGCCGGCTTAGTTAAAGTTGGTTGACAATGAAATTAACTATGGTGCTAACTGTTATAATTTTTGGGTTTTGAATAAAAAAATGTACCGATCTCAAAGTCGCGGGTACAAGTACCACCGGCCGCCGACATTTTCTGGTACGAATTTGAATTGAGAAAGAATATGCGGATGAAACTATGAAAATAAAAACTATTTAACAAAAATACAGTTGATTTTGTATCAATATTGATAGTTTTATCAATTTTAAAATCATAATTTAAACAAAAACAGCTGACGTTATTCAGCTGTGCTTCATCTTCATATTCACATACGTTGAGTCAATTTCGTTGTTCTATCTGAAACCTATATTAAGACCAAAGTATTCCGACTTAACCAGTTAAACGATAGAAACGATAGAAGCGATTATATTCATATATACTGACACTGACTCACATTCTGATATTATTTTAAAGTAATTGAATGAAAATTCACTAAATGGACCTATGTCTAATTTTTTGTTTTTGCACTTAAGTGAAACCATGCAGTACCTATACAGATGCGATATATAATTTTATATAAATTGTCCATCATATCGATCATGAACAGAAAATTATTTAAATACCTAACAAATAATTTTTGAATGAATACATTTATCGCCAAATTCGCGACGTCACGGACAACTGACCAATTAGAATCATAGCATCCTGATTCGGACCAGTTTGCATTTCGTACTTAACACATGACGATACTGACAAAACATATAACCTACAAAATCCTGTTTACTGGTTTAATTGTAGTGTTTACTTCATAGCCTTCGTGTACATTCACGTTGAAGTCATCGAGGTAGAATCCCAAGGAGACGCTATGAGGTTCAATTTCGCATAACAAAAACGGTAGCAGGAGGCGTGGCTAAGTGTGGTAACAATATGGACGCCTCGCCAGAGCCGGATTACTTTCTTATGTAAATAATTTTGAAAATTTATTACAATGACGATTTAAGTATGAAGTATTGGGTTGATTTTTCAATCTAATGCGAAATTCATAGTTAAGTATATGAAAAAAAAACAGGCTTTGTAGAGACGACATTCATCATCAATTGAACAATACAACTGTTTTATTGCTGCGATACGTTACACTTTATTGAGATAAAGATTACAAATGCGGTCCTGTACATTGTTATTTTTTTGCATACGTACCTATGAAATGTAATTCCTGTCGATTTCTTCTTATCCATGCCATCTCTGCTAGAGCAAGTACGATAAGCACATGAAACCATTATTTCCTTTATGAATTCACTAGAATATCACTTAAAAATAACTAAAAATCTCGGTAAAAACACTCAAAAAAAGCAAACACGAAATTGTCAAAGAAACGTCAGCTGTTTGACATAAGTGTCGAATCAATATGGCCAACCTGCACCTGCTTTCAGCCACGTTATCGCGCCTCCATGGGATTCTACCTCGATGCGTTGAAGTAGATATCAACTGTTATGTAAAGCGTATGTTCTGTGAGATTACAGAACGTGCATATGTTATAATCGACTGAAATTCATGGTCCAACAGTCACACATTGCTGACATATTGCCGTTAGCCACGTGATGGGCAAACAACAAATATGATTGGTTTATAGGCAGAGAGATGTATAGCGGGTTGGAAATTACACTAGTTTGCGGTACAATCTTCTATATAATAATTTTCTTATTAAATTCAAGTTTTCTGCATTTTCTATAGTAAATGGAGATATCTGTCATCAAAAGTAATGCCATAGTGCACAAATTGACTTCTGTGAGGTCGCGGTATAGACCTATTACTAAATTGATATTCAGCTTTATTGGGATGTGACTGAAAAATCATATTACCGAAAAAAATATGTGTTGTCTTTTTATATGTCAATGTCCCCAAAATTATCGAAAGCGACAGGTTAAAACAATGCAGTCAGTCCGTCTCTGTTACGAAACCTCCTAAAGATGGGAGCAAGTTTTCTCTCCTAAACGCAGCCGTTTCTTTCATTATATTGACTAAATTGTTTTCGAGTTAACTGAAAGTTAATGAGTGGCGAAATTATTTAACGGGCGATCGTTTAAAGTAATTAGCGCGCCTTTCCAAAATGGCGCTCTTTAATAATAATTAATATTGAGTGCCGGAGCTGGATCGATTTTGACGCGATACCGGAAGATAATCGGATAGACAGATAATAAGCCACGATACGTTAATCAAACGATTGGTAACGGGTGACACGTCTGGCCCTAAAGACTCGTCCACACAAAAGTAACAAAGAGCAATATTTGTTGCTACTTGTCGATTAATATTTTAAGCTACGTCCTCACGCTGCCTTTCGACGTTTGCGACTTGGTGTGCGTGTGACAAGAACGGCGTTTTTTGAAAAAAATAAATAGATCGACATGCCGATCAACAGTGTTGATAGGCAAAGCCGAGGAAGACGAGGCGAAGTAGGAGGAGGAGGAGGAAGAAGAGAAAGAAGAAGACGAAGAAGGGAGAGAAGAGAAAGAAGAATAATAAGAGGAAGAAGAGGAAGAAGAGGAAGAAGAGGAAGAAGAGGAGGAAGAGGAAGAAGAGGAAGAAGAGGAAGAAGAGGAAGAAGAGGAAGAAGAGGAAGAAGAGGAAGAAGAGGAAGAAGAGGAAGAAGAGGAAGAAGAGGAAGAAGAGGAAGAAGAGGAAGAAGAGGAAGAAGAGGAAGAAGAGGAAGAAGAGGAAGAAGAGGAAGAAGAGGAAGAAGAGGAAGAAGAGGAAGAAGAGGAAGAAGGGGAAAACAAAAGGAAGAGGAGCACGAGGAGGAAGAACAGGAGAACGAGGGGGAAGAGGCGAAAGAGGTGAAGAGGAAAAGTGGAGGAGAATGATGATAAGGAGTAGGAGAATTAGAAGAAGAAAAAGAAGAAGAGAAGAAGGCAGAGAAGGAGGAGTGGGAGGAGGAGGAGGAGGAGGAGAAGGAGGAGGAGGAGGAGGACAATGAGAGAGAGAGACAAAACAGAGAGAGACAGAGACATCGGGGAGAGGGACAGAGATAGAGAGAGATAGAAAGGTAGTGACAGATAGAGAGATTTAGGGAGAGATAGAGAGATAGAGAGTGAGATAGAGATAGAGAGCGATAGAGAGAGATAGAGAGAGAGAAAGCCAGTGTGTGAGAACAGTGTAAGAGAAAGACAGAGAGAGACGCACACAGAGAAACAGAGAGAGATATAGAGAGAAAAAGAGAGAGAGAGAAGAACAGGGTGAAAGAGAGATACAATGAGAGAGAGAGGGAGAAGGACAGGGAGAAATAGAGAGACAATGAGAGAGAGAAGGTCAGGGAGAAAGAGACAGAGATATAGGCACACTAAGTGAGAGAGAATGGGATATAGAGAGACAGAGAGGAAGACAGAGAGAGGCAAAGGGACAGAAAGACATAGAGATAGGCACAGAAAGTGAGGGAGAATGGGATAGAGAGAGGCAGAGAGGGAGACAGGGAGAGGCAGAGGGACAGAGAGACAGAGAGAGACAGAAAGTGACAGAGAGAGATAGAGAGATACACAGACAGAGAGAAAGAGAGAGACAGTGAGAAAGAGACAGAGAGAGGTACAGCCAGACAGAGAGAAAGAGAGAGAGATACAGCCAGAGAGCAAGAGAGAGAGAGAGAGAGATACAGAGAGAGGGAGAATGAGAGAGACAGAAAGATTTTCAAGGTGGTTCATATACTTGCCAAAAATTGTCTCTCAGCTCTTGGACTATTCGGTATTCCTCCGATTGTGCACGAAAGCTGAAAGCGATGGTCGTTCTCCACGTATGACGCTAACTTTTCCCTAACGAAATCGTCGAAAAGGAACCAGCTAGAGCGTCGTTTTGGAGTTGATAGGGTCGACTGGATACGCGATGGATTGATGAGGGATATCGTAATAGGGAAAACGTACTGGCGCTCAGAGAGTCGGAGAGGTGAAGATATCGTCAAATGGCGATCGGAAAAATTGGTCGAGGTCCTAAGTGCGCAGTACGGAAATTTCAAGAGACGGTATACATTGGAAACGTTGTATAAGGTCGGCAAATTAACTAGATCATACAAAAGAACGTTCTTGTTTGTCCCAGTCTATTTTTTATTTCTTCAAATAAGATCGTGCATAAGACAACTCCACAGTGTAATATGGAATAAGAACATTAGCGGAAAAACAAAAAACATGATCTATCAAACAATAGTCAGAAGTATCATGACATATGCGGCAGAGATGTGGGTCATAAATAAGAAAAACCAAAGGAGCATTCTGGCAACCGAAATGGAATACTGGAGAAGATGCTGTGGCCTTACCAGGAAAGATAGAATTACAAACGAAGAGATCAGGAGGAGAATGAAGGTGAAAAAGACGCTCTACAATATATAGAAGAACGAAGACTAATATGGTATGGGCACGTACGTAGAGCGGAAAACACATGGATAAACAAGGTTGCAGAATGGAGCCCCAGAGGAACGAGAAGAAGAGGAAGACCTAGAAGATCGTGGAAGAATGAAGTCGACGAAGCCATGACAAAAAAAGGGCTGGAAGACGGAGACTGGGAAGACCGATATACAAAAGAACGTTTCGATTGAACGAAATGAACTGGGTCATCTTTCCTCTCTTTATTCTTGAACAGTTCATGAAAAATGATCTGTGCTATAGTTTCCCATCAGACAAGTGAGCTAGAACGAACGTGGCAACATTAGACAAGAAGGCAACAAAATTATTGTGTTGAGTTAATAAGTGGTTGCTATATTTGGCGATTATAAATACAATAACTATAAGCAGAAGGATCATAATCTGCAGAACAAAGAAGGACTCCATATCCCCTTAAAGAGCCGAACAAAAAGTTGCTTAGGAAAAGCTATACCACACACTTAAAAAATTTTAATTCGAGAAGAGAAATAGTTTGAACCAAGAAAAATACATTTTTGATTTCTTTACTCATTCCAAAAAGATTATGCTCTGACCTGGGATATAATTTTCTTCACAACTAAACGCTCAGATTTTATAGCGTTCCTTTTACGTTTTGTTGCCGGCATACAATTCTCAATTGTCAGTTCGCTACTCGGTTTTTGCGCGATATTCCCTATAAATTCTATACTTCTTATTAGTGAAATACTTCGTGAATATCGGTGTAGACCAGACGTTATGATGACTAGTAGAGAGAAAATAAGGATTTGATTTTCCACAAAAACATTATTGAAGGAACGCAGATTGCCGACACAGAATGGATGATGAGCCGACCTGTGAACCTACTGAAGTAGTGATGACATGCATGCCCAACAACTATTTTCACAACGTTTTCTCAATAACTAGGATTGATGATTATCATTACTCTTAATAAACATTACATCTCCTTTTAGTGTTGTTTATTGTACCTGGAAAAACAATTAAAATTAACGTCCAGATTCATTTTTCTCGATTCGTTGTACTTTCATTTCTAATCACTTTTTGGTTTAAAATTACCATTTTCTATGAAGCTTTATTGCAAAACCCACATTTAACAAAAATGTGCTACAAAATTCACATTTTAGATAGGTATCTGAAAGTTTAATTCAAGATTTGGTTGATTTGCTATAGGTATGGGGCAGTGCTTATATACAGGGTGTTTCCTATGTTCGGACTATTCTTTATAGGGCATACAGTTCTCGCCAAAAGGAGGATTTTCCTCAGTAACATATAGCCTATAAAGATAATGACCGTTAATGAAATACTCATTTCGGATTTCATCCCTGTGCGATCAGATCAAAACAGAGGCAGAAAACGGAAAAACCCAGTTAATACAGAGGCAAAAAATGGAACAACCCAAGTTTACTATAGACCATAGGTGTAGATAGCAGCGCGCATTTAACAGCTCTTGAGTTATTAACGTGCTACGTCGGACCTTAAAAACAACAAAAATATTGCAACCGGTATAACTATAATGACTAATGAGTTTAGTGTACGGTGAATCCACATTCACCACCACTCAAACCGTCTCTCGGACTTTATGAGTGTATGCTGACATTACCCTGACCGTATTCACCCTACACTCCATCTTATCTATTTAGTGCAAAGAGACACGGACGATATTTGCACTCACATCATACCATCTAGATAACCTCGAACGGTCCAAATTGAAGACGAAATACTTGGCTTTTCAGCCTTGCGGCGCGAACTATATCTGTAAGATGCATGTGACAGAGCTGCACTTAAAACTTCACAGAGAATAATTAGTAAGTATTTTCTTATCACTTCTTTTTATTCTTCTGCTGCTGACTCACCGTACATTCGCTTAGCATTTCAGAGAGATTTGTTTCTGAGATGGAAAGTCCCAACTTTAAAAACACCATGTATTGGTATTTAACAAAGATAACGTGAAAGAAAAATTGCAACAATATACAGTGACTGTCAACAGGGAACAAGTTTTGGCATTTAGCTGGAGTTTACGGTAAGCAGATGGTGTGGCTTTTGCATCTACACCCCTCATATCTTCTCTGTGATGCCTGTCGTAATTCAGGACGAGGAGGAGGAGGAGGAGGAAGGGAGGGAAAAGGAGGAAGGGAGGGAAGAGGAGAAATAGGAGGAAGAGGAAGAAGAGGAAGAAGAGGAAGAAGAGGAAGAAGAGGAAGAAGAGGAAGAAGAGGAAGAAGAGGAAGAAGAGGAAGAAGAGGAAGAAGAGGAAGAAGAGGAAGAAGAGGAAGAAGAGGAAGAAGAGGAAGAAGAGGAAGAGGAGGAAGAAGAGGAAGAAGAGGAAGAAGAGGAAGAAGAGGAAGAAGAGGAAGAAGAGGAAGAAGAGGAAGAAGAGGAAGAAGAGGAAGAAGAGGAAGAAGATGAAGAAGAGGAAGAAGGGGAAGAAGAGGAAGAAGGGGAAGAAGAGGAAGAAGAGGAATAAGAGAAAGAAGAGGAACAAGAGGAAGAGGAGGAAGAAGAGGAAGAAGAGGAAGAAGAGGAAGAAGAGGAAGAAGAGGAAGAAGAGGAAGAAGAGGAAGAAGAGGAAGAAGAGGAAGAAGAGGAAGAAGAGAAAGAAGAGGAATAAGAGGAAGAAGAGGAAGAAGAGGAAGAAGAGGAAGAAGAGGAAGAAGAGGAAGAAGAGGAAGAAGAGGAAGAAGAGGAAGAAGAGGAAGAAGAGGTAGAAGAGGAAGAAGAGGAAGAAGAGGAAGAAGAGGAAGAAGAGGAATAAGAGGAAGAAGAGGAATAAGAGGAATAAGAGGAAGAAGAGGAATAAGAGGAACAGGAGGAAGAAGAGGAAGAAGAGAAAGAAGAGGAAGAAGGAAGTACTATCAACTTTTTTAATTTAAATGGGACACCCTGTATATTTTTGCAGATTTTAATACATCTTTTTTTCCGAATACGTCCATAGTGGATTTAGTATTTGTTTCTGTAAAAATGGGAACGGTAAAGTCTTTTTATTTGTCTCACAAGTTCGTCCGTGGCGGTCTGCGGTCTTCCCGCTTGAGGTAATTTTTCGTATTTTTTTTTATATTTCAGTCACCGTCAAACGTGTTATAGGACCCCTGTCGGGACGTAAATCACTAAAAGTTGACACACATCTTTGTGAGTTCTCACGCGATCGCTAAAACCGACTTTGAATGACCGGCATTTTAAACACCTGAAATGATAAAGAAGCTTTATCTTTCCCCCAGAAACTAATACTAAACCTACTATGGACGTATTCAAAAAAAGGTGTATTAAAGTCTGCAAAAATATACAGGGTGTTCCATTTAAATTAGAAAAGTTGTACATTAATAGCTAACATAGTGTCTTCGGATGCAATAGACGTCACTACACTTGCCTGCAAATTTTCAGCAATATCATTCTTTCCGTTCCAAAGTCATTTGCTTGGTTCCATACTTTATCCCAACCCTGTATATTTGTTATGTACCAAAGATAACGTGAACGAAAAGTTGCAACAGTACACAATGACTGTTAACATAGTGTGACTTTTGCATCTACACCCCCCATATCTTCTCTGTTCTGCCTGTCATAATTCAGGACGTAGGAAACACGTCATGTATGATCCATTTTCATGCGGGGGCATTATATGCAGCATATTTCTTTTGGCGCCCGCCGGACAGGCGAACGTTGCTTGCTGCATGTATCTTTCACGTCACTAGCCATGCTGCCTTTCTTGATAACGGAACGTGGAAATCCACGTTAAATATTTATTCATTCATACCTAGGGCCATCCATTGTAGCGGTCATGACGTTTTCCTTTGAATTATGGATGCCCGCGGATATAGACGGACCTTAAGCTCTGCTGAGGGGCAACAGCATGGGGCGGAGAATGTCAGCTATAAAATTCCATTTTTAGATAAAGGCTTGCGAACGCAAAACGTTTTAATTCCGAATAAATTAATTTCTTCAGATTTTACATTCCACAATAGTAGGTAGGCCGTTGTGAAGTAATCAAAAGTTTTGTTTACCTCGGTTCTTTGATCGACAATTCGGGTAGCTGTGAGAATGAGAGTCGACGGCGCATTCAACAGGCACGTGTGGCCATGACAAAGCTTACTAAAATATGGCGTTACCATAACAGCACTGAAGGCAGATCGAGCTCGCGTAGATGGTTTTGAAATGTGGACGTGGAGGAGAATGCTAAGCGTTCCTTATACCACCCATCGAACTAACGCTTCCATCTGGATAAGTTCGGTAATCCAAAGAGACTGTCCTCCATTGTGTTGACGAGAGTACTTACATTTTTCGGGCATATACACAGAATAATATGGAGAAACTTGTATTTCACGGTCATGCTTCCAGTGGGCGGCGCCGTGGCCGTTCCCCTACACGCTGGGTGGATACGACAAAATAGTTGCTGAATGTAGTATCAAGAGCGACAATAAACTAACAGTAAATCGCAAACGATGGCGAGCTACAGTTCTCAAAACTATTGATAATATTCGTGTCAGCAATATTCTAGCTCCGACTTAATGCATTTTACGAGTTCACAACATGCCTGTTAAGACATTAAGACTATGATGATGAGGTGGAGGAATCATTGTAATGGCAAAAATTACTCATTTCAGTCGTTTATGTCACTTATCATCATCATAGTCGCAATGTCTTAACAGACATGTTGTGAACTGGTAAAATGCATTAAGTTGGAGCTAAAGTATCGCCAATACGAATATTATCAATAGTTTTGAGAACTGTAGCCCGTTATCATCCGCGATTTACTGTCAGTTGAGTGGTGCTCTTGATGCTCATATCCAGCAACTGTTTCATCGTATCCACCCAGCGTGTAGGGGAATGGCCACGGCGTCGCCCCCTCGGGGCGTGACCCTGAGCTACAAGTTTCTCGATATTATTGCTTCTGTGTATATGTCCGACGAAGCTAAGCATTCTCGTCGACACAATGGAGGATAGTCTCTTTAGATTACCGAGCTCATCTAGTATGGAAACGTTAGTTCGGTGGGCGGTATAAGGAACTCTCAGAATTCTCTTCCACGTCCACATTTCAGAAGCATCTATTATGCGAGCTTGATCTGCCTTTTTAACCTTTTTAACAGTCCAAGTTTCCGAGGCATACAAAAACATGGAGAACACAAGAGAGTGAACCAGCCAGCGACACTTTGGCAGCTTTAGTGATGTTATGGTCACGCCATATTTTAGTAAGTTTAGTAAGCTTTGTGATGACCACACGTGCCTGTTGAATGCGCCGTCGAATATCATTTTCACAGCGACCCGAATTGTCGATATATCTCATGTTATTTTTTTCTGAAATGAAGGCTAGAAAAGTAAAATCGAAATAGGTACTCAAATGTAAGAACAACTACTTGAGTCGAGTTAGAACCAGGCCTACTTTTTTCTCGGTGTTCAGATTTCGTTTTCAAGTACTATATAAATAATATTTAATAATCGCTGCTTAACTTAGAGAGTAAGATAGTAGCAGATAATAGTACACTATTCTACGAGCGGTAATGTTGGTCGTCATAAACCATACAGTTGATGTTTATAGCATGCGTCGTAGGCGAATACTGCAATAAATACGAAGCATTGGCAACTTAACCTCACTTCTGCCACTGAAATTGATACTGCACACTGTCCGGATGAGGGTTTGGACGTCTCATAACCAGCTTTGCGGTTATTATAGTTTGTTTATAGGTCAAAAGTAATTTTTTTTATGGTCAGCCTGCCGCAAAGGCTGAAAGCCTATGGCGCGGTAGAAGCGCTGCGAGAGGATAAGTGTCGGTTAGCGTTAGACTTGAGACGCTGCAGATTGTAGCCGTCGGGAAACAAATTCCCTGGCAGCTGATTCCATAGCGTCGAAATTCTCCAAAAGAAGGAATGCTGTAGAAGTCTGGTTCGGGCAGTAAGGACCTCGACCTGGTAAGGATGAGCTCCCAAAACTTTTCTAGTGTTCCTGGTTCGGGCGGCCTTTGGTATTATTATCTGGGAGAGCTCACTCGAACATCTTCCGTGATAGAATATGTAAAACAGGGATAGGTCAGCCACCCTCCTTCGATGTTTCAGGCTGTGGAGGTCCTTTGTGAGGTTGGGCGTATCGATTAATCTAATTGCTCTTTTGTGGATAGTGTCCAGAAGCTTTAGAGAGTGCTTCGGAGCGCATCCCCACACACGGGAGCAATACTCCAGCGATGGTCGGATCTGTGCCTTGTAGAGCAGCAGCAGTTGCTCTGGTGTATACAACTTCCTACAGCGGAACAAAACTCCAACTCCTGACGACGTGGTCGTGCCAGGACACGTTATTGTTGATGTTGATCCCCAAAAGCGTAACGGAAGGTGATTCGACTATGGGCTAGTTCTACATTTCCACGGTTGGTAAGCCATCGTGAGACTTCTGTGTAAGTGTTGTTGCCTGAGGTTTTTGTACGTTGAACTGTAGTTTATTTGCTAATCCCCACTCGACATTGTTTTGATATCTGCGTTGATCTGTGAGGTATGCTGCTGTCGCCGACGTACCGTCTCCTGGGATGATAGTGGCTTGCCTGGTTCCATACACGACACTAATGTACTGTCATCTGCGAAGCTGTAGATTGGATTGGATGTTATTTCCAGCAGCTCGTTGATGTACAGCAGAAACAGTGTAGGGGATAGGACAGATCCCTGAGGAACACCGGCGTTTATTGAAAATACGTCTGATGAACAGCCCTCGACTACAACAAACAGAGATCGGACGTTCAAAAAGCTATTCAGCCCAGTGGCTGGGCAGGCCAGGTGGCAATCTATAAGCAGCAAGCTTGACAAGAATTCCCTCATGCCATACTCTGTCGAAAGCTTCCGATACGTCAAGTGCAACAACACGGGATTCGCTATGATTGTCTATTGCTCTGTTCCACAACTGAGTGACGTAGGCAAGGAGGTCACCTGTAGACCTGTGCTTACGGAAGCCATAATGGCGATCATTTATGATGTTATTGTTGTCCAGGTGTTTCAGGAGCTGTGTGTTAATGACAGTCTCCATAACCTTAGACATGATGCTGAGAAGAGCCACAGCTCTATGATTGGTGGGATCAGTTTTTTTGCCTTTCTTAGGGATGGGTTGTACCCACCCAATCTTCCACGAAGCAGGAAACACGCCTCGTTGATACGAAAGTCTGAAGAGCTTACAAAGAATAGGTGCAAGCTCAGCACCACAGCGTTTAAGGACAATGGCTGGAATTTGGTCAGGACCAGTAATCTCTGTATAACTTGATGGAAGTAGATAAAGTCTATCTATTTCCGTAGTGAATGATCGTGGGCCCTTTAATGTTTACTTCGTCTACTACTCGCCCCGTGTGGGGGCTGGTTAGAATAGCTCCCATCGTATATCCTGCGTGTCGTAAAAGGCGACTAAAACGAACAGAACTACTGTCGGTATAAGCAGTAACCTCTTCTTAACCAACAGCTTTGGGTGGACGAGTTGAGAAGAGCTAGGACACGTTCTTGTCCTTGGGACGAGAAATTGCCCCTAAAGGCGGATGAACCAGTAGATGCCATCTGGTCAACGGCATGAGGATGCAGAAAGCAAATGGGAAACTACTGCATTAAAGATCTTAAAGATATCCCAAGAGAAACTCGTAAAATGAGTAAATGCATTTTACGAGTTCACAACATGTCTGTTAAGACATTATGGCTATGATGATGATGATGATGATTCGTCTGGCGAGAGTTCAAACTAAGCTTAACCTACTAGACATCATTACAATGCAGTGAATTCGTACAAACAGTGTCTTTTAAACTTTTCTTTGGGACGTAATGGAAAGACATAAGTTTGCTCCCTGTAAAAATCGTGTCTGTGCCAAAACTGTTTGCTTAGAGTCAACGATCCTCTTCTATCGCCGACTGTAAACGAATTGCTCGGCAAATATTTCAGCACCAAGCGAGGAAGCCGGTGGAGTGCGATCGGTTCGGCGAGTTTTGCCTGTGTAGGCACATCTTCGAGGGGGAGGGGGCGGTGGATGGAAAGCGCGGCTGGATAGACGGACAATAATTGGAGAGGATTGAATTTTCCTCTCCTTTTTATCTGTCTTCCAAGGAACTTTGATTAAAAGGAGGACCGGGATAATGATTCCTGCGCCTAATCTGGACTAGAACGATTCAAAACGTCGCGGTCCGCCTTTGTGGTAAAGCGCAATAGGCTTTTGGCCCGTAAGCATGGGAGGAGAAGTAATTAAGCAAAATTTAGAATTCGACAAGATGAATTCGCAGGAAATATATTGCAATTGAAAATCGAGTCAAAGGTAATGCATTTTTTCCTATCATCAAGTTACATCAAAATTCTTCACCATCTTTATGAAAAAGTAGACAATGATGAAGGACCTTTGAAGCAACGCAGTTTTAGCACTTTTCATCCTCGCCATGATAGTAATACTTTGTCAGAATTTCATCAAAATCAATTAAATAATTTCCAGGTTAAACAATAAAAAACGATATAAAGCGATACTCATATTTATACATCAGAAAGTTATAAGTTTCTTGGTTTCTGTAATAGGCAAGGAAATGTTCGGATGGAAAATATATTACCCGGCTAGGCATCTATTTCCCCCCAAAAAGTCGAGTACGATCAGGAGACCCTAAAACCCCTAAAAACGAAGTTTGAGGAATATTTGAAGTTTTTTATTTGCCCATACATCGATTTTCAAAGTTATAGCAGTATTAACTACTACGATCTCACATGATATTGCTAACCAAATTTTATCACAATCCATGCAGCGGTTACTGAGTTTATGAGCTAGAAGGACGCCAACAGACCGTCAAACTGGCAGACAGACCGATTCAAGTAAATGACGGGGATTTTTGATATGTAGATATCATAAAACGCCCAAAAAGCATATTATCCCAAAATCCACAATTTTCCCGAACACAATACTCCCCTCACCTATCGGTAAGGTAAGTGAAATGCTAAAGATAAAATTTCAAATAACTCATTATAGATAAATCATTTTTCTACTTTGAATTTCAACCGTCAATGTATCCATTCCATTTTATTAAATAACTTTAGGAACAAATGTCGGTTAAGAGTAAACTTCTAAATAATAAATTAGTCTCTGAAATAAATATGTTATAGATAGATTTTATTAGTCCTCAATGATCACAGAGTGATATAAGATATGTAAATATTTATACTACAGTCAACACTAACAATAACCACAAACGCTTATTATTAAATATATACATATACACAAAAAAAGAAGTAAAAAACAGGTACTTAGAAAACAAGTTAATATAAAAGATACAGACAATGCAAAAAGTTCTGTTTTAGGAATAACTTTAATCTATTTTTGAAATGCTTCGATGGAAGAGACTTGAACATACTCGGTAACTTATTGTATAGTTTCACAGCCATAAGTTTAGGGCTGTTTTCTGTTTTAGATAATCTGTGCTTAGGAATCTGAATGACGAGTGAATTTCTAGTTGCGTATGTTTTGTGATCATTTAGTTTTGGAAAGTCATGCAGGTTTTCCTTAACATAAACTAGAAATTCAAGTATATAGACACAAGGCAGCGATAATATACCTAATTCCCTAAATGAATCTCGACAGCTGGTCCTCCTGCTAATACCTGCTATCAGACGTACCACACGTTTTTGCATAATAAAAACCCTATGTGCTTCTGTGTATCCTCCACAAGTGATGATTCCATAAGATATTAATGAGTGTATGTAGGCAAAATAGTACGACAATAACGAAGATCTATCAACCACAAAACGCAGTTGACTAATGCAGTCGATCTGCGAGGCAACCCTTTTGCAAATATAATCAGTGTGAGTGTGCCAACTAAGAGAGCTGTTCAAAGTGATGCCCAGGAATTTAGCAACACTGACTTGTTCAACTGAGCTTTCAAGTGATTTTACTAATAAACTGTGGTCAATATTGTGATTTGCGTGAGAGAAACGTATGCATTTAGTTTTGTTACTATTCAGCAGGAGCCCATTATCTTGAAACCCTTGCTGCACTCTTCTCAGTTCTTGAGTAGCATTTGTTGCTAGTGTTGCAATATTACTACCACTAATCAACAGAGAAGTATCGTTTGTATACATAACGTGATTTTCACTTTCAAAGTCATTGACGAAAATAACATAGAGCAATGGACCCAAGACCGAACCCTGTGGTTACTCCTACTTCACTTTCACGGATATCTGATTTGTGGTTGTTTATTCCAACATAGTGTTTTCGGCCACTTAGATAATTGCGGAATCAGTTAAGTGGGAGCCCTCTGACGCCATACTTCTCTAGCTTTGCCAACAGATTATAGCTGATCTGGCTGAAATTTTTCACTCTTTTAAATACAGATAGAGTCCTGATTTCCAGGTATTATATATTATTTACATATTATTTATAATAATTATTTTAGAAGTTATTAGCAATTCTAAAATAAGGCAAAATTCGCAATTGCAATTATATCGAAAATTTATTTATGGGTTTTAATTTGTAAAAAAACAAATTTATCATCTGTTTTACAAGCAACAACTTTTACTTTGATAATTCTATTTAAAAAATGCTACAAACAAAATACGGATTATTACAACATCAACCTTGATTTTAAAAAAAGCAGAATATATTTGGCTGTATAAGGTTGTACAGTCATGATAGTAATGGTATCCCTGCACCTAATACTTTCAAATATCTGTAATAAATTTTAACGTGAAAACAATGATTCTTTTAGTCATAGACTAGGCTATTATTGCTTACACTACTTTTAAGTATCGTAAAACAAAAGGAATATTTACGAATCATCATCTAGTTATCCCTTGTGCTTCACCCCCGAAGCCCTTCAGGTGCCCCTCTCCCAATTTTTTTTCTCCCACCTATACGACGATTGAAGGTTGCTGTCATATTTATTTAATCGTGTCTGGACTCCTCGATTGTGCAGGAGTTTTCAACAATGGGCAAGACAGGAGATGCTCCATCATCTAGTTCTCTAGTGTAGCATACTGTATATTATGGTATTCGTGTATTGTGTATTAGTTTGTTGTCATGCATGATGTAAAGTCAAAGCGTTAGGTTAGATCTTTGAAGTTAAACGTCATCTAATCGCCTAGAGTTTTCGGGAATGACCGATGGGCATTCTCGAATGTCATCGAATTCTCTAGATGGTTCGATGAAGTGTATATAAGGCGCCACGGGTAGCGTGGAGTAGTTCAGTTCAGTTGAGTTCAGTTGAGTTGTATCTGAGATAAGGTTAAGAGATATTGTATTGAGTTGTGAAGTAAAACGGTGAAAGTTACATCCAGTTTGATTCCTTTGGTGAAGAAAAAGAGGCCGTCATGACAATTGGTATCAGAAGTATGGGATTATCCATCGAATCAAGCCAGGAAAAGGAAACAAGAAGTGAGTACAGCGTCAGTTAATGCCAGTAACGAGAGCTATGGCGTCCGAAATGAGTGCATTGATGGCTATGATACAAGAAATGAAGGCAGATATGAGAAACATCGTAGAACAAACCGCCGAAATGCGAACCAGTTTAAAACATAGTTTAGAAAAAACTGCAGCCAATCTTCAAGACAAACTTGAGCAGTCGCAGATTTGATGAGTGGGCAGGAACTTGTGATGGCTAGGCTCGAGGAACAGAAGCAAGCGGTAAGCCACGCATTAGAAAATCAAGACCAACGTATTAGTGCAATTGAGGAGCAGCTAGGAACACCAGAAAAACACGTTGTCAACCAAGTCGACACAGTTTTTCTGTTTCATATGACTACTACAATGTATTCGTCATTTTGAGTCACGCCAAAAAATAAACAAAAAACAGATAACACGATCAAAGGGCCATACGCCTATTGAATTGAATCAAAACATGAAACTGTGATGGCAACATTTGCTTCCAGTAAAAGCATTTGCGTTTTAATTCGGCGAATGTACCGATGCAACGCTGGCTTTTACCTGACGGTTTTACAGTAACGAATAATTTCATCAACTATATTGGATTTTCCTATATTTTCGTTTAAAGAAAAACCTGTGCGATGGAAACACTTAAAAACCTACAGCACATCAAAGTTTTCTATAGAACCCCACCGCTGTAGCCTAGCTCTCCAATAAATTGATTTACTTGCTTTCACGACGTTCTAAGAATATTTATAATGGAGACAGGAACGTTTAGATGCCCACTCTCTTAAATGGAGTGCTGTGCGGTTTTTTATTTTGTTGGTTAAAAGCTTTCATACTGAGGGTTGCTTGATCTTTAATGAACTTATCTACCCTTATGTTTCCTTATTTTAGATACACAGCCAATTAATATTCTTCTGTCTGATGAACTGGTATACTGTACCTTTCGTTAGGAGGGTCAAAGTATACTGACAACTATCTGTATCTGCCTAGAGGGGAGGGGGTGTAGTCATTGTGTCCTTAGGCCACAACTGGCCCATTGTGCATCCTCCCAGGGAGTTGTTTCTTTAAGTCATCGTCAATCCTGCCAATTTTAGGAAGATGAACAAGTCGATAGGGGGCATCTCCCTTATGTGGGCAGATGTACGAGTAGACTCACCGAACGCACACTCTCTAATAGAAGATAACTCTGGGCACTCACATATGAAGTGTTCTACAGTTTCCTCTTCGCCTTCACATATTCTACATATCGGTGTTTCACTTAAACCCATGACGTAGAGGTGTGCCAAGAAACCTCTTATGAAACGTAGGCTTGGTCATCAGGAAAGGAAATATGTATATGCCTGTTTCATAGACTACGAGAAAGATTTCGATCGAGTTGATCACGCCGTCCTTCTGACATTCTTCTTCTTTAGGTGCCGTACTCAATGCAGCGTGTAGGCGAGTCACTGTTCATCATGTTAGATAATGTGAAAGGTATGTTCTCTTGCTTTTCTGAATAATGTTCCGATGTCTCTGATACCGCACCAGTTTCTGATATCCCTGAGCCAAGAATGTTGTTTTCGTCCTGGCCCCCTTCTTCCATCTATTTTGCCCATTAAGATTTCTTTCGGGATTTTATATTTGGAGCCTCTTGATATATGTCCCAAGTAAGCTACTTTTCTATTTTTGATAATGTGCAGCAGCTGTCTTTCTTCATTTGCTCTTCGTAGAACTTCTTAGTTGGTGACATGGTTCATCCAGGGTATTCTTAGAAGTTTTCTTAGAGTCCACATTCCGAATGCTTCTATACGATTCATTAATCTTACTTTCATTGACCAGCTTTCTGACCCATATGTTACTATAGGCCAAATGTAGCATTTAAGTACACGCAATCTTAAGTCCAGAGGCACTTCTCGGCGAAGGAGGAGGTTCTGACATTGCTACAGAAAAAAGGCTAAGACAAACAAGACGTCGAGTTCATTGGAAATCTTTATTGGAACCAAGAAGCAACGGTGAGATATTGACAAACACCATCAGACCCGGTCTGTATAGAAAAGGGGGTACAAGAGGGTGGTGTTTTGTCGCCAATATAATTTAATATGTACTCTGAGCACATACTCAACCAAGCAATAGACGATGATCAAGATGGCCTAAAAATTAATGGCAGGATATTGAACAACATACGTTATGCAGACGACACGGTTATCATTGCGGACCGTCCAGAAGCCCTTCAGCGCCCAATCAACAAAGCTGTAGAGGTAGGAGATCAACTAGGCATGAACGTTAATGTAACAAAAACTAAGACCACAACATGATCTCCAAACCCACAACTGAACATAAACATCTATGACACCGCAATAGAGAAAGTTGATAAATTTAAATATCTTGGCAGCTGCATAACGACAGATGTAGACCCTGATGTTGAACTAGGATTACGCATAGCACAAGACAGAGTCACGTTTTTAAAGACGAAAAACCTAGCATGTAACGCAACCTTGAACTTACACCTAAAATACCGTTTTGTAAAGGCATACGTGCACTCAGTTCTCTTGTGTGGAGAGCAGAAACATCAACATTAAAAGTGGATATAATGAACAGGCTCGAGGCTTTTGAAATGTGGACCTTCCGTAGATTATTAAAAACATCATGGGCTCAACACATCTCTAACGATGAAGTGCTCAGAGAAGGGAAAGAGAGTCACTTACAACAATAAAACGAAGAAAGACCACTTATCTGGGCCACGTATACCGTAACAACAAGTACGACAACTAAAACTAATAACAGAAGAGAAAATCGAATGAAAACGTGGTTTTGGTCGCAGACAACATACATGGTTAAAAAAAATACGCGATTGTACTTTATTCGTACCACTCAGGACCGAAATCAGTATGCCGAAATATATCCAACCTTCGCTAAATGGAGATGGCACCTAAAGAAAAAGAATCGTCAAATACTTCTTGGATATTGCCATATCAAAACCTGCCAGGGCTTCCTTGGCAAATCGGCACAGTTGTAATTTTTCCCATCGCTTTACCATTTGGGTATGAGATTATTTCTTGGCTATTTTTGCAATTGTGGTTGACGACATTCCAGAAATGTCACATGGTTCTAAAATTCTTTGGCCAGCAGCCTTTCTGGCTAGACCGTGGGCTATACGATTGCCTTTGTTGTCATTGTGTCCTTCAAACCCACCTCAGGATAATTTGTCTGAAGAAACGACTAAAGATTGGTGGCATTCCATTGTAATATCATGCGATATCCCTGGGTAAATCCAGGGACTTAGTAGATTCTTCTGGTGAGCAAAACACGTGTAACATTGCAGGTGATCTACTAGAACTATGAAAAAACTACATTCGAGGACAAGTGTACAGTAGTTGTAATTTGGTGTCCTCGTTGGAATTAAATAAACAATAACAAATGTTGTAGCAAGTGACAGAAGGTTCTGCCGGTGCGCCATCTAGTACCCGAAGGTAAAGGCAAACCAAGGAAACCGCTGAACAGCAGCATAGATTTCCTTGGCGGGACGCCACGGTGCATCCGCTTGGCCACTAGAGAGCGCGGGTTTTTTATACGCTACTGCGTATGAAAGCCGATATACGAGAGTTGCTCTATACCTCCGTCAATCCACCAGTACGCAGACAGCTGTTTCACGCTTATTAGCGATCATCAGTGCGCCATAGGTCGATTGACGGAAGTAGAGAGCATCAATTCTTTCATTCTCATCCAGCCAACCCATCATCATCATAGTCACAATGTCTTGACAGACATGTTGTGAACTCGTAAAATGCATTTACTCATTTTACGAGTTTCTCTTGGGATATCTTCAAGATCTTTAATGCAGTAGTTTCCCATTGGCTTTCTGCATCCTCATGCCGTTGATCAGATGATATCTACTGGTTCGTCCGCCTTTAGGGGCAACTTCTCACACCAAGGACAAGAAGGTGCCCTGACTCTTCTCAACTCGTCCACCCGAAGCTGTTGGTTGAGAAGAGGTTACTGCTTATACCGACAGTAGTTCGGTGTTCCTTTTAGTCGCCTTTTACGACACGCAGGATATACTATGGGATATATTCTAACCCGCCCCCACACGGCGGGAGCCAACTAATCCGACCTAATTTCTCTGTTGTTCGTGACTACTACCATGTATTGGAAATTTTGAACGAAGCCGAAAATAAATAAAAAACGGACGATACGTTCAAAGTGCCATCCGCCTATTTAATGGAATTAAAAGTGAAGCTGTGATGTCGGCGTGTGCTTCCAGGGAAAGCAATTGCATTTCATTCCCGCGAATAGACCTGCATAGTGCTGGCTTTTATCTTTGGTGATCACAGTAACGAATAACTTCATCAGCTTTATTGGATTTTTCTATATTCAAGAACTACGACACATGAAAGTGGTTTATAGATAGCGAAAACCCTCGGAACTATAACTAGAATTTTTTAAAACTGTGATGAGTCAGCCTTACAAACGGCTTGGACAGTTGTACATGTGTAGGTATGGGCAGACTTCTAGTCGGGAAAGCAATAGCGGAGTATACAAGGTTCAGGTACTCTAGATTTTTCCCGATATGTTCAGTAGTAGTTGTGGGGCGACCACGTCTGGCAAGTAGGCCCCAGTAGGTCTTCCACCCCTCAACCACCATGATTGCCTTTTCCTTCCTGCCAAACCTACCCGACCTTTTAACAAAGGCCAGTATGTCGGCCCAGCTTAGAGAGGGTAATTTTTCTGGCTGGATTCTATCGGAACCAAAGATCTCAGCCCGCCTAGCAACTCACATTCCGCAAGGAAGTTGTAGGCCGTTTCATCGGCCTTTCCACAGCCCATTCATAGGGAATTATCTACAACTCCTAATAGTGACAGATATCGCCTGAGCCAGCAATGCCCCGTCAGAACACCCATGAGGTCTCTAATTTCCCATCGCCCTTGGTTCTGTAGCCATGCTGATCTATATGTTTTCGGGCCGGCTATAAAGTCTTTGAATCCACTGTTCACCTATGGTATCGTTTACCCACTTTTTGAGGGCTGACGAAAAGCGGTTGTCACCCGCGTGGGGGCGGGTTAGAATATCTCCCATCGTATATCCTGCGTGTCGTAAAAGGCGACTAAAAGGAACCGAACTACTGTCGGTATAAGCAGTAACCTTTTCTCAACCAACAGCTTTGGGTGAACGAGTTGAGAAGAGTCAGGGCACTTTACCCCCATGTTCTTCTTACCCGCCGCAGCTCCCAGAAGGTCGCGGTTCATCTTGACATGAGTCTGTCAACATGCGACCTCCACGTCAGCTTCGAGTCAAGAATCACCCCCAGTTATTGGACCTCCCGCGAAAGTGCTGAAGGTCTTCCATACATTGTAGGCGCTCTTAAACCTTCTAACTTTCTCTGTCTACAGACCAGTACTAGCTTCGTTTTAGCACCGATGCGATGTATCAAAGATCATCAATCATTTGTTTTCGATGTATCGATGCCGTCGAGGTAATAAAGGCGACGTTTATCAATGTCTAAACATTGATGTTTTTTGAAAACTGTCCATCCCTAATTGTATGTTTCTTCAACTGTTTAAAAAAGGTACCCGTCCTCATGTCTTCATGTTCAAACGAAAAAATGGAGTCAAGTTGATTGACTCAGTATTTCCCACACATAATAATAATAATACCATGTATTGTTTTCCCATTGCATGAAGCTATAGTCTGAAATCCCCTTGCAATCAAATCATCGCCCACCCGCCCGCAAAAGAACATCCAACACAAAAACTCCCGTCAATAGTTTCTTGTGTCTCCCTCCTTAGAAACTAGAACGCCACAGTTTTCATTCTGCATGCTTCAAATGAACTATGCGAAACGATCAGGAGCCTCTAAACCGTCTAAAAGCGAAGTAGTTAGTTTTTTAATTATTGTTGCGCCGCCACTGACACGATTTTTCCAAAACATACTTGTTTTCCATCCCCGCCACGATCGTAATACTGTGTCAAAATTTGGTTAAAATCAATTGAATAATTTTCGCGTTACGCAATATAAAACTATCTAAAACAATACTCTTATGTATACATCACAAATTCTAAGTCCCTTGGTTTCTATAATGAGCAAGGCGATGTTCGAATGAACCTAAAGGAGTGTATTATGTCTTTTCTTTTAGTTTTCCAACCCCCCACCCCCATCCAATCACCCCAAATTCACTTCTACCCAAAAAAAGTGGTAAATGATCAGGAACCCCTAAAAGGCCTAAAAACAAAGTTTGGGGCGTTTTTATTTTTTTTTTGTTTTTTTATTATTGCTGCGCCGCCACTGACGATTTTTTCCAAAACATACGCATTTTCCATCCTCGCCGCGGTAGTAATACTGTGACAAAGTTTCATTAAAATCCATTCCATAACTTTTACGTTACTCAATACAGAACGTACTAAAGCAATATTCCTGTATATTTATCACAAAATTCTAAGTCCTTTGGTTTATCTAATAGGCAAGGCAATGTTCGGATGGGCCTAAAACAGTTATTTATGTCGCTAGGTCTTTCTTTTACAGGTCAATGGATAGCCTAATATAAGTACAACACATTTTTGAGATTTACAACCCCCCACCCCCAACCACCCCAATTTCACCCCCTCCCAAAAAAAAGTAGAAAATGATCAGGAACCCCTAAAACACCTAAAAACGAAGTTTGAGCAATATTTATTTTTTTTGTTTTTTGCTAATTAGTCCGCCGCCCATGCACCGATTTTCAAAATTATAAGAACATTACCTACTACGACCACACAGCATATCGCTGCCCAAATTTCATCACAATCCATGCAGCAGTTACTGAGATTACGAGGCTAGAGAAACGCGCACAGACAGACAGACAGACCGACGGAAATGAGTGACATGGATTTTCGTTATGTAGACATTATAAAACGCCCAAAAAGCGTGTTATCTCAAAATCGAAAACTTCCACGATCACAATACTCCCCTCACCTATCGGTGTGGGAAGTAAAAATGGTTGCGCTCCATAAAAAGGAATTACTGCAGTAGTTCTATAGCGCATTTTGGGCGCTCAAAACCAGAGATCTGCACTCTCGAGATCTGTGCCGAAAGAATAAAAAAATGGTGGATGTGTCATATTTAGTGCACGCATCCACCAAAATTTGATGTAATTTTTTAAAAATAGCCATTCCTAGTCAGTATTGCTCTCAACCCTATTCATCTTCACCTGTCTTCATCTCTGAGAGTAAATAGCTGGTCATAGACACAAAGTTCGATCTGTCAGGTGTAACCGCGACGGATAGATCCGCCAGTTTTATCTGCCGTCCATTAAGACTGCTGTAGTCCACTAACGCAGCATAAAAATCTGCGGTTAAATCTTACAGTTTGATCCGCCACAGTTATTACCATGTGTTAGTGATCGAAAACTGCAGATTAGCCCGAAGATCTAACCGTATCTGTGGAATTTCAACCTGACGAACGTTTTTCGCTTAGTAAAGTTGCTTAGTCTAAGGAAAAAACAGGCTCTTGCTTGTGCAATGATTTATATGCAGACGATGGCAAATACTGGTGTTAGAGAGCGACGTTTTAGATGGGTTAAGAGTTATTTACTTAGGAAACAAGAATTTGGTCATATTCCACTATTGAAAGAGCTAAAAGACAATGATTCCGAAGATTTCAAGAATTATTTGACGATGGATATACAGACATATTATACAGGGTGTCCCAAAAAATAGTGTCAAGCGGAAGTCCAGAGGTAGAGCACATCTAGAAGTATCTGAATCACCCCCATACAGGGTGAGTCAAGCTCAACGCCTCGGACTCTTGTGACCAAACGATACCATTTTTCGAAAAATCGACTTTGCAAGTGTATGTAGGTCGAGTTGGGCTACATTTTAAAAATAATGGCTTTTATACAGGGTGTCTAATAAAAGCGTGACATATCAAAGTTATGTTTTTTTAAATGGAACACCCTGTATATTATTGCATATTTAGATTCCTGGGTGCATTTTAGTGTGACTTTATGTATCACACATGGGACTTTAAGTGAACCGTTTAGGTGCAAATCACAATTTTGGGTATAGGTAGATGTCAGAAAAAAATTGAATATCGCAGCTGTTATAAATCATAGAGGGCTGTGACTTTTCCGTATTACTAAGCATGAAATGTGTCAGCTTACGTTAGACGGTCGAGTTCGAATTACATTTGTGCTTGGAGAAATCGGTAGATCCATTGAGGAAACTTCAATCAAAGGTAACTTGATTTTTTCAAATGGGAATGTATAATTTTTTTTATACGATTAATTGTGCAATTTGATAGGCTTTCTAATTGTAGCAGGTTTTGAATATAAATCTATGGTAGTTTTTATTAAATTTCGAGATTTCAATGAAATCAGTGTTCTTAAATTTCCCTTCCTATAAACAAACTAGCAGGCCATGAAATATAAACAAAATCGTATTCAGATGGAAGAAAATAACTAACTTAGCAAAAAGATCCAGCAGAACTAGATTAAAAGAACAAGTTTATAAAAATTCCCCACAACAAATCAACTCTAACCAGAAACAACGGCGGTAACATGTCTAAGGTTAAAGAGAAGCTGGAGTACGACAGAAATGGATAATTTTTACAGCCTACTAGCGACTGCAATGTACTAGAGATTAAAAATTTCCAAAATCACTAAACACTTTGAAATGAAAGGAAAACTTTCAGTGATCGTTGCCGTCAGTCTAATATCTTCATAATGCAATTTCACATTTAATGGTATAAAACAGTAGTCATTTCCGTCAAAGTCAAAAGTAATGATACCTTTCACTGTCGTCCTTTAAATTTTTCAGTATCTATTAGCAAGATCGCAAAAAGGAATACTGACAAATCATATTTTAATTTTCTGCCAGGTAAATTATGTTTAATAATTTGAACAGATTTTTAATTTGTTCTTCATTTTCGGCGATCTTGCTTATAGGTAAGTATTGAGGAATTTGCAGAACTCCAGTCAGAGGTATCGGTTACTATTTTTTTAAATCATGAAATGTTAAATTTTATTCTGAAGCTATTAAACTGCCAGCAACATTACGTGGTAGCTTTCCTTTCATTTCAAAATTCACAATGGTTTTGTGAATCGTCAATCTTTAGAATATTGTAGTAGCCGGTATGCTGTGAAAAATACCCATTTCTGTCCTACTCCAGCTGCTTTTTGACGTTAGATGTGTTATATCTGCTATTTCTGGTTAGAATTGATTTGTTGTAAGTCACTTTTATAACTTTGTCCCTTTACTCTAGTTCGTCCGTAACTATCTGCTAAGTTAGTTGTTTTGTTCCATTTGAACAGTTTTTTGTTTATATTTCATGGCCTGCTCAGTTGCCTATAGGTAGGAAAAGTGAAAAACACCGGTTTTACTGGAAATTTGAAATTAAATGAAAACTACCAGAGATTGATATTTATAACCGCATATCGTTAGAAAGCTTATTAAATTGCACATTCGATCGTATAAAAAAAATTATGCATTCCCATTTGAAAAAATCAAGTTACCGTTGATTGAAGTTTCCTTAATTGATCTACCGATTTTTCCAAGTACAAATTTAATTCGAACCCGGCCGTCTAACGTAAGCTGACAGATCTCATGCTTAGTAACACGGCAAAGTCACAGCCCTCTAAGATTTGTAATAGCTGCGATATTCACTTTTTTTCTGACATCTACCTATACCCAAAATTGTGATTTGCACCTAAACGGTTCGCTTAAAGTCCCATGTGTGATACATAAAGTCACACTAAAATGAACCCGGGAATCTAAATATGTAATAACATACAGGGTATTCCATTTAAAAAAACATAACTTTGATATGTCACACTTTTATTAGACACCATGTATAAAAGTCATTATTTTTAAAATGTAGTGAAACTCGACCCACAGACACTCGCAAAGTCAATTTTTCGAAAAGTGGTATCGTTTGGTCACAAGAGTCCGAGGCGTTGAGCTTGACTCACCCTGTATATGTTATGCAATGTTTTGTAGTTTCAGAGTTATGAATTTTTCTCTGAATTTTAGAGAATTCTCTACTTCAACAACTTAAAACTGTTCCAAAAGAAAAATTAAAAGACTTTTCCAAATTCTCTTTTTTGCTAATTAATCTTTAGGAGTTTACTGTTCATTACATAAAGGAATCGGCTTAGTACATCTGATGAAAGTCATGAGAATTATAGTGTAAAGTGAAAAATTTACGTTCTGTTAATTATGACTTAGATTTTCGACTCGCAATTAAAAATCTAAAGAGGTGATTTCATGATTTCTATGCATGTCTAAAAACTTCTTCAGACTCTCAGCTATCATAATCGTTAAAAAAAAGGAGTCCTTAATGGGGCTACTTTTTCTCAAATCGACCTTCAACGACAAGAGGTGGAGATTTCTTGAAATTAGCGATGGGATTTTAAATGAAACAATAACTAAGTTTAGGGCGCTAATAGCCGAATGATTGTCAGTGCCGCAATAAAACACATTCAGTGTGAACAGAATATCGATAGATGACCACCTGTGTCACTTTGCTAAGATTTTTTGACATCTTTTTTGTAAGTGGGAAATTGTAAAATGAAACGAAATTATCAAATTTCTTCACTAAGTTTATTAAATTTCACAAGAGATTTTCAAAATGTTTACCTTCTTGTTCGATGCGTAATCGACACCATCTGAAAAAATTGTTTTTTTAAATTAACAAAAGCTCTTTGATTGTTTTTTATTGTTTCTTCAGCCTGTGTTAATTTGTTGCGTAATTCGCTGGTGTTTCGACACTCTTTAGCATAAACTAGTTTTTTGTAGTAGTCCCAAACAAAAAACTCTATCGGATTTAAGTCAGGTGACCGTGGCGGCCATTCAGTGGGTGCACCACGACCTATCCATTTGTTGCATAGTATCTTGCAGAAAACAGCATCCTTAAATTCAGTTGTCGTGCACTCAAGGTCCGTAGGAATAGCCAAGTAGTCAGACAACAGCAACAACACCAATCCAAACAAAAGCGTATCGTTTTAAAGCAGCAAAGACAGACAGACGACTGAATAAAGAACGAAAACAACTTATGCAATGACACATTTTGAAAAGACGTCACAACAATATCATAGCTATCTCTTTCTAACATCGTCATCGTTTACTGCGTTAGCGTTAGCTCTGTTTGTTGGCGCTCAGGTAAAAACCGGTTTTGAAGAATGCGCTCCTTGTGATTTTTTAGCAAGAAATAGGATCTTTTTTAATAAATGTTTAATTTATGCAACGTTTTTAACGTTTATTATTGAGGTACTGACAATCAATCTGCTATTAACGCGTTAACATAAGTTATTGATGAATTGAAAAACACATCGCTAATTTCAAGAAATCTTCGCCTCTTGTCTTTGAAGGTCAATTGGAGCGAAAGTAGCCCCATTAAGTACTAGTTTTTTCAACGATTGTGATAGCTGAGAATCTGAAGAAGTTTTTAGACCTGCTTAGAAATTATGAAATCACCTCTTTGGATTTTTAGTCGAAGATTTAAGTCAAAATTATCAGATCGTAAATTTTTCACTTTACACTAAATTTTTTATAACTTTCATCAAAGTTACGAAGCCGATTATTTTATGTATGAACAGTAAACTATTGGAGATTAATTACCAAAAAATATAATTTGGAAAAGTCTTTTAATTTTTCTTTTGGAACAGTTTTAAGTTGTCGAGGTAGAGGATTCTCTAAAATTCAGAAAAAAGTTCATAACTCAGAAACTACAAAAAATTGCATAACATATATGGGGGTGATTCAGATGCTTCTAGGTGTGGTCTATCTCTGGAATTCCGCTTGACACTATTTTTTGGGACACCCTGTATAAGAGCCTTGTAGCCATATTCTTCAAATTCCTGTTTGTATATTCCTTACTTTTTATTTTCCACAAAGGCGGATGCTCTCTATATATTTCCATAAATTTAGTTTGAAATGTTTTCGGTAAAATGACACTCTCTTCGGACGCCATCATATCCCATACAAAAACTAACTGCTATCACAAAACTGGCCAGGTACTGCGCTGAGTCAGGATCGCGTGTCAGTGGACGGCAACGGTTTTTTCTGACGGTATGGACTGACAGGCCGGGCTGTCCTGGTTAGATCTGGCGTGTGGCAAAATCCACTATCATAAAGATAAATCCGCCAGTTTAAACCGCGCCGTTCCATACCAGCGGATCTATCTCTGTGTCTATGGCCATCTATTACCTCGTGACACTCATTGTTCTCAAAATACGACACCATAATGAAACGTTTAGTTTAAGTGTTCTATTTTATAATTTATTTTGATTTTCCGAAAGAATAGGATAATAACGTCGTTTGCAGTAAGTATTCAAACAAGATGCACTGGCCGCCTTAAGATACTGGTATTCAATCGACTGGTGCGTCGCCATTTGGTACTAAAATATTTGCCGAGCAATCCACCCAGTCAGCTTTGGGTTTGCTGTGTGGTGGCAAGGGTTCACCCGCCCCGTTCGTTCCTAATGAAAACAAAAGAAGATCGGAGTGGCGTCGCCTGGAGAAAGTTTTCGCGCTGGCACGGGTAAAGTAAACTCGCGGTAGGCAGTGCCGGGTAAAACTTAAATAAACTGGGTGGGTGAATAATTGTGAAAATTGTATATAAGTTCCACAAATTCCCACCTCTTGCCTTCTTACAGATAGTGGTTATAACTTTCGTAAGACTGGCTGCTTGCAGATTCTCCAACACAATCTTTCCCTATCGGCAAAGGGTCTTCTTATAATGCCCATTAAGATATTTAATAAACTACCAATGAGTATTAGGACCACTCAGGATTATACTTCCAGCGGACCCTAAACAAATTTTTATTAGAAAAACCTTTTTATACTCTGGATGAATACTTATCTTCCCATTTGTGATAGTCAATTATACAGGGTGAGTTTTTAGTACCGGCTCGGTCCATAACTCCACTACTGTCGAAGATAGCGAAAAAAGTTGTATATAAAAGTTGTAGCCACGGATATGCTGCTTGCTCAGAAAATATTTTCATTTATACAGGGTGATCCATAACTACGTGGTGATGCAAACATGCATTTTTTTAAATGAGACACCCTATACATTATTCTATATTCAAATTCTATTCATGATTTCCGTTCTTCCAATATAGGGTATTGTTACATTATACAAGGTATTTCAAAAGTTATGGCCATTTTTATATCCAAATCGCTGTCAAATGAACGTACTGTATATCAAAAAGTGATGAATCGAAAATCATATTTTTTACACGGGCTCGCAAATTTTGACAGTACCTAAGTGTGTAATATCTGTTGTTGCAACCGACAGCTGACTTCGATAAAAAAATACATTTGGAAATTTGACTGAGTACTGATGAATTGATACGCAGATATATAGAAAACGGTTACTTGGAGCGGACTTTACAAGGTATAGTTCATTTACGTAAAAGTGTTTAAAGACATAGTCGTCAAAATTTACACCAATATACCGCGCCGAAAAAATATACATCATTTTAAAGAGCCTTAATGTATACTCAACAAACAATCAGCTGTCTTACCCAAGGTCGGTTCCTTTGTGATGACGTGTTGCAAATATCTGACGTCAGCGACGCCATTTGGGGATATTTTCATTCGACCTGACAGGGGTGGAGTAGAAAAAAGTGTACAACAGGGGGAACGGCGTAAAGCATTCCCAGACCTTGAGCAAGACAGTTGATTGTTTGTTGAGCCATGGTATAGTACCAGGTGGCGCCCTCTACAAGTGGCATCGAACTAAAAACGGATTTGGGTTTCAAACCTTCGAAAAACTTACGAGTTTCTAATTTCCTGCCGTTACCTCGTCCTGTTGATGAATCATTAGGCAAAAACGAAATGACAACTACAACCTTGACACCCTGTATTTCGGTTATCAACTTTTGCATTAAGGTGAGTTTAGTTGAATCTCATTATTTTTATCTAAAGAATCTGCAGTTCTGCTGTGTACCATTAATAAGCGGACACCCGGTATATGTTTGGAAAGCTTTAAACTGGACGCTTTGTCACTCATGGAAATAATGTGAAAATACTCATCATACCTCTCAGAGACATACATATACTAGAGCAGATGAATTTTCGAGGATAGTCACGTGATTCCAGATGTTAGGGATGTTGGAATATTTATGAAATGGCAAAGATCTTTTTTTGACAATTTTGACATATCACATAACCTGTGCTGTTTTCTCAGAATCAGAGTATTCGTACCCTTTAGAATGCCAATGCATACAAATAAAGCATAATAGGTTATGTTAAGTTGTTAGCTGTCAAATGAAAAATATCTCTTGGCAGTCTTGACACAAAGGTCGCTAAAGTCTCAGTTTGATTTCCGAGCAAAACGATGACATCCATGGCCTCGGAAATGCAATGATGGAACACATATTTTTGTTGACAGTTTAATGTTGAGTGAATACTGAAACGCTACAGAGCAAATCGAGGTCTTTGATGGGATTTTTGGAACACTGATATTATTTAGAAACAAATATTTCTATGAAATTACCCCACTAATCTTATAAGCCCGTATTCACCATTTTTTGGATAACCGTCTGTTTACTAACAGTCAGTTAGTTAAGTATCGCATTCACCATGAATTTTCAGCTCCCAGTTACTTAACAAAGAGATAACGTGGTTTTTTATTTTTCTCATATTGTAAACACTGCGTAGTTTTATGTTCTGTGCTGCATAAAGGCTTTTGTGCTGCTACTTCTTGATTTTACATAACCTAATCATTTGTGTTTGTTTTTACGTTTTAGTTTTATTTTATAATCATATTACTCATACATCAGAAACGTACTAATTATAAACACGAAAAAGGGAGAACGCAAAAGATCCGCCAATTACTCTCTCTGGTAACTAAATATAAGCATATAGTTAAATAAATGAAAACTAGAAAACTAACGCGGTTTTCGATAAACCGAAAGCTGAGCGGAGAAAATCGCTGATGAATAGAATGTCAGTGAAACCCACCATTTTGATCTATCAATGTGAACATAACCTTTTTAGTAAGTGACAAATGACTAGATATTCGATATTCTTTTGTGTTTTGTGGGTCTTGTATTTCATAAACTGGCGAAAATCGGGTTGTTGAAATTAACAGAGCAGTTATCAGCTGGTTAGCGTTAACCTTAATTGGTGAACAACAAAAATATGGTTAATAAGCTAATAGCTAGTTTAGCAGATAGAGATTTAGCTGTGTTTGGTGAATGTACGTATTGAATCCACCGCATTTTCGAGTTATTAGAATCTTCGCACGCCGCTGTACTGATGTCCAAAGGCCAAGAGGAAGCAAGGGGGATAACTTAAAAGGAAGCGTTAAATTTTAGTACCGCGCTAGCGTTAATGAATAAGTTGTGATTTTTGCGCTCAGGCAAAGTTTTGATTTAGGTGAAAAGTAAAATGGTCGGACAGTATAGCTGAAACGGCGGTTGGAGAGCCAAAAGGAAATCTGAACTACATAGGATGATCTCAAAGTTGAAAACTTTCCATTTTATTAAAAAATACCATTAAAATAACAAACCTCATGTGCAATGAATTTAGAGATGTCTGTAAACACATCCTGTTGCTACTTTTAGTTACTTTTAGTATCCTGAAAAGATCCTTCAAACTATTCAAATCAATATATTAAAGATCCAAGCTATTTCTGTTGGTTTTTAATATCCAAAGGACGCTTTGATGTCTCTATGTTTAGCATGTTTAATATGTCTTAATCAAAGTGGTACCTTAACATACATAACCGTATCCAATAAGGATGATGAACATATTAATTAACGTCAACCTAAAATAAAAAGAATTCAGCTCTACGGACATCTACAGGGTGTCCACTTAGGGTGTAATTCTAAATACAAAAGTTATTTGGTTACTTAAGACGCATATCCTAAAAATATTTTGAAATATACGGGGGGTTGCGGGAAAGCAGGTTATTGATCAACTTTTTTTTATATGAAACCATAACCTTTTTTATAAAATTTTTCCAGTTTTCATCATCGATCTCGATATTTAACCCTGAAATATTTTTGGGAACGGTTGCGACGTTGCCAAGTTATAATTAATTTTCTATTAATTTCCAGATTTGCAAGGTCGCAAGTAATACGTCCACATTGATATATTCCTTTAACTTTTCTCAATAATATTAAACAGCGAGTTACTTGAATATCAAGTCAATATTATTTTGGATGTTAACAGCAATGTGCATCTACAGGGTGTTTTTGGCAGAATTTTAAATTACGGCAATTTGAAGATCATCTTACTTTGTTTTTTTAAATATAACACCCTGTATGTTTTATTTTAAATCGAAATATCTACTAATACCATATCTCGCCTTGTAATATTTTTTTTTTCGTGTTTAGTTATAAATTATTCCTCCAAATTTTCAAACAAATATCCCCGATTTTAATTTATTTTAAATAGAATCCTCTACCTATTTTCATAGCAATGAATTGTGCATGCCGAATTTAGTAAAATCTCACAATTTCAAATTTTGTTTCTGTTAATTACTGAGATACGGCAACACCGCTTTTTCAGTAAACAGTACCGGAACGCTTAAATATTTCCAAAACTGCCCCAGCTGGAGCGGTGAAATTCAATACTTGGCGGTTTTTGAACATATAGAATTCAAAAATGGTAACATCAGTGTTGTCAGATTTACCAATTTTACGTTAGATTTCATAAATGGGGCATTCCATTCAAAATTATGACGTAAAATTGGTAAATCTGACAACGCCGATGTTAGCATTTTTGAATTCTATATGTTCAAAAACCCCCAAGTATTGAATTTAACCTCTCCAGCTGTAGCAGTTTTGGAAAGATTTAAGCCTTCCGGTACTATTTACTGAAAAAGCGGTGTTGCCGTATCTCAGTAACTAATAGAAGCAAAATTTTGAAATTGTGAGATCTTACTAAATTCGTCATGCGCAATTCATTGCAATAAAAATAAGTAGAGGATTCTATTTAAAATAAATTAAAATCGGGGATACTTGTTTAAAACTTTGGAAAAAGAATTTATAACTTGGCAACGTCGCAAACGTGAAAAAAAATATTACAAGGCGAGATAGGGTATTAGTAGATATTTCGATTTAAAATAAAAAATACAGGGTGCTACATTTAAAAAACAATGTAATATGACCTTCAAGTTGCCGTAACTGAAAATTCTGCCAAAAACACCCTTTCATTATGGAATATTACACACGCTATTTGCTTACAGGTAGTATAGCCTGTTCAAAAGTAGTTTGATAATCGCTGTATACCTTAATGGGACTAGATAAATAAATAAAATTAACACAACACTTATTTAGTTTTTCTGACAAGCCATGTTATTTGGACCTCTTTATGTGTAACTTCTCACTCGGTAAACAAATGTTATATCCTTGAAACGTACTATATCTATGCCTAGAGGTAGCCTAGATTAATTTTATTGAGCATTGCATTGAATTTTGTATAGTTTTTGCGATCCTATGAATTCCGTTTTCATAGCTGAACCTTTCAATGGAATGAGACTACATATTGTAGGCTGAAGAAGCGACAGCCTTTTCTGCAAGTTTCTTTTGATGTCGTGCTTTCCGTATCTGACAGGCGTTTGCTGTACCACCTTTGCACAGTCCATTAAAAATATTGAAACACCTCATTTCGCTTTCCATTTTAAAGAAAAATCCGTCAAGTCGATCGCCTCGTTACTTTGCACACATGCAAAAAGTTGATATCTCTTTATCAGTCCCCAATCCGTCCAAATTGGAATATTTGTTGAACATATTGATGACTGATGATTTTATTTTTTTAATTTTTTACAAATATAATTAATGAGTTGATGAATAATGGAATATTTGTTATTGATTTAATTGACGTAGTAACCGTAACGTGAGGTTAGCGTTAACAAGTCTATGGTCTAAATCACAAAATCATAAATCAAACTGGAAGATTGACGTAAACAAAACTTAACTTGTATTTCTGTGTCACAGTACAACATGCTGTTTTGTGCTTTTGAGGTTGTCATTGATAGAGATGGGTTTAATAATATGTCTGTTCGCAGAGAGAATCACAAACCAGTCAGAGCCAATCAGTATTCGCCATTGCAGTTGCCAAACTATTTTTGACTAGCACTGGCCAATCAAATTGACGCTGACTAGTTTGTGATTGCTCTGCGAACTGCCCTATTGTCGATTATTGTACTATCTTGTGACGTCAGCAGCCATTTTCAGTCACGTGGAAAAATTTGAAAAAAAGCATAAATTATAATTACAAATTTATTCATCTGAACAGCATCAAGAGTGGGAGTTTTGTTATAGACGGCTTTTGAATACGTTTTTCTATCCCCTAAACATACCCTTGTCCAAAATTACAACCACTGCAAGTACCCTATTGCAATATTTAGGTGGGAAGTGTAATTTGCATTTCGAAAAAATGTTGTGCATGAAAGCTATGCATTCTGTCAATATGCATCAATGATCAGACCGCATACGCATTTATTCCAATCACATTTTCAGCAGGCATAAAACGAAAGACCATTCATTGGTCGACCATTAATTCGAATCAGTGTCATGATTGTCCATCTCTTTCTGTTGGCCGACTTTGCGGCGACGGCGATGTAGAGATGTGTGTTCCATGTGAAATGCGCTTTGACGCTCAAAAGTTGCCATTAGCATATAGCATAGTCACCGAATGCGTAGCGTGATGAGATTCAAATTAGGCGATTACGAAACATAGACATAACCATGGACGCCTTACCCAATAGACTGGGCAACTCATTCGCTCGTCTCTGTGGAACGACATAGAAACAGTCATTCATAAATTTTGGAAATATGACCGTCCCCAGCCTCTGAATCGTATGACGCGTGCTCAAGGTCAAACTATCTTTGATGGGCACTTTGCACACGTAACATCGCTTTTTCACCACGGTTTATAGTAATTATGCCAAAAATACACACCAAAACTACGAAGCAAGTCAATCTCATGACACTGACTCTAGTAGGGGAAGTCCGGGAGACTTGAACTACTTTTTTCTAAAATCATAATAATTTCGCTTAGGTGCAGGTTAGAGTTGAATGATTGATGTTATCGGTTTTATCCATTATTAGGGCATAAACCTGTACTATCACCAATTCCATAAAATGTTTTATAACCAATCAACAAATGGGTCAAGTCTCCCTACTATAAGGGATAGTTGAACCGGGCACCGGGGAGAGTTGACCATAATTATTTGGACAGGAAAATATATATTTTGAAGCTATGAGTCTCGAATTTATTCAATGGCAATATACAGGTGAATCAGTATAGCATGACATAACTTAAAATAAACAATTTCTTGGAGCATATATTATGAAGGAACCTAAAGACTTGTACCATATTCAATTGTACGGTATGAACTACATAGACACCTATCCATGATTTCTTCCGATTGGCAAACAAGACAGTACCGACGGCTATCTATTTCAAGATTTTCTCGAAAGTCTTTAACGCTAGAACTATCAGAATATGAAATATTCTCGTCTATTTATGTTTCGCTGCTATCATTACTTTGGACCTTTTTCCCTCTCCTGGCCTTATGAACAATATTTGTTACTTTGTTCTTTCTTATCGTTTTCTACCTAGCTTCCAGATTCTGTTTTGCCTCTCTGTTATCTTCAGTTACCTTTTAATTGTTGCTTTGCTCACCTTTGATTCAATTTTTTGATTATATTCCTGTACATCACTGGGGCGATGTTGTCTTTTTACTGGTTACCACACTTAGACATTCTTGTACAGTAATGTAACCCGGCTCGTCACAATTTCTATATATTTGTAAATAGTGAACGTTTTTCTTACTGAAGTTGGTGGAACGAGATAAGCTACTAGCTTCAGGAGGTCTTAAACTTTATATCAGAATTTCTTGGAAGGAAGCCAAGAAACCAGTCGTTTCCGGCAGTGTTGTTATATTTGCATTTGTCAGCTCTTTTTCGGAGACTTTTTTTCGCTTATATTTAGCTTCTGTAGGCTTATAATGGACTGACGTTATGTAAGATACAATGAATGAAAATATCAGAAAGGACACTGAGGGAGACTTGAACCACTGATCATCTCTCCCGCACCCGCCATGGTTCAAGTCTCCCGCTCGTGTACCTTTGCCATTAAATGTTTTACATAGAAGAACCCTTTCATCTGACACATAAGAAAACTACCTTAGGTTAAAGTAAAATTACCATTCTAAACATTAACACATAAATACATTACGTATCTCAGTAAAAATATGAGTAATCTCAAAATTTCTCAGATTAAAATAAATCGCTTCGTAGTTGGTTTTAGCTCGACGGAGACGAACGAGTCACTAATATAATAAAATGACCCCATACATGTGATTGGTCACCTAAAAGCTACCAATGACGATTTTGATACTGCTCTAACGCGAAATTTGAGTTGCATTTTACAAGCCGGTTCAACTCTCCCCCTTGGGCAAGTCTCTTGGTTTTCCCCTAATCATAAAATAAAGTTATCTGTATTAAGGCCCGGTCAAACAGAGAACGCGGCGTACGGCGTTCTCTAACAATACAATGGAACGTTGTAACGCGGCGTTCTAGAACGTTCTATTGTTTGAGAACGCCGTATGCCGCGTTCTCTGTTTGACCGGGCCTTTAGTATTGTTTTAAACATTTCTAAAATTATTTTTAACTCTTCAGTCCGATGTTCTTTAAAAGCACGTTCTTAGTTTTTGAAACTGTATTTATTTTAATTTTCTTAGTAGTTTTATCATTAAAGCGTGTTCTTTTAGTTTTTTAAACTACATCTATTTATACTCTTTGTAGTGAAGATGAACAATGGTTTTTCAACATCATCTCTTAATCAGCGGATACAACCGCTGGCTCCGAAGGGTTTGACGTCATCAAAATCGATTTTGCGACGTCAAACCCGACGTTGGAGGGTTCAATGTTCCGTCCGATCTCTTCATACAAAGAAGACTTACAAGCTCACAAATAAACAAGTAAACAAACAAACATGTAATTGAAGCTAATAAAAGCATGTTAAGAGAGAAGTTATAAACACTAGCATAATTAAGCATGTGAACAACTCAAAAATTGCAAACCATTAAAATTAAATTGTGGGCCCTGTCTTCAAATTCAAACTTAACGAGAGATAAATAGACACTGTGGAGGATCATTACGTTAGATAATCTATCAGATCGTAACATTTGCGCCCCCTAGCGGCCACTTGCGGAATTTGAAAATAATTTCCAGCGATTTCTCTTAGCCGAATTACCTAATACTATTTTTTGCTCGAAGTTATACGATTAACGGTTACCGAGATATTGCCGGCCTCCATTCTTATTAGGTCACCCTGTGCATAAGTACTCTTATATCGGTCGGCGGACGTACACTATTCTCTTCAACGATAAAGTTCGAATTCACCCCACGCACCGGTATCCATCACCTCGCGTGTTTTGAATTACTAGTGCCTATTTTCGTCTTATTGTTCGTCACACGCCCGAACTGGCAGGATCTCCATGTAACATGCTCACTTGCCGTTACACACTGCACACTGTATTATACTTGTTGTTTAGCGGAGCCCTTAATGAAACACTTCATGCTCAAAACTTGGTGTATATTGATCTCCCCTGTTACAAACTACAGATGTATCTTATATCTAACCCACATCCTATTAACATACTTAACACACTCACTCTGTTTATAGACAATCTTACCTAAACATATACAGGCCAACGATACGACAACGATGTCTTAAAATTGGAAACCTCTGCTTCAGCTGTCCAAACACTCTGACCATGACCATTTCTCTGGAATGGGTGAAATTGAATAATTGTTCACTTCTGTTTTGAGGGTTTTTGAATGGATAATAACCATGGTTTAATCCCATACCCACTGTCTCCGAGAAGGCAAAAATTACCTCGAAATCTGGCTATTGTTTCATATATTAAACTTCGTTTCCAAATTCTGGAATCATGGACCCTTCCCGGCCACTGAGCGTCCACACTTGTAATTACTGCACAACCACTCTCTCGTAACAAGCATGCGTTAGGGATACATCAAGAAACGTACGTAAGATTACTCTTAATTTTATTCAACTAAGCAGGAGTAAATACTGGAAAATTTCAAGTGTATCCTTATACTATCTGTAATTACTTGAAAATAGAAGAGTTTGCTTAACGTGATAAGTAGGCTCATTGATAACAAGCTATCACTGACGTTTTATTCAATGCATATCAAGTAAAGACTTATATCAGAGGAAGAATAAGCAAGTACTTGTTTTTATTCAATAGACCCATTGTAAACCCGTATGCGCACCTTGTCCTGTATTTTACAAATTTTGTTGAAGTATTTATACGTGTAACTACCTTAGAAATGAGGTTAGATCTATAAGTTTATGTTTCCAACTGCAAAACCAGAATTTTTAAGTATTTCGCCTAAAGAGTGCTCTAGCAGCGAGCCTCTGAGTTTTACATAGCGAGCTACCTCTACCAATGCCATTAGCCGAAGTAGGGGATAAATCAAGTCGACGAAAGCGAATCGTTTGTTACTTTCGAGCACTCCATTAAAACGCTGTTGAATATTCACGGATGGAGATGATGTGATTACGCAACAGTACAGAGTAAGAATAGTAGCATTTTTGACGTGAAAGGATAGGGACAAAGAAAGGGTTACAACTCATGCAAGCCGCAAAACTGATTTCTCATAGAACAACGACGTAAAGGCGTCGCCATGGTCAATGGCCGAAAGTATACAAAAGGTTTTCCAGCAACTGAGCTGAGACTAGACCAATATTTTTTTTACTTCTGTATCATCGGCAAGTCGAAAAGTGCGAAATGAGAAAGTTTTAAGAACTATTGGTCACGATCGCTTGCTTCTTCAACAGGTGAAAAGAAGGAAATTAGAATATCTAGGGCATATCCTTCGTGGTCCCAAATATGAATTGCTGCGTCTTATCTTGAACGGTAAGATAGAAGGTAAGAGGGGAATTGGACGTAAAAAGATGTCGTGGTTAAGGAATCTCCGTCATTGGACTGGACTGTCGGCAGATGAACTGCTTCACGCTGCTCAAGATAGACAACGATATCGAGAAATCGTAGAAATGGGAGTCGCTAACGCTTAAAATAAGCATGGCACTTGAAGAAGAAGATCATCGGCATCGATTGCTCTGGTCATTAGCCTCGTGTTCTGTGTAGGCTTTGTTACTGTTTCCCGGCGCCACCCTAAGAACAGTGAAGACGAGAATCGAACCCGGGACGTTCCGGTCACGAGCCTTCGACTCTAACCACTGGGCCAACCCACCCCCCTAGACCACTAGACCACTAGAAGAATGATTTAGAAACATCTCAAAAAATATGTCGGCCTCATATTGACAGTCTATTTTTTCTCGTTTTGATTTGAAATGATCATAACTTTGCGTGTATGTATTTCATTGAAATAAAAACATCATCTGTCCCTAATAATAGATGCTGCTTGGTGAATACAAAAGTAAGTGAGCATAAAAAACCGTTTCTTAGAAATATTAGACTCTTTTACCCAAAGAATCTGCAGTTCTGCTGTATACGGAATAAACAGTGGCAGTTATAACACCAAGGGCATCTAATATTATACTGATTTAAGAAACACATATCTTGTAGACATCATCTGCATTCAACATACCAATAACATTTGACAACGCTTTTTTCAATTATCTCGCAAAAATTCAGTATAACATCATGTAGAATAAACATATAAAAAATTCATTCAACTACCCCTGAAGCTATAATAATCCTAATACCAAGTAATGACATTCCAGTCAGTCTCGAAGAAGCCAAAAAACACTAGTCTGAGATTAAAAAAAATCTCTGAAATGACAAGTAGAATTTCTCCTCCAGATCTAACCTCCATTCAATAAGACAAGACATCTACTCGACAAGATCATCCGTCAAATAGAAGAGGTCAATGTCATCAATCACCTGACTAGTAACTGGTCACATAAATACTACGTATGTCCAGCGTAACCTATCCAAAGAAGAACAAAACAAACGCTCACCCTATGCTCCACACTTTAGTAGAATGAAAACACCTCACGCCAGTAAGAGAGCACTTCAACATCCCAGGATCCATCACGAGTAACCTAGAATCATTGGATGATTAAGTTCTATAAAATTCGTTAAGGCCATCAGCGCAACTCAGTTTATGTTCAATGTATGTTTATTCTATCGATGTTGTAACCTTTTACACAGAAAATTAGCTTTACTACAAATACAAATAATCAATGCTCAGTTAAGAAAACTAATTGTAAAAACTTAAGGACGCGCCTACAGGCTAGCTTGAAATTTGAGCATCACTATACAGAAATTGTCGACAAAGCACACAAAATACCGGTATTCGTCATCAGAAATACAAATTTTTTTAGCATAAATGCAACAATTCCGTTATATAATGCCTTGACTAGACCGATCCTGAGTATGAATAAGCACCTCAAGCAGAGATGAATATGAATCTTCTTTAAAAGGTACAAAAACAGTTCCTTAGATATCTATACTTAATTGGATTGGACGCGGTGGAACATCGCTTGGCCACCGTGTTCACCGGACTTGACCCCACTTGATTTTTTCTTGTCGGCTACAATGAAATAGAAAGTTTATGTCGACGTGCCAAGTACACGCGGGGAGCTTATTTGCTAAATTATTCAAGTCAGAAATGAATTACGGAATGACAAAGCGATGATCCGTCCCTCTACGCAATATAGAAGGCCAAATAAAGATTTTCAATTTTTTCGGTAAATCTGAAGATCTGAACGATCTGAAATTTTTGATTTTCGTCAAGTGATACTTCAACTCAAAATTGCGACTGGATTTGTAATCAACATCCTCAAGTCATCCAAAACACAAGGTTTCATCTTAATAGAAGGCCAAGTAAAGATTTTCAACTTTCTGGGTAAACCTGAAGATCTGAAAGATCTGAAATTTTTGGTTTTCGTCAAATGATACTGCAACTAAAAACTACGATTGGATTTGCAATCAACACCCTCAAATCATCCAAAACACGATGTTTTATCTTCATAGAAGGCCAAATAAAGATTTTCAATTTTCTGGGTAAACCTGAAGATCTGAAAGATCTAAAATTTTTGATTTTCGTCAAATGATACTGCAACTCAAAACTACGACCGGATTTGTAATCCACATCTTCAAATCATCCAAAACACAAGGTTTCATCTTAATAGAAGGCCAAATAAAGATTTTCAATTTTCTGGGTAAACCTAAGATCTGAAAGATCTGAAATTTTTGATTTTCGTCAAATGATACTGCAACTCAAAACTACGATTGGATTTGCAATCAACAGCCTCAGATCATCCAAAACACGATGTTTCATCTTCATAGAAGGCCAAATAAAGATTTACAATTTTCTGGGTGAACCTGAAGATCTGAAAGATCTTAAATTTTTGATTTTCGTCAAATGATACTGCAACTCAAAACTAGGACTGGATTTGCAATCAACATCCTCAAATCATCAAAAACACGATGTTTCATCTTCATAGAAGGCCAAATAAAGATTTTCAATTTTCTGGGTAAACCTGAAGATCTGAAAGATCTGAAATTTTTGATTTTCGTCAAATGATACCGCAACTCAAAACTACGACTGGATTTGTAATCAACATCCTCAAGTCATCCAACACACAAGGTTTCATCTTAATAGAAAGCCAAATCAAGATTTTCAATTTTCTGGGTAAACCTGAAGATCTGAGAGATCAGAAATTTTTGATTTTCGTCAAATGATACTGCATATCAAAACTACGATTGGATTTGCAATCAACATCCTCAAGTCATTCAAAACACGATGTTTCACCTTCATAGAAGGCCAAATAAAGATTTTAAATTTTCTGGGTAAACCTGAAGATCTGAAATTTTTGATTTTCGTCAAATGATACTTCAACTAAAAATTACGACTGGATTTGTAATCAACATCTTCAAATCATCCAAAACACAAGGTTTCATCTTAATAGAAGGCCAAATAAAGATTTTCAATTTTCTGGGTAAACCTAAGATCTGAAAGATCTGAAATTCTTGATTTTCGTCAAATGATACTGCAACTCAAAACTATGACTGGATTTGCAATCAACATCCTCAAATTAAGCAAAACACGATGTTTCATCTTAATAGAAGGCCAAATAAAGATTTTCAATTTTCTGGGTAAACCTGAAGATCTGAAAGATCTGAAATTTTTGATTTTCGCAAATGGCACTGCAACTCAAAACTACGACTCGTTTTGCAATAAACATCCTCAAATCATCAAACACACGACGATTCATCTTAATAGAAGCCCAAATAAGAGCAACATCATGACTGCAACACCAAGGAGGATATTTCGAGCAATGGCTGTAATATTTGTTTCCTTTTTTCTCAAAACAAATGTTGTGACCACTAAGTATTTTGTTTTATTGCCTTCTCAACTGCCAGATTGGACAATAAAGGTTCATATTCAACCCAACATAGGTCTTTAATTACTTTACTTAGGGCTAAGATGTATAGCTATCTTTTTAAGGAAACAACATGTATATCGCTTAGAAATAACAAAAATTTAGGTTAACAACGTAGATTATTTGAAAAAGCCAAAATTATAAAAATTACATAATTATTGTCTTTTAACAATTTTTTTGCCTTTTTGTGAAATGAAATTTGGAAAATGTTTACCACAAGTTTATGGTCTACGTGTTTCGCTATCGAATGTGACTTATTTTGTGTTTCTAGGATCTCTACTTGGGTAACTGTGGCTAAATCAGTTCAAGACTCATGCTTCGATAAAAAAAGCAAAATGGATGCCGCTTTATTATGGTGTGAGAAAAACGACTTACGGGCGGTGATTTGTCGATAAAAAATACTGTATTTCATCCCCCTAAAGGCTCTGACATCGATGACCGGACACAAATTGTATAAATATTTAAATTTTGTCTGAACTTGCAGGTAGAAAGTGTTTTTGATTAAACCAATAAAAAACTGTTGTCTTGGGTCGTACGGAGGACAAAAATTATACTTCGCTAACACCCACCCCGGCTGTCCCACAGTATATGAAAAAAATATATTCTGAGAAATCGGGTGTGAAAGTTCCTTCCTTATAACGATCACAATTAAGTTTATACTTATATTAATTTAAGTGAAATAAAAGGGTTAGTTTTAGTTATATTAGAGCTCTAATATGGATGGAATTGAAGAGTGCTGAGAAATAAGTTTTTAGGAAGAAATGCATATACTGTGTTTTGAAGTACATGCTGTGTTTTTACTATATCGCATTTATGCATTCATGGAAAGTTAATAACAGCATTAACACAGTAAAATACCACAATGTTTATTTTGAATGAACATTTATTGCCCAGGTAATCTCACAGGCAGTTACAAAACATATAATCTCTTTATAATAATTTTAATAATGGTGCTGAAAATTAAAACTGGTGTGTTAAAAAAAGTTTTTGATAAAATACATATTATGAAACAATAAGTTCTAATCTAAAAATTAACAAAAATTAAATTCTAACGCTGGCTAGCCTGATTTCTATTCTACTACTGCCTGGCTCCCCCCGTGTGGGGGCGGGTTAGAATATCTCCCATCGTATATTCTGCGTATTGTAAAAGGCGACTAAAAGGAACCGAACAACTGTTAGTATAAGCAGTAACCTCTTCTCAACCAACAGCTTTGGGTGGACGAGTTGACAAGTCAGGACACGCTCTTGTCCTTGGGGTGAGAAATTGTCCCTAAAAGCGGATGAACCAGTAGATACATCTGGTCAACGGCATGAGGATGCAGAAAGCAAATGGGAAACTACTGCATTAAAGATCTTTAAAATATCTCAAGAGAAACTCGTAAAACGGGTAACGTGAGAAACTATTGATAATATTAATGTCGGCAACACTCTAGCTCCAACTCAATGCATTTTACGAGTTTACAACATTTTACGAGTTAAGACATTGTGATTAAGATGATGATGATTCAGATTACACGATTGCTCAGTTTCAAGAAGATTTGGCCAAAACGCACGATGATTAATGTCTACCAAACTCTACTAAAACAAATGTCAAAACACATCATCTACAATGGCCCGGCCGTTAGAAAATGATGATACCTGATTGGTTGGTGCATTTACTGTGTTTTAATATCTAGCTGGCACGCAGATACTGTGTTTTGGAATTTTGATATTTCTTGTTTTTGTGCAGATACTGGGCTTTGTTAGTCAAAATCCCCGTTATTTCGGCATATATTGAAGTTTTGACTGTTTAACAGATGGATCATGGCCCAGTATGTACAAATTCATCAAAACCTCAATATATGAAAAAAATGCACCTGCTGTGTTTTTCTTTGGGACAGCCGAGCCGCAGTCTGTCATGTTCACTAGTTTAACTTTTATCAGACGTTGTCTGATTCGGATAGACATTAATCATAAAAAGAAAACTTCTCGACAAACATAATTTCCTTTTTTCCCTTTATCCAAAATCTTTTATCTGTTTTTGTCCGTACGTTGAAATACGGACTGCGACTAACTGCAGCAGGGGGACGGGCCTAATGTTTTCCTTTTCCAGGTCAACAGGTAAATATTTCACATCCCAGAATGTGAAGAGTTGTGTGTGTTATCGTTCTTTTATGGGAGATTCTCTATCAACTGCGGGTATAAAAAAAACTTGGCAAGTCGTTAATCACTCAGTTGCAAAGTTTGAGAAATTGCAGATTTGGATATATTTTTCCACTCCTCCTCTGCACTCTATTATGTATTGTATTTTCTTCAAAACTTTACAGCTTAACGTTATTATTGGTTCTAAATAGGATAACTTAACGGCTGTAACTAGAAGTTCTAGCTACTGTATACATGCATATGTGAAATAATATAATGTCTATAGAAGATAATTACCGACGTATCCAAGAATAGCAGCTTTTTTTGGGTATCTTACTTTTTAGATAATACGCCATAAAGATTTAAAAAAATGGAGTCAAGTTGATTGACTCAGTACTTCCCACACATAATAATGATACCATTTTATTGTTTTACATGAAGGTATAGTCTGAAATCGTCTTGCAACCAAATCATCGCCCACCCGCCCGTAAAAGAATATCCAATACAAAAAATCCCGTAAAATAGTTTCTTGCGCCTCCCTCCTTAGAAACTAGGACGCCACAGTTTTTATTCTTCATGCTTCAACTGAATGATGTGAAACGATCAGTAGCCTCTAAACCACCTAAAAGCGAAGTATGAGCTGTTTTTACGTTTTTAGTTTTTTAATTATTGTTGCGCCGCCACTGATATGATTTTTCAGACAGTGCCGCGTTTTCCACTCTCGCCGCGATAGTCAATTCTGTGTCGAAATTTCATTAAAATCAATTTAATAATTTTTGCTTTACGCAATATACATAGAACGAAATTAAGCAATACTCGTATATGCATACATCACAAAATTCCTTGGTTTCTGTAACAGGCAAGGCAATGGACGTGGACTTAAAAAAATACGCCGCTACGTATCTCTTCCATAGGTCAATGGATAAACTATTATGAATACAACAAATCTTCCAGTTTAACAACCCCCCACCCCCCAGCCGCTCTAATTTCACCCCCACCCAAAAAAAGGTAGAAAATGACCAGGAAACTCTAAAACGCCTAAAAAGAAGGTTTGAGCTGGTTTTATATTTTTAGTTTTTTTTATTATTGCTGCGCCGCCACTGACACGATTTTGTCAAAACATACCCGTTTTCCATCCTCGCCACGGTGGTAATACTGTATCAAAATTTCATTAAAATCAATTGAACAGTTTTCGCGTTACGCAATATTGAACGATTTAAAACAATACTGGTATGTATACATCACTAATTCTAAGTCCCTTGGTTTCTGGAATAGGCAAGGCCATGTTCGGATGGGCCTAAAATAGGGTATTATGCCGCTAGGTCTTTCTTTTACGGGTAATGGATAGCCTATTATGAATACAACACATTTTTGAGATTTACAACCCCCCATCCCCCAACCACCCCAATTTCACCCCCACCCAAAAAAAGTAGAAAATGATCAGGAATCAGGAAATGATTTTCAAAATTATAAGAACATTACCTACAACGACCCCACAGCATATCGCTGCCCAAATTTCATCATAATCCATGCAGCAGTTACTGAGACTACGAGGCTAGAGCTAATATGTTGTAAGAAATTTTCATAATCTTGCCTCATTATTCTAGTTGGTTTACATCTTTCTACTAAGTTAGTTGGTTTCTTCGATATTAACGGGCTTTTGTTTATTTTTCATGGCCTGTCAGGTTGCTTACACGCAGGAAAATCAAAAAACACCGATTTGACTGAAAATTTGAAATAAAATGAGAACCAAAAAAGATTGATATGGAGAATGCTACATCGTTAGAAAGGTAATCAAATTTCACATTTGACTCTTTAAACCAAAATAGGCATTCCTATTTGAAAAAATCAAGTTATCTGTGATTGAAGTTTTCTTAATTGATCTATTTGTTTCTCCAAGTACAAAAAGAATTCAAATTTAGTCGTCTGACCTAAGGTGACGCATTTCATGCTTAGTCGTTCCGCAAAGTCACGGCCTTCTAAGTTTTATAATCGCTGCGATATACAATTTTTTTCTGATACCTACTTATCCCAAAAATGGTGATTTGCACTACAACGGTTCGTTTAAAGTTCCATATACGATACATAAAGTCACACTAGAATTCACCAAGGAATCTAAATATGCAATAACATGCAGGGGGTTCCATTCAAAAAAATGTAAGTTTGATATGAATCATCCTGTATAAACGTCAAAACTTATTGTTATGAACTTTGGCACTCAGATGAGCCCAAAAAGTTTCGATAGGTCTTGCTTGAGGAAGATTGGGAGGGTTGTCGTTTTGTTGTACAAACGTTATTCCGTGTTGATCTAGCCAGTTTCTCGTACGCAAAGCATAATGACTTGAAGCCAGATCTGGCCAAAACATTATATTGTCATCAGCATGGTGGGTATTAATAAAATTGAGTAGTTTAGGGAAACATCTTTGAATATGGACTTCTGCGGTAACCGCTTCGGCCCTAACTTGTCCAACGTAAGGTTGTGAAATAGCCTTGACTGAGATAGCGCACAACACTAACGCTTTGTTTTCAAACTTTTCTTTTCGTTTAAATTTTACATTATCTGCACAGGCTTCAACGTCTCTTGTATAAAAACCATCATTACATCTGATTTCTGAGTTCTAACATGTGAAATACTTTTCATCGTCATTAATAATTTTTATGTCGGCAGCAAAATGAGTACGACGTAAATTGCGACAGCATTGAGGAATTCTTTCTAACTGATTTGGAGAATACATTGGACATTTTCTTCTTTTTCGGAATTATAAGTTATTTCTTTTCATTTCCCTATAGATTGTGCTATCACTAACGTGAAAAATGTGTCCAAGTTTTCGTGTTGAAGTTCCAACTAGATCTTCACTTCTGTTGACCACTCTTTGAACTGTAGCAGCATTCAGCGCTCTTGGATGTCCACATTTTGATAAATTTATACAAGGAATACCTTCTTCGCGTTCACGGATCACTCGATAAATTCTGGCAACAGAAATATTTTGATCGTGATATATTTTTTCCTTTTCAAGTCGTCCATCTAGACTGTAAATACTTTTCCGAATATCTAATTTGTACGACATTTTGACAACTTATATCCATAGACAAAACTTGTCGACTTTCTCGTATAATATATATAATATATGCTTATATTATAATCAAAATGGTTTTATTGTTACGTTTAGATGTTGACTGGTTACCATGGTAACGATTTCTGAATTGTTTCCTACAATGAAACTACCTCCCGAGTTTTGAAAAAAAATCTCAGAACTTTTGCAGCATACGTTATTCACTGACGCAAAATCTTCCAAGTGATTTGGCTCTACTGTTTGAAAAAATCACACTATATCTCCATAGAATAGTAAATCTATAGAGAATTTGTTGATAAATTTAATACCTCTTTAAAAACTATCTTCCCGTGATTCGCCAGCACCAAGCATACTTGATATCCTTGCTATTCACTGACTCAAATCTTCCAAGTGATTTGGCGCCACTTCTTGAAAAGAAAATCACACTAAATCTCCATTGAATAGTAACTCCATAGAGAATTTGTTGATAAACCTAATACCTCTTTTAAAGCGATCTTCCCGTGATTCGCCAGCCCCAAGCATACTTGATATCCTTGCTATTCGCTCATGCAGTTTCTTCCAAGTGATTTGGCGCCATCTCTCATCTGCGTAGGGTATCCAATTATTCTGCATGCCGATTTTGGATACAACGTCCGCATCTGGCCTGTGTAGAGCGAAACATTCCGGGAATATTTCGACACCAACGATACGTGTCCGAGATCAAACGTGGACGTATGTTCGGACACACAGACAGACTCACACATGCTGATGCACAGATAGAATCACGGATTGAGAGATGTATCTCGGTCCACCGGATCAGATATGTGTGCCATCGGCGCCGGTTTCAGGAAAGCCTCACATACAGGGTACCTAGTAGAATCTGGTCATCATTGTTGAGTGAATAGGAGAAGGCTAAGCAGTGTGCAGTAGCGTGAGCCCTTTTAAGGCCCCAACTCTTCAGTTATCCTGAGACGAGCACTGTTGTTTGTCTATTTTTTACGGATACCAACTTCTCGCGCTTTTGTTAGCTTCACCTGTATGTTTGTAAGTTTGTAACTCTCCCTTCGGTTGAGAGGTCGGACCGAACATTGAACGCTGTAGCGTTGCCGCCCAAATTATTTTGACGGCTTCAAATCCGTCGAACCAGCGGACGCATTCGCTGACTAAGTGATGGCGTAGACACCCTAAAGTTTACGAGGGTTGCTCTATATCTCCGTCAATCCACCATCAACTGACGGAGATAGAGAGCATCAGAATTTTCATGTCTACCAGACATGTGAGGCATGCGAGAGTAGGCGACAGAAAAGATCTGCCTGTGCATCATCTGGTACCCTAGGGTAACGGCAAACCCAAGAAAATCGCTGCTAAACAGCAGCAGTCTTCTTGGTGGAACGCCACGACGCGTTCGCTTGGCCTGACCAGAAGAGCGCGCTTCTATGCCAACTGCACATGAGAGTCGATAAACGAGGGTTGTTCTATATCTCTGTCAATCCATCAGTACGCAGACAGCTGTTTCGCGCACATTAGCGATCATCAGTGATTCGCCAGACGGAGACAGATAGCATCAGAATTTTCATGTCTACCAGACATGTAAAGTATGTGAGAGTAGGCGGCAGAAAAGATCTGCCTGTGCGTCATCTGGTACCCTAGGGTAACGGCAAACCCAAGAAAATCGCTGCTAAACAGCAGCAGTCTTCTTGGTGGAACGCCACGACGCGTTCGCTTGGCCTGACCAGAAGAGCGCGCTTCTATGCCAACTGCACATGAGAGTCGATAAACGAGGGTTGTTCTATATCTCTGTCAATCCATCAGTACGCAGACAGCTGTTTCGCGCACATTAGCGATCATCAGTGATTCGCCAGACGGAGATAGATAGCATCAGAATTTTCATGTCTACCAGACATGTAAAGTATGTGAGAGTAGGCGGCAGAAAAGATCTGCCTGTGTGCCATCTGGTACCCGGAGGTAACGGCAAACCAAAGAAAGTCACTGCTAAAACGCAGCAAACTTCCTGGCGGAACGCAAAGGCGCATGCGCTTCACCTAGCCAGATAGGCGCGCTTCTGTGCCAACTGTAAATGAGAGTCGATATACGAGGGTTGCTCTATATCACCGTCAATCCACCAGTACGCAGACAGCTGTTTCACGCTTATTAGCGATCATCAGTGCGCCAGGTCGACTGACGAAGATAGAGAGCATCAGAATTTTCATGTCTATCAGACACGTAAAGCCATTCCTTTATTATGCCTGCAAACATCAGACTAGAAAGTTAGTTAGTACCAGTATGATTATGATAAAAGCGTGGCCGCCTTGTGCCATATTATTCGGAAATCATACGCCCGACGCTTTCCTCGCAATAATACTAGTACTGATTTTTGTTAAATATTGTTTTAAGCTAATTTTAGAAATTATTTTAAACTTTTTAGTGCGAAGTTCTTTAAAGCGTGTTTTTTACATGATTAATGAAGCGTACTACTAGTACTTATTTATGTTAAATATTGTTTTAAGCTAATTTTAGAAATTATTTTAAACTTTTTAGTGCGAAGTTCTTTAAAGCGTGTTTTTTACATGATTATTGAAGCGTACTACTAGTACTTATTTTTGTTAAATATTGTTTTAAGCTAATTTTAGAAATTATTTTAAACTTTTTAGTGCGAAGTTCTTTAAAGCGTGTTTTTTACATGATTATTGAAGCGTACTACTAGTACCTTTTTTTGTTAAATATTGTTTTAAGCTAATTTTAGAAATTATTTTAAACTTTTTATTGCGAAGTTCTTTAAAGCGTGTTCTTTACACGATTAATGAGGCAGTGGTGAAGTAATTTGGCATATGAACAATTATTATTTACAAAATGTGACAAAGTTGCATCATCTGGCCTGCAATCTCCGGAGATTCAGTATAAACGAAGGACAGTGGCAGCATTTTTTTTTTGGTTTGGTCGTTGCCTGTTTATTGGACAATTTTTGAGTGAATTTTGGGTTCAAGTATGCATAAGTGAAAATAGACTAATCTAAACAATTTCACAAGATGGTGAAGTGCTGGGAGATTTCCTAGAGTCAATCTGGGCGTGATAAGTGCAGATCTTATCATTGGTAAGAATGTAAACATAACAACAACGTGGTCTTGCAAACACATATGGTAAACTCGCCTATTGTTGGCACCCTACCTGTCGTTGGCACTCTGTTCTATTTTCATAAAAAATAAGGCAGCGGTTAAATAAAGTGCTTTCAATATTTCTTCCTGTAAGACCAGCAACATCGCTTAATATTTTGCAGTAGCTTAATCGTGCCTATGTGATGTAGTATGTCTTTGAGGACAGAACTAAATGTTTTGCGGAGAGCGAATCAAAGTAAGTTATTACCGTTTTGTTAAGACGTACTACCGCAGCGTTGTTGGAATTAAACAAACATTCTATTTCCAATACCACATACCCTTGAAGTAATATCGTAGGTTCAATATTTATCAATGTTTACTTTGATAAAGTGTATATTTGTTTAAAAAATGAGGTGAGAATCACTGATCCCCCCTGTACTTACTAACTACTAGTACCTGGTAAAAATAAGCCTACCTAATGTCGGCACTTTCATAATTTTTGATTTTTTACCTACTCAGTTCTGTTCAAATGGGAGTAATTGATCGGAAACAGTGAGTGAAAACAATGAGAATAGTAGTTCTAATAGGCAAACAATATTTATATTCTGTCAGTTTGTTGCTTTCTATTGGCAGTAGTAAAACTAGCTACTCGCAACACTGAAATCGTTTTGTGAGCATTGTTTTAGAAAACTGCCTTTTTTGTCACACTTTTGGTAATTAGGAATAGTTAAATACAATCACAGCTGCTTCTATTCAATTTGAAAAATTCATTTTTTAAGGCTTTGTAGAAAATATTTAAGTACCAACTACCGGTAACTCATAAATGCCGGTTTTCCATTACTTGGCACACGACTAAGCCCATACAACTGAACGAAATGGTGTTCTAGAAACTATCATAGAATATGTCTTGAAGAACTCGTGTATCACCTAGCATGAATATAGTAAGTGGGACCAGATACAATAATAATTTCTTCAGAAAAATTGCAAATCTTTGTTTGCAATGAGCGTTAATTATTTGGTAGTTGTTGCTTCATTCAGCAATATTCTTCCCAGGAAGAAATGTGTATTATTTTTTGTGTATACAAGATTATTCAGGGAACAAAATATTTGGTTTGTGATAGATCCAATGTTGATACTATACAGAAATATTCCATCAGTGTGTACCTGCATAGGCAAGCTTAATACTTTTGTACCTACCTAGGCCTTATGGCACACCATAGTACCTTATATGGAAGAAACAACATATTAAAATGAGAAAGAAAGAAAATTAAATTTGACTTCAAACATTCACTTTGACAATAACATTGTCAATGTGAGACGAAATAACATAGAAAACGTTTAGTGTTTTAATGTAGTCGATGGAGTTTTCCGTTGCGTTCAGGAACTCAGTAAATCTTCCATTGAAGCATCTTAGAGGGCATTCCTCAGTGATGTGGCGGATGGTCTGCCGTGGATCTCCACAATCACATTGTGGATTGGGAACTGTACCCCATTTATGAAGAGTATCAGCACACACCCCATGGCCCGTTCTGATTCTATTCAACGTTGTCCATATTTTCCTCGGTAAGTCCATTCCGGGTGGCTTGGTGACTATGCATGGCATGTGTTGGATTTCGTATGGCGCATTATTTTCCCAGTGTGTTGTCCAGGCGCCAGCGATATCAAAGTTTTCTTGAAATAGGGAGTTGGCTTTTATTATTGGAGGGTGTCTGGAGCGTAATCTGTTTATTTCTATGTTATTTATGTCAAGATGGATCGGTAGAAGATGATTATTCTGGATTTTTTTGAATTCTCTGAGAAGAGCTGTTTCTCTTCGTACATATGAGGGTGGTATATGGCTGAGGACTGGAAGCCAGTATGTTGGTGTTGACTTCAATGTGCCCGAAATCATTCGCATTGTCTGGTTAAGCTGGACATCAACAAGTTTTTGCTGTTGAGCCACCGGGGCTGCGTATTCCGCTGCCGAGTAGACAAGTCCCAGAGCAGATGATCTTAAGACTGATGCAGAGGACCCCCATGTAGATCCACATAACTTTTGGATGATGTTATTTCTTGTTTTCACCTTTTCTGCTGTCTTTATGAGATGTTCTTTAAAGGATAGGGTTCTATCGAGAGTGACTCCGAGATACTTTGGGCTTCTGTTGTGTGTAAGCAGTCTGTTTTCGAAGTAGACATTAAGTCTTTTATTGGCCTGTGCATTATTTAGGTGAAAACAGCACACTTCGGTTTTCGTCGCATTTGGTTTTAACCTCCATTTGCGGAAATATTCTCCCAAGGCAGTTAGATCTGTTGTCAGCATTGCTTCTGTTTCTTGAAAGGTCCTGTGCCCTGCAGCAATTGCCCAATCATCCGCGTATCCAAACTTGCGACTGGCGGTTTCAGGTAAGTCCGCTATGTATAGGCTGAATAATAGAGGAGCCAAGACAGACCCCTGCGGTAAACCATTATTAAGCTTCATTTGGTCACTTCTCAAGTTTCCCATAATGACTCTGAAAGTTCTGTTGCTGGGCATGTTATTAACAAGATTTACTATTTTCATGCATGGTATGGCTTTAAGTAGTTCGTAGATTAGACCCTGCCTCCAGACGGTGTCGTACGCCATCGAAAGGTCTATGAAGGCTACCGATGTTTTTAGTTTCTTCTGGAATCCTGCTTCAATGTGTGACGTCAGCGACAGAATTTGATCTGTGCAGCTGCGGTTTGGCCTGAATCCGGCTTGTTCAATGGGTATTAGTTCGAATATTTTCTTGCTGATTCGGTTATATATTACACGTTCGAATAATTTATAAATGCAGCTCAAGAGTGCGATCGGTCGATAATTTTGTGGTTGGTCATTTGATTTCCCTTGTTTCAACACGGCAATAATCTTTGCTTGTTTGAGGGAGTGTGGAATTTCGCCAGTTTGTAGCATGTCTGAAAAGAATTGTGCCAGCCATTTTCTTGCGTATTTACCACAGTGAATTAGGAACTCTGGGTGAATATTATCAAACCCAGGGGCTTTTCCGGTCTTTATTTCAGATATTGCGGTTGTTATATCTTCTGAACTGAACTGGGCGGAAAACTGTGATGTGACCGGGCATGTTCGTTTTAATGTTCTTAAGTCCTGTTTCACTTTCACAGTGTGCCTACGTTCATTTGGTGCTCTAGAAGTAGACACAATATGACAGGCAATTCTGTTTGGGGCTAAAGGGGGATTTTCTTTAGTTGAGTGATTGCCACTCCCTAACTTCCTAAGTAGTGACCACGCCTTCCGGCTTGACTTACTGAAGTCCAACTTCTCCACGGTCTCCATCCATGTTTGTCGCCGAGCTGCATCTAAGCTGTGTAATAGTTCGTCAGCAATTTCTCTATCTTGACTTGCTGCGTAATCATCATAAAGCCTCTCGCAGTTCTCGTCCCATCCCGGGATATACTCTCTACGAAAACCTCTTGGAATTGTTTTCTTTGCTGCATTGATAACTGCACCTACAAATCTTTCATGATTGCCTTTTGTTGGCGGTATCCGTCCTAGGCATTTGTCCAGCCTTTCAGTAAACTCAGCCCAGTTTGCACGTTTGAAATTCCATCTTGGACGGGGAAAGGATGTTATAATTGGTATGTTGGCGCCTACTTCTATGATCACTGGTCGGTGTTGGCTATGTGGGAAATCTGAGAGTACCCTCCGTGATGTTGGTAAGGGTTGTTTATTTCCGTTTTCACTGACGAAACATAGGTCTGGGTTGTATTCTTGTCTCCAGGCTGCAGACCGGAAAGTTCCTCGATCCTTAGCATCGAATACCAAGTAGGTGTTGGATTCTTCGCACCAATTTATCAGGGCTTCGCCGTTTTCGTCACTTTCCCGATATCTCCAAAGCACATGGTGGCTGTTGAAATCTCCGATGTAGACACAAGGGTGGGGGTGCACATGAAGGACATGCAAAGGCCATGAGGCTGCTGGGGGCTTATAGACATTTACGATGGTCATTTCACCTATTCTTATGGTCACTTCATGGATGTTATTGCTTGTGGATAAAGAGCGTAAATAGGCATTCTCTATTTTATTTCGTACATAAGTTGCTACTCTATAAGTCCGATGGTAAGTGGCTCCCATTAAGTCATATCCATGTATTCTCCCTCTAGAAAGGAGTTGTTGCTCGTTTTCCGTATGAGTTTCCTGAATGGCAACAACGTCAACGTTGTTCTCAGAGAGAATCCTTTGATAATTGTTATTTATTATTATTAACCAACTGCTCAGTGCTTGGTCTACAGGTTTATTAATTTACACAACTGAATTGAAAAATCTTGGTTTATCAAATAAAACAGATATTTGTGAAACTTCTATATGAACAATATCAAAAGTAGTGACATATAGGTAGTTGAAAGCACCTGGATATGTTATCTAGCGATGAAATGAGTACCAATAACAGGCAAATAGTGAATGCCGACAACTGACCAACAGTGCCAATAACTGGAACTTTAGCAACATTTCATTTTGAACCGATTTCCATGTGAATAAGTCAATATTTCATATTTCTTACTATGTTTTGTGGAAGTTGAATGTTGAATGTATACAACTTCCATAGCTTTAATAACAGGTTTGATATATAAGCCTTTCAAGAGTACATCCAAATGTAAGAAACATCTTGAAGTGCCAATGACTGGGTAGTTTACCCTACATGCCTGATAGAGCATAGGCTTTGCTTCTTCTAACCTATTCGAATTCCTTATCTGGAACTGCGTAGAACAAAGATTGAGTCCTTCGTAATAGCATCACTCATTTCTGACATGTCGGATAATAGACGGAGACTCCTAAGTATAAGATAATAACTCTTCTCCTCGATCTTTATAATTCCGTAATGATCAAGTCGCCGCTGCTTCTGGCTCCTGGAATTCATTTTCCCGTTGAGGGCGATGGGGGGTTGGAGGGGGACGCGGGAAATATATGGCGGTAGTAACGCTTGACCGCACATCGCACGCATTAACATGACATATCGACAGTCGACGGTCGGGCGACGGCTTCTTCCGCCATGGCCATCCAGGATGCTGGCTGGCGGTGAAAAATCGACCACGGATCGCACGCAGAACGATATCAACACATACGGGGGCAGAGAGAAAGTATTGGGCGTCTTTTATAACAAATAAGGGCCTGTCCACATCTCCACGTCACGACGTAGTCAACGTAGAACCTAGGCCGCACAGTAAGACAGGCCGGCAGGCAGCTTGCGTGACGTCACAAACTTCGACCGACTTTTATATGTGTTTATATGGGGTGAGCGGTATTTTTATTATATCAGCTTGCCGTAAAACGATTTTTTGGCATATATAATTTACTTATCAGGAGTTCTGCTATATTGTGAAGTATAAAAGAAAATAAAGATACCTACCCAGTTCAGTTAAAATAAGGCATTTCCCATTCTGGTTCAAACTATTTTATTAAGCAGGTAATACAAAAAACTGCACTAATAGAAAAATAACTCTTTAGGTTTTGAAAAACAGGAACAAACATACAAATCAAATGGTAATACAAAATATTTCAGGTCATATAAGAATAACAATAACAGAAAAGTAACTCTTATTTATTAGAAAATATAGGAATAGACATATAAATCACAAAGTAATACGAACTTAAAACAAAAAATAAAAACATTTTCGGGCCATATAAAATAAATAAGAAACTATGAAATAAAAACGACTCTTCTGGTATTAAAAAATATAGGAACTTAGGAACAATCATATAAATCACGAAGGAATACAAAATATGATCAAAAATAAAAAAATATGTAGGTGATATGAATTAAAGTAAGAAACAACAATAACAGAAACATAAGTCTTTAGGTAACACAAAATATGGGAACAAACATATAAATCACAAAGTAATAGGGGAACCAAAGGATAAATAGTATTTTCGTTTTCGGAAGAACTAAGTACTGGGCAGCTTATCAGTTTTTCTTTTCTTATTAGATTTCACACAATTGTCATTGATGGCATTATTCTAGATTCTAGAAAGAGCTGGCTATCCTGCAGCCAGGAGAGTATAGCTTCATTTCATTAATGTGCTCTTATAAAACACGGTATCTGTGTTTGGCATGGGGTGCAGACTTTTTACCTGTAACTTTGCCTGCCCATTGAACGCAACGGTAGGATTAAAACCGGTGTATGTAACTGATAGATAATAATTGCAGGTGAAAAATATAACATTTCTGTTACTCTGCCTGTGCCTTTGGCACGACAATAAGAAACACTATATAGATTAGCCTTTCGCCAAACCAATTTTTTTAACCAGGCGCGTTTTCGCTATCTCAACATCTTCGGGGAAAGATAAGCCAACATGTTTTTCTAACAAAGGGCAATTTTTCGAACTCGATGTAAATACAGCTATGAGAAACAGCTTTCTTAGTCAAACTCTACATGAACTATTTGGAAGAAAATGGAAATCGAGGTTTTGTCCTATGATAAACAGCTTAGAATTAAACGTGTATATAAAATGAACAGAATGCACTACCAATCGCTTAAACAACTGCCACCAACCAAGAAAATGATCACGAAAGGTTTTTAAATAGAAAACAAGGCCATTGAAAATGTTGTCAAGATTAAAAATGTTGCCAGGGTTAGTGAACAGGAGACAGATATTGGAGAGGAGTTGGAAAACGTGGGTTTAAGAAAGCAGTACGAGATTCTACAACTTTTCTATCCGAAAAATAATGAGCTAAAGCACACCAATACTCACCAGTCCAAAATATACAAAGAGTCTTGAAATGGTTTTTAAAAATTTTAAGATTGAGAACTATATAAACGAATCAAAGTTATTAGGCAAGCCAAAGGACAAGATTGTCATTGATAATGGTACTATACCAGTACCATTATGAAACACTACCAAAAAATTTAACCGTAGGGGTACATGTTATAATCAATGGTATTGGTACCATCCTTTAAGTATCTGTAGCTCTTGAAATAATCACTTTAGACCCCAAGTATGCTGGTTTGTTGGAATTGCTTTATCGTGAGGAACACAAAAAGTCACAAACATACAGGGTGTCTCATTAAAATTTTGGAATCGGACGTCACGTGACCAGAAACAAATACCTCACTGGGTGACACAATAATAAGAAAAGATACTATATTTGCTCTAATTTAAACCCCCAAAATTATAATTCGCTACTACTGCCCAGTTCCGATATCTTGCTTGTCCTAATCGTCGTGGGACACCCTGTATATGAAATTAGCTGTAGGGCTAACTAGGGAATCATGTTAAGACATAGTAGAACAGAGAAGGCCATTGAAAATGTTGCCAAGATTGAAAATGTTAGCAACTGTTAGTGAACATGAGACAGATATTGGAGAGTTGTTGGGAAATGTAGTTTTAAGAAAGCAGTTCGCTATTCTACAACTTTTCCATCTGAAGAATAATGAGCTAAAGCACACCAATACCCACCGATCGAAAATAAATAAAGAGCCTTGAAGAGGTTTTTAAAAATTTTAAGATTGAGAACTATATATCAGTCTGCTCCGAAACAAAATGATCAGGCAAGCCAAAGGACAAGATTGTCAAGCTTGAAATATATGAAATTAGCTGTAGGGCAAACTAGGAAATCATGTTAAGGCATAGTAGAACAGAGAAGGCCATTGAAAATGTTGCCAAGATTGAAAATGTTAGCAAGTGTTAGTGAACATGAGACAGATATTGGAGAGGAGTTGGAAAAAGTGGTTTTAAGAGAGCAGTTCGCTATTCTACAACTTTTCCATCTGAAAAATAATGAGCTAGAGCACACCAATACTCACCGATCTAAAATATACAAAGAGTCTTGAAAAGGTCCTTAAAAATTTTAAGATTGAGAACTATATATCAGTCTGCTCCGAAACAAAATTATTAGGCAAGCGAAAGGACAAGATTGTCAAGCTTGAAATATATGAAATTAGCTGTAGGGCAAACTAAGAAATCATTTTAAGACACGATAGAACAGAGAAGCCTTGCGCAGCTATATAAGAAGTGTTCGAGAGTCCACATAAAAATTAGTATAGTAAACTTTGAGAATCTGTGCGAATATATTATGACAACATAGAAATATATAAGAAGTGTATTATTGTACTGAAAAGGAATAAATGTCCAACGGCAAACAGCTTGGTGTTTGCCTCAACAACTGAACATAGAGGTAGTAAACAACTAATTCTAATAGGCCGACATCTCTTCTTATGTTGTCATATTGACCACTAGATAGTAGATAAGTCAATCATAATTATTGACTATCGCCTTAATTGTATAGTATCCAGAAATATTCAATTCTACGTTAAAAAGACGGTATTTTGATGGTTCAGGAATGATTACAGCAAAATCAATAGATATGTTACCTCTACTGCGTTGCTGTACATTTCTCCATCATAAACACAAATTCTGAAGTCTTACATAAATTTTGAGGAGCCGGCAACGCCGATATAATTTTCATGCGACTTATTTACGGTAGAACCCCGACTATCAAACGTTTGTTTTGTTTGTGCGTCTTTTATGCTTGGCCAGTAAAATCGAATTTTCTATTTGTTGGTAACTGTAGTGAAGCTTTACGGACTTGCTGTGCTATATTCGAGTATAGTTTAGCAGTTTTTCGAGATGGGATTCAAAAAGTGCAGTGTTTGTAACATGGGTTGCATTGGAAGAATCTTCAGGTTAGTTTGGAGGCTGAAGTGTTAAAAGATGATGGCTTTGAGCACGCCATGCTGAAGTGGTTTGTTCACTATCTCTATGTTCAGTTGTTATTCTGAGGTGTTTGCTATACTCTCTTGAATTTTATGTGATTATCTGTCATGACGCTTTGACAGCTAAAATATGCTCTTAGCTAGAGCAACTTTCGGTTGGTCGAACAAATTGCGTATATAATGCGATACCTAGGAGCTTCAATTAAGTCTAAATCTTCAATTTGGGGAGCAGATAGACTATAAGATAAAAATTTTAAGATCAAGGAACCAAAATTCGCCCTCGTATAAGACACCGCCATCCAAGATGATAAAAATAGGGCTCAGAGATGAAATGAGCGATTTATATCTGGTGACGGAGATACAATTTGTTAAAGCGCCCTTCTATTATGCGTTTTGGAGGCAAAAAATTGGTGCGTTATTTAAATGGATAGGCTCTGGTGTCTATCGATCGAATATTTTTTTTTCGGTCGATTGACACCATCGTTGCCGCTGGGGTTAGCTGGAGGCTGAAAGTGCAAATGTAACGGCCGGGCCATAAATAAATGCGTAGATGTGACAGAATGGTGGAAACGCGTAGGCTGCGGAAAAAATGGTGTCGTATTTGGGAATTTTTGGGCGTAGTGGTTACATCCAACAAACTCGAATATGCTAGAAGTGTAGAAAAATTTTGTCCCTTTGATCATGGATGGTTTTACTCTGAATTTGTGATAAGGCAGGTATTGGACAACTGGAACGGCGGTATAACTATTCGCAGAAACAAAATATCTAACTTAAGATGTACTGGCGATACAACCCTTATTGCTGCTTCTCAGGAAAAACTAGTAGCTCTATTGAACGTTTTAGAACAACACAGTGCAGCATATGGTCTTGGTATTAACTACACAAGATCAAGGTTATTATCGTGGATAGAGAGCATGACAATCATCGAGAAATAAAGTCAATAGGTCGTTATGAAGTAGTTCAAAGTTTTGTGTACCTCGGTTCTTTGATCGACAATTCAGGTAGCTGTGAGAATGAGATTCGACCGCGCATTCAACAGGCACGGGTGGCCATGACAAAGCTTACTAAAATATGGCGTGACCATAACGTCACTAAAGCTACCAAAATGTCACTGGTTCAGTCTCTTGTGTTCTCCATATTTTTGTATGCCTCGGCAACTCGGACTGTTGAAAAGGCAGATCGAGCTCGCATTGATGCTTTTGAAATGTGGACGTGGAGGAGAATGCTGAGAATTCCTTATAACGTCCATCGAACTAATGTTTCCGTATCGAACGAGCTCGGTAATCCAAAGAGACTATCCTCCATTGCGTCGATGAGAATGCTTACATTCTTCGGACATATTCACAGAAGCGATAATATGGAGAAACTTGTAGTTCAGGGTCACGCCCCGAGTGGGCGGCGCCGTGGCCGTTCCCCTACACGCTGGGTGGATACGACGAAACAGTGGCTAGATATGAGTATCAAGAGCGCCACTGAACTGATCGTAAATCGCGAACGATGGCGAGCTACAGTTCACAACATGTCTGTTAAGACATTGTGACTATGATGATAATGACCATTGATGGTATGACAGGGTTATTCTAAATTGCTAAGCTGAAACGTCCTATGTGAATTTTGGAGAGTGTTGAGATATTAAAGGTTTAGTGTTTCCATGTGTATCATTCTCAAAAATCTAATTTCTGAAGAATCTCGCATTTTAAAAAATATGTACTACCTATGTCTTATATTCTTGAATGGTAACATATGACAAAGTTTATTTTTTCTTGCAAAATATCTATATTGTAAGAAAAAATAAACTTATACATACTTTTTAAAATGCGAGATTCTTCAGAAATTAGATTTTTCTTAGTTAGGACGTTCTGCCCTAGTAATCTGAAAAAATGGAAATACCCAGGATAGAAATACAATGTGAAATACGTTCAATTATATTATAATTTGAAATGAACATGTGAACAGTATCTAAAAATAAGCATGAAAAACAAAAATATACATTATTTGACAAAAATAATACTGTATATGGTTCGAGTTCGTTTACTCATCGAAACCGTCTTCGTATGCATCACTGACATTTTAATTGACTTTAGAGTTGATATGATTTCATTTTTTTTACTCTCATCTACCTCTCTGTTTCGTATTCTATCAGTACGCTTTCCAACACAACTTTTGATCGCTTTGTTGTTTATACGTTTTGTATTTAAAGTGAAAGATGTTCCTTGAGAAAATAGCCATTGATGAAAAAATCTAAAATCTTTGTTTGGCTTTGTTTTGCATAATTTGAGGGTGCGGCTTACAAATCTTATCGGAGTTTTGAGTTTCAATCTCGTATGACGAAAATAAAAAAAAAGATTTTCAGATTTACCTGAAAAAATGAAGTCAAGTTGATTGACTTAGTACTTCCCACACATTACGGTGATACCAGTTCATTATTTTCCCATAGCATGAAGATCTGAGATTTCTCAGGTCAATGGATAGCCTATTAATTATGAATACAACAAACTTTTGAGTTTTACAATCCCCACCACCCAACCACCCCAATAGAACGTAAGACGTATCGGTGTTAATTATAGTTCCATTTAAATGGGCAACACAATTTTACTTCAAAAGAGACATAAAAAGCTCAAAAGCGAAAACCATAATGTCCATTTGAATGGACGCTGGGTTTCAAGAGGCTATCTGACTATATACTGAGATGAAGTCTTCAGGGTGCTGATTTCAAATCCGGTCGCAGTTTTGAGTTCTAGTTTCGTTTCACGAAAATGAAAAATTTCAAATCTTCAGGTTTGCCTAAGAATCAAAAATATTTAGTTGGTCCTCTATTAAGATGAAATTTTGTACTTTAGATTAATAAAAGGTGCGAATTACAAATCTGGTTGCAGTTTTGAGTTCCAGTCTCGTTTGACATGAAATCAAAAATTTCAGATATTCAGGTTTGCCTCAAAAATCGAAAATCTTTATTTGGCTTTCTATTGATATAAAACCTCGTGCTTTTGATAATTTGAGAGTGAGAATTACAAATCAGATTCAAGTTTCAGTTTCGTTTTCCGAAAATCAAACATTTTAGATCTTCAGGTTTTTGTAAAAAACCTAAATCTTCAGTTGGCTTTCTATTGTAAAAACTCCAAAATCTTTAGTTGGCTGTCTTTTAAGATCAAACTTCGGGATTTGGATAATTTAGGGTGCTGATTACAAATCCGATCGAGATTTTGAATTTGAATCTCGTTTGACGAAAATCAAAATAAAAAAGTATACCTTTTTACGGAAAACTTTTAAATAATTTTCAGTTTTAAAAAAGTGAGGAAGCTTGTTGTAAATCTTCACTCCATTATACATAATCAGTCAAGATTTGGAGATGACTAATTTAAAATCATTTTTTGTCTGATATTACAAGCTTAAGTGACTTTGTTTTCAGTTAAGAAGTGAACAGGTAAAAATTACATCGCAAATTCATTGCGTATATATGGTAGTTAGGTAGTATTTTTCTGGTTGAATTTTTTTTCTTGTACGAAAAGCGACTGCAAATGTAAGAATAAAACAAACTGGAACACAAAACAGACACGATCACAAAGACTTATACATATTTAATTGGGCTTTTAACTAGGTACTTATTAATATCTTCAAACATTAAACAGCTTATTGGCAAGAAAAATCTCCCATAAAATAGTAGTTCTAAAGAAAAATATGCGTTACCGGGCACACTTAAAGTTTTATTGGCGAAAAGCTGCCTCGTTCTCTGCTATTTTGATTTCCAAGGAATCTGAGGTATATATGTATATTAAAACCGAGCATGCACTTTATTTTAACTAGGATCCTTGAATCCACAACGGGGTTTTATGAACCGTCTATTGCACAGGTTTACGATTATTTTCCTTTGTATCGAGCGCAGTTACTATCGCTATGCATTCCTTGAACGTAGTGTCCTGACAATTTTATATTCGGTGGAAGGTCCACAGATAGATGAGCTCTATGTGTTGAGCTCGAACAAGAAATGTATTTGTTGTGAGTTGGAAGTCTTCCAATGAATACTTCATAATTGTGCCACCAACCCCCTTACCCCCAGCAACCCTTACATAAAAATCTTGAATGAGACCACTATACTTGTTATACATCGTTTTGATTGAGATTTATTGACACATAAAACAGTGTAATCGGACTGAAGATTGATTCACAATGATGGAAGTTAATTAAAAATATGGTGATTATAAAAATGAAGTATATATTATTCTGGAACCTTTTTTACGATAATATTTCATGTACTGAAAATAATACTTCATTTTGATAATCACCATATTTTCTACTAACCTCCATAAGAGTGAATAAAGCTCCAATCCTATCACACTGGTGTATTTGTCAACAAATTCCTTAAGAAACTATATGTCACAAGTTTGGGTTGCTGGCGGTGAGGGGGTTGATGGCAGAATAATGACGTACTCGGTGGAAGAGTTCGTCCTCGAAATACAAATCGACGTATCACGGCGATTTTTATTCTTTTTAGTATAGTTTATTTGCAATTACATTTTCTATACAAATCAAATTAACAGGCTTTTGTCCATGGCAGGTATCACCCTGTATACGGCATTAACCCATAAACAACGAATTTTGCTGCGTTAGATCCTTTGCTCGCTTTTCTTGATTCTCTCTATCTGTCCACTTCCTGGAACACACTGTATATTTAGGCTACCGATGAAATTAAGGTGTAATCTTCGGTTAGTCTTAAGGTGCGTTTAGATTTAAGCACGCATGCACTGAGCGACCGCGAATGCTCTAGTGTAAACAGCTGTGCGCGCACGCTCGCTCTGAACCTTTCTGCGAATAGGCGCGAACGCCAGCCGGTTAGTGTCGGTCTCTGGTCCATGTTCAAAGGGATTCACGTACTCGATTTGAACGGGACTTCTGTTTGTGCACGCATACGTTGAAATACTTTTATTAAATGTTTTGTTGTGATAATGCATGGGGTTGCTTTTTTTGCTATATCATGGAATGGTCCAACGATATCATTATCATTGATCCACTAATACGAAAAGCTGCCCATTCTATGGGATGCAACGCATCCTCAGTACTATTCCAAAACAAAAAAATGACGCATTGCAAGAACTAGGTTAATACAAAGAATGTTGAACATCTAGACATCAATGAAGTACAGAAAAAGATGAAGGTTCTGGTCATCCTTGTGAAATTTTTGAACTGATTATAGCCTCTCTCCGATACTAGCATGTTTAGTAAATTATGTCGTTTTCCAAAAATTTTCGTTTGCCACCAACGACGACGTTTTCGACAGTTCTTCTTAATTAAACTGAAATCACAATGAATGCAGCCGCGGCTATTTTTTTGTCTTTTATCGCTGTTTTCTTGATGACAACTGCACCGTTCGCGAACAAATGGATCAACTCATTCGCCAGAAAAGGAATTTCAGTTTAAATAGTACCGGCGAGCATGAACGAATGCCGTGCGCGTATACTTAGTGCGTGCATGCTCAAATACAAACGCACCTTTACATCGCCGCTCAAAAGTGCACTATTGTTTAGGCGCAAGGCTATTTTCATACGGAACATAAGATCTTTATCATAGGCCATCATCAGCATACTGCTACTAATAAACAGGTTGCAATTTTTTGCGTAATTCGCAAACAAGCTAATAACTTTTTTCGTGCGCATTCTCCATATAGTGAGGGGGAAACTGCAAAAGTTCGGCAAATACTAGTCACTACAAGTTCACCTACTATATTTTCTCAAGTAATTTCAACTGACGTGAAACCAGGTGAGTTGTCAACGTGTTCCAATTGTCAACCTAGGGGGCGGCTCTTCACTCCTCCGCACCGTTCAAGCATATCCTTCTAGAAGCCGAGTTGGAATCTGAAATTTTTGTTGTGCCCCTGTCCAGTACTGAAAAGAGCTAGGATTGAGACTTTCGGATTCACCCAACTGAACCTTAAAGTCAGTTAAAGAAGTTTCACCCAACACGACCATTGCGTTCGTCAAAAGATGTGGATCGTACGGTGAAATCTAAATAGATGCCACTACAGCTCTAGGGGGGGAGGTGGACCAGTGCCGCCGTGGCCTCAAAAGCAAAAATAAAGGTTAACTTTTGGTATTTATATAAATATTATATGCTTCCGTAGAGCTCCAGGGAGGGGGCGTACGCCCCTTCGCCCCCCTCTAAATCAGCCACCGGTCACAGTGGAAGGAGGCTCACATTTAACATAACCTAACCTACCACTTGGCATATACCCTGTTACCCAATACTTTAAACTGTCAGCCGTGTCAACAGCGAACAGCTGTTCGGCTAGTGATAACTAGAAATACCACAGATTGAGTCTTGGCATATCAATTTTAAGCTTTGAAGGAAATCAGGGCTGTACTGAGTGCAAGTCCTGCTAATGACGAGTAACTGACACTTGGTGACGTTCTCGTCTATGGCTGAGATCTATGCTTATTATACATTTTCTCGGAAAATCCGGCGTTTCTTTCAGTATATCAGTATGGCTAGTCTGAATGATGATGACGATTATGCTTCGAATGAGGTAAGAATGAAGATAAAGGCGTTTTTGGCTTAATCATATACAAGCACTGAGTTCCTAACATTTCTTTTTACAGCAATTGAAGAAAAATAAAACGTTGAAGGGCAACTGCTATACAAATAGTAAGAAATGTATGGAGCTATTTCATAGAGTATACACAGGTTCGATTTCCTGAATTAGAACTGAATATTATTAGGGTACCAAATAAATAGCAGTTTAATTAGAAACATTTTTAACGCAAGCTGATCAGTTGAACTACCTATATTAATTTTACTCTATGTACTTACTTTATACTCTTTTCCAATTGAACGTTGTACGTTTCAACCAATAAATATCCCACTAGTGATACAAGCTATTCATTGAATCGTCCCTATTGCTGAATAGTATTTAATTAATAGTATTTTGATAGTCTAATAATTACAAATCAATAAAGTAATCTATTTTTTTTAACCAACCATTTTTGCTGCGAATTTATGGATTTCTGGATATTGAAGCAATTTCTTGTTTACAAAAATAGTAATTACTTTTTGGCAATGAGATATTCAGTAAGAATATTACTAATACGGTCCTCGTCGCAGTATTGCCAATCAACACAACTAGTAAAAAATTAAATTTGAGCTGACGCCTATCAAATAGAAGTCAAGCCAGGTTAAAGTATCAGGTAACAGAGTATAGCTATATATTATATACCTATAATTTGTGACCGTAAGGTGTTACATACTGCTTCCTATTGTAAAGATACGATTGAAAAAAATAACTAGCGAATCTGTTATGCCATTCTCAACTTAAAAGCAGGTTATGATTTATTTTTCAAATGTAATAAAATAGATCTGTAGCTGACGTCAGCTTGTGAATAGCAAATTCCGCTAAATGAATATCTTTCCCACTTTTAACTCACAGCTGCAACTGCATAGTGCTATCGCTTCGGTGGACGGGGTCGGATCAACCCGACTCTTGTCCTCATACTACGTAAACACATATACACAGAGTGGTGCTTTGGAACTCGGCCAGTTTCTCCTGTATGTAAATTTCCGCCGGCTTGGTTCATTTCATTTGAATTAGGCCATTTTCGGTATATTAGATGGGTCTAGTATATCTGAGCGTCTGCATGCAGTTGTGAACAGATGCAGGCTAGACAAAACTTGGTCGGGTCGATTGGGGCATATCCTTTGATGTGGTCTTATATCTGGCATCATCATCGTAGTCACAATGTCTTGATAGACATGTTGTGAACTCGCAAAATGCATTAAGTCGGAGCTGGAGTATTGTCGACACGAATATTATCAATAGTTTTGAGAACTGTACTCGCCATCGTTCGCGATTTACTGTCAGTTCAGTGGCGCTCTTGATACTCATATCCAGCAGCTGTTTCGTCGTATCCACCCAGCGTGTAGGGAAACGGCCACGGCGCCGCCCACTCGGGGCGCGACCCTAAACTACAAGTTTTTCCATATTACCGCTTCTGTTAATATGTCCGAAGAATGTAGGCATTCTCGTCGACACAATGGAGGGTAGTCTCTTTGGATTACCGAGCTCATTCAGTATAGAAACATTAGTTCGATGGGCGGTATAAGGAACTCTCAGCACTCTCCTCCCCGTCCACATTTCAAAAGCATCTATGCGAGCTCGATCTGCCTTTTTAACAGTTCAAGTTTCCCAGGCATACAAAAATATGGAGAACACAAGAGACTGAACCAGCGACGTTTTGGTAGCTTTAGTGATATTATACTGGCATACTCCATAGTATTCGTTACTTGTATACAATGCATCCTACAACAAAGTCGATATACTGAAGAACAAGGAAAGTTATCAATCAAAAATGCCTAAATTTGAGTTTCAATATTTTCTTAAATTTTCAAAGCAAAAATCCGCTTGATAAATAATCGTACATTGCAGTTGCACAAGTTTGTTGATGAATGTTCAGGAAGAACTAATTTAATCAGATCGCTTTTCTACATTCAGAAGTCCCAGAAGGGATCTATTCTGGGTCCAACTTTATTTGCACTCTTTATTTCTGATCTTCTATCTGTTGTGAAGTACTGAAGATATCATTATTATGCCGACGATGGTAAGGTTTATGATCCTTATGGTATAAGTGAAGTTAGCCAGGCAATAGATTAACCGGAGCCTAAATGGTATTGTTAATTTTTTTGATGATCGCTATTCGTAGCTAAACCTCTCCAAGTCGGTGGTCATGGATTTTATACCCCAGGTATACAGTTATAAATAGCTTTATGATCAAAAGTTAACTATAGTCGACATAATAAGAATAATGTGACTAGCATTATACAGAAGTTGTATTATAAATTGAGGTATTTGTTTAATTTTAAGCATGTAATTTCAACGGATTCGAAGTTAAAATTGATAAAGTCGTTAATAATACTATTTCTCAGTATGGAGATGTTTGAATGCATCTGAAATAAATCCCACCCATACATTCTCATGTTACACCAGACGAATTCCCCATCTTATTTGGTTGTGTCTCAAGACAATCAGGGTTTGAAAAAAATGTTGATTTTTTTCATGAAACTAGATAAAATTTCAAAAAGAATCACGTGACTATGACCGCGCTACGAATTGTGTTGTGACGTTACAATGTAAAGCTGCTTTATATCAGAACAAATCTCCCTCCTAGGGATTGTGATGGTGACTTTAAACATCTTGGGTTACAAGAACTATAGAAAACCATCTGTGCATACTTCACAAAATTCTTCAGATTTCAATACAACTCTGAGACATGCGACACGAACCGGCAAAACAATAGTCAAAATCTCAAACCAGATACCAGTTGAAAGCTTAACGATGCTCATTTACTTCTGTTCAAAGATCATGTGTATTTAGTGGTAAAAGTGGTATAAAATGGTTCATCGGTATTATATTTCAAAGAAGCATTCTCATAAACCTCAATATGGTGATCTTTCCTGTCACCGGTCAGCTGAAGAAGTGCATTTTATGTGTACTTCCTTGGCTACTTCAGCCGTACTTCAGTGCATTGTTTTTAAAAGAAAAAATAAAGTGAAGTTGATTGGCTCAGTACTTTCCGCACACTACGGTGATACCAGTTTATCATTCTCCCATAGCTTCCTTTCACAGGTGACACGTCTAAAAACGAAGTTTTACCTGTTTATATATTTTTAGTTTTTTTATTATTGCTGCGCCGCTACTGACACAATTCCTAAAATCCATAAACGTTTTCCATCCTTGCCACGGCAATAATACCACAGTATTGTCCCTTGGTTTCTGTAATAGGCAAGTCTTTCTTTCGCAGATAAGTGGATAGGCTATTATGAATTAAACACATTTTTCAGTTTTACGACCCCCCACCCCCCAACGACCCCAATTTCACTCCCAACCAGAAAAAAGTTGAAAATGATCAGGAACCCCTAAAGCGCTTAAGAAAAAAGTTTGGGAAATATTTAATTTTTTTCGTTTTTTGGTAATTACTCTGCCGCCCATGCACCGATTTTCAAAATTATAGAAACATTACCTACTACGACTCCACAGCATATCGCTGCCCAAATTTCATCACAATCCATGCAGACAGACCGACAGACAGACCGACGGAAATGAGTGACGTGGATTTTCGTTACCGTAGACATCATAAAACGCCCAAAAAGTGTATTATCTCAAAATCGAAAATATTCGCGATCACAATACTCCCACCTATCGGTATGGGAGGTAAAACCTGCTTTCATGAAAATTTTCTATATAGAATGTTTGTTAATTAGCTTAGTATATGCTACTGCAGCTGCATATTTTCATTGTTGCACAAACATTTTTATATAAATTGTTTTGCGAACTACTACTATTGGTAGTGGTATTAGAAATATCAGCATTCAATGCCTGGGTTTGGACGTTTGGAGAACTATGCGATCAAAAGGCATTAGATTGTGTTCCAGATATTTTGCACCTGATGCATTCATCATGAGGGCCAAACATGATAAAACTGAATTCAAGCAAACTTATATCACAACGCCAGGATAATTTTTGGAAACATTTTTATCACCCCGTACGTATAATTCGTGACCGGAATGTGGAATTATTCGGCAAATAAATCAAATCGCCTGCCGAAAACCCGCGAAAAAACATTTTCTGCATTCTGGCGAACGTAATGAAAGGCCTTACACACATACTTCATTATTTTTTTTCCTTCGCAGTCATAAATAATTTGGCGGACACGCGAGCCACTCCATGCCCAACATTAGCGTTATTAGGAATTCGCGGCCCTAATAAGGATTTATTATTTCACGGCTTTATCGAAATAATTCATAATTTTGCAGCGTGCGGGTAATTTCCAAAATTGCATACGTCAGTCCGCCGCGCCGCGCCGTACAGAGCTAACGCAGCGTCAATCTAGAGGGATGGAGACTTGATAGCCATGTGTTCGGTGTAATTTGTTTAATTATTCAGGCTACGGCTCTATCGTGATTACGGCAGGGGAATGGGGTATTTTCCAACTTGCTAATATTGCCTGTTTAATGGCTGAAATGGATTGCTTGTATCTAATTTGTATTTTTTTTTGGAAGTGGCACTGGGGGTTGTTCCCATTCGCCAGCCACGTTTATAATAGCCATATAGAATTTTCATAGTTTTATTTTTCCATCAAAGGTGAGGTTATGTTGGGAGATTAATAGATATCCAGAGGATACTAGTGATCCTTCTGTTTATGAATCAAAAGGTCAACAGAAGCTTTTGTTCTTTTTAACTATTTTATGATGCTGAGCGCAGTGGGACCTGGTTCACCTCAAGTCCCTCAATGAGACTTAACTGAAGGGCTAATATCTTATGCATAAAACCTAATCTAATCTAATTTGTAATGATGGCAGTGTTTGCACAATTTTTTTTTCTGCGCACGTGGAGTAAAGGTAGAGTTTGAAAATCATCCCTTTGAAAATAGCTCATTTAAATCTCTTAAATCTCCCGCCTAAAAAATCGAACAATCAAAAGTGACTTTTATGCCGGATGTCGATAGGATGTGACTATTTTAATTTGAATTATTGGTTGGGGGGTGGGGGGTTGTAAAGGATATAAACTTTATTTTAAGTTGATTTTCCCTATTTTTGTAGACTACAAATGTTATATTGCACAGATATTCCATTTTTTGCATTGTTATGTAATTAGCAGTTTACTCTGAGAATGTTTCGTAGTTACTTTTCACAATTTTACTCGTCATTCGGCAACACCCGTCTTTAACAGCCTGTCACTAGTGTCATGCATACATAACCTCCCCTGGTGTCACGACTATCACGGTATCTCATTTAACCAAGATAGATCATGAAATGATGTAAACAAACATTTGTTAATATCAATACGAAGCGGAGGTTATGTCTGTAGACGAAGAAAAGACGACAAGGTACAGTCACATTCTAAGGATAGCTCCACGAAAGACTTATTACGCTTAGATTTATTACGTCACAGCTTTGGCGCGAAATTTTATGTTTGAACTTTGCAGGTACTTTTAAGCCACTTCGCGTTCACAGAAAAAAGTAAAAATGCTAGTTACATGGTTTTTGGGGACGTAACATCAATACTCCGTCATAAAATTTTGTTCAGAATATACCCCATTGCATGCGTGCCGGTAAGCTAATATAAACATTTATGTATTTTAGACGTATTTGAATAAAAATTGCGTTATCTTCTTTTGAATGCAGCGTCCACCATTCCAACGTTTGAAACCTGCAAATCATGTTAAACTTTGCATTGCCAAATACACACTGCCAATTTGGATTTGGAGCCGGTTTTTCTACAGAAATAGCAACCAGTGAATGCGTTCAGCATATCTATGGTAATCTCGATAGCAGCATGATTATCGCTACCACCTTTTTTCGGTTTAAGTAGAGTATTCGATATAGTGACCTGCAAATTAGTTTCTGCTAAGCTTTCATAGTAGGTACTGAAATACATGGCCGACTTCGTCTTTGGAAAAAAACGTTTTTTTTTTGTCAAAACTGGTGAGGCAAGATTTAACAAATTAAACGCTGACCACGGTATACCACAAGGTAGTGCCTTAGGACCATTACTTTTCTTATTATTCATAAATGAGTTTCTACAATATATCAGCGGAGGAACACCATTCTTATGTGCTGGCGAGCAGACTATTTGGAAACATTAGAGGATAAAATCCAAGTTATTATTAAGGAATTTGTCAACTGATCGTTTAATTGTTACTGTTAATATCAATAAGACCGTTACTATGAAATTCCACACTAACCTCAAACCTCCAACTAATATTAATTTCAACTTTAGTGGAGCTCTGATAAAGTCATCCACTATATCCAAATTTTTAGGAATCTATCTGGACTGACATCTGTCGTGGGATGACCATATAAATGGTGGGGTTCAGCAGAGCATATTTGATTTTTTTTATATCGCCAGCCTCCCGCAAGGACTGAAAGCCTATGGCGCCGGAGAAGCGTTGCGAGAGGATAAGTATCGGTGCACCTTAGATTTGAAACGCTGCAGGTTCTAGCCATTGGGGAACAAATTCCCAGGCATTCCCACACATGGTGGCAAAACTTCAAAGATGGTCGTCTTTGTGCCTCGTAGAGCAGCAATAATTGCTCTGCTGTATACAGCTTCTTACAGCAGAACAAAACTCCAAGCTCCTGGGATGCCGTTTTAACAATACTGACGACGTGGTAAGCCAACGTGAGACTTCTTTATCAGTGTTGCTGCCTGAGTTTTCTGTGCGTTAAATTGTAATGTATTTACTAATCACCACTCGCCAATTGCTTTGATATCTAGGTTGATCTGTGAGGCATGTTGCTGTCGCCGACGTACCGCCTCCTGAGATGACAGTGGCTTGCCTAGTTCCATGTACGATATTAATATACTGTCATCTGCGAAGCTGTAGATTGGATTGGATGTTATTTCCAGCAGCTTGTCGATGTAAAGCAGAAACAGCGCAGACGATAGGACAGATCCCTGAGGAACACCGGCGTTTATTGAAAATACGTCTGATGAACAGCCTTCGACCACAACAAACAGAGATCGGTCGTTCAGGAAGATATTCAGCCACTGGCCACAGCTTCGATTTACTTAAGCATTTTCTGGACACAGAGGGGTTGGTTAATGTTTATTATGCTGTTGTCTATTCAGCAATCTCTTACTGTGCCGCTTGGTAAGGGCAGGCTGAAGACGTTAAGCACATTTTTATCCTACAAAGGCCCAGTTTCACAAACAATGGTAACCTCTGGTAGTCACTTAACGGACAGATGTAAGTTAACCAACAGTTATTGGAGTGCTCTGTTTGACAGAGAAAACCAATAACCATTGGTTTAACCAAACTTATTTATCTTTAAGGTGGCACATTGGATGGGTCTCAGAGTACTACCATAAATCTGTTCCATGAATACAACCACATAACCCATACTTTATCCTTGAGTCAACTTAACTCCGATTACTAAATTTTTGTCGCTATGTACTAGCTTTTTTCAACCACTGCGCTGGTAAACTAATGTTCATGAAACTAGGCCTAAAAGGAATAATATGATTTGTCTTCAAATTTCTTATAAGCCCTCTTGTAGAGAACTATTCAAGTGACATGGCATTTTGAAAGTTACATCAATATAGTTACATACTAAAAACTTGGTAGAATTTTTTCGAAACAAACCCAAGGCAAAGAAACACTCTGATGAACATCAGTACAATACTCGTAATAAAGAATGTTTTGTCACAAATAAATTTTATCAGACATATTACAAAAATGGAGTCAAGCTGATTGACTCAGTACTTCCCACACATAATAATTATTTCATTTTATTGTTTTCCTATTGCATGAAGCTATAGTCTGAAATCCCCTTGCAACCAAATCACCGCCCACCCTCCCGCAAAAAACATCCAACACAAAAACCCTCGCAAATAGCTTCTTGTGCCTCCCTCCTTAGAAACTAGGACGCCACAGTTTTCATTCTGCATGCTTCAACTGAACGATGCAAAACGATCAAGAGCCTCTAAACCGTCTAAAAGTGAAGTATGAGCCGTTTTTATATTTTTAGTTTCTTAATTATTGTTGCGCCGGCACTGACACGGTTTTTCAGATACTAGCGCATTTTTCACTCTCGCTGCGATAGTCAACGCTGTGTCGAAATTTCATTAAAATCAATTTAATGTTATTTGCTTTACGCAATGTACATAGAACGAAATTAAGCAATATTCGTATATGTATACATCACAAAACTCTAAGTCCCTTGGTTTCTGTAATAGGCAAGGAAATGTGCACATAGACTTAAAAAATACGCCGGTACGTATTTATTTATTTATTTATTTATTTATTTATTTAATACACCACCAACAGTGTTAACCAATTACTGGTGGGCAAATACAGAAAAAATACAAATAATAGCATAGTAACAATAACAAACACTAATTAGTAGATAACATTTTACACAATTGCTTAATATTAGACAAGTTGGTATTGAATATGTCCAAACTGACCTGGATACTGTTATAGCAAGAACACATTGAATAAAGAGGTGAGTGCAAGATTATGTTAGTTCGCGGGGTAGGGAGGTAGAATGTGAGCGTATTTCTAGTAAAAAATTTCGGAGCGTTAAATTTTATCAGCGATGTGAAGCAGGGGCAATCGTGCATATTATGAAGGGCCTTGTAGAGAAAGATCAGCGAATGAGTTTTCCTTCTATTCTCAAGACTGACGAAATCATGTTTCAATAGCAGTTCTTCCTGGGGGGTCCCCTTAGGTGGGTATGTACCATCCACTTTGTATGATAAGAACTTAAGGAATTTTCGTTGCACCTTCTCCAAAGATTCACACGTGGTTACATAACAGGGATTCCAAATTATCCTTGCGTATTCTAATTTAGATAGAATGAACGAATTATAAAGCATGATCATCGCCTTCTTGTCACTACACTCCTTAGAATTCCTTATAACAAAACCCAGTGTTTTGTTAACAGATAGTATTAGGTGCTCTATATGTGGATTGAAGCTAAGCGATGTGTCGAAGATCACACCTAGGTCTTTAAATTCCCTAACTTTTTCTAAAGGATGGCTCTCAATTTTATACTGAAACTGAATAACGTCTTGCTTTCTTGTAAATGACATAGCCTTTCATTTGCTGTGATTAATTGGCAGATTATTTCTATTGCACCACTCAGTTATCTTGACTAGATTACCCTGCAGTCGAGCACAGTCGGCGTCATTCTTGATGCTGCAATAAATTTTTAAGTCATCTGCGTATAGCAGATGTCTGCAGTCGATGCTATTTACAATATCATTAATAAAAACAATAAAAAGTAAAGGACCTAGGCATGAACCCTGGGGTACACCAGACGTTGGGAATATTTCTACAGATTTAGCTCCTTGAAGTTCCACGTATTGCTTTCTGTCTGCTAGATATGACTTAAAAAATACTAATAAGCTAGGTGAAAGTCCAAAATTCTCTAGTTTCAATAATAACAGGCTGTGATCAAGCTTATCGAAGGCTTTACTAAAATCTGTGTAAATCACATCCACCTGACCACCGGTATCTAACACTTCAGAAATGAATTGAGTTACGCAAACTAAGTTAGTTGTTGTTGATCGACCCTTTAAAAAACCATGCTGAGATGTAGTTATACTAGAATGTATATTATAGTATAGGAAATTATGAAGCAGAGTTTCTAACGCTTTTGAAAAGTTACATACTAGGGTGATAGGTCTATAATTTTCAGCAAGTTGTCTATCGCCTTTTTTAAAAATAGGGCGCACCTTAGACTCACGCCAGAGAATTGGTAACGTGTTAGTTCTTATGCACAAGTTATATATTCTTGTTAAAGGACGGGAGAAGACGGTAGCACAATCACGAATTAAGAATGATGGGATGCCATCAGGGCCGCAAGTAAACTTATTTTTCATTCTCTTTAAAACCTTGAGTACTTCCTCTTCGGTGAAACTGTGAAGTATTATACTGTTGTGTGAATACGATGTAATGGCGTCAGTTGTTTTCGATTGAGTATTATACGCGGATTGAAAGAATTGCGCAAAAGCATTGGCTATTTCCCCTGGCGTATCGTAATCCCTGTCGTTATATTTTAAATGGTTGATGATGGCATTTTCTCCCTTTTTGCTATTGACAAATGACCACAATTTATTAGGATTATGGCTTATGCTACTTTGAATATCGGTTAGATATTTTTGATACGCGTTGTGCTCATCTCTTTTAATTTTGGCCCTTAAAACTTTAAATTCGTTATAAGTAGCTGGATTCATAAATTTTTTATACTTTTTATGTAGCGATCTTTTTTTCTTAATATCTTTAATAATCTCAGCATTAAACCAAACTGGAAACTTTCGATGTCTTTGACTTGTCTTGGGGATACACATATTAAAAATAGAATGTAAAGTACTGTAGAATAAGGCAATAGCCACGTTCGCATCTGTCTCTTCATCGAGGAATGACCAATTTACTAAGCTTAGTTGCTCATATAATATTCGAAAATCCGCTTTTCTAAAATTGTAGTATGTCTTGGCTTGTTTGGTGGCATTTTTGTTGCGGAGGTTCCTACTAATTGTAATGGAGAGAGGAGGGTGGTGAAGATCTTCAGCGAGTAAGTTCTCACAAGACCTGACTACGTTACATTGTTTATTTGACAAGACTAAGTCTAATAACCTATCATTCACGTTGCGTATATGGTTGAATTGATGAAGATCAAAAAAGCTCATAAAAGAATGTATGAAAATCTGCTTATGCGAGTGCTTGTGACGGTTCCAAAAAGATAATCAAGCGATTCTAGATGTTCAAAGAGTCGCTCATAGCAAGCAATGTTAGTATCAGGTGGTATGTATATTACAAAGAGATAGATCACTTCGTGCCTGAAATTAAGCTTAACGTCAACTATATCTACACTTGGAATATCATCTCTAATAAAGCCAATGTCAAGCTCAGATGCAATATAACAATCCCGAATTCCAATTAAAACGCCGCCACCTCTACTACATCCAAGAGAGGAGAAATTTCTATCAGCCCTGAATACAACGTATTTGTCCGTGAACAATTCCGAATTAAGCACACTAGCCTGCAACCATGTCTCAGAACAGCAGACGACATCATAGTCCGATATGGTTAGGTTAACAAGGAATTCCTTACATTTGGAGTTCAGCCCTCGGACGTTCTGATAGTAGACAAGGAGGCGATTATCAGGCAAAGTGGAAACGACTTCACTATAGCGACTACTCTCCCCAATGTGCGAGTCGAGGTAATTGAGTTCACTGGGAATATCCAAATCAGGAGAAAAGTAGCCTCGTCTTGAACTCTTCAACTCTTTGCAAATAACAGGGACACTTAGAATCCCAAGCCGCGTGTGAAACATCGTAATCAGAGCTTTTTTCAACATTATTTTTAGCAGAATTATTACATTTAAGAGTGATAGCTTTACAGTTTTTCACTAAATGACCCTCTCCACACCTAGGACAATGAAGTTGATTCTTACACTGGTTTGAATGATGAGAGAACCCGTTGCAATTGAAGCACCGCTTGATAGCAATATCATCATAAACGTCACAGACATCATACCCCACGAATAACTTACCCTTGCCGACCGACATAATCTTGCTATAAGTATCATAATCTAGTTGAAGCGCAGCTTGAAAAATATCATCCTTTTTTTTAATTGGTTTGATACTTATTACCTTGCACTGAAAGTTCTCACTAACTACTTCCTTGTTCTGCAATTTGATAAAGTTGACAATACTTTCCTCGGAGAGATTTTCGGTCATGCCCGAAATGCGCACCCTGGGATTGAAGCTGGATACCTCCTTGATATCATACTTCTCAGCAAGCTTCTCCACAGCTATCTTCTTGAGCCTAAGACTGTCATCATCAGAACTGCAGCCGATCAAGATGCCTCCATTTTTCACATTTTTCACACCAGATATCTGTAGGTTCTCTGACACAATGTTGACGTGATGTAGCATGTCAGCTTTGGTTGCTTGTATCTTTTGGTTTGCATCTTTCGGTTTTATAATAACGGCATATTTCTTCCATAGGTCAATGGACAAACTATTATGAGTACAACAAACCTGTCAGTTTTTCAACCCCCCACCCCCTAACCATCCCACTTTCACCCCCCCCAAAACAACGTAGAAAATGATCAGGAACCCCTAAAACGCCTAAAAACGAGGTTTGAGCTGTTTTTATATTTTTAGTTCTTTTATTATTGCTGCGCCGCCACTAAACGATTTTTCCAAAATATACACGTTTTCCATCCTCGCTGCGGTAGTAATACTGTGCCTAAACTTCGTTAAAATCATTTGAATAATTTTCGTGTTACGCAGTATAGAACGATCAAAAACAATACTCGTATGTCTGTATACATCACAAAGTCCCTTGGTTTCTATAATGAGCAAGGCAATGTTCGAATGGACCTAAAAAAGTGTATTATGCCGCTAGGCTTTTCATACACAGGTCAATGGACAGCCCATTATGAATACAACAAATTTTTCAATTTTCCAACCCCCCACCCCCCAACCACCCCAAATTCACCCCTACCAAATAAAAGTAGACAATGATCAGGGACCCCTAAAACGCCTAAAAACACAGTTTGAGGCGTTTTTATTTTTTTTTGTTTTTTATTATTGCTGCGCCGCCACTGACACGATTTTTCCAAAACATACGCGTTTTCCATCCTCGCCGCGGTAGTAATACTGTGACAAAGTTTCATTAAAATCCATTCTATAACTTTTACAATACTCAATACAGAACGACCTAAAGCAATATTCCTATGTATCTATCAGAAAATTCTAAGTCCCTTGGTTTCTGGAATAGGCAAGGCAACGTTCGGATGGGCCTAAAAAGGGTATCATGCCGCTAGGTCTTTCTTTTATAGGTCAAAGGATAGCCTATTATGAGTACAACACATTTTTGAGATTTACAACCCCCCACCCCCCAACTACCCCAATTCCACCCCCCACAAAAAAAGTAGAAAATGATCAGGAATCTCTAAAACGCCTAAAAACGAAGTTTGAGCTGTTTTCATATTTTTAGTTTTTTCAATATTGCTGCGCCGCCACTGAGACGATTTTTAAAAATCACACGCGTTTTCCATCCTCGCCAAGGTAGTAACGCTGTGCCGAAATTTCATTAACATCAATTCAGTAATTTCAACATTATAAAAACGAAGTTTGAGGAATATTTAATTTTTTTGTTTTTTCCTAATTACTCCGCCGCCCATGCACCGATTTTCAAAATTTAAGAACATTACCTACCACGACCCCCCAGCATATCGCTGCCCAAATTTCATCACAATCCAAGCAGCGGTTACTGAGATTACGATGTTAGAAGAACGCTCACAGACAGACAGACCGACTGACAGACAGACAGACAGACAGACCGACGGAAATGAGTGACATGGATTTTCGTTATGTAGACATCATAAAACGCCCAAAAAGCGTGTTATCTCAAAATCGAAAATTTTCGCGATCACAATACTCCCCTGACCTATCGGTGTGGGAAGTAAAAATCGACAGCCTACGCTGGATGCTTTCTCAAGACCACATTTGATGGAAGATGTCGCACTCTGTGCATATCTGTAATGGAATCATGGTGTTGAAATTAGAGTTTTGTCATCAGCATACAGTATATGTTTGCTGATTGTATTATTAGTAAGGTATTTTGATGAGTCGTTTATATGTAACAGAAATGCTTTTCCATACCGTAATCCAAAAGTCTATATGCATACACGGCAATCCACTGTATAGCATGTATTGTGTCAGATAGTGCAGCCATGTTGGAATATATTTCCCTAAAGAGATTACTGCGAAACGCATCCAGATTCTGCCAACTGATTTGATTTGAATCGGACCGTTTTCAGTATATTATAGAACGAATGGGCGTCTGCGTATTTGCATAGTATGAGTAAAGTACAGCAAGTTGGTCAGAAACGTTTAAGTTGGGTCCATTTGCTTTTGTGGATAGTATTTTCATGGAAGCTTGTGAAAATTCTTCTAGGAAAACAAAGTATGTCTCTGTCGTAGGTAAATAGTTCTGTTTGTTTGGAGAATTTTTAACTTATTAGACGAGAATGTACTCAATTTCAAACTCAGTCGACAAAGGAAATGGAAGCAGTGCAATTGCTGCGTTGTTAAGTAAACATTTTCCTCTACATTTCCTTTTATCGTGAACGAAATTAAGTACAGAAAATGATACAAAATTAACCGTGAAATGTAAACAATGCATGGAGTTTGGAGGAAAACAGATTTTTATGTTTTCTAGCAATATATTTGCCGTTATCGTGCGAGGTCAATTGAAAATTCTTGTTAAATTTTATTTGTGTAGGATTTTAATGTTACGTTTGGAGTCGTTTATAAGATTTATCAACCCTGAAGTGCGTGATTTAAATAACCTTTTTATTTCCTACTGCATTCATGTTACAGTGATCGTCGCAAGGTCAAAGGTAATAGTGATAGTTTGAGCCGCTTCCCAATAAAGTCGGGTGTCTCACAAGCACGCATATTGGGCCCACTTCGTACATTGTATATCACATATACATATACGATCTACCGACAACCAACACAATATCGCAACTGACGTACTGACAAATCAGATTCAAATTCTCTGCCATTTAAGTTATGTTTTATAATTTGACTATATGTATTTTTAATCATTTTTCATTTTCTGCAATCGTGCTAATGGGTACTGAAGAATTTGCCAAACCTCAGACAAAAGCATCGTTACTTTTGGCTTGACACAAATGAATACCTTTTTATTGTATATCCTTAAATTTGGAATGACATTCTGAAGATAATAAACTGCCTACAATATTCGCTGGTAGTTGTCCTTTCATTTCAAAGTTTCTAATGGTTTTGGAAACTGGCAATCTCTAGTACATTGCGGTTGCAGTAATAGTAATATCCATTTCTGTCGTACTCCAGCTTTTCTTTGACATTAGATATGTTGCCGCGGTTGTTTCTGTTTAGAGTCCATTTGTTGTAAGTAGTATCTTGTCTCTTTAATTTAGTTCGTCTGTATCTTTCTGCTAAGTTAGTTCTTTTCTTTCAACTGAACAGGTTTCTGTTAATATGTCATGGCCTGCTAGGTGGCTTATAGGTGGATAAATTTAAAAACAACGATTTGATTGAAAATTTGAAATTAAATGAAAACCACCATATATTGATATTCACAGCCTTACGTCGTTGGGCAGGCTATCAAAGTACAAAAATTCAAATTTGACCGTCTAAATTATTTCATTATTAGCCATACAGGAAAGTTACGCCCTTCTGAGTTTTATAATCTCCGCAATATTCAATTTTTTTTCTAATATCCACCTATACCAAAAATGGTGATTTATACTTAAAGGGTTTGCTTGAAGTCCTACGTATGATACATAAAGTCACACTAAAATTCACCAAGAAATCTGAATATGCAATAATATATTTAAAAAAATATATAACTTTCATACGTCTCGTGTTTTGGGGACATCCCGTATAACATAAAAATATTTTTAAGATATAGCCCTAATGGGTCCCTATGCATCCTAAATTATTATTTTCCTTCTCGTCAGATACTTTTAGCCATAATGCTTCGTGTCGAATAACGTGAACAACCCGGTATATGCAAAATTATTTTTTGTTCCCAAGACTACATTTTAATAGACGTGTCGCACTCTAAGTCTCATTTACTGCCTTTTTGATTTTCAGTTTTATATATGACGAAAGCTATGTCAGTTTCCTTTAGTTCAATCCAAATCAATTTTACTCCCTCTCAGGCACTTTTTTTATTCACTACTAACCGATGGTAGCTAAAGGAATTCGAAATACCGCTGTTATATTAGTCAGTTTACAATTCCGTTGACCTGATCACCCAGTAGTCAGAAAAGGATTTTAAATGACAAAAATGAAGCAATGTAGATTAAGAATTCGGAACAGCGATCATTGAATATTTTATAGGCCATAGATATCGATCGACATTAAGATAGAATAGCATGATAACCATAGAAATGAACAAACATAATGCTTTTCAAAACTTCTTATCGATTACTTCGGAAACTTATTAAAGGGTAAAAATCAGAATTTTAACATGGGTCTTATGACAGATTAGCCGTTTTGTATTTAAAAGTAGATTAAACGTGTTTTAAAAGTAGATACAATATAAACACCGATACACATTGAGATAGAATAGCATGATAGCAACCATAGAAATGAACCAATACCTGCATTTTTAATTGTTCTCTGTGATAGGAGGGATCAGGTGAAGTACCTACCTAATATTTTTGAGCGAGAGAGAGAGAGAGAGAGATCATTAATTACGTGTAGCCTGAAACCATACTTTATCCAAAGTTATTTAATCATCTAATTATTTAGTATAATACAGAGCAGTTGATTCGCTTTCCATGGTATTGCTGAAAATTGCACGTATACACAGAGTTCTAAAATTATCCACTAATTGGAATGTAATTGAATCCAGATATTTCATTGATAGCGACAGTAACAGAAACGTGTCACAGTGAAATTCAAATAAACTGCATATATTTCGATCAACATTTATATGCAGTGGACACTGCACAAAGCGGTGATCATAATTGTGTAACAAAATATTAGATAAGCATATTTTCGACGGTTAGGTACTTTTGGAAAGGCTTTGTGGTTACAATTACTCGTTTTACTTGTCACACAGGTAGGTGAGAGGAGTATTGTGATTGCGAATATTTTCGATTTGAGGTTTAAACTGGTCATATAAACAGTACTCGGTTCCCCAAATTAAACGCTCAGGTACCGGCTTTGGTAGAAAAATGGCGAACCAATACTTTTTCAAAGTGCTGCTTCCCAATATCTATATGTTGCTACTACTAGTACGAGTTCTGCCAGCTAGGCACTACCATGCAATTTCATTTATTCGTCTGAGACCTAAATCACACTGACGAGCTTTAATAAAAGCGAAACGACGTCGTCTGTGATTGGTTTCGTATGAACGAATGAAATTGTTACCCTTTAATTAAGATATTTGCATAACGAAGATTCATGTCACTTATATCCGTCGGTCTGCCTGTCTGTCGGTCTGTGTGTTTGAATTTTATCGGCTATATGGCTAGGATTTGCCTGTGCCGGTTATTCTTAAAGTAGTATGTATTTAGTGAGCCATAGGGTGTACCAAGTTAATCTAGTTATTTCCATTTTTTTAAGATTACTTCTCACAAGGATACCAAAAACAAATTGCACTGCGTATATATTTTCCAGATTCGTATTTTTAAAGTGGAAGCAATGCAATTAGCAAAATTTTTATCCTGAAACTATGTTTGTGCTTTCACAACAGGGGTACTTATATACATATTTTATGTATTCGTGGGTATATCACAGACACTTTGCCTGTCTACTACTAAATCAGACAAGCAAAAGGCTTTTAAGATGAAAAGAGGATGTATTTTGGTGTACTAAAGCCAAATCCGTGTACAGAATAGTCATCGTGCTTTTTTCAGTAATTAATGGTGGAGGTGTTACCTTTTCTTTGCAATACATTCACCTTTTTTGTAATTTTATGTTTTTTTTCAAATTACGTATAAAGAACTATTATTGTTATCTATTAAAGGGTATGATGAGCTATCAGTTCAATTTCTGTATACCAAAAAAAAGCATACAGTATGATGTCTGTCTTTTCAACTTCAAGGCCTTCTTGACGTTTTAACACCCCTCCTCTATTCCAATCCGTTCCATTTTTAGGTCATGGTGCAACGACAAAAAAGTTTCCAAACTGCCTCTAGAACTCAAATACCAAGCATCATCCGGTTTTTGTCTCGACAATAAAATCAGGCCTCCTTGCTTTAACTATAATATTAATTTAGAAAAAGCTGGTGATATGGAGCCACTCTTAATTAGTTTGAACACTGAACTCCTTAGAAACTTTTATGATTTACCTTTCAAAGGCAGGAGGATACATAGCTCATATTTTCAAGACCACTGCTATACAATTTTCTAATACCCATTGTTATGACTACTATGATTACTGCTGTAGGTATGCTTCAGTTCTCTTGAAATTAATTGCTAAAAATGTCTAAGAATCTAATTGTAAACCTTCTTGTCATATTAATCACACCTTTCAGGAGAAAATTATTCATAATTCATAATAGTTCTCGCTATTTTCCATCACTCACATATCATACAGCATAACTTGGTGAGGCAATTAACACAGTTGAGCAAAAAATACAAAATCCGAGGAATTCAAATTGGATAATTTTCATATTTCTCATTTCACCAGCGTGACAGACCCATTAAGCAAATTTTACACGATAGTACGAAGTCATGCAAGAGATTCGTTAGCGCACAGTTTTTCTTATTGCACTTACTCGACAAGGTAGTTTATTACGGTGGAAATCAGTCTTGATATATAGTAGAGGCCACTTCAAATACGCAAACGTAACCTTTGGAATAATGTGTAATTTGATTTATTTCTTCTTTCTGTTCCATAAATAACCTCATGTCATATTTTAATATCAATGGAGAAACTGCTTTCTATTAAAAACATACATCACTGGATTCTCTGACGTCACATATTATGAAATGGCCTGCAATCACGGAAGTATTGAAAGCTGATATTGGATAGTATATCAGTAAAATACCGACAACATTTACATACCTGCAAATTTTGTCAGTCGAGTACGTTCTCAATCCCTACACCGATAGGTGAGCGAATTTCATCTGCTATACTTGTTTTCAATTATACATATTATAAAAAGAAACTCTGATCCATCTTGATTTATACCGGGTTATTTTGTTCTATCACTGCTTTTGTTATTTTGTTAATTGTATTATTTTCGTTGGTCAAAATTATCAAATATTTTTACTATTATTTCAAGATAATTTTAAATTATCACCATAAACCTGTATGTGCTGATGTTGGTCATCTAGTAGACTGATTAGTCACTTGTTGGTAAATATTTTGACGTTTAATTTACATTAATGGTATTGAGCGCATTTTGTCAGAGACAATGCTTTACAAGTTTTAAGAAATACAATGAATTAAGTCATTATAGTTTAATTAACTGAGAATATAACAGTGAAAAGTGTTTGTGTTTTCCTTCACTAATAACCTCATTATGCTACCAGTTAAACACAGCAATGAAGCTGAAGCTGTACAAATTGTAACTCTACATAATAATTAAGGATATAAGCAAAAAGCTATCGCACGACGTGTCAGGAGAGGCCAATCTACGGTATCGAATATTTTTAAAAGGTATTAAAAAAACTGGGAATTGTGGACCCAAACCCGGTCCAGGGCGTAAGAGGTGTACAACTGCAGTGATATTTATACTATACAGGGTGTTAATCAAGTAAGTTCGAACTATTGCAGGTCTTCCTATGACAACTGTAGACCTCTTAAAACTACCTGCTTCGGAAAGTCGGGCGTGAATTCGTATAAATGTTCTTACAGCAGGCACTGAACGTTGGAGATATCGTTCATGATAGATACGTCTCGCAGCATGAGCGTTACCATGGGCCGTTCCATAACAGAAATGCATATCTTTTATTTCTCCGTTAGTAAATTGGACCATTTTAAGCGGAATATCAGTACACTTCTACTTGACAACAAACTCTAAACTTAATAAACTGACAGTTCTGAAGTTGTTTATCAATTATTGCAATTGTTTTTCACAGCACACTTACTAAAATGAACATCTATTTATTTACAATAGCCTGCATTTTTACGTAGAAATCTCTGAAATACCATATTCTAAAATCAAAATGTCAAAAAATTACCATTTAGAAAATGGAGTTATTTTTACCCTTAACTCCTCCCGTATGATACGCCTCTGATCTAAAATATGAAATTCTGAATTAAGAATCAGATTCAGCGTCTAAAGTTTACCCACCGTACCTAATTTCGTAATTTTGTTGTGAATGGTTTCGAGAATATCGAGGGAAAACCGTCCTCAGGGTGCCCCATGCAAAGGGGCGTAGCTCCCTTAGGAAGCATTTCCGGACCCATGTTCATATGACATTTTCTTTCTATTTTTCGGAGTACTATTCGTGGTTAGCTTGTTAACATACTTAATTAACACCCTGTATATTGATACTTAATTCTATACGAAATAGTACGTTGACATCGACGCATCTCAAAAATGAGCTACTAAACGTAGGACCAACTAATATAAGCTCAGCGACAGTCAGACGAAGATTAAAAGAAGGAGACTTGCAGCTAAGACGGCCCCCCGGCAAAGTTTCACGCCTTCTTCAAAATCACAAAACTCGTCGATAAGCATTTGCCAGAACACATATTGAGAGGAATATGAAAAATTGGAAAATGTACCTTTATCGGTTGAGACTAGAATATAATTATGGAAGACAAATGGATGGAACTATGTCCACAGGAAATTGGAGAACGATTCGCCAACTGCAAGATCTAAAAAGCATCCTCTAAAAACTAAACATAAGGAAAGCTACTGGTCTTGACCAAAACCAGCCATTGTACTTAAACGCTGTGCCGATGATCTTGCAATTATTCTTTGCCAGCTCTTCAAACTATCGTATCAGCGAGTCGTGTTGCCTGCTGCATGGAAGACTGGCCACATATAATCTATTCCTAGGAAAGGCAAAAAACCGAACCCATCAATTACAGATCTGTGGCTATTCTCAGAATCATGTCTAAGGTTATGGAAGCTGTCATTAACACACATCTCCTGGAATGCCTGGACAACAACTACTTCATAAATGATCGCCAGTATAGCTTCCGTAAGCATAGGAATATGGGTGACCTCCTGGCCTACGTCACTCACTTGCCGTGTTGCTGCACTTGACATATCAAAAGCCTTCGATCGAGTGTGGCATGAGGGACTTCTTATCAAACTTGCTGCTTATGGACTACCACCTGGCTTGCGTCAGTGGCTGAATAGCTTTTTGAGCTAAAGGTCTCTGTTGACTGTAGTCGAAGGCTGTTCATCAGACGTATTTTCAATAAACGCCGATGTTCCTCAGGGATCTGTCCTATCCCCTACACTGTTTCTGCTATACATCAATGAGCTGCTGGAAATAACATAACATCCAATCCAATCTACAGCTTCGCAGACGACAGTACAGTAATATCATGCATGGAACCAGGCAAGCCACTATCATCCCAGGAGACGGTACTTCGGCGACAGCAACACGCGTCGTATCAAAACAATTGACGAGTGGGGATCAGTAAATAAAGTACAGTTTACCGTACAGATAATTCAGGCAACAAGACTGACAAAGAAGTCTTACGTTGGTTTATCAGCTGTAGAAATGGAGGGTGACCCAATAGTCAAGTTACCTTCCGTCAAGCTTTTGGGGATCAACATCAACAGTAACGTGTCCTGGCACGACCACGTCGTCAGTATTAGTAAAATGGCATCCCAGAAGCAAAGAGTTTTGTTCCACTGTAGGAAGCTGTATACCAGGAACAACTGCTGCTGCTCTACAAGGCACAGATCGGACCATCGTTGAAGTATTCCTTCCATGTCTGGGGATGCGATGCAAAGCACTCTCTAAAGCTTCTGCACACTATCCAGAAGAGAGCAATTAGACTAATCCGTACGCCTAACCCCACAAATGACCTGCGCGGCCTGTTTCACAGATTAAATCAAGGAAGATGTTCAAGTGGCTCTCCCAGATAAGGACAGCGAAGGCCATCCGAACCAGGAACACTAGAGAGGTTCAGCCAGCTCATCCTTACCAGGTCAAGGTCCCTACTCTCCGAAGCAGTCTCCTCTAGCATTCCTTCTTTTGGAGAAAATAATAGTAATAACACGAAACTACAAAAAATACGTAATTAAAAATCCATCCATAACAGACGATAATTGCAGAAAATGTCACTAACAAAGAGAAAAAATAGATCACATAACAAGCGGGTGCAAAACTCTTGCCGGCACCGAATACACAGCCAGACGTAACTTTGCGGCCAAGGTGATACGCCAAGCACTAGCCACAACAAATAAACTAATAGAAAATACAGACCCATATTACAATTACACTCCGATATCAGTACTCGAGAACGATCGATACAAACTATACTGGGACGTTGAAATACATATAGACAAGACTATCCCAGCCAATAGACCAGACATAGTTTTCCAGTCAAAGGCCGACAACATTACCTATTTGATAGATATAGCCATTCCCAATGATGTGAATATCCAAAACACCTACGCTGGGAAGATATCTAAATACACGGACCTTGCCTATGGAAATAAAACGACTTTGGAAACAGAACAAAGTCACTATTGTCCCCCTCATTATGTCGGTCAGGCCTTACACCACACACGTTCTTTAGAGAAATAATCCATTACAACAAGCAGATACTTGTTCCCAAGGCTGGTTTCCGCCAAAGGACCCAAAATGTCTATGGCGATTCTCTCAAACGGCGATCCCACGTTGTACAGCTGCATGTGCGATCGTTGACGAATACACACAACACCTTCAACAGTTAGGCCTGGACGAAAAGTTACACAAAGCATTCCAAAAGTCTGTAATCCTAAAGACCTGTAATATTGTGCGATCCTTCCTAAATTCCGATGAATAGTCAGGGTGTTGACTTGGCACAGCCCGTCAACACTTGTCGCTACCGCAATTATGCGAGAGAAACTTGAATAGTCAGAATAATAATAATTGTTATTCTAATTTACGTAGCGATTAATTATCTTCTAGATTCTACCTTACGTACCAATGGACTTGAGCTATTTCGGCTGCATCGTTATTATTGAGAACCTTGTACTTATGACCGAAGAATCCATTACTCACAAGGCCTATTCCATCCCATTACTCCACTTTCAGCATGTGCCATGTAAGGAACGGCACTTGGAAATTCCGCACGAAGTGTATAAACATTTATAAAGTGTTCCACGTAAAATCAAGAAGTCGGGTTGGTAACTTTGTAACTTTACAGCAGTTCGGGAAAACTTTAAGCACATAGTTCGATACGACGCTGACGGCTTGTGGGCCAGGTTGTCGGAAGTTCGCCATGTGTATATCTACACTCGCATCTATTCCACTTGTACTACATTATATTTCGCCAACTTCTTTGCCGAGTATATACATACCGGCAACTACTTTGCCATTCTCCAGCCAGATGTGGTATCTGATTTATCAGGCACTTTGTAGCTATTTTAACTTTTCACGAGGTTCTCCATAACGGAGGATCGACTTCAATATTGGAATATCGTTTCTTGGTGATAATTATTTAGAAAATATTTTAGTAATATGAGATAAACAATCTTATACTTGAGGCGAAGTGAATATTCTGATACAATTTTTTTATGTATTTTGCACCTATTTTTACCATCAAACCTGTGTAAGAATGTTCAGTAGTGTCTGACCGAACATTCGGTTACTGTTTCGGCCTAGTTTCGGCCAAAAAACGGGTTTCGGTTTCGGCTGCCATCCAGAAACCGAAACTAAATTCGATGGATTTCGCGCTGCGATCGGACGCCCTCGGAGCACTAATCTGCGGGCGAAGAAGTGTCATTTTGCTGGGTAGATGATGGTAATAACTTATCACAAGTTAAGAAGCCTACTTATCGGAGCCAAGCTTGCAAAGAAACACAGATATTACTCTTACTAGAATTTCAGTCCAGTTCTGTCTTTGAGAAAGGTTCCCCTAAAATTCACGCCTACCTTACCGATGACTGTTTCCACTGAACAACTACTTGATGATACTAGTCAAATTTATTCAGATTGAAGAAGCAATTTGCAAAGAAATTTGATAAATGATTGTTTCTCGCTCACAATATTACAATATTAGATTGTTATGAATACCGATAATCAACAATAGCTGTAGCTGTAGCTCAATGAAGCTCGAACAACAGTTTCTTAAATTCAGAGAAAACTCCTTACTTTCAAAAATACTTAGTAGTTGTACCTAGTACGTAGGTACTTCTGAAATTTAGTTTTAAGGCAGCTAATTGATAAGAGTTTGGAATGTTATTTAGTAGATAAAAAGCATAATATAAATTTGAAATAGTTGATATTTGGTTCAGATTAACTTCTTACTTCAGAAAGTATAAATAATTTATTTGAAATAAGGTGTGATGCTGATGCTGATGATAGGTTATTCATTTTTATATCCACGAAAAAATTACTGACGTTACATTGATGTTTCGGTTTCGGTTTCGGTTTCGGCGGAAACTGAGACGGAGACCGAAAGTCGGTTTCGGTTTCGGTTTCGGCCGTAAAAAAGTCGTTTCGGTCGGACACTAATGTTCAGGTATTCTGTAGTCGTCTAAGACCTCACTGCTCGGTCCTGCAGGTATCTGTTTTTTTATATAATTAATTTTAAATAAATGTTGAGAAAGTGTAGAGTGAATCAACGATATATTGCGTTCAAAGAATTAGCCGCAATTCCCTGTAATTCATTTTATTGTAATTAATTCGATAATATAACTTGCAGCCATATGTTTTTTAATAATTTTACGTCACTTGAAACAAGATGATAAGATGATAATTGAAAAAAAAAATGGTAGCTAGTTCTAAGTCAGCTACAGCGTTAGGGTTGCCAGGTGTGTGTATTACTGTTTAATATCAATCTGCACCTGTTTAACAAAAATTAGCAGAGAGATAGACAAAAATCAATGATTGCCAATTGCGAAATGGCCGCAAACAGAGCTTGTGATAATTTCTATGAACGATTCTCGCTCCAGGTAAGTAAATGTAAATACTTTCTCAAGATGGATTTAAAATTACTTTTGTAAAAGAACGTATATCTGCAGGATCAATCAGTAAGACAGTGGGATTCTGTACTTTGATATTTTTCACGTTTGCATGTATTTCATCAGACACTCTATGGTCAGCATCAGAGATGCTCAACATGTTTAAAATAAATAGAATAAAACTCTTAGGCCCGATTTTATTAACATGCATATTTAACAAAGACTCATGGATCAAAATCATAGTAGAAAATCAGAACAAAGCGATTGTTTGCAAATTAATGCTAGATTTTTAATATTTACCTTATAATTATTGTATAATTACCAATTGCAATTGCAGTCAGATTGATTATAGACTGGATGCATGTTTGTTATAGACCTTCTTATAGAAATATTCACAGAGGATGCAAATATTGTAAAGGCACTACGTAAAAGGAACCGTAGCGCAGAAACATATTTATATAAAACACCTTACTCACTTTCTGACTATACAAAAGGTTTCTAGTTTAGGAAAAATAAGGTTATAAGTTATACTTTTGCCAGATCGCAAGCTTTGCTGTTAAGGTTAAGAAGGATAGGCAACCAGTAATGCACACTTGTTAAATCGTATGTGTCTATTTGCGAAATGAAATAAAATGTTATTTTTACCCCTGTTTACTGTAAAAAAAGGTATATTGCAGGTATTTATAAATATTATCGATTGTAGATTATTGTTTTATCAAAATAACGCAGTAATTTGAATTTTTTGTCATCATTATGAATACATTAACAGTACATTTGATCCAATGATCAAATGTAACGGTTTTGTGGAATCTGATTGGTTGAGATTAGCAATTGCTAAACTCTTTGTTAAACAGGGACATGCAAGTTTTCGCCCATTTAGGATGGAAAATCAGATTTGAAAAGTTACTAGAGGGTTCATAATGGTCGATTATATACAAAGCACAACTTTTTTCACCCTTTTGAAGTAAATTTCAAGAGAAACCAATAATTCACAGAGAACTTTGACAGATGCATGGGCTGCTCTGATTGGTCTACCGTCTACGTTGGGGTCAAAATTATATTGATATCTTTGATAATAACTAGAATACAACTTTTAGTTTCTCAAATGTTAATTCCAATTAATTTTTTTAGCGCCGAATTTTGACAAAAAAATTCCGCCAATTATGTTGAAACATACATACAAAAATCTTTTTTATTCAAAATAGAAAATATTCGCGAACACAATACCTTCCTGTCCTCCATCGGCGTAGGAAGTAAAATGTGAAAAAAACGAAGCTTGCTACGGTAATAATACTATGTCCACATTTCATTAAAATCAATTGACTTTTTTCCAGGTTACACAATACGAAACGACCTAATGCAATACTCGTATGTATACATCAGAAAATTCCCTTGATTTCTGTAATATGCAATGCAATGTTCGGATGGATCTAGAGAAGTGTATTATTAAGACGCTAATATAACAAGTTTTTCAGTTTTACAACCCCCTACCCTCCAACCACCTCAATTTCACTACCACATAAAGAAAAGTAGAAAATTATCAGGAACTCCTAATATGCCACCAACTTTGAGAAAAATTTGAAATTTTTTTTTGCAACTTATACTACAACCCATGAAGTGGCTACTGAGACTATGAGGTTAGAAAAACACCCGTAGACAGACAGACCGACAGAAATGAGTGACGTGGATTTTCGTGATATAGATATCGTAAAACGCCCAACCTATCGATGTGGGAAGTAATAGTATTTCAAAGGTCCAGCAAGCTGGCAATAAAAATATCAGCTTGAACGAATAGCTTTCTTTCAAAACAGTAGACACCTGATAAAAGAAGCAACAAGCGGAAATTAATGAAGGTTCGTTTCTTCCTAAGGTAGTCTGAGGGGAGCTATAATTGACTTGATACTACGATACGAAAACGAACTTTAATTGCCTTTGTAGAAGCAATTATAGATGAATGGAGCCATGTTATGTTTGTGGTACTAAGAGCTCGTGGAACTAGATGAAATAGTCAAGAAAAATCCATCAAAGCTTGCAGACAGCTAAGAAGTTATGGAAGTGCTATCAAGAAGGCTACTTCAGAGTATAAGAATAATATTGGCAATGTCTTTATTATGGTCTTATACATATAGTACAAATGGTGCAGATGGTAAATTTTGGCCTCTACTGCTGTCAACCTATCTAACCTAGCTTAGCTGAAAAATAAACTAATACAACAATAACGTTACACGACAGCAACATTCCTAAATAGCTATTCTAGTTAATAAAATACAATGCCATAAAGTCCCTAAAAACCAATTTATAACTAACAAAGAAAGAGTTGAACTTAAAGCATTATATTAGTTAAGGCTTTTAGGCGTTTAAAATAACAGGCCAAAGCATTAAACTGCTTCCTGATATCGTACTTAGATTTCGTAATGTGAAGCTGATTTCAAAAAGACTTATTTCAAAATTCGCATTTGTTGCACGTTTGAGGCATTTGTGTAAAGATAATTGAAATGCGTGTGGCATACCTCAAAGAAAGTGAAATCATTTCTGTTTTTACAGCAAAAAGTAAGATCATTTGGTAGGGTTACGCTAAGCGATCTATTCAATATTTTTGTGAATCGTTTGTCTCTAACTATTACGCATAAACATATAATCTAAACATGCTCTAACATAAGTCGATGCAATCGATTTTTTCCCTATATGTAATCTCTCATACACATGGGAGTTTTACTGGTCGAAATGGTAGAAGCAGCAGGACTATAGGAGGAACCAAAATATGCCTAATCGTGGAAAGTTGTACAAGTCAATGAGTGCACGAGAAGTAGAACCATATGAACTAAAATTCTAGTTATTAGTTATTCTATACCGGGTGATGTTCACGCATAGGGCAACGCCTTTTGTGAATGACCTTCATTTATTCAAGGAGCTTTTTAAATGAATAAATAAATAAATAAAAATACTACGCATCTTAGGTGCCGATGACTGTATCCCTATAGCAATATTCCATTTACTTGCAGTCGAATAACAAATTATTCCTATAAATCACTTGTCTGTGACAACCTGAGCCCTTAATACTCCCGGACTACTGATCTTCCAGTTGTCCGAATTGGCTCCCTGGGGTAAAAGGGGACAACGTCTGCAGATCCTGGCTCCCGTCTCAGGCCTCGTCTGAGACGTCGAATGATTTCCTCATTTTAGCACAGGTGGTGGACCGTTGAGTTCTATAGAATCCGGTTGTAAGGTGAATGCACTAACATAGATTATGTTATTAATTTATAATTTATTTATCGTATGGCACATGACAGCAATAGATATACAAAGTATACACAAAAAGACAAAGTATTGCTATAAATGCATAAGTGTATTAGGCAATCACAAGTATAGTATAATTCAATATAGATTATTGAATTTCTTACAAAACAAAATATCACAATTTCGCCAGAAATTAAAACAAAGAGAAGTTACAACTTTGATAAAAAGTATATCGTTTATGAAATGGGGCGAAGTAGTGGGTGTGAAGTTTGACACTTCCATCCTATTTTTGTATTTTTAATCAGATTTAATGTGGAGCGATATAAAAAGAAATATCAGAAAGTACAATAACGAACCGAAAGATATATGCGAACGATTCTTTGGCTCAATGGACTAGTATCATGAATTTTTTTTTGCATATGGTAGAGTACGTCATAAAAAGCATCTCATTTTTTTCTCCGATTTCTTTGGGTACAGCAAAGCCGTGAAAATAAGGAAAATATTTGAATTCTCCTAGGGCAGTGACGTCACTGCCCTAAAGGCGAACAGCCAATCAAAAGACAGATATGTGTGCTGTGTTGCCGCATTCTAATGGCGTGCAAAATGCTGGAGCTGTACGCGGGCTGGCTCATCTATCTTGTCTTCTGTTCCCGTCTGCGAGTCGGAGCTGTTCTTGGCAACAATGCACTGCTCATGATTCGCGCGGTTGGCACTGATTTGCTGAATTTGAATTCCTTTCTTTAAACTTTAGAATGGAATTACTAAAAAAGAAAATGATGTAGAAAGTAACGAAATGCAGCAGTACGTTTATTTTTGTATGCACTAAGCGGTTATAACAATTAAATCATTGTTCTTAACCTCGTGACACTAGTCCATCGATTTTCCATGTTTCGCCTACAAGAACTCTGAATGTGAGGACATTTCATTGCGATAGATCTCATAGTAATCTTTTCACTATGAAATATACAATTATTGATATGTATTTAGCGATAGTTGTAATTTTGGCCGTTGCGACTCAATATTCTGATACTTGCTCAACTTGTTTTAGAAACAATATTGTTCCTATGTATTATACTTTTTCCTGTTTGAATTTATATAGCTGCTTTATTCCACTGAATACTTGCTGTTAGTACTTTTGCGTTATATTATGTTGCCTGCACATGGGCATAATTTTCTTTTTTACTTCCCAAACCGATAGGTGCGGTGAGGGGAGTATTGTGATAGCGAAATTTTTTGAGATAATACGCTTTTTGATGTACACATAACAAAAATCCCACATCACACATTTCCATCGGTCTATAAACATTCGAGTATTGCTTTAGATCGTTCTGTATTGTGTAATGTGGATACTAATGAATTGGTTTTAATGAAATTTCGACACACTATTACTCTCGTGGCAATGACGGTAAACGCGTATAGTTTTTAGACATCGTGTCAGTGGCGGCACAGGAATAATAAAAAAACTAAAAATATAAAAACAGCTCTAACTTCGTTTCTATGCGTTTTAGGGGATCCTCATCATTTTTAGATTCTTCTGGGTGAAATTGAAGTGATGCGGTGGAGGGTAGGGGTTGTAAACTGAAAGATTTTTTGTATTCATAATAAGCTGTCCACTGACCTGTAAAGGAAAGACCTAGCAGCATAATGTCTATTTAGAGAAACCAAGGGACTTCAGATGTAAACATTCGAGTATTGCTTTATATCGTTCTGTATTGTGTAGCGTGGAAACTATTGGATTAATTTTAATGATATCTTCACACAGTATTGTTAGGTTGGCGAGGATGAAAAACGCTTATGATTTTTAGTTGTGGCGCACAACAATAAAAAAACTAGGAATATAAAAAAGCTCAAACTTCGTTTTTAGGCACTTTAGGGGTACCCAAATTTTCTACTTTTTTTGAGTGGGGGTAAAATTAGGGTGGTTAGGAGGTGGGAGGTTGTAAAAGTGGAAAACTTGTTGTATTCATAATAGGCCTGGCCTGTGAAATAAAGATTTAGCGGAATAACTTTTTTTGTGGGCAGGCGAGCAATGACTTGGTTGCAAGGGGATCTCAGACTATAGCTTCATGCTATGAGAAAATAATAAACCGGTATCACATTAATGTGTGGGAAGTACTAAGTCAATCAGCTTGACTTCATTTTTTTCTTCTTGTTATTAGACTGTCCTGTAAATGGTTATTGTGCTATTGGGCAATATATGCTGTTATTAATATTACTGCTCTAAATTTAATAAAGTCGCTCCTTAGAGCCCGTTCACACGACACCGATTCGGCTAATCTACCGAATCGTTTTTTTTACCGTATACTGCAGTGGCGCGTACATTTAAATGGACGTGTTCACATGATGAGTTTATGAAACGCCTACGGCAATTTCGTCGTTTCGGTCGTGTGTTGTCACCGAAAACCATATTGCTGATTCGGGAATAAAACCTAATCGGTGCTAAGCACCCAAATGAGATCTTTGACTTACATTAGGGTGAATCCAAAATTTTCTGCTCTCTAACCGATACCAATACAAAATTATAAACGTATTTACGTTCATCTCGCAAGAAAACTATTCAAAAATGATCCGAGAATTCGGGATCGGCTGAAAACCTGTTTACGACAGTTTTCTGTGTGAACTAGTGTCCGACCGAAACTACTTTTTGCGGCCGAAACCGAAACCGAATTTCGGCCTCCGTCTCAGTTTCGGCCGAAACCGAAACATCAATATAACGTCAGTAATTTTTTCGTGGATATAAAAATGAATAACTTTTCGCCAGCATTATCACACCTTATTTCAAATAAATTATATATAATTTTTGAAATAAGAAGTTAATCTGAACCAAATATCAACTATTTTATATTTATACTATATCTTGTATCTACTAAATAACATTCCAAACTTTGGTCAATCTTTATGACACTGTTATCAATTAGCTGCCTTAACACTAAGTACCCACATGCTAAGTACAACTACTAAGTATTCTTGAAGGTGAGGAGTTTTTTCTGAATTTAAGAAACTGTTGTGAGCTTCATTGAGCTACAGCTATTGTTGATTATCAGTATTCATAACTGAACAATCTAATATTGTAATATTGTAAGCGAGAAACAATAATGTATCAGCTTTCTTCGCAAATAGCTTCCTCAGTCTGAATAAATTTGACTAGTAGCATTAAGTACTTGTTCAGTGGAACCAGTCGTCAGTAAGGCAGACGTGAATTTTAGGGAAACCTTTCTCAAAGACAGAAATGGTCTGAAATTCTAGTAAGAGTAATATCTGCATTTCTTTGCAAGCTTGGCTCCTATAAGTAGACTTTTTAACTTGTGATAAGTTATTACCATCATCTACCCAGAAAAATGACACTTCTCCGCTTGAAGGATAGCGCTCCGAGGGCGTCCGATGGCAGCGCCAAATCCATCAAATTTAGTTTCGGCTTCGGCCGTGGTTCCGGCTGGATGGCAGCCAAAACCAAAACTAAACCGAAACCCGTTTTTTGGCCGAAACTAGGCCGAAATCGAAACCGAATGTTCGGTCGGACACTAGTGTGAACACATCATTCGGTTTGCGCCGATTCGTTAAAACCGCAACGGTGGTGTAACCGCATCGTGTGAACGGGCGGTTACCTAGAACAGATTTTCATCATTTGTAGAATGGCCAAGCGATCGCGCACCGCCCGTGCTAGATCGGACACCGCTTGAGACGTCGAATGATTTCCTCATCTGGCCGGATTAGGTACACGGCGACAAATTGAACGGAATAAAAGTTAATGTTGTCGCGAAAATTGGACCGTTCCGACCGTTTCGCCCGGCACAAAAATTAGGAGAGAGAAATGTTTTCGGTTTTCTGGTAATTATTGGAAAATTGCCCGGAACGGCCGAGGTCTACGTCTTGGCCGGAGGGGACAATTAGCGTAAGTGAGATCGTTGCTGTGGTTCATGGGAGTCACGAGGTCACATGCTCTAAGTGGATAGTGAGTATTTCTGAAGACTGAGAGAGAGTTCAACTTTTTTCATCTGAATAACTGTGTGGGGTTTATGGGGTTACGGCTCTAGTAAAGCGGGAATCCAAAGTCTTTGTTCAGGGGGGTTGCTCGAGGGACAGTTGAATGAAACAGAGTCCGGACTGTAACTTCTCTTTATTGTCGATGTGCTTCTTTCATAACGCTGTTAATACGTACATACATACAATTCAATAGTTGAAGACTGCTTCCAAGTGCCAGAAAGTGTGGTACGGTGTTATTTCGTAATAAACTAACTTATAACTTCGCAGATTATATCACAGACAATATAGGTCCACTGAGATTATAGGCGCTTTCCTTTTACCTGATTTATCTGATAAATCTCACTTGTGACGTCATGACTCAGTTCGATGTACGTTCCTTTTGTTTTCTGAAACTGAGACTAAAGTGAGATATTCTGCCCCCACTTAAGCCCATCTGCACAAGCTCGAAAGGTAGATCACTTGTCTCAGATCATTTAGATGTCAAATAAATGAGGTTAGGATTGTATGTAAGTTTGAATTTCAGCAGGTTTTTACGGTTTTATGCTATATGGATAGTCGATAGTGTAAGGTGAGTGACGAAAAACGTAAAAAACTAGGTTATGGAAAGGATCGACAGATAATAGAACCATAGCATATTACAAAATTTTGAGGAATGACATTAAACTGCACAAACACGTTCCTTTAACGCATCTGAGCATATGAGGTTTCCAACTGAGCTGAGCCAACTCATTTTTAAGTGATCTGAGTAAGTGCAGATGTAAAAGGAAAGCACCTTATATCTGACATTTCTAACTTTTTTAGCCTGTCAACCTGTCAGTTAAAACCCGTACCACAGCTTAATAAACAACCAGCATAAGATCTATGAGGATTTCCTATATAAAAATGGTTCCCAAAAAATTTGACCTTGGGAGGGTTTATGGATGATTTTACGGCTGTGAAGTTTGGGTAGAGTTGCGAAAGTGAAAATATCGATACCGGTACCAACTCGATATTTTTTAGCCAAATAGGCACTTTTGATTCGTACAGAGCATTTTGTGCAACTAATTACATCCCTCAATAGTTACATAATTATTTTTGATACCGATACAAAAGTATCAATACCAGCTTGGAACGCCTCAAAAAGTATCGATGACAAAAATATTCGATATTAGTGCAGAAGTATCGAATTATCGTTAGCATCCCTATAAAAAACCCTCCAAAAGTGGGGATGCGCCTGTAATTTCCGCCACCTTGAGTTATTGTGCTGGCTGTTTACTATGCTGTGCCCATACCCTTTTCCATTTTTATACAATATACGTCTATACCTAGTATTTAAAATCCAGCAGTCGCTGTTTTGGATAATTTGAGAGTGCTGTTTACAAATCTCGAGCGCAGTTTTAAGTTTCAGTTTCGTTTGACGAGAATCAAAAATTTCAGATCTTTCAGATCTTCAGGTTTACCTAAAAAATTGAAAAGCTTTATTTAGTTTTCTATTAAGATGTGATGAAGTCACATTGTCTAAGTAGATAGAGGGAGTTTCTTCGAAGACTGACAGAGGACTTGAATTCGGTAGCAATTTTAGGTTCCCGTCACGTTTGACGAAAATCAATAACTCCTGATCTTTACGATCTTAAGGTTTGCCTTAACATTCGAAAATCTTCATTTGATTTTTTATTAAGATGAAAGTTGAGGGTGCTGATCACAAATGCAGTAGCAGTTTTGAGTTTCAGTCTCGTTTGACGAAAATCAAAAATGTCTGATTTAGCGGATCTTCAGGTTTGCCTAAAAAATCAAAAACCTTTTCTATTAAGACGAAGCCTTTCTTTTTGGATAGGTTGAGGGTGCTGATTACAAATCCCGTCGCAGTTTTGGGGTGCGGTCTCGTTTGACGAAAATCCAAAATTTCAGATCTTGAGGTATGCCAAAAAATCTAAAATGTTTATTTAGCTTTCTTTTAAGATGAAACCTTTGGTTTCGGATAAGTTGAGGATGCTGATTACAAATCCTGCAGCATTTTTGAGTTTCAGTCACATTTGACGGAAATAAAAAATTTCTGATCTATCAGATCTTGAGGTTTGCCTTAAAAATCGAAAATCTTTATTTGAACCTTTATTAAGATGAAATCTCGTGTTTTGGATAAGTTGAGGGGGCTGGTCGCAAATTCAGTAACAGTTTTGAGTTTTAGTCTCGTTTAAAGGAAATAAAAAACATCTTTCGGATCTTTTCAGGTTCGCCTAAAGAATCGAAAATACTTATTTGCCTTTCTAATAAGATGAAATATTGAGTTTTGGACAAATTGAGGGTGCTGATTACACATCCGGTCGCAATTTTGAATTTCAGTCTCATTTGACGAAAATAAAAAAATTCTGATCTTTCAGATCCTCAGGTTTGCGTAAGAAATGAAAAAATCTTTATTTAGCATTCTATTAAGACGAAACTTCGGGTTTTGGATAAACTGAGGATGCTGATTACAAATACAGTCTTAGTTTTGAGTTTCAGTCTCGTTTGACGGAAATCTAAAATTTCAGACCTCCAGGTTTGCCTAAAAAGTCCAAAACCTTTATTTGGCTTTCTATTATGATGAAACTTTGAGATTTGAATAATTCAAGGGTGCTGATTACAAATATGGTCGCTGTTTTGACTTTCAGTCCCATTTGGCGAAAATCAGACAATTCAGATCTGCAGGTTTGCCAAAAAAAGTCGGAAACCTTTGTTTGACTTTCTATCAAGATGTCACCTCGAGCTTTGTCTAAGTTGAAGGTGATGATTACAAATCCGGTCGCAGTTTTAGTTCCAGTCTCGTTTGACAAAATCAAAAATTTCAGATCCTTCAGATCTTCAGGTTTGCCTAAAAAATGGAAAATGTTTATTTTACTTTTTATTAAGATGAAACATAGTGTCTTGGATAATTTGAGAGTATTTATTACAAAACCGGTCCCAGTCTTTAGTTTCAGTTCATTCATTTGATGGAAATAAAAAATTTCGAATTTTCAAGATCTTCAGATTTGACTAAAAATTCGAATATCTCTATTTAGCTTTCTAATAAGATCAAACATCGAGGTTTCGATGAGTTCAGACAAATCCAGTCGCAGCTTCAGTCTTGTTGGACGAAAATAAAAAAATCTGATGTTCCAGATCTTCAGGCTTGCCTCAATGTCCAGTTTATCTATCTGGAAGTTAACGGGCAACCGTTAGATAAATTGTTTAAATCATTGAAGGTTAAACCTACGAATTCACATAAATCTTATCTGACAGTTGTATCTATAGAAACGCTAACTGGCAGCTACGTATCTGACACTTTTAACTGGACATTGAGAAACCGGCCCTAAAAGATCTAAAATTTTCATCATCAAAATCATTATAGGTATCTGAACAGAAAATTATTCGTATTTAAAAAAAAATGTTTTCTAAATTTGTATTATAGAAGAAATTGTGCAGCCAAACAGTTTCCAACTGAAGTCAAGTGGCATGAGAAAATCAAATATGAATGTAATGATGAGTATGCCATGAGCCATGATATTCTATGAGCGCTTTCCGTAACATCGAAGTACCGAAAACATCGATCTTTTATTTTCGAAGTATCGATGCCATCAAGGTAATGACACAGCATAGTAAACAACCAGCATAATATCTCTGAGGATTTCCTATATAAAAAAGGTTCCCACAAAATTTGACCTTGGGAGGGTTTATGGTTGATTTTACGGCTGTGAAGTTTGGGTAGAGATACGAAAATGAAAATATCGATACCGGTACCAATTCGATATTTTTTAGCCTCATAGGCGCGTTTGGTTCGTACAGAGAATTTTGTGCAATTGATTACACCCCTCAATAATTATAAACCGATACACCTACAAAACTATCGATACCAGCCTGGAATCGCTCAAAAAGTATCTAAGAAAAAATGGTCGACATTAGTGCAGAAGCACAAGTATTGAAGTACCGTTACCATCCCTACAAAAAATCATCCAAAAGTGGGGATCCGCCAACTTGAGTTATTGTGCTGGTTGTTTACTATGCTGTGGTAATGACGTCAATGTTTATCTATGTCTAAGCATCGATACGTTTTGAAAAAATAATTGCAATCTCTAGCTGTTATGCGTTATGCTCGCTCAGTATGTTTTGTGGAGGCCATCACTTCATTATCCCATACTATAACGACAGGTTATACTACACTAAAAAGATCCCCTTGTAAGTCCAGTTCGTCCATACCTTCTTTGGCTAAGGCACAATGATACGGCTAGCGGGAGGAATTGTGGGGGTAAACGTTCGACGACCGACAAGAAGCAGTAGAGGGGGAAAGTTAATCGCTACCATTTTTCTTGGCAGCAACGTATAAAATGCGTAGTAAGAGGGCCGAGGACCTTTTGGGGCCTTCAAGGCGTCGGTGACACACGACCGCTATCTGTTTTACTACCCTGCGTCTGATGCGTATAGGTAACGTCGATTGTTTTTGCCGGTGATGTATCTATTAGATTTCTGCCTCTTAGCCGGTTGAAGAGGACTCGTTAAGGTCTGTTTCCATTCTGACAGATTGCAAAGTCGTGACGCGCGGCATGTTGTGGGTCTTTTCACCTTACCCCATGAGTCGTTTCCATCCCGCATATGGTATAGCAACATGCTCCGCAACATGTTTTAGGCCGTTTCCATTCCTACAAGTTGTCGGCGCTTGAAATTTGAGGTGATTGGAAGGCACCTTGAACCAACATTCATGTTACCGAATCAAGTCGAGCATACAAGAAGATTTTTTTTGTCCCACGCAAAGGCCGCATGTACAGCAGAAGCGCTGCGGAAGGATAAGTTTTGGCGCACGCTAGATTTGAAACGCTGTAGGTTGCAGCCGTTGGGAAACAAATTCTTCGACAGCCCATTCCAAGGCGTCGAAGTTCTCTAAAAGGAACACATTTCGTGATAGAATCTGTAAAATACGGACACGTCAGCCACCTTTCCACGATGTTCCAGGCTGTGGAGGTCCTTTGTGAGGTTAGGCGTATCGATTAGTCTAATTGCTTTCTTCTGGATAGTCTCCAGAAGCTTTAGAGAGTGCTTCGGAGCACACCTCCATACATAAGAGCAATACTCCAACGATGGTCGGACATGTGCCTTGTAGAGCAGCAGTAGTTGCTCTAGTGTATACAACTTTCTAGAGCGGAACAAAACTCCAAGTAATACTGACGACGTGGCCGACAAAATCTTAACGGAAGGTGACTCGACTATTGGTTGACCCCACTCTACAATTGTTATGACATCTGCGTTGATCTGTGAGGCATGTTACTGTCGCCGACGTGGCATAACAGTGGCTTGCCTGGTTCCATGCACCATATTAGTGTACTATCATCTGTGAAGCTGTAAATTGGATTGGATGTTATTTCCAGCAGCTCATTGATGTACAGCAGAAACAGTGTAGGGGATAGGACAGATCCCTGAGAAACACCGGCGTTTATTGTAAATACGTCTGATGAACAGTCTTCGATTACAACAAACAGAAATCGGTCATTCAAGAAGCTATTACTGGCGCAGACCAGGTGGTAGTCCATAAGCAGCAAGCCTGAGCAGAAGTCCCTCATGCCACACTGTGTCGAAAGCCTTCGATATGTCAAGTGCAACAAGACGGGATTCGCCATGATTTTCAATTGCTCTGTTCCACATGCGAATGAGATAGGCCAGAAGGTCACCCGTAGTCATATGCTTACCGAAGCCATAACAGCGATGATTTATAATGTTATTGATTTTCAGGTATTTCAGGAGCTGTGAGTTTATGTCAGTCTCCATAACCTTAGACCTGATGCTGAAATGAGCCATAGGTCTATTATAGTTGATGGGATCAGTTTTTTCCGTTCTTAAGAATGGGTTGTATGCAGCCAATCTTCCATGCAGAGGGAAACACGCCTCACTGATACGGTAGTTTGAAGAGCTTGCAAAAAATAGAAGCAAGATTAGCGGAACAGCTATTGAGAACAACGGCTGGAATTTGGTCAGGACCATTAGCTTTCTTTCTGTTTAGTTCTTGGAAGATAGTTTTTAATTTCGATGTTAAAATTTGACCTCTGCCATTCTCGAGTTCACGTTTATGGTGGTGGTCGGATAATTTCCTTGGAAGTCTACATTAGAATTGGCTGAGAAGAGCTTCCCCAAGATCAAACCAGAATATTGACAATGCTCCAACTAATGCTAGGTAGTGCGGTAGCTCAAAGTTTCTTTGGGATGTAGAGTACCAGGATTCAAGTTCTGGACTCCCTGTATTTCCTAGTTTCTACATAATTTAGGACAGCATTGCGATTAACATGTTTTAGTCTTTTATATACAGGGTGGGGCATAGAAACCAAGTGTTTTTGGTTTGAGTAGTACTCATATATTAGAAAAGGGAGGAGCGCGCGGTATATTTTAATCTATTCCTTGACTCAAACCATTTCCCTTTCTTACTTGCCACTTGCCATCATGGAGCGGTGGACGTTAGAACAACGCGTATCATATGGCGTGACATCATTGGCCCACATTTTTTTTTGGGGAAAATGGGGTCACCGCTACAGTAGCATCTGAACGTTATATTCATCTGGTGAATACCTTTTTAATACCTGAATTGCAAAGAAGAAGTGTGGATATCAAAGATTTGTGATTCCAGCAAGATGGGACCACGGCACACACCGCCAGAGCATCCATGGCTGTTCTTCGTCACCTGTTTCCAAATCGTTCAATTTCAAGGTTTGGTGGCATTTCATGGCTTCCTCGGTCTCCCGACTTACCAATTTGTGATTTTTTTCTACGTTAGACGCAGAGAAGGAAGCGGTTCGCCATGGAATCTCTCAAAAATCAACAGAGACATGTTGGAAACAGTGGAGTGCAATTTTCGTGAACGGCTGCATCATACACCAGATGTAATTTTTGCACTTAGATATTTCAAAATGGTATATTATCGGCTATGTTCTACCAATAACTTTTTTTAGAGTATAAGCTAATAAATTTAGGATGTTTTCAAAAACTTTTGGTTTCTATGCCCCACCCTGTACAACCGTAGTAATTAATAGTACCATTTTAATGTATAATAATTATAAACAATTGATAACCTAGCCAGACTTTTGTCACTATAACAACTTTACACCGTTTGACTTAGCGTGTGACATTTCATAGCCACCTTTGCAGTTGTTGTACAGTTTTTGTAGTCATATGCATTTTCAAGAGATCAGTACTTGTATGTAGTAGACGTTGTTCACGTCTATGGCGTAAATTATGAAAAACAATTCGTGCTGTTTGCTTACAGGTAAGACTACCTGCTCAAAAGTCAAAATGTCAAGCTGCGAAGCATGCCGACGCCAAGGTAGCCGACCGAACAACTCACGAAATGACTGTCCATCAGACTGAATATACTTGGAAAATGCATCGAAAATACATTTAAGGGGCCTGGGTATAATCAGTTAGTTATAAATATGTATTTGCCATGTTAAAACATGGATTCCCATTTCGAACAGAACTCACTTGTTTTTCAAACTACATACACAGTGTTTTAGGAGGCGATAAATTTTTCAGCCACGAATGTCTTCTTCTTTCTAAGCACCATATAACTCGAAACTTTCGAAAAATAGCCATCCCCAGTCAGTACTGCTCTCAACGCTATTCACCTTTGTACCTGAGAGTAAATACCTCGTGAGACTCATTGTTCTCAAAATACGAGACCATAATGAAACGTTTAGTTCAAGTGTGTTATTTTATAATTTATTTTGCATTTCCGAAAAAATATCCCAGGATAATAACGTGGTTTGCAGTAAGAAGTCAAACAAGATGCACTCGCCGCCTTAAGGGGCCTGGGTATACACTGTTATACATATGTATTTGTCATGTTAAAACACGGATTCTCATTTCGAACAGAACTCACTTGTTTTTTAAACCACATACACAGTATTTTAGAAGATGATAGTTAGGACCTTAGTCAATGACAACTATTTGCGATTTTCTCAAAAAAGTTTTTTAAGTGGAAAAAAACTCGCAATGCAAAATCATACATTCTTCAAATGTCTGTAATTTAACAACCAAACACGATATCAAAAAAAGTTCAAAACAGTGACAACGCTCAAGACTTCTTCAATTTGCTTTTTCACATTTAAGGGGCCTGAGTATACACAGTTAGTTATAAATATGTATTTGCCATGTTAAAACACGGATTCCCATTTTCTAACAGAACTCACTTGTTTTTCAAACTACATACACAGTATTTTAGAAGGTGATAGATAAGACCTTAATCAATGACAACTATTTGCGATTTTCTCAAAAAAGTTCTTTAGTGTGCAAAAAAACTCGCAATGCAAAATCATACATGCTTCAAATGTCTGTAATTTAACAACCAAACACGATACCAAAAAAAGGCCGAATAGGTGACAAAGTGCAAGCTTTCTTCTTCAATTTTCTTTTTGAATCATTACTGTAAGTTTAAAGGTAACGTCAGGAGCTTGGAAATGCGAAATTCATTTTAATGGTGACTTTTGGACCTTACCTTTGGATTATTGGACTTATCTCCCCTCATCTTAGACACGCATAATGGAGAGAAGGAACAGGCGGCCACGCCTCCTTGCTAACACGAGAATACGTCTTTTCTTGGATTCTCAATTTTGCGCGCTATACCCTAGACTCTTAAGGGTTTAAAACATTTGCTTTGTACAAGCTTCAATATGTTTAATGTCGGCTAGTAAAAAGATTTCAAATTATCAAACTAACACTGATGGTCATACAGAAACGTTTATCATTTCAAAATACAAAAATTATCCATCTCAATGCTTCAGTGGCATGGAAAGTAAAATAGGAAAGGCTTGGTAATGGCAAGATATTTCCAGAACCGCTCGCAGCAAAAGCCTGTGCAGTTTGTAGGACATCTTTTGAAATTTTAATTAACTCATGTGTACCATTCCGGAGATGTCTAACTTTCAAGAAGATTTTAATTACAACTTTTCCTCAAGTTCCTTAAACTGTAGGAAGTAATGCTAAGTCAACAAAAGCCTAGAAAAAAATGCGGGTAATTAAATTAAAAGTTTCTTAATACATAGGCCGTGGCAATCTTTGATGTTGAGCGATGCTATCAGGAGGAGTTCATTATGTTTATCATTTCCGGATTGTTTTATGCAGTACACTATTAGGTCTGATTTTGGGGTGAATAGACGTTTGAATAAGATGATGGATAACCACTAATGCCCAGTTTCACAATCTGTGGTCACTCTGACGGTTTACTAATCTCGACCTGCGAGTTAACTCGGAGTACGGAACGCCTCTTGTTTCACAATCATACAATGACGTAGGGTTAACTGACTGCGAGTCGTATTTCATTTTTGGCGGTTGGTGGTACTGTGTCCGCAATATCTAAAATTCTTCTTCTTCTTATTTCCTTCGTTAGGTGTTTCATGTCTTTTTGACAAGACTGTCAAAGAATGAGTTCGTCGAGTTGTCAGTTCCTTGCGATTTCCAACCTCATTTTGGTTTTTCCACTGACGTTTTTTCATTTCATTCGCAGTTTTTGGTGTTTGGCATAGTTTGGACTGCTTGACGTTGTAGTTGTTTCTGGGGCCTTTTCCAAATAATAGCTGTGCATTTACCCGTGTGTCAGCATGAAAAAACCAAAAAGAGCGAACAACTTTTCAAAAGATGGAGAATATCTGTTCATTTCGTTAGTAGAAAGGTACAGGCATGTAATAGAATGCAAAACAAAAGGTGCAACAACATGGCGCAAAAAAGACAACGCCTGGAAAGAGATACAAGAAGAATTTAAATGCAAATCTATAAATAATAGCGACAGATCTGTAAAGGTGCTGAAAGGAAAATACAAAAGTTTAAATAAGACCAAGGAGTCGTGGTCATCATATTTCTCAAAATAATTGACTCTAGGTTAAAATATTCTTGGTCTCATTGCTTTTTCATTACATCTACATCATAACCATCCATTTCAAATAAAAGGAACGATGGAAAGCGTTAAGGTAAACGATAAAATATGAAACTTCAAACGCCCAGCAATTAGCCAAACCAAAGTGACATAACCTAGTGTGCATCGTCATCGCAACCCTGGGGTTAACTCAAGAATTTCTTGGGGTCAAGTTAACTCAGTGTTAACCTCAAGTAAAATCGAAAACCATCATTTGAGAAACATGACATCTAGGGTTAACCTCCGATCAACACACAACCTTGAGTTAACCCATCATTGTGGAACCGGCCCTAAGAACGTCTGAGAACTATGTATGAGCTATACTGTTATACCATTACTACATCATATTCATGAAACAGAAGCGTGAGTATATAGAAATTACGCAAACATTTTGTCCAACTATTCATGACCTTTACATGACTTATTGCAGAGATTGCTTGCTCCATCGTTTCCGCAAAGACGTTGCAGGTAGGTTTGTAGATATTCTAGCCTTGTAATCTCAGTAACCGCTGCATGGATTGGAATTTTCACACGGCATTACTACCGTGGCGAGGATGGAAAACGCGTATGGTTCTTAGAAATCGTTTCAGTGGTGGTGCAGCAATAATAAAAAAAAGGTAAAATATAAAAACGGCTCAAACTTAGCTTTTAGGCGATTTGGGAATGCCCAATCGTTTTCCACTGAAAAAGTTGTCACTGGTGGTGCAAGAATAATAAAAAAATAAAAATATGAAAAACAGTTCAAGCTTTGTTATTTGGCGATTTGGTTCCTGATAGTTCATCAAATGAGCTTAATGAAGGTGTGTATTACTCTATAAAAAAATCAATAATTGATTTTTTTTATTCATTTGTTTTTGAAACATAGTTTATTGGTACTATTTACAGTTAAATGTTTGTACAGGTCAAGGGTAACATCAAACATCAAAATATATGTATAAATATGAGTAGCATTAAAAATATAATTGTACAAGTCACATGTTATGATTAGAAAGAATAAATAAATTACGAAATATACAAAAAAATACATATCACGAACACGTCAGGTCACCGAAATCATTGCTTAATTACTCCTTAAAAGAGTAAAACGGTTTCTTGACCTTTAGTTATGTTCCTGAATGATGTTGGGCATAAATTTCGGATGGATTCTGATTTTCAGACCCTCAGATCTTCAAGTTCACCCTAAAATCCTAAAATCGTTATCTGGCTTCCTATCAGGACGAAAACTGGTATCGTACATAGCTTAAGGACGCTTATTATAAATCTGGCCATTGTTTTGAGTTTCAGCCTCAGGTAACGAACTTCAAAAATTTTCGAATCTTCAAGTTCACCCTAAAAATCTAAAATTGTTATCTGGCTTCCTATGAGGACGAAAACTCATATCGTACATAGCTTAAGGACGCTTATTATAAATCTGGCCATTGTTTTGAGTTTCAGCCTCAGGTAACGAACTTCAAAAATTTTCAGACCCTCGGATCTTCAAGTTCACCTTAAAAATCTAAAATCGTTATCTGGCTTCCTATCAGGACGAAAACTGGTACCGTACATAGCTTAAGGATGCTTATTATAAATCTGGCCATTGTTTTGAGTTTCAGCCTCAGGTAACGAACTTCAAGAATTTTCAGACCCTCGAATCTTCAAGTTCACCCTAAAAATCTAAAATTGTTATCTGGCTTTCTATCAGGACGAAAACTCATACCGTACATAGCTTAAGGACGCTTATTATAAATCTGGCGACTGTTTTGAGTTTCAGCGAACTTCAAAAATTTTCAGACCCTCGGATCTTCAAGTTCACCTTAAAAATCTAAAATCGTTATCTGGCTTCCTATCAGGACGAAAAATCGTATCATACATAGCTTAAGGACGCTAATTATGAATCTGGCCATTGTTTTGAGTTTCAGTCTCAGGTAACGAACTTCGAAGAATTTTCAGACCCTCGAATCTTCAAGTTCACCCTAAAAATCTAAAACCGTTATCTGGGTTCCTATCAGGACGAAAAATCGTATCGTACATAGTTTAAGGACGCTGATTATAAATCCGGCCATTGTTTTGAGTTTCAGCCTCAGGTAACGAACTTTATAAAAGAGAATTCCGTAGTAATTAGAACCATTCCTGGTTTTTGTTAGCCGGCTTCTAGGTTATTGTTAGGCCCTGTGTTATACTCGTGGATTTTACTATGCTTTATATAGTCATGTAAGTTGTTTTTTACATAATATAAGCATGTTAGTATGTAAAGTGGAGGTACTGTCGGGATCTTAAATGCAATGAAATTGCCCCTGCAAGTGTCGGTATACTTTACTTAATACTGTCGTATTATAGGAAATAAAATCATGAACCAAAAAACCCTGTATATTATAGCACTATGGCCATCACTATAGAAAAGGGACACTGCCAATTACGTTTGTGAGAGTAGTGTACCTAAAACTAGCCGAGCAAAAAGAGGCCAGCAATACAGAGTAGCGACAGTGGCGATAGAAACATCAGACGTGGCTTGATCGGTGACCTACATAGAATCGGGTTAGGGTAATATTACGCTTTTCTGGAAATGTTCCCATCGGGAGTGCTTCCTAACGACTGCTGTGTTTACCTTTCGCCAATGAGCTCGGTGGTGAAACGCCTCGGCACGACGCGACCGAGAATAACTTTTGCCAACGTTCATGCCAAAACCGCCGTCTGCGTCCTCTCGTTTAAAACTTTCTCTATACAGTATGTTGAACAAACGTACCACAAAACTTTAAGGGAATATTTTTGTACTGCTTTTACTTCCCACACCGATAGGTGAGGGGAGTATTGTGATCGTGAAAATTTTCGATTTTGAGATAACACGCTTTTTGGGCGCTTTATGACGTCTACATAACGAAAATCCATGTCACTCATTTCAGTCGGTCTGTCTGTCTGTCGGTCTGTCTGTCGGTCTGTGCGCATTTTTCTAGCCTCGTAATCTCAGCAACCGCTGCATGGATTGTGATGAAATTTGGGAAGCGATATGCTGTGGGGTCGTAGTAGGTAATGCTGCTATAATTTTGAATATCGGTGCACTGGCAGCGGAGTAATTAGCAAAAAACCAAAATTTTCAAATATTCCCCAAACTTCGTTTTTAGGCGTTTTAGGTGTTCCTGATCATTCTCTACTTTTTTTGGACAGAATTTGTTCCGATGTATACATACATATGAGTATTGCTTTAGATCGCTCTATATTATGTAACGAAGAAACTGTTCAATTGATTTTAATGAAACTTCGACCCAGTATTACTACCGTGTCGAGGATGGAAAACGCGTATGGCTTTTATAAATCGTGCCAGTAGCGGCGCAGAAATAATAAAAAAACTAAAAACATAAAAACAGCTCAAACTTCGTTTTTAAGTGTTTTAGAAGTTCCTGATCATTTTCTGAGTTTTTTTGTATGGGGTGAAATTGGGCTGGTTGGGGGTGGGGAGTTGAAAAACTGAAAAATTTGCTGTATTCATAATAGGCTGCCCACTGACCTGTGAAGAAAGATTTAGTGACATAAATCACCTTTTTAGATCCATTTGATCATTGCCTTGCCTATTACAGAAACCAAAGGACTTAGAATTTTTTCTGGTGTAAACATACGAGTATTGCTCTGGATCGTTCTATATTATGTAACGAAGAAACTGTTGAATTGATTTTAATGAAATTTTGACACAGTATTACTACCGTGGCGAGGATAGAAAATGCGTATGGTTTTTATAAATCGTGCCAGTAGCGGCGCAGAAACAATAAAAAACTAAAAATATAAAAACAGCTCAAACGTCGTTTTTAAGTGTTTTTGAGGTTCCTGATCATTTACTGAGTTTTTTTGGGTGGGGAAAAATTCGGGTGGTTGGGGCGTGGGGGGTTGAAAAATGAAAAATTTGCTGTATTAATGATAGGCTGTCCGCTGACCTGTGAAGGAAGACCTAGCGACATAAATGACCTTCCTAGGTCCATCTGAATATTGCCTTGCCTATTACCGAAACTAAGGGACTTTTCTGTATACATACGAGTACTTATTGCTTTAGATCGTTTTGTATTTTGTAACGTGGAAACTATTAAATTGATTCTAACGAAATTTTTACATATTAATATTACTGTGGTGAGGATGGAAAACGCGTATGCTTGTTAGAAATCGTGTCAGTGGTAGCGTAGCAATAATCAGAAAACTAAAAATATGAAAACAGCTCAAACTTCATTTTTAGATGTTTTAGGGGTTCCTGACCGTTTTGTACCTTTTTTGGGTGGGGGTGGAATTGGGGTGATTGGGGGGGGGCGGGGGGTTGTAAAACTGAAAAGTTTGTATTATTGCTGCTCATTGACCTGTGCGGGAAAGACCTAGCGGCATATGACAATTTGGGGGGGGGGGGGGGGGTACTGGCGATGATTTTGTTGCAAGGGGATCTCAGACTAAATCTCTATGCTATGGGAAAATAATAAACTGGTATCACCGTAAGTACTGAGTCAATCAACTTGACTTCATTTTTTATACAAGGTGTCCGACGACGATTAAGACAAGCACTATATCGGAACTGGGCAGTAGTAGTGAATTATAATTCTGGGGGTTTGAATTAGAGCAAATATTTTTCTTATTACAGTTTCACCCAATGAGGTATTTGTTTATGGCCACGTGACGCCGGATTCAAAGTTATTAATGGGATGCCCTGTATATTTGTGACTTTTTCTGTTCCTCTCCATAAAGCAATTCCAACAAACTAACACACTTTGGGTCTAAAGTTATTTATTCAAGAGCTACAGGTACTTAAAGGATGGTACCACTACCATTGATTATAACATGTACCCCTGCAATTTAATTATTACTTTGGTAGTGTTTCATAATGGTAGTGGTACAGTCCTTAAAGTACCTGTAGTTCTTTAATTAATCACCCTCACATCTATTTTTTAGTTGTACTAAAATAGTTCTAGGCATGTGTTAAATACTAAAATCCTTAAACGATTTTTTTCAATTGGTTCATCAACCGTCATTTCATCAAAAAACCTTTTAGTAGTATGAATTCTTTTGTCTGTAAATTGTGGCTCAATACCCCATTCTTTTGCTATTGTTACTGAAGTTTCAAAGATATTTTCACAATTACTCCTTAAATTTCCTAATTGATCAACATACGCAATCAAATCTGTGGCTTGTTCAATATCTATATCACTTTTTTGCAAACATTTTGATAGTAGATTGACGTTTTCAAAAAATTTTCCTTGAAATATTAATAAAAACACAAATTTAGAATTTATTATTTTATTTATAAGACCTTTGCCTCATCCCTATTATAGCTTGATTCGACAAACATTTAACGACGACTAAATGGTTACTTTTTAATGAAATTATCGATTCGACCCTGAATGACCATCTGGTGGATCATAGTTTTTTAAGGTGGATCCCACAGTTTTACTGTTTCTTTAATTTAGTGTTTAAGGCTTCCCAACGAGGCAGACTTTCGCTAAAAAAAAAAAAAACATAAATCCAAACAGCACAGACTTCTGTCGGACGTCCGAAACAGATCCCAAATAGGTATGTACGGCTGGGACATAAACTGGACGTCCGTCAGACTTTCTTCACTGGACCACTTTTGTACTTAAAGTTTAGACTTCCATCGGAGATCCGAAATAAGTCCCAAATAGGAACGTACTAGCAAGTCCCAAAAGTGACGTCGTTTAGACATCCGTTGCTGGACTTCTTATATACTTCCAAACTCAGACTGGATTGAGAAGTACGAAAATTTTTTTCTCTTCATCTCTAAATAATAATAATTATCTAACATTGTCTCAAGTTTTTTGTTATTATATGGTAACCATCTTACGGGCAGTTTACGAAAAATATAATTGTACTATTTAGAAGATATATGACTATCATGCTGAATCAATAAAAATACAGTTATATACAGAAATTTACCCGGTAAAATTTGCCAATCTCTCAACCTTCGATCATTGACTTCTACTACTTATGACGTTTGAAATTCGCGGGCTCGCGACCAACTTGCATAGTTGTCGGGCGCATGCGTATGCACCGTTTAGCATTGTCAGATTGTCAGGGCTAGTACCATTTATGCTAATCTAGCACACAATTTTTTGACTTCTCGCTTCTGGAAGCGTTTTCGATTCATGTATTCATGTAAGCGATAAACTGACAGACAAGCATAGCAAGCTAAAAGTTAAAAATTTTGTTTCACTACATTTATTGAATAGTAATCAGCATTGAGGAGGACCTATTTGGGTACGAGGGAGGCTCTATGTAGGTACAAGGGAGGTACGATTCAGGTACAAAAAACCTATATCGGACGTCGCTCGGACCAATAATTTGGTAACATCGGACTTCCCACAGACGGCCGAGGAACGTCGAACGACTTATTCAGGACGTCCTACAGACGTGTGAAAGTCCAAGCCGGACTTCCTTCGAACGTCTGTCGGACGTCTGTGTGCTGTTTGGGAAGTGACTGAATGGTGTCAATGGGGGCCCCCCGGATGCTCGGGACCCCCTCGCATCGCGGGCCCTGAGGGCCCTTTCGGCACTCCATTGGCCGAATGTTAAGAACACCTTGGTTAGACCTCGTTACAAATATCGAAGTACTGCGGCGAGTGAACAAGGAACATGATCTCTTAACCACCATAAAGAAGAGAATAACCGCATATCTTGGACATGTCATGAGGAATAATAAGTACGCCCTGTTGAAACTGATAATAGAGGGCAAAATCTAAGGCAAAAGAGGGCTAGGGCGCAGACAAAACTCATGCTTGAAAAACCTCTAGGGCTGGTACAGGTCTGGATTCTCATACCCTAGGAAAGCACAGGATAGAGAAGCATTTGCCAAAATTGTTGCCGATCTTCATTGAGTGGAGTTGGTACCCTAAGAAAAAATGGAGTCAAATTGATTGACTCAGTACTTTCCATACACATTAATGATTTCATTTTATTGTTTTACCATTGCATGAAGCTATAGACTGAAATCCCGTTGCAACCAAATCATCGCCCACCCTCCCGCAAAAAAAAATCCAGCAGCAAAACTTCTTGCGTCTCCCTCCTTAGAAACTAGGACGCCACAGTTTTCATTCTGCATGCTTCAACTGAACGATGCAAAATGATGAGGAGCCTCTAAACCGTCTAAAAGCGAAGCATGAGCTGTTTTTAAATTTTTAGTTTTTTAATTATTGTTGCGCCGCCACTAACACGACTTTTCAGACACTGGCACGTTTTCCACTCTCGCCGCGATAGTCAATTTCATAATTTTTGCTTTACTCATTATACATACATAGAACGAAATAAGCAATACTCGTATATGTATACATCGGAAAACTCTAAGTCCCTTGGTTTCTGTAGTAGGCAAGGAAAGGTTCACATGGATTTGAAAAAAATAGGCCGGTACCTATTTCTTCCATAGCTCAGTGGACAAACTATTATGAATACAACAAATCTTTCAGTTTTACAACCTCCTACCCCCAACCAGCCCAATTTCACCCACCCAAAAAAACGTATAAAATTATCAGGCACCCCTAAAACGCCTAAAAACAAGGTTTGAGCTGTTTTTATATTTTTAGTTTTTTTATTATTGCTGCGCCGCCACTGACACGATTTTTCCAAAACATACACATTTTCCATCCTCGCCACGGTAGTAATACTGTGTCAAAATTTCGTTAAAATCAATTGAATAATTTTCGCGTGACGCAATATAGAACGATCTAAAACAATACTCGTATGTCTGTATACATCACAAATTCTAAGTCTCTTGGTTTCTATAATGAGCAAGGCAATGTTCAAATGGACCAAAAAAAGTGTATTATGGCGCTAGGTTTTCACAGGTCAATGGACAGCCCATTATGAATGCAACACATTTTTCAGTTTTCCAACTTCCACCCCCCAACCACTCCAAATTCACCCCTACCCATCCTCATCGCGGTAGTAATACTGTGACAAAGTTTCATTAAAATCCATTCCATAACTTTTACGTTACTCAATACAGAACGATCTAAAGCAATATTCCTATGTATTTATCCATGGCCGACTCTACACTAGGCCGGAGCCTTAGATGTGGCAACGTGGCTTAGCTGTCAAATAGTGGGCCTATAGTTTCAGAATAATTATTACATTTTATATGTATTAGAGTTCATCTGGGTTAATAAATTAAGAAAAAAATGCTTTTTAGAACTACTACTACTAATACCACTTACATCTGATGTCTGGTTCATCATAGTCACACACTACAAAATAAAAATAAAGCAACCTGTTTCCTGCTGCCAGTTCACTTCCGCTTGAATGAACACTCAATTTACTTTGTAAATTGTCACTTGAGCTAGAAAAATTCACTATTAGTTCACTGTGAAGCCATTCTTGCTGATCTTGATTCCTTTCACTATCAAATCTTTTCATAGGTATGCCCAGATGCATGCCCTCGTTCGCTTGCCCAGATGAGTTCTATTAACTGTATTTTTCTGTGACATTTGGGAGGTCCAGAAAACATTGTAGGTACCACATTGTGCAAAATACCTTTTAGAACTACTACTAGTAATACCACTTACATCTGATGTCTGGTTCATCGTAGTCAGACACTACAAAATAAAAATAAACGGAACCTGTTTCCTGCTGCCACTTCCACTTAAATGAACACTCAATTTACTTTGTTAATTGTCACTTGAGCTAGAAAAATTCACTATTAGGTCACTGTGAAGCCATTCTTGCTGCCATTCTTGCTGGTCTTGATTCCCTTTCAATATCAAGGTATGCCCAGATGCATTCCCAGATGAGTTCTATTAACTGTCCTTTTCTGTGATATTTGGGAGGTCCAGAAAACATTGTAGGTACCACATTGTGGTTTAAAATAGGTCTTATCCTTTGAAATGTTTGTAATTATTGTCTTTATTCTTATAAATATAACCAGCCCTTATGAGGAATACCTTTCACCCACTTCTGTTTATGTCCTCCTTTGGAAGCCCCAATTGCTATTGCAACCTGGTACTACACACTTTGCAGACATCTTGTTATCTTTATAGTTTCGTTTGTGCAGGTAAATGATTAGAAACATTAAAATTCACCTTCTAATCTTATTTTTCACTCTGGAAGATTACACTAATGCCATGACTAATGACTTAACAACAAACAAAATGACGGCCCGTAGATTCAGTGTTGCCATATTTCATGCTCAGGCCTTGAGTAGAGACGGCCATGATTTATCAGAAAATTGTAAGTCCCTTGGCTTCTGGAATAGGCAAGGCAATGTTCGGATGGGCCTAAAACAGGGTATTATGCCGCTAGGTGTTTCTTTTACAGATCAATGGATAGCCTATTATGCGTACAACACATTCTTGAGATCTACAACCCTCCACCCCCCAACCACCCCAATTTCACCCCCACCCAAAAAAAAGTAGAAAATGATCGGGAACCCCAAAATCACCTAAAAACGAAGTTTGAGGAATATTTAATTTTTTTGTTTTCTGCTAATTACTCTGCCGCCCCTGCACCGATTTTCAAAATTATAAGACCATTACCTACTACGACCGCCCATCATAGACAGACCGACGGAAATGAGTGACATAGATTTTCGTTATGTAGACATCATAAAACGCCCAAAAAGCGTGTTATCTCAAAATCGAAAATTTTCACGATCACAATACTCCCCTCACCTATCGGTGTGGGAAGTGAAAGAAGTTACATTTACCTTAACACTCCAATGTTCCACCACTGTTCGACGCCCGTGTTTATGCCCCACACCAGAGATCGGCGACGCGTCCTTACGTCTGACCTCTCCCGCATACACGTCCAAATTACCAATCCAGTCCTGGTGGTATGCCGTTGTTTATCTTAATACCATGATCTCCCTTCCTCCGTTCCGTTTTGTTTAGCTTTAAAGTTTTAGTTAAATAAGCTTATTTATTTTATTGCACCGCGCCGGCATCCTATCGCCGTCGCCGTCGTTCTGAGCTTGCTTGCTGTCCTGTGCATGCACCAATACACCCACGCCTGCAACGGTGCCAATACCGAAGGGAAAGAAAATAATAATAATACACAGCCCCTCAATATTTCCACGACCATGCGAGCAAAAAATTGAAAACGCGAGAGGATAATTTAATTCTGAAGACCTGTGATATCGTGTAGAATGACGTCTGAATGTAATAATAGAATAGAATAATAAAAGATACAATAAAATTCCAGCGTAACACCCTGTACCATAGAATTTGCTTTACGAGGGTGATACGAAAAGAACTCTGATACACTCGAATAGTCAGGAATTGAAAAGACCACTTACTTGGTGAAAAGACGACAGGAAAGATCTGCTGGAAAAGAGGTGACGGAAATAGTCGGAGACGGGCCTGTATTTTGAAAATGCTCATGAGTAACTTCCACATTCAACCGCTACATTACATGCACAAAATTACTGTTATGTTAGTCTGCTCTGATACTGATATTATCTCCCAATCAATGCTGAGAGGCCCAGGATGCTTTCGAACTACATCAGAGGCTTCGAACATAGCTTGAGGATGATTCAGTATTTTATATAAGGCGCAATCCGTCAGTACGGCCACTTTGGTTCTCATCCGTTACATGTGCACACCAGAGGAGAGCGCAAACCCAAAGGTGCCACACGGACGGCAAAAAGTGTGTCTTGGTTTCACAACTGACCACACCCGCCACATCGATTTACGGCGCCTTACCTACGAATGTGACTCGCAACTCATATCTGCTTAGCGATAGATCTATCTAGGTACGCACCTCTATAAATAAGTGAAGACTTTAACCTGAGAACATGCCCTACAACTGACACAGGTAGAATTAGTGCGATCCACCTCCCATATCAAGGAGAACGGTAGCTTCCTACCGCATGGAAGACCTCCAAGGTATGAATCCATGAGTGCAATGGGCGGACAGCATCCTACCCTCACGAATTGTCTAATATATCTTGTTCCCAGGCCGGACCAGCTAGTGATTACTGCGGACATGAGGTGTTTATATTACTAACCACCTTCACCGTGCTCCTCAGGAATCGTCTGATTGTACGCAACTGTTTCAACTTTATCCCAGGTCCCATTAAGGAGTTGAGATAGTACCCCAGGTCCTATTAGGGGGTCCTTAATTCATTAATTGAGCTGGAGCCAGACAGGTATGCTAATGCCAATGATTACTGCAGAAACGATGAGGTGTGTTTCATCGTGCTCCGCAGCAATCCCATGATCATACCTAACTGTTACTAAGTCCCAGGTCATATTAGGGACTTAAACAGTACCCCAGGTCCCATTAGGGGGTCCACCAAGTCAATTAAAGTAGTGGGCTGGAGTTAGACAGGTACGCGATGACACTGATTACTTCGGAGAGGGTGAGGTACCCTGCTCCCAGTAATATCACAATCATACCTAACTGTTTCAACTTTATCCCAGGTCCCATTAGGGAGTTGAGACAGTTCCCCAGATCCCATTAGGGGTCCTCCGCAGAGATTATCGTTAGCTACCTTGTATCTCAATATTTCAATCAGTTATGACTTCAAAGCAAAGGTTAAAACATGCATGCAATGATATACGGACAAATGCAGAAATATACTCAGTAAACAACTCACCAGATTGCAACCACAAGTAAAACTCACTGAACCACGCGTCACGAGGATTAGACGGACACTGTGTTTACTTTTTTTTAATATTTTTCTCACAGGCAACAGACATAGGGCTCTTAAATCAAGACCTTCCACAAACTCTCGGTCTTATATTTTATTAAGTGCCATAACAATAAACACATGGCCAAACCCTCGTAAACATAGGCGGGTACCTACAGGGTGAGTGGTACGCAAAATCATGGTTAAAATAACGTATGCTTACAATCGTACGATCCTTCCTAAATTCAGATCAGTAATAGTTCAGGTGTTGACTTGGCACAGCCCGTCAACATTTGTTGCTACCGCAGTCATGCGAGAGAAACTTGGAGAATCATAATAATGATAATAAATGCCGATAAAAGAACCATCCCGAATAGGAAATCTTAACTGGTCAAACGCTAGAATACATGGATCACGACAAAACGTACATATACCTGGACTTCATGGAATCAGAACATTAAGATCGACGACACAAAAATCAAGGCTCAGTCAGGGACCGTCTCATTAGACTAGTAAAAACAAAATCGAATTTGAGAAATCCTACAGGAGCCACATTTGCGCTAGCGGTCCTCATATACTCCTTTGGCATCCTCAAGTGGTCACACACTGACATTGAAAAAATCAAAAGTCTCATATGAATGGAACTCACGAAACACAATGTCACACCTGAAAGCATACTAGAAAAAGGTTACCATAAGAAAATAAGAAGGCAGAGGAATTATAGATATACAGTCACTTCACATAAGATAAACAAAGAAACTCAAGGTTTTTTTCCAGAGCAAACAGAAAAACTTACATAGGTCAACAGTAAAAGCAGGCAAATTCATACACGACTCATCCTATGCGGCCTAGACTACGTAGCAGACGCACATCATCACATACAATCACAACAAGAAAAAATAAACACCTGGTCGTTGAAAGCATTCCATCGCAAACACAGATACGGTGTTACATTTATGAAAAGTAGTCACACACCTGGCCGGACGATGGCCAACTCTCTCTAAAAACTGAGGGTTATATGATTACCATCCAGGACCAAGTGATTGCGACATGAAACTACATGAAATACGTAATTAGAACTCCATCCATAACCGACGATAATTGTAGGAAATGTCACCATTGAATATACTGTAACATACTGTATAATATGGTTATTGTTTCTTAGTTGTCATGTTGTAATGTCAAAGGATATGTTAGATTTTTGTCCTAGAATGTCATCTGAATGTCTCTGGATAGTTCGATGAGTAGCGTGGTGGAGTAGGAGTTGTTGAGATAAGTTTAAGTGTTTCTGTATTAGGTCGTAAAGTAAAAACATGAAAAGTGAGTGCAGTTTGATTGCCTGGACCAAGAAAAGGCAGCCGTCGTGACAATACAATCTAATATGGCCAGCGCGATCGCCGATCACTACTCCATTGAAAAATTTGGATAACTTTCGAAATTACATAATTCCTGGATGTAATTCCATTCAAAATGGAGTTGGTGCGTTTGAAGGAGTTCGACGAGATGATTGCCTGCTTGTATCCATGCTGGTGGAAGTCATTTTGAACATTTATTGTAGATTGATAAATTTAACATGCGATTTTTGATAATAAAATGTAGCTGTTGCAATTTTTTCATAATGTGTCTTTGAAATGGAGCATTTTTTCTAAAATCATCAAAAAATAAAATATTCTCAAAATGGTTCGAAGGATCACGCTTTATACATTTTTGCCACATGTTTACCAAATACACTGTATAACCAGAGAGAAGAATTATTTCAGCTATCTTTATGTATTACATCCCATCCAGAAAAATGTTTATCACCATAAGGATAATAGCTGGTCGATGACCCAACCACTAGACTGCCGAATTTAAATCCTGGCTATGCTCCTGAATGTAGGTTTTCAATTCGACCCTTATACCTCTCTGAGACGCTGAGATTATGGACAAGTTCTTCTAGTGGTTTGTATGAGCAGTGTCTTGGCAATAGTTTGAGCTCGATATGACTGTGTGGAAATGGAAACGAAAATAAGAGTTATTTTGTTTTTCTCAAAATCTGTTTTTTTTCTAAAGTAGCTTACCTTTTTACCTATTTAAGATGTTACTGAATTAATGTAAGCATATTGAACTGAAATAAGTTTTACTGATTTTAAATCGTAGATTTTTCATTGTTTAGAGAAAAATGACAGATTTTGGGTAATTACAAGAATTCTGTTAAAACTGAAAAATCTCATAAACTTTTGTTGGTTGTCCATACATGTATTAAACTAAATTCGATGCATTTTACCTCTCCTATCATGGCCCGACAGGAAAACGTCGAACTACATTAAACTCGTGTACTGATATATTGAGTGTAAAATTTTGAATAAATTGATGTCCTAAGATCAGTGAAAAGAAAAGACATTTAGAGATTTCATTCCATATGTACATAAAACCCATCATAGTCACAATGTCTTAACAGACATGTTGTGAACTCGTAAAATGCATAAAGTCGGAGTTCTCACGTCATTTTAGGAGTTTTCCTTGGGATACTTAAAGATCTTTAATGCAGTAGTTTCCCATTTGCTTTCTGCATCCTCCGTTGACCAGGTGTACGTACTGGGTCATCCGCCTTTAGGGACAATTTTTCACCCCAAGGACAAGAAGGTGTCCTGACTCTTGTCAACTCGTGCACCCAAAGCTGTTGGTTGAGAAGAGGTTACTGCTTATACCGACAGTAGTTCGGTTCCTTTTAGTCGCCTTTTACGACACGCAGGATATAAGATATTCTAACCCGCCACCACACGGGTAAAACTAATCAGTCATTAATTCTAATGATTCTGATTGAACTCATTGCATTAAAAAATTGAATGAAGCTGTAGTTAAGTTTGGGGGTTAAACAACCCCATATTGGCACGTCGTAAAAATCTTAGACAAGGAAAGAGAGAGAACGGAACGCGAGACTGACATTTCTGTTACCAAAAAAGTACCAAAATTTACCTGTGATAAGTGATTCCTGACTCCTTCCTCTACTGTGGCTTTTACAACCGTAAGCTGCACACCCTAACATTATGCACACCACAATATTTTACAATGGTTGGTCTTAAAAACGCTAAATATCATAAAACAATATTTTGGTGGCTATTCATTTTCGGTAACAGCTAATGACAGCTAATTCATGTAGCATCAAACGGGCGTGCGGTATCCCCTCTCTTTCCATATCTAAGGTAAAAATATTTCTTTCCCTTTTTCTGTGATGCAATCTGTACGAGCTGTTTCGGTCAAAGTGACAACGTCGCCTGTTGTCTCTACCTCTGCTGCTGTATCAGACGTAAGGGCATTGCATCTTCCCAAAGCGGAAATGGGACAAGCGCGGGTTTTGTTGGGGGATTATTTGCCGTTACGATTGTTCGCCTGTTTTTAGGTTTACGTACCTACTTGCTATATATTTCGCTAACAACTCGAACCCAGAGTACGCCGTTCGGGCTTTATGTGGCGTGGGTTGGTTTAAGAAAGGAATTAGGATCTTATCGGTAAGCTACCTAAAAAAGCAAATCGGAAAATATTGTATTTTCCATTAAAATAACACAAAAGCAGGGGTGCGTTGATACTGTTATATTTACAACGAGTTTGAAAGATTTGCAAAACCTTAGGGAACGGATCAATACATATAGCAATGAATACGAAATCGCCTTGAATGTTGAAAGACTCGCATGTGAATTCCGAACATCTAGTAAAAAAAGGGATATTTGCATTGAAACTTTGTACACAGTTTGGCAGTAAAATCCGCCATTGACCTACATGGCACCTCTAAAAAACGTTTTAAAAACAAAGCATGGCTTTTATCAATTCAAAAACGATGATACCGGTTGCAAATGTGGCGGGAGACCAGTTGATTGTATAAAAGAGATGAATTGGTTGTGTAAATATGCCCCCTAGGAGACGACAGCCACAGTTTACGTAGTTAAGGCCCTTTGAACGCGGTCGGATTGTAGGCTAACGAGAATGTGGTGCTTCTTTCAGAGCATTTGCTGGCTACAGCTGTAGCAGCATGGCGCGCATGGATCACAGAAGCGCAAGTGCAGCCAGTAGGGGTTCTGGAACACGTAGAAGAACTACAGACCGGCAACGGGAGCGGAACCGGGACAGACCTAGAAGATATAGGGAGCGGAACGATCTTGTGTATTCACACTGGTGAGTCAAAAGTGATCCGGATGTTAACAATATCTTCTTGTAAACATTTATAAGTTAAAGTATCAAACATATTATGCCCTTGAATCTGAAAACATACGATGAGCAGGATCCAAGGCCATACTCATCTTCAAGATAAGAGCTGGACCTGGAAACTAGGGTAAGGTGAGGTGCAGAAGGGTCCGATTTTCGCACTGGCCATCAGAAAACCTCCCCCCTTTCATTTATTCGTCCATTAATTCGTCACAATAAGGAAGATGTTGCGTGTGACATTTGATAGCGGATTGCGATTTGATAGATATGTTAACAAATTATTACCAAAAATTTCTTTATATCGAAAAAATGAATAAAAGATATATAAAGACACTGACTCAATGGTGTTTTATAGGTGTTGAGCCCAAGGCTATGTGCGGTTTCCTTTCTGTTATACGTTATACAGGGTTGAGATAAAGTATGAAACCAAGCAAATAACTTTGGAACGGAAAGAATGATATTGTTGAAAATTTGCAAGCAAATTTAGTGACGTATAATGCATCCGAAGACATTATGTTAGCCATTAATGTCGTTCCAGTTTAACCGGAAGTACCGTCAACATTTTTAGTTTAAATGGGACACCCTGTATATTTTTGCAGATTTTATTACATATTTTTTTTCGAATACGTCTATAGTGGGCTTAGTAGTAGTTTCTGTAAAAACGGGAAAGATAAAGCTTCTTTATCATTTCAGATGTTTAAAATGTCGGTCACTTAAAGTCTTAAGGGTCTAGGGTATAGCGCGCGAAATTGAGAATCCAAGAAAAGACATATTCCCGTGTTAGCGAGGAGGCGTGGCCGCCTGTTCCCTTTCTCCAGTGTGTGTGTCTAAGATGAGGGGAGATAAGTCCAAAAATCCAAAGGTAAGGTCAAAAGGTCCAAAGGTAAGGTCCAAAGGTCACCATAAAAATGAATTTCGCATTTCCAAGCTCCTGACGTTACCTTTAAACCTACAGTAATGACTCAAAGAGCAAATTGAAGAGGAAAGCTTGCGCTTGTGCAGCTATTTAGCTTTTTTTTGATATCGTGTTTGGTTGTTAAATTACAGGCATTTATAGAATGTATGATTTTGCATTGCGAGTTTTTTTGCATATTAAAAAACTTTTTTTGAGAAAATCGAAAATAGTTGTCATTCGTTAAGGTCTTAACTATCGCCTTCTGAAATATTATACATATGTAGTTTGAAACTAGAGTGAGTTATGCGAGAAATCGTGAAAACGGGAGGACCGCAGACCGCCACGGACTAATTTGTGAGACAAGTAAAAAAGCTTTATCTTTCCCATTTTTACAGAAACAAATACGAAACCCACTATGGACGTATTCTGAAAAAGAAGTTGTATTAAATTAAAAAAGTTGACGGTACTTCCGGTTAGACCGGAAGTACATTAATAGCTAACAACATCTTCGGATGCACTATGTGTCGCTACATTTACCTGCAAATCTTCAGCAATATCACCCTTTCCGTTTCACTTGCTTGGTTCCATACTTTATCCCAACCGTGTACGTTAAATCAAAATATATGTATGATAATATTATTCTTTACACATGAAGTGGGACTTTAAAAGGCCTAACAACGATATTCGATCCGCGGCCACCTTTATAACGTCTTAATATTGTGGTGAGTATAAATTTGTAGGTTACACTTACTCCCCAGAAGGGAAACCAAATCGTCCATTTCTAACCACCTGGCTGAACGCGTAAGAATTGGATCATAGCTTTTTGTGAGGTTTTCGACACCACTTCTGCACATGTGTAATATTTCTGGCCAAAAACTGATCCTCCTAAAGACCATATGATTATAATTAATGTTAGCCGGCTAAGGAGGACACGACATCATCCACCGCTGCCTGCTGACTTCACGGCCACCTGCGCACCTGCCTAGTCTCTCAAACGTGTGTATTTCCTGTCGACGCTGTCGCTCGGTTGACGCCCGAGGCCCTTGGGGGCGAAAGGAGGGATGGGGGTGGTGAGACGTTCACCCTCCCGCCCCCCTCCGCCCCCCCCCCCCTTGGCCACCGTTAATAAGCGCGGCGAGTGTGCGTCTCGTAGATTGGACTAATTGGGGAAGGCGCTGTAATTACCGGACGCTTTTGCGGCCGCCCAGGCAGTTTCCGGGGGGAAAGGGGGAAACGGGAGGGGCGCGAGGGGGGACAGTAGCCGTGGGCCTGGAATGGGGATTATGAGGTGAAAAGGATATGGTCGATGTATAGTCGCTATGTGAGCATTATCGTTATTGTAGTTGCCGTGTTAGGACCGACCATTTCGTGCCCCGATAATACGACGTACGTTCCACAGGAACGATTACTCGAAGAATGTCTGTGTCTAAGAAATTACGTATGGTTTGGAGGCCCTCTTAGGATCATTACAATCTACTGCGGGTGCCAAGTAGAGGCTGTTGTTTCGAACAAAACTACTAAGGCAACAAGAATAACAGGATGCTTAAATGACGCAGTACAGCGAAATAAAAATAGGAACCAAAATGAAGAATTTACTAGGCAAGACCAACTATGATATCCACCGCAACAACGAAATTCGAGTACTTTGTATAATGACTGAAAAAACGCTTTTGGGTAAGGGAGAAGTGAAAACATAAGAAAAAAGTGCAAGGTAGAAAACATCCAATGAATCCGTACAAGGTAAAAAAAAAGGAATGAGACGAATACAACCAGTAGAATGAACGAAAGAACAGTAGCCAGAACTGTACGCGACAGGTCTCCATTAGGTCGCAGAAGTCCAGGAGGTCCTGAAAAACGATGGAGTGACAAGCAGTGTAAGCAGAGATACGAAGGAAAGAAACAGGCGATTTGCTTTGTCTAAAGAAGGAAGACATTACTCATGGATTGTTATGGAAGAAGAGACCCTTTTAGAATCATTACGACATCATTAAACTATAACTGCGAGTGTCTAGTGGTAGTTGTTGTTTCGATTCAGTGTTTCCAAAGCTTGTTTTTTGTAACTTGAAACACTTTTAAGCCATCCACAAAAAGTAGAGCTTTGGAGGTTCCTCAAAAGATGTCTTTTTTTGAGCGACTACTTCCTCCTTAGATGTAACCTCATACCCGCCAAGGCAGTTGTTCAAGTTCGAAAATAAGAAAAGGCCTCTGAGGGCCAAATCTTGTGGATATGGTGGATTCTGTAATAATAGAAACTCGAATTTCATAATTTTGGTATATCCGTGCATTATCGGGATGGAAGAGTAACCTTTTATTTAAGTAAGGTCGCAGTAATTACCGGACGCTTTTGCGGCCGCCCAGGTAGTTTCCGGGGGGAAAGGGGGAACGGGGCGGGCGCGAGGGGGGACGGTAGCCGTGGGCCTGGAATGGGGATTATGAGGTGAAAAGGATATGGTCGATGTATAGTCGCTATGTGAGCATTATCGTTATTGTAGTTGCCGTGTTAGGACCGTCCATTTCGTGCCCCGATAATACGACGTACATTCCATGGGAACGATTACTCGAAAAATGTCTGTGTCTAAGAAATTACGTATGGTTTGGAGGCCCTCTTAGGGCCTACTGCGAGTGTCAAGTAAAGGCTGCTATTTCGAACTAAACTACTAAGGCAACAAGAATAGCAGGATGGTTAGATGACACAGTATAGCGAAATAAAAATAGAAACAAAAATGAAGAATTTACAAGACAAGACCAACTACGACATCCACCCCGATAACGTAAATTTGAGTACTTTGATTAATGATTTGAAAAACGCTTTTGGGTAAGAGAGAAGTGAAAACATAAGAAAAAGGTGCAAGGTAGAAAATATTAATGAATCGGTACAAGGTAAAAAATGGAGTCAAGCTGATTGACTCAGTACTTCCCACACATAATAATGATTTCAGATTAATGTTTTCTCATTGCATAAAGTCCCCCTGCAATCAAATCATCGCCCACCCTCCCGCAAAAAAAACGTCCAACAAAAAAATCTTGTAAATGGTTTCTTGCGTCTCCCTCCTTAGAAACTAGGACGCCACAGTTTTCATTCTGCATGCTTAAACTGAACGATGCAAAACGATCAGGAGCCTCTAAACCATCTAAAAGCGAAGTATGAGCTGTTTTTATATTTTTAGTTTTTTAATTACCGTTGCGCCGCCACTGACACAATTTTTTAGACACTGTCGCGTTTTGCTCTCGTCGCGATAGTCAAACGTTTCATTAAAATCAATTTAATAATTTTTACACAAAGGCAGTCGTGCGGATCACATAATTTACACAGGTAGAAAATCTTGGGGATGTCCGCAAAGAGGAAAAGGTTGAGGAGCAGAAAAATTGAAGGATGGTAACCCGAGCGATACGTATTTCTGCTAATTGGCTTCATCAGGCCCAAATGGATGTCACATGCCCACACCTAGATGAGGTCACATAACATAACATTCGGTTTCGGGTGTAACCTGAGGAGTCGTCTCCAAAAAAGAGATCTGTTGGCCGAAGCCACAAATGTGCTGGCTGGCTCTTGTCGGTGGCTTCTGGCTGTGTGTGTGTTTTTTCCATCCTTGACTCCTCAGGTTACACCCGAAACCGAATGTTATGTTATGTGACCTCATCTAGGTGTGGGCATGTGACATCCATTTGGGCCTGATGAAGCCAATTAGCAGAAATACGTATCGCTCGGGTTACCATCCTTCATTTTTTCTGCTCCTCAACCTTTTCCTCTTTGCGGACATCCCCAAGATTTTCTACCTGTGTTAATAATTTTTGCTTCACGCAATATACATAGAACGAAATTAAGTCCCTTGGTTTCTGTAATAGGCAAGGAATTGTTCACATGGACTACCTATTATGAATACAACAAATCTTTCAGTTTTACGATCCCCCACCCCCCAACCTCCCCAATTTCACTCCCACCCAAAAAAACGTAGAAAATGATCAGGAACCCCTAAAACACCTAAAACAAGGTTTGAGCTGTTTTTATATTTTTAGTTTTTTTTATTATTGCTGCGCCGCCACTGACATGATTTTTCCAAAGCATACACGTTTTCCATCCTCGCCGCGGTAGTACTACTGTGTCAAAATTTCGTTAGAATCAATTGAATAATTTTCGCGTTACGCAATATAGAACGACATAAAACAATACTCATATGACTGTATACATCACAAATTCCAAGTCCCTTGGTTTCTGGGATAGGCAAGGCAATGTTCGGATGGGCCTAAAAAAGAGTATTATGCCGCTGGGTCTTTCTTTTACAGGTTAATGGATAGCCTATTATGAATACAACACATTTTTGAGATTTACAACCCCTTACCCTCAACTACCCCAATTTCACCCCCACCCAAAAAAAAGTAGAAAACGATTAGGAACCCCTAAAACGCCTAAAAACAAAGTTTGAAGTGTTTTTATTTTTTTTTGTTTTTGTCTTATTGCTGCGCCGCCACTGACACGATTTTTCCAAAACATACGCGTTTTCCATCCTCGCCGCGGTAATACTGTGACAAACTGTGTGTGACCTAAAGCAATATTCCTATGTATTTATCAGAAAATTCTAAGTCCCTTGGTTTCTGGAATAGGCAAGGCAATATTCGGATGGGCCTAAAAAAGGATATTATGCCGCTAGGTCTTTCTTTTACAGGTCAATAGATAGCCTATTATGAGTACAACACATTTTTGAGACTTACAACCCCCCACCCCCTAACTACCCCAATTTCACCCCTACCCAAAAAAGTAGAAAACGATCAGGAACCCCTAAAACACCTAAAAACGGAGTTTGGGGAATATTTAATTTTTTTGTTTTTGCTAATTACTCCGCCGCCCCTGCACCGATTTTCAAAATTATAAGAACATTACCTACTACGACCCCCCAGCATATCGCTGCCCAAATTTCATCCCAATCCATGCAGCGGTTACTGAGATTACGAGGCCAGAAAGACGTGCACAGACAGACAGACAGACAGACAGACCGACAGACAGACTGGCGAAAATGAGTGACATGGATTTTCGTTATGTAGACTTCATAAAACGCCCAAAAAGCGTGTTATCCCAAAATCGAAAATTTTCGCGATCACAATACTCCCCTCACCTATCGGTGTGGGAAGTAAAAAAGACTGGGACGATCACATCAGCAGAATGAACGAAAGAACAGTAGCCAGAACTGTACGCGACAGGTCTCCATTAGGTCGCAGAAGTCCAGGACGCCCTCAAAAGCGATGGAGTGACAGGTAGTGCAAGCAGAGATACGAAGGAAAGAAACAGGCGATTTGCCTTGTCTAAAGAAGGAAGACATTACTCATGGATTGTTATAGAAGAAGAGACCCTATCATAAAATTGTTACTGCGAGTGTCTAGTAGTAGCTGTGGTTTCGATTCAATTTTTCCAAAGCTTGTTTTTTGTAACTTTAAGCCATCCTCAAAAAGTAGAGCTTTGGAGGTACCTCAAAGGATGTCTTTTTTTGAGCGACTACTTCCTCCTTAGATGTAACCTCATACCCGCCAAGGCAGAAGTTTAAATTGGAGAATAAGAAAAGGCCTCTGAGGGCCAAATCTTCTGGATGTGGTAGATGCTGTAATAATAGAAACTCGAATTTCATAATTTTGGTATATCCGTGCATTATCGGGATGGAAGAGTAACATTTTATTTAAGTAAGGACGCTGTAATTACCGGACGCTTTTGCGGCCGTCCAAGCAGTTTCCTGGGGGAAAGGGGAAACGAGAGGGGCGCGAGGGGAGACGGTAGCCGTGGGCCTGGAATGGGGATTATGAGGTGAAAAGGATGTGGTCGATGTATAGTCGCCATGTGAGCATTATCGTTATTGTAGTTGCCGTGTTAGGACTGACCATTTCGTGCCCCGATAATACGACGTACATTCCACGGGAACGATTACTCGAAGAATGTCTGTGTCTAAGAAATTACGTATGGTTTGGAGGCCCTCTTAGGATTATTACAATCTACTGCGAGTGTCAAGTAAAGGCTATTATTCCTAACCAAACTACTAAGACAACAAGAATAGCAGGATGCTTAAATGACACTGTATAGCGAAATAAAAGTAGAAACCAAAATGAAGAATTTACAAGGCAAGACCAACTATGACATCCACCGTGACAACATAAATTCGAGTACTTTGATTAGTGATTGGAAAAATGCTTTTGGGTAAGGGAGAAGTGAAAACATAAGAACAAGTGCAAGGTGGAAAACATCAATGAATCCGTACAAGGTAAGAAAAGGAATGGGACGAAAACACCAGTAGAATGAGCGAAAGGACAGTAGCCAGAACTGTACGCGACAGGTCTTCATTAGGTCGCAGAGGTCCAGGACGTCCTAAAAAACGATGGAATGACAAGCAGTGTAAGCAGAAATACCAAGAAAAGAAACAGGCGATTTGCTTTGACTAAAGAACGAAGACATTACTCATGAATTGTTATAGAAGAAGAGACCCTTTTACGACCATTACGACATATCATAAAACTGTTACTGCGAGTGCCTAGTGGTAGCTGTTGTTTCGATTCAATTTTTCCAAAGCTTGTTTTTTGTAACTTGAAACACCTTTAAGCCATCCTCAAAAAGTAGAGCCTTGGAGGTTCCTCCAAAGACGTCTTTCTGTGAGCGACTACTTCCTCCTTAGATGTAACCTCATACCCGCCAAGGCAGTTGTTTATGTTCGAGAATAAGAAAAGGCCTCCGAGGGCTAAATCTTGTGGATATGGTGGATTCTGTAATAATAGAAACTTGAATTTCATAGTTTTGGTGTATCCGTATTATCGGGATGGAGGAGTAACCTTTTATTTAAGTAAGGACGCAGTAATTACTGGACGCTTTTGCGGCCGTCCAGGCAGTTTCGGGGGAAAGGGGAAAGGGGACGGGCGCGAGGGGGGACAGTAGCCGTGGGCCTGGAATGGGGATTATGAGGTGAAAAGGATATGGTCGATGTATAGTCGCTATGTGAGCATTATCGTTATTGTAGTTGCCGCGTTAGGACCGTCCATTTCGTGCCTCGATAATACAACGTACATTCCATAGGAACGATTACTCGAAAAATGTCTGTGTCTAAGAAATTACGTATGGTTTGGAGGCCCTTTTAGGGTCACTACAATTCACTGCGGGTGTCAAGTAGAGGCTGTTATTTCGAACCAAACTACTAAGGCAACAAGGATATCAGGATGCTTAAATGACACAGTATAGCGAAATAAAAATAGAAACCAAACTGAAGAATTTACAAGGCCAGACCAGCTACGACACCCACCCCGACAGCGCAAATTTGAGACTAAAGACTGGAAAAACGCTTTTGGGTAAGAGAGAAGTGGAAACATAAGAAAAAGGTGCAAGGTAGAAAACATTAATGAATCGGTACAAGGTAAAAAAATGGAGTTATATTAAAATACTGTTATGAAGATAGTGGTGGGAAAAAGCTTACCTTTTTGGCATGCCGTTAGTCTAGGAGTGTCGAAATTTGTTACTCACCTGGAATAAAAATAAAAAAAGTCTTGTAAAGTACAGTCTTTGTTCAATACTAGTAGAGCTCTGGCGGAACCTCGTGAGTCGATTGTATAGTGTGTATTTCACGGATCATGATATTCTGCCCGACCTCTACATCATAGTAATCCAATTAACCATTGTTCAGTTGACAATAATTGCAAAGAGGTTAAGAGAAACAACAGCACTAACGTTCTTAAACATGCATGAAGCTATATTCTGAAATCCCCTTGTTAACCAAATCATCGCCCACTCGCCCGCAAAAAAACATCCAACACAATAGTAAATAGTCTCCCTCCTTACGAGATAGGACGCCACAGTTTTGACTCTGCATGCTTCAACTGGACGATGCGAAACGATCAGGAGCCTCCAAACCATTTAAAAATGAAGTATGAGCTGTTTCTATATTTTTAGTTTTTTTATTATTGTTGCGCCGCCACTGACACGTTTTTCCAGAAACTGACGCGTTTTCCATTCTCATCGCCGCGATAGTAAATCCTGTATCGAAATTTTATTAAAATCTGTTCAATAATTTTCGCTATACGATATAAATAGAACGAAATTAAGCAACACTCGTATATGTAAACATCACAATATTCTAAGTCCCATGGTTTCTGTAATAGGCAAACCAATGTTCAGATGGACTTAAAAAAGAATATGCCGCTAGGAATTTTTTCCTTAGGACAATAGGCGAACTACTAGGATTACAACAAATATATCAGTTTTATAACCCCTCATCCCCAACCCCCAAGTGCACTCCTACCCAAAAAGAAGTATAAAATGATCAGGAACCCCTAAAATGCCTAAAATCAAAGTTTGAGCTGTTCTTATATTTTTGGTTTTTTTATTATTGATGCGCCGCCAGTGACACGATTTTTCCAAAACAAACGCGTTTTTCATCCTCGCCGCGGTATTAGTACTATGTCAAAATTTCATTAAAATCAATTCAAACATTTTCTCATTAAGCAATATAGAATAATCTAAACAATACTCGTATGTATACATCACAAATTCCAAGTCCCTTGGTTTCTGTAATAAGCAAGGCAATGTTCGGTTGGACCTAAAAAAGTGTATTATGCCTCTAGGTTTTTCATTCAAAAGTCAATGAACAGCCCATTATGAATACAACAAATTTTTCAGTTCTACAACCCCCGCACCCCCCAACCATCCCAAATTCACCCCCACCCAAAAAAGTAGAAAATGATCAGGAACTCCTAGAACGCCTAAAAACCAAGCTTGAGGCATATTTAATTTTTTTCGTTTTTTGCTGATTACTCCACCGCCAGTGCACCGATTTTCAAAATTTTAGCAGCATTACCTACTGTGACCCCACAGCACATCGCTGCCCAAATTTCATCACAATCCATGCAGCGGTTACTGAGATTAAGAGGGTAGAAAAACGTGACAGACAGACCGACAGAAAGACCGACGGAAATGAGTGACGTAGATCTTCGTTATGTACACATAAAATACGTATTATCTCAAAATCGAAAATTTTCGCCATCACAATACTCCCCTCACCTATCGGTGTGGGAAGTAATAAAGACTGAGACGATCACATCAGCAGAATGAACGAAAGAACAGTAGCCAGAACTGTACGCGACAGGTCTCCAGTAGGTCGCAGAAGTCCAGGACGTGTTCAAAAGTGATGGAGTGACAGGCAGTGTAAGCAAAAATACGAAGAAAAGAAACAGGCGATTCGCCTTGACTAAAGAAGGAAGACATTACTCATGGATTGTTATGGAAGAAGAGACCCTTTTAGGATCATTACTACCTATCATAAAACCGTTACTGCGAGTGTCTAGTGGTAGCTGTTGTTTCGATTCAATTTTTCCGAAGGTTGTTTTTTGTTTTATATATAATCTGAAACACTTTTAAGCCATCCTCAAAAAGTAGAGCTTCGGAAGTTCATTAAAAGATGCTTTTTTTTGGGCGACTACTTCTTTAGATGTAAACTCATACCCGCCAAGGCAGTTGTTCAAGTTCGAAACTAAGAAAAGGCCTCTGAGGGCCAAATCTTGTGGATATGGTGGAATCTGTAATAATAGAAACTTGAATTTCATAATTTTAGTGAATCCGTGCATTATCGGGATGGAAGAATAACCGCCCAGGCAGTTTTTGGAGGAAAGGGGAAATGGGGGGGCGCGAGGGGGGACAGGTAGCCGTGGGTCTGAATGGCGATTATGAGGTAAAAACGATATGGTCGATGTATAGAAGTTATGTGAGCATTATCGTTATTGCAGTTGCCGTGTTAGGAAGGTAAGTGTCCGTTTCATGTTCTCACAGTACAACGTACAGTCCAGAGGAACGATTAGTCGAAAAATTTCTGTCTAAGAAACTACTCATGTCTGCTGCAGCTATTTGTTAGTTATATGGACAGCGAATAAGGACGTTTACTATTACTATTATTTCTGTTTTAACGAACAGGTGCTCCGACACACCTAGCTGCTGTTCCATTACAGAGTGACTAGGCCTCACATCGTGAGGTGAGCAATCACTGGGTTCGCAAGTCGTGCGCCGTAAGTAGACGAAGGGGCGCAAGGATGACTGCCTTCTGCATTCTGACGGCTAAGATGTGCACCATCGCATACGCAGCAGCGTATTCATCATTCCACCTAGGAATGAAATGACTGGCCAAAGGCCGCGAAGCTGTCCGTAGGGCTTCTGATATTTGTTTTGCTTTTCCTCCTCCTCAGGGTCGACAAGGTCTGGTCGCTTCCACACCCCTCGCCCACACCACCAGCGTTCGTTTAGCAGCGATTAGCATCCGTATGCTGACAAGATAATCTTGCTTGACAAAAAATAGTACCGCTTCAAAGCATGTATGATGGTCGCGCCTTAACTCTTAGGCCATTTAGCGGACTCTACCCGTAAAAGGCTACCCAGCTGTTTTAAGTTCCATTACACACTGGATATACGGGATGCTTTCTGGCGAGCCAACTGGATTTTCGCTTTCATTTAGCGCACCCGTCTCTGTGCTCTCTTAACAGGAGTCTCTTACTCTCCCTTGTCTAGCTAGCCTCACAGCCGCAGCACAAATTTCGCACTTGATACTCAAAATGTCAGAGATCTCCGACAGACGTTCACTTACAGCCTCATCCTCTCTCTACAAATCTGCCAGCTTGAAGGATCTCTTGTTGTTATGCAAGGCTCTTCGGTTACTGAAATCCCCTGGTGAGACAACTTCGTCGATTTCCCTTTTAGCGCTTTATCGGCGAACTTTCAGCCTGGTTAACAAGCTTTCGGACCACCGAAGGGGCAGGCAAGAACATATCCCTGCCTCCGAAGGTACAATACATAATGTCGCAAATTCTTAGAGGTAAGCGTATGAGCTCTGGGTGCATTTCACACCACCTCTCATACATGCGGGACATGTATCCCCTACGGCGCGGGTTACTGCTCTCGTAGCAGTCCAGAAGGTCATCTTTGATCTCCGTGGTCCACCTAAAATTGTCCATGTCGTAGCGGAGTTCATTAATAGGGCGATCCAAAGCACTACCATCTTGCCCAATGCCGGCTTCAGAAACCGGCTCGGTGTGGGTGCTTTTCTTCCGGAGTGGTCGAACCCGAAGATAGGGACCATAAGGTGGTTAGCCTTAGGGCCTCCAGTAGACATTTCCGGGGACAGCCGTCCAATTAGTCTCCCGAGGATGCACTCGTAAAGGTTGCTGGCTGGTTTGCACGCACCGGATAGCCTTCTGATGTTGGGCGGCTTGTGTAAAGACTCGTCTCTATTTGCAAGTAACTTGTGATAGTTTTTGCAGCAAGTACTTGCTTGTTTGTGCACACTATCTTTCAATTGTTAGCAAATTTAGTCTAGGAGATTGCGCTCGCAATTTCACTTGGGCTTGATTGTTCTGATTCCGTATACACTATAGATAAGATGTCGTATGCAAAATCTGTAGCTGCTACGGTAGTTATGGTGTATTTAATAAAAGAAAAGAAAACTAGAGGAAAATAGCATAAGGCGGAGGAAATGTTGGGCGAGAAACTGGATTCAGCGTAGAACTACATGCACTACATGAACTTTAATGAGTCAAGGAACTCCCAAGTGCTCTTTCCCACTTTTCTTTTTTTTTGAATTTTTATCCACCCTTGGTTTACCTGCGTTCTCAAATTATGTAGATTCCTTTGAATTTCCGCTTTAGAAGTATTGAATAAGTCGGCCAATTTTTGTAATGCATTCTGCTTTTTGAATCTCTCCTTAAATTCTGGAGTATGTGCATTCCATAATTCAGGATATAATTCAAAATTTTCAATTAAAAGACACGTGTCTTCTCTCGTCCAGTCGAACTTCTCCATATTTGATTTACCACACACCTTGCTGCAAGACTTTCGAAACAGTCTCGAAATATTTGTGGCAAACTAATTTCCTGGAAGTAACCGTGTACAAGCTCTCAACAAGTCGCAAGTCCTTTATGTGCAAGTAATTGTGCTGCCATATTTCTCCAATGACGTCGTACACACGCTACGTAAAGGCTCGTGTCCACTTGCAAGTAACTTGCGATAGTTTTTGCAGCAAGTACTTGCTTGTCTGTCTACTACTACTATCTTTTAATTGTTCGCAAATTTAATCTAGGAAGTTGCTCTCGCAAGTTCACTTGGGCTTGACTGTTCTGATTTCGTGTACACTATAGACAAGATGTCGTGTGCAAAATCTGTAGCTGCTACGGTATTTATGGTGTATTTAATTAAAAAAAAAAGAAAACCAGAGAAAGATAGCAAAAGGCGGAGAAAATGTTGGGTGAGAAAGTGGATCCAGCGTAGAACTACATGAACTACATGAACTTTAATGAGTCAAAGAACTCCCAAGTACTCTTATATATTTCATTAGTCTCTTTCCCACTTTTATTTTTTTGAATTTTTCTCCACTCTTGGTTAACTTGCGATCTCAAATTATGTAGATGCCTTTGAATTTCCGCTTTAGAAGTATTGAATAAGTCGGCCAATTTTTGTAATGCATTCTGCATTTTGAATCTCCCCTTAAATTCTGGAGTATGTACATTCCATAATTCAGGATATAATTCAAAATTTTCAATTAAAAGACACGCGTCTTCTCTCGTCCAGTTGAACTTCTCCATATTTGATTTACAACACTCCTTGCTGCAAGACTTTCGAAACAGTCTCGAAATTTTTGTGGCAAACCAATTTCCTGAGAGTAACCGTGTACACTACAAGCTCTCAGCAAGACGCAAGTCCTTTATGTGCAAGTAATTTTGCTGCCATATTTCTCCAATAACGTGGTGCACACGTTACGCAAGTGACTTGTGAGAGCAACTCTAGCAATTTTATTTGCTAGTGGACACGAGACTTAACGTAAATCTGCTAACTTCTTTCAACTGTGCATTTTATTGAACGATAGGTAAGGACCGTGTACCCTTATTTCATCTTGATATATCTGGAAAGATCACTGCCTTTGCTGATGATGCTACTGTGATATGGCACAAAGATGAGCCAGAAGATCTGGTCCAAACAATTGCACGTGAGATCGTTGTTACAAAAACCTGGTGTGATTCAAATGGGCTTTTATTTAATTTTAAAAAAACACAAGTTCTTGGATTTCGTGTTGATATCAATGATATCGTTTGTGAACAATACCTCATTCTACCCTCGTGCGAAATTCCATAATATATAATAGTGTGAAAATATATAACAACTTGCCATCGGATATTAAAGCAATCCCTAATATTATGAAGTTCCGTAAAGCGTTAAAAAATACTAATAACACAAGCATTCTACTCGCTGGACCAATATTTTGAATTTTCCTTCACTCAATGAGTTAGTCAACTATTGCCCCAAGTGTTTGATGAACATAAAAATAACTTTCATCTATGGGGTGTCAGTAAAATTTTTAATTTGTGAATGTCTGACTTTTAAGTATTTTATTTATTTTTATGTATTTGTATTTTAATTTTTATGTATATGTATTTTCATTCTGTACTTTTGTTTACTTATTTGCTTTGTCAATAAGATTTTTTATATATCTTTGGCAATAAAGCATGTTAACCAACCAACCAACCTTTGCCTGCATTTTTTCCGATTTGGCAACTTTGCCTTGAGATATATATTTTTGCAGGTTCTTTTTCAGCTTATCCCATGAAGTGCAGTGCGCGCACTATTAAAGTTCAGCACGTAAACGAAGAGCTGCTCTTCATAAACCGGTCCGAAGCGTCCCTATAAAGAACATAAACGCTAACTAGAAAAGTAGTTAGGAATTTCGCGAGCGAGTAAATGTAAATGCGCTCCGAGTTAGTGAAGGCATAAGATGATCCCGCTTTTAAAAATGTACAAACAGCCTTGCAGCATAAAAGACTTCCTTCAGCCGGAGAAGTCCGGGGTAATAGTTGCTTTTAAGGTTTCCTTTTTGTTCTCTTTTTATCTTGTTTGCCCTGTAAACTTTCCCGGTAGAAAAGAGACAAGATGAGCCAACTGAAAAGGGAGGTGTTGAGCTGAAAATCTGATGGATATACCTAGGAGAAAAACATATAATTTGCAAGCAATTTTTATAGTAATATCTATTTACTCTCAAAGTACATAAAAAACAAATCGTTGAAAAAAAAGAGTAAATAAATATGTTAACATCCATAGAAGGACTAGGCCTGTACATGGACGAATTAGTGTTACAATGTTACTATACATACATAAATATTACATATACTTACGTATGTATAAGATAAATATGGTTATGAGTCATTTGAATGAATTTTGTTTATAAAATTATAAGATTGCTTATGGTTTCAGTTATAATCTGATTTATTTATTAACTCATTGTATTTCTTTCCTATCTACTGTACTTAACCATTCTTTAAGATACTTTTTGAATCGTTTATTGGACTGTAATTCCTTTATATCGTTAGGTACCCTCTGATATAGTTTTGGTGCCAAATAAATGTATGATTTCTGCATAATCGATTTTCTCGTTTTGGATATGCCTTTTGCGTGTAATTTATATCTTGTGTTATGATTGAGTTTGATGTTGTCTTGCTCATTTGAATTTTTGTGGTAACGAGTGATAGTATGTAAGAAAAAAGTTGTCTGACATCGTGTATGAGAGCTTCCCTGAACAAATCGTTACTAATTGAACTAATATAATTTGTGCTAGGTGTTGACCATGGGGGAAGGGCTTCATATCTTGACGTTGGGGGGGAGATTCATGCATAAAATAAAAGGCTTCACTATGTAATGTCTTAATTTGAGCATCTTGATTATTTTGATTTTGTAATATTTTAGTAGTTATTACATTCATGGGAATACTCATGGGGGGGTTTGAACCCCCTAACCCCCCCCCTTATATACGGCCCTGTTTGTGCAGTTGGGAACCTGCAGCGCTGGCCTCGGATATCGAGCGAAGCAGCCAGATGTGCGGGTAGCACTCAGATGTGCGACCGTGAGGGTGACTCCCGTTGTCTGGGGAACCTTATGTTTTGAGGTTTTAGTCTCGTTCGACGAAAATCAAAAGTTTCATATCTTCAGGTTCGCTTAAAAAATCGAAAATCTTCATTTGGATTCTTATTAAGATGAAAGCTCGTGTTTTTGAATAACTTGAGGGTGCTGATTACAAATCTGGCCTCAGTTCTGAGCTTCAATCTCGTTTGATAAAAATCCAAAATTTCAGATCCATCAGATCCTCAGGTTTGTCTAAAAAATCAAAAATCTTTATTTGACTTTCTATTACGTTGACGCCTCGCGTACCAATGCGGTCTCAGTTTTGCGTTTCAGTACTTTATAAAATAAAAAATTTCAGACCTCTCAGATCCCCAGATTTGGGGATCGAAAATCTTTATTTTTCTTTATATTAAGATGAAACCTCGTGTTATGGATAATTTGAGGAAACTGATTACAAATCTGGTCAAGTTTTCAGTTTTAGGCTCATTTGACGAACATGAAAAAATGCAGAACTTTCAGATATTCGGGTTACCCTAAAAAGTCGAACGTCTTTATTTGACTTTCTATTGAGATGAAACGTAGTCTTTAGGGTAATTTTCAGTCCCGTTTGACGAAAGTAAACAATGTCAGATGTTTCAGATTCTCAGGTTAACCTTAAAATTTAAAAATCTCTATTTGGCTTTCTATTAAGTTGAAACCTCGTGTTTTGGATGAACTGAGAACGCTGAATACAAATCTGGTCGCAGTTTCAAGTCTCAGTGTCGTGTGACGAAAATAAAAAATTTCAGATTTGTGAGATCTTCACGCCTAAAAGATCGAGAATCTTTATTTGACTTTCTTTTAAAATGAAACCTCGTGTTTCGGATAATTTGAGGGTGCTGATTACAAAGCCGGTCAAAGTTTTGGGTTACAGTCTTGTTTACAGTATCGTTTAACTAAAATCAAAAATTTGAAGTCTTTCACATCTGGACCTGAAATATCTGAAATCTTTATTTGGCTTTCCATTAAGATGCAACCTTGCATTTTGGATAATTTGAAGGTGCTGATTACAAATGTGGTTGCAGTTTCCAGTTTCAGTCTCGTTTGACGCGGAAACAAAAAAATCCAGATCTTCCAAAGCTGCAGGTTTTAATAAAAAAATTCAAAAACTTTCACTTGGCTTTCTATTAAGATGAAACCTTGTGTTTCGAATAATTTGAGGGTGCTGATTACAATTCCGGTCAGAGTTTTGAGTTTGGTTTTGTTTGACGAACATAGAAAATTTCAGATCTTCAAATTGGAAATCTTTATTTGGCTTTCTGTTGAGATGAGACTGCGTGCTTTGGATAGTTTGAGTACGCTGATTATGAGTCTGGTCGCAGGTTTGAGTTTTAGTATCGTTTGACGAAAATTCGAAATTTCAGATATGTCAGATCGTCAGGTTTACCTAAAAAATTGGAATTCTTCATTTGGCTTCATATTAAGAAGCTTCGTGTTTTAGATAATCTGAGGGTGCTGGATTACAAATTCAGTCAACGTTTTGAGTTTTAGTCTCGTATAATTAAAATAAAAAATTCCTTCATTTGGTTTTTTATTAAGATGAATCCTTGTATTTTGAACAATTTGAGGGTGCGGATTGCAAATGAGGTCCCACTTTTGAGTTCCTGATTCAAAAGTAAATAATTTCAGATCTTTCAGATCTTCAGGTTTACCTGAAAAATTGAAAATCTTTATTTGGTTTTATATTAGATGGAGCTCGTATTTTGGATAATTTGAGGACTCTAATTACAAATGCGCTCCCAATTTTGAGTTTCAGTACGGTTTGACGAAAATAAAAAAATCAGATCTTTCAGATCCTCAAGTTTGCCAGCAAAATCGAAAACCTTTATTCGGATTTCTATTAAGATGAAACCTCGTGTTTTGAATAATTTGAGGGTATTGGTCACAAATCTGGTCGCACTTCTGAAGTTTAGTCTCGTCTGACGAAAATAAAAAATTTCAAATCTCCAGATTTCCAAAAAAATCGAAACTCTTTATTTAACTTTCTGTTGAGATGAAACCTGGTGTTTTGAATAACTTTAGGTTACGGATTACAAATCCGGTCGCAGTTTTCAGTCTCAGTCTCGGTCCTGCTTGACGAAAATAAAAATTCCAGATCGTCAGGTTTGCCTAAAAACTCTTCGACCTTCTATTAATATGAAACCTCGTGTTTTGCATAACTTAAAGAGGCTGATTATAAATCCGGTCTCAGTTTTGAGTTTCAGTATGGTTTAACGAAAATAAAAAAAATTCAGGTCCTGCAGATCTTCAGGTTTAGACAATAAAGAATAATTGAATTTTCGGAGTTATGCTTTTTAATTATATAGACATTATATGTGATATTGAAGGTCAGGATTATTTATTGAACTCAGATATTCGTCTGTTTATTAGTTAAGAGTTAAGTAAGGATTAGACAATGAGCTGAGGTAAATTGAACAACATTTCGACAGCGCTTTCAACAGGCACGTGTGGCCATGACAAAGCTTGTTAACATATGACGTGGCCGTAACATCACGAAAGCTGCCAAAATGTCGCTGGTTCGGTCTCTTGTGTTCTTCATATTTTTGTATGCCTCGGAAACTTGGACTGTTAAAAAGGTAGACGGCGCTCGCATAGATGCTTTTGGAATGTGGACGTGGAGGAGGATGTTGAAAGTTCCTTATATCGCCCATCGAACTAACGTCTCCATACTGGATGAGCTCGGTAATCCAAAGAGACTATAATCCATTGAGAATGCTTACATTCTTCGGGCATATTTAGAGAAGCAATAATATGGAGAAACTTGTAGTTCAGGGTCACGCCCGAGTGGGCGGCGCCCCTACACGCTGGGTGGATACGACAAAACAGTTGCTGGATATGAGTATCAAGAGCGCCACTGAACTGACAGTAAATCATGAACGATGGTGAGCTACAGTTCTCAAAACTGTTGATAATATTCGTGTCGGTAATACTCTAGCTCCGACTTTTACGATTTCACAACATGTCTGTTAAGATATTGTGACCCAATCAATCAATCAATCAATCAATTTATTGGTGGCAATATACAAAATGTATTTACACAAGGCATGTGGAAAGAAAGTATACATTACAAAGTAGAATATTAAAATGTTTTTTAAAGCTTACACATATAAAACATACTAGGTACAAAAAATATTTTAAAAACAATTTTTAAAAACAAGCGACGCTACTGTATGTTCTGGCGATATATATGTCCTGTCTTACTAAATAAAAACAATTTAAAAATTCATCAACTGAATAAAATGCTTCCGCTATTAAAATTTGTTTTATTTTTATTTTAAACTCAAAATAGGGCAGAGTACTGTAGCTTAATGGTAACTTATTATATAATTTAATAGCCAGATATCCTGGACCACATTGACATCTTGTTAAACGCTGAAAAATTGGCATGAGTTTGTTTCTATTTCTGGTCTCATATTTATGGATATCACTGTGCAATGTATACTGATACACCCACAGTAAATTTTGATGTATATATGTTACGGCTAAAGTGTTTACTTTGATAGTGTATATACTAGCTGGATAGTATACAAACTATCGAAATATCTGGTTATTTTGATGGAAAATTATATTTCTACTAAAATAGCTCTGAATATTGGTTGGTTTTTATACTATCCAGCTAGTTTATAAACTATACAAAATATGCCGCTAAAGTATATACCACAAAGATGTCACACATATTAACCAGTGTTTCTGGTCAGTTTACAAACTATCCACATCATTTGGATAAAGTATGCACCTAATGTCACTTGTACTACATAACATCCAACTCGTTGGTTAGTATGTGAACTAACCAATCCTCTTTGGTTAATTTAGTTTAGAAAAAAATTAATCAAAAGTAAAGTTTATTCATAGATACAACATACAATTGCTATAACTACCTAAAAATAAGTAAGACAAATGGAAATACTATTTGTGTAATAAAATATTTATATAAAATAAATCTGGTGGCATCACAGTTTTCTCTCAAATGCAAAATAATGTTTTTAGATCTTTTATATAAGATTACACAAGATGATTCGATTCTCTGTAAATCATAAGCATTCATTACATGATAATCAATCTTGTTATTAGTGTTAGGTCCTTGTTCGCGTATTCTCTTTATATGTTGCAGAAGTACAACATACTCACTGTTGTTCATTAATTTTGAATTTTGGTACTTCTTCTCGTAATATTCTAATAGTAACTTTCTTCAAACTTTTCAGATTGCTGTTGCTGATCCATTTTTGGTAACTAGATACCTGTTCTTGAACAAATTTTACAAGGCATGACAATAAACAATACCAACACGTCACACTTGCACTTGCCATAAACATAACCTCACTTTTCTGTTAAATTGACCAAAGAAAATTAGTTAGTTTACATACTAAGCAAAGAGGATTGGTTAGTTTACATACTAACCAGAGAGTTGGTTATTATGTATTACTAGAGATATTAGGTGCATACCTTATCCAAATGAAGTGGATAGTTTGTAAACTGACCAGAAACACTGGTTAATATGTGTGGTATCTTTGTGGTATATACTTTAGCGGCATATCTTGTATAGTTTATACACTAGCTGGCTAGTACACAAACCAACCAATATTCAAAGCTATTTTAGTTGAAATGGAGTTTCCATCAAAATAACGAGACATTTGTGTAGTTTGTATACTATCCAGTTAGTATATGAACTATCAAAGTAAACACTTTAACCGTAACGTATACACTGCTGGTAAAGTGACGATGATGATGATACGACCATACGGTAAATAAAAATAAAAAAAATCCTCTTATCTGCTTAGAACGGCAGAGTTGTCGTGATTACTACCGTCAAAGGATGTATGCCTCCGACATTGCGAACGTTCAAACATATCCTTGAGAACGCACGAACGGTATGACCCACTTCCACATATTTTCCACAGGCAGTAGCAATCTCAATCGTGCCCGTTTATTGAGTGGTTTCCAGCGTGTGTACGGCGGATGTGCATCTTCGTCCCCGCTTTTCCACTTGCCGTCAAACCGACCGAATTGGCCGGTGAAAAGGAAATTTTAATATTCGCCACAGGACTAGACGACGCTGGAATCAGTGCAAATCCGCCATAATCTCCGCCACGAGAGTTACGCCAGAAACGCCAACTAAAGTATTGGAGCGTTCAGGATGTGGATCAATCGATCCCAACCAGCAGAGTACGATTTTGTGTAATACAGAGTCTTGCATTTTCCACAATCATACCAAAATGATAGTATATTGTTCAACAAGCGGCAATGATGGTCGAAGCAGTTGTAGTTTGCAGCACGAGCCGCTGGTGAGTGCTGCAAATCAACAGATACCATATCCGTGAGTTGAATACTGTGTTTTATCTACTACCAATGCAATTAATAGTTTGATTTAAAGGGCCTGGGTATATACAGCTGCTATACATATGTATTTGCCATGTTAAAACACGGATTCCCATTTTGAACAGAACTCACTAGTTTTTCAAACTACATACACAGTATTACAGAAGATGATAGTTAAGACCTTAATGAATGACAACTATTTGCGATTTTCTCAAAAAGTTGTTTAGTGTGCAAAAAAACTCGCAATGCAAAATCATACATTCTTCAAATCTCTGCAATTTAACAACCAAACACGACATCAAGAAAGGACTAAATAGTTGAGCGCAAACCTTCTTCTTAAATTTGCTTTTTGAATCATTACTGTAAGTTTAAAGATAACGTGACCTTTGGACCTTACCAATGGACCTTTTAACCTTACTTTTGGGTTTTTGGACTTATCTCCCCTCATCTTAGACACGCACACTGGAGAAAGGGAACAGGCGGCCACGCCTCCTCGCTAACACGGGAATACGTCTTTTCTTGGATTCTCAATTTCGCGCGCTATACCCTAGACCCTTAATGAGGATAGGTAATCACCGTCGATTAGGGCGCGTTAAGTTAATATTTTTGTTATCTTATTTATAATTATTGTGCATTATAAGACGAGGGGAAGCTTTTAGTTTTGGTCACAATATGTTACGTCTTTGGAAAACAAGGAACGAAGGAACTTAAAAATCGATTTAGACCCAGACGTGGTAGTCAGGCTAGCAGCAGAAATTAGACTACTTCAAACCATATAAAAGTGTCTCGAAATACTGTCATGTACAGAAAATGATGTTTCCTCATTAGTGTGTCTGTCAACATCGAATGTGGTGACATTTGGGAAACAATTTGTTTTAGCACCACAGGTAGTCTGCATTGATAACTAAAATACAAAAGCCTCAAGGGTCTTCAGAATTTCGTAAATTGTTGCTCAAAGAATACCAAGGACCAAGGGGTTACGATTATACATACAGTGTGGAACAGCCAAATGGCATAAATTCGTTAATAAATAAACGAGGGCGTGTTGGGAAAAATGCTCGGACACGTCGATTTGTATTTTTAGTTGCGCATTTTTTTCAAAAATAAAAAATTATACAGGATGTATCATGTGACTGTGGCCAACACCAACTTTCTTATTTTAAATACAACACCCTCTATATTATTTACTTTTTGGATCCCTCAGAAAATTCTAGACATATTTCATGTACAATTTCCTATACCTATCTTCAATTGTTTCGGAAATATTAAGTGTTTTCAGATTCATTACAAACATTCACATTAAAAAAAGAACAGTATTTTATTTCACAAATTCGCTACATTACACTAAAGAACTAATAAGTAATACTAATTATTTCATAATATTGGAAAAAAACATTAATGTCAATGTAGGAGGTGTTCAAAATGCTCTCCGCGAACGTCCTGGCAACACTTAATATTTCGAAACAGTTGAAGATAGGTATAGGAAATTGTACATGAAATATGTATAGAATTTTCTGGGGGATCCAAAAAATAAATAATATACAGGGTGTTGTATTTAAAATAAGAAAGTTGGTGTTGGCCACAGTCACATGATACACCCTGTATAATTTTTTATTTTTGGAAAAAATGCGCAACTAAAAATACAAATCCACGTGTCCGAGCATTTTTCCCAACTCGACCTCATTTATTTATTAACGAATTTATTCCATTTGGCTGTTCCACACTGTATATAAAATATTTGCTACGAATGCTGAGGTGTTGTGTTTTTTCGACTCTGCTATATGGTGCCGAGGCTTGGACTCTTAAGAACGCAGAAATGGATAGACTGGAGGCTTTCAAAGATGGTGTTACAGAAGAATGCTGAGGATCTCTTGGACCGATAGGGTATCAAATGTGCAACTACGGCAGAGAATCCATAAAGAGGAAGAAATAATAATTAACATCCTCAAAACAAAAAAACTACCTTGGTCATGTTATAAGAGAAACGAGATAGATTCTACTACAAAACATAATGGAAGGGAAGATCAATGGTAAGAGAAGTCAAGGAAAAAGAAGAACCTCCTTGACTGAAAAACTTGTGGGATTGGTTTAGGATGATATCAAAAGTCCAAAAATACAAAGGTAACGTCAAAAGGTCCAAAGATCACCATAAAAATGAACTTTGCATTTCCAAGCTCCTGACGTTACCTTCAAACTTACAGTAACTATTTGGCCTTTTTTGATATTGTGTTTGGTTGTTAAATTACAGACTCTAGAAGAATGTAAGATTTTCACTGCGAGTTTTTTTGCACACTAAAACACTTTTTTGAGAAAATCGCAAATAGTTGTTATTCATTAAGGTCTTAACTATCACCTTCTGAAATACTGTATATGTAGTTTGAAAAACAAGTGAGTTCTGTTCGAAATGGTAATCCATGTTTAAACATGGCAAATACATATGTGTAACTGCGTATACCCAATCCCCTTAATATACTAGTGACACGAGTGACAGAAAGCACTCTCCTTTGACGCGAACGCTTCAGTTATGAGGAGAGGATGTTACAATCGAAACAGCAGTGATTTTCGATCCCCTCGCATTTAAAGGCATCGAAATCGCTCCGCGCGAGGAGTCAAGAATACCGGCCCAGATGATTCATTTCAAAAGTGACATTTCCTAAACCAGTAAAGGCGAAGCATTAGTAACCCTGAAGAGGCGTTGTTGGTGACAACGAAATTCGCTTCCAAGAAAAAACGAGCTGGAGGAGGAGGCGGTGGCGGAAGGCGGAAAGAAAGGAAAAACAAAACAGCGATTTCCAATACCAGGCCACTTTGCATATTCTCCAAATAATTTAGGCGAATTACATTCCCCTTACTTTATCGGCCGGCGCTCGGAATTGGCTTCGAATCGCTCTCTATATCTCTATCTCTGTCGGTGATGCCAAGTCGATGGGCTTTTCTCCGAATTTATTTGTTTAAATACGCCTCCTCCAGAATCATGTTTTGTATATGACAGGTGAATGTGTCCGCGGCGTCAGTAATATCAAAGTTTACGGAATAAATATGAGTTGGATCACTCTCCGTCGGCACTTTGAAGATCTCACATCAAAGCGATGCCGCGGCCACACGCGCCAGTTAGTTTTTGCGTTGGTTTTTGCCCAAGAACAAGGGTCTTTTAGCGGGGACTTGCTAACGCCAGGGTTTTACGTATATACGAGGGTCATTGATAGACTATGTATTGGCAGCCGATTTAGACATACAAATACAAAAATAACGTTTATTTTACTAATACACTAAGTTACCTAAATGGATATCAAAAACGAAACCTAGTAAAGCTATTACTAATGGATCTCAAATTACTTCACATACTGTAGCTGTTTCGTAGATAAGTAAAAATTGGTTCAAAGGTGCTGTAGTATTTTTACCCTAATGTTTTGTTTATTTGGCTTATTTTTGAGAGCACAGCTTATAAAATTTATGGTATAGTATATACGAACTCGTATGTACAATTTTGAGAGATAATCATGTGGAAATGCTTTACATGGATGTGAATAAATTATTATTGACATTTTGCTTTTCAGTGTCATTCCAATTGCTATTGTAGAAACTAAATTGTTAAAGTTATCAATAAAAATATTTCCGAGCTCTAAAATATAATCCAGAATGTCTCTATGTAGTATGGTAACACCACCGAATGAATATTTTATCCCACTATACGCTTTTAGCGTGATACAACGCTTTAAGTACCTGTAGGCCTGTAGGCCTCGTATATATCACTTTAGACGTGTGCTAGTTGGTTGGAATTGTTTTATCGGGTAGAACACAGAAAGGCACAAATGTACAGGGTGTCCCATTAATAATTTTGAGTCGGATGTCACGTGACCAAAAACAAATACGTCATTGGGTATATAATTCTCTACTACTGCCCAGTTCCGACATATTGCTTGTTTTAGTCGTCGTGAAACACCCTGTATTTATATCCTTTATATTTCTAGGTTTACCACAAAATAAGGACGGATCTGATTGTCATTTTCCATCCGTTAATAAATTTAATTAATAAAATCAAACTTCTGAAAATATTATCCATTTCCTGCAAACAAATCCGAGATAACAAAATCCGATATTTTTGAGACACTGTATACACTTCGCCTTAAACACGTTCAACCACTACTTTGCGCCACCCAGTATCTCCCGGCTGACGTCGGTACACTGCTACCGGTGTACCGGGGTGACAAAGCAAGGGGCAGGCCGTTTTGATATTTTTGCGGAGTGATCCAACTTATATGTATTCCGTAAACTTTGGTAATCTTGAACTCAAGCGATTATTGGTATATTTATGCTAAGGCGATTATGCCTATCATACAACATAGACATGACAAAAAAGTCTCGCCTTCAATGATGCCTTGCTCTCAGTTTTTTTTCTTAGCAAATTTTAGAAAGTTTCTGCTCCCAAGTAAAGAGTTACATATCGAAGGAAACTATTGGCGGCCCGATACATTGAACTTCATACACTACATGAGACGTAATGTGCAAATTGTTGTATTGTGACCTATTAGTCAAGGCGGTAGGGGTCTTTTGACAGCAAAAGATCGGAAAGAAATGAGATTTGGTGGGGGTGATACCGAAAAACTTTCAAATAATTTTTGGAGAGAACAAAATTCTCCAAAATTTTGATCTTTACATTTTTTATGTGCGACCAATAGTTTCCTATACTGCATCAAAGTTAAGGTTGGATTATGATTTTCACTAGAATCAGAACTTATGAGCTAATTAAGGCGAAGAACTTTATCAAAAAATGGAGTCAGGTTGATTGACTCACTACTTCCCACACAGAATAATGATACCATTTTATTGTTGGACCATTGCATAAAGCTATAGTCTGAAATCCCGTTGCAACCAAATCATCGCTCACCCGCCCGCACAAAAAAAATCCAACACAAAAACTCTCGTCAATAGTTTCTTGCGTCTCCCTCCTTAGGAACTAGGACGTCACAGTTTTTTTCTGCATGCTTCAACTGCACGATGCAAAGCGATTAGGAGACGCGTATGTATACATTACAAAACTGGATTCTGTAATAGGCAAGCCAATGTTCAGATGGACCTGAAAAAGTGTAATATGCCGCTAATTATTTCTTCCTGATGTCAATGGACAGCCAATTATGAATACAACAAATTTTTCAGTTTTATAACCTCCACCTTCCAACCGCCCCAACTTCACCCCCACCTAAAAAAGAATGGAAAATAATCAGGAACTCCTAAAACGCCTAAGTACGAAGTTTGAGCTGTTTTTATATTTTTGGTTTTTTATTATTGCTGCGCCGCCACTGACACGAGTTTTCCAAAACACACGCGTTTTCTATCCTCGCCGCGGTAGTAATATTGTGCCAAAATTTCATTAAAATCAATTTGATAATTTTCGCGTTATGCAATATAGAACGATCTAAAACAATACTCGTATGTATACATCGTAAATTCTAAGTCTCTTGGTTTCTGTAATAAGCAAAGAAATGTTCGGATGGACCTAAAAAAGTGTATTATGCCGCTAGGTTTTCCATTCACAGGTCAATGGACGGCCCATTATGAATACAATAAATTTTTCAGTTTCACAACCCTAAAATCTGAAATATCAGATTTCTTTTATTTTCGGCAAACGGGACTGGAACTCACAACTGTGAGTAATCAGGATCATCAAATTAGTCAAAATACGAGGTTTCCTCTTAATAGAAAGTCTATTTTTTAGGCAAACCTAAAGGTCTGATTTCTTTTATCTTCGTCCAACGATACTAAAACTCACAACTGCGTGTGGATTTGTGATCAGTACCATCAAATCACCCAAAATACGAGGTTTCAAGTCGATAGGAAGCCAGATGAAGATTTTCGATTTCTTAGGCAAACCTGAAGATCTGAAACATCTAAAATTTACGATTTTCGTCAAACGAGACTCAAATCAAAACAGTGACCGGATTTGTAATTAGCACTCTCAAATTACACAAAACACAAGGTTTCATCTTAACAGAAAGCCAAATCAAGATTTTCGATTTTTTTAGGCAAACCTGATGACCTGACAGTTCTGAAATTTTTGACTTTCATCACACTAGGCTCACACTCGATCGGATCGGATCAGCACCCTCAAGTTACCCAAAACAGAAGGCTTCGTCTTAATAGAAAGCCAAATAAAGACTTTCGATTTTTTGGGCAAACCTGATTATCTGAAATGTCTGAATCTTTTGATTTTCGTCAAACGAGACCGAAACTCAATGTTGCGACCGGATCTGTAATCAACACCCTCAAATTTTCCAAATCACACGGTTTCATCTAGACAGGAAGCTAAATTAAGATTTTTGACTTTTTAGGCAACCTGAAGATATGAAACATCTCAAATTTACGATTTCAACTCAAACTAAAAAATTGCTTTGGCCGGATGTGTAATCAGAATCCTCAAATCACCCGAAACACAACATATGATCTCGATAGGAAGCCAACTGAAGATTTTAGATTTTTTAGGCCAACCTGGAGATCTGAAATACTTATCGAAAGTTTACGATTTTCGTTAAACGAGACTCAAACTTAAAACTGCGGCCAGACTTGTAATCAGCACCCTCAACTTATTAAAAATAAGGTGCTTCATCTTATTAAAAAGTGAATTAACGGTTTTCGGTTTCTTATGCATACCTGAAATCTGATTTTTTAAATTTTTGCCAAACGAAATTGAAAGTCAAAACTGCGACCTGATTTGTGATTAGCACCCTCAAATTATTGAAACACAAGGATTCATCTTAACAGACAGCTAAATACATTTTTAATTTTTCAGGTAAACCTGAAGATCTGGAGGATATGAGTTATTTTATTTTTGTCAAACGAGACTGAATTCCAAAGCAGTGACCGGATTTGTAATCAATAGAATTATACGTGAATTTCGGCAACATCGAAGCATTTACCTCTCGGCCACGTTCTCATTGAATGGAAATATCCCTGACATTGCATCGGGAGACGGCGACAGAGGGTGAAGTATGAAGGCAGAAACGTTGTGCGGCGGCCCCAGATAAGCGGCTGTGTCTCGTAAAGTGTCGCAGGAAAATACCACGCGGCATCCAAGCGCACATACTCCAGGAAGGACAAGCTGCCAAAAAGGCAAAGTGTCACAGCTAATTACTAAGTTATTTATCTGCCTAAGTATTAATTTGGGCTTTCAAAAGATAACAATATTCAGCTTCTAGGGTCTGACTTCGTTTCCAGTGCCATGTAGCATAGAAAATTCAATGTAATGTAAAATATAGACAAAAGTAAGTCCTGTTCTAAAGAATGAGGCATGGTGAACTAACCCTGAGCAACTTGAAAGCAAACTTCGTAATTTAGAACTTCATAGCAAACAAAATAGCTTTTACTCAATGACGATGAGTGCTATATTATGTGCTTATTCAATCGTTGTAAAGAATTTACCAGATTATCTTTGACTTGTTTAACAATAAGGTGTCAAAGAGGGAACTGAGAGTGTTTCGTGCCAGGACGCCTGCATTTTAAGGACATCTGACAAGAATGGCGTCGAAATTAAGAATAGGCAATAACATAATACGGAGACTTTGCAGTACATGTTCTCTCTTCAGCATCTCTGCGCTGGGCTTAGTGTATTGAGTTGCAGAATACTGTGATCCAGTTTGGCTCAATAGCAAACGAAGAATGCAGTTATAACAAGTGCTATACAAAGATAAAAGGGCATCTTAGAAGTAATTCTTTGGTACAACAAAATATTGGGGGTTACATTTTAAAAAAAGAGAAAATCTAGATTTTGCATTCTACACCACGCTGTATATGAATATTTTTTACAACCTATTTTAAGACTAGAGGATATTTTTTCTCTTTTCGTGTAAAACAAATAATTTTTGATTCATTACTTTTGATATACATATACATTTGGCAGTGATTTGAATATAAATATGGTCATAACTTTTGAAATACCCTATATAATATTACAATACCTTATGTTTCAAGAAGGGGGATTATTAGCAGAATCTAAATATGGGATAATATATAGGGTGCCTAATTGAAAAAAATATCTGTTCGCATTACCACCTAGTTATGGATCACCCCGTACAAATAAACATACTTTCTGGATAAGGAGCATATCCTTAGTTATAACTTTCATATAAAACCTTTTTTTGCTATCTTTTATAGTAGTGAACACACAGAAAAATATGTCGTTTTGTCAAAGACTTACGCTTGGATTCAATGGGACGTTGCACTCAGCATTCCTCAAATACAGCGATGTTTTATCCAATGGGAAGTGTATAATTGGTAACGAATTATATCGTGTTGTCGACGCAACTACAAGATGTCATTGGATTCCAATGAATCGCATCCTGTCGTTGAATCGAATCTGTGTCTGGTAATTGATTCTAAACTAGTTTCTTTTCCTTGGACCAACAGATTTTATTGCGAGGACAGCTGATCGATTCGTTTGGATGTTCAATGGTGTGATTTTGTATGAGGTTATGGGGAGCATGTTATAAGAATTGGACATAAGCCTGCACCAGCTGTTGCATTTTTACCTGAAATATAACTGTCTGACTAATCTAAATACCTACATTCAAATGTGGGTGTTAGCTCTTCTAAGCCCCAATTTCTCAGTAGGTCCTCCATTTAATATATAACTGGACACATTTAAATCACACAGTTGCTGATGCAAAAAGCAAAAACGCGAGATGACACAACACGGCTAACACCAAAACAACACAACGAAACACAACGAAACAACCTCGTCCATATTGGCGGGTTGGCGCCAATAATAACACTAAGATGATCCCTCTGTTCTTTCTTTTTACGTTCATTGAATCAAGACATCAGTCCCGCCGAATGCTGATTATAGTACAGCGAACAACAAGGGCCATTGAATTTGATATATGATGTTGTTACGCATCCTACTTACCAATTTCTTTAACAGCACAGACAGTGTTTTGTTTTGAAAGCATGGGTTATTGTTCGCGTAATAGTTACCTTTTCAAACAAAATTAATTTTTATTAGATGAATTATCACGCTGTTGCAGTAGTAATTTTTGTACATCGAATAGATTGTATGCTTTGCTTAAATGAAACATAGGGTAAATTTCGAAAACAAAAGGATGTTTTGATTGCATTATATGTCAATACTGGTATTGGAAGGATTATACATATCGTTAGAACGAATATAAAATTATTTTGAATTTATTGGCGTACCTGTGATTACTTCGAATATAAGGATTAAATTCTTTCAATAACGTGGATTTGAAACAACTGTAAATATATTTAAAGCGACAAACAAACATCCAAATACTAACAATTAATTGAAAACGCAACAGTATTTTTTTCTGTGAAGTTATCGACCGATGCAGTACTAAAAACTCACCCTGTATGTACTGTGGTATAAGTCATACGCTATTTGCTCATAAGAGTCAACTTGACCAACATTTCTAAGAATGTGAAGCACTGATTTTGGGACACTTTTATCCAAGATAGAATCGGTCATCTCGGAAGACTATACAAAGAACGCTTGGTGGTTGCATTAAGATTTTTGGCCACAGGTGATTCCTATCATTCTCTGATGCATCTATATAAAAAAATCTAAACAAGCAATTTTTCTTATAATACCAGAAGTATATGGCACTCTGTGTCCTGTGTCAAGCACGTTACAAACCGTCCACACTGACGAAACCTATCTTGCAAGTCACAGCTTGTCGACGCGACGCTTGTTGCGCAATTTGCTTTGATGTTTACCGCTCGCCGGACAAAACATGCGACAAAAGAAATAATGGTTGTTGATACGACCTAAGAAACTCTAAACATTTGTCGACAATTAGAAGCTTTTTTTCTAGAAACAAGTCGTAAAATGTTGCACTGCATAGGAGTTGAAATTTCCCAAAATCAGCTGAGGAGGGAAACTATAAGAGAGAGAATCAGAAAGGCAGTATTGGGTGCCAAGATTAGTATGACCCCCACACCGATAGGTGAGGGGAGTATTGTGATCGCGAAAATTTTCGATTTTGAGATAATACGCTTTTTGGGCGTTTTATGATGTGTACATAACGAAAATCCATGTCACTCATTTCCGTCGGTCTGTCTGTCTATCTGTCGGTCTGTCTGTCTATCTGTCTGTCGCGTTTTTCTACCCTCGTAATCTCAGTAACCGCTGCATGGGTTGTGATGAAATTTGGGCAGCGTTATGCCATGGGGTCGTAGTAGGTAATGTTCCCATAATTTTGAAAATCCTTATACGGGGGGCGGAGTAATTAGCAAAAAACGAAAAATTGCAAATATGCCTCAAACTTCGTTTTTAGGCGTTTTAGGGGTTCCTGATCATTTTCTGCATTTTTTTTGGGTGAGGGTGAATTTGAGGTGCTTAGGGGGTGGGGGGTTGTAATACTGAAAAATTTGTTGTACTCATAATGGATTGTCCATTGAGCATTGAATGAATAACCTAGCAGCATAATACACTTTTTACGTACATCCGAAGATTGCCTTGCAAACAAAAAATATGAAAACAGCTCAAACTGTTTTTAGGCATTTTACGGGTTCCTGATCATTTTCAGTTTTTTTTGGGTGGGGTAAAATCGGGGCGGTTGGGGGGTGGGGGGTAGTAAAATTGAAAAATTTGTTCTATTCATAATAGTCCGTCTATTGACCTGTAGAAGAAATACCTATGGGCATATTACACTTTTTTAAGTCCAGCCGAACATTGGCTTGCCTATTACAGAAACCAATTTTGTGATCTGTACATACGAGTTTTGCTTTATTTCGTTCTATGTATGTATATTGCGTAAAGCGAAAATTATTGAATTGATTTTAATAAAATTTTGATACAGAATTTATTACCGCTGCTAGAATGGAAAACGACTTTGTTTTTTAAAAACCGTGTCAGTGGCGGCGCAGCCATAATCAAAAAACCAAACCAAACCAAATCAGATCAAACTTCGTTTTTAGATAGGTTGGAGGCTCTTGATCGTTTCGCATCGTCCAGTTCAAGCAGGAAAAACTGTGGCGCCCTAGTTCCTAAGGAGGGAGACGCAAGAAACTATTTACCAAGGTTTTTGTGTTGGATGCTGTTTTTGCGACCGGATGGGCGATAATTTAGTTGCAAAGGGGATTTTAGACTATAGCTTCATCTAATGGGAAATAATAAAATGGTATCATCATTATGTGTGGGAAGTACTGAGTCAATCAACTTGACTCCACTTTTTTTGTCTATATTCGGAGGATGAGCCGAGCAGGAAGACCGCTCCTTGCTTCTAGTCATTCTAGCTTTACTTGCGTAACGTTGCATCTGCTGAGTCCTTCTGCCGACTGGAGTATAACCCAAAGTCAGAACTATGCAGCTAGGGATCTCGTCTTTGCATAAAAATGCAGTCACCGTTCAACGGGAAATTCTGGAAGACCAGCCACCCGGCTTCCTCGGATATGTTTATTGTTTCCAATACAGCCAGAAGCTTTGCTGCTTTTCTCTATATACGCGGATTCCCTTCCTTAAGATTGGGAATATTTACAACCGGGACATCTTTATTTCGGTTTATGTTTGATTCACTTCTGGATTATCCAGAATACACCCTGCTATACACAGACTGTATACAGGGCTACAGTTGAAGTGATAGTGCGATACCGGTGCATATATTTTCTAAAAGTGCATAGCATTATCATGAATACTCCCCGGCCGAGCCCTTTTCCAAATTCCACTAAAATCACAGATAAGCAAACGGTACACCAAAATAAGTATAACGTTTCAAATTATTCCACAGATTGAAAGACAACAATCAGATATGCCTAAAAAGCACAACATAACACTAAATTCAATTTTTTAGCGTATTTTATAGATACAACAAATATTTCAGGTACCTCTGAACTATCTAAAAACGAAATTTGGAGGTATTCTGATAATTTTTTGTTTTTTTACCAATTTATTCGCCGTCAATGCATGGATTTTCAAAATTATAGCAGTATTACCACCCAGGCCTCACATCATATCGCCAGCCCTAGTTTATCACAACTACCAAGATTACGAGGCTAGAAAAAACGCCAACAGACAGACAGACAGACGAATAGACAGACAGCCACTTCACCTATCGGTGAGCAAATTAAGCAAAATAATTGATATAATTATTAATATATTATTAATATTATTAATATAATATTAACATTAATTATCTCCGGTTTTACAATCAAGCCCATTATCACCCTTTGGGTGTTGAAACTATATCCGATGGAAAACATATTCATAGCATTACGTGTTATACGAAATTTGTAACTTTATATTATAAAAATAGAATTAATATACAGTTAAAAATTATAACACAGTATAAGAATTTTTCAGATTATATCCAAGGTTCGATGAATAGAAACAACTGATACGATTAAGGAAAATATATTCATAGCATTACGTATTATATCAATTTTGTAACTTTATATTACAAAAATAGAATTAATATACAGTTAAAAATTATAACACAGTATAAGAATTTTTCAGATTATATCCAAGGTCTTTGCAGGTTCGATGAATAGAAACAACTGATACGATTAAGGAAAATGTATTCATAGCATTACGTATTATATCAATTTTGTAACTTCATATTACAAAAATAGAATTAATATACAGTCAAAAATTAAAACATATAGTATATGAGTTTTTCAGATCATATCCAAAGTCTTTGCAGGATCGATGAATAAAAATAACAATATAATTATGTCAACAAAGAGCGAAATCTTGAGAAACATATTGTACTAATTAATTCACCGCTTGGTTGTAATTTTTTGAGATTAGATCAGAATTAAAACAAAAGCTTCTTATTTTTCTTATTTCCGCGTTTCGACTAATACAGCGTGTCCCACGACGATTAAGACAAGCGATATATCGGAACTGGGTAGTAGTAGCGAATTATAATTTTGGGGGTGTAAATTAGAGCAAATATAGTATCTTTTCTTATTATTGTGTCAACCAATGAGGTATTTGTCTTTGGTGACGTCCTATTCGTCCTATTCAAAATTTTTAATGGGAATTTATATATGTGGCTTTTTGTATTCCTCCCTATAAAACAATTTCAACAAACTCACACATTTGGGGTCTTAAGTGATTAATTCAAGAGATACAGGTACTTAAAGGACAGTACCACTACCAATATGAAACACTACCAAAATAATTTTAACTGTAGGGGTACATGTTATAATCAATGTTAGTAGTACCTTTAAGTACCTGTAGCTCTTGAATAAATAACTTTAGACTCCAAGCGTGCAGTTTGTTGGAATTGGAAGTCACGTGATCAAAAAGAAATACCTCATTGGGTGTCGCAATAATAAGAAAAGATACTATATTTGCTCTAATGTACACCCCCAAAAATTATAATTCGCTACTACTGCCCAGTTCCGATATATTGCTTTGTGTCACCCAATGAGGTATTTGTTTTTGGTCAGGTGACGTCCGAGTCAAAATTTTTAATGGGACACTCTGTATATTTGTGACTTTTTGTATTCCTCCCTATAAAACAATTGCACACTTGGGGTCTTGAGTGATGAATTCAAGAGCTACAGGTACTTAAAGGACTGTACCACTACCATTATGAAACACTACCAAAATAATTTTAACTGTAGGGGTACGTGTTATAATCAATGGTAGTGGTACCATCCATTAAGTACCTGTAGCTCTTGAATAAATAACTTTAGACCCCAAGTGTGCAGTTTGTTGGAATTGTTTCATCGGAAAGAACACAAAAAGTCTCAAATATACAGGGTGTCCCATTAAATTTTTTGAATCGGACGTCACGTGATCAAAAACAAACACCTCATTGGGTGACGCAATAATAAGAAAAGTTACTATATTCGCTCTAATTTAAACCCCCAAACTTATAATTCGCCACTACTGCCCAGTTCCGATATATTGCTTGTCTTAATCGTCGTGGGACATCCTGTATATAGTTTTGATCAGGCTGTAGAAAGTCAAATTTTTTATTGTATTGCAGAACATGGCAAAAATTTTGCTAGATATTTGTTAAAACACTTCCCACAGTAGTAAAACTCTTCTGTTGAGTGCTGATATTAAATTTTCTCATTTTTTTCAAACAAATTTTAATTGATTAATTATGTCGTGTTCTGTGTCGTTAAATTTTTGTTGAGTTTTACTATTGTTAAATAATTAACCCTTTACTAGCGTTTCGATCACATCCCTTCCATCTGACAAAGGAAGTAAGTAAACGTTTAATGAAAAATCAATTCACAATACGTGACATCAATAATTGTCTGCTACGAAAGGAAGCAGATTTTGTTTTTTTTGCGTACCTATGTCGATGGTTACAAAATATTAAAGAATGCAAAGTCATGGTACCCACACACTTACTGGCGGCCCTATCGGCCACATACTGTCCGACATTGCCTCTATGTTAGGACATAGACAGGCAAGAATCGTGACAGTTCACCTTGAGAGGCTGCTTGTCGATTTTTAGTATTATTGTAGTATGTGTGTTAAAATGATGAGATCCCTTATTACTCCAGGGAAATAAGCATAATATAGGCATGATAGGGGACACTCATTGATTCAGCAATCTGACAAGGTTTCTAGGTCATATTTACCTACAGGAACAAAACCTAATTGTATGTTGCGTGAGATTTCCGGACAAATAAAAGCTATAAACAAAAAAGCGTATAAATTACAAATCTTAAAGTGATTACCAGTAAAATAGTAATTATTCTTGAGATAAACAGCCTTAAAGATGATTAAGCTATAAAATAATAATAATAATAATAATGTTTATTCAACCTGTAAGCTGTTCCAACAGATAGGTCAAGTCAAGACTACAAAAAAATATACAATAAAGATTGACAGATTGCATATGTATAAATACAAAAACACGGTTAAAAGACAAACATTGGATATATGTAAGACACATTTTAAATAGACAAACAAGCAATTATCAGTCACATATTATGAATAAAATTAGTAAACTCGGATATTGTGTATGGAGTGCACGTCCCTACTCGTGGGAACGCGATGGATAAAGTTAGTTTTTCAAACAATCAACGACGGCCTAGGGTACGTCGATTAAACTCACCTGAACCCCAAAGCCAAACACAACAACCAATAGCACACAACCCAACTGCGGATGTTTTGCCGGTACAGCCGGCAACCACCAAAGCTGGTAAACCAAGACAGCGCTTACAGTGGACTACTGAGATGAACAAATCTGTAATGCACTGTTACTATACCGCCACAAAACTTGAAACCATCTCTACAGGCTACAGACATGAGCTGTATAGGCTGTTTACAGCACAATACCCACACCTCTCAACACGTGTAACCGAACAAAGACTTATTGATCAAAAACGAGTCATAACAAAAAACAACCGTCTTACCCCACAAGAACTACAAGCTATAAAGGGCCTTGTATCCAGCGAAATAAATACTGTCACACCAAATGATTTGTTAGCCGATGAATCGATCACAGAAAGACAAAATAATCATACCCGAAGTAACCAGACTCCAAACACAGATGCAACCAATAACACCAGCATACACTTAGATGTGGATTCAGAATATGAGCACACACCAGACACACCAGACCAAACATCCATTAACTTACCTTCCACAGCCACACAAAGCGAAACCGTTACGCCACCACCTTGTATCACACAATCTACAGAACAAGTGATGAACACACAATATAACAAATGGTGTGGCACAAATCCTACACTACGAGATCCCTTGCCTAGACTGATTTTTAAAAACAACACTCGACAAATATTACAGACAGTAAATTCCAATATAATACCACAATTCTTAACAAAGGACAGTAACCTAGAAGACATTCATACAGTTATCTATGCTGCTGCAGCAACCACACTCATAGTTAACGGCCAAAAACTTCCAAAACGATCGAAAGACCACACAAGCAAAAGATCTAAACCTAAATGGCAAATTAGAATCGAAAATAAAATTAGCACAATCAGAAAAGATCTCGCACACGTCACTCAATATATCCACAAGAACAACCTCTCGAAACGCATACAAACAACAATAAGTAGGCTCAAATCTAGATCACCTCAACAAACAATATCCGAAATATACGATACGCTTAAACAGAAACTTGCAGTCTACGCAGCTAGACTACGCAGATATAATGAGTCTAACGACAGAAAGGATACTAACAACCTTTTTCAGAAAAGTGAGAGGCAGTTCTACCAAAAGATCACATCAAATAATCAGATAACAACAATAGAACCTCCAAGTAGAAAAGAGCTAACCGACTTCTGGGGAAGCTTATGGTCAGAGCCCAAAACCCATAATGAAAACGCTCCATGGATTAGACAAGAAGAGGAAAAACAACAACACATACCGGAACAGGGAGACGTAATTCTCACACCACAGGAAATAGCCGAAACAATAAAACACAGCCACAATTGGAAGTGCCCGGGCGTAGACAACGTGCAAAATTTCTGGTACAAACAATTCAGTGCAACATATGAAATGCTCACAGACCAAATCAATAAAGCCATACTCCAACCCAACAGACTACCCAAATTCCTCACACAAGGAGTAACATATATAAAACCAAAAAACGCAGACACCAAGAACCCTGCCAATTACCGCCCGATCACTTGTCTCCCCACCTTGTACAAGATCATCACCGCAACAATAGGCAAAAGGATTGAACAACACCTTACTCAAAACAAGATCCTGACCGAAGAACAGAAAGGATGTAGAAAACAAAGCCAAGGTTGCAAAGAACAACTAATAATTGATAGCGTGATCATGGAGCAAACTAGAAAAGAACACAGGAACCTCCATACCTGTTTCATCGATTATAAAAAAGCTTTTGACTCTGTACCCCACAGCTGGCTAACGAAAACTCTTCAAATATATAAAATTAATCCAACCCTTCGTCAGTTCCTTACAAGAACCATGGAGACATGGAGAACCAACATACATCTTAAAACTCAGGACGGTCATATCCAAACGGAGGAGCTATACATAAGACGCGGTATATTCCAGGGTGATTCACTCAGTTCACTGTGGTTCTGCCTTTGTTTAAATCCACTCTCCAACGCACTTAACAACACAAATTATGGTTTCAACATCAGACACCAGAAAGTTAATCAACACAGAATCAGTCATCTTCTCTACATGGATGATATAAAACTGTACGCAGCCACTGAAGTGCAACTGAAGGAATTACTCAAAATAACAGAAGTATGTACGTCAGACGTCCGGATGGAATTCGGAATGAGCAAATGCAAGGTGCTCCACATCCATAAGGGCCAATGGAAGAACCATTCCGAACAGGAAATATTAACTGGCCAGACTCTGGATAACATGGAGAAGGACGAAACGTACAAGTACCTAGGCTTCAATCAGAACATTAAGATTGACCACTCAGAGGTTAAGGCTCGACTAACACAAGAGTTTAAAGACCGTCTCATTACACTTCTGAAAACAAAATTGAACTCCAAAAATGTTACAAAAGCAATTAACACATTTGCGATACCGGTTCTCACATACTCCTTTGGTATCATCAAGTGGTCGCACACTGATATTGAAAACATCAACATACTCATACGAACGGAACTCACAAAGCACAGAATGTCACATCCGAAAGCGTGCAAGGAAAGGCTTACCATAGACAGGAAACATGGGGGCAGAGGAATTATAGACATACAGTCACTTCACACAAGACAAATAAAAACACTCAGAAACTTTTTTCAAAGCAAAGAGACAAACTTACATAGATCAATAGTAAAAGCAGACAAAAACTATACTCCACTCACCCTATCCCGCCCAGATCACCCAGCAGACGCACACAATCACATAGAATTACAACAAGAAAAAATAAACACCTGGTCACAAAAAGCACTCCATGGCAAGCACAGATACCGCGTTATACAAGACCACATTAATGAAAGACAATCATACACCTGGCTGCAGGATGGCCAACTCCTTCCAGAAACCGAGGGTTTTATGCTTGCTGTCCAGGACCAAGTGATTGCGACAAGAAACTACATGAAATACATAATTAAAGATACATCCATAACCGACGACAATTGCAGAAAGTGCCACCAACAAAAAGAAACAATAGACCACATAACAAGCGCATGCAAAACTCTAGCTGGAACCGAGTACACAGCTAGACATAACTCTGCAGCCAAAGTCATTCACCAAGCACTAGCCACAACAAACAAGCTAATAGAAAACACAGATCCATATTACAATTACACACCGACATCAGTACTTGAAAACGATCAATACAAACTATACTGGGACGTTGAAATACATACAGACAAGACTATCCCAGCCAATAGACCAGACATAGTTTTCCAGTCAAAGCTCGATAAAGTTACATACCTGATAGACATTGCTATTCCCAATGATGTGAATATACAAAGCACCTACGCTGGGAAAATATCTAAGTACACGGACCTAGCCATGGAAATAAAACGCCTTTGGAAGCAGGACAAAGTTACTATTGTTCCCCTCATTATGTCAGTCTCAGGCCTTACACCAAACACATTTACACCACACCTACAACAGTTAGGCCTGGACGAACGGTTACACAAAACGTTCCAAAAGTCTGTAATTCTGAAGACCTGTAACATCGTACGATCCTTCCTAAATTCAGATCAGTAATAGTTCAGGTGTTGACTTGGCACAGCCCGTCAACATTTGTTGCTACCGCAGTCATGCGAGAAAAACTTGGAAAATCATAATAATGTTTATTCAACCTGTAAGCTGTTCCAACAGATAGGTCAAGTCAAGACTACAAAAAAATATACAATAAAGATTGACAGATTGCATATGTATAAATACAAAAACACGGTTAAAAGACAAACATTGGATATATGTAAGACACATTTTAAATAGACAAACAAGCAATTATCAGTCACATATTATGAATAAAATTAGTAAACTCGGATATTGTGTATGGAGTGCACTCTATCAATAGTTGCCTCAGATGATGTCTAAAGTATCTATAATTTCTTGTTTCACGGATGTGTATTGGAAGAAGGTTAAAAAGACGACAATCTGCATTATCAGGGGACTTCACAAAAAAAAGTGTGATTGAATTTTTCTAGACATATTTCGTCTCTACATCTAGTGCTATAATGGTGATTGAAGCCATTGTTGATATACTTTTCTCTGTTACGTTTGATGTGAGATAAAAGTTTGAATAGGTATATTGCCGTCAATATAAGCCTTAATATCCTCTTTCGATGGATAAATATCCTTGATGCCTCAGTTGATTGTCCCCATACTACAATATTATATGCAATAGCTGAATATACAAAGGCATAATATACTGTCATTAGAGACTTTTGACGATGTTATTTTTTAGGGCGTTTATTACAAAGAATGCTTTGTTCAGTTTCTTCGAAATCGCCTCAATTTCGGGTTCCCATGCAAGATGACTGTCTAGTGTTGTACCAAGAAATATGGCACTTGATTCTTCACTTATTGTTGGTTATTGAGATTAATATTGAAAAGATTACGTTTTTTGGTCCTAGTGTTAAAATGTATAATGCGTGTTTTTTTGATGTTTAGCATGAGTTTATTCATATCACACCAGTTTTGGAAACCCCTGATCACAATTTCAGTTTTATGTTTCACCTCACCTGCATTGTCACCAGTGATAAGGGCTTTTGTGTCATCTGCATAAAGAAAAATGACCCTTTTTTGATCAGGAAAGATTTATTTATTGCTTAGAAAATTGCAAACAACCGTATAAAATTAACAAAATGCAATTCCACAATAACATTTGCAAAAAAGAATCCGGGCCTCTGATATTGCACTAGAATCTGGGTCTCTTGGTACAGAATATGAAAACAGAATTTCAGTATGATTCACCAAATAGTTTGAACAACATTTAATTTATTTGTCCCAAGCAAATTTTTTACAACGCTAGCCCATTTGAGCTGCACTTGGAAGCTTTACTGGGGCATCTGGAAACCTGCAATATATTGAAAAAAAATACACGAAAGCTCAGCTACTTATCTTTTGAATGGCGTAAATTAGGTTCTTCAATTGTTATAAACAAAGGCGCTGCGAATTTTTAAAGAAAAATGGCTAACTTTGGCCCAAATTGTCCTACGATAATTTCTTTTAATTTATAGTACGTATAGTAATTCCGGTTTTTCAGATATGAAAAAAATTATTGTGAAAACTGAATAGCAAAAAAAGTTATTTTGCGTATTTATAATTACAAAATTAGTGCATTAATGTTAAATGAATTTGCAACGTCTAAAATTATTTTTGTACAATTTTTACTTCCCACACCGATAGGTGAGGGGAGTATTGTGATCGCGAAAATTTTCGATTTTGAGATAATACACTTTTTGGGCGTTTCATGATGTCTACATAACGGAAATCCACGTCACTCATTTCCGTCGGTCTGTCTGTCTGTCGGTCTGTCGGTCTGTCGGTCTGTCTGTCTGTCGGTCTGTCTGTACGCGTTTTTGTGTCCTCGTAATCTCAGTAACCGCTGCATGGATTGTGATGAAATTTGGGCAGCGATATGCTGGGGGCTCGTAGTAGGTAATGTTCTTATAATTTTGAAAATCGGTGCAGGGGCGGCGGAGTAATTAGCAAAAAACAAAAAAAATTAAATATTCCTCAAACTTCGTTTTTAGGCGTTTTAGAGGATCCTGATCATTTTTTACTTTTTCTTGGGTGGGGGTGAAATTGGGGTGGTTGGGGGGTGGGGGGTTGTAAAATCGAAAAATTTGTTGCTTTCATAATAGACTGCCCACTGACCCATGAAGGAAGACCTAGCAACATAAATAACTTTTTTAGGTCCATCCGAACATTGCCTTGCCTATTACAGAAACCAAAGGACTTAGAATTGTTTCTGGTGTAAACATACGAGAGTATTGCTTTAGATCCTTCTATATTGTGTTAAAAGGAAACTGTTGAATTGATGTTAATGAAATTTTGACACAGTATTACTACCGTGGATGGAAAACGCGTATGGTTTTTATAAATCGTGCCAGTGGCGGCGCAGAAATAATAAAAAAAAGTAAAAATATAAAAACAGCTCAAACTTCGTTTTTAAGCGTTTTAGAGGTTCCTGATCATTTTCTGCGTTTTTTTTGGGTGGGGTGAAATTGGGGTGGTTAGGGGGTGGGGGGTTGAAAAACTGAGAAATTTCTTGTATTCATAATAGGGTGTAGGGTAGGGGCTGTCAGGGAAGACCTAGCGACATAAATCAACTTTTTAGGTCCATCCGAACATTGCCTAGCGTATTACGGAAACTAAGGGACTTAGAATTTTCTGTATACATACATACGAGTATTTATTGCTTTAGATCTTTTTGTATTTTGTAACGTGGACACTATTACATTGATTCTAATTAAATTTTGACACAGTATTATTACCGTGGTGAGGATGGAAAACGCGTGTGTTTGTTAAATATCGTGTCAGTGGCAGCGTATATAGCAATGATCAAAAAACTAAAAGTATGAAAACAACTCAAACTTCGTTTTTAGATGTTTTAGGCTGTCCATTGACCTCTGAAGGAAATACTTAGCGGCATAAGACAATTTTAGGGGAGGGAGGGCTGCCGATGATTTGGTTGCAAGGAGATCTCAGACTAAAGCTTCATGCTATGGGAAAATAATAAACTGATATCACAGTAATGTGTGGGAAGTACTGAGTCAATCAACTTGACTCCATTTTTTCAATCAGGTATAAGGTATGAGCATATTTCTCTGATACTGTGCTTACAGAATTGTTATATCTTTATGGTTTGCTGTCTTATAGTCTTGCAAAGAAAAAGGTTTGTGGGATAAACAAATCCAATATTATCCAAACTGTTTGATGAATCCTACTGAAGTTTTGATTTCATATTCTATATCAACTTTTGGAGCAATATTAGAATCCTAGATTCATTTTTATAAAAGTTATTGTAAAATTGCGCTTTATTGATTTCAGCCGGTTTTTTGCAATTTTGGAATTTTGGAATTTGGAATCATTCTATTTATGGATTAAGGCATATTCTTACAGATAGTTTGTTTTGTGAGCACATATAATTTAACACTGTTTACTAGTAATGACTTTAACAGAAAAATCTGCTATTTGTTCCTATTATTTGTTAATAACTTATTTGCCCAAAAATCTTACGCACCAAACAGTTAGGTCTTATTCTTGTAGGTAGATATGACCCAAAAGACGTGTCAGACTGCTGTATAAATGGGTGTCATGAGAAAACCGTCATTTCCCTGAAGTATATTATATTGTTGACTGAAAATACGCCTAGAAGACGTTTTTGGGTCTTGACTGTTTTTTTTTGTAGAAAGTTGGATGTTTTATTGATCTTTGATCTATATTATCGCTTATGAATTTTGTCCAGCACTGAAAATATGTTTTTTATTCAGTGACAAATAACGCATGTTATTAGCAGCTTTTCAAGTTAGCCAAACAATATATTAAATTTAAAAAAAGATACAAAAATTCAACAGGCCATTAGCGCTGAAGAACGGTCGTGATGACCCTCTTTCAAATTTCGATCTGAGTACGACTTTGATTTGATTTTCCATGAAACGGGATGTCGGTGATATATTTCAGTAAAGTTTTGTACGAATTCCTGATATACATCTTTGCTGTAGTATTATAATTTTTGCAATCACGAAGTTACTGTTTTCTCTGAAGAGATATATCGTGAAACGTTATGAATATAAATGTAAATTTTGTCTCTTTTGGCAAACGTTCCCCTACCCGCTTCACCAACATCTCAGTCATAATTTTTTTACAGCGCTTCACTCCGCAAGGTCTTAATATTTTTCATCAAAAATTTAAATTCGGTCTATTATAACACGGAGCATTTCATGCAATCATACGTTTATCAAATTACCAGAGAATAAAAATGAAATTTTAAAATGGAATTAAAATTGCATTTAAATTTAAAAGACGGTTTGTCTGGGGAACTACAATTAAGAGCTCGGATGAAAAATGGAGTAAAAGAATTGCGTGTAAAGTTTCTCTTGGCCTGTAGAATGTGAACTCGGTGGAATGTAACTTCTTTTATTCGTTATAGTCCAGTAAAACTGATGCCTAGTTCCTTCATAACCCTATTTCATAGATTCTGTCACGGAAGATGCTCGAGTAAACCCTCCTAGAAAATAATACCACGAACGGGGAACACTAGAGAGGCTCTGCGAGCTCATCCTTACCAGCATTCCTTCTTTTGGGGAACTTCGACGCTGTGGAATGAGCTTCCGGGGAATTTGTTTGCCGATGGCTACAACCTGCAGCGTTTCAAAGCTAACATGCACTTATACTCATCCTCTCGCAGCGCTCTACAGCACTATATGCTTGCGGCGTTCATTCACTGCACGCGTTCGGTCTTGTGGACTAGGTACCATCTTAGTCCAAATTGTTTTGTGCTTTACTAAAATGTATTCTAATATTCTTCTTCAATTTTTGCATTAATATTATGAGCTGATGCCTCTTAGATGTTTTAGAATTAAAGAGAAATAGTAATGGCGATGATTCCGATATGAAAACTATATAATTTGCGTAAACCTTCAGCATATCCCTATACCTATAGTAACAACCAGCCCTATGCCCTATAAAGATTTTCGATATTTTAGACAAATCTGAAACAAACTGAAACTCAAAACCGTGATCGGATTTGTAATGAGCACGCTCAAGTTATCCAAAATATGGAGTTTCATCTTAATAGAGGGCCAAATAGACGTTTTCCATTTTTTAGACAAACATGAAGAACTGAAATATCTGAAATTTTAGATATTCGTCAAACGAGACGGAAACTTAAAACAGCGACCGGATTTGCAACCAGCACCCTTAAATTATGCAAAAGACGGGGTTTCATCTGAATAGAAATCCAAATAGAGGTTTTCAATGTTTTAGGTAAACCTGAAGAACTGAAAGATCTGAAATTTTAGCCTTTTGTCAAACGAGACTGAAACCCAAACTGCTATTGATTTTGCAATTAGCACCCTCAAATTATCCAAAGTACGAGGTTTCATCTCAATAGAAATCCAAATAAAGGTGTTCAATTTTTTAGGGAAATCTGTAGGATCTGGAAATTTTGATTTTCATCAATCGAGACTGAAACTTAAACCTGCAACCTACAGATTTATAATCAGCACCCTCAAATTGTTAATACCTCCGGTTTCATCTTAGTAGAAAACCAAGTGAAAATTTTCCGCTTTTTTTGGCTAACTGAAGATCCGAAATTTTTGATTTTCACCAAAGTGAGTTTGTAATCAGCACTTAAATTATCTAAAATACAAGGTTTCATATTGATAGAACGCCAAATAAACATTTTCGATTTTTTAGGGGAATGTGAAGAGCTGAAAGATCTGGAACCTTTGATTTTCGTCGAACGAGACTGAAACTTCCTGCAACCAGATTTGCAACCCTCAAATTATCAAAAACGTGAGGCTTCATCTCAATAGGAAACCAAATAAAGATTTTCAATTTTTTTGGTAAACCTGAAATTTTTTATTTTTCTCAAAAGAAGTTGAAACTCAAACCACAACCGGATTTGAAATTATCACCCTCAAATTATCCAAAACACCAGGTTTCATTTTAATGAACAAAATAAAGATTTTAAATTTTTTTGTAAAACCTGAAGATTTGGAAGATCTGAAACTTTTTGTTTTCATCAAATGAGACTGAAACTCAAAACTGCAACCAGATTTGTAATCGACACCCTTAAGTTATCCAACACGCGAGGTTTCTTCCTAATAGCGATAGTCCAAAGGTCCTCCCACCATAATCAAGAACAAAACCGAATCCTTGGGATGAGGAACACTGAATATAGAACAATAAAAGCGAAAATAGACTACGTTTATGGTGTTTATGAAAACAGGCCCATAACGGAAGTCGATTTTCCGGCTATATGGCCACATAAAAGCATGCTGCTAAAAACATTAATATTGTAGCTCAAAAATTTCACAAGACTCTATGTCACAAGTAGGTCAGGTTCTATGGTCCCAAGCTTTTCAATACCATCCCTGTTAAAGATAAAGCAAATCCAAAGTTAGTCTAAATTTAAATCTGAAATTAAGAAATTTGTTCTTTAAAATTCAGGTAGACTCCGCAACATGCTGTAAATATATTAAATACTTACTTTAAATATTTCAGCACTCAACTATACCTTTCTACACCGTTTCTTGTGTTCAGGCATTTCGTTTGTAGGTAGGACAAACTGTCCATACTATCCTAATACTATATGATTTAGCTCATTACCAACTATGTTTAGTAAACTGTACGTTTCCAGGATTGATCACAGCGCGAACATGCAGTCAGACAGCCTAGGCTAATATTCATTTGTCGGAAGCTGACAACATTTACTTTATTGAGCTTATTTGATAAGCAATGTACTAACCACAGCATAATAAACAATCAGCACAATATCTCAGGTTGGCGAATTACACGCGCATCCCCCCTTTTGGATGATTATTTGTAGGGATGCTAACGATACTTCGATACTTGAAATGTATCGATACTTATGCACTGATATCGAGTATTTTTATCTTAGATAATTTTTGAGCGATTCCAAGGTGGTATCGCTACCGTCGTAGCGGTAGCGGTATTGAAAATAATTAAGAACCAAACGCACCTCCATTGGAGTGTGGAGTTGGCTAAAAAATATCGAAGTGGTACCAGTATCGATATTTTTATTTTTGCATATCTACCCAGAATTCACACCTGTAAAATCATCCCAAGGTCAAATTCTGTGGGAACCATTTTTATTTAGGCAACCCTCAGAGATATTCTGTTGGTTGTTTCTCTATGCTGTGGTAGTAACTATGCCGTATTCAAATCCAAGGTGCAGAAGATTGTAAACAAACAGGATATCAAGCACGCCGCCCGAGTAAGGCGGCATTCATTGCGATTGGCCGAAAGGCAATAAACACCTTCGAGGCTTGCCGCTCTGCCGCCCGTCTGGGTCGTTGAGTACAGGGTTGTATTTTATTCAGTTGCTCCGTGTGTTTATCATTGTATATGACGCGTCGTGTTAATGATAGCGTACATCGTGCTTTTATCATCGCATACCTACCGCGAATTTTTGTGTTATCTGTGTTGTACTGTTGTTTTAGTAGCTATTAGTGGTGTTTGTGTTATTCCCCAATAACTCGAATGAGATATTGAAGGATGTCCAGTGGTGCAGACACTGCAGATGAATCCATAGATGTGGCTACAAGACAGGATTTAGGTCTATAAAGGAAGAGGCTTTGTAGCACTGACTGCAGATGAACCCATGGATGTGGCTACAAGTCAGGATTTGAGTCCACCAAGGAAGAGGTAAAAAAAGAGCCATTTTGATGTGAGGCTTAAGGAGGTAATATTAAACGTATCTAAATACGAAACCCAGAAAAAATCATTAACAACTGCTGCTGACGATATTGTGGAAGAGGTTGCACTCAAAATAGGTATCTGCAAACGGAGTGTCGATAAAATGGTGCGAGAATACAAAACCAGACAAGCTTTTGCTGCACCTTTAACTAACCAGAATCGCAAACGTTGCATTGACCTTGTGGACCATGGCGATAGAAGTGCAATTAGGAGAAAGGTGCATCAGTTTTTTTTCCGAAATGAACTTCCGATTATTGATAAAGTCCTTAAAGAGGTGAATGACGATAATGACTTGCCCAATTTTAAGCGGACCACGTTTTATAAGCTATTAAAGAAGCTTAACTCCGTATTTGGGAAACGACGGAAAAGTATTCTCATCTATAGGAAAGATATAATTGACTGAAGTATCGACCCCTCCTTAAATTTACCCCCAAAATGAAGGTTCCTAAGGTAAGAATAATATATAAAATCTAAAGTACATCAATACAGCTGTAATGGAAAAATATGATTCATAAATGCTACTCCACATCCGATACTATGGACTTTATGACTGCTATTTTGAATACGGCTCTGGCGACCGACATCCACAGGCCAGCCGCCGAGCGCGTGTTATTGTTTACAGCCACTGCACAGCGGATTTTAATACACTCTAAATGAGCAATAACCTTGTGAAACTTATGAATCTTGAAAAGACGTGGCTATGATTCATACATAAATCTACCATTTTCCTGAACCATCAGTATATCCCTGTTTGCCCACCAGCCGACAGCAATAGTCCAAAGGTCCTTTCACCATAATCAAAAATAAAACCGAATCCGTGCCATGAGGAACACTGAAAATAGAACAATAAAAGCGAAAATAGACTCCGTTTATGGTGTTTATGAAAACAGGCCCATAACGGGAGTCGATTTTCCGGCTATATGGGCGCATAAAAGGAGGCCTAAGTAAATGCGCGCCGGATACGCCCGCCGTTTCGAATTGCGACGCCGCCGCCGACTAAAAGCCTTCCGCCTGAGGAATTTTCATGCAGATATCGCTTTGCAAGGTGTTCAGGACCACAGAACACGTCTCTTCGTCATCGGACCACTTAGCAGTGCCTATAGTCCATTTGAAAATTCTTGATAGCTAAAATTTTATTGCATAGCAGGTAAAATCGAGGGTAGCACCTGACAGCAGTGACGGAGAATTTCTAACATGAAATATTGTGAATTTACCTATATACAAGTATTATTATATAATTATAATACATATTTTCAACTTGGTAAACTGTGTGTATAATTTACTTAAGTATAACGAAGAGATGGATATACTTAATAAAATTCGATGCTTGTATCTGTCTAAAGATGTATTTTTGATTTCTAGAAAATGTAAACCATAGGACCCCTAAAATACTAAACGTGCTCTTTTAAATGTAAGTTGTGTATGAGCAGAATTGTTAGTAGTGATATTAATTAGGTGTAATAAAGATTTAAGGAACCTTTACCTAATACTAAATGGAAAAAGCAAGACCTTTTAGATTGGTTAATAAGCAAAAACATACAGCCACAAGAAGGATTACTCAAGCCAGAGCTTTTGTCATTATGTAAATTACATTCATCGAAATTTAAGAGGTATGCTGTTGATGAAATCGCAAAAGAACGTGAAATCAAGGTGTTGCGATTACCACCGTACCACTGTGAGCTCGACCCTATTGAGTTAATATGGGCTCAAATGAAGGGATATGTTGCGAGAAACAATACAACATTTAAATTGCAAGATGTGCGCCAACTATTAAAAGATTCAATATCAAAAATTTACTCTAAAAATTGGGAAAATGCTATAAAGCATGTCATGGCACAGGAAGAAAAATTCTGAACACTCGACAATTTAACAGAGGAAACACTAGATCCAATTATCATTTCTTTGGAAGATGAGGAATCTGACGATGATGCCTTCTTACCGGACGATAGAGACGTTGTTATTTAAGTATGTAATTCAGTATTTATATTAATTACTGTTCAATAAAGTTGCCATTGTGTAGTTAAACGATTTTAAATGACGTAATATGGGATTATTTAAAAGATTAGTTTATAAAAATCTGTAAATCTTAATTACATGACATTTATTATTACCTAAAATATTTTCAATATAACATGTTAAGACAATGACCTAACTTAATATGTTATATAACATTTTTATCATAAAGTAAATTCATGTTCTACGCTACTGAAGTCTACAATTGTTGCTTAATCCGCTAAGGCTTCCTAATTTGCATTTATGATGTATTGTATTCGAAGTATGTCAAGAGTGGTCCTCCTAAAGTCTTGTGAAAAACTAAAATGAGAAAGTTTGAATATTTACATTTTTTCTGCTTTGAGCGATCCTGTATTTTACTTAATTAGCACCTATGCCATAAAATGTTAGCTATCAATCATTTTCAAATATAGTATAGTAGCATTTCCATTTATGCGACTGGATAGACTTTCGGATAAAGTGACGGCCTCTAATCAATTTAACAGGGTGGAATAAGATGTCTGCAATAATTTTTCATATCATACGTTTACCAATCAGTTGGTTCACAGAAAAATCGGAAAAATGAAGGGTACCGGCTGGATTCGAACCAGCGTCTCCAGCATTCTAGGCCAGCGCGTTACCAACTATGCTGCGGTGACCCATACCACAGCCGACATACAGCGCCGACGACATGGTGTCGACTCCATCGACACCCACCACTCCCCCGTATCTCTCCGTGAACCATGTATTTCAGCCATCCAGAGATATCTAGTCGGCAGTTGGGTGAGTGTGAATCTCCCACCGCTATTTACACGACAGCTCTCTATGTTACTGAAGTACGACTCTTCAATCGGCCAGGATTTCATGGAATGAAAGGTGCTTGCTTATTCCGTAAGAGGGAGATGATTCCAATCATTTGGTTCACAGAAAAATCGGAAAAATGAAGGGTACCGGCTGGATTCGAACCAGCGTATCCAGCATTCTAGGCCAGCGCGTTACCAATACAGCCGAATGAGGAGTCGTACTTCAGTAACATAGAGGGCTGTCGTGCAAATAGCGGTAGGAGATTCACACTAATCCAACTGCCGACTAGATGTCTCTGGATGACTGGAATACATGGTTCACGGAGAGATACGAGGGAGCGGTGGGTGTCGATGGAGTCGACACCATATCGTCGGCGCTGTATGTCGGCTGTGGTACGGGTCACCGTAGCATAGTTGGTAACGCGCTGGCCTAGAATGCCGGAGACGCTAGTTGCGATCCAGCCGGCACACTTCATTTTTCCGATTTTTCTGTGAACCAAATGATTGGAATCACCTCATTTTTGCTGAGTAAGCAAGCATCTTTCATACGTTTACCAGTTTTGATCGACGATAGTTTAGAGGAATTCCTATCTTATTTTCTATTGGGTTTATCTTTATTTTCACCCCCAACTATTAGTCTCCCTTGATCTCACTTTCCAGTGGATAACACCAAAGGTGTATAGTAACAATGAGACCGCAAGCCTGTTTGTGGCAGCAACTTTGTCCTGGCCGGACAGTTCTGATGATCAGATCTGCCGGAGTCGGTAAAAATACTTGCGGTGGAGATACTCTTTGACCAATTCTGTCCCTTGGACATGACGCTGCGCCACTATGAGGTAGGTATAAGTATTTCCGGCATGCAGTTGTCGCAAAATGCTCCCATCAACGAGCTGTTCCTTGTATCCACTATCTCCGCTTCGTCGTTTCTTGAGACGAACTCGATTCCGATAGAATGACTGTAATCCTGCACTACCCTCAGTGGTTGTTATTGTTCGCGTTGGCCGGAGGCATAAAGCTTGAGGTCATCCGTATAAAACAGATGGGTGACCTTGTGCCTCCGGTTATTGGGCGTGCCACAGCTGTATCCTTTAGTATTTCTCGATGCTATGGACAGATGCAAAAGTGAGATGCAAAAGAGCAAGGGACTCAAAAGCCTCCTTGAAAGACACCTTTTTTGAATGACACCAACTCTGTCTGAACCCGAGTTTCAACTGACGTTATAGTGAACCGAGTCTTCCAGAGTGGCATCAGTTGTTTGATACTATCCGATTATCCACCGATAGACATTCCAACAACCGTTTATGCGGCGCATGAGATGTGGCGTCAAATGCTTTGAGACAGTCAATCCAGGGCCATAGACAGGTTCCGCTTGTACTGCACGGAGTCCTGCATGACACATCGGTCAAGCAACATGTTCTCTTTGCAGCCAGCTACTCCTTTCCTTGACCCTCTCTGTTCATACACCTCGAGAAATACAGGCTTCACAGCTTGAAGGATACGCATGTACAAGAATCTGGTGAAGAGCATGTTATTGGCCTGTAGTTTTTGGGATCAGATAAATTTCCGGTCTTCAGGAGAAGCACGGTTCGACCCTCGACAAACCAAGCCGGAATTGGCTGGTCCTGATTTAGCCACGAGTTGAGTATTGTTATTATTATTATCATTTCCTTATTCTGGTGAAGAACTTGTAACATGCGTTCAAACATGTTATTGGCCTGTAGTTTTTGGGATCAGACAAATCTCCGGTCTTCAGGAGAAGCACGGTACCGATCCTCGACAAACCAAACCGGAATTGGCTGCTCCTGATTTAGCCACGAGTTAAGTATTGTTATTATTATTATTATTATCATTTCCTTATTATTATTCTCATTTTCTTCTTTCTTACCTTCTTCTTGTCTTCTTACCTTCTGCATCTTTATGTTAAAACATGATATCTGATTTGTCGTCTATTTACTAATCTTTAAAGTAAAAAACATTCATATGCTTTCGTATCAGCCTGATGCTGGGCCTTACGTTTAGCAGATAAGATTCAAAAGATCGCAACAGCGCTGTTGTAGAGTAGGGACATCATGCCTGATACGATTCGAGGCATGTTCCAAACAAGGATTGTGATATTATTGGGGTCATTTTGGGTGTGGTGGAAATAATTTTCTTGGTGTTTCCAGTAGGGGTATAAGCCCTCGGAGTAATTGCTCCTGTTTGTTTCTCTGCTTTTCCTATATTATCCATTCAAGCATACAATGTAGGATTAAAACTCGATATGCATACTAGACTACCTGAATAGAGTGACGGCACTCACCCTCAAGCTGCTACGATTCCCCGAAAGCACTAACTTTCCTACTCCTAACAGCTACTTGTAGTACAAGTACGCTGATAGCAGTTAGATGACTCATACATTATACAAACACGATCTTTATCGCAGAACAAATTCGAGCCTCGCTAACTAAGTCATGTTAAAATCCATCAAGTTTCAGTTTACGTACGCCCGGAGCGCCAGGTCCCACTCAGGGGCCGGAGCGGCATTCCGGATCCTTGTTCCGGCATTGCACCCGCGGGATTCGCTAATTACCCTTTACGGGGCGCATTCGGGCGCCTTTTCAAAAGTTCCTATTGCGAGCACCAATTGCCCCCGAACCATTCTGCTACATCGTATGAGCCAGGCACATACGCCGCGGTCTACTGTTTTCCTCGTTATTAGGATTTCCCGTCTATTATGCCCGACTCTTTATGGAGGAGATGAGCGAAAATGATGTGCGACGTTAGTTGGCGGAAACCAAATATCATCTTGTCCTCCACCATCATTGAGCGCAACAATTGGGACTTTGAAAAAAAATGTAGTGGTAGGTGTTCATTTAGCAAAAAAATAACTACTATACATTTTTTTACATATAAATTGCACATACTTTTTAGTTTATACCAAGTTATTCACGTTATTCGACACGGAGAATTATGGCTAAAGTATTTAATGAAAACGAAGATTATAATTTCGAATATACAGGGTGGGCCATTACTGCGTGGACGGAGGATTGTGGGCTTACTAAAAAATATTTCAGAAATCTGTCACTTGACCATGGTAGGGGCCCTTGAGGGCTATACATTAAAAATATTTTCACTTAAATTTTGACGTTTATATTCATATCAAACATACATTCTTTTTGAATGGAACCCCCTATATATTATTGCATATTTGGATTCCTTGGTCAATTCTAGTGTGACTTTATGTATCACACATGGAACTTTAAACGAACTGCGCAAATCACCATTTTTGGTATAAGCAGGTATCAGAAAAAAATTCAATAGCGCAGCGGTTATAAAACTTAGAAGGCCTTGACTTTGCGGTACGGCTAAGCATTAAATACGTCACCATGGGTCAGACGGCTAAATTTGAACTCGTTTTGTAATTGGAGAAATCAAAGGATAAATTATGGAAACGTCAATCACAGATAACTTGATTTTTTCAAATGGGAATGCCTATTTTGGTTTAAAGAATCAAATATAAAATTGATTACCTTTCTAATGATATAGCATTCTTGGTATCAGTCTTTTTTGGTTTTCTTTTTATTTCAAATTTTCAGTCAAATCTCAGTAGAAAGATGCAAACTAACTAGAGCAGTGAGGCAAGATTATGAAAATTCCTTACAAGATAGTAGCTCAAACCAGAAACAATAGCGGTAACAAGAACGCTCCTTTTTCACAGCCTACTAGCCATTTCCGTAAGTCAAAAGTAATGATACCTCTGACTGGAACCCTTCAAATTCTTCAGTAGGTATTTCTACTTATTAGCAAAATCGCGGAAAATGAAACTTGAATTGCAGTCTGTGTGCATTGTAAAACATAATTTAATTTGCAGAAAACTACATGAAATAATCACAATTACAACATAGCGTTATTAAAAAGCTCTAGCAATCATTTTAATAGATGTTCAGAATGTTCCAGTTGGGGATATCTTCACTTTTGACTTAACTAAACGGATATGACTAATTTTTTTATACCATTAAATATGAAATTTCATTCCAAACATGTTAGACTGTAAGAAAAAATCGCTGGCAGTTTTCCTTTTTCTATTTCAAAATTTTTAATCGTTTTGGAAAGTTGTCAAGCTCTAGTAGACCTCAATAGCTAGTAGACTGTGGAAAACAAACGCTTCTGTCATGCCCCAGCTACTCATTGACATCACATATCTTGCCGCTGTTGTATTCGGTTAGAGTTGATATGTTGTAAGAAATTTTCATAATCTTGCCTCGTTGCTCTGGTTAGTTTGCATCTTTCTACTAAGTTAGTTGGTTTCTTCCATATTAACGAGCTTCTGTTTATTTTTCATGGCCCGCTAGATTGCTTGCACGTAGAAAAATTGAAAAACACCGATTTGACTGAAAATTTGAAATAAAATGAAAAATGAAAAAGATTGATATCAAGAATTCTATATCGTTAGAAAGGCAATCAAATTTTACATTTGATTCTTTAAACCAAAATAGGCATTCCCATTTGAAAAAATCAAGTTATCTATGATTGAAGTTTCCTTAATTGATCTAGAGATTTCTCCAAGTACAAAAAGAATTAAAATTTAGCCGTCCGACCTGAGGTGACGCATTTCATGCTTAGTCGTACCGCAAGGTCACTGCATTCTAAGTTTTATAGGCGCTGCGTTATTCAATTTTTTTCTGATACCTACTTATACCAAAAATGGTGATTTGCGCCTAAACGATTTGTTTAAGGTTCCACGTGTGATACATAAAGTCACACTAGAATTGACCAAGGAATCCAAATATGCAAAAATATTTGGGGGGTTCCATTTAAAAAAATGTATGTTTGATATGAAACACCCTGTATAAACGCCAAATTTAAATGAAAATATTTCTACGTTTTAGCCCTCAAGGGTCCCTACCATGGTCAAGTGACAGGTTTTTGAAATTTTTTTTGGTAAGCCCACAATCCTCCGTCCACGCACTATTGGCCCACCCTGTATAGGGACCCATTCAGGCTACATTTTAAAAATACTTTCATGTTATACAAGGTGTCCCCAGAACACGAAACGTATCAAAGTTATATTTTTTTAAATAGAACACGCTATATCTTATTGTATTCAGATTCCTTGGTGAACCCTAGAGTCACTTTATGTATCACCGAAGTGACTTAAGCCTCGTGTGCACTAGCAAATAAAATTGCTAAAGTTACTCTCACAAGTCACCTGCGTAGCGTGAGCACGACGTCATTAGGGAAATATTGCGGCAAAATTACTTACACCTAAAGGACTTGCGACTTGCTGCGAGCTTGTAGTGTACACGGCTACTTTCAGGAAATTAGTTTGCCACAAACATTTCGAGACTGTTTCGGAAGTGTTGCAGCAAGGAGTGTCGCAAATCAAATATGAAGAAGTTCAACTGGACGAGAGAAGACACGTGTCTTTTAGTTGAAAATTTTGAATTATATCCCGAATTATGGGATGCACATACTACAGAACTTAAGGACAGAATCAAATAGCAGAATGCATTACAAAAATTGGCCGACTTAGTTAATACTTCTACAGCGGAAATTCAAGGGAAGCTACATAATTTGAGAACGCAAGTTAACCAAGAATGGAGAATAATTCAAAAAAAGAAAAGTGGACAAGTTACCAACGAAATATATAAGAGTGCTTAGGAGTTCTTTGAGTCATTAAAGTTCATGTATCCCTAGAGTAGTTCTACGCTGAATCCACTTTCTCACCCAACATTTTCTCAGATTTTTACTATCTTTCTCTTTTTCAATTAAATATATCACAACTACCGCAGTAGGTAGCTACAGATTTTTCTTACGGCATCTTATCTATAGTGCACACGGAATCAGAACAATCAAGCCCAAGTGAAATTGCGATGGCAATTTCCTAGATTAAATTTGCGAACAATTAAAAGATAGTGTAGACAAACAAGCAAGTACTTGCTTAAAAAACTATCACAAGTTACTTGCAAGTGGACACGAGGCTTAAGAGCGAACTATTTTTGTTATAAGTGATATCAGAAAAAAACAATGAAATATCGCAGAGATTATAAAATTTAGAAGGCTGTGACTTTGCCGCATTACTAAACATGAAATGCGTCAGCTTAGGTTAGACGGTCAAATTTGAATTACGTGTGTGCTTGGAGAAATCAGTCGATTAAGTAAGGAAGCCTCAATCAGAGTTACAAAACAAGTTAATATCTCAGAAACTAAACACGACAGAAATATGCGGTTTTCGGTTTTGAAACGAGCAAGAAATGTACCTGCATTTCGGTGGAATCATTGTTCTAAAAGGACATTAAATCAGTAGACCAGCAATTTTCAAATTTGAAGAGTTGAAAACTTTAAAAACTTTTTTTTTCAAACGGGATAGTGGTTTCACATCAGTGGATGCGAAATTAAATTCTCTTTCACTTTTATGTGTGGTTCTATCTTTGACGGTTTTCAAGATATTTACGAATTTGTGATTATTCCGTAGGAATTGGAAAAATCGTAGGTGGCGTGGCTCGCAGTCGAAACAATTGGCAGGAAACCTTTCATTCAAATTGTTTCGGCCTCTAATACTAAAATGTGCATTCGGTCCATATAACTGCAACCACATGATACTTAAGAGATCCAGTGACAAATTACGTTAGAACTAAGGTTAGCTGTCAGGAACATCAAACTTGAATGTCGCAAAAGGAATTTTGAATTTGTAAGTTGTCAGCGTTAAAGCGTTTACTCTGTTTATGCGGGATGTAAAACCGGTTTAAGCGTTAAACCTCATTTTTATAATGCTTTGAGTTAAACTGTTTCAACGCCTTAAATCCTTTTAACTTTTGAATGTAGTAATTCTCATACTCTACTCAGGACAATACATTTACCAAAATTGTTAACGATCTTCAGTGAATGGAGTTGGTTTTTTTAGAAGAAGAAGTCCTCTGAAGGACAAACCATGACTACGATAGCGATTGAATCACTGAATCAGAAGCGGATAAGAAGCTCGAGGGCATACCATTAACCATTTACTTCCAGTACAAAACTGTAAATCAATCGCTGTCGTTTTGTGCAATGTGCAATTTTTCCCACATACACGACATGTCTGTCAATTTATATCCATGTATTGGTGAACATGAATATGAGCAGCTGTATAATTTTCTGTTCGACGGAAATCAATATCAGCCATGTCGACGGCCGCTTGTGGATGTTGTCGGCTGTAAATGACCTACGGCAACTCAAACAAATACGTAACCAATGCCAAGTAGGGATAGCTGACATTATCTTCTCAGGAATAGATTCAATTTCGAATAACGCCAACATACATAAGCTCAGATTGTTTGGAAGGTGAAATCAATAAAGGTAATTCGTATAGGTGAAGTGAAGTGCCTGAGAATTGGGAGACAGGCTGAGGGGACAGTGCTACTGCCAGATTTCTTCATCTGAATATACAGGGTTATTCACGTTATTCGACACGCAGTATTATGGCTAAAGTATTTGATAAAAAAGAAAATAATAATTTCGGATGGATAGAGACCCATTAAGGCTACATTTTAAAAATATTTTCGTGTCATACGTCCCAAAAACACGAAATGTATCAAAGTTATGTTTTTTAAATGGAGCACCCCGTATATTATTGCAAATTCAGATTCCTTGGTGAATTCTAGTGTGACTTTATGTACCATACATGGGACCTAAAGCGAACCGTTTAGGTGTAAATCACCATTTTCGGTATAAGTAGATATCAGGAAAAAAATGAATATCGCAGAGATTATAAAATATGGAAGGCTGTGACTTTGCCGTATTACTAAGCATAAAATGCGTCAGCTTTGATGAGACTGTCAAATTTAAATTACGTTTATGCTTGGAGAAATCGGTCGATTAATTGAGGAAACTTCGATCAGCGGTAACTTGATTTTTTCAAATGGGAATGCCTAATTTTTTTTATGCGGATAAACGTAGAATTTGATAGCCTTTCTAATGATATAAGGTTGTGAATATCAGTCTCTGATAGTTTTCATTTAATTTTAAATTTTCAAACAAATCGGCGTGTTTCAATTTTCCTACCTATAAGCAACGTAGCAGGCCATGAAATATAAACAAAATCTGTTCAGGTAGAAGAAAACAACTAACTTAGCTGAAAAATACACACGAACTAGACTAAAGGGACAAGATTATAAAAATTACTCACAACAAACAAAGTCTAACCAGAAACAACGGCGGTGACATATCTTTGGACAAAGAGAAGCTGGAGTATGGCAGAAATGGATTTTTTCGCGGCCTATGTACTAGATGTTGGCAATTTCCAAAACCATTAGACATTTTGAAATGAAACGAAAACGACTGGATAATGTTGTAGGCAGTTTATTATATTCATAATAAAATTTCACATTTAATGATTTAAAAAAGTAAGCAATTCTGTCAAAACTCAATTCAAAAGTACCTCTGACTGGAGTTCTGAAAATTCTTCAGTACCTATTAGCAAGATCGCAGAAAATGAAGAATGAATTACACTTAACTTAAATGGCAGAAAATTTAAATATGATTTGTCGGTATTCCTTTTTTGCAATATTGCTAATAGATATTGAAAAATAGAAGGGCTCCAGTCAGAGGTATCGACTTCGACGCGAATTACTACTTTTTTACGCCATTACATAATATGATTGATAATTACTAAAAGTGGCGCCACTATCTATCTTGCTCACTCATGGCAAACATGTCCACTATTCACCTCTCTCATCATTTTGCCCTAAATTAAGAACCTACCAGAAGCTTGTGCGAATAAAGGACATCTGACCTGAGTGAAATGGGTTAGCAAAAATCGGTTTACTTGAGGTTTTCCTTTTTTTTCTCGTTCTTTTTTACTACGAAACTAACAAGTATTGTACCATTTTACAATCCTGGTTAAATGCGCCAACTTTTAGTGGTACTTGCCAAAGCACTTTAGTACATTTTTTTTAAAGGAGGGCCTTTCGAAGTCGGCAAACACTGAAAATTTTAAATTCATAGTTTAATAGATAGTCTTCATTCTCGAACACTCGGGGCAATTGTGTCATTATTTTTGACTGTGCTTCTAGAAATGTTAATTAGGGTTACGGTTCCAAAGTCTAAATGAACAAAAATAATAAAAGTTACCCACAATAACCGAAAAATTATTATAATTTGGCCAAATACTTAGGTTTTTTTTAAATGCCCATAATTTTCAAACTGCATGGGATAGATTTTTTTTCTGATTTTTCTCATGCTAGTTACAACCAATCCTGTCACCCCGTTGCGGTTTCACGTTGACTTCCGGGACACCCTGTATATTTTCTCTTAAATTTTTTTGTATTTATACAATGTGCTCTTTCCTTTTGTTCCTCCTGCCATCTGGTAACACTCATGACCACACCGCCTATGAGGGAACAAGTGTTCGGTTGCATTGCACACGTGTGGTTAAAACCGTACAAGTAAACTTCGCCCGGTGCTGTCCGACCCAGGTCCAGACCGCCGTCGCCGATTTCCAAAGAACTTTTCTGAAAGGGGGCTTTGTGCGGACAGAGCGGGTGCGAAAGGCCACCACACCGGTCTGAACAGCAATCCGACAGAGTTAGCGTAAGGATTTGTACCGGAAAATTCCTACGAAATCGTGTGCGAGACGAAGACTAACTTTCCATGTGGGGAGTTTATGCAGAAGAGCTTTACCTGTACTACACGTGCGTAAAAACGTGTTCTCACGATTCAGTTTCGCTGAATCAGTTTGACTGATTCAGTGAGACTGAACAGATCATGAACGTGAGAACACCTTTTCATTAAAACTGATCAGTAGGTTTGTACTTTCAGTCAAAGTGAAAGCCAGTCCTACTTTTCATTCATTTTGACTGAATCAGTATTGAAAAATGAATACAAACGTCAAACTGACGTGAGAGAATCTTTTCCATCATCATGAGAGTCATCAGTTTTAGAAATTCAAGGTCATGAAAACGTCGTTGTCATGAATGTTGAATCAGTTAAAATGATTCAAGAAAACTGAACAGTGAGAACAGACATCGCTTTCATTAATGCTGAATCAGTCAAACTGATTCAGCGAAACTGAATCGTTAGAACCCGTCTTTAGGCATCGTGTCAAACTAAAATGAGTGGGGTGCCATAAATTAATAGATCAAATATTGAAATAGTTCTTAACGTGGGAACGGATAATGACCATCTTAAGAGAGTGTCGGAAATAAAATATATAAATAAAGCAAGTTGATTATGTTACCAAAGAAAATGGAGTCAAGTTGATTGACTCAGTACTTCTCACACGTAACAGTTGCAACCAAATCATCGCCCGCCTGTCTTCAATAAACATCCAACACAAAAACTAGTAAATAGTTTCCTAAATCTCTCCGTAGGAACTAAAACGACACAACTCAGCTTCAACTGGATGAAACGAAACAATCAGGAACCCCTAAATTGGTTAAAAAACGAAGTACTACAAACGTCAAATTTTGTAAAAATTGCTGAATAATTCCGAAAGTAGGCTTTGTAGGCATGAACTATGGTTAACAAATTGAACCTAAAAATCGATGCTGAATTTAAAAACGTAATAATATACAGGGTATTATATTTGAAATAAGGAAGTTGATGCCTACTTCCGGTATATCCGGAAGTTCGCCATCTTTGAAATTATTTTCTAAATGTAGAGCATTTGGAAATAAACGTTCCTTATTTAAAACATTTTCGTCTAATTTACATGGTATGGCCGCCAAAGAGCACCACGCGCTCATTGGACTACCCTGTATATACGGCCTACATTGCTCAGACGGGATGTAAAAAAACATCGTATGGTTTTAGTACTTTTACAAAGTGTTTTGTCCAATCCAAATTGGAGAGAAATCCCTCCTTAGATCGGTGGCTACTGCTCAGTCGACAAGGCACGGGCGAGGTTTTAAAAAGTGTAATTGTAAGTGTAAATGTCAACTGAAAAAGTGTGCTTATCAATAAGAGAATATACTATGAATGTTCTAATTTGCATTTTTACGTATACGTACGCATTTTCATGTATTGATTTAAAAATACAATTAATTAGTTTTAATTAGTTAAGAAAATACGTCTTTAAGTATATCGAGATATACATCTGGCGTAGTTTCAGGCCGTATATAAATAGACGAAACTTTTTACAAATGCACTAGACAGTTTGTTCTAAGACAAGATTTTTACACACCATATGAACTAATATCTTCTGTCCTTGTATATTATATTGTATATATTGGCGGAAGCAAAATATCTAACTTAAGATTTGCTGGCGATACAACCCATATTGCTGCTTCTCAGGAAGAGCTAGTAGCACTATTGAACGTTTTAGAACAACACAGTGCAGCATATGGTCTTGGTATTAACTAAACAAGACCAAGATTATTATCGTAGATAGAGAGCATGACAATCATCGAGAAATAAAGTCAATAGGCCATTGTGAGGTAGTTCAAAGTTTTGTGTACCTACCTCGGTTCTTTGATCGACAATTCAGGTAGCTGTGAGAATGAGATTCGACGGCGCATTCAACGGCACGGGTGGCCATGACAAAGCTTACTAAAGTATGGCGTGACCATAACATCACTAAAGCTACCAAAATGTCACTGATTCAGTCTCTTGTGTTCTCCATATTTTTGTATGCCTCGGAAACTTGGACTGTTAAAAAGGCAGATCGAGCTCGCATAGATGCTTTTGAAATGTGGACGAGGAGGAGAATGCTGAGAATTCCTTATAACGCCCATCGAACTAATGTTTCCATACTGGATGAGCTCGGTAATCCAAAGAGACTATCCATCATTGTGTCGATGAGAATGCTTACATTCTTGGGACATATTCACAGAAGCGATAATATGGAGAAACTTGTAGTTCAGGGTCACGCCCCGAGTGGGCTGTGCCGTGGCCGTTCCCCTACACGCTGGGTGGATACGACGAAACAATTGCTAGATATGAGTATCAAGAGCGCCACTGAACTGACAGTAAATCGCGAACGATTGTGAGCTACAGTTCTCAAAACTATTGATAATGTTCGTGTCGGCAATACTCTAGCTCCGACTTAATGCATTTTACGAGTTCACAAGATGTCTTTCAAGACATTGTAACTATGATGATGATGATGATGTATATATGGACTAGTCCCTTTATATATGTTCAGTTTTCATAAAGGAAGGAAATAGGATATATTTATTAAGAGCGATGGCAACTTCCTTACTTCTTTCACCGAATTCTTTTCGCTGATTAATTTACGTTGGTCACATAAAAGTAGACCGGCGTTACAAAACGACGCTTAGAAGTACCGAGCTTCAACCTATGATTAATTTTCTGAGAGGGCTCTTTGACGACCATTAAATTAGAAACATATAGAGCGATGAGAAAGTCGCCAAACAGTAAACCTCGGATATTTGTGCTGTATCGATACAAAATGAAACTTGTAGCCAGACCGAATAAACATTCTTTTTAATATCCTCTGGATATCGAAACGAGTTTTATAATTGAAGTTCCCATTTGTCCTGATCAAATAACGTATTGCAGGCGTATTTGCCAAGGATCGTGGGGCATCCTGGCCAGAATTAATAACTCAATCCTTCATGAACGTGCACGTAGGACTACCAAGAGGAGTCGGTCAGTCCTCCAATATCGCATAATTAGTAGCAGTCAGGCACGTATTTAGGGGAGCCTGCACCCCCTCCCTGAAACGTTATGTAATAGCGTCCAAAATTTAATCCACAAATATGCACAAGAGCAAATTTAAAAGGTGACAACCTTAATATGGACCCCTCACAAGGGTCCGGTCCCGAAATGTTATATTCCTAATGTCGTCCAAAAAATATAATCCGCAAATATGAAACAGAAACAGAAGACGGTTAATTATTGAGGTGGGAGGCAAACCCTGATCTGGACCCCCAACCTCCCCCAGCCAAATCTTGGATACGTGCCTGGTAGTAGTAGATGTTTATTAGCATAGTGCTATAGATAAAGTTTACAATTAGGTACTTAAATACCTATCTCACGTATCCAGCCTCACTATGACACTTGTTAAAAAGACTCACTTACAAAAAACAATACCATTACTCATACACATGTAAATTATATCTGGTAATTGGAAGAAAAATGAAGTCAAGTTGATTGACTCAGTACTTCCCACACATTACGCTGATACCAGTTTATTATTTTCCCATAGCATGAAGCTTTAGTCCAAGAGCCCTAGCAATCGCCAGCCCCCCCCCCCCCCCCGAAAATTGTCTTATGCCACTAGGTCTTTCCTTCACAGGTCAATGGACAGCCTATTATCGATACTACAAATTTCTCAGTTTTACAACCCCCCACCCCCCAACCACCTCGCTTTCACCCCCACCCAAAGAACAGGCAGGAAATGATCAGGAACCCCTAAAACATCTAGAAACCGAATTTGAGTTGTTTTAATACTTTTCGTTCTTTGATTATTGCTACGCTGCCACTGACACGATTTTTAACAAACATAAGGGTTGTAGCAAGTGACAGAAGGTTCTGCCGGTGCGCCATCTAGTACCCGAACGTAAAGGGAAACCAAGGAAACCGCTGAACAGCAGCATAAATTTCCTTGGCGGGACACCACGGAGCATCCGCTTGGCCACTAGAGAGCGCGGGTTTTTTATACGCTACTGCGTATGAAAGCTGATATACCTCCGTCAATCCACCAGTACGCAGACAGCTGTTTCACGCCTATTAGCGATCATCAGTGCGCCATAGGTCGATTGACGGAAATAGAGAGCATCAATTCTTTCATGTCACCCAGACATGTGAAGCATGTTGTAGCAAGTGACAGAAGGTTCTGCCGGTGCGCCATGCTGCTGTTCAGCGGTTTCCTTGGTTTGCCTTTACCTTCGGGTACTAGATGGCGCACCGGCAGAACCTTCTGTCACTTGCTACAAATGCTTCACATGTCTGGGTGACATGAAAGAATTGATGCTCTCTATTTCCGTCAATCGACCTATGGCGCACTGATGATCGCTAATCAGCGTGAAACAGCTGTCTGCGTACTGGTGGATTGACGGAGGTATAGAGCAACCCTCGTATATCGGCTTTCATACGCAGTAGCGTATAAAAAACCCGCGCTCTCTCGTGGCCAAGCGGATGCACCGTGGCGTCCCGCCAAGGAAATCTATGCTGCTGTTCAGCGGTTTCCTTGGTTTGCCTTTACCTTCGGGTACTAGATGGCGCACCGGCAGAACCTTCTGTCACTTGCTACGACATGCTTCACATGTCTGGGTGACATGAAAGAATTGATGCTCTCTATTTCCGTCAATCGACCTATGGCGCACTGATGATCGCTAATAAGCGTGAAACAGCTGTCTGCGTACTGGTGGATTGACGGAGGTATAGAGCAACCCTCGTAAAACATAAGGGTTTTCCATTCTCACCACGGTAACAATATACTGCGTCAAAATTTCATTAGAATCAATTTAATAGTGCTCACGTTACAAAATACAAAACGATTTAAACCAATAAATTCTAGTATGTATATCGAAAATTAGTTTCCGTAATAGGCTAGGCAATGTTCGCATGGACCTAAAAAGCTGATTTGTGTCGTTAGATCTTCCTTCACAGGTTAGTGGACAGCCTATTATGAGTAAAAGAAATTTTTTAATTTTTCAACCCCCAACCACCCCAATTTCATCCACACCCAAAAAAACGCAGAAAATGATAAGGAACCTCTAAAACGCTTAAAAACGAAGTTTGAGCTGTTTTTATATTTTTAGTTTTTTTATTGTTTCTGCGCCGCCACTGGCACCATTTATAAAAACCATACACATTTTCCATCCTCGCCACGATGGTAATACTGTGTCAAAATTCCATTAAAATCAATTCAACCGTTTCCTCGTTACACAATATAGAACGATATAAAACAATACTCGTATGTTTACACCAGAAAAAAATTCCGTCCTTTGGTTTCTGTAATAGGTAAGGCAATGTTCGGATGGACCAAACAAAGTTATTTATGTCACTAGGTCTTCCTTCACAGGTCACAGGACAGTCTATTATGAAAGCAACAATTTTTTCAATTTTGCAACCCCCCCATCACCCCCTAACCACCCCAATTTCATCCCCACCCAAAACAAAGTAGAATATGATCAGAAACCCCTAAAATGTCTAAAAACGGAGTTTGAGCAATCTTTTTTTTGTTTTTTGCTAATTACTGCGCCGCCCATACACCGATCCTCAAACTTATAGGAACATTACCTACTACGACCCCACAGCATATCGCTGCCCAAACTTCATCACAATCCGTGCAGCGGTTGCTGAGATTACGTGGCTAGAAAAACGCGTACAGACAGACCGGCAGACCGACAGACCGACAGACAGACCGACGGAAATGAGTGACGTGGATTTTCGTTATGTAGACATCATAAAACGCCCAAAAAGCGTATTATCTCAAAACCGAAAATTTTCGCGATCACAATACTCCCCTCACCTATCGGTGTGGGAAGTAAAATTATTCCTTTGGTGACTCCATGACTCAACCGTGCTGGTGTAGCAGGACAGAGAGCCCATGGAATCCTCAGCTTTATATCGCTGATATTGACATTCGCACGCTCTTGGCGGCCATCGAAATTTTAATGAGAAATCCTGATGTGGCATGTCGGTATACTTTCCAATTAACCGACCTAATCAAATAGAGATACCTTATGGATTCGTTAATTAACGAAAGCGCTCGACTAACAAGGAAGCATTTGATGTAACTTTTTTTTTGGAAAGCTGCTTTCATCACTCCTCCCTTGTAACCACAGCCTACGTTAGCTTATAGCCGCGACACTCCGCGCTTTTCGAGGGGTAAGCATTTCGTCAAACTCAACCAAGATTAACCAAGCAACAGTGTGACCGTCTTTGGTATTTTCAGTACTAAATTGGTATAATTAAGGGCATGCATGGGGCATGTAGTATAATTTTAGTACATTCTCAGGGCTTTGTACAATTTGGTAATTTGGTATGTTACCCCAAAATACGGAGCCGCGGCAAAGCTGTGATGCACCCAGAGCCCATAAAACAGAGTTTGCATTAAAGACCACAAGGTGTTTCTGTTTTGTAAATAATGTTCTGCACATTTACTAACCGTACTTTATAGTTTTGTGCTATGACGAATCATTCACCACTCTGTGCCACCACATGCACCAACGTCACGGTTACAAACAGTGTTGCCACGTTGCCAGACTTTATTTTTGAATGTCGCCAATAGAGCCGACAAAAGTCACCAAATATTTTTATGTTCACAGTATTATCTCTTTAGTGTGTCAGTTACTGATAATTTTTTACAAATGTATTTATTCTTATTTCTTATTCTAAGGCTAGCATGGTACCTACTTAAAAATATATCTATTTTTTCTTTTTTCGAATTCAAAAATATTAAATTTTTATAATATAATTTAAAAAGTAGTAATATAAATAAACGAACTCCTCAAAATAAAACCTTCTAGTTGATTCTAGCAGAAAATTATCAAAAATATCAAATATAAACAACTTAATCAACTGTTCGGTTTGAGCGGTCAAGCGTTAAATGCCAAATTAACACAGCGAAAAAGTGGGGATGAGCCGTCTAAATCGATTTTCTCAAAGGTCGATCAATGTAATTCAGATTTGCAATCTTGCCGCAATAATTTTTTGATGAACGCAAAGATTGTATCCCCACAGGTCTCGTGGCCAAAAATCACCCAAAGGGCGAGTTGCGCGTTTTTAAAATTTGTAGTTGCAACAGAGAATGAAAATCGTCCAAGTTGCGACAAATCGCCCAATCTGGCAACACTGGTTACAGAGGCCACCATCTGAAGATATGTTCTGTGGATAAAGTAAAGTTAAAAAAGCCTAAGAGGTAAAAGCTAGAGATTTTTAGACCTTCCTTTTTTTGTCAATTCCAAATTTAAGAGTAAAAGCCATTCGAAGCCACAGAAAAGGTTTGGTAGAATTTTAGTACATTTTTATTACCCCTCTTAGTACATTTTTAGTACTAACATGGAACAATGTTGGTAGATTGCTAAAATTTAGGGTGGTCACACTGCCAAGCAAGCTTAGTAGATGCTCAGCGGTCGTTCTAGCATAATCGATATTGCCAGGGGCGTACTTGCGTAATCCAGTGATTTAAATAGTTGTCATTGTTTTTGTAATTTTGTTGTTATTCGGTTGTCATTTTATCGTTGTTTCATTATTTCTTCAGTGTGTTCAATATGCAAAAGATGTAAACGATGTCACTGAATCTACAATATACCTATTTACGAGCTTACCGTCGTAGTGAAACTCATTTGTTTGGAGCATTATATTAGTTTTGTCTATTTTATAAGTTCCATGGAAGCAATATTCCAGGAACACTTTGAAGAACTAACTGTTCGAGGTGGTATAGTCACGAATTTAATATAAATATTCAAAACAATACCGTACAACCCACAATGTCCCGCATTTCTAATTTTATACCTAATGTCTGTATGCCCGAATAAGAATTTATTATCCTCTAAACGATGTGAACAAAAATTTGGAGAAAAAAAAACAGCACCAGGAAAACCATTCTTTGGAAAAATTCCTGATTGTACTTTTTTATTTTATCTCATAGACCGAATGTACAATATAATTACAGATCTTTTATGACATTTAATCTAATTGAATGTATGTCGTCGTTTTTTCTTGTATTTCTTCAATCTCTTTAATATGTATTAAATATTCAGATACTGCTTTATAAAATAGTGTCCTCGTATTATTTACTTTTATAGCAGGACAAAGTGTACATACCGCAAATCCAAATAAATTTGCATATCAGCAACAAAAATAAGGCAATTTTTCATTTTCAGTCCTCATTTTTCAATATATTTTAATTTCTTAGTAGCGGTAGTACAGCCATTTTTGGTGTTCGATTCACCACTGTGTTAGAAGAATTGTGGAATTTTGCCAACTTGCGACAAATATGGCAATGTTCATGCAAAAATTTTTGGCAGTTGTCAGTGTAATGTCCTGACGTAGGACAGTAAATAATACGCGGTTCAATGCTCAATGGTTTATTTGATAAGGTGCGGTACCAACATAGAGCGCACGCGGAACCGGACATAGCAGAACTCCCCGGTTAACCACTGGCATACCAAAAGTACCCACAGGGGTCATGCGCACTCTTCGGGAGACAGGGGCGTGCGCAATATATTACATCCATCTCCCCCGAAAAGTATTCACAATCATTGACCCAATACACAGTCAAACACTAAACTCAAGATCAAACTTAGAACTGAAACCTGTCAGGTTGCTTACGCGCACGCTTGGGACGATCTTCAGACGTACTGGGCACTGGGCGTTCACTAGCTGGGCTAGGGTTTGGTACACCATCAGACACCTTAGTAAGTTCACTATTCACTACTCCGGCGCCAGCACCGGCATCCAAAAACACATCATCCACCGAACTACTGACAGAATTATCGCTATCACAATCACTATTGGAAAAAACATCTGAATCATGTGGGTTCTCAACACTGGATGCGCTAAGCAAAGGATAATCATCATATAGCTCTCTAAGTTGGTTAGTGTGTCTTTTCCAAATAATGTTTGCGTCAAGTGGCTTAACTAAATATACATTTTTGCCCAGAATTTTAACAACTTTCCCCTTGCACCAGCTGACAGGACTATTACGATAATCTTTGACCATAACAATTTGGCTCAATTCAAATCGTAGTTTCCTCTTACCGCCATAGTACTTTTTGTTACTTTGTTGAGATTGTTGTATATTTTTGAAAACGTCTTGGAGGTCTACCTCCTCACTATCTTTAACTGAACTGGGCCTAAGCATATCAAATCGGGTTCTCAACGAACGACCTAAAAATACTTTAGCAGGAGAGTAACCAGTTGAACAATGGACAGTATTTCTGTAAGTCAGAAGAAACTGAGCTAAAGAGACATTAATATTTTTTTTATCATACTCCTTTTTCAAAAAGTTTTTAACTGTTCTAACGCTATTCTCAGCTGCACCATTACAGTGAGGTTCGTACGGTGGAATGGTTATTAATTTAATACCATTTGATTTTGCAAACTGTTTAAATTCTTCTGAAACTAGCTGCGGCCCGTTATCACTTGCAATAGTTTTTGGCAAACCAAATCTAGAAAATAATTCCCGCAGCTTGGTGATAGTCATGTTTGTGGTTATAGACGACATCGGAAAAACCTCCAACCATTTCGAAAATGCATCTACGACAATCAAAAAAAATTTGTTTTTAGATGGCTCAAAAAAATCAACGTGAATGCGCGACCAAATGCCATCCGGTATAGGCCAACACTGTAATGGTGCCTTGGGAGGGGAATGTTGTACGCGTTGGCACTGATCACAATTTCTACTAACATTTTCGATATCATTATTTAATGAGGGCCACCAAAAGTAAGACCTCGCAAGATGCTTCATTTTGACAATTCCTAAATGAGTGGAATGCAATTCCTTAAGTAAGCTGTCACGCAATTCCAAGGGTATTATCACCCTATGTCCCCAGATCAGAACATCGTCTTCTACATTTATTTCGTTTTTTCTACTAAAATAAGGCTTTAAATAACTATCTACAAAATTTATAGGCCATCCACTTTTTACGAACTTAAGAATTTTAGACAAAACTGGGTCTGACGCTGTGAGCTGTCTAACTTTATCTACCTCGATTGGTAGGCTAGAATCGGAATTAGTCAGATAATTTAAATGAATAGGAAAATCATTCAATTGCACTGACAAGTCATCTTCAATTGGCATTCTACTCAAAAAATCAGCCACGTTTTGAATAGACGGTACATGCCTTATATCAAAACTGAAGCCGCTTAAAAAATGAGCATATCTCTGCAGCCTATTTGCTGCCATGATGGGTACGCCAGATTTAGGTCCAAAGATGGTAACAAGTGCCTTATTATCTGTGACTAAGGTGAATTTCCTCCCCCATAAATATTGATAAAAGCGTTTAATGCTCCAAACAATCGCTGTAGCTTCTTTGTCTAAGGTAGAATATGCCAACTCATTCTTCGAAAGAGTTCTTGATGCATAACAAATAGGCCGCTCCACGCCATTGTCGAAAACGTGAGACAAAATCGCCCCTATGCCATAATCCGAGCTATCAATTGTGAGTGTAACGGGTAAATCAGGATTATAATGCACCAGGATATCATCTGAACATAACGCATTCTTAATATACTCAAACGAATCCTGGCACCTTTTGTCCCACAGCCAGCCCACATCTTTTTTTAATAATTGATATAGTGGATGCAGTATATCAGGCAAATTTCTAATAAACCTATTGTAATAGGTGATACTCCCTAAAAACGATTTTAGCTGAGTGACATTTTTCGGTACAGGAATGTCACGTATCGCCTTAACTCTTTCTGGACTTTTATGTAAACCCGACTCGTCAATCACAAAACCTAGGTAAGAAATAGAATCAGCAAAAAACGCACATTTATCCTTTTTTACAGTAAAACCACATTCAGACAGACGGTGTAAGACCATTTTCAAATTTTTTACATGGTCTTCCTTATTTAAGCCAGTAATCAAAATATCGTCTAGGAAAACACAGACATTAGGCATATTATTAAATAACTGCTCCATAATTCTCTGGAATTGTGCTGGAGCACAATTTATTCCAAAAGGCAGCCTATTGAAAACAAATAGACCTTTGTGAGTTGAAATCGTAGTATATTTTTTTGAAGACTCTTCAAGCTCAATCTGATTATACGCTGCTGAAAGATCAATCTTAGAGAATTGCTTACCATTTTTTAATTTAGCGAATAGGTCATCTATCCTTGGCAATGGAAATTTATCTACAAGTATATGTGAGTTGATTGTGATTTTATAATCGCAACAAATACGTATCCCTCCATCTTTTTTCAAAATTGGGACGATAGGCGTGCCCCAATCCGAAAATTCAACTGCAGATATTATGCCACTAGCAAGTAATTTATCCAATTCATCCTCAACCTTGCCTTTAATTGCAAACGGTAAAGGCCTTGGTTTGTGAAATACCGGAATTGCGTTTGGCTGAATGTTAATAGAGATCTTACTTTTGTTAAACCTTCCTAATTTATTCGAAAATACATCAGGAAATTCCTCAAATAAGGCCTCAACAGTTTTAGTGCTCAAATGATGAATTTCGGTGAAGCCCATATTATAATTCCTAATGAAATTTCGACCTAACAATAGTGGGCTATCACCATCAACTATGAAAAACCGTAACGCACAAGCCTTGTTATTAAATCTAACATTCAAAATCACTGTACCTATTGGTGAAATTCTATGACCCGAAAAATTAACCAAAGAAACATCAGTGTTTTCTATGGATAACTCAGCAAAGTATGTTTTATACATATGGAATGGTAGAACACTAACCGCCGATCCACTGTCGAGCTCAAATTTTAACATAATATTTTCTACCAATATCTCAATATACAACGGCTTATCACTGTTACTTCCTACAGTTGCAATACAAAGAACAGGAGATGAAAAATCGCTTGTCTCATCATAAAATTCATCGTTTTGCTCAACGTAATTCACATGCTTATTGAATGATTGTTTTGGTTTTTTACATACCACGCTAAGGTGTCCTCTACCATGACATGCGTTACAAATGTAGTCCTTATAGGGGCATATATTAGCGCTGTGATTCCTGCCGCATCGAAAACAGCCAGCTGAAGTAGACGGCTGCGGCTGTGGCGCCATATTGAAGTTGCTGTCCCTACTCCTGCGCACACGTCCTTGATTACGGCGCCCTGCTGCTACTGCTACTGCCCCTCCATGGTACCGTTGAGGATCGCGTCCTTGGCCAGCAGTGTTTCCAGCGCTCATATTTTTCCGTGATAGTCGGAAAACGTCTGATTCCACCGGCTCACTTTTAATTTCAGTCACTTGTTCTCTAATTGCAAGCGTCGCTTCTATTATCTTAGCTTTTTCGATAGCGTTGTTGAGGGTTGTACTATCACTTAAACCAAATAGTTCTGTTCTCACTTTCCCTGGGTTATAATTCGTGATGAAAATGTCTGTTAACTTGGTTTCGAGTTGTTCGCCAAAATTGCAATAACGTGCTAAGCCTTTTAGCCGCACACTCCATTCTAGTGCACTCTCAGTCTCCAGTTTTGCAGAACTATAGAATTTTTGTCTTTCAACCCATGTGACTGCAGTTTTACCATAATAGTTTGTTAGCAAAAGAATTATGTTTTCATAGGGCGTTTCATCGGGCTTATTGGGCATACATAAATTGGATAAAAGCAAGTATGCCTCCTCCGACAAGCTGTATAGTAGATGGGCCCGTTTATTTGCTCCCTCTACCACTCCATGTACGATGAAGTATTGCTCTAGCCTCTTTATGAATACTGCCCATTCGTTCTCATTTGGGTTGAAGGTCAGCATGGGTCCTGCTGCCGCAGCTGCCATGTTTCTTGATGTTTTCACTCACGTTACTCAAAACTCACCAGCACACCATAGCACTTTGCACACTAGGCGGGTTCTTTTAAGTCCTCGTCGCCATGTAATGTCCTGACGTAGGACAGTAAATAATACGCGGTTCAATGCTCAATGGTTTATTTGATAAGGTGCGGTACCAACATAGAGCGCACGCGGAACCGGACATAGCAGAACTCCCCGGTTAACCACTGGCATACCAAAAGTACCCACAGGGGTCATGCGCACTCTTCGGGAGACAGGGGCGTGCGCAATATATTACAGTCAGTCAAAAATTGAATGAAGGGCTGCGAAAGTAGATCCTGAGCTTTTTCTATTATCTGCATAAAAAATCGTTATAATATCTTAGAATACGAGGTCTTAAAACAAAAAATTAGAAACCCATTTTCAGCGCACCTCAATCTATAGAATTAACTATATACTTGTTACAGAGATTCATCGCGTTTCAATTTTTAAGTTTCAATTCATTATTGTTGAGCAAGCGCCATGAGTCAGACTAACAAAACGTCAAATGCGGCTCTGTGTCTTGCATCCTCATAAACAAGCGAGTGCTGCATCGACTAAACGCAAGAACGGAACAGCGGTGTATTTGGTTTTCAATAAATGCTGTTATGTTTTCTTCGTCCGTCGGGACTGACGTCCCGATAATTCATGCCGGCCACGAAATCTAACCCCCTACAGATCAAAGAGACCGCGGTAGAGTATCGCGGCTATATTTTTATGTAGGCTGTGCTTGTAACATACCAAGGTAACCGATTTTCATGCGACTAGCCTCTTTCATGTTTATAGATGAAACAGATACCGTTGAGATGACCAGTGTGCGTAAAGCTTAAATTATATACAGGGTGTCGATTTAGTGTGTAATTCTTTGGTATCTCGCAAGGTATACCTGGTCAAATACGGAAGTTATTTGGTTACTTAAGACGTATATCCTAAAAAAAAATTTGAAATATACAACTTGTGTCCGTAAAATCATAAAACCGTTTTCAATGATGATGTATTCTATCTACTCTATTTCGAATACCGGGTTAGTAAAAAGTACGACAAACGCTTAAATACCTCCAAAGCTTGCACAGCCTGGAACGACAAAATTTATTACCTGGAGGCTTTCCAACAACATGCAAAATTTAAAAATTCTCATAGCAATGTTGCCAGATTTATAACTTTTACGTTCACGTCATAACTCTGTTATTTTAAATAGAATGCTACTTTTGATGCAATGAACTGCGCATATTGAATTTAGTAAGATCTCAAAATTTAAAAATTGTGTTTCTATTAAGGAAAGGTTAAATATCTCCAACCATAGCTGGAATGAAAAAGTTCAATACCGGAAGCTATTTCAACATGCAGAATACAATAATGCTAACATTAGTTTCACCAGATTTACCATTCTTAAGTTCGACATCATACGATTCAGAGTTATGACGTGACACGTAAAAGTAGTTAATCTGACAACACTGATGTTAGCATTTTTGAATTCACTTCATGTTCAAAAACCTCCAAAGTATTGAATTTTATCGCCCCAACTGTAGAAGTTTTTCAGATATTTAAGCGCTCTGATACTGTTTACTGAAAAAGTGGTGTTACTGTATCTCAGTAATTCATACATACAAAATTATGAAATTATAAGAAATTACTAAATTGGACATGTGAAATTCAATGCAATAAAAACGAATATGGCATCTTTTTCAAAAATACAAAATTATGACACGAAAATTGATAAATATGACAAAATTGCTGTTAGTATTTTTCAATTCAGCATATTCAAAAACTTCCAGGTGTTGAATTTCATTGTTACAACTTTGGCAGTTTTGGAGATATTATAGCACTGCGTGGTACTTTTACTAACTCGGTATAAGAAAACGATAACATCTGAGCATGGAAAATGATTTTATTATTTCAGGAACACAAGCTAAAACTTGTTCACGCCATAAGCCATTACTAGGAAGCACCTTTATGTTAAATAAGATATACAGTGGGTTCTATTAATAAAAATCGGAGATATGTTTATTTAATATTTTGAAAAAATAATTTAACTTGGCAACGTTGAATACATGAAATACATCAAAATACAAGGTAAGATAGAGTGTAAGTAGATACTTCGATATAAAATAATACATGCAGGGTGTTACATTTAAAAAAACAAAGTGAAATGACTTTCAAATCACCATAATTCAAAATTCTCCCGAAAACACTTCGTAGAGTTAATAACATCCAAAGGAATATTCAAGTAATTAGCTGTATAATATTATTGAAAAAAGTTGAAGGACGTATTACTTGCGACCTTGCAAATCCAGAAATTAATAGAAAATAAATTATAACTTGGCAACGTCGCAACCGATCCCAGAAAATTATAACTTGGCAACGTCGCAACCGATCCCAGAAATATTTTCGAGTTAAATAGATATTAATGATGGAACTTAAAGGAGGTTAGAAAAAATGTTCTGGCTATTTAAAAAAATCAAGTTGATCACTATCCTACTTTCCCGCAAGAGGCTGTATATTTAAGAATTTTTTTAGATTTTTTTTAGCTTTTTATCTGTAGCTTTTTTCACCCCTGAATCGACGTAAAAAGATGAGTTCATCAAACTTGTCGAAATAATCGACCCTATTTTCCTTTTTCTGAGACTTTTTCACATATTATCTCGACTAGGTACTCATTATATCGACAAGTGTTGAAGACAAACCACGAAACTAAAAATCTCACAAAGCTAAGTGTACCTTAAGCTACAAAAAAACTAACGCTTGTCCTATCCATGGTTTAACTTACTTTTAACTGCTCCTTAGACATAGTGCAAAGCAACACTGTCATTCTAGGTCCACCTAAGTAGCGAGTTGACCTTAAGTGTTACTGGTGCAATTAGCTGTTTTAGCTGCAATTAAGGAAAAGTGAAAAAAACTTTAACCCTTCGTTAGTCGCGTGGGCTACACTGGTAAGCCACGCGCATTTATATATGCATCAACCCTCTATCCCACAGGTGGCTCTTGAGTCCGGTTCAGTAGGTACCTTTCGACAATGTTCCCAACTAAACGTTCAGTTGATCTGTTGTACTTATAGGGAGCTTATCGCAAGACTCTTCTTTTTTAGGTGCCGTCCCCATTCTGGAGGTTGGCAATCATCAAGGCGATATGAATTTTGGAAACCGCCGCTCTAAATAGCTGGTTATTGGAGCAATTAAACCAATCCCTCAGATTCTTTAACCACGAATGTCTTCTCCTTCCTATTGTTCTTTTCCCTGCGATTTTTCCTTCAATTATTACTTGAAGTAGATGATATTTGTCCCCTCTCATGATGTGTCCCAGGTACTGTAATTTTCTTTTCTTTATTGTTAGTAACACTTCCCGTTGTTTTTTCATTCTTATTAATACTATTTCGTTTGTAACTTTGTCTACCCATGATATTCTCAGAATTCGACGATATAGGGAGCTTATCGCAAGACTATTAGCGCCGAAATACGACTGGGCTACAATCGTAGACCGCGCGACTAAACGCGTTACAGTTCAGCGTGGATGCAGTGTTTCCTGCTTGTGATTTTTTCCCAAAGAGATAGGTTTTAAAAGTCGTTTAGACACATTTTCATCGTGGTAAGTTTTACTGCAACTACAAGATAGCTTAGGTAGGGCCTCCCCCCAGAAATCAGAAATATATTATGCGACATCCAAAACTTCTTCTGTGGTTATATTTGAGAGACATTTCTTTAGTTTAACCGGTGAATTAAACCGCAGTCGCTTGAAATTATACTGTTTATTGACGTTTCGGCTTCTTCCACAGCATTACTCAAGGTACAAAATTTGGCAAAGAACATTTTTGAAATTTGCACCATCTTTTATGACCTAACCAATATCAGTGAGATAATGCACTTTGCGTTTATAAGGCTAATCATCCTGAAGAACAAATAAATAGATGTAATTTTTTAGAAAACATCATGGGATCTCATGCAATTGAATATAATTGACACATTACCTGTTCAACTAAGAAGGAGAGCACAGGCTCTTCTGGCAACCGAGAAAAGGTATCCTAGACGTCCTCAAAATCGACCAAGAAATCTTGTTGGACGTTGCTCATACTGTCCTCGAGCTAGAGACAAATTAGAAAACAAGTTTTGTGCAAATTTCGGTAAACACGCGTGCATAGATCACATCCGAGATCTCTGAGTTGCATGTGCAGAAAAATAAAAATCAATTTATTTGTATCACTTTTTTTGAGAAAGTACTGATCAGAGCTGTGCTTTTCTCATTTTTTATTTGCGTCTATATATTTCTAATCTAAGAAATGCGAAAATTATCGCTTGTACGTATAAGCACAAATAATAAGCTGTAAATAAATAACTACATGTAAATAACGGTATAAAAACTACCTTAATGTACGCTTCTATTATAATCTCCTTAGTTTTATCATTTGGACTAAATATTTTAATTGTTTGTATAACAAACACCATAAACTGAATTAACGTGCAGAAATTATTTTCCACAAAACTACTATCAGCAGGATATCAAACCACAAAAATGGGCTACATATGTAGACCACGCGACTAAACTCGTCACTCCAGTACACGCGACTAATGGAGGGTTAAGAACCTATCGCTCTACCAATCTACTTTAATAAGGTCGGTCAAGTCAAGGAATCCGTAAAACTTCCCATTTTTCTTCCAAGAAAACTTCTTCCGGAAACTCTGCCTAATTAAGTTTTAATCCTTGGAGCTGCAGCGTTCAGCTGAACCTAGCAAGTAGTGTAGTAAAGACGCGATTAATTACGCAAATTCATTACTTGAACCTAGTCAAAACACAACAAATGGCGCACATCAAAACTTTGATTATAAAACTTTGGCGTTGTGCTCCCCAGGCTCCCCCGACGATAACCCCTTCCGCTTTCCGCCGCCGTTTAGGTCCCCCCCCCCTCGCCCGCAATATTTCTCCACTTATTATCTGGCAGGAAATAGAGCGAGACATGTCAGCGAAACGTTGTGTAGACAGGAAGATAATTAATGCTCCGATCCTCTTCAACATTATAGGCTGAGAGACGAAAGCTGAGGTTCTTAATGAGTATAAAATAAAAGTCATGCTTGAGATTTGTTTATGAAATAAGAAGCATATGAAGGTACATAAACTGCGAGACACCAATAGGTGGTCTGTCAGTGCCTTTACCTAATTTCTAAAATGGGCGCCCTCAAGGTTCAATATTGGGACCACTATTCTATATATAAATGATCTTGTTTGGCATATGGCAGCATTAGATCCAGCTATAACAACAACTTTGTACGCAGACGACACAACTTTCAGTTTCAATATGCATTCTGGAACCTTAAGTGAAGTACAATAGGCTGATGCAATCATAAATCATTCAAAAAGATGGCTCAATTCGAACACATTTTTTCTTGCTAGTAATAAAACTGAAATCTGTTCGGTTTCATAAGAAATCAAATAATTATTATTCACATGTGAGGCTCCTGGGAATAGCTTCAGATTGGTCTCTTTCTTGGTTTTTCCACAGAGAAAATCTGTGTAGTAAATTATTATCAACAGTTGTTTATGAGTCAAGAAAATTATAGCATATAGTGGACACCGAGGAAACGGTGACAGCTTAGTACAATTTATTCCATTCTTCATTAAACTATATATTTTAAGTTTGAGAAATGCATCCTTCAGTCAACTCAAAGTTTTTACCATACAAAAACCTACCGTGCGTGGCATAGTGAACGCCAGACCTGTCGAACACTGTGAGGATCTATTTAAACATTTTAAAATTATGACATTGTTTGGGTTAATAATTCTTGAAGATCTAATGTACATAAAGGATTATACCAATAAGTAGCTGCAGTTATAATCTGTCCATGAGTATGAAAGAAGAAGTAAACATAAACTGATATAACCCCGTAAAAGAGTTCATAGGTCTAATGTGTTAGGAAATGAAATGTACTATGCTTTATCTGATGAAGTTTCAAACCTGCCAATCAGTGCTTTCAAGGGATTAAAGGAAATTAAACATCTACTGGAAGATATAGCGCCATATAAAATAGATGATAATGTGAATTATATTTTGTTTTTTATTTGCAATATGTACATATATTATGATTTGCACTCATTGTATGACATACCCAACAATGTGTATACATTTACTGGTGAATGAGTTATTATTTTCATTTATTATATGGCCTAAGCCCAAAAATTTTCACTAATCAGTGACTGATCTACTTGTATAGAAAATATCATTTAGAACCCCTTTACCACTTATTTATTGGATATAAAATTACAGAGATTTAATGCAGAAACAATAATTAATTATAAAAAATGCAAATCTTACACGATGTAAGTCAAATCTAAAATTATAGAACATATTATATAGGTTCTATTATTATGTTTTTGTAGTCTTATAGGCATTATACAGGGTTGGGATAAAGTATGGAACCAAGCAAATAACTTTGGAACGGAAAGAGTGATATTGCTGAAAATTTGCAGGCAAGTATAGTGACGTCTAGTGCATCCGAAGACATCATGTCAGCTATTAATGTACTTCCGGTTTAACCGGAAGTACCGTCAACTTTTTTAATTTAAAAGGACACCATGTATCTTTTTGCAGATCTTAATTCATCTTTTTTTTCCGAATACGTCCATAGTGGGTTTAGCATTAGTTTCTGTAAAAACGGGAAAGATATAGCTTCTTCATCATTTCAGGTGTTTAAAATGCCGGTCATTCAAAGTCGGTTTTGACGATCGCGTGAGAACTCACAAAGAAGTGTGTCAACTTTTAATGATTTACGTCCCGACAGGAGTCGTATAACACGTTTGACGGTGACTAAAAACAAAAATACAAAAAAAAATTATCTCAAACGGGAAGACCGCAGACCGCCACGGACGAATTTGTGAGACAAATTTTTTAAGAAACAAAAACTAAACCCACTATGGACGTATTCGGAAAAAAAATGATGAATTAATATCTGCAAAAATATACAGGGTGTCCCATTTGAATTAAAAAAGTTGACGGTACTTCCGGTTAAACCGGTAGTGCATTAATAGCTGGCATAATGTCTTCGGATGCATTAGACGTCACTACACTCGCCTGCAAATTTTCAGCAATATCACTCTTTCCATTCCAAAGTTATTTGCTTGGTTCCATACTTTATCCCAACCCTGTATAAATATGTACTGGAATATTAATATTCAACCTGCATGGATATGCTCCACGGTTTTGGCGTTGGAGCAACTCGCTATTTGATGTTTCCTTAACATGAATGGATGCCTTCCTTCTGTACCAGATTTCTTGAGCTTGCCAAATAGTCATGTTAGCGAAACGTCAAACAGCACTTTGTATTTTGTACAACAGTACCGTAGCCATATTAATGTACTAATACAGCTATACCGTTATCTCATACTAATCAGCTCACTTACTGTCGTATTAGTTATGATGAAAAATAGCGACGTTTTGTATAAAAGTAATGGAACCGAATAAGAGTACACTATAAAGAAAACACTTCTGCAGATTGGAGTCAATCAATCAATCAATCAATATATTTATTGCCATTTCTATCAAACAAATAATATTCGTAGTTTCAATGGGTATAACTTGTCACATAACAGTTGTTAGCTACTTTATATATTATGATACCGATAGTCTGATCAGTATGTGCTGATGTGTCAAGTACTGAACGTAAATATGCCGGAATCAGGGTGCTGTTATTACTATTCGTTGAGTATACGTAAAATTATCTGTAGCATTAAACAGCACTTTGTATCTTATGTACGGTTTCATCTAGGTCATAAAATAACTGAAAATGGAGTAATTAGTTTTACAATCTCTCGAGGCCATCCCTTTGCCTATAATGGATCCCAGCGTTGTTTCCTGAGCGAGAGGCTCCAACTTCTCGGAATTATATGAAGTCTACCAGCTGACAACAGCAAGGGAGTTATCTCGCTTATTATGACGTCATCGGCTTCCTCGAAGCTACAAGATGCAAGATGAAAGTGAAGGAAGGGCACGTCAGAAAATTACTAACGCTGTCAGTTATCATACGGTAATAGGATTGTAGAGCCATCTGATTATAAGTTTTGATTAATGCTTGCGTGGCTCTTCTGTATTATTTTTTACACTGCTATAAAGCGAAAACTTTGGGAAGCATACAAAAATCAACGTTAACGTTTCCAATATAATCAAAAATCTATTTCAGGAATAATTAAGAACTCGAGAGATATGTTAAGGTATACACAAATTCATCGTTTATTTTACATACGGCCATACGGCCTCCTTGTATACGGTACATCAACAAAGTGATGGCCATATACAGGGAGAAATAGAAACCTTTAAATGACGATAGCCCGTTCTATTTACCTGTACATATGTTGCAAATAAATAAACTAAAGTAAACCAAAATATGCCTCCAATGAAATTCAACTAGGGCCAATACAGCGATAAATACAATTTCACCATGACAAGCACGTATTATGCTGACATCAAATATTTTTTGCATTCACACCATTTCCTTCACCTACCCTGCGGGAATAGAGGAAATTCGTGCAGGTCAACGTGGCAGGGCCAACAAAACGAATCCACAGAAGTAGCAAGCGTATGGCGAGCATAATCCGGTTTGTAAACATGCACACACAGCCCAGTCAGCTGTCATTATGATTTGGTCTCGGGGGGAAAAGAGCAGAGAAAAAAGTCAGCGGTCTGGTGTGCGCTCGGAAACAATTTGCATTTTGCATGCAGCGCCTACGTTGCTGTTTGGTCAACGCCAGTCCGGCATCACTCAGGTAACTTGTAGTTTTCATGACAGTAAGGGGGAAGAATCGTGGTCATGAAACGTGTCCATTCTAAAATAGTACTCTGAATATCTGGAAAATTATGTTCTTTAACATTTACTCTGAATTTGTGATGAGACAGATAATGGACTACTGAAATGGCGGAACAACTATTGGCGGAGGCAAAATTCTATCTTTAGATTTGCCGACGATACAATCCTTATTGCCGCTCCTCAGGAAGAACTAGTAGCTCTATTAAACATTTCAGAACAACACAGTGCATCATATGGTCTTGGTATTAACTGCAAGACCAAGGTTATGATCGTAGATCGAGAGCATGATAATAATCGATAGATAAAGTCAATAGGCTATTGTGAAGTAGTTGAAAGCTTTGTGTACCTCGGGTCTTTGATCGACAATTCAGGTAGCTGTGAAAATGAGACTCGACGTCGCATTCAACAGGCACGTGTGACCATGACAAAGCTTAATAAAATCTGGCGTGAATATAACATCACTAAAGCTACCAAAATGTCACTGGTTCAGTCTCTTGTGTTCTCCATATTTTTGTATGCCTCGGAAACTTGGACTGTTAGAAAGGCAGATCGAACTCGCATAGATGCTTTTAAAATGAGGACGTGGAGGAGAATGCTGAGAGTTCCTTATACGGCCCATCGAACTAATGTTTCCATACAGGATGAGCTCGGTAATCCAAAGAGACTATCCCCCATTGTATCGACGAGAATGCTTACATTCTTCGGACATATTCACAGAAGCGATAATATGGAGAAACTTGTAGTTCAGGGTCACGTCCCAAGTGGGCGGCGCCGTGGCTGTTCCCCTACACGCTGGGTGCGTACGACTAAACAGTTGCTTGCTGTCAGCGCCACTGAACTGACAGTAAATCGCGAACGATGGCGAGCTGCAGTTCGCAAAACTATTGATAATATTCGTGTCGGCAATACTCTAGCTCCGACTTAATGTATTTTACGATTTCACAACATGTCTGTTAAGACATTGCGACTATAATGATGATGATGATGTTCTTCAGACGCGTCTGATAGATTGATTATAACATGTACCCCTAGAGTTAAATTACTTTGGTAGTGTTTCACAATGGTAGTGGTACAGTCCTTCAAGTACCTGTAGCTCTTGAATTAATCACTCTAGATCCCAAGAGTGCTAGTTTGTTGGAATTGTTTTATCGGGAGGAACACAAAAAGTCACAAATATACAGGGTGTCCAAAATTTTGGATCGAACGTCACGTGACCTAAAACAAATACCTCATTTGGTGACACAATAATAAGAAAAGATACTGCGTTTGCTCTAATTTACACCCCCAAAATTACAATTCGCTACTACCGCCCAGTTCAGGGCCGCCACATCGCAAGGTTGGGCCCAGGACCAGATTTTAGTCATGGGCTCCCAATACCATAGCCGTCTCAACTGATGAGGCCGTGACCTTCCAACTGGCAATGAGATGGTTGGAGAAGTTTACTAAATTTTTTTACCGATTCAAAAGAAAATATAAGAAAAATAAAAGAAAAGCGTGAAAGAAATATGAATATATCTCTAAAGACAAAAAAGTTATACTGTTTCAAAGTCGCGCTCCGCAGAAATATTTTTGGCACGACTGACCGAGTGGTGTGACGTCATGTCTCCGTAGTGCGGGCGGCCGCTGCCGCTGAGCCACTCGACGCACATATCGACACATCAGACAACGCACACAGGCACAGCGTGGTGGTGGCGTGAGATGAGCAACCAATCGTCTCATTTATTTTCTAGTTTAGTGCATATCAAATGATATTGCTATGATGAGTGACAATAGTGACATCAAAAAAGGATGTTATAAAAAATATTGCTGTTCCAAAGTGTATGAGCACAACGATTAAAACACCTAATAAAGTTTTTCCCACGTACCTTTGCATGTAAAAGAAGTGGTGCAAAGTGATAAAACGGGATTTAATAATACCAAAAAGTATAAAATATGTCTGTGAGGATCATTTTGATGTGAGTATACTATTGTATTTATCTTCTATTGATAAGTATTAATTATCAACTAGGTATATATGGATAGCTTCACTGGTTGTTGAAGATTACTTTACCTAATAGTAAATTGGTTAGTTACATTTATAATGTAATATGTATTCTGAATTACTTTATTGTGTTATATATTCCTATATTTTCGGATTCGTAATAACTTATGTTTTTGTTGCTACAGCTTGAAAATGATACTGAAAATCGAATATAAACTAGTTGGTGGTACAATAAAGCTGAAAACTGAAGTCTGCCTTCATAAGTTTGACTCTCAAAAAGTTGTTCATCCTAGAAGAAAACTCGGAGCATATGAAAAAGGGCGATGCGCAGAATGTTTAGAAAATTTATTGCAGAACGATGCTTCATCGCCCTCAAGTTGGCAACCTTTCGAAGTAATTCAGTGTGATTTAATGTACAAAGAGCGGCATGTACTAGAAAATCCATTATCTAAGGATTGCACAGTGAATGTATCTTATAATCCCGACAACAAATTTTAAACAAAGTGCAAGTTGACATCAAAGTTAAACAAAAAGATCAAAAAGTGCAAACAATCATGAGAAGGAAAAAAACGAACGATACAGAATATGAGTGATGACCATCCCCCAATCACCCGAGAGTTCTCCTTCAAAAAAATCAGTATCGTCTAAGAGTTGCTACAGTTCAGTTATACTTTAAATACAACAGTCATCCCTCAGTATTGCAAAGAGACAATAACAAAAATATCAACAAATGCTGGTTTTTATTTGCGTTTACCAGAAGACGTTTATTTTCTATTATCTATTATCTTAAAGCGTTTCTAGATCAATAAGAAATATTTTAATATCACTTTGTCCTTTTACAAGTCCTTCGTCCGTTATGTTCAAAAACTAAAAGACACTTATTTAAAAATCAAAAATAAATTACGTCTAATTCCGTTGAGCTTTGATGCGTTTTGCACAAGCTGTACGTACAATACACTCCACAGCTTCCACGATACACAGATCTACGGCAGCGCGCGGCACAGACGGCTGGCTAAGCGGACTGCGGAGACGTGACGTCACAGCCAAATTGATAGCGGCAACTATTTCGCGCTAAATATGCAAACTTTAATTATTGATTTCTCTGCCATTTATTGACGGATTTCAAAAATTTTTTCACTGGATAATTATTTTTCGTCTATATTTTTCGGATACGTAACTGCTTATTTCATTATGAGTATCATGAGACTTCTCCATTGCCAATACCATGTTGAAAAACTATTGATTTCCTCTCTCCACACAAAACGTCATTTGTGCTTGCTTTCAAGTTTCAGTGAAATGTCTAAATTTTTACTGAACTATGTTTCTTAATCTTCATTTTCTCAAATAAATATAAGAAACCGTAACTGAAAATTGGAAACACTATTATTCACGTACGTTATGTAGGTAGTTATTAGTTATGGGATTTTGTTTCTTTTTCTTCTTGGAATAGTAGGTACGAATTGCAAATATAAGCCGTAATCAGAGAAATTCATAATCACTCATTTCTTAAGAGTAGTTGACAAAAAATGATGATTGACTAGATTTTATAATCAACACATTCAATCAGTTATGTTCAACTTGAAATTCTGTAGACCGATGATTGGAAAAGAGAGTCTATGTGTACAACATGACTGGAGGGTTTGTTTGAAACAGCACTTGAAAGAATATAGAATGTGTATTAAATGAAAAACAGGAACAAAAAATAATTACTACAAAAATGAAGTTACTTCATTATAGTTTATTCACAATTCACTATAGTTATTTGTAATAAAGTTACCCAGAAAAGCATTAGATTATTAACAAAACAAATGAGTCAGTAAAATATGATCTTCGTTTTGTTGAATAACACACATACACTGTTAAAAAACAGTTGCCCGCGCGACAGCGTTTACTAATAAATCGTTGATTAAGGTACTATTAATCAGTGCTAATATTCAGGCCCGGACAACAGTACCCAGCTGCCCCCCCCCCTTGTGGCGGCCCTGGTCCAGTTCCGGTATATTGCTTGTCTTAAGGGACCTGGATACACACATCTATACATCCAGGGTTGGGATAAAGTATGGAACCAAGCAAATAACTTTGAAACGGAAGGAATGATATTGCTGAAAATTTGCAGGCAAGTGTAGTGACGTATGGTGCGTCCGAAGACATTATGTTCGCTATTGATGTACTTCTGGTTTTACCGTCAACTTTTTTAATTTAAATGGGACACCCTGTATATTTTTGCAGATTTTAATACATCTTTTTTTTCCGAATACGTCCATAGTGGGTTTAGTATTAGTTTCTGTAAAAACGGGAAAGATAAAGCTTCTTTGTCATTTCAGGTGTTTAAAATGCCGGTCATTCAAAGTCGGTTTTGGCGCTCGCGTGAGAACACACAAAGAAGTGTGTCAACTTTTAATAATTTACGTCCCGACAGGGGTCCTATAAAATGTTTGACGGTGACTAAAATACAAAAAAAAATAAAAAAAATTACCTCAAACGGGAAGACCGCAGACCGCCACGGACAAATTTGTGAGACAAATGAAAATTTTTTACAGTAACGCTACAATTTTTCAGCAACATCACCCTTTCCGTTTTAAAGATATTTGCTTGGTTCCATACTTTATCCCAACCCTGTACGTATTTGCCATGTAAAACACGGACTCACCATTTCTCGCATAACTTACTATATTTTCAAACTACGTAATATATAATATTTCAGAAGGCGATAGTTAAGACCTTAATGAATGACAACCATTTTCGATTTTCTCAAAAAAGTTTTTTAATGTGCAAACTCGCAAAGCAAAATGATACATTCTATAAATGCCTGTAATTTAACAACCAAACACGACATCAAAAAAAGGCTTAATAGTTGCACAAACGCAAGCTTTCTTCTCCAATTTGCTCTTTGAGTCATTATTGTAAGTTTGAAGGTAACGTCAGGAGCTTGGAAATGCGAAATTCATTTTTATGGTGACCTTTGGACCTTACCTTTGGACCTTTTGACCTTACCTTTGGAGGTTTGGACTTATCTCCCCTCATCTTATACACACACACTGGAGAAAGGGAACATGCGACCACGCCTCGCTAACACGGGAATACGTCTTTTCTTGGATACTCAATTTCGCGCACTATACCCTAGACCCTTAATCGTCGTGGGATACCCTGTATCTAAAGTATGGTTATGCAGCATAATATTGCTGTTTTAGTCGCTGCGCTTTGCGAGAGGTTTAACAGTTAGTGGAAGTGCACCTTTTTCGCGATTCCAATTCCATTACTACGCTGCACTCTCTCACGAGACGCAATTCGAGCACGAAGGAATACATCTCATATAAAATAGCGCGCCGATTGTATCAATACCGTATTGGATTTTAGTGCGAGGCATATACACCGGTTTAAATACGCCATTTCCACGTTTGCTCCGAATTCTAAATGGGTTTCTCAATGCGACAGCGGATTGCAGAGCTCTCTTCACGTTACACCGATGCTTAGTCATGTGTGAGCAATCTTTTACTATCAAACTAAACATTAGAATAAAAGGATTGCTACTGAAATGCATCTAAAATAAGGGGCATGCGAGGTTTGCGGTATAAGCACAGCTAGGGTTTCACTATTTTACTTGATTTTCAAGTTAACAACTTAAACAAGAAGTCCGACATTGACGGTCTGAGCTTTATTTACTCATATATTTTAAACATCAAGTGGGGAAGGCTTTGCAGTGTTCCATCACAACCTTAATGGTTGCGCTGGACTCGACAAATGTTTCGCTTTTCTATTTTGGTTATAGTCATCTTTAATTATTTTGCATCTTCTCGTGTTCACGATTTACAGCTGTTAATTCTTTTACGGTGTTTTTTGCTTTTTAGATTTTACTTCCCACACCGATAGGTGAGGGGAGTATTGTGATCGCGAAAATTTTCGATTTTGAGATAATACGCTTTTTGTACGTTTTATGATGTTTACATAACGAAAATCCACGTTACTCATTTTCCTCGGTCTGTCTGTCTGTCTGTTGGCGTTTTTCTACCCTCGTAATCTCAGTAACCGCTGCATGGATTGTGATGAAATTTGGGCAGCGATATGCTGTGGGGTCGTAGTAGGTAATGTTCCTATAATTTTGAAAATCGGTGCATGGGCGGCGGAGTAATTAGCACAAAACGAAAAAAATAAATATTGCTCAAACTTCGTTTTTAGGCGTTTTAGGGGTTCCTGATCATTTTACACTTTTTTTAGGCGGGGGTGACATTGGGGTGGTTGGAGGGTGGGGGGTTGTAAAATTGAAAAATTTGTTGCTTTCATGATAGACTGTCCACTGACCTGTGAAGGAAGACCTAGTGACACAAGTAACTTTTTTAGGACCATCCGAGCATTGCCTTGCCTGTTACAGAAACCAAAGGAATTTTTTCTGCTATAAACATACGATCATAGATTGTTCTATATTGTGTAACGAGGAAACTGTTGAATTGATTTTAATGGAATTTTGACACAGTATTACCACCTTGGCGAGGATGGAAAAAGCGTATGTATAGAAATAATAAAAAAAGGACTAAAAATATAGAAACAGATCAAACTTCATTTTTAAGCGTTTTAGAGTTTCCTCACCATTTTCTTGGTTTTTTTGGGTGGGGGTGAAATTGGGGTGGTTGGGGGGTGGGGGAGTGAAAAGCTGAAAAATTTGTTGTATTCATAATGGGCTGTCCACTAGCCTGTGAAGGAAGACCTATCGGCATAAATCACCTTTTTAGATCCATCCGAACATTGCCTAGCCTATTACCGAAACTAAAGGGAATTTTCTGTATACATACGAGTATTTATTGCTTTAGATCGTTTAGTATTTTGTAACATGGAAACTATTAAATTGATTCTAATGAAATTTTGACACAGTATTATTACCATGGTGAGAATAGAAAACGTGGTTGGTTGTTAGAAATCGTGTCAGTGGCAGAGTAGCAATAATAAAAAAACTAAAAATATGTAAACAGCTCAAACTTCTTTTTTAAACGTTTTAGGGGTTCCTGATCTTTTTTGCCTTTCTTTGGGTGGGGATGAAATTGGGGTGCTTGGGAAGGGGGGCGCTGGGTTGTAATACTGAAAAGTCTGTAGTATTGATAATAGGATGTCCATTGACCTGTGAAGGAAAGACATAAGGTGGGGGGGGGCTGCCGATGATTGGGTGCAAGGGGATCTCAGACTGAAGCTTCATGCTATGGAAAGTAATAAACTGGTATCACAGTAATGTGTGGGAAGTACTGAGTCAATCAACTTGACTTCATAGTAGTAAAGATATGCCGATTCTGATCCTCCCGAGGTCATTTGAAGGTCATTTAAATGGGGTGTGGATAACCTTGAGATGTGACGTGGGCTTTTCTTATAGGTGCCGATTCTGATCCTCCCTGAAGTTCATTTTGTAACGTTGTGTTTTCAAATGTGATCGTATCTGAAGGGCTTGTTTCAGTGGGGTGTTGGGTAACCTTGAGTTTTTTCGGTTTACAATGTGCCTATAGATAACGATTTTGAAATATTTGTTGTTAGTGTTTGAATTGGTTGTTTGTGTAACCTTGAGTTTTTTTGTGTTAGTGTATAGCTGCTTATTTTGAACGTCCTTGAATGTGACTATTGACTGGATAACCTTGAGATTTGACGTGGTGGATAACCTCGAGATTTGACGTGGGGCCAATTGCAATCCTCCCTGAAGGTCACTCAGATAGGGTGTGGATAGCCTTGAGATCAGTTGTATGATTTTCTTACGAGGCTTGATGGTTTTGAGAAGAATGCACGGTGACGTATTTTGACCTTGAAGGTATCTGTATAAATAGTGTAATAACGGGCTAGTGATCAGTAAAAGTCGAGAGACGATCAGAGTATAGTCCCGAAGTATATTGTGTACAGATATAACTTGGTGAGCACCCTTTTTATATTATTTATCCAACAGTAACATTATTTGTTTTTTCTTTAAACAATGTCTGTCGCTACCTCTGAATTGCATGAAATTAACAATAAAATCAACTGTGAACTCGATAAGAAAATACTTTTCAGAACTTTATCTTCACTAACTGTAAACAAAGCCCATACAATTAAGAATCTGTCACCCGTCAAATCAAAATTTGGTGAATGTCTAGTAGCAACACTATTAGAAGATGCTGCTAATGAGTTCAAAGTATGGTTACCTAAAAGAGTATCTGAGCATATGTCTGAAGCAGTGATTAAAGAGATAAATGAATCTCAAAATAAATATTCACTAACATATATTGGTCAAAGTTCACCTAAAACACCAGGCGCGCGCTCCAAATATTTGATGAAATTTGATTATATTCAACAATAGTATATTTGATGATGAGGTAGTACAGATTGTGTTGGGTATAAATAATATAATGGTTACTCCCATGTATTGTACCCGCGATATGTAGAAGGTAAATTCGAGATAAAAACATTTATTTGCACCTAGTTGGTATTAGACGTTCTGTTTGTTTCAGAAGCAGACTAACTTTTCATTCCCATTATACAATGTGGATGCAGTATTCAGCAATGGGGTGGCCTGAAGCAAAAGATCTACGTACAGCCATCCAGAGAATTGCATGTCAATTGGTAGATTTGATTTTCGATGAGGAACATTCCACGGTCTATGACTTGAGTATCTGCTGGGATGATGAAGAGGTCGAACGGAAGAGGATGCTAATCAGGAAATATGAAGAAGGGGAAAAGTTATGCAGACAATATTTACGTGAAGAATGTACCATCGATCAACTATGTGATGGGATGATTAGTAATGAACTCAAACCATTTTTGTATGCAATAGAGGAATATTTACCTCAACATATAATTACCAAATATAGTTTCGTAGATAAAGAATGACATTTGTACGCATCCGGCTCACTTCTGTATCATTTATGCATAAATAAAAAAACAAATGTATTAAAAGTGTTTTATTTTTGCCATGACAGCTATAATAAAAATCAAAATACATTTAATATGAATGAATAAGTCCATTCTGAATAGATCCATCAAAAGCGTTGTAACTAATACAAGAATCGTGAATGATTAATGCATACACTTTAGTGTTAGCTGGGAAAGAAGATTTTCTGGTTTCAAATTCCAACGATATATCCACAGTTGACAGCTGAAGGTTATCAGGTTGATGACTGCAGTCGATTACAAATAGTGGGTTATCATTGAACTCCTTAATATTGAATAATGGTTCTGCCATTCCCTTGTTGTAATACGCACTTTGGAAGCTCTCAAATGCATAGTAAGCCGCAGTGTTTAGCTTCTTCTCAAAATCCAGGTTCCACCTTTCATATGGGTATACCTGGTTATTCAGCTTCAATCGAATCGAGTTTATGTTGGCATGAATGAACTTAGTGATGTCCTTCTTAGGATCTTCTGCTAATTTTGAGTCTTGAAATCCAACGATAACAAACAAAGGCCTCTCTAGCTTGTTGGTTGTTCGAATTGCCCAGACGTCTGTTGATGTTGAGCGAAGTGATGGTAGTTCATACAAATCCCAAGAGCGAAATGCCACCTTAATCCTTGAACTCAAACTGCTTTTGTTCAGTCTCTGTAGAAGTTTGACCTTGTAGCGGTCTTCAGGAACAATCTGTTGGACTTTCCATTCAATCTTTGATATTGATAGCTCTGCGTCACATTCACCGACAAAGCAGTTCTTAAAGGATCTTGCAATGACTAATACAAGCTCTTGTTTTATGTTTAGAATTCCTTTTTTATAGTCCTCAGCAAATCCCATTATATGTTTTAGAGGTATTCTACCACTGAAGACCTTACTAGAAGAATCCCATATCGCTGAATTGTCTTCATTTAAGCCCCATCCTGTACATAATAGTGAATGGGCGGCACTTTTACCATGAGAGATCATTGTTTTCATTGTTGACGTTATTCCAGGATTTCGTACAATGACAACTTTTTCACCACCCATATGTAGAGAAATTTCATCAAACAGAAAAGACAGAGCATTGTTAGATAGATAGCAGGACTTCGTGGCATCACTTGGAGTAAACGTTCCTTCGATGAAAATGTAACTGTCAGCAATATTTAAAATGAGATCTTGGAAGTTGATTGGTATATGAACAATGTCAGAATTCTTGAAATATGGTGAACCATACGGCTTGTATGTGTATTCATGTAAACTTGCTAAGGAGTGATCCAAAATCGGTTCCTCAAAAACATCCAGCTTCTCACTTGATACGTGCAGAACCATATTTTTCAGTTAGCTTTAGTCCTATAGACTCCAGAAACTTACGATTTTGTAGTGATAGCTTCGACGTTGTGCCTTTGGCAGCTGACGAATGACGAATAAGGTTATTCCTATGTGTTCTTCGTATTTTATGGTTGTTTGTAAGGGCTTTATCGACTTTTTTCAATTGTTGTGCACCTATGTTGTATAGAAAACCCATCCTATTCAATTGTGGAGTTTGCTCAAGCTAACCGACGCAATTCCAATTTAACGATAATTTTTTCACCACGGAAGTTAATCAGATTTCCCTCGTCATCCAAAATTTTCAGTGTGATGTTATCGATAAACTGACGACCACTAGGCATAACGCTCATATATATTACATTCTGTGGCTCCTTTGTTAATTTGAATCCAGGCTCAACGTCTATGTCGAATTCATACAGAGTGTGCATTTCACTTCCATTGTGGTAGGCGCCAGATATCAATCCGCAGTCGACCTTTATTAGTCTGACTGTCGTTATATTAACTGGTAAGGTTGATATATGTTTTTTGTTGCATTCGAAAACCTCCGGCTCAAATCCAATCAAAGATGCAATTGAGTTAGGGAAAGATAAATCAACATCATATATTGAATATAATTCACATTTCATTGTATTGTTGTTGGCCTTCAGACAAAACAGCTCGTCAGTTGTAACATTATGTTTGTATCGAACTATGGACTTTATTATCTTTTGTAGATATATGTTGAGTTCATCGATTTCGTAGGTGCCTGGTGGAATATATGTAATATTCATCTGAGAATCATCTGAAGGTTGTTTAAACACAATTAGATTATTACCCTCATGAACATTGAATATTGAGTTGTAGGAGTAAAAACCTATTAGCCCAAATCCGTACTGCGCATTGGTATCCAGCTCTATTGGCGGATAAAAACTAGCAGACAGCACACTGTCATAACCCGTCAAGGTAAATGTATAAGACATGACTGCGGTGATACAAAAAAATAACACTTTTATATATTCAAAATTTTATTGATTACAACACTTGTTTGACTCATTACTGCTTGTCATAGAGATATCTTGCAAATTACAGTAACAACAAAATATTTTTCTTGGTGGCGGCCCGTCTGCTTCATCTCCGTTCTGGTGTGTATTATAGTGCTCCCAACAGAACTGGAATCGTTGTATATCCACATCTTCCTTCACATGCAATGGCAGTTTGTTCCATACAAGTGCTATTTCGTTAGGTGTACATACCATCAGTACTTCTTTGGGTATGTGGGCAAGTTCTTCTTGTGTCATGTTCAACAGGCTTCTTTCTCTTGAAAATGCTTTAAGGGAATTGCTCATCTTTTTAAGTGTTTCACGATCCATTTTTCACAGATTTTTGCTTCTCTTCAGAAAGAAATCGTAGACACAGGTGCCCGCACCAAAAGGTATTGAAGTTCTGCTGTCGTCTGTGATTATACAGGATCTGAATCTTCTTAGATTTTTTGAGGAAATATTTCACCAGTTCGCTGGTTGGCGGTAGGTTGCCGAAACTGTCATAATAATATACCACCACTCCGCGTTTTATATATGAAACCCAGTGTGACCCATCCCCACTCTTGCTGTCTAAATTAATGATGGCTGACTCATTCCTCAGTGGACCTTGCTTAGGCAGATCATCGCGCATAAAAATCCCTCTGAAATATGGTATTTCTAGCTTTTTAGCGTAATACACAAGGTCATTATCTGTAAGCGGTCGTTGGGGTAGGGTTTTTAAAAGTTTTTTGAAGTCCTAGGTTTAACAAACAAACCAAATCCTTTGCGGTATGGTTTCAAATATATACCGTTTCCAATTTTACTTATACCAGAAGTAGATGTTGAATCAGTTGTATTCCTTTGTCGTGCTGAATTAACTGCTTTAGAGGACCTAACAATATTTGCAATACCCCCAGCGAGATTACCTAATGCTGAGAGACCGGCAAAAATTGGAATCAAAGGAAGAATTCCACCTACTTTGGGGATAGGTATAACTCGCGGAAGACGAATATGCCGTTTGCCCCCAATGGACTTGATATACTTCCGGGTAGCTAATAATGCAGCAGATGTTGCTTTTCTTAGCACACTGTTATCTTGCTTGTGGTTCGAAAAATGTTTCATATTTTTGCGAACTCTGTTTAGTATTCCTGAACCAAAGTGCACCTTCTTTATAGCCTTCCTCATTTTCCTACGTATATTATTTTTATTCTGCCCTCGTCGTCGTGATGCATAACCCATTCCTGCACGATGTTTTACACCTACTAATTTCCTCGATTTTTCACGCATGCATTTCTTCTTATTCCGTCCACGTAGTGTTGCAAGACCCATTCCAGTGCGTCGTTTGACCTTCATAATATTTGTAATTAACCAAGCAGCTGCTTTTTCTCCAAGGTTCGCGTCAGCTGATTTGACTCGTTTCCAAGCTTCTTGCTCAAGTTGGTAGTCAGCTTTATGTCTTGTAGCTAAATCGGATTTGCGGTATGCAAGGTCGTGTTGTAAGCAGGCCGCGTCTAATCTATTTATTCCTTTTTGGCCTAGTGCGATCCTTTCTTCCAATCGAGTACCCGGGCCGCAATACTGATAAAAAGGCAAATGTGCTTCGAATGGCAGCTTATTTATCAACTTATTAACAATTCCACCACCAGTTTTGGAGATGCTACTACACCTTCTCTCAAGAAGTAGCGGCATTTAAATAAAACACATATAAACAACTGCAGCTTATATATGGTCAAGTCGTTGAACGATGAAGGTGACAAAACAGGACCAGGAATTAGACATTAGCAATATAGATGTCAATGTTACTGATCCGGAAAATAATACTTCTCGTCGTCGACATGGGGTACTACTACCAGCAACAATTCGATGTATTATAGTTGGACCATCAAACTGTGGAAAAACCAATGTACTAGTATCTCTCCTGTTACATCCGAATGGGCTGTTTTTTGAGAACTTATATATTTTTTCAAAATCGCTCAACCAACCCAAGTACGCATTCATTGAAAAAGTAATGAGTTCGATAGATGGACTAGGATATTATGCATTTGCTAATAATTCCGAAGTTCCACCACCGTCAGAAGCCAAACCAAACTCAGTTTTTATCTTTGATGATGTGATATGTGAGAATCAAAATGCTATACGAGAATACTTCAGTATGGGGCGACACAAAGGTGTGGATTGCTTTTACTGTGTGCAAAGTTACAGTTGGGTACCGAAAAGAGTGATTAGAGACAACGCAAACCTGATAGTTTTGTTTAAGGTCGATAATACAAATTTATCACATGTTTTCTCTGACCATGTGGCTCCCGATGTAACTTTTAAGCAATTTCAAGATATGTGTGCAATATGTTGGAGGGATAAATATGGATTCCTAGTTATCGACAAAGATAGAGAAATAAGAAACGGCAGGTACCGGAAGGGATTCGATAGCTTCATAAATCCACTGCAAGACTAATAATATCATCAATTGAATGTGAGACTGCAATCAGCATACATCACAGTGGCAACATTACATATACCAGAATGAAACAACAACAGAGCAATGATGAGGTAGCTCTAAAAAAAGAATTAGTTAATGCAACAGAGTCAGTGCGGAGAAAATTCAACTATGTAAGGAAAGCCCGCGAAATCGGTAACACTTCATTGGAACAGATATATGAGCCTATTACAAAACAGTTGAAGACAATAGCAAATGCATCCAATCCTACGCTACCGAAACAGCCAATTCAAAATGTTGGTCCTACCAGCACTCCTAAAAAACCACCATCTACATATCCAAATCAAACCCTTCCCTCTACTAGCACACCAAAAGGGCCGAGATTCGAAGATTTGACTTCCGCTGCTTTTTCCGGTATAACACCAATAAAGGAGTTACCTGATACACCATCATCAATTAATGAGAGGGATAGAGATTCAGTCACTCAGTATGTATCTACAGCTAATTCAAGTGTGGATAGAGAGGCAGTTGTTGAGGTGTTGAAAAGTCATATAGATAATTTGAGAGCAGGACATCCGGCCTATGGAAGTGTTTATAATGTAAGGATCGACCCACAATCACAGAAGCTGTTAATGGGTGTACATGAAGTGGAATTTGATGATAAGGCGGTTCATTTATCATCGGGTGATAAGACTAGTAAATTCAAAATATCCCCACACTTACTAGATATGATGTTTGTAGGAGATACACGAAACTCCGACTCGAAAACTCTACACACATTCAGGTCCATATTGAATCTAACTAATGTACTTCGCAAAGATTACACACCTCTTAATATTTACAATGTCGACGGATCTGAGTATTTCAATAAATTATTTAATATCCTATCTACATCATCCCCCATGCATTTGAGAGCCAGAGTTGGTAGGGGACATACACAAATGAAGATACCTAAGTATAAGATATTTAACACTAATAAACGCGACTTTGTGTATTGGAACGACATCAACGAGCTGATTGATCGATTGAAATTGCTATACAGCTCAAAATCGGCTGGTCACACAAACCACGATAACGAAATTTTATCTATAATAGAAGAATTGCGTGAAGAGGGTGTAATACGCTAATTTTGGGGTATATATTTGCAAGTTGAAAGATCCCACTAATAGTATAACGCTTTCGTAGCGATGCACAATACGATAGATAAGTTTGGTCGTCGCAGTTCTAAGCATACGACTGTACGTGGTATTCCAGGTATTGGTTTTAAACTTACACAAACTGGAAATTATGATATCAATGGAAAGCAGTTAAAGAATGTTGGTGATCCTACAGATGAAAATGACTCTGTTCATATAAAGTATGTTGAAAAAAAACTAAAAAGTACCACTGATATGCTTGAAAGTATGGTGAATAGCAAAACGCTAGAATTGAGTGATGGCCTTGAGAAAAAGATTGATGTATTAACAACCAATTTGATATCCATTTTAGAGCAACTAGAGGTTGTATATAATTTTTGCCAGAAATTAGCTAGTGAAGTCAAAAGGGAATTCGATGTTGAAGGTGGCCCTGTTTTACCAGCGTGGCTTGCAGGCTACACTTTAAATCAACTCAGACCATAGATCAGTAGATTTTTCATGATTAATGATCAGTTTCTGTTCTACAATCACCTGAGTCAGACCTCTACATGTAGATATGTCAGTTAACAGCGCAACAAAACGTGGCATAGCAGAAGAGTTACACAGGGCAGTTCGGAAGAACTTTCGCCGTCGAAAAACTATCATAAAAGGTTTCGCTGACTTATGGCAAGCTGATTTAGCGGAAATGCAACCTTTCCATAAAGAAAATAATGGATATAGATACATATTGGTAGTCATTGACTGCTATTCTAAGTTCCTATGGTGTAGACCAATCAAGAAGAAAGATATGGTAACGGTAACGACAGCAATGGGCGATATCATAAGGGACGCAGGATATTATCCAATTAATCTACAAACAGATAATGGAACCGAATTTTACAACAGAAAATTTTCTTCTCTCATGAACAAGTATGGAATTAACCATTATTCCACATACAGTACAAAGAAGGCCGCAATTGCTGAAAGGGCTATCCGTTCGCTAAAGCACCTTCTGTTCAAAGAATTTTCCGCAAGAGGAAGTTACACATGGATCACTATTTTGGATGATATCACTAACGTATATAACAATAGAATACATCGAACAACTGGATTGGCCCCTATTGAAATTAATGTTCACACTCGATTGAGTGCGTATCGCAATCCAAAGGTTGCTGGCAAAAGCAAACTTAATCTTGGAGACGTTGTGAGAATAAGCAGATATAAAGGTGTATTTGAAAAAGGTTACACTCCGAATTATTCCACGGAGCTCTTCAAAATACGCAAAGTTAATATTACAGATCCGGTCACATATATGCTAGAAGATATGGATCGGCGACCAATAAGCGGTTGTTTCTATGAAGCTGAGCTAAGAAAAACACAGTTTCCAAATGAGTATTTGATTGAAAAAGTCTTAAAAAGGAGAGGAAACAAGCTCTTTGTAAAATGGTTAGGTTTCCAAAAGAACAGGAATTCCTGGATAGACGCAGCAGATGTACTGTGATGATTGATATGACGGAGCGCAGACTATGTTTAGCAGTAATAATTTCAATGTGTATATTTGTTTCGATACTTTTGGAAATAAAATAGCAGTTTTTTCAATTTACTTTTATTATTTAATTCTACCCTAATCTCTAATACATAAAATACACCTAACCTAAGTAAAAATTATTTGGTTATATTGTTGAAGCGCACCACCTCGCTTCTCCTCCACAGCTTTCTCTCCCTCTTGGAGAGGCAAGGGGGAGGATCCCGGATTACTTCTCTGTTCTGGAGATTCGGCCTATACGTGGGATAATCATCATTATCCCAGTTTTCTGAAACAATAGAAAATATGGTTTTGTAATTTATGTGAATGTGGGTAAGATTCAGAAGGTTGAAAATCTATGTGGATGTACTGAAGAATTTTTGTGTGGCTTGATTTATTTAAAATTTAGAGTTATACAATATGATTGTATCAGTGCAAAATTAATACAATGATGTTTAGTAGAGATCAATTTTCTGTGACTTCTAGGATAAAGATGTGCAAGGTATATGAAAAAAGAAAAAAAGTTTTTGTCGCAGAAACGAATTATGTACCTTCAGGCTGAACCTCCACATCTCTCCGGCTTGCGAGGTGATGCTGTGGTGGCGTGGTAGGCACGTTCTTGGTAGGCAGCACGTTCTTGGCACACCGCAGGAGGTGCATTCCCATCGACGTAGGTTTGACCCAATGCGCTGCAACACGTGGACATTGCACTAGTCCGTACTTCGATGGGTCCTGCGGTGGCGTGGTGGGGTTGCTGGCCTCGGCTTCCTTATGGCTTCCTGTCTGGGTGGATGGCTCTGCAAATAAAGAGATATTTTGTAGAACAACTTTAACTTTTGGATTATTCTGTTATAAACTAGTTGTCATTTGATAGCTTGCTCGTGTAGGGATATATAGTGAAATGAGGAAACTTACCTTTACTCAGATAGGTAGCAATATATTGTGGCCAATTCACCGGACCACAACCCCGGAAACGGCAAACCAGCAAATGGTCCCCAATTGTCCCACGCCGCACCTCATGTTCACCATCGTAGGGGCAGGGGATCAACTTCTTCGAATACTCCATTTTCAAAATAGTAGTAGTAGCGGTAGTATAGTAGTAGTAGTAGTAGCGGTAGCAGAACTGCACTGAAGAACTCTCATTTCACCATCATATTTATACAGTTCCAGGTAGGTAAGCCTCCCTCCTCTACTGTCTTCCCCCATCAGTGTATATCGTTAAAGAAAGCAAAAAAAAGAAGATCCGCCTACTTGCCAGCTGGTGTACGTAAGATTATTAGTGGAAATAGAGAACATTTCGCTATACGCGCCGACAACGCATGCGCGCATTGATATCAGCCACTTCGAACGCGCATCGTGATTGACCGAACTGTGAGTGAATCCACCCGTAAACGCTTATTGGTTGTGATACATTTCAACTAGTCCTCTCATTGGTCTATTACAGTGTACATCGTTAAACAGCTGCACTTACACCACCCATATTGATATTTCAATGGTCCCCTCTCAGATTTTACTACTGCCATGTAGCATCGATATCGGTGGCTTCTAACGGACATCGTTATTGACCGAACTGTAAGTGAATCCGCCCATAAACGCTTATTGGTTGTGATACATTTCAACCAGTCCTCTCATTGGTCTATTATAGTGTACATCGTTAAACAGCTGCACGTACACCACCCATATCAGTATTTCAATGTTCCCCCTCTTAGATTTTACTACTGTCGTGTAGAGTGTTTTCTGTATAAATACAAGTCTACTTTCAATGGTTTATCAGTTCTACAGTCTTCAAAGAATCATACTGTTCCGTAGAAAACACTACATATTACGTACATCATCATGGCCAACCAACCAACAAAGAACGAAGACGCTATTAGTGGCGATTGCTTGCAAGCCATTCTGGAGGAACTGCAGAGTGACGGGGTGCAGTTTACACAGTTGGCAGTAGAAGTCCAGGATGAACTTCACGAGTTTATTCATGTGGAGCAGCCAGACCGGAGAATCGCGGAGGATGCTAATGCGGTGGTAGAAATAGATATGGATGTACCAAGAGCATCAACAGATGCAGCGATAGCATCAACAAGTGCAGCATCGATGCCGCCAGTAGTTGGAGATGGAGCGAGAACATCAACGGGTACAGCGTCAACAGTGCCAGCAGTGAGAAAGTCGAAACAGGCAGCATCCAAACCAGTTAGCAACATTTTAAGAGAAACACTACTTAAATCGAAGCAACCTCCAATGGACGACTTCGACGAGAAGAGGGATGCGTTGAGAAGTAGTATTCAGCGAATTAAAGCTGAAATAATAAGTGCAGAAAAGAAATTGGCAGAGGAGATGGCCCATTGTGACAAGCTTCAGGCAGCCCAGGCAGCGGATGATGAAAGAATAAAGCAGTTAGATGAAGAAAGAAAACGTGTCAAGGAGTGCAGAAATAAAAGGAAGCGACAGTTAGATGATTGTCAGAAGAGGATTGATACTCTTAGTATGAAATCTGAACAGAAAAGGACAAAATTGAATGAAGAAAAAGAAACTGTTTTATCTTTTTTCGATGTATAAAGTAATGTTCATCTTGAATAAAATAAATAATGAATGAAATAAAAAAGAAGCAATATTTTTTCCTTTCTATATCCATCCCCTCATATAATAATACAATTACTTGTTCTATCAATAAGCGCTCAGTAACTTAGTAATTGGTGATACTTGAAAATAGTATGAAGCATGAGTGCCAGTGTGCTAACAGAAACGGTAAATGCGCCTTGAGCGTTTGTGAGATTATTGTGTCTTGGTTTGGGGCACGCATATAAGTACCCACCCACCAATGCCATCGACGTTCCATCCAATAACACACTAAGTTTACTTCTAAAGATGTATAGATGAAGAGGGGAGGAGGTATGGAGGGGGCTTTAGTGTGGGGAACTAGAAACATAAAAACGAGAGTTCTTGTCAATGAAAATCATACTGTACAATCAAGTGACGAATTAACACATTTAGCAGCGAAATGACTACAGAGTCAAACGGACCTTGCGACTCAACGTCTTGGTTAGATGACGACAATGATAACTCCAGCATATGGAGTATCGAGACTGCGGTTCCTGATGGTGAGTTACCCGACCAATCACATTGGGCGGTGGCGAGGTCACCGATGGACGATGGACCGTGCGACTCCACAAGACAGCCACTGGGGTTCCTGCTGTTTACAATTGACAGCTCATCTGATAACAGCGACGATGATGATCCTGATCGTCCGGATGGTCCAGAAAACCAGAGAGTGGAATTACCTTTTCCTGTAGATAGCGAGGAGGAGATATGAGGCGCTATTTTTGTGAATTATAAAGAGATTTTTTGTTTGTATCAACCAATAAACTTGTTTTTTTTTTAAATCGTACTTTATTCAAAAACCTTACCACCGTGACAGAAAAAAATTCATCGAGCGTGGGCGGCTTCACCAATGAAGGATCTTTCTAAAAATTTTATTTAGTGGTGTACTTTTTTATCAGTCTTACAATTTTGTCTATCTCGATTTTTTCATGCTTCTAACGTTTTTTTTTCAGTCTTTTTTCTGAAAAAACTACCGTTTTGAAGGACCCTTGAAGATCACATTTGCCCCTCAAAATGCGTCAAAATGGGCCTCCGCCGAGCCTTTGTATGCGCGGCGAGATAAGGTGGGTCGACGGCTCCGCCGTCGACCCACCGCCCGTGTCGATGTTAGTCGACGGCGCAGCAATTTTTTTTTACATATTTTTTTCTCATTTATTAATCAGAAATAAACTAGATTTCAGAATCGATATATATCTATTTCAATTTCTTTATTTTTGAATTATAAGATACATAAAAGTTATTATGATCAAAAAATACATTTGTATATTACTACTATTCTAGAAAAATTTACACAAATATCTAACAACTACATACAAATGAATACAAAATTTAAAGACACTTTTTTTCACAAATACTTTTTCATCAACTAAAACTTGTTTTATATATTTTCTCAATTATAAGATATACATAAAAATACATTTGTACATTACTACTATTATATAAAAATGTACACAAATCACTAACCCCTATATACAAATAAATTCCTAAATTTCAACATTTTTTACAAATTTTTTTTAAAATCTAAATTGTTTTTTTGTTTTATTTTTCCACAAATATACATTTTAATTTATTAACTATGAAAAATATCAAACTAAATAAAAATAAATACATAATGCTAATTCTAAATGGAAAAATATATACATACATACAACTAACTCTAAATATCTACAAGTTAACAAAGGAAAAACAAAGGAAAAAATATATACATAAAAAAACTACTGGGATTGGGACAGACAGATAGGGTCATCTTCATAAGCTATGACCGTAGCCATCCGTCCCACCAGTTTTTCCTTTTTTCCTTGCAGCCGCGCTACCCTTTCCCCAACGATCCGCTCCCGTTCCTTCATATTTTCACCAGCTTGCTCCGCACCATCCATCTCTGCCAAACGCTGGTCCAACTGCTGGAGACGCTCCTGCAGTCGCTGCCTTTCCTCGACGACGGTTCGTTTTAAGTCAACGAGCGTCTGCAGCGACTGCACTTCTTCGGACAACTGCATCTTTTCCGCCTCCGCCTTCTGCAGGTCCCTTTCGACCTTTCGCAGTTGGCCAGCATAGAAGGACACTAGTGGGCCAAGCATAGTGGTTTCATTCGTAGTAGCCACTTTCTAACTGCTACTGCTGCTACTACTACTACTACCACTACAACCACTACTGCTAGAGCTGCCGCTCTCCTTAGATGCCGAAGATGCTAGCGACTCCTGGGACGGTTCGGTCGCTAGTATCTTCGGTGTCCTCGGTGTAGCTGGCAGCTTACGGGATGGCGTCGGTGAGGGTGTACGATACCGCTCCGGGGTTGACGGTCTTTCATCGGGCTCTGAAGGTGCCTTCGTTGATAATTCTACTGGAGCGGTGACTAGCAAATTTTCATGAACCACAATTTTTGCTTGACACCGTTCCGGTGGAGTTATCGACGACGACACCACACCAGGCTCCTCAAGTCCAGCCAACACCCGGATAGGTGACTTGCGAAAACAACTTGGATCCGTCGTAATCGGGGCCTCGTTAAGAAACGAGAAATCCACTGTCGACTCCGGTGCAGCAACTGAAGTGAAAAGGAAGGGCTCATATTGCTGGTATTGAGCCGCGTAAGTCTTGTATGCTGACTTACACGACTTCATTCTAGCACCCTCTTTTCGCTTCTTTTGCGGCATCGAAGTCGACGGTCGGCTTTCCTTCGTCTTCCTCAAAGGCTTTGATTGCTTCGCAACCAATTTATTTTCGGAAGCGCTACCTTCCTTCTTCTGGCGTTTTGTGCCAGTCGTTACCTTCACCGGCGCCGTCCTTTTCCTAGTGGTCGGGCTTGGCCCCGCCACGGAGGCGGATGGTTGCGGTGCTGGTCGCTTAGCTGGTGAAGGTTGGAAGTCGTCATCGTCGGAATGGTACAGGGCATCGGTGGTCATCTGTAACAATAAAAGAAAAAAATGCTTAGAAACGTATATCATTGCCAACAGTTGGCAGAGCAGTCCCTCAAATTATACCCAAATTATTTATACTTACATTCATCTTTGCAGACATCCTCGAATTAGTCGCTTGTTGCTGGAAGGTGGCTGTAGCTGCTTGTCTGTTATCGAAAGCTAAACAGAATGACCTCTCCTGGTTCCGACCAGCAGTTTTATGCCTTAAACTCCTACCCTAATCGCTTGCTGATCGCCCTCTCCCCATTTTTGATTGGTTAGAAGGAAGAGTGGGATAGAGGTATCCGCCCACTACTTTAATAGGTCGAATCGCTTGAGTGGAGGGAATGAGGGACAGCCCCCAAAACCCTGCCATATCTACTGCCATGTTGCCAGACGTTTTCGGTAATCCCTGTGTTTCTTACACGTCTGGCTGTAACAACATTTCTTGAATAAGGTTAATTTTTATACTTCGAGAAATGAATTAATTTTGCTAACAAAACTTCAATATGAGCCACCCTATACACTTTGGCATGTATCGTGGTATGTATTAAATGAAACAGTCTGATATTTTTCTGATGAATATATTGGAATACTAATACAACCTATTCAACAAAATAACATTAGTAATGTAACTTGGAATTCAAAAATATTGGTCGTCTTGTAGTAAATGAAGATTTCCTTTCTGCTCTTTGATGGTTGAACGGTATCTCCTTATCCACAAATCAATCATCGTGCAAACACTCAAGGCACACCTACCGTTTCTGTTTTGGGAGTGATAATTACACCTTATTACATCATCACATATTGATTCTCTGTTCAAGTTCACGTTAAGCTGGATATCATTGTCGGTCTCCAAATTCACTATCTCCACGTTTTCTAAGCTCAGCTCAGCAACAGATTTGAGTAGATAGATATATTTTTGATGGCCCTTCAGAAAGACTATATCACCGTTGTTAACGTGATGCTTGATTATTTTCATTATTTGGTTACCATCTGTATTTCCTGCTTTGTATCTAATACCATGATTATACTTTTCCACAAACTTAACAGTTCTCTGGTCTTTCACGTTCAGTCTACTGAAGTGAACCATAGGTTTAACAATGTAATGGTACAATATTCCATCTTTCTTAAATGCTATCTCTTTTGGAACAAATTTTGATTCGATATGATATCCTTGAATATCTACAACAACTGTAGTCATGTCGTTTGCCACTGAATATGATGTTGGTGATGAGTAGTGTCAGTTTAGGCGCAAAAGTTGAAATAAAATGGCCAACTTTATTCTTCAAGCATTTATTCAATACTATCCTACTTTACAAGCGTACAGTAACTTAAATCTAATATCTAGAAACTTCGGCTAACATTAATTGTATAAGTAGATCTAAATTACCATCTTCAGGAGCTTCGCGCGTTGTCATCTCATTAATAGCATCGATAGCATATTTTACATTCGTTGTGGGGTCTGTTTGGTAAAATTCAATGTCAGAGTGCCCCCAGGGTAAAGTTTTTGTTGTATTTGGAATTATAAACCTTTTATCATCGTTGTGTGCTAAAGCTACTTTATTTTTGACTTCTGTATATACATCATGCAGCCTACTTTTGAATGTATTCATTTTTCTTAAAATCAGACCACCATTCTCTATTATATGCTTATAATCATTACCACATAACTGATTTTGTATTACTGCTTTTTTAACACCCTTTGCTTTTTTCATTTCTCCCTTAACTGACTTGATATAGTATGCTTTCGCACCTGTTTCGTAAAAACTTATTATAGGGTCTTCTGGAAATTCGTCTTTCATTTTACCCAGAATAGAGTCATTGACTGGAATTTTGAACTCATTGTTTTGTTTATAATTTGAAGTATCAAACTGGCTGATATTATTTCTCATAAATTCATAGAAGTCGTCTGTATGAGTTTTCAAAATTTGCGAATCTGTATCACAGTAAAGCATAGATACTTTATCGTTGAACTGCTTTTTAAGAAAACCATAAAAAAAATCATACATTACTATTTTAGATATGTCTAGTATACAGAATCCCACGTATATTGGCTTGAAATAATGTACCCTAACTTTTCCTAAATGGATAGCTGCAAGATTTTCGTTAAATATGGAACAACTCTTGAAATTTGGACGAGCTACTAGTGCTCCCACACCGATGCTATTACGATGATTTTCCCAATGTGTGACCAACTTTATATCTCTTCTATTATCTACATTTTCCATAGTTTTTCCAAAGATTGCATTGTTTAGAAGCTTATAGAAGTCCCTTTCAAATTTATTATTTGCTTTATTACGCATTGTCGTATTGAGATCGATATACTCCTTCAACCAGAACGATTGTTTGAACTTAAGGATCCTGTGAACCTTGGTTACTTGCAAACCATACCTTACAGCTTGTTGAAGGACGCGATAATGTACAATATATTTTTTCTTGTCGTACAGATTTGGGATTAGTTTCGGAATCTTTGTCTTGGCGTTTGGTGGGATAATACTTTCCACCAAAAACGGAAGGTCGCTATGTGAATCGTGTAACCCTTCAGGATATCGCACATCAACCTCCAAGACATAGCCATTCTCACCGTCTATTTTGGCATTTTCTAAATCGAATGTAGATATTTCCGAATCCCCCATCCATTCGAAACCCCCAGTTGGAAGAGGTGATGACATAGCATGCCCGTAAAGATTCGTGGCGTCGAGATATGATATAAATGTTGACTCTTTAGATGGATCATAATTTGGTAAATATTTATTATTTGCTTCGTGCATTCTATCGCTGCATTGACTTATCCCCCCGCGAATACCATTCTTAATGAACCCAATCATATCTATGTCCGTAAGGAGCTCAAGGCTAATTTTGGTATACTTTAACATCGCATCCCAAGACAATCCAGGGGTTGTGTAGTAGTGTGCTGGATCCAATTTGTAAATATTCATACTATTCCTCCTGAACCTTTCAAAGACATCACACAAGAGAAGAACATCGGTCCGTAAATAAATATCAGAATATTCACCCAGATTCCTACAGTTAAACGTTCTCCATACAGTTATTGCCCTCGCGTATTCCTCCTCAGATATATCTTTCTCATTTAACTTATCATAAAACTCTGCCTTTGATGGTAAATATTCCTGGTCCAGTTTCTTTACATCATCCACATAATTGTAAGGAAATACACCTTTCTGTCTAATTAAATTAAAGACTCTAGGATCTGAAAAATACTTTTTACTCTCCAGAAAATCCCTATTAGTCAAACTGTCTGATAATGCTTGCAAAGATCCAGGTAGAAAACGACAACTATCGATAAATCTCATTTGTAAAAACTTCCTCCTTATTCTACCGGTTCGGTCCACATAGTCATGCATATACAGACTTTTTGTAAATGAAATGTATTTTTCCTTATTCTGGGCTACCACGTCTATCTTATCTCCATGAGAAGATAGTTGTTTGATAAATAGGTGACAATCGTACCCACTTAAATTGTGCGTTATAATTGGTATAAAATTTGGTAATTTGAAATTTAAATTACATTTCGAATGTGCAGCCCCAAATCTAACTTTACCAGTTATGTGGCAGTGATCGCGAACTTTAATATCGGATCCTGAAAATGGCTTCTCACAGATGTTACATTTCGTTGAAGTGTCAAACTCAATCTGCTCTTCCGGCGTTAAAGGGATCATGGGAGTTACATCTTTCAAATATTTGAAATATAGTTCTTTAAGATCAGCTTCTAGCCTTGTCACGAATTCTTTCGCCGCGTCTTTACCTCGATACAAGACGAATTTGGATAAGTCAGAATCAAATGAAGATTTAATAAAATATGAAAATGAATATGGTTCATGTGTGTGGGTTTCGTTTGTATACGAATATTCTGGGTTGGGTTCACAACTATCGATTGGTTTTAATAATGACTCAAAATCCGCATACACCACAAAGGGGACCGGCATTTGCTTTTCAAAATTCTCGAATTTAAGTATGTTTTCTGGAACCTGATTACCAAACTTATCAGTTCGTAGTTTCTCTGTGGGTGTTATTGTGAATATATGATTGCAATCGTTCCTTTGGTGAATATCTAGATATGCCTTAGTTGAAAAATATAACAAACAACCATCACAAAAGTACCGCTTATGTCCGTTTGAACTTAACTGATTTGCAACTAATCGCGAAAGATCTCTTATCCAACAATAGTGACCATTCCCTTTATCATCCGTTAAATAGAGCAGATTGACATGTAAAGCTAATTTCTTCTGAGCATATCTCAATGGACCAACTATTTCATATGTGACGTTACCATCTTTGATTATTTTTTCAATCCCATACACATTTATAGAGATATTATTATTTCTCTCGAACAATGAGATATCTTTAAGAGTAACGGGAAAGTTCATACCATGGACATTCAAAATGGTTGAAAAATGCGGGTAGGACGACACTTCCACTACTCGGGTGCTTGCTGGTAGTAGCGCTGATGTGACGGCCCAAGCGAAACAACACTGGTCTTGATTTCGCACATTTATCACTGCCTTCTTCTTCTCTATAAAGTATGGTAACTTTATATAAGATGATCCACCCAATGGTGAAAACTTGTTAATGTTCACTTCAGCATAAAGGATACATTCAATCGCCCACCCTGAAAAAAACAACAAAGGTTACTATCTTAATTTATGCACTTCTCTAAATATTTAACATACCAGAATCCTTCTCCTCAAACTCAGATGACTGGGATGTAATTTCATCAGCAAATTGTTGATAAACATCAGACAGCTCTGTGCTTTCGTCTATTACTTTATTAACCGTATTGAAGGATTTGATATCTGCTACATCACTCGTCTGTAATACGTACTTCCCGAATACTTCCATGTTCACTTTCAGAGCTCTGTGCACTCGAAGTTTCTCTTCTATTACATCTAGCGTATTTTGCTTAATATTTTCGAAAAACTCTTTAAAGTCGGTGTACAATTCTGATGTGCTAAATCTATAGCTGGCAATTCTACATTTGAATGCACTTTTAATAAGTCTCACACCATCACTGATCGGGATCGATGAATTTGTTCTATGTTGTAATGTCCTTGCATGAGCAGCCATTCGATTGTTCGGAAGCGAAACATTGCAGCAAGGACATATCATATTCGGAGGTGTACTATCCAATTTAATTTTTTTAGCTGGTGGTCCATTTGTGGGATTCACACTGCAAATATTTCTCTTATGCCGACGCAAATTGTCCGAACGCGTAAAAAGTTTACCACAATCACTACATGTATGCATTTTATTAGAGTATATGTTAGTCACTGTGAGTCAGGCAACTGTAGCATCGATGCTCGAACCTCCTCGATTTATAGCTAGATCCTCAAGGGCATCGTACCCCCACCTCCGGTTGCTTGCTTATGGTGGCAAGGTCTGACGTTAGCAGAACACGTTCTTCTGTGAGGTCAAGCTCAAGGCTATTCCCACCCCAGTTGAATGACTTTAAGGGAGCATCACTATCAAGCCTCATAAGAAAAATATACAACTGATCTCAAGGCTATCCACACCCTATATCAGTGACCTTCAGGGAGGATTGCAATTGGCCTCACGTCAAATCTCTAGGTTATCCACCACGTCAAATCTCAAGGTAATCCAGTCAATAGTCACATTCAAGGACGTTCAAAATAAGCAGCTATACACTAACACAAAAAAAGCTCAAGGTTACCCAACACCCCACTGAAACAAGCCCTTCAGATACGATCACATTTGAAAACACAACGTTACAAAATGAACTTCAGGGAGGATCAGAATCGGCACCTATAAGAAAAGCCCACGTCACATCTCAAGGTTATCCACACCCCATTTAAATGACCTTCAAATGACCTCGGGAGGATCAGAATCGGCATATCTATACTACTCTTCATTTTTTATTTTCTTGCAGTTGGTATCGTCTAGTGTCAATATACTTAATGATCCATGTCAATCAACTTCCCTCACGGCATTCTAACTACACATTTTTACAATATACCCGCCATTTTGCTCACTTGTTGAACAAGAAGGTCTTTAAAAATCTTATGTATATTTGGAAAATGTCAATGCCAATACTCCATACCCATACCCCTTCTAGAAGGGAGTACTTGTATTGTCTCATAGTAGTACAAATAAATGATGATGAACATGATGAATGTGCTTTCAAACCACGAATTTTGTAATGTTCGGGTGGTGTAAGATGTAGAGGTAGTTGTTGAAGTTTGTATTATACACCTACGTGTGTTGTTTGTGTTGACCTCCTGTTGTGGAAGACACCGAGATGAACCAAACACTTTTGGATGCTTTTTGTTTAACAACTTGCATTTCAAGTCTGCGACTCAATGCAAGTTGCTGTTTTTGCAAGCAAACCTCAACATTGAGAGCACAGTGATAGCGTTAATTATAATATTAGTTTGAACTCTATGTTCTTTCTTTCAACTCTTGTAGAAGTCCTAGAAGATGGCTGGATGCCGAAAGCTTGGCAGTTAGCACCAGAGTCTCCTTTATGTAGTGTGTGTATTTAATGGCTTTATGTTTAGCGTTTAGATTTAACATTGAATTACTAAGGGCCCATTTTATCAACAGACGCATTTTAACAAAGGCTTTGACCAATCAGAGCAGCCCGTTCAAGAACATGCATCTGTCAAAGTTCTCTGAAAACTATTGATTTCTCTTGAAGTTTACCTCAAAAAGGTGAAAAATGACATGCTTTATATACAAATCGACCATTATGAACCATCTAGTATCTTTTCCAGTCTGATTTTCCATCCTGATGGGTGAAACATTGCATTCTTTTGTTTGATCAAAAGTTTAGCAATTGCTAATTTCAACCAATCAGATTCCGGAAAAACTGTAAATTTGATCGCTGGTATTTTCTTCTGCTAAATGATAATGATGACAAAAAATTAGGGTTTTGAATAATTTTTTTTGTGATAAATGGAAAGATCAAATATAAGTTTTACAAAACTGTTTTTGTTTTGTTTTTTTCGCAATACTCCAAAAGTTATATCAAAATAAAAATGAGTTTTTGAATCCAGAACCGAAAACACGCCAACGGCTCCCGACCTGTGTGATGTACTTCATGAAAATACTTGTAACAATTGTAACTAAAATGTATATTTGTGGCAATATAGGCGTAGAATGAAGTTTGGAGCTTGAGACGAAGTCAACGATCGAAATAAATATCTCTTTGAATGGTGGAAATTATATCACAAATCCCGGTAAAAAAGTATCGAATCTCAAATCAAATATGTACTGTTGAGGCGATCCCTTCGCAGAGATGGCGGGTGGCCAAGTGGTATGGTGGCCAACAACGCTTGGCTGTTTTGTGGGAGGTGTTGATGGGTGTTGGTTCGAGACCCAGCCCATTCAATTACTTTTTTTTTCTTTTTTTTTAACCAAAATATTCACTGATATACGCTTTACTCATATTACACACATTTTTTGTACCATCGACATAAATGTGTTTTTGAATCAAGTTTTATTCGATGTTCTACTAGCACAACAAAAATTCCGAATAATTATACTTTTTTGGAATAATTTCATTTTGATACCGCTATCAGAGCAATTGGCGATTGATATTGACGAATAAACTTCACTTCTACTGCCCGAATTCTCCACCATCTCCGGTACTTAGCTTTTGCCATATGTCAAGTAAAATGTTTAATAAAATTTGATTCAAAAACACATTTATGTCGATCGTACAAAAAAATGTGTGTAATATGAGTAAAACGTATATCAATAAATATTTTGGTTGAAAAAAAAATGAAAAAAAAGTAATTGCACGGGCAGGGTCTCGAACCAACACCCATCAACACCTCCCACAAAACAGCCAAGCGTTGTCGGCCACCATACCACTCGGCCACCCGCCAGCTCGGCGAAGGGATCGCCTCAACGGTACCTACATATTTGATTTGGGGTTCAGTACTTTTCTACCGAGATTTGTGATCCAATTTCAACCATTCAAAAAGATATTTATTTCGATCGTTGTCTTCGTCTCAAGCTCCAAACTTCATTCATCGCCTATTTTGCAACAAATATACAATAATAGTTTGATGAAAAGTGTTATCCAGCTTTGACGTTTTCTTTTCAATATTGATAAAATACTATTGGACGATATTTATTAACCTAGCCCGCAATACCCAACAGAAAGCTTTTGCTAAATAACAACCAATAGAAAAGCTTTGTTAAATTCTTTGTTAAATATGCATGTTGATAAAATCGGGCCTAGATGTTACATCAGTGTGCGATATTCACCCAATATTGACAATTTCATACATTTGCCCAATTTTTGATTAGAAGTAGATGATGTGAAAGATGAGTAGAAGTATAGGCGAATAAATGAAATGATGATAAATGCATGATTGAAAAAAAAATTGTATGAAAACGTGAGTGAGTAGAGTAACGAGCAGACTCGATATTATGCTACAATCTGTTTGATGGCGATGACTCAGATGATCTCCTACAGTCTACACACGTGGTGGCCTTGGATCTTGCTGTCTTCTGGAAGGAGGCTTTCTCCTATCCATATTGCTGAGCTGAGGGATGGGAAGTCCTCCTAATTTGGTGGAATCGTCCAGGTTGTCGGTGTGGGGTTTAAGTCCTTCCATTGATTGAGACTGGAGCTTCTCAAGTGTAGTTCGATGTAGGTCGGATACTTTGTGATGGTATGGGTCTCGATCTAGTATTTCCCAAAGTGTGTTTGTAGGAAGCCACTGTGGTAGATTTGCGGCTCATTCATATACTTTCGTCAGCTGAAGCTTTGTCATATTTGTCTTGCTTATCCGTGATAGTAGAGGTATGACCCGTGGTTCCTTTTCATAATTTTGGCGACAAACCAAAATTTTTTTTTTATATTTTGTTAATACGGGGTGTTCAAAAGGGTATTTACTATTTTTAGGTCATATCTCTCGAGAATCTTTAGCGCGGGATCTGGCCTCTGTCACTCGTGAGCGCGTCTCTTGGAATTTCAGTAATCATGGAGTGGTGCGCGGGACACCATCGCGCGTTTTGTGTAAAAACGTCTTATGTAAACAAACATCCTTATCAAAGTTCGTCACCTTTATCGTGCACTTGTTAATTTACACATCCAAGTTTGGGATTACAAATCTCGAACCAGAAGGCATGACAGTAACTAACAACCATATTGGTAGCTCCAGAGTCGGCAGAAGTGCCAAAAATATCCACTGTTAGGAGGTTATTTATTTAGCGTATGGCACACAACAAATCATTAAAATAAGAATAAGAAAGAAAAACTAAATTTGACTTTCAACATTCACCTTGGCAATAACATTATGTCTAATATGCAACGAAAGGACATAGAAAATTACAAAGAAACATTTAATGTTTTAATGTAGACAATGGAGTTGAAGAGAATCAGAACGGGCCATAGGGTATGTGCTGATACTCTTCATAAATGGGGTAAAGTTCCCAATCCACAATGTGATTGTGGAGATCCACGGCAGACCATCCGTCACATCACTGAGGAATGCCCTCTAAGATGCTTCAATGGAAGATTCAATGAGTTCCTAAACGCAACGGAAAACTCCATTGACTACATTAAAACTGTTAGGAGGTGGTATTATATAATAACTTAAGGGTCTATGGTATAGCGCGCCAAATTGAGAATCCAAGAAAATACGTATTCCCGAGTTAGCGAGGAGGCGTGGCGCCGCCTGTTCCCTTTCTCCAGTGTGTGTGTGTGGCCAAGATGAGGGGAGGTACGTCCAAAAATCCAAAGGTAAGGTCCAAAGGTCACCACAAAAATTAATTTCGCATTTACAAGCTCCTGACGTTACCCTTAAACTTACAGTAATGATTCAAATAGCAAGTTTAAGAACAAAGCTTGCGCTTTGTCACCTATTTGGCCTTTTTTTGATATCGCGTTTGGTTGTTGAATTACAGACATTTGAAGAATGTATGATTTTGCATTGCGAGTTTTTTTGAACACTAAAGAATTTTTTTGAGAAAATCGCAAATAGTTGTCTCAACTTTCTGAAATCTTGTGTATGTAGTTTGAAAAAATGAGTGAGTTCTGTTCGAAATGTATATCCAGGCCCCTTAAGTTACGACTGCCGACGTTACTACGTCACAGAGGCTGACATCTTCAACCCAAAACGGCATCTTGCGTTTCATATATTTCATAACCTCTCCCAAATCCGCCATTTTGTACCAGACAGTATTTTCTTAACAGCGAGGTATCAGCCGTCGCATAAATATAGAACATAAAACTATTTATTTGCGGTTTGCAGTAGCTCTGCTTCCACCCTCATCCCCCATATTCCTACTGAGGCAAACTACGTGACCCAAATCCAGAAATGTCACCACATCGGCGTCGTTGAGATTTCTCAATTTAGCAAATAAAAACGGGACGACCATTAACATAAAGCATAGTCACCAATATACACACCTACATCCAGGTTAGCTTATATCTGTATAGAGGTCGCTCCAGTTACTCCCGCGTATTGTATGAGAGTCTATAGACGTTCAATGTACAACTAGACATCTAATGACTGCAACTGTGATACTTAGAGCCATTTGCACCGCTCACTCTTAGATCTGCAGTTTAGCTATGGTGTACCTTAGAGTTAATCTGAACCTTAGATTAAAGCGGTTTGCTGGGGTTCCTTTTAACATAGTCTTAGCTACGCGAGCTTACAATTTGGCATCGCCGGAATTCTAGGGAATGTTAATTTGTACTTCTGAAATTTGATTTTTATGATTTGTCCGTTGGTCCTATGCCGCAGGTCCAGCTATGTTTTGTGATTCCGTCCACCCTACAGTTTCACAGTCTATATGTCTTGGGTTCGCAATTTGCAAGACGGCAAAGTCGTTGATTGCAGGGCTCCGCTGAATAACTGTATTAACTGTCTTCCCAAAAATTATTGCATTAAGTATTTGCCAAATTACACAAAAAAAGAGAAATCAACTCCAAAATGTGCATGGCAGTGAGCTTCGTTGCTCTGAATCTTTGAAAAAAATTAATTCATCCAGCATATTGAAATTATTCAGTCGTTCTTTAATTTGCCTAGGTATCCCTCATATAATTAATTTCACTTCCATCCACTCGTTATCATCATATATTATTAAATGATTTCTGAATAAATCCATTTTTGAACTTTACCTTGCGTATATCAAAAAGAAATAAGCTGGAAGTTGTCAGCTTTCCAGGTTATATCACTAAGTATCACCTTAAGCCAAAGAAATCTTCGGCTTGGTTTAATGTCACTCTAAGTCAGGCTTAAAACAGATTTTGTGGACCGTACAAACAAATTTGACAGTTTAAGCGCTACTTAAAGTTAAGTTTCACCCAAGTGCAACCGGTGCAAATGGGCCTTAGGGACGTATTCATAGTCGATACTTAAGGGTCCCTTAATACTTGAAGGCTCCTTAAGTAAGGTTTTCGGTTTCGAAACCTTACTTGAGGGTCCTTTACGTAAGGCTCCCTTGAGTAATTCTGAAGTAACGAAATGTCAACATGACATTTAGTTGCAGTCAAGATGATTTTGTAGGTTAATTTTGGAGTACGGTGTTGTCAGTTTCTGTCAGATCCAGAAAAATGTCCAGTAAAAAATACGAAATGCTGGCACAAAACAAAAAGAAATAACAGAAAACGTCAAAACGCGTAGGCATAATTATAACAAATTGACCTATATCTGAAATATGACAACGTCGCCAAATGAATCCCGCCATATCGTAGGTGTTATCTAGGAAACAGATACACAAGGAAAGCCACACTTGAGGGTCCCTCAAGTATCCCTTGAGTGTTACTTAAGGGAACCTTTAGTATTACTCAAGGGACGACTATGAATATGGCCCTAAAAGAGGCTATAACCAAAACTTAAAGTTGAGGCATCGAGATGTAGTTCACGAAATTACGGCCTAATGAAATTAAGGTAATCATGGCTACACTAGGCAGGAGCCTTAGATGTGGCAACGTCGCTTAGCTGTCAAATAGTGGGCCGGTTACCATGGGCCGAACGGCGGGCGTTCCGCGGAAAATTTAAATTGTTTTATAGTTTCAGAATAATTATTACATTTTATATGTATTAGAGTTCATCTTGGTTGATAAATTAAGAAAAATACTTTTTGAAAAAATAAATAAAATAAGATGGAAAATGCCAGTAGTACCAGTACAAAAATGTACATGTATTTAGATTTAGAGATTTTCCCTTCTGTTAGACAGTTCTTATTTCCATTAGATTTCCTCTTTTTAGTTTTGTCAATCTGTATTTTGTCTTGAACTGTTTCAGTGTAATTATTAGTAATAATATTTGCTACATTAACAACATTAATTCAAGCAGAATTTCATCAGTTTGTGGTTGACTACATGAACAATAGTATCTAAAACAAACTCATCTATATGTATATTGATGTATTCTTTTGCAATTTTCATTAAAACTGCTTTGCGCAATTGCCGGAAAACTTATTTATACCTATTGGCCTGAAATCAAAATTTTAACAATACCTATTGTGAATAAGGACTGTAATTTGAGCTGTATACTCTGATGGAACACCTTCCAACTATAAGCTGTATGTATTTAGTATACCTATCAAATAATTTTGTCCTTCATGTTCTACCTTTAATTTCTGTGATGACAAGAACATTTGTACAAGCTGATATTTCATCAATTTGTAAAACAATGTACTTCTCCAAGAATAATAAACCCTCTGCAACAGTTTTAATGTAAGGCATATTTTCAGGTGCAATTTTTAAAGAACTGCTAAGTTTTGAGGAATATTTAGGACGATGGTAAAATTGGCAACTTATTCCCTCTCACAAAATTGTAAACTTTCTTTGACTGGACATAGAAAAGGTTTTAACATTAAATCAACAGAAAGCCTATTTGAAAATAGTGTGCCAAAATATTTTCTATTTGAGACCAATAGGATATTCTTAATGGCAGTGGTAAGATCTAACTCAAATCACCAACAAATTATGATTTATTGATTTGAAGGAATGTCTGTATTCATTGATACTAATACCACCTACATCTGATGTCTGGTTCATCGTAGTCAAACACTACAAAATAAAAATAAACGCAACCTGTTTCCTGCTGCCACTTCCACTTAAATGAACACTCAATTTACTTTGTAAATTTTCACTTAAGCTAGAAAAATTCACTATTAGGTCACTGTGAAGCCAGTCTTGCTGGTCTTGATTCCCCTTCACTATCAAATCTTTTTGTAGGTGTGCCCAGATGTGTTCTATTAGAACTGTATTTTTCTGCGATATTTCGGAGGTCCAGAAAACGTTGTAAGAACCACATTGTGCTTTAAAATAGGTCTTGTCCTTGAAAATGTTTGTAAATTATTGTCCTTATTCCTATAAATATAACCAGCCCTTACCAGGAATACCTTTCACCCACTTCTGTTTGAAATGCTCGTCTTGAGGAAAATTGAACACCCTAATTTGTCCTTTATTGGAAGCACAATTGCTAGTGCAACCTGGTATTACACGCATTGCAGGCATCTTTTTATCTTTGTAGTTTCGTGTGTGCAGGTAAATAATTAGAAACACATTAAAAATCACCTTCCAATCTTCTTTTTTACTCTGGAAGATTACACTAATAACTTAAAAACAAATAAAAGCTCAGCCCAGCTCGGCCCGCTATTCAGTTTTGCCATATTTCAATGCTCCGGCCTAGTGAGTAGAGTCGGCCATGAGGTAATGGATATATTTAGTCCAGCTAAAAAATAATCACTTTAATGAGTCAACTCTTACAGTTCCTCTTAAAAGTCCCGGATAATCGAATACGTAAGAAATATAAGCGAAGAACGGATGTGTTTCCGAGAGGAACTGGGTACAAGGGAGAGCTTGTTTGCACCGTTGAACATTCTACAACGATTAACGAAAGGACGTATACTTGTGTTTTGTAACCCTATTATTCTGGTATTTTCCTTTCTTGGTGTGTCAATCACTGAAGAAGTATTTTTTTTATGAAAGAGATGCATCGCATCATCTGCAAAAACGCTACACCCATCTTTAATATTATATGTGGAGGTTGAACGTCCACTAAAAATTAGTATTAGTATTTTCAAAGTGTAAAACAAAAATTAAACAAAAATGGACATACTTGTTCACGAAACATGGATTCTTCTGTAGTAATGTATATAAAAATTATAAAGAGCTTCTAACACGTCGCACTCTAGGTTTTCAACTTCACTGGCAAGGACCAAGTTGTCCTCACAGCTCCGGAATAGTAATGCGGTTCTTTCCGGGTGTACTTACCGGATATAGGTATTCCCGGATGTTGAGATCGACGTTTCTCGGATCAAACTTTGAAATAGTAGCTAAAGTGCATCCGACAACCTTTTTACGGATCTATAATATTAAATTTATCTGATAGGTACTTGATAGCTGTGTAGTTTGAGAAAGGAAATTCCTCGGAGAGAGTTTCTGTCAGTTTCTCTATTACCTGATGGCAAACTTTAGGGAATTTGTTGTAGTTATAAAGTGCATTCACGTGCAGAAGTCTTGCTTTGTATGTTTTTATTTTTCGTGCGTAAACAGCAAAAGTGTAGCGATTTATTATAGCATGTAGTAATTTGTTGGAACAAGTTTTTGTAATATTTGATGGTGGTATCTGTATCACAAAAATCCAAGGCATTCGACCAATTCGAATAGGTTAGAAGAGGCAGAGGCCATGTTCTCAGACATTTGTGTGTTTGCAATATCCACGCTGTTACTATTTACCATGTGTTTACACTCTTACCCATGCTAGTACCATGCTCATCACGCTAAAATTATATATAGGGTGAGTCAAGCTCAAACAATAGGGTACTTGCAGAGGTTGTGAAATTGTCTCGGGAGTAGGAAACAAAAAACATGATTTTACTGACGGCCAAAAAAAGATATTTGCAAAATAAAATGAGGATATATTCAAATTTTTCCACGTGACTTAAAACAAGGGCTGGCGTGACAGGTATCTTATCGATATCGACAATCGATACTGCTACAGCGCAGGTCAGTGGGATTCAACTGCAAGCTAGAGATGATCTGAATTCTTTAACAATGCGACTCAATTCATTGATACTTAAACATATTTGAAACAGGCAATTAACCCACTAGCATTTTCGTTGCAATACATTTTTATATCTGATAGGTATCACACTTCATCCTGTTTGTGACCGAGATTCGCAACTAATCGAAGCCACCATTTTATTTCGGCGCAACCCATTATGAATGAATCTAAGGATAGAATCCAATTCAAGCCCATCCCTACAAAGTGAATTAGTAATCTAGCCTAACTTTTATTCTTTTGACTTTTGTGTGTGACTGTGCTTTGTGGTTATAATGATCAATGTCAAAATGTTAGGTTAGCACTGGCTATCGATATCGAATATCAATACTTCACATCCCATCACTATCACTATCACTGACGTCAGAGGTTGTTTGCGCGACATTTTCCGGCATTTGAAATAATTTTTGGAATATCTCTCACAGCCGATTCCAAAAAACCAAACAAGTGATTTTGTCATGTTTCCTAGGCTCCAAGGAACGCGTAAACGACATAATATTTTTTTCTGCAAGTACCCTATTGTAAATTCAAACTAACAAGTATAAATTTCACCTGACAAGGTTGAAAGTGACGAGCTGGAAAATATCACTTGACCGTTTTGAATTATCACTTGACGCTTTAAAGCTACAGCTGGAAAAGGTTTAGTGATCCTCGTTCGGACGGCCTTTGGTGTTATTATTTAGGTGAGCTCTCTCGAACTTCGTCCGTGATAGAATCGGTAAAATAGGTTGTTCCAGGCCATGGAGGTCCTTTGTGAGGTTAGCCGTATCGATAAGTCTAACTGCCCTCTTCTGGGTAGTGTCGAGGAGCTTTAAAGAGTGCTTCGCAGCGCATCTCCATACATGGGAGCAATACTCCAACGATGGTCGTATCTGTGCAACACTAGCTGCTCTGGCGTATACAGCTTCCTACAGCAAACAAAACTCCAAGCTTCGGGGATGCTGTTTTGACAATACTGACGAGGTGGTCGTGCCAAGACATGTTATGTTGATATTGATTCCCAAAAGTTTGACGGAAGGTGACTCGTCTACTGGGTGGCCCTCCATTTCCACAGTTGGTAGGCCAACGTGAGACTTCTCTGTCAGTGTTGTTGCCTGGGTACTGTCGTGTGCGAAGCTGTAGATTGGATTGGATGCTTTTTCCAGCAGCTCCTTGATGTACAGCAGAAATAGTGTAGGAGGTAGGACAGATCTCTGACACTAACGTTTTCGAAAATACGTCTGATGGACAGCATATGTCTATGGGTGTAAGACGTCAATTGGTATCCCTCATATTTTTAACCGTACAATTTTGTTACCTAATACTTCCACACAACGCTCCAATCAATGTAAAACTCATAAAACTAAACTACGTACTACCCGTTGAACAACGTTATTGTTTATGCCCCTTTATCAGTGCTTATTTAGGCGTGTCCCATGGAAAAACGTTTTTTTGACTTCAGCCAACCATAGTGATTCTATGATTGCCCGGAACTGAATAATATTTTAATGCGTATATAAATCCCTCCCTGCCATTTATAAATGAAAATGCGTATTGCATGAGCGGGAATATAACAATACTGTATAAAAACCGTGTATATGAATGTGGATCGATACATAGATAAAAAATCCAGCGTAATTTTGAATAATAGGATACAACCCGACGAGCATGGAACGTTGGCATGAATATGCATGGCACGTCTGACGGGGGATTTTTTAGTCATTACCGTTCAGTAATATCCACGTATAACAATATTTATTTTCGGAATGCCTACTGGCTTTGCAAAAACGAACAAACAAAAGAAATCCCACCGCTCGTGTACAATTACCCGACATGACAAAGCGGACTTCAATCGCAACTATTGGGTTTGTTGTACATGCGTACAGATTATAAATTAATACAGACAGTGTGCGTATTACAAATAGGATGTTGTTGGACTACAGAAAAATTGATACGCTTGTCAGTCAAAGTTGAATGGAGTTGTTCTTAGAACCAGGAATATTGTATTTCGGTAGGTATTTTATTTATTTAACCATGTCTGAGCTACACTTGAAATAATTGGTTAGTTTTATATACTTTTTTTATATTATTTATTTTTTTTTGGTTCTACTTCCCACACCGATAGGTGAAGGGAGTGTTGTGATAGCGAAAATTTTCGATTTTGAGATAATACACTTTTTGGGCGTTTTATGATGTCTACATAACGAAAATCCACGTCACTCATCTCCGTCGGTCTGTCTGTCTGTCGGTCTATCTGTCTGTCTGTCTATCGGTCTGTCTGCCTGTCTGTCGGTCTGTCTGTCTGTCGGTCTGACTGTCTGTCTGTCTGTCTGTATGTCTGTCTGCCGGTCCGTCTGTACGCGTTTTTCTAGCCACGTAAACTCAGTAACCGCAGCATGGATTGTGATAAAATTTGGGCAGCAATATGCTCTGGCGTCGTAGTAGGTAATGTTCCTATAATTTTGGAAATCGTTATACGGGGGGCGGAGTAATTAGTGAAAAACAAAAAATTTCAAGTATTCCTCAAACTTGGTTTAAGGCGTTTTAGGGGTTTCTGATCATTTTCTACTTTTTCTTTGGTGGGGGTGGATTTGTGGTGGTTGGGGGGTGGGGGGTTGTAAAACTGAAAAATGCGGCATAATACACTTTTTATGTACATCCGAACATTGCCTTGGTTATTACTGAAACCAAGGGACTTAGAATTTGTGATGTATACATACGAGTATTGTTTTAGATCGTTCTATATTGCGTAACGCGAAAATTACTGAATTTATTTCAGTGAAATTTACAGACAGTATTACTATCACGGCGAGGATGGAAAACGCGTGTGTTTTGGAAAAATAGTGTCAGTGGCGGCGCAGCAATAATAAAAAAACTAAACATATAAAAACAGCTCTAACTTTGTTTTTAAGCGTTTTAGGGGTTCCTGATTACTTTCAATTCATTTGGGTGGGGTGAAATTGGGGTCATTGGGGGGTGGGGGGGTTGAAAGGCTGAAAAATTGGTTGTCTTCATAATAGTCTGTCCATTGACCTGTAGAAGAAAGCTTGCCTATTACAGAAACCAATCTTGTGATGTGTACATACGAGTTTTGCTTTATTTCGTTATATGTATATTGCGTAAACCGAAAATTAGTGAATTGATTTTAATGAAATTTTAACACAGAATTTACTACCGCGGCGAGTATGGAAAACGAATCTGTTTTTGAAAGAACGTGTCAGTGGCGGCGCAGCAATAATCAAAAAACCAAAAACATAAAATCAGCTCTAACTTCGTTTTTAGACGGGTTGGAGGCTCTTGATCGTTTCGCACCATCCGGTTCAAGCATGCAGAAAAAACTGTGGTGCCCTAGTTCCTAAGGAGGGAGACGCAAGAAACTATTTATGAGGGTTTTTGTGTTGGATGTTGTTTTTGCGGACTGATGGGCGAAAATTTAGTTGCAAGGGGATTTTAGACTATAGCTTCATGAAATGGGAAATAATAAAATGGTATCTCATGTGTGGGAAGTACTGAGTCAATCAACTTAACTCCATTTTTGGACTATTGCTGGAAATGATATAGTATTTTCAGCTCGTTATTCCTTTTGGACTATATTAAGATTTATTTTTCACTTTTTAGTGTTATAAAAGCGTGTTTTTGATTTTTTCAAACGACATTTATTATTGTTATCCTACAGCTCATTTTTCTCATATAGTGGATGAAATTGTGAACCTATTTTACTAATAATTTTAGTTGAGTGTAAGAGCCAAACTTCGTTATTATCATTAAAAAACAATTTGTACTACCGATCTTTTTCCTTAAAAAGTGACAACCTACAACACAACCTCGCACGAAGTGCATCTACAAATAAAGACCATATTATGATTATTTTTTCAAAAGTATGCGTACTCTGAGGACAACATGTCCAGGCTTTATGAAGCTTGACCAGTTACTAAATATTGTGACACTTCATATAGAATTAACACATAATAGTCCGGGATCCCAGGCCCATTTTCACTATTTACTACTAACAAGCTAATTTTGCGTGAGTAGCTGCATTTCGATGAGACGCCCAACTTTTTCCTTTACAAAAATTCTCGATTGTGGTAGCTAACAGAGGTAGCAGGGATGAAATGTGTCAATTTGACGAGTCACAAAAATTAATTACTAACAGCTTTCAACTAAATCTTAAGAATGTGATCAACCTTATTAGAAAAAATGTTTGTCCTACAAAATCTATGGTTTGATCACATTGTCCCCCTCCATCCAACATGTACCAATAACAAGGTAATACAAATTTATTACTAACAGCCTGATTTATTCATTATTGCTTCGTTAATATTTATACAATTTGACAGCAACATTGTCCTAAAAGTCACGTGGTATGTCTAATTGACATATTTCATCCCTTCACCCCTGTTAGCTACCACAATCGAGAACTTTTGTAGAGGAAAAAGTTCGGCGTCTCATCAAAATAAAGGTACGCAAAATTAGCTTGTTAGTAGTAAGTAGTGAAAATGGGCCTGGGATCCCGGACTATAAAGCTAAAACTTTAATAAATCTACTGGGTGTAAAATGCAATTTGCAATGAAATGTGCAGTGCAAATCGATAAAAATAATTCAACCTACTGCATGATCTAACTATATCGCCACCCACACCGTGAAACTATTTAAATCCCATGGTTGCAATCAGATATACAGGGTGGGCCAATAGTGCGTGGACGGAGGATTGTGGGCTCACTGAAAAATATTTCAAAAATCTTTCACTTGATCATGGTAGGGACCCTTGAGGGCTATAAAGCAAAAATATTTTCACTTAAATTTTGACATTTATACAGGGTGATTCATATCAAAGTTACATTTTTTTTAATGGAACCCCCTATATATTATTGCATATTTGGATTCCTTGGTCAATTCTAGTGTGACCTTATGTATCATACATGGAACTTTAAATGAACCGTTTAGAGGCAAATCACCATTTTTGGTATAAGTAGGTATCAGAAAAAAATTGAATATCGCAGCGATTATAAAACTTAGAAGGCCGTGACATTGCGGTAAGACTAAGCATGAAATACGTCACCTTAGGTCAGAGGGGTAAATTTGAATTCTGTTTGCACTTGGAGAAAACAGTAGATTAATTAAGGAAACTTCAATCACAGATAACTTGATTTTTTCAAATGGGAATGCCCATTTTGGTTTAAAGAATCAAATGTAAAATTTGATTACCTTTCTAATGATATAGCATTCTCGATATCAATCTTTTTTAGTTTTCATTTTATTTCAAATTTTCAGACAAATCGGTGTTTTTCAATTTTGCTGCATGCAAGCAACCTAGCAGGCCATGAAAAATAAACAAAAGCTTGTTAATATGGAAGAAACCAACTAACTTAGTAGAAAGATGCAAACTAACTAGAGCAACGAGGCAAGATTATGAAAATTCTTTACAACATATTAGCTCTAACCAGAAACAATAGCGGTAACAAGAACGCTCATTTTTCACAGCCTACTAGCTATTAGCCAATTTCCAAAGTCAGTAAAAAAATATTTAATCAAAGGAAAACTACTACTGATTGTTGCTGGCAGTAGAATGTCTATGTCTTTTGAATACATTTTCACATTCAATTCTATAAAAAAGTAGCCATTTCCGTAAGTCAAAAGTGATGATACCTCTGACTGGAACCCTTCAAATTCTTCAGTAGGTACTTCTACTTATTAGCAAAATCGCGGAAAGTGAAATTTGATTTGCAGTCTGTTTGAATTGTAAAAGATAATTTAGTTTGCAGAAAACTACATGAAATAAACACAATTACATCAAAAAATTCTAGCATTATTTCAATAGATGTTTAGGATGCTCCAGTTGGAGATATCTTTACTTTTGACTTAACTAAACGGAAATGACTAATTTTTTTATCCCATTAAATGTGAAATTTCATTCTAAAGATGTTAGACTATAAGCAAAAATCGCTGGTAGTTTTCCTTTTGTTTCAAAATTTTCAATCATTTTGGAAGGTTGTCAAGCTCTAGTAGACATCAATAGTTAGTATGCTGTGAAAAACAAACACTTCTGCCATACCCCAGCTACTCATTGGCATTAGATATCTTGCGGCTGTTGTATCCGGTTAGAGCTAATATGTTTTAAGGAATTTGCATAATCTTGCCTCTTTACTCTAGATAGTTTGCATCTTTCTACTAAGTTAGTTGGTTTCTTCCATAATAACGAGCTCTTGTTTATTTTTCATGGCCTGCTAGGTTGCTTGCACGCAGGAAAATTAAAAAACGCCGATTTGACAGAAAATTTGAAATAAAATGATGGCAAAAAAAGATTGATATCGAGAATGCTATATCGTTAGAAAGGTAATCAAATTTTACATTTGATTCTTTAAACCAAAATAGGCATTCCCATTTGAAAAAATCAAGTTATCTATGATTGAAGTTTCCTTAATTAATCTACTGATTTCTCCAAGTGCAAAAAGAATTTAAATTTAGCCCTCTGATCTAAGGTGACGCATTCCATGCTTAGTCGTACCGCAAAGTCACGGCCTTCTAAGTTTTATAATCGCTGCGATATTCAATTTTTTTCTGACACCTACTTATACCAAAAATGGTGATTTGCGCCTAAACGGTTCGTCTAAAGTTCCACGTGTGACACATAAAGTCACACTAGAATTAACCAAGGAATCTAAATATGCAATAATATATAGGGGGTTCCATTAAAAAAAAAGTAAGTTTGATATGAATCACCCTGTATAAACGACAAAATTTTAGTGAAAATATTTTTACATTATAGCCCCTAAGGGTCCCTACCATGATCAAGTGACAGATTTTTGAAATATTTTTTAGTAAGCCCACAATCCTCCGTCCACGCACTATTGGCCCACCCTGTAAATAACCCGGTAGCCTGACTGAAAATCGAGCGTCTGCAGTTCCACAGCGAGCCTTTCGTGACATTCTAGCATTACCCACATTATCCGTTTATTGTGATATTTTTTAGTGGATGGAGTCTCGAATGCTCCATTTTAAAAATTCAACGCCGACGGGCGTTATGGTCTGGCTGTGCGAATCGAAAACGTTTGGTAAGGAGCTCGGTTTCCAGAAAATTACACCCGCATTAGCTGCAAAACGAAAATAACTCTACCCAGACCAAATCGTCGACAAATAAGTTGTTGTTCTCACGAAAACTGATATGGACGGACCCTGTATCGTGCTCAAGTTCGTTACATAGCTTTTACTTCCATACATAATTGATGGAACTCATTAGGTGTAACAGTCTTTCACGTATTTGTAACCTCTGGTGAGCAACAGGATTCCACGTACTGTCTACTATTTATTTATTATATTTATACTATAATTGGAGGTTTCCAGTCGAATTCAATGTATGTATGTATTCAATGTATTCAAGATATGGCAATTATATGTCTTTTGAAATTATATGTACTTCCGGTGTTCCGTAGGTAAGCCATATTAGGCAAATACTATTTACATTTTTATTAAGGATATTACACATATCATACGATACAGCGAATTTTTGTTATTTGTAGATGATTTTAAATTATCTAAGACCATCAGCAATTTGGAATATGCTCATCAGCTTCAACTAGACTCAAGTAACTCTATCAATAGTTAATTGGTGTCGTGTAAATCTTTAATTTTAAATAATGGTAAATTTTCTGAAATCGTCTTTCGTAGAACTACTAACTCATTAAGATTTGATTATCAAATGAACAATAGTGTTGAAGCCGAAATAAATGATGGCCTGAATCTTAGGTTATAAGCTAAATTTTAAGACTCATATCACAAACATTGTCCTGACGAGTTTAAAAATTCTAGGCTTCATTAATAGATGTTCTACTGATTTTTCTGTTCAAATGTCCTAGATACTGTTCGTTGGTTTGTTCGCTTCTTGATTATAATAAAATTGAATCATTTGTCAGCATCCTAAGATATTAGTATTGATTCAATTGAGAAGCGTTGTGCATATAAGATATGACTTCAATATATGTAAATACCTATGTTGTGTCTTGACCCGACATAGCTTCATTCAAGCATCGCGGTTTAGAAATGGCAGAAATACCTTTTCATCTGTTGTTCCGTTTCCCTATACTAATAATTATGGTATGAATCAAACTATCACAAGAGTCGTAAGTGCTGCTAAAAAACTCAAAAAACTGTATCTTTTTGACCAATCAGTCATCCATTTTAATGAGTCGATCGAGATGTGTCTATGGAGACGCATATTGAGGATATCATTGACCGAGCGTATATCAAACAGTAGGGTACTAGAAAAAATGGATAAAGAACAGAAACTTTAAACCACAATAAAGCGGAGGAAAGTAGCTTATAAATTTGAAATTAATGGTTCGGTTAAATATGTAAAACATACAACACTAGCCCATAGTATGAGAATTGGACAGATCAATAGCCTCTTTCAAGCGATTAGCCTAGATACTACATCGCTACAGATTTTCGCGCACTCAACTTTTACCAATAGAGAGGGAAAAGAAAGTGGCAATTCTAGTAACAAAATCATCACCAGTACCATGAGGTCCCATAAATGATAGATCCGATGTTGAAAAGTAGGAGTTATTTAATAAAATATGGTTTCTGCATCTTAGTGATTTATACTTACCTAATAAATAATCTAAACAGCTAGTTATTTACATCCCCTTCATATATTGTATATACCGAAGATCTGTTTTGTATACGCACCAGATGAAGTAGTTGTGACGACAAGTTAGTAGCACCATAATTGTAAGGTGACTCAGGGTGGTGGGTTGGCTCAGTGGTTAGAGTCGAGGGCTCGTAACCTGAAGGTCCTGGGTTCGATTCTCGTTAGGAGCGGAAATTTATTTCTGGTCTTTTCGACCAAAAATAGATATCCATCAGCGAGAATCCCCCACCTGAGCCTTCACTGTTGGCTGATAACTAACAGTGCTGTTCCTAAAGTGGCACCGCGAAATAGTAACAAAGCTTACACAGAGCAGAGGCTAATGACCAGAGTAGTCGACGCCAATGACAGAAGTAAAAAATGACCTGATTTTCAGCTGTGAAATTTTCCTCACACTTTATTTATTTTTAATGTTTACCATTGTTAAATACCGCACGTATCTTTTAGTATATATGTTACGGTTAAAGTGTTTACTAGGATAGTCTGCAAACTAGCTGGATAGTATTTAAACTATCCAAATACCTGATTAATTTAGTGGAAAGTTAACTTTCAGTTAAAATAGCTAGCAATGTTGGTTAGTTTGTCTACTATTCAGCGAGTTTGTAAACTAGCCAAGAATTGCTATTAAACCACAAAAGAATTATATAAATTGGCCGGCGTTTTTGGCTAGTTTACAAACTGTTTATAGTATTTGGATAAAGTGTGAACTGAATTTTCTAGTAATATATAACTGCCAACTCGTTGGTAAATCCTATTTTTTGCTAGGAATTATCAAAAAAGGAAATAGCTTACTTTGAATGCTAACCAACGATTCAGCTATTACATATTACTAGGAATATTTAGTTCACACTTCATCCGAATCCTGTGGTTGGTCTGCAAACTAGCTAAAAACCCCTGGCTGATTTGTGGAATTATTTTGTGGTTTGTACTTTAGCTACAATTCGTGGCTAGTTTACAAACTATCTGGATATAATACAAATTAACCAACATTCATTTATATTTTAATTGAAAGATAACTTTCCACTAAATCAACCAGGCGTTTGGATAGTTTGTATTCTATCCAGCTAGTCTATAAAGTAGCCAAGTAAGCACTTTAACCGTAACATAAATACCAAAAGCTTAATTCATACAACTTACAATAGACAAACATAAATTCTTTATAGATAATAGTATATATGAATGTAGTTTAAACTTAAATAAACCGGAATATGGCAAAAAAGCAAGCAATGTTTTATTTGACCGCCTACCAAGAAAAAGCATAAAAATTCAGTCAATAAAGATAATCATGTGTAATAGCAAAAAGCCACATACCTGTGAACTACTCCCAGACTGTGCATATGGCATAACGCAGAGGCAAACTGTCTGCCATATGCTCTAGTAGATCTTTCTTCTAGCCTACCGCTCCTCTGAGACTTCACGAATCCGCACAGGTCACCACCGGACACCAGCTCTGTTACTATGTAGTATATGTTGTCAGGTCTCTGAAAAATGACATCACTACGATAAGTGTAAGCTCAGGTGGTGCTAGTAAGTAAAACTAAAATGCTTAATCGGCAACGCTTTCTGCATCTCATCTCGACTATACAGGGCGGGCCAAAGTGGGCTTAGTTAAACGTATTTCAAAAATATGTCTCTTGGCCCTTGTAGGGAGCCTTTAGGGCTATAACAAACTATATCAAAGTTACATTTATTCAAAAATAACCCCCTGTATATTCTTACATATTTGGATTCCTTGATGAATTGTAGTGTTACTTTTTGTATCATATATCGAACTTTAAACGAATCATTTAGGCGCAAAACAGCATTTTTGGTATAAGTAGAAAAGAGAAAAAACTGAATATCGCAGCGATTATAAAACTTAGAAGGATGCATATTACCAACCGTGGAAATGGAGGCCCACCCCATAGCGAATCACCTTCCGTCAAGCTTTTGGGGATCAACATCGACAATAACAAGTCCTGGCACGACCACGTCGTCAGCATTGCTAAAACGGCATCCCAGAAGCTTGGAGTTTTGTTCCGCTGTAGGAAGCTGTATACACCAGAGCAACTGCTGCTACTCTACAAGGCACAGATCCGACCATCGCTGGAGTATTGCTCCCATGTGTGGGGATGCGCTCCGAAACACTCTCTAAAGCTTCTGGACACTATCCAGAAAAGAGCAATTAGATTAAATGATATGCCTAACCTCACAAAGGACATCCACAGCCTGGAACATCGAAGGAGGGTGGCTGACCTATCCCTGTTTTACAGATTCTATCACGGAAGATGTTTGAGTGAGGTCTCCTAGATAATAACACCAAAAGCCGTCCGAACCAGAAACACTAGAGAAGCTCTGCGAGCTCATCCTTACCAGGTCGAGGTCCTTACTCCCCGAATCAGTCTCCTCCAGCATTCCTTCTTTTGGAGAACTTCGACGCTGTGGAAGCAGCTGTCGGGGAATTTGTGTCCCGACGGCTACAACCTTCAGCGTTTCAAATATAACGTGAACCGACACTTATCCTCTCGCAGAGCTTCTACAGCGCCATAGGCTTTCAGCTTTTGCGGGAGGCGGACCAAAAAAAAAATATTTGCGGTACGAGTACGCATGAAATGTGCCACCTCAAATGAGACATTCAAATTTCACCGGTAACTTGATTTTTTCCAATGGGAATGCCTATTTTTTATGGAATCAAATATAGAAGTTGATAACCTTTCTAACGATAGAGGATTCTCAATATCAATCATTGTTTGCTTTCATTTGATTTCCTATTTTCAGCAGCTATGAAAAATAAACAAAATCTCGTTCAGATGGAACTAGAAAGTAATAATATAGAATATAAAAATTATTTTAGTACGTCACCTCCAACCAGAGACAACAGCGGTAAGATACCTAATGTTATTGAGAAGCTGGAGTATGACAGAAGTGTTTTTTTCGCAGCCTACTAGCTGTTGAGATCTATTAGAGCTGGACAACTTTTTAAAACGATTAACAATTTTGTAACGAAAGGCAAAGTATCAGCCATTGTTGCTGATAGCAATAATTATCTAATAATTATCTTCAGAATGAAATTTCACATTTAGTGGTACATACATAAAAGTACTTACTTCCATCAAGTCAAAAGTAACCAAACCTCTAACTGGAGCATTCTGGGCGTCTACTGAAGGACGTAGTTATTAGAATTTTTATTATCTTATGTTGCAATTGTGTTTATTTCATACATTTTTCGTTCAAGTAAATTATGTTTCATAATTTAGATAGACTGCACTCCACTTTCCATTTTCTGCGATTTTGCTAATAAGTACTGAATGATTTGAAGAGCTCCAGTCAGAGGAATCGTTACTTTTGATTCGACTACTTTTTATGGCATTAATTGCCAAAACTTATTCTCAGCATTCTTTGCATTAGCTGTCATAACTTGCAATATGTACAGTTGTACACCCTGCATTCTTTTTTGCTGTGTATAACATTTTAAGCACTTAAACAAGTCTTAAGCATTTGGAATGAATATTGTGAAATTATTTAGTAGTTACTTATAATAAGCTCTACAATGACGTTGGTCACTTTATGTGCTTGAACATAAATATTTATACGTGCATATGGAGCTAAATAATAAATTAAAATAAATAAGTAATAGCAATCAATCGAATTCTGCTTTCCAGCTGTATATGATTAAAAATAAAATATGATTAAATATATCTGATGCGCAATATGGTTTAGAGGAGCATGTGTTTGTAATCCATAACCATTGTTGCGAGCACTGTTATCAAACGCATATCGACATTAAATTGCATTCTTGAATCTATTTCAGAATATCTGTCTATTTTTGCTCCTCACACCGATAGGTGAGGGAAAATTTTTGATTTTAAATGCTTTTTGGGAATGTTATTGAATCAACATAACGAAAATCCACTCCACTCATTTCCGTGGGTCTGTCTGTCTGTTGGAGTTCTTCTATCCTAATCTCAGTGACCTCTGCATAGATTGTGATGAAATTTACATAGCAATATGCTGTGGGGTTGTCGTAGGTAATGCTGCTATAATTTTGAAGATCGGTGCATGGGCGGAGAAGTAATTAGCAAAAAAAATTCGTATATTTATCAGATTTCATTATTAGGCGTTTTAGGGGTTTCTGATCATTGTCTATATTTTTTTGGGCGTAGATGAAATTGTAGTAGTTGGGGTTGCAAAACTGAAACATTTGTTGTTTCCGTGATGAGCTGTCTATTGATCTGTGAGAGAAAGACCAAGCGGCATAATACACCTTTTTAGGCCTTTGCCTTGCCTACTACAGAAACCAAGGCACTTTTGCTTTAGATCATTGTGTGTTGTGTAACCTCCAAATTATTGAATTGACTTTAATGAAATTTTGACTCAGTATTGTTATCAAGGATGCAAAACTCCCATGGTTTTTAGAAATCCTGTCAGTGGCGGCGCGAAAAACTGAAAATATAAAAACAGCTCAAACTTCGTTTTTAGGTCATTTGTAGGTTTCTGATTGTTTTCTATATTTTAGCTCCTACACCTGTAGGCGGTAGGCAGATTTCGAAGGCGATAATTTTCTATTTTGAGATGATCCGCTTCTTGAGCGTATTATGATATCTACTAAAACCCTCGTCACTAATTTCCGCCGGTTTGCCTGTCTGTTGGCCTTTTTCTAGCCGCGTAAGCTCAGTATCCGCTCCATGGATTGAGATTTGGATAGCCACATACTGTGGGGTTGTAGGTAGTGCTGCTAAAATCTTCAAAAATGGTGCATTCTTCTTCTTCTTTCAGTACCATCTCCTCAGCGGAGGATGGCGACCATCATTTGGAACGTTTCTCTGTCTTGGGCTAAACGAATGATTGTGCAGGCCACTGGCGTAAGTTCCGAAGCGAGGAGAACTTTTTTCGCCCGATCCCTCGTCGTCCTTCGATCTTTCCCTCAATGATCAGTTGTAACAACTTGTACTTACTATTTCTAAAAATATGGCCAAAATATGGTGCTTTTCTTTGTTTTATTGTGGTTAAAAGTTCCTGTTCTTTATTCATTCTCCCTAGTACCCTAGTGTTTGTTACCCGCTCGGTCCATGATATCCTTAATGTGCGTCTGTATAGCCACATCTCAAGAGAGTCCAAACGTGACATGGTCCGAGCTTTTAATGTCCATCCCTCAACTCCGTATAATAATGTGGATAGTACATAGCATTTTGTTGCACGCCATTGAGTAGTCAAACTTAAATCTCGGTTGCAGAGTATCGTTTTCACTTTGAAAAAAGTATTTCTGGCTATTTCGATTCTGCTTCTAATCTCTTCATTAGAATCCCATTTATCATTTAACCAGCATCCCAACTATTTGAATCTGTTTACTCTTTCTACGTCCTGATTGTCTATTTCTATTCTTACATTATTACTATTTGATCTAGTGATGGCCATAAATTTTGTTTCCTTTATGTTTATTTTGAGATCATAAGAGTGACTAACATTGTTGACTCTGTTCACTATGTACTGTAATTCCTTCTCATCGCTAGCCAGGAGTACCGTATCGTCAGCATACCGGATTTTGTTAATGTATTTGCCATCCACATTTGTTCCCATTTCCATATCTTCCAAAGATTCTTGGAATATGGACTCAGAGTATAAGTTGAATACCAATGGCGACAATATGCATCCCTGTCTGACGCCTTTGAGAATTTGTATATTCGATGTTGACATATTTCCTATTTCTATATGAGCTGACTGATTCCAATGTAAGTTTCTGATAACCCTTATGTCCTTGCCATCTAATCCGAGTCGTTTGAGCAAATATATCAACTTATCGTGTCTCACATTATCAGATGCCTTCTCATAATTTATAAAACATGCGAAGACATTTCTTTGCTGATCTAGGCATTTCTGGATTAGGACCTGCATCGAGAACAATGCGTCTCTATCTCCCAAACCATTTCTTAATCCGAACTGAGTTTCACCGATACTTTTCTCAATCTTTCTCCATAGTCTGGAGTGCAGGATACGTAGAAAAGCTTTTAAGGAATGGCACATAAGGCTTATCAGTCGGTACTCGTTGCATCTTTTGGGTTTTTTGGGGAGTGTGACAAATGTGCAAATGATTGCAGCCATTGCTTGGGTATTTCTCCAGTATTGTAAATTTTATTACATAATTTGCGCAGAAGATCAAGGTTTTCATCATCCAGCAGTTTTACGATCAGGTCCTCCATTTTCTCTCCATTTTTAGATTCTTTCAGAGCTTTAACGAGTTCTTCTTTAATTATGTCCGTTATTGGCATCGGAAAAATTGGTAAAAAACAAAAAACTATCAGTACTTATGCAAACTTAGCTTTTAGGCATTTCAGGTGCTTCTTATAATTTTTCATTTGTTTTTGGGAAGATGTGGAACTGGGATGGAGGGGAATTTGAAAACTCAAAAATTTGTTGTATTCATAAAAAGGGAGTCAAGTTGATTGACTCAGTACTTCTCACACATAACAGTGATATTATTTTATTATTTTCCCTTTGTATCAAGCTATGGTCTGAGATCCCCTGCAAAAAAATCATCGCCCACCTGTCCTCAAAAAACATCCAACACAGAAACTGCTAAGTAGTTTGCTACATCTCTCCGTAGGAACTGAAACGACACAATTTTTACTCTCCGAGCTTCAGCTGGACAAAACGAAACAATCAGTAACCCTCAAACTGCTTAAAAACGAAGTTTAAGTTATTTCTATATTTTTAGTTTTTTCATTATTGCTGCACCGCCACTGACACGATATTTGAAAACCAAACGCATTTTCCATCCTTGCCATAGTAGTAATACTGTGTCTAAATTTCATTAAAATCAATTTCATAATTTCCATGTTACTACATTCAGAACGATCTAAAGCAATACTCGTATTTGTATACATCAGATTCTAAGTCCCTTGATTTCTGTAATAGCCAAGGTAATGTTCGGATGGACCTAGAAAAGGATATCATGTTGCTAAGTCTTTCTTTCACAGGTCAATAGACACTAGAGAGCCTATTATGGATAGAACAAATTTTTGAGTTTTGCAACCCCCACCCCCTAATCACCCCAATTTCACCCCCACCCAAAAAAAGTAAAAAATGATCAGGAACCCCTAAAATGCCTAAAAATGAGGTTCGAGGGATATTCAATTTTTTTCGATTTCTCCTAATTACTCCGCCGCCCCTACACCGATTTGCAAAATTACAGCAGTATTACCTACTAAGACCTCACAGCATATCGGTACTCAAATTTTATCACAATGCATGCAGCGGTTGCTGAGATTACGAGGGTAGAAAAACGCAAACAGACAGACCGACACCTATTTTGGCCTATCTGAATGTTGTCTTTGAATTTTATATCTGTGGAATAATTTGATACTTTCGCCATTTTTCGCACGTGTTCTGAATATTTCGCTGATTCCCGGGTAAAGCCTAATATATACAGCTAAATAGCCACCAAGCAACCATGATTAGAACGAGTCAATATTGACCAACCCGCCCAGGGCTTAATGCTTTTTTCCCTGTTAGCTTCAAAAACAATTAGAGAGAACATCCTGGGCCAAGCGCGGGCTCCCAAACCTCCTAAATTCCGCGCTGGTTCTGGGGCAAGCAGGCGTGTCCGATAGGTTGTAAATAAACGGGCACTAAGTCAACGAGACGGCCAAATGAGTCTTTTAATGCTTTCTGTTACGCCGACTGCTGTTATTCTTGGACGCCATTGATTTACAACCGGCATTAGCGGTACGGGATGATAGCCCAAGGCTGCTGGTTTAATTCCATTCGATTGCTTTTTTATCGATAAGGTACGCAAGGGCCTGTTTCATAAACAAATTCAATTCCTCAGTTACATTTAATCAGGATTTTAATAGAGAAGTGGGTTTTATAATCCCCAATTGTATATTAAAGTCCTATATCGGGCTATCAGCTGCCCGTTTTTGGTGTGTTAAGAGGTTAACTGCACAGAAAAGAGTACTGTTGAGTTTCCAATTAATTGTTAGTATTTGGATGTTTTTCCATCGCTTTGAATATATTTACAGTTGTCTCAAATGCATGTCATTGAAAGAATTCAATCCTTATATTCGAAGTAATCACAGGTACGCCAATAAACTCAAAATAATTTTATATTCGTTCTAACGATATGTATAATCCTTCTAATACCCGTATTGACATATAATGCAATCAAAACATCCTTTTGTTTTCGAAATTTACCCTATGTTTCATTTAATCAAAGCATACAATCTATTCGATGTACAAAAATTATTACAGCAACAGCAGTTCGTGATAATTCATCTAATAAAGATTAATTTTGTTTGAAAAGGTAACTATTACGAGAACAATAACCCATGCTTTCAAAACACTGTCTATGCTGTTGAAGAAATTGGTAAGTAGGATTCGTAACAACAACATCATATATCGAATTCAATGGCCCTTGTTGTAAAAAGAAGGAACAGGGGGATCACCTTAGTGTTACTATCGGCGCCATCCGCCGACATGGACGAGGTTGTTTCGTTGTGTTTCGTTGTATTGGTTCGGTGTTAGCCATGTTGTGTCATCTCGTGTTTTTGCTTTTTGCATCAGCAATTGTGTGATTTAAATGTAGCCATTTATATACTGAATGGATGACCTACTGAGAAATTGGGGCTTAGGAGAGCTAACACCCACATTTGAATGTAGGTATTTAGATTAGTCAGACAGTTATATTTCAGGTGAAAATGCAATCAGTGGTACAGGCTTATGTCTAATTCTTATACCATGCTCATACAAAATCACACCATTAAACATCCAAACGAATCGATCAACTGTCGTCGCAATAAAATGTGTTGGTCCAAGGAAAAGAAAGTAGTTTAGAATCAATTACCAAACACAGATTCGATTCAACGACAGGCTGCGATTGAATCATTCATTGGAATCCAATGACATCTTGTAGTTGAATCGACAAAACGATATAATTCGTTACCAACTAAACACTTCCCATTGGATAAAACATCGCTGTATTTTAGGAATGCTGAGTGTAACGTCCCATTGAATCCAAGCGTAAGTCTTTGACAAAATGACAGATTTTTCTGTGTGTGGGGAATTAAGAATTTTTGTGGTATATATTGCATCATGTCAATTTGTTAGTACCAATAAGTCCACCTCAACCTTATTTCTCTAACCGGTGACTAAGAACGAAGTTATCTTGTACATATCAAAACTGAAAAATAGATGTTCACCTGGACCTGATCAAATAATAACAAAGTCCATAAAAGCAATACACGAATACATTTTATCTCCATTAACTCACATATACAACACAATAAATATCTGCCTCCTAAGTGAGAGAATTCCACAATAATAAAAAGAATTAACGATTAACCCAATATACACCATGTCCAGGACGAATCCCGAAAACTTTAAGGGATAATTTCTGGCACCGACTCATGATAAAAAAAAGTTGAAATTCCCTCAATTAGATCGCAAATTGGTTAATGTGCGGCCCTCTCTATCATCTTCGTACCGTTCAAGCAATATATCATATGATACTTGCTGTAAACAACCACCATAAGTCGTGTCACTCTAAGCTCCGCCCTCAATGTTGTTTTTCTCGCTCTGCTCTTGGATACTACGCAAGCTGGCGAATTCTGGCGCACGGTGATCTCGAGCAGTAGCCGAACGCTAACAGCTGTAGTTTACAGGGTGAGTTCACCTAACACGCGATAGGATCTACCGGGGTTCCTAAATAAATAAAGTTTGTGTGTATACTGAGCGATTTGCGCGAATCTGCGTTTTTCACAAAAAAATGCCGGCGACATGTTCTGTATATGACTGCAACAGCAAATAAGGCATGAGAAAATCATTTTTCTGATGTCCGAAAGAGGAAACTGGGTAAGATAGATTGTTTATTAACCTATACTGGCAGATTTGTCTCGATAAAATTTAAAAAATAAATATATATTCTTAGATATTCTTAGATGTGAAAATTGGAAACGGGCACTAGGGTTCGTGGGTACTCATAAACATGCCAACCTTACCCCTGATCAATGTAATACCAGGATAAAAGGTTGCGAATTACATTTTCCCCAAGAGAGTTTGATGAAACATAATTTGAATATTATATTAGAGTGCGAATATATTTAGCGGTCAAATTTACTATCGGTGACATTAAAGAATAACCAACCAAATATAAAATGTATAAAAACGTGTCTGTCATGTGTCTTCCAGCATTCGTATTTTTTTGCCTTATTGCCGTTTTCTTTGTTGTTCAAGGAGGTTGTTAAGTTTTGTATATAATTTATTCAATATAGACGAAGTATGTTAAAGTAATAACTATTCTCTTTCATTATATTATCATTTATATGTCTAGGAAATAATGGACCTAAAATATTGTCAATTTATTTGAATGGTTTACTGAATAATAAATTATATTCTATTATACTATAGAATTCACCTCTATTGACCCCCGTATAAGAAGTAAAGTGAACGTTGACAATATTGCACAATCGGATTCCCTGTAAGTAAACTAGACGGCACGAACGGAACCCCGCTGAAATCGAGGAGGCTCGCGTTTGTGAGATCCACATCACAGTCGGCACGCCGAGTGACCCTACTTGTCTTTGTTAATGTACGGTGAAACAATCGACAAAAACATTCAAAATACCCGTCAGCGTAATTCGACATTGTCTGTCTTTGCAAGGAATTCCCGATAGTGTAAGTGGGCCACGCACATTTTAATCACCTTTACAACAAAACTACAAACGTTGGTTTCTCTGAAACAAATGCGAATTTCAGAATAAAGGCCCGGTCAAACAGAGGGCGTTCTAGAACGCGGCGGTCCGGCGTTCTCTAACGCCGCGTTACCGCATTCCGTTGTTTGTATCAAACAAGCTTGTTTGACGGGTTGAGCAAAAGCGTTACGCCAATTTTTGTCAAGATATCTAGTGATTCAAATATAGATGAACTCAAGGCCCGGTCAAACAGATGGCATTCTGGAACGCCGTGACGCCGCGTTACAGCGTTCCATTGTATTGTTAGAGCCCGTCCAGATAAAGCGATTTACGCACGAGTGGACTCGCGCGTAGTCATTCGTGCGTTCCCGAGATACCAGAGCTACATACATCCCGTCCAGACGCTCTCGCGCGTTGTTTTACTCGCGCATAAAACGCTTGTAACACGCGAGACTCTCGACTCGCCAGTTGTGCGCGCGAGCGCCGCGCAAGTCGAGATACTCGGGCGACATTGTTGCGTCCAGTACGACTCGCGAGTCCATGGCCTGTGGACGTATTTGTTTTTACAAATGGAACGTGATAACTTTGTTACAGGAGTTTTCATTGACGAAGTCGAGAAAAGGGTAGCCATATGGGATATGGAATCATCCGATTATTCCAATAGACTAATAAAACGTAGGAACTGGGAAGAAATATTTTATGAAGCTGGTGATTCCACAAAAAAGATAAAAATCTGAATTAATGGAACTATACGGTCACTAAATTAAATTGATCGGGCAAAATTCTCCGTTTTTTACCGAATCCAATGTTACCTAAGTACCTTAATTTTGTGCTTTTGTTCAAATTTTTCACTTTTGTTAAATTGATTTCATTGATAAGAATAAAACATATTACATCAAAGTAATCACGAGTTTTTCTTCTGCATAAGGTGTATCCCGTGCTACATAATTTTCAGATGGAGTCAAATCCTCTTGAATTATGTTTAATGAATCATCAAATGATATTGCTAACATCCGAAAATAGTTGAAAAACTTTTCACTGTGTTCTCTCAGCCTTGGGTATAACGTTATAAACATACTGTGCGTCATTCTGTCACGTAGAATTGGATGCACGTTGAATCATCGCCTTTCTCTTTGTTTACAAAGTTTCCATCGCCGGTATGCACGCCACAACACACCTGCTGTATCCAACTCCATGTTCTTCAACTGGAAGGAAATTCCTCCTAGCGTAGAAACGCAAGTGAAACGCGACATCTGAACGCAATATAAATTGATTACGCGCGAGTCCACTCGCGCGTAAATCGCTTTATCTGGACGGGCTCTTAGAGGCCGCCGGAACGCCGCGTTCTAGACCGCCCTCTGTTTGACCAAGCCTTAGTTCCATTTGATATCGGCTTTGCATAGGAATGGAATGTTTAGGAAAACATAAGTGCGATTTCTTTTGTCGGGATTCGTCCTAAGGCACGGTGTTTAAATCAGATAACACAGGCATGATCATTAAAACTATAGAACGATATCAGTAATTAATAGCTTCGCTACAATATTAGAAGTAGCTTAAAAACAGAATGTCATACTTTTTCTTAATACATAAAATTTTATCAAACAGGCAGTATGGGCACAGCTCAACAAACAATCAACTGCCTTACTCAAGGTCTGGGGATGCTTTGCGCCGATTCCTTTGCGCATCTATATTTTGGGTTAGAGAGATAGATTTCAACAGCGGCGGCACGACATGGGAGTCATGGGTATCTACTATCTATATAGAATATAGGCATATAGATAAATAATATAAATCACAGCAGAAATCTAGTACTTTATGGGAGGTACACATTAAGGACAACATAAACTTTATGTTATCTTTAATGTTTACCTTCCTTTTACACCGCATAGGTCGAGTATTGTTTCTTAATTTTGCTCTGTTGTACACTTTTTTCTACTCCGCCCCTGTCAGGCTGAATAAAACTATCCCAAAATGGCGTCGCTGACGTCAGATATTTGCAACACGTCATCACAAAGGAACCGACCGTGAGTAAGACAGCTGATTGTTTCTTAAGCCGTGGTATGGGTTTGTATGAAATTCTGGCACTAATGAGGTAGTGCAGGAGTTTTTAGAGCACACAAAGTCGATAGACTATTGCACAAAATCCTTAGCAGCAGTGACGACTCGTGTGCTCTGAATGCGGGTGGGTGCAAAAAACGTAATATGTATAATAAGTGCTATCCAACTTAAGATAAATACTGTACACTGCTCGAATTAAAGTTTGACGACTCATAGTCACCTTTGATGCTAACGTATGTTGCAAAAGTTTTGAGAATTTTTTTTCAAAACTCGGGAGGTAGTTTCACCGCTGGAAACAATTCAGAAATCGTTACAATGGTAACCAGTCAACATTTAAGCGTAACAATAAAACCATTTTGGTTATGATATAAGTTGCCAATGGTCGTACAAATTAGATATTCGGAAGAGTGTTGACAGTCTAGTTGGACGACTTGAAAAAAAAAAGAAATAGTTCGCCTATATTAAGATCAAAATATTTCTGTTCTGTGCACTCATTTTGCTGGCAACATAAAAATTATTCTTGACCATGAACATTTTCGAACTCAGAAATCAAAGGTAATGATGATTTTTATTACAAGAGACTTTGAAGCCTGTCCAGATAATGTAAAATTGAAACGAAAAGGAAAGTTTGAAAATAAAGTGTTAGTGTGGTGCGCTATATGAGATAATGGTATTTCACAGCCGTACGTTGGACGAGTAGGGCAGAAGCGGTTACTGCAGATGTTTGCTTAAACTACTCAATTTTATTAATACCTCAGAGTAACAACTGAACATAGAGGTAGTAAACACACCACTTCAGCATGGTGTGCTCAAAGCCATCATCTTTTGACACTTCAGACCCAAACGTTGCCAACTAACCTGAAAATTCTTCCAATGCAACCCATGCTACAAACCTTGCTCTGCACTGTCCCATCTCGAAAAACTGTTAAACTACACTCGAATATAGCACAGCAAGTCCGTAAAGCTTCACTACAGTTACCAACAAATAGCGAATTCGATTTTACTGACCAAGCATAAAAGATGCACAAACAAAACAAGCGTTCGACAGTCGGAGGTTACCGTAAACAAATCGCAGGAAAATTACATAGGCGTTGCCAAGTCCTCAAAATTTGCGTTAAAGATGAAGAAACATGCAGTAACGCAGTAGAGGTCAACATATCTATCGATTTTGCTATAATCATTTCTGAACCATCAAAATATCGTCTTATTTAACGTAGAATGGAATATTTCTGGATACTATACAATTAAGATGATAGTAAACAATTATGACTGCCGTATCTGGTGGTCGATATGACAACGTAAGAAAAGATGTTGGCCTATTAGAATTAGTTGTTTAGTACCTCTATGTTCAGTTGTTAATCTGAGATTGATACCCACCATGCTAATGACAGTATAATGTTTCGGCCAGATCTAGCTTCAAGTCGTTATGCTCTGCGTACGAGAAACTGGCTAGAACAACACGGAATACCTTTTGTACCACAAAACAGCAACCTCCCAATCTTCCTCAAGCAAGACCTATCAAAACTTTTTGGGCTCAACTGAGTGCCAACGTTTATAACTATGGCTGGGAAGCTCAAAACGAACAGCAGTTAAGAAGAAGAATAATGCTGAAGGTCAGAGAAATTGATTTAGAATCTGTCTAAAACCTAACGAGAAACATTAAGAAGAAATTGCGAGCCGTGGAAGATCATGGTCCATTACCAGTACTTTAATATCATTTTTACATTAAGAAATATTGTTATTTCTTGTAGTTCTTGTTACAATTCAAATATATTATTGTGAGATATTTTTTTATTTTTTTGAAAAACTTCTCAAAACTTTTGCAACATACGTTATTATAGCGTGTGTCTAGTCATATGCGTTTCCAGGAGACCGGTACTGGTATCTAGAAGGCGTTGTATATAACGCACGGCTGAAGCGTGGAGCGGAAATAATTTACACTGTTTGTTTATAGTTTGTATTACCTGTTCAAAATTAATCTGATCACCGCTGTATAACCTAAAGTACATAATAAGGATAAAACTGTTAGCGCCCTAATACAGGTTCGTACCACGAAATTTGAATTGCATTCCCTCTATAGATTTTTATCTCTATGGTTCTAATAGTCCTGGACCATACGTAGGCACAAGCGGAAAAGAAGCTCACCCAAACCCAACAAAAACAAAGCAATGCGGAGGCGGTCGGCAAGAAAAACTTGTTTATAGGGTTACTTAATGATCCTCTTAGCATTTTTTTCCAGGGACGACCGTAAAGATAGATGTATCACTTTTTTGAGAATCAAGGGTAGACAATCTCAAACAATGAAAGAAACACTGATGGTCTATCTGCCTTGCTATGTGACTCACAATAAGACGGTATTATACTTCCCACATATCAACGGAACGTGTTTCCCTTAGTATGGTTACGGGTAGTTATGATGTGACAATGCTCCATTAACCCCAGATCTTTTTACGCTAGAACCCGAATCAGATATCAAAATTGAGGAACAATAGTAGGCATTCACAGTAGCGGCTTATAGGAGCATTGGAGAGCGTTGGAGTGCGTTGGCCCACGCAGAGTTCCGCACATAGTCAAACACACCAGTGCATCGTACAGTGAAAACAGACAAGAAAAAGAGTACAAAGATTGGCCAGTCGCATCTAGACACGGTATAGGAAACATGCAATAAGGGTTCAAAATGTTGCCCATTATTGGCAAAACATTGAGGGATAGTTGCAAAAACACTGGAAATGATGCCCCTGAGGGGCTAGAGGGTACAATAGGGGGTAAAATAGTTTTTGGTTAAAAAGTTGTCTCTCTGGACAAATATTTTGACGTGTCTTGGCGTTTTTTCGTTTAATCAGCGGTTTGTGATAAATCCGTGGTGGGAAGTTGTCAAATGAACTATTAGTACATACCTACATATATGTAGACTCACATCATATACATTAGAACCATTTAGTTGAAATTTGTCAATCAGATGAATATGTGACTGATACTATACATGTTCAACGAATTCTTGTGCGCGGCTTATTAAGGAAGCTATCCACTCTGGTAGAGACTGTTTGAATCGCTTTGTAAACAAGTTTTTGGTATCAAAAGGTAGAAGTGTTGTATCATTTTGGCGCTAAATTGAGATATGACCTCCGCATGACTGATTTGTTTGGTTTGGGAATTATTGTGGTACCTAGCCTACATCTCATTTGAATATATCTCTGACACTAAGTGGTAGTACGTAGTAAATACAATTGCCTAACGTTATATATTTGGATCTCGTAATATCATGGGTCCGGTACATTGTTATTTTGCTAAACATTCATATTAGAATAGCTTTTACTTTCGATACATACCGATAGGTGAGGGGAGTATTGGGATCGCAAAAGTTATCGATTTTGAGATAATACAGGCATTGGGAACAACATTGACATTGGACGCGCTACATAAGGAGGCTCCTGCATTTGGCAACGCATGAGGAACGACCTGGGTTCGGTGGGAATTCCCGTGTCGGACAGATCCTTTGGGCTGGCCCGCCATGTATCAGATAATTATAACATCATTAAATGCTCATTCCTTCCAACATTTTTCTATCGCAGTGCGGTTATAGTGCAGCTTGTGTTTTTATCCCAAATAGGGGTTTTCGCAAACACTGAAGCTATAAGTAGTTTTTTATCGCTACTCATCTTCGACCGGCACAGACGAAACCAGTAGCAAACTAAATTTCTGTTACTATAAAGGCGTTCAAGCGGGCTTCCGACGCTGGTAGGCGGTCGAAAACTCAGTTGAGCAGGTGAGCCTGCATGCGGTACCTGCACGCCTTTGCACGCCCTTGCACGCTCACTAAAAAGCCCCACTGTGTTTGCGCGCATAGAGAAAATCCAGAAACACGTAAATTGGGAGTAAAGACTTGGGCAGCTTCACACGAGAAGTGTATTTTAAATTAGAAATAAGTTCATATTGCAGTAAAAGTGCTGTGATTCAGGGCAAAAGAAGTGGCCTTCTATTCCACAATATATTCGTACCTCAGCTGCACTAAATACATAGATATAGATAGATAGATGGATGATGCTTTATTTATTTTCCATTTGACGATATACAAAATCGTATAGGATGCGTCATTGTCATTGCTTACAGTAGCACGAGTATATTTTCTGTGTTGTATACATTTGCTCTTAATATGTCATTTATCCCTTTGTATAGAGAATGGTTTATTAGGCCTAGTTCAGATGACGCGCGCCGCCTCGCGTTCGCTTGACGCTCATTTTGAAAATACACATAATTAATTCAAGCTATCCACATGGAGACGCGCATGACAAATTGTACGCGCGTACGACGCCACTAGACTCAGAGAATCTCAATATGACGTACTGATATACTAGACGCTCCCATTGCCTGTCCAGTTGGCACGCGTCTTTTCTAGCGTTCAGTCGACATACCTGGTGTTTCCTTGCAAACATTTATTTCTCACGTATGCTATTGAAATGGAAACAGAAGAATTCAATACAGATGTTTTCATTGATGAAACTGAGAAGAAGCCTACGATTTGGGACATGTATTCCAAATTATATTTAAATAAGACGGCAAAAAAGAGCGCCTGGGAGGAACTGGTCCTAATGCTTTGCAAATCCGATGATAAACATTTGGGTTCGTGATTTCGCAGGCTGGGATACAGTGTAAAGTATAAACATGTAGAAAGTCTATTCCTTAAACTTGGGTGAACCCAGTGTGTCATTTCCCTCCTACGTGGTTTCCTTCTTCTATATGCTAACCAAACACAAACAGCTTCTCCTACATCCAATCTCGTTAATAACAACAAATAAACTGACACTCAATTGCCTAGTCTCACTATATATAAAAGTTGTATGAAGTCCTACGCGCGTCATCTGAACTAAGCCTCAGATAAACATATTACGTGGACAAACCTAGAAACGACAAGAATTTTAAGTAAAGGTGGATGCGCTTTACTCCAGTCGATCCACTATAATGGAAAAGCTCATTGGATAGGCAAATCAGTACTAGCTATATGATTGCCAGAACACTGGATGCTTTATTAAAGGATCATCCTGAAAATGACATACAAAGTTCAAATAAATTTAGAGCAATACTGAGGGAATAACTTGTATATAGACAATTAATAGACAAACAGATTTTAAATAATGGTGGATGTGCTGTCCTCTTATTCCAGTTGCGCGGATATAAAGTAAACGCCCACTCAATACACAACACAGTACCTCCTTGTGTTTTTTTGACCAGCTGTTTGAATAGAGGCATTTATTTTATTATTATATTTAAAAACAAAAAAGGTGCAGCCCGGGCTCCGATATACCGATCTGCTCTTCCATTACACAGTGGACTACTCCCCACACTGTGAGGCGAAGAATCACTGAGTCCGCGAATCGTCCAACCTAAGTAGGCGAAGGGATCCAAGGATGACTGCCTTCTGCATTCTGGCGGCTAAGATGTGCGCCGCGGCACGGCACACTGGCATTTTGCGCTTTGCAGAGAGCAGCGTATTCTTCATTCCAGCTAGAGATCCAATGACCATAACCAAGAGACCTACAATGTAGTCTGGCCAGAGCTGGCCGAGAGACTCCTGATGTTTGGTCCGCTTTACCTCCTTCTTAGAGACAGTGTTCACCTCGGCAGGTGCCGAAAAATCTATAACGAACATCGTCTTCTGTTTGTGGTCCGAAGGGCTATGTTGGGCTTGTTTGTACATATTTTTGGATTAGTTTTTTAGTGACATTATATAACGGTGATTTAGTTTTGAAACGGGTGCAGATATTAGACTTGCGCCACCTTTCAACTTTGCAGATGACGTAATTTAGCCACAAAATATTCATCGCGACGGGGAGAGGGGGTGCATTTTTGTGGAGTATATTTTCAGCGGCATTACATTATTTGCAGTATATAACGTATCGGGAGGGGGGGGGGGGCTCCGGAGCCGCTGAACCCCCTAAATACGTGCCTGACTAGAGGTGTAACATTAACTTCCATCTCCAAATCGATTGTAGTTGAATTAGTTTATAACTGCACAATCTCGTCAAAAACAAACTCTCTAATGTGTAATAATATACGTTGCAGCTTGTACGGTTTGCTTTAATTGACAAAATAAGAGTTTGTACTGTGTGACCATCGTAAACTGACCAGCGCGGAATAAGGAAGGGGGCCAGGAGGCTTCCTCAGGTAGCGATCATCATTATCATGTCCAGTCTAAAAAGGAATAGAAAACACATAAGTATAACAGAGACATGCTGCAATTATCCAACCCCGATGCTGGACCGTCTTTAGGGTGGGGAATAAAATTTGCTGTTGCCGATTGTAGTTAGGGGGTATTAAGTGAATATAAATTATTTGCCGTTCCCTCTATTTCATACATAAAATAAAACAAGTCGTAAAAGAAGGAAGCGGGCTGCAATTGAGGCGTTTATCGGAAAAACGTCATTAGTCCAAAACTAACATATCTGGGAAAATGAAATACCTTCCAGCATGTAAAACTTTGATTAGATTGATTTATTGCCATATCTGGTAGAAGTAAAAGTGTATAAGACACATCGTGCACAAGCAGTAATTATTTTATTGTGAAATACATATGAAAAAAACACAAAAAATGTATGGACATATGAGGTTTTTGAGAGAAAAGGTTAATAAATTAGTGCCCTTAATGCAAACAGCATGAAAATAGAATGAATTCTGATACAAAAAACAAAGAAAGAGTGATAGTGAACAACTATACCTAACACAAAAACCGACTAAGTGCCGGTTTCTCAATGTCCAGTTAAAGATTTATCTGGAAGATAACGATTATCTGTCAGATAAATTGTTTAAACAATTGAAGGTTAAGCTTATGAATTCACGTAAATCTTATCTGACAGTTGTATCCATAGAGACGCTATCTGACACTTTTAACTGGATATTGAGAAACCGGCCCTAACTGAAACAGTCAACTCTGGCTAACCAAAAAACCCGATATCTACCACTCAGTCTTCGCAACCACTACACTACTATATTATCATCGTTGTCCACCTCGTTGTCGATGACAAAGTTACCAGCAGTGTCAGGTGCTGTGTTGTGCTGTTTTGTTATCAATTTTGCATGACAATTTATATGCACAAATGGCTTTCTTAGGTGAAAGAATATGGACTTATGATGTTTCTAGAAGAACAAGTCAATTTTCCTCTGTAAGTAGTACGGAACCTATAATATCTTTTCGAGAAATAATTATTTCTATTCATGTATATCGATGTTAGAAATGCTATGATGCCATTATCTAAATTTTGGCAAAAATTGATTTATGAGGTTTTTCCGAGAAACTCCTCAATTGTTAAGAGTTATGGCAACGTCCTTACTTTTTTCACCGCATTCTTTTCGCTGATCAATTTACCTTGGCCACACAGTACACAGTCTGGAATTGACTTTTAAATGGAGATTGTAGATATATGGAATTAGGCTTATCTTTCAAAGCTGAAAGTAAACTAGAAATAGGGTTTTGAAACGAAAGTAAACATTTAACGGAATCAGGGTCAAAAATTACACCTGAAACGTCATCTTCCACAATTTCGATGAAACGTGGAGATTGTACTCAGGCATGTATCCAGGATTTGGTTTTGGGGGGTCCAGATTATGGGTGTCACTTGGTTGATCTTTCGGGGGGGGGGGGGGGGTCCAGATAAGAGTTGCCACCTGAAATCCTTAAATTTGCGGGGGGGGTGCAAATTTGTGGATTCCATTTTTTAGACGGCATTCAACAACGTTTCGGGGGGGGGGGGTCCGGACCCCCTGGACCCCCCTAAATACGTGCCTGATTGTACACGTTGGAATTAGGCCCCTCATATGAATTATCCAAACTCTTAAGGTTTTTACTAAGCAGATTTTCCGCATTCCCTGTATGCATACTTCCAATCATAAAAACGCTTCTGCCGCATGACTATTTCATTAGAGATTACGTGTTGGAAAAATCCCCACCTGTTTGTACCACAGAATAAAGTATGCATCGGGCTAATAATAATACTGCGACATCGCATCCTACGCCGATTCAATATGTATATGGAGAACTCTAAATTATGTACGCTGACGACAACATGCCATTAAAGTGGATGAACTTGCGGATAATGACGCTATTAACACTAAAGTGGCGAAATAATGAGGACTGCTCACTGCCTCGAAATCTGCACCGGTACTCCGTAACTTAGAAATGTGTTTCTATGCACTATGTAATATGGAATTGGGTGGCTTTGTAAATATGTCAGCGTAGTAGGTGCTGTGTGGTAGACACCCGAAACTGTCCGATCGGCATGGTCGTCATGATGATAGAAACACGTTTCTATCAACTCTTAGTTACAGAGTGCCTCAGAGTAACAACTGAACATAGAGGTAGTAAACAACTAATTCTAATAGGCCAACATCTTTTCTTATGTTGTCATATTGACCAACAGATACGACAATCATAATTGTTTACTATCGTCTTAATTGTATAGTATCCAGAAGTATTCCATTCGACGTTAAGAAAGATGGTATTTTGATGGTTCAGGAATGATTACAGCAAAATCAAAAGATATGTTGACCTCTACTGCATTATTGCACGTTTCTTCATCATTAACGCAAATTCTGTCCTACATAAATTTTGAGGAGCTGTTTTGCCGCCGTTTGTTTTGTTTGTGCGTCTTTTATGCTTGGTCAGTAAAATCGAATTCGCTATTTGTTGGTAACTGTAGTGAAGCTTTAGGGGCTTGCTGGGCTATATTCGAGTGTAGTTTAACAGTTTTTCGAGATGGAACAGTGCAGAGCAGTGTTTGTAACATGGGTTTCATTGGAAGAATTTTCAGGTTAGTTGGCAATGTTTGGAGGCTGAAGTGTCAAAAGATGATGGCTTTGAGCACACCATGCTGAAATGGTTTGTTTACTAAATCTATGTTCAGTTGTTACCCTGAGCAGAGTACAGGCACAGGGCTCTCTCTCACTATCAGTCCCTCGTATCTTATCCATCTATGTATCTTAGGCCCGATTTTATCATTATGCTCCACTCCAACGAACAGATTCTATTGGTTGATTTTTAACGAACTCTTTCCATTGGGTATTGAGGTCTGTAGTTAATAAGTCTCATCCAATAGTATTTTATCAATATTGGAAACAAAATGTCAAAGCTGGATGACACTTTTGTCAAAAATATTTTCGAAATTCATGTATCAAAATCATAGCACAAAATCAGACCTAAGCGATTGATTCGCAAATTAATGCCAGATTTTCCATGTTTACCTTATAATTATTGTATAATTACTAATTGCGAACTGCACGATAGTTTGTGACACAATGATAAAAGTACTATCAATCACAGCCACCTTAATTAATAATAATATCACCTCATGTCATCCTCAGTGAGAAATAATTGATTATAAACACATAGATACTTTTATGTCTACTGGATGCATGTTTGTTATAGATCTTCATACATAAATATTCACAGAGATGTAGGTGCAGCTGATGTTCTTTATCCTATATTTCCAATTTATATCAAATGATTCCTTCCTCCATCTATGGTATAATAGTTTTTAAATAATTCAATACCCTGTGTATTCTTTGTAACTCTGTTCCCGTCAAAACAAGGAACGGTTTTTGGCTTTATCCAGACTTGTTTCTAGAAAAACTAATAACAAAGCGTAAAGAAACTTCTTATACGTTGGTAAATTCACAATCTTCACAATTATTATTATTGTATATTTTGTATTTTCACATCTGTTTTCTTGTCAAGTCAAAATCGTTGGGAGGCGGACGTTGGGATGCGTGGGCCCTGCGTTGCCAGATGTAAATTTTACTTTTTACTCTAGTAGGATAAGGCAGATGGAGCTTTGTCAATCTCAACAGTAGTTTTTCTTGAATGTGTTTTTTCCTAAAGCAGACAAAATATAACGCAAAAAATAAACACAGAAAATAGGACCAATCAAACAGGTGAGCTTGATGGTATATATGTACGAATAAAAATCAACTGTGGTAAAAAACTTTTATTTATTTTAAAAATTTTATTGGGTTTCTGATTCTGTTAGCTCTGAAATTTTTTTTGTACATTTTGAATCTCCTATGTAGCTTCAACAATTCTGTGGAATCAAAAGGCGTACCTAATCTAATTCTTCTTTCGAGTTCTAACTAAAAGAGGTTGATGTGAAGCAAAGAAACAGCGCAAAACTGCAATGGCTCTTTTTCAGCAAATTCATTTGAGAGAATATTCAAAGTTTGCAAAAGACTGAATTAGGTATAATGAAAAACAGGCAAAATTCGAAACACGGGACATTTGTCTACAGAACACTTTTTTTGAGGTAATCCTAAAGTATTTTTCCTCCAAGGGTATTGTGGGTGTAATGTGTAAGATCGTATAATAGAAACATTATGTAATAGCTAGTTGCAACAACAAATTTCAGTGTAAAATGCTCGGGGCTTGATATAGCAAATCCCCCTCAAACAGAGGAGATCTGGTAACGCTGTGAACGGAATGTCAATCGTCAATCCAACAGAGAATTTAGTGATGGGCACTATGATATGAACTAGGGAATCGAGTAACCACTGAATGAATGGTTGCAACTACCGATTGAATTAATTAGAATAAAAACATTAACTAGACTACCAGCTAAATCAACCAACCTGCGCTGTGGGCGTGACTGAATCGACGAATACCCGATTGCCAGACGTTATTGAACAACTATTCAAAAGTATCGAATAGCGTATTTGAGAGGGTAATTAAGGATTTTGAAAACTTTTATTTTTGAAAAAACATCAATATCAGTTCAACTTGAAGTATATATAAAGTGCAGCGTTTTTCGCATAGATCATGGCCGACTCTACACTAGGCCGGAGCCTTAGATGTGGCAACGTGGCTTAGCTGTCAAATAGTGGGCCTATAGTTTCAGAATAATTATTACATTTTATATGATTAGAGTTCATCTGGGTTAATAAATTAAGAAAAAAATGCTTTTTAGAACTACTACTACTAATACCACTTACATCTGATCATAGTCAGACACTACAAAATAAAAATAAAGCTACCTGTTTCCTGCTGCCACTTCCACTTCCACTTAAATGAACACTCAATTTACTTTGCAAATTGTCACTTGAGCTAGAAAAATTCACTATTAGGTCACTGTGAAGCCATTCTCGCTGGTGTTGATTCCCTCTCACTATAAAATCTTTTCGTAGTACGTATGCCCAGATGCATGCCCTCGTTGGCTTGCCCAGATGAGTTCTATTAACTGTCTTTTTCTGTGATATTTGGGAGGTCCAGAAAACATTGTAGGTACCACATTGTGGTTTAAAATAGGTCTTATCCTTTAAAATGTTTGTAATTATTGTCTTTATTCTTATAAATATAACCAGCACTTATGAGGAATACCTTTCACCCACTTCTGTTTATGTCCTCCATTGGAAGCACTAATTGCTAGTGCAACCTGGTACTACACACTACGCAGGCATCTTTTTATCTTCGTAGTTTCGTTTGTGCAGGTAAATAATTAGAAACACATTAAAAATCACCTTCCAACCTTATTTTCTGCTCTTTGAACTCGGCCTGCTGATTCAGTGTTGCCATATTTCATGCTCCGGCCTAGTGAGTAAAGTCGGCCATGCATAGATGGAATACGACACATACGCAGATAACAGAATTATTTTATTATTCGACCAAAGCTTACTCTGATCCTTCCAAGCATCAAATAGGTATATTGAAATAATGTAAATTTGGATATGCTGTCACAGTTATAAATGCATAAATATAAGTATAGTATAGGTCCTAATCAAAGGTGTTAATCAACTAATATCCAACATTGTGTATGTAATCGGGGGCACACAAATCGATAGCATATGCCTAACTTCATTCTCTATTGCGTAGATTTCAAAGCCAATTTGCAAAAGAAACTGAATTGTTATTCATTTTTTTTCGATTGTCTAAAACGAATAAATACTCCAGGAAAATCGAATAATTCGAATGAATAGTAACTACCGAAGCCTTCGATAGTTTTTATTCGATAGTTCCCGTTGTACTAATAAATATTATACTAATCACAGATTGCAAGAGGAAGCTGAATGATTCATTTTTATTGGGTTCTCCAACGAATAAATACTCCAGAAATATCGAATAATGCGATTCAGTAGTAACCATATCGAATTGATATGATATACCAATTGGCAATCTTATGTTGTGTAGGTATAACAAATACCGACTAATAATCACCCACGAAATGATGAATGTCTTTAACAATTAATGCTGAACACCTCACGCTTTTTGTATAATAAAATCATATACATATATTTACCACCTCATTATTATTTAGAAGGCGAATACTTCTGGTTTTGCAGCTAGTTTTATTAATCACAAACTTCAGCAGGCTGCAGAACTTCAATATAGTGACTGACTGATTATTATACAGAATTTCGGTCACGGCCATCTATTAATTTGTCGTCGGTGGCAGCGTTGGCGCCACACGCCACTGGTAGCGGTTACGAAGAGTTTTATTGTCACATCCCTAGCCGAGACAGTAGACACTAACCTCACTAACAGACAGAAACAAAAAACATATGATTTCAAATTTCAAGGCTATCCTATCTGCTCTGGTATTTTACAAAATAGTGAAATTGTTGTCTTTTCCAATTGAAAACAGCTATATTATGTACCTGCGTTTCCAGTAGGGAAAAATGCAAATGTTTACCTTGGAATATCAACAGATCAACACCCTCTCAAAATATTTGGTAGGACTAATGTTAAATGTTATTAAAAAGAGAACCTGGCAAGGTGGTGTAATAGGAAAAACATGAAGTTGGAAGTTGGTGAATAGTGAAGTACCTCCATATATCCTTTTTTACTATGATACAAAGGTATCTCGCAGGTATTTATAATTATTGTAGATAGTAACATTCTAGTTTTATCAGAATTAGGCAGTAGGTAATAATATTAGATTTTCTTCACATCAGCATATTCATATAAAAGTGCACTGCATAAATTTTATCTATTACTTGTGTGAGGTGTGATTGGCCAACAGTTAAAATAGTGTGTTTAGCTTTGGAAAATGCAACAAAATGTTCTTTAGCCATTTTTACTATAATACAAAGGTATATTTCAGGTATTCATAATAATTGTCATAGTTAGTAACATTTTATTCGTCAAAATAATGCAGCTTCTCTTCATTATCATTTTTTAATACATCAACAATCCAGTGATTAGATGGTGGAATCTGATTGGTCTAGATCAATCAATCGTTAGACTGATCGTTCGTCAAGAAAATGCAAGTTTTCACCCATTCAGGATGGAAAATCAGAGTTGAGAAGACACTAGAGGGTTCATAATGGTCGATTATATATAAAGCATGTCTTTTTTCACCTTTTTGAGGGAAACTTCAAGAGAAATCAATAATTTTCAGAGAACTTTGACAGATGCCATTTCTTGAATGGGCTGCTCTGATTGGTCAAAGCCCTTGTTAGAATGCATGTGTTGATAAAATCGGGCCTAAATCTATCTTTGTCCTTTAACATAGTAATAAATACTGTTTTGAGACTATATCCATCTGCTTTTAAAGTAGGAGTAATCAAGCAAATCTGGTCAAAAGGTAAAAATGACAAATTATAGACCTATTGCATTATCAAGTTTTGCAAATATGAACAAATTTTGAAAAATAGGACTGAATCATTTCTAGGAAAAAAATGTTTGAAAATCAATTTGGATTCAAAAATGCAGTAAAAAAAGATGCCATCTTATTTGTAACTAATAATGTACAGGGTGGTCCAATAAGCACGCGGCCTCTCTATAGCAGCCTTACCGTTTAACTTAGAAGAGAACCTTCCCAATAAAAAAAAAGGTTTCTTTTTAAACGGACTACTTGTAGAAAATAATTTCAAATACGGTGGACATTCGGATATACCGGAAGTAGGCATCAACTTCTTTATTTAAAATAGAATAGAATAATAGAATAGAATGAAATAGAATATCTTGCATGTTATTAAGTTTCTGAATTCAACACCGATTTCTAGCTCCAGTTTGTTAACCGTAGTTTATACCTACGAAGTAGAGTTATTCACCGCACACTTGACCCCACTTGATTTTTGGTTGTGGGGTACAATGAAACAGAAAGTTTATGTTGACATGCCAAATACACGCGAGGAGCTTCCCAGCAAAATTATTCAAGTCGGAAATGAATTACGAAATGACAGAGCGACGATGAGTCTCTCTATGCGTGTCAGTTAGAGCAACAGCACGTCTGCAATACCAAGGAGGACATTTCGAACCATGGTTGTAACATTTGACTCTTTTTTTCCAAAATAAATGTCGTGGCTACTAAGTATTTTGTTTAGTTCCCTTCTCTACTGCGGACGATCATGTCTAAACTACTAAACTATCGTTTAGAAATGAAGAAATGTAGGTTAACAGCTTAGATTTTTGGAAAAATATAAAACTGTAAAAAACGCAAAAATTGCATAATTATTTTCTTTCAAAAAGGTCTGTTTCGGACTTCAATTGTCTATATAATTTTAGACTACAACGTTTCGATTCATATGGTGTCTTCAGTCGTCTTAGATGGCCACCCGGTACAAAGTTTACACAGTTTACCTGAAGACTATTGAAGATGCCATATCAATCGAAACGTTGTAATCTAAAATTACATAGACAATGGAGGTCCGAAACCTTTACATAATTATTTTTGAGCAAAAGTCCTTTTTATGATCGATTATAACAGTTGCGCCCCCTAGCAGCGGAACTTGGAAATAATTTCCAGCGATTTACCTAATAATATGGTTACTGAAGTATTGCCGGCATCCGTTCCTAGAGGACCACCCGGTACAAAGTTTGCACATAATGCTCATTTGTAAAAATATAATCTATCTGTAGTAAGCCTGTACTTCTATTATGTTTACCGCTAAAATTTTTAAGGATTATCTAAGGACAAGTAGCATCAGAGAAAGGGTGGGCTAGGTATCATTGAACGCGGAACTAATACTGGCTCTTTTTCTACGTTCTACGTTCAATGTACGGTGATTCACTGCCCTACTGCTTCCATTTTACAGGGAGAAAAATTGAGCATACGCAGATTAAATTGAGACATACACCAACAAAGTGCCCCATATAAATTATGAAGGCGCCTTGAAGCATTCCATTGTACTTCGCTCGCAACCTCACCTTATCTCGATAAAGGAAAGCTAACCAACCTCGGCTCCCTTAGCAAGCAGCATCAAAGAAAGTGTAACGTGACAGCAATGGGACTGGAACTAAGATTGGCCCTTTCTCTACGTCTATGTTCAATGTTTGGTGATTCACTGCCCGACTGCTTCCATTTTACGGGGAGAAAAATTGAGCATACGCAGATTAAATTGGGACATACACCAACATATAAATTATGAAGGCGCCTTGAAGCATTCCATTGTACGTTGCTCGCAACTTCCCCTTACCTCAATAAAGAAAAGCTAATCAACTTGGCTCTCTTAAAAAATACCGGTCATTACCGAAAAATAAACAGGAGAGCCTATCAACTTCGCATGTGTCGCAGCTGGATCGTGCCGCCGAAATAAGTATCAAGAGAGTTGTAAAACTCCCTAACGGCGATATACTGATTGGATGGCATGCGATGTATGTGTGAAGGAGGATTTCCGAAATTTCATTTTAAAAATTTATGACGCTCGTATAAGAGTTACTATTTTTTAAGAGAGACCGCACTTTACCGAAATATACTTCGTCGCTTTGAATACAAAGTTACGATTTCATGAGGCAATATTTTGTTTGGGAATTTAGACTGAGGCGCATACATGGTTGCAGGAGAGAATGGGGGAAGAGTGCCATGATTCAGTCATATCTAGCACTAGATATGTATTGTCTCTTGTTATTGTAATGTATTTAATTTTATGTTTCTACTTCCTACACCGATAGGTGAGGGGAGTATTGTGATCGCGAAAATTTTCAAATTTGAGATAATGCACTTTTTTGGCGTTTTATGATGCCTAGATAACGAAAAATCACGTCACTCACTTCTGTCTGTCCGTCTGTGTGTCTGTCTGTTTGTCTGTCTGTCGGTCTGTCTGTCTGTCGGGCTGTCTGTCTGCCTCTCTGTCTGTCTATGCGCGTTTTTCTAGCCTCGTAATCTCAGTAACCGCTGCATGGATTGTGATGAAATTTGGGCAGCGATATGGCATGGAGTCTTAGTAGGTAATGCTGCTATGAGTTTGAAAATCGGTGCAAGGGCGGCGGAGTAATTAGCAAAAAACAAAAAAATTCAAATATTCCTCAAACTTCGTTTTGAGGCGTTTTAGGGGTTCCTGATCATTTTCTACTTTTTTTTGGGTCGGGTGGAATAGGAGTGGTTGGGGGGTGGGGGGTTGTAAAAGTGAAAAATTTGCTGTATTCATAATATGCTGTCTAGTGACATGTGAAGGAAGATATAGCAGCATAGATCAATTTTAGGTCCATCCGAACATTGCCTTTCCTATTACAGAAACCAAAGGACTTTCAGACGTTATAGGGGTTCCTGATCAATTTCTATTTTTCTTGGATGGAGGTGAAATTGGGTGAAAATGTAGCAGCTACGTCTGGCGTTCCTCAAGGATCTGTGCTTGGTCCGCTGCTGTTTACCATTTTCATCAACGACATCTCTGCCAAACTCCGTTGTAATCACTTGCCCTTTGCAGATGATTTAATGATAATGACGAGGATTGTTACGTTCACCGATTGCATTTCACTTCAGAATGACCTATCAATTTTGTATCAATGGTGTGATCTTAACAAGCTATACTTGAATATTGAAAAATGTCAGACAGTATCATATACACGCAAAGTTAGTCCCTTAAAATACAATTACAGCATCAATGGGGATACAGTACACAATTGCATGCTGGTCAAAGATTTAGGTATTACCTTTGACTCCTAGTTAAATCTAGTTGATCATATATGTAGAACTGTAGCTGATGCCTGCTAAACTATGGGATTCGTACTCAGGCACTGCAAAAATTTCATCAGTACAAGGACTCTATTGCTATTATTTTATACGTTTGTTAGATCCAAGCTCGAATACTGTAGTTTAATTTGGTATCCTGTGTATGATGTACATTCGAATAGAACTGAAAAGATTCAGCGTCGTTTTGTTAAGTATTTATGGTTTAGGGAAGATGAAGTCTACCCTGAGAATGGAATTCGCAACGATATATTACTTAGCAGGTTCAATATGGTAAATTTATCTAAGCGCAGGCAGTACTATGCTACTGTCTTTTTATGCAAAATAATAAATAATAAAATTGATTACCAGTATCTTTTAGAGAAACTTTCATATTACATGTGCCGTGCATGAGTACTAAATCTAAAAGCATGTGTTTTTATTTACCTGTGTCTCGTACCCAATGCTTTGTTATTTTCGCTCATATATATTTATGTAATGTGCAGCAACTATGAGAGAGAGAGACACACACTTTGTGGATATTTTTTGTTGTACAATTCCGGATTTAAGGAGGTGTTTCTTAACCATAGGTTAAAACTGTTTCTAATTCACTAGTTTACATTTACAACGCTTAGTTATATGTAAGTACTGTTTCCCTGTTCGCTTAATGGAGTATTCCGTTCATGCAGAGTATATTACCTATATGAATAAATAAAAATAAATAAAAAAAGGGTAACTCAAGTAACTGTTAATGTTGATCCCTTAAAGCTTTACGGAGGTTGACTCCACTATTGGGTGACCCTCCATTTCTACAGGTGGTAAGCCTATTTAATGTCTGTGGGAAATGTATGTTACACTGCGACTTTATAGCCTAAGTGCATGAGAAGACTTAAAGATATAACCAGTTTTGGAGCAATATCTGTGAGTACTTATACTTTGGGAGGGGCCTATCATTATAACATGTTTCCAGTTTACGTGTAATGTAGTTTTCAGAAGTAAAACCCTTAATCTACATTTCTTATGTTTTCTACCTCTCTATTTACTCATTCTCGGCGTTTGCTACTTCTGAACTTTATCTCACCACGCTTCCGCGCCCATGCTGAGTTGCTCCTTAGCGTGTCTGACTACGGTGCCAAAAATCCCCCTCAAAAAGTGCAAGTCAGTGCAAACTAATTTCACATAATAGTAGAGGATGCATTTCAGTGGAAAATAGAGTGGCAAATATTTTACAAGTCTAGCGCGGAATAGATTAGGGTGGAAGCCATTCTGGAGAGTGGGTCCTTATTGCGACAGAATGCAGACGAGGTAGCATACGTATACAGGTTGACAAATTTAACTCATCGGCAATGCTTCAGTGACTGGTATATAGTAGGTGAAATGTTCGACTATTGTCAACAAGTAACGGCTGCATATCAAACACTTCATAACAGTGTTTAATATTGTATTTCCCGTAATACGGCAGTGTTCATTTGTTGTTGTTTCAGAAAATAAATAAGAGGGAAACAATTGTTTTTTAAATAGTACTCTTTCATTACACTCATTTGATATACTTTTTTCTCTTTTCAATGACATGTACCTTTCTTACCAAGTCTTGAAGAAAAAACGAAATCAGCAATGAAATGGTTTTCATCACAACAGGTATTCAAAATTTCTCCCAGATTGCTCAGAAATTTTATTCAAACTTTTCTATCTATAGCTACTGCCTTGCAATTGATCGCTAACATTTTTACTACGTATTTCACTAAGTTTAGTAAAAAAATTGGACTAAGCTTTTGTGGACATTATTGGACCACGGTGAATATCGTTAACCCTTCATTTGATATAACTTGCTAATAAATTCAAATATAAAAATTAAATAAGACTTAAGCTGAATTCATGTATAACCTGAATAATTCAGAAAGCTTCTCCGAAGCAGGGATCGTTAGGTCAGCCCAAGGGTAGAATTACCTTAACCATAACTGCCTTCAAAAGAAAAACATGTGAGAGTCGTCAATGTGGATCGTTTATGAAGTATTCATAGTATACTTGTATATTGCTCACATTATTGAGAATTGTTTCGTAGGATCAACCCAAAGCAAAGATACGACATTAACAGTCCATTTTACTTCCCACATCGATAGGTGAGGGGAGTATTGTGATCGCGAAAATTTTCGATTTTGAGATAATACGCTTTTTGGGCGTTTTATGATGTCTACAACATAACGAAAATCCACGTCATTCATTTCGTCTGTCTGTCTGTCTGTCGCTTCTTTCTAGCCTCGTAATCTCAGCAACCGCTGCATGGATTGTGAGGAAGTTTGGCAGCGATATGCTGTGGTGTCGTAGCAGGTAATGTTCCTGTAATTTTAAAAATCGGTGCATGAGAGTTATAGTACAATAAGCCTCTAAAGGCCGGTTGTACAAACGCTTAGTGAACTTCCGATCACGTAACCTCAAGTTCAGCGATGAACACGGTTCAACGGTTGACGGTTGTACAAACTCGGTTCTGGGAAGGATTAGCTGAACTGTATGAAAAGAGGATTGGTAGCAATGGATAATATAGGGTATTATTTGGTGGCGAAACTAGTTACTTTTCGTTTTTGATGTTTAAAGTTATGCTGGTTATGTTAATGCCACGTCTATGAATGTCAAATTCTGACATTCATCAAATTTTGTTGTCAGTCAAGAGGTATTTTGCAATTCTATAATGATAAGGCATGGTTTCTAAAAAATGAAGTACCTCAGTTTCAATCGATATATAAATTTATTAAAATATTTACCGAAGAAATTTGTTGGGATATTTGGTCAACAATATATAAGACCACTACCTTGGACAAACGAAGTCTGACCTGAAATTCACTATCATTCCATTTAGTAAAATGATCCTCACGTGTTTTGAATTTCTGAGGTTATCTTCGATGCTGTATTAGGTCTAATAACTCTAGAAATTCCTCATCCTCGGTCAAAGGTTCGTCAAAGTACTCCATCATGTAACTTAAGTGAAAATATCGCATTTGACTATGTCATTCACGTCGGATATTCAGGTTAGAAACTGATCAGCTGGTCGCAAACATCGCCATTTTGAAGCTTGAACCGTCGTTAAACGCTCCCCGGTGGCCGTTCAACTTGATCCGAAGTTGAACTGAAGTCAACGCTTGAGCTTTGTTGGTACAACAGCAAATTAGGGATGAACTCGGTTCAAAGTTGAACTCGAGTTAAACTGTGTTTATACAACCGGCCCTAAGTGTTGCAGTGCTGACGGTTTTCGGGGGTTTAAGAAAAAAAAGGACACACTTGAGTATGTAGCGCATCATATCAAATTATCAATTAAGATTTTTACTCATCTGTAATTTGTTTTTTGTATTTATTTTGTTTTAGTTTGTACCTATTGTAAGTTTAAGATTCTTTTTACAACTATTATGCTATTCAATCATTGGCTTATGCCCAGCACAAGTTTTTACTTTTTGGGCTTCTCCAAGTTTGTTGTGCAGATATTCCATTTAATGTAAATTTGTGTATATTGTTTACTTTTTTTATCACAATAAACTACTACTACTACTACTACCTCAAGTATTGCTCCAGAGACGGCTATGACTAGGGCCCTTAAGGGGCCTGGATACACACATTTACACATACGTATTTTGGACTCACAATTTCTCGCATAACCCACTCTATTTTCAAAGTACATAGGTATATAATATTTCAGAAGGCGATAGCTAAGAGCTTAACGAGTGACAACTATTTTCGGTTTTCTCAAATAAATTTTTTAATGTGCAAAAAAAGTCGCAATGCAAAATCATACATTCTATAAATGCATGTAATTTAATAACCAAACACGATATTAAAAAAAGGCTAAATAGTTGCACAAGCGCAAGCTTTCTTCTTCAATTTGCTCTTTGAGTCATTACTGTAAGTTTAAAGGTAACTTTAGGAGCTTGGAAATGTGAAATTCATTTTTATAGTGACCTTTGGACCTTTTGACCTTACCTTTGGATTTTTGGACTTATCTGCCCTCATCTTAGATACACATACTGGAGAAAGGGAACAGGTGGCCACGCCTCCGCGCTAAAAGGGGTGATACACGTACGAGCAAGTACGCGTACTTATGGCTCAATGACCTTGTTCGCTTGTGTGTCACCGTAAGTACGCGTACTTTAAAACCGTCGCGCAGGTCGCCGGCGATCCAACTGGTTTGACATCTTGCTCGTAGCTTGTCTCGGCTCGTACTGCGAGCCGCGAGCCACTACTTTGTTTCGGCAGGCTTTCGATGCGCAACGCTTGTTGTATTTGGCGTTTGTTAGAAGTTTTGTTTATTTAGGAAAATTATCAAAATGAGTGATTTCAGCTTCACGTGTGACCGACGTCGAGCCGAGTAAGTTCGCGAACTTAAAAACCGCGTACTTAAAGTTCGTACGTCTATCACGCCTTTAACACGGGAATGCGTCTTTTCTTGGATTCTCAATTTCGCACCCTATACCTTAGACCCTTAAGTAACCAATAATTTGAATGCATTACGGATAATATCAACTACCCTTCTACAACTGTGCAAAGGCTCGCAGATCGTAAACGAACATTTGTCGATTGGCTACAACAGCGGCAATAAAAACTTTTCCGGGTCCCACCCTTGGCACACAAAACACATCCAGTTAAAAGCCGGAAAATTTTAATTTTATGCTTGTACTTACAAGTTTCAGAAGTAATTATGGTGAAATAATTTAACTAAAGGGGATTAGCATCCGGACATTATTCACTGGCTGGTAGGGTATTTTATGGCGGATTAGGCGGTGTATCCAGAGCACTTAGGTATGCCCCAACTTCCGTTTACGATCTGCCGTAAAATCCGATCGGTTAATCACCTTCCGCCGTCTCCCTTTATCTCTTTCTTGCTCTCTCCGTCACCATATGAAGGTTCGGGATATGCGACATTGTGAGAAAAAGTGGCGCAGATTCATTTTCAGATGTTACGTCTGGTATCATTGTACTATACTCGTAAAATTCTTTCGAAAGATACATAGCTTGACCATATACCAGGGGTAAAATGAAGTCTAGCCAAAAGGGTAAAGTAAAAGCAAACAGACCTGAAATTGTTGCAAAATTGTATATGTCAGTATGATTGAATTTTAAAACCCGGGTGTCTATGTAACGTAAAATTCTATATACTAAATCTCTTATTCCATTGGCTTTTCCAATAAGAGTACCAGCCTTAAATACATGTAGTCTTAGGTAGCCGCAAAATGTTAGTTTACCTAGAAATGAAAAAAAATCACCGCTCTAACTATTGATTTAGGCTCTACTGCTAAACCGACTTAAAAGATTTAGATGTCATTCGACGCAAAATTTAGTTGTTTTTAGTATTGCACAGAACGACATTTTCCGTCCGACGGATCATCTTCCAGCTATAACCAAAAAATTAAGAAAAATGCAAAAATTTGGCAGTTTTTAGGCTGTGAAACTATTGATTTAGGCTCTACCGCTAAACCCACTTAAAAGTTTTGGATGTCATTCGACGTAAAATTTAGTCCCTTTCAATATTGCGTAGAACGATATTTTCCGTCCGACGCATAATTTTCCAACTATAACCAAAAAAACTAAAAAAGTGCAAAAATTTGACAGTTTTTGGGCTGTCAAAAGTTAAGCTCACCACCTGCGACGCCGGTGCAAACTCAGATTACACGTATCTAGGACCCAATAAATGTATTAAGACGATTTCCGGCCTGCTGGGAATTAATTCCAGAAAAAATCCTAATTTGATTGGCGTATTTCTCTAGATTGAAGATTTAAGAAAACGCAAATCAGGTTTTTGTGGCAAAAATTATTAATATACAGGGTCAAAAGTGGTTACATCTAGAGCCTTGCATTGAACGATCGCGCGCCTATTGGGACACTGATAAAGGCGCCACCAATACAAAAGTATGTAAACTACAGTACATATGAATGAAGTTCTTTCATTTCTGGAATGAGATAGATGTTGTTTTGGGTATCAACTAAATTTGTAGTCGGTGGTTTTAGGTGACCTATTCATATACACTGCAGGCCAAAAGTTAGGAACTATTAAAATTTAAACAAATCGCGGTAATTGGTTTTGAGCAGTTATCATTTTCAGGATTACTGCAAAATCTTACAATTTTCAACCAGATTTGTAAGTACTTGGAATTTAAATTGCTGGCAGGCCCAGACCGAGAAGTCTAGAGTCTTGGGCTCACACTTTTTTGCGTCGCGAATAGAAATTACATTTTTTACTTTGTAACATGAACTGATAAAAACCTTGTATTTTAATTAACATTTAGTCATTCCAGAGGTCATGTTCCTTTGCTAAATTCTCCACTTTCACGATTTTTTGTGTTCAGACGGGAAAGTAGCAAAAGTAACTTTTTGTGACATGGAACTGCCACTGAACTTGATAAAACCAATGGTGGTTTATCTTTGAAGCACCATTTTTCATACAAAAAGTAATTTTTGTTCTCTGAATACCTTCTTCATCAGGTGACATACATCAGGTAAAATAAGGACATCATCTTGGTGTGGTAGCATTAGAGAGGTCAGATAGGCATGTAGTACCTCTCGAATACTATTTAACCTTTTATTCATATAAGGCCGAGTACAAGTCCTACACGGGATATAAAAAGTCACACATTGGAAGCTAATATAAAATTGTATCGTAAAATTATGGAAGCACTAAAACTAAATAACAGTAGAGCCTCGTATCCACTAGCAAATAAAATTGCTAGAACTATTCTCACAAGTCACTTGCGTAGAGTGTGCACGACGTCATTAGACAAACATTACAGCAAAATTATTTGCATATAAAGGAATTGCGACTTGCTGAGAGCTTGTAGTGTACACGGTTATTCTCAGGAAATTAGTTTGCCACAAAAATTTCGAGACTGTTTCGAAAGTCTTGCAGCAGGGAGTGTTGTAAATCAAATATGGAGAAGTTCAACTGGACGAGAGAAGACACGTGCCTTTTGAAGATTTTGAATTAGGTATATCCTAAATTATGGAATGTACATGCTACATAATTTAAAGACAGAACCACAAAGTAGAATGCATTACAAAAATTGGCCGACTTATTTAATACTTCTACAATGAAAATTCAAAGGAAGCTAGATGATTTGAGATCGCAAGTTAACCAAGAGTGGAGAAAAATTCAAAAATAGAAGAGTAGACAAGGGACTAAGAAATAAATACATGTGTACTTGGGAGTTCTTTGCCTCATTAAAGATCATGTATCCCTAGAGTACTTCTACGCTGAATCCATTTTCTCAACCAACATTTTCTCCGCCTTTTACTATGTTTCTCTTGTTTTCTTTTTTTTAAATAAATATATCACAAGTACCGCAGCAGCCACAGATTTTGCATACGACACCTTATCTATAGTGTACACGGAATCAGAACAACAACCTTAGAAATTATAGTCTTATTTCGTTACCTAGTCTAGCATTATATTCACGAAAGGAGCTGCTGATATAAAAATTATTTCTATGATTATAAGCTTAAATTAGACGTCCATAGATAAATCTTGATGGAACTGTTATTATTTTTTACTCAATAGATTTATGTTTTACCTCCTCAAAAGGTGGTGGAAAGATTGTAGAAGTAGTTTAAATCGGATAAGGTTTTCAAGATTTCCCAATAAGTATAAGGTCTTTGTTAGCCTGCTTGCAACATGACCGACATGGTTTTGGAAAGATACAGTGGTATCTAGACACATTTCTATAAATTTAACTTCAGGAGCATTTTGGAGGGCATACTGTTGCCTCAGAGCAAATGTTGTCTGTTTGGTTTGCTCTGTGTGTAGTTCTAAATTATCGGCATGGAATGATTTTTCTAATAGTTTTAGGCTTTCGTGTTGAAACTGAAAGTCAAAATTTAAATTTTAATTAAATAATGAAGCTGTGTCATCGGCAAATAAATTTTAAGCGGAATCTGATACATAAGGTTTCATCTCATTTGTATGAATTAAGAATGATAGTGGAGCCAGCAGTAAACCTTGAGATACTGTCATGTCCACCTTTCTACTGTCAGAATATGTTTCAAAATTTGTGATTTGGCAGCAATCTGAGAGACAGCTTTGTAATATAGTAATATATATCTCCATCATTCTTGATTTAATTTATAATGTGACAATTTATGTATGAGAATCTCATGAGATACACAGTCAAAGGCCTTTGACAGATCACAGTACACCAAGTTTGCTTACTGTTTTCCCTCTTGATCACACGCGAAAGGTATAGCAATGTCATCAGATACAAACTGTGTAGAATACGGCGCTACAGTAAATGTGTTCAGGTTTGCCACTTTGAAGATTCTTATATAAATCGCCCGTCGGTATGTCTGCGGAAATATCGGCCATAAAAGTTTTATGACAGCTTCATCACTGATCATGTCCGAATGGATATATCAAATATATATATATAAGATGGCTTTCCTGAAACTTTCATATTTTTCGTGCTCTTTTTTACCGACATCTCAACCCGTTTGTTTAGAAGTTATGAAAGCGGGATTATTTATCTGTTTCTGACGCGTCTTCCATCAGTTTTGAGAGGATACTTTCTAACGATTTCACAAAACGAAATCAAAACTTTTCGAGAACAATATGGGTTTCTTTACTATGTATGTCTTTTATACATACAGGAGCTGGTAAAACTTTATTTACTTTACGAGGGCTGCTCTATACCTCCGTCAATCCACCAGTACGCAGACAGCTGTTTCACGCTTATTAGCGATCATCAGTGCGCCATAGGTCGATTGACGGAAATAGAGAGCATCAATTTTTCCATGTTTAATAAACATGTGAAAGATGTGCAAGCAGACATTTTACTTTGCTTGCAACGGCGGCGTTTGGATGCAACTGGTGAAGTTGTCTTTGAAAAGACGATGTGACCTTGGTGGGTGAAGGGTGAAGGGATAATCCATTCGTTCTATATTGACAAGAAAATTACAAATAATGCTACCCCTTGAAGGCTGAATATTTTTTGCTTATAAATACCTTATACGAATGATTATGATTTACTGTGGCCTTTGCACACAAAAAAAGGATTTCTCGATTCAAGAATTCTGATAAGCTTGTAAAGATATACTTCCGACAAGATCATCTGTTCTTGCCCTAAGAAAATTTACTTGATGAGAAGGTGATGCATTAAGAATGCAAACAGCTTGGGAATTGTGGAGTATCATTGAGAATATGATAATTTTGGTTAATGCAAATCGACAGAATATACTGACACGCAAACTATAACTCGAAGGTGGTTGTGCAGATCGAGGTGTGCTCATTGCTTAAGCCCTCAACACAAAACTAGAATAGGATTAGACGATGACCCTCATTGCAGATGTGGAGAGGTTGGTAATGCTCAACACTGTATATCAGAATGCCAATTGATCAGTAATGAGGTAGCAGACCTGTATCACAGATTGTCAAACTATATTCCGTTACCTGCTAATACGATCTCTATACTAGCTAGTGAAAACAACAGTGCGTACAAACTACTATATAACTTTTGCACAGAAAAACTAAAACTAACACTGTAACTTTCAACTATAACTAATATAAAACAATGTTCATATTTATTAAGAAAAAACAGACGCCTATCCAAAATAGAACTGGCCAGTTGATCTCAGATCAGAACCAATAACATAAATTAAAAAAATATGGTTGTGGGAGATGATTGATAGCAGTGGACAGAGAAAATCAAACTACCCACATATTAAGTATTAGATTTATTTACTGGTTTCACTGATGAGGTTCAACTTCTTGGCTTTCACTTCGGACTAGAGTAATCAGAGCAGAATTGCTAATCACTCGCAGTTTTACGGATTTCTCATATACCCGTTTAACATCGACATTATCTCCGCGAATTTATGCATTGATCAATCCATGGTCGTCTTCAAGATCAAACTGATTGTCATTTGCATCTGTGCATAAAAGCACGGATTTTGTGACAGCATGCAGTGCTACCAACACTGTTGCTGTGATATGATTAGCAGTTTTCGCAAGATCTATTTAATTCGTATATGTTTGTGGCCTTTTGACAGTAAAACTCTCAATTTGATTGCGAGTTTTTATTTAGAAGATGTTTAATAATATACAGAGACTGGTATGCTACATCCAAGGACGTTAAACCTATCTACTCTTTTAACGTCCTTGGCTACATCCATGACATGCATCATATGATTTTTAAGGTTAGCACTGCCGAATTTTACGTCAAACTTGACCATTGATTAGAACAGGTTCCAAATCAGTGAAGAAATCCAAGAAGAAATTCATTGACTTATTTTACGTCAAATTACTGTTTCACACTTGTCAATTTTGACCACGAACTGAATCCACGAATTAAAACCATGTATTTATAGTTGATGTAATAACCAAAATTAAGTCGTGGAATTTTAGATCATATAAATTCCCTTTTTAGCAACATCCGATACCAACAAAATTGCGTTTAGAACATCAAAATTAATTACCCTAGTTATTTTAACGATGCCTATTTTAACAGTTGCACTTCTCTCTTTGTTCTTCTTCTTTCTTCCTCTCTTTCTCCCTCCCTTTCTTTTTTTCTCTATAACATTGTCTGGTTTCTGGGTGACCAGGCCGACAGGATAACAAACTGACTGACGAACTATGACATAAAGGCAAAGGTCCTCCGGACTGCCTTGACAGTTAACGACGAGTAGTAACGGGTACTAAGAATTTATTAACTGTCGCGGTGACAGTCGTATGGCCTGCTACCTTCTTTTTAGTGGCGAATACCGTGCGATGTTTTTAGAGAATGCATAGCGTAAAGTGCATATTTTTTGACTACCGAAATATGTGATTTGTTGATCACCAACAACGGTATTTCAGTGCCTAGGAATAGAGGCAATAGTTCCTTCGTCTAATGGATTACCACACCTTCCCCTAACGCATACGAGTAGACCATAACACTGTGCACACTCTTGTCGGACACACTGTACATCGAGTTCGCGGTCAGTACTGTCAATAGGCACAGTTTAGTTGGACATCCCCCTTTCGCAGACACGCAGCTTCCTACATCCCCCATACCCCTCCTGCTCCTCCCTTGTGCTAGCCCTAGGGTTCGGCTCACGTACATACGCATCTCCATAGGGCTGCTGCTGATGTGCCCTAAGGGAAAGAGCTGAGAGGACTGCCGCACTGACGTGTTATCGGTTTGCGGCGACGAGACTGGCAGCAGTTGCGTTTGTGGTTTTTTAATGTGGACATCCCGAGTTAAGGCTCGCCTTTATTATTCATACTGGAGTTTCCATATCGCACAGACCTTGCGAGTCAGCGATCTCCTGCCATGCGTTGGAAGATTTGTGGTTGTAATTCTGGGTAATAAAGAGAATATGCAACTGAAAAAAATCCTCACCTATTCTAGAAGTAGAAGTAGAAACACTTCCAACTTGCCACTAGCTTTGGACGAGTTAATAACATTTTCTGAAGGAACCGAGTTGAAACGTCGACTTTTGAATAAATAAATGGACATCATAAGTAAATAGGCTGATTATCTGCTAGTCGGTGTTTTTCAAATGAGCCTTTTTTAAAACCATATGAAATATAACAACGAATGTATAAAAAACAATAATTCACACACAATAGATACACAGATACATAAAATTATTTGTTAAACGTGCAACCACATATTAGCCAAAAAGAAACATTATTAAAAAAAGACCATGATAGTGAGCCAAGAAGCCTTCATCAGTGACTAGGTTAATAATAGACTTTTTCATTAAAATTTAACAGTGACCAGTTTTTATGATATCTGGTACAGAATTGTAAATTTTAGCGCCATTGTAGACATAATTCAATATGTTATGTCGTTTTAGGTAAAAATTCTACAAACCCAACCCCATTCAAAGATGCTAAATGGAGCCAATCAAACCCCGTTGATTGCTCTAAAGTTCTCGCTCAAAATTTTCATTTTTCGCAAAATCTTATGCCATAACACATCATTTAAATGTATCTGCTCGACTTAGATTCGGCGTATCAACTGAGTCAAATTTTTCAAATATTACAGCAACACATACAGACACGGAAGAGAAAATCTTGGGGCTGTGACCAGAAATTTTGAACAAAACGAGAATCACTTGTTCATTACAACCAGGTGGCGACTTGGGTACTCCTCATTTGATAGCGTATAATACTGGGTCTTGGAAGCATCAAATTTTACCATATTATTGAGTCTCCAAGCATTAATGGTCTCCAGATCCTTTGAAAGCCAAGCAGCCGCTGCCAGTTTTCTGCGTTCTAGATTTACCACGGAGGTCGGTCTATTGCTCATGTTGCCTGCATGCAGAGCACTGTTGTCCACAAAACTATGGATTGGGTTTGTAGTACCAGAGATTAGATCATTGATGTGAAGCAGACACAATGCCACAGCCAATACCAATCCCTATGGAATCCCAGCATTGATGTTATGGAAGGAAGAGGAAAAACCGTCTACCTCGAACACAGCTACTCGAGTGCCTTTGGAATATCGAGAGCAATGACATGAGCCTCCCTGAGTGATGGATGAGTTTGCTCCACAAATGTGTGACGTAATCCAAGAGATCTCCAGCTGATCTTTGATTTTGGAATCCATATTGTCTGTGGTCGATTAAGTGATGGAGTTCAAGGTATTTCATGGGCTCTTAGTTGACGCATTTCTCCACAGAGCAGAGCTATAGGCTTGTAGTTGATTGAAAGTGATAGGAGATCAAAATAGTCGAAAATACCAAATTGCAATAGATAAAAACAAAATAAATTGATCTATTCATTGGATATTAACATCTCATTATACACAGACATTTTGACAATTTTGAGTACACTAATGACGGTGCCAGCTTTATCGCCAGGACAATAAAACATGCTGAAATAGATAACGGTCACCCCATTCGCCGGGCTCCTTTTGAAGGATCTAGGGGTCCTTTGTAGTGTCGGCACTCGGTAGGAGGACAAAAAATGTAAACAGCACTTATATTTCTGACGCGTTCTATACCTGGACACTGAAAGAGACATTTATAAATTTGCTGCACTGAATACGAAATATTGTGTCTAAACTTGATGCCTTCCAACATAGGTCACAGAAACAGACAAAAATATGGCATCATTAGCTTTTAGAAGACGCTGATTTGTCTGTTAGTAGGTCGTGGACATCGGAGTTCCATAGTTAGGATAGTGATAGTCTCTTTTTGGCCATATTTGGCACCTACAAAGCCGAAGATAAACAGAATGAAGAGCAGCTGCTCTTGATGGTTACTAGTCTTTCCTCGGTCTGTCACCCATGCTGACGAGACGATTTATACATAAAAACAGAGCTGCGCATTCTCACACTAGATTATCCGAAGCGACAAACCTTCCAGCCAGAACATACAGGGTGTACCGTCTGCATTTATCCATTCCGTACATGTATACAGCACCTAGCACAATCCTATTGGTCAGATTTGAATTTTGACCCAATCAAACTTCGAGTGCCGTATACCTGTGTACGAAATGTAAATTAGTGCCAGATGCACTTACCTAATGTAGCATAGTAGTTATGCGCACGTCAAACGTATGGCTAGACTCTTGTTTTAATTAATTTTTGCGATTGCAGCGCGAAAGGGTGGTTATATATGAAATCGCCGTGCATGCTGAAGAAAAGTTACCTCCTAATCATAAATATTTTGAACGGATTCCTAGAAACTATAGATCAAACCTATTGACTGAGGTCGAAGAAAAAACGTAATCTATCCCAAAATATTAAAACAAATAAACCCAATGCAATTAAACATGGTTTTTCATCCCACTGATTTTATATGCCGTTCTTTCTTGTTCTGTTATATTCTTTAATGTCTTTAATCGTGCAAGTAATGTATGTTTTCTTTGCCCACTGAAACTTAATACTTAATTACCTTAATACACCAGATGTTTGCAATTATTACCTTTAATATTTAGTAAAAAAGGACAAAAATTATACACCATACTATAACTTAATTTGTAATAAAGTTTACTGCAGTTTAATATATAGTTGAAAAATGGTTTTCGCTTAAATTGCTTTTCTCTTTGTAACTTCTCAGCTGCATTAAGTACTACATTCCGTAAGTGCGTATAGCACTCATTTACAGTCCATAGTCGCGTATGGCACTCAGAGCTTGATTGGTTCAAAATTTAAATCTGACCAATGGGATTATGCTAGGTGCTGTATACATGTACGGAATGTATAAATGCGTCCCGTCTCTAGGATAGGTAGAAAACTGAAAAACAACTTAGTAAAAAAATTTCGTAACGCAAAAGAAAAAAAATTATATAATAACCGATGCAGGTACTCTCCATAACTTTCAAATCAAATATTCCGAAAACGGTGAACAGTATCAAGTTTTACCGGGAGTACGTTTTGGTGTAGAGTTGAGTGATGTTTATTCGTGTAAAATTTCAATACAATGTTGCCAGTAGTTTCGGCAAAATCGTAAAAAATGTGTATAATCTTTTTTTCTTCAACGCCCTGTATCTCGAGTACGGATAGCGTTACGAATGTTTTTCACTAAACAAACCTCAATTATTTTTTTGTTTTCTACCTATCCTAGAGATGGGATCACCTTCTTTTGGAACACCCTGTATATGTATATCAGCTTTATTTTCAAACTGTATTCCGGTATTTCATAATATAACGTAAACGATATACGTGCCACAGCGTTACCTTATAGATGGGCTCATATGTTTGCATACTGCAGCCTTTATCGTGCAGTATTCTGTTCAATAATAACATTCCAGGAACCACACAAAAATGTTCCTAACATGGAGGCTTCCAGTTATCGGAATTTAGTAGCTTCGGCAGCAACCAATTCGAATATACGTAGTCTCCTAGTCAGGTTCATAACAAGCTGAAATCCTTTCCGGTTTCTCGGAATCAACAAGCTTCAGCAGCAAATATCCACAGTATAAGCTTCTTGTTAAGTTATTTCAGGAAAACTTGTTATTACATACACGCACGTGTATAGGTAATCCATATTTGTTCCTTTCGTGGAGATATCAGGGACTGAATTTTGGGTTTAAAGATCGATAGACTAATTTTGTGTATATTCACCGGAGCTTTGAGCTATACCCCCACTTTTTATACACAAAAGATACTTAGTTTTATTTTTGTATGTCCTGTAGTTTGCTGATTATTTACCAGAGATTTAGGCCCAATTCTATCAACATGCATATTTAGCAAAGACTTTGACAAAGCTTTCCTATTGGATGTTATTTAGCAAAAGCTTTCTATTGGATATTGAGGGCTAGGTTAATAAATATCATCCAATAGTATTTTATCAATATTGGAAACAAAATGTCAAAGCTGGATGACACTTTTCATCATATCGTATATAAGTTTTACAACAAAACTATGGTTGTAACAAGTGTATATTTGTTGCAACGTAGGCGATGAACGAAGTTTGCAGCTCGAGACGAAGTCAACGATCGAAATAAATATCTGTTTAAATGGTTGACATTAGATCACAAATCCCAGTAATAAAGTACCTAACCAAATATGTTTCATTGAGGCGATCTGCTCAGCAAGATGCTGGGTGGCCTAGTGATATGGTGTTCGATAGTGGATCACTGTGTTCGAGGGTGGTGTTGGTGCGAGACCCAGGCCTTGCAACTACTTTTTTTTATTTTTTTTACCCAAAATATTCATTGATATGCTTTTTACTCATGTTACACATATTTTTTTGTACCATCGACATAAATATGTTTTTGAATCAAATTTACACCACCTTTACAAAGGCCAAAATATCACCGAACAACAAAATTAGACAAATATTGCCCAACTTACACTACACAATATGGTGGTCCTCAGTGTAGCCAACATTACACGATCAAGAATTAACAAATTATCAATTTATATGTGCTATAAATACACTTCTGGGGTTCAATTGGTAATTAGAACATAATTCGTAGTTTCATGATTCGAGATTAATTAATAGTTAATTACAGTTTGAAAAACCGGCCCTGACGTATGTATATTAACTATCTTGACATTGGATTTGGTTTTGGCGTGGCAAAATACATAGAATCAATATAACATGATCACACATCATAACAGTTCATTGCTGCTGTCAAAATCAATATTCTTTAGTAACTCACCTGCATCGTTTGGTATAATGCAGCGATACAAGGATGATTCAGTTTGAACATGATTCTTGCTTCACGGTAAAGGTTGCGAATAACGTAATCTTCTTTGATTTGGCTGACATCCATCACCTTTATGGCAACCTGGAAACAAGAACGATAGCGTTTACGATTACGACTATTATAGGATTAAATTATGTGTCACATAGAATATAAACATTATAGTCACCAATTTAGCATTATGACATGTATTATCATTATGAGTAATAGTAGTTATTATCTTATAGTACAAAAAATTGTCAAACTCTATCATTACGTTATCTTTAGTTTATTTTTAACAGTTTATGGGCGCAGCATGCTTCAACTGCGATACTCTGCTTGGAAAAATATTGGTCTACGTCTAAAAAAGTAGGAAAGAATTTACTCGAGTAGATCCAAGTGGCGCTTTCACTGTGGAACCGGGAGCGATATTGACAAAACCAGATTTTTCCCGGACTAGTTTTTTCATGCTGATTCCTTTAGTTTTTTTCTAGCACCTGTAGTTTTGGCTATTTTTTGTATACGATCACACAGACAGAGGCTCTCTATAAGCTCCCTTCGGTGAGAGCTAGAGATGACATTTTTATATACTAGAGAAAAAAAATGATGGAAAACACTTATCCTAACCTTATACGCTGATGACATCTTGATTTTTACTAACGACTATTCTGAAAAGAATAACCTCAAATAACAGCTGTTACTCGAAATAAAGGACATGGTACAAGTAAACTGCATATCAAGATTGAGAGTAAGGCTTGAAAATGAACGAATTTATGTCGACCAGAAGAAATACATTCAAATTATTCTGGAAAATTTTAACATGACCAACTGCAAGTCAGTCAATTTTTCTTTAGAGCAAAACGAGTCATTTGAAAAATGTCAAAACTGCAATCCGGATCCAAAATTGCCTTTTCAGAACATAATTAGTTCCTCGTATTTATTATTATTATTTATGACGAAAATAATTCAAATAGCTTGTAAACGTTTGAACATCTTGACAGAAGGATTATGCATAATAGTAGCCACAATTTTACAGATAGGCGAGGAGAGTATTGTGATCGCGAAAATTTTCTATTTTGCGATTATGATTATGCTTTTTGGGCGTGTTATTACAAAAAACCTCGTCACTCATTTCCATCTGCCTGTTGGCGTCCTTGTTGCCTCGTAATCTCAGTAACCGCTGCATGGATTGTGATAAAATTTGTGTAGCGATTTGCTGCGAGGTCGTAATAGGTAACGCTGCTATAATTCTGAAAAACATGCATGGGTAGCGGAGTAATTAGCAAAAAACAAACAATTTCAAGTATTCCTTAAACTTCGCTTTCGGGCGTTTCAGGGGTCCTGATCATTTTCTACTTTTTTTTGGGTAGGGATGGAACTTGGGGTGATTGGGTGGTGGGGGATATGGAACTAAAAAGTTTGTTGTATTCATGATTGAAAAGTTTGTTGTATTCATGATAAGCTGTCCACTGACATGTGCAAGAAAGACCTAGCGGCATAATACAATTTTTCAGGCCTATCCGAACATTGCCTTTAGATCATTCTGCTTTATGTAACGTGGAAACTATCGAATTGATTTTGATGAAATTACGACACATTGTCACCGTAACGAGGACGGACGGAGCCCGTATGGTTTTCAGTAATCGTCAGTGTCGGCCCAGCAATAATCAAAAGACTAAAAATGTCAAAATAGCTTAAACTCCGTTTTCAGTAGTTTTAGGGGTTTCTGATAATTTTCAACTTTTGTTTGGGTGGGGGATAAAATTAGGGTGGTTGCGGGAGGCACATACAGCACCCTTGCTAGATAGTTCGTTCAAATTCGTGCTCCCGATCTTCATGTCAGTAACGACGCCTGCGCTAGATGGAATGCGATGTACGTTTACAGTAACAGCAACTGTGCTAGAAATTCATGTATTCTTTTCACTTTGACAGCCATTTTATGTTAGGTTTTTCTTTTCATGTAGGTTTGGATGACAGAGTTGCAAAATATTACGAACGAGGTTCGGAGTATAAAACGAACACTAGATTGGACAGGAAAAAGCAAGATAGAAATATTTTCAAAAGGGCCTTTCAGCAAAGAAATGCAGAAACCCTCAAGAGCTTACAAAATGCGTTGCTAAACTTAAGGGTCTTGGCTCAAATAAGTCTAGGAAATAAATATTAATTTTAATTTCTTCAATGACTTTTTCATTATATCCCTTACTGATAAATGTTTCAGTTTCATTTACAGTGTATATGGAATTTCAAGTTTTTATTTTGTATTCATAATTTGGACCTTTTGGTTTTACCATTGTTCATTAAAAGTTACCTCATTATTGAATCTCTTTTACTATTATAATATAATATATCCATTAATGTAACTAATTTACTGCAGTAAAACCGGCTTCAGTGTCGTATTGGAAAAAGCTTTAGTGAAAATCCGAGAAAATCATAAATAGAGCTAGCACAGATGGTATTACTGTGCACTACTTCTAGCAGAGGGGCTGTTACTGTTTCTAACTTCGGCTCGCTACCTTCGCCTAGCAAGGGTGCTGTTACTCTATATGCTTGCGGGGTTGGAGTTGTAAAACCGAAAAATTTGTTGTATTCATAAGAGGTTATCCATTGACCTGTGGAAGAAAAGCTAAGCGGCATAACACACCTTTTTGCAGGCGGGCGGGCGGGCGATGATTTCATTCCATGGAAATTTCATACCACCCAAGTAGCAATTTAACGTTGTGGCGACGTGTTTGAAAAAGTTGCGCAACTACACACAAGTTGTGTGGCCGACTCCAACACAACGTTGTAACAACCCCATTTTGCACCAATTTGGTCAATCATTTTTGGGTTGTCACGACCTTTAACTTTTAACTGGAGGCTGAAGTCTCTCGTTTCCTAAACGTTGCTGATTTTACTTTCAAACGCCTACGCACCTGCGCCCTATAGTGTGGAGATAACAGTTGCAGTATTGTTAAAAAAATAGTAAATCTTTTGACCAAGTAATACTGCTGGTCAGAATGGGGACTTAGACAAAACTTTCTGACCACTGTGACTACCATATTGATATTGAAATGTGTTGTTCCTTTGATCAGGCTATATCCTATAAATAAAGCTGCTATAAATCAATGATTTATACACTTAATTCAACAACGTTCACTGTCAAGTATAGGATTACTTCATGCTAAACAACTCGCGCGCTTTCAATCCGATGCGAATTTCTCAGAATTTAAAAATAAATGGATTTAAAAAAATTAACATAGATAAAAAATGTCTAACGTTTACATTGACTGAAAATCAAACTAAATGGAATATTTATGAACTGTTTCCAGAAAACTAACATAAGATTTCATAATCATCAGTATAACGTTCGTTTATATGCTCTTTGTCCTAATGGCCGACCATGTTTCGAAGGAGAATTGCATTCAAATTTGGCGTAAATATGTAATCGGCTATGAATGACAAGTAACCAAAAATCGACTATCTTTCAACTATAGTCCTCTAGACAACCAGATATATACCCAAAATTCGACTGGAGTTGTTTTTCCCACCAACTTTCGACTAAAAACTGACTATGTTAACTGACGAACGCACTTCCCTCTCCAAACGCACCCTCTGTCGCAGCTGTCGATTGTCATATGTCAGCTTTGTCTTTTGGTATTTGGGATGTGCCTAGGGCTTTGGTTAAACTGTACCTATTTTGTTTTTGGGGCTTTGGTCTCGTTCTCTTACCCATAGGTTTTTATTATTTTTTCTTACTGTACTTTCTGAGACAGTATCTTTCCACATCAGTAGTATCTGCTGCCTCCAGATGGACTCCTCTTTCATTATTGGGGTCTTCTTCTTTAGGTTCTTCCCCAGAATTTGAGCTCGAATTTGATTGTTGGTCGAAGAAATTTAAAATGAAGCTTTGAGAGCCGTCTATACAAGCTTGCGCCTGTAAAGTTTGTTCACGACACAGTATATTATTATTATATACTAATGCCCTTGTTGTCATAATAATATTAAAATAGGTTAGTTGCAAAAAAGATTACGCGACTCTCCGTCGGCAAAACGTTTTTTATTACTGGAGTTGTCACTAGTTGCCACTAAAACGTTGTTAAAACCTTATTGCAATTACCATATTATTAACTACATTTAGTTGGTTGGGTCAACGTCGTAACAAACCATGGTATAGCTAAAGTTATGCTTAACGTTGATACGATGTTGTCCGGTGGTCTAGAGTGTGACGTTCCATAAATAACCAATTTCTGCACTAACTTTAACGTTAATTTTGGTGTATCATGAGGTTGTGGTTGCCAAAATGTTACTTGGACATAGCTTCAAGTTACGGGAAATTGATAAACTGGTATTATCGCTACGTATGGGAAGCACTGGGTCAATCAACTTGACTCCATTTTTCAATAGAGAATGCGAGATGAGTATCAACAATATAAACAATTGACGATTGTTGTCTGACAATAATCAATTGTGTCCACTGAGCTGGTATTGAGCATATTTTATGCGTGGGATGAGTTGACACACACTACCCGACGATACTCTTTAGAAAAGCGAGCGGCATTCCCCACGTGTAATCTGGCTATCGTAGGTAACGTGACTCTGTTGCAGTTTCGAATTCAACCGTCTCGTAGGGAATTGGAATGAGGGGTATGAGGGAGGTGCCGATAGGGGGGGGGGGGGGAGGTTGTTTTCATCCCGAAAGTAGGTCAACGGAAACCGATCAAGTTGCAAGTTAGCCGGAATATCGATACTTTATCGAAAGATATCTGTGTGGGGAAAATGTGTACTTAGAATTGTTTTTCTAAAATTGAGTTATTGATGACTTGTCGTTCGGTTTATATCTGCGTTACGTTACCTTACGTCTCGCAATTTTCGTCCGCATAACGTTTACATTTAGTTCGCTAGAAAAATAAGATGACAATTTCCTCCGATTGCTTGTGATATAGTGATGGAGATGGAATTGCATCAGACTATACTGTGGTCTTGTGGCGACCATATTTGAACGGTTTTTGGTAAACATACAATAATTGTAATGGAGGAAAAATCCAAATGCCGAGAACCACCGCAGTTTTATCGACGTCAGAAATCACTTTAAATGCGTGATTGAGAGCAGCAAGGAGGAACCCAACCAAAAAATTATGAACAAGCTCCTCTCATGTTCTAGTTCGTCCAGAACATTTTGGTCTGTAGCTAAGGCTGTTAGTCAGAACTTTTCCTATTTATAACTTGAAGGTCGTTTTACTTTGTCTTTGTAAATGTAACACCCTGTATGTTTTATTTTAAATCGAAATATCTACTAAAACCCTATCTCGCCTTGTTATATTTTTTTCGCGTTTGCGGCGTTGGCAAGTTATAAATTATTTTTCCAAATTTTTAAACAAATATCCCCGATTTTAATTTGTTTTAAATAGAATCCTCTACCTATTTTTACTGCAATGAATTGCACATGTCGAACTTAGTAAGACCTCACAATTTCAAAGTTTTGTTTCTATTAGTTACTGAGATATGGCAACACCGCTTTTTCAGCAAACGGTACCGGAACGCTTAAATATTTCCAAAACTTCCACAGCTGGAGAGGTAAAATTCAATACTTGGGGGTTTTTGAACATACACAATTCAAAAACGCTAACATCAGTGTTGTCAGATCTACCAATCTTACGTCACAATTTTGAATGGAATGCCCTATTTATGAAGTCTAACGTAAAAGTGGTAAATCTGACAACACTGGTGTTAGCGTTTTTGAATTGTGTATGTTCAGAAACCCCGAAGTATTGAATTTCACCGTTCCAGCTGTGGCAGTTTTGGAAATATTTGAGCGTTCCGGTACTGTTTACTGGAAAAGCGGTGTTGCCGTATCTCAATAATTAACAGAAACAAAATTTTGGAATTGTGAGATCTTACTTAGTTCGACATGCGAAATTCATTGCAATAAAAATAAGTAAAGGATTTTATTTAGAACAAATTTAAATTGGGGATGTTTGTTTAAAAACTTGGAAAAATAATTTATAACTTGGCAACGCCGCAAACGCGAAAAAAAATATTACAAGGCGAGATAGGGTTTTAGTAGGTATTTCGATTTAAAATAAAACATACAAGGTGTTACATGTAAAAAACAAAGTAAAATTACCTTCAAGTTGCCGTAATTCAAAATTCTGCCAAAAACACCCTGTAGACACAAATTGCTGGTAACATCCAAAATAATATCCACTTAATATTCAAGTAACTCGCTGTATTATTGAGAAAAGTTAAAGGAATATATCAATTTGGACGTATTACTTGCGACCATGCAAATCCCGGAATTAATAGGAAATAAATTGTAACTTGTCAACGTCGCAACCGATTCCAAAAATATTTTAGGGTTGAGCAGAGATCAATGGTGGAAACTAGAAGATGATAAAGTTACAGTTCCATATAAAAAAATAAAGTTGATCGCTATCCTACTTTCCCGCAACACTCTGTATATTTTAAAATATTTTTAGATTATGCGCCTTAAGTAACCAATTAACTTTTGTATTTGACATTTTCTTCTATCAGGTATACTTTGCGAGATATCGAGGAATTACGCACTAACTGAACACCCTGTATACAATGTTTCTGTTCTAATAGGAAAATATTTTGCTAGTTGGGCAGTAAAGGGCTAGTAAGCAGCATTCCAGTCAACGCTCTCCAGTGAGTGACCTTTCCAGCCATATCTCAGCTAGCATGCCAGCCACTGGACGCGTGCAAATGGCCCATTACTCGTTGACACGTGCTGTGTGAGTAATTGCAATCGGCCGGCCTCGGTCATCACATTACTTTTTGGATCCCCATTCCCGCATAATCAATATCCTGCCCGCCCCATATTATGCAACCCCCATTAGGAGAGTTATCTCCGCTACCGGCACCGGAAAGAGGAAATAACCTCATAATTTATACACATAATTACCCGAGAGGAACTCGGATAAACTATCAACTATACATAAACATAAACTGGAACATCGAGCAGTGCCATTGCCGATGAAGGTCAATCCCTGGGGAGTTTCCGTGGGAGTTTGGTGCACTTGAGCACTTCAAACGGGCCACACTATTACTTGCAGCACTTCTAGCTGCTGTTTTTACTTTCCGTGAATATAAGATTATTGCTGTTGTATAACAAGAAGCTTCTTAGAGTGGCCGCCAAGGTAATCGTTTTATTGCGGAGGACTTGGCGAAGCCTCGGCAAGGTTTTGCAGCAGTACTTCAGTAATCGCCTTTCCAAGCAGCAGCGAAATTAAGATGCTTACTACGTTTTTGTCACATACGTCGATAGGAGACGGAGCCTTACGATGGAGCCATTGACGCATTAAGCCCGCTACAGACTATCGTTAATGACTTAATGCAATACCGTTCATTCATCACCGCCGTGCACCAACGTCAGTATGTAGCTAAAAAATGTCACGTTGTTAAGTCAGACAGCGCAAATCCTCTGCTGGCGACTGATATTTTGAATGTACAGGCAATACCGTCCATGCAAGTGGCAGCGTGTGGAGACAGTTTGAACGTTTATGACCGCTATTCATCAGAGGTGTCGAAAAATTTGTTTTATTTTCATTGTTACATAGGGTTTTAGTTTGTTTGATGATTTCAATGTAGTTATTTTTTCACTGAAAAGAATACTCTGAAACATATCATTATCTTACTTTGTGTAGTTTCCTTGTAGTGATTAATACATAGCTTTACAGGCTTCTGGAATTATTTGGCTTAGAGCTTGCGGCGATATTATTATAGAAAATTTTAGATCCTTATAATTTCGCCCTGTCGCTAAAAATCGGAGCGTTGCAGTTAACCGTTCATGTGCTTCTCATAACAGTATCTTCGCGTTTTATTAACGGTGTCACTAAGTTTAAAGCGACCCACAGACGTCGTTCTTTTTCATCAGGTTTGCACGACGTGCCAACCGATGTCGGTTAAACCGATGGAACGATACCTCACACACTGTTCGGTTTTGTTTCAGTTTCTCGCAAATTTTTGGTCCGTTAACATGAATAATACTTTAGCATTGACGGCGGCTTTAGCTATTAAAGTGAAATGCAGCAAGAAAAAACGTTCTAAATGGGTGAAACAGTGGCTTTTAAAAAGAGGCCAATTCTCCCATATAAATCTATTTGAAGAGTTGAGTCTGGAACCAGGGGATTGATGCAATTATTTGAGGGTGAATCTATATCTCTCCATTTTTTCGACAGTTCTCCGTAGGCCTTATTTTTCTTGTCTCTGTCTGCATACTCAGCGGATTTGACTTTCCAGAAACACGGAAAACTCCTATACATGAGTATGAATTCCATCATAAATTGTTTGCTATTTTGCCGTGTATCGCACATTTTTGATAGGTGTCGCTAACCCTAGATACGCTTATTACTTGAAGGCAACCAGAACGACACTGCAAAATCCCGTCGTGATTGCACGATGAACGGCCACACATGTACCGAGTTGCACGATGGCGTTCGAAACCGACGGGTAAAATCAAGCTCGGACAGATTTTTTGGAACGACGGTCAACACGACGGTTTTTGGGCACACACGGACCGAAATGAGTGTGATCGGTTGGCACGTCGTGCAAACCTGATAAAAAAGAACGATGTCTGTGGGGCCCTTAACAGTTGCACATAAGGCTCTTCCTTAATCCTCAGGTAATTCCGCCAATCATCTGGTTGTAATCTCAGCTCGTCCAATAGATTTGCATGGCAAAATGCCTTGCGTTTTAAGAGCCACTCTTTGGAGCACAGGCGGCGACGCTTTCTCGCTGTTTGCGTTCTTTGTTTATAGGTGAAGGTGCACACCATTATCGTTATTTCATTTCCATTCAATGACATGTTCGCCTACCACAACTACGTAACAATTGGTACACAACTTCGTGCGTCTGTAGATAAGATACTAATACGGCATTGCTTGCACGGTGATGAATGCAAGGTATTGAATTAAAGCACTAACGATCGTGTATAGCGGCCTTTAGAGGTAATAACTGGTATCGTAGACACGGCAAATTAAAGGCGCGTATTCACCAAAAGAGCGAGCAAGAATTCTGCATCAATAATCGCTTGGTGTGTACTAGCTGCGAGCGAACAAGCGTTTGCTTGTTCGCGCTCAAAGAAGATCGAGAAAAAGTCGGTACGTCAAAGATAATACTTGTTCATGCTCGTTCGGTGTGGACGAGATTTCAGTCTATAGAAGTGCTCGGTGCTCGTATGTCGATCGCTGCATGCATAAATTGCATACTTTTCTGCCCGTCTAGATGTTTAGACCCCGTGTGGGGGCGGGTTAGAATTTCCAATCGTATATGATGCGTGTCGTTAAAGGCGACTAAAAGGAACCGAACTACTGTCGATATATACAGTAACCTCTTCTCAACCCACAGCTTTGGGTGGACGAATTGAGAAGAGTCAGGACACTTTCTTATCTTTGGGGTGAGAAACTGCCCCTAAAGGCGGATGAACTAGTAGATACCATCTGGTCAACGGCGTGAGGAGCAGAAAGTAAATGGGAAACTACTGCATTAAAGATCTTAAAGATATCCCAAATGAAACTCGTAAAATGGGTAAATGCATTTTACGAGTTCACAACATGCCTGTTAAGACATTGTGACTATGATGATGATGAGACGTTTAGACCTCATTCAGATTTTCAATTTTCATCGCGGGTATTCAAAATGGAATGGAGTAAGGATAATGTGTTACAACTAATAAACGCCTATTAAATTCGCCCGGTTTTGTGGACTTCTTCGGACCCCTACTACAAAAATAAAAATAAAAAAAGAAGGTGCTTGGAGGGTATTAGCCGATATGTTTAAGAGAGATTAAGAAGAAAGTTGATCCCTACTTGCGTCCTTTCGAAGGGAGAAGAAGAAACTGAAGACCACTTCAAGGATGGGTTCCGAAGATGTTTTTAAATATAGCCGCTTGCCAAAACCTTTTCTTCCTTTTTTTTTCTTTAATAAACTCAAAACGAAAGCGGCACTATGGTCACTATGGGCACTCATGGTCGGCCATATTTATCGATGTTCGTAGAAATTGGACGGATCAACTGCGAATCTGAACATAATCGCTGTAGTATGCACGAGATTTCGATATAGCGAGCGAACACGAGCAAAATTGCACGAACAAGAACAAACGCTCCCTCGTGCTCGCTCTTGTTCGCTCTTTTGGCCTTTATATAGCGCACACTGGTAACGCTTGATGCACGAAATGCGTTCAACTCAGCCTCAGATCATAGAAGAACTGAAAAAACTAGTTAGCAGCTACCCTGACTGTAGGATAGTTAGCATTGCGGGAAAACTCTCAGTATGACGACCGGAGTTCACGGCTCCGCGGGCTCCGCACTGGGGCCTCTTTTATGGCACATCCTTTATGACGGAGTTCTAAGGCTTCGTCTACTCGAAAATACAAAAGCAGTAGGGTACGCACACGACCTGACTCTTGTATAAGTTGCACGTGATTAGATGATGCTCCAGTACGTGGCAAATAAGGCTCTTCTCGCCATAGATGGCTGGGTGAGGAACCACGTCTTGGAGCTGGCCCCACAAAAATCGGGAGCGATTATTCTGCATGGTTCAAGAGCTAAGAGAGGCACCGTAGCTTTTCAGATCAGAGAAGAATGACCTGAACCAAAAAAGTTTGCTGTGTACCTAGCCATCACGCCGAACAGCGATAAGGAGCATCCCAAGAGAGTGAGCAAAAGCGACCAAGAAGGTGACACCTTTTCCGGCTTATGCCGAATTTCGGTGGACCTAGTACCAGAAAAAGAGCACTCTTGTGCGCAGTAGCTCAGTCCATGGCCTTTCATGAAGCCCCAGTGTGGCAAAAAGCCATGAAGAGGAAAAAACATCAACAGACCTTAGGCCCTGCTAAGGGTAACTGGAGCATACCGCATAGCATCGATCAGAGCTCTACGGATCATTACGGAAACACCGCCTCAGTAACTTTTAGAAAGGAGGGATGATCAAATAGGCATAGAGGCAAAGATCTCTCAACTGCGAGACTCAGCACACTAAAAAAATTTCTGCAGCTATGGGCAGGTGAACTGGATGTGGCACAATGGGCGAACAGGCTGATACCGTCCATAGGGGAGTGGGTGGAGTGCAAACAAAGGACAACGTACTACTTTCGCACAGGTGCTATCGGGCTATGGCCCTTTAAGGGTGTATAGGTACCGAATATGCAGAACAGTTGACATCTGCGATCACTACCACGTGTAGAACAAACTACCTTATTCAGAGAGGCCTCAGGTTTTCAACTTATAGTTTATACAATACTATCTCATTATCTTTTAAGAACGGTAATTCCAGGAAACTGGAAGATTTGATTATTGATAATTTTTTCAAACAATAAATCTCTCATTTTGTAGCTTTTATGTTAACCTCGTTTTAGGCTTTTACGTGACCCACATAGATGTTCTGGTTTTTGTTTATGTGTATCTCAGATACTTGGCGACGGCGATTAATAAATTATATAAAATACAACGTATGGCCTGCATCAGTATAACAGGAGCCATGTGTACAACACCGAATGTTGAACCAAATGTGACAAAAGCAATTTGTATATACACAGATGTCTCCAAAACAAAGGGAGACACTGGATGTGGTGTTTATTCCAGGTCTCTAAACCTAAGAATAAAGTGGGCAAGTGGGCTATGACCAAAAACGCTAGTACCAAAACGAAACTGGCTGACATATCGGTAGCCGCAAATGAGCTAGCCAGGTGAGATGTATCTGGCAAAACTGTAGCAATCTGCACTGACAGCAGACAAGTACTTCTAACCCTGAAAAGATTGTGTATCACATCAGGGCTAGCAATGGAATGCTACAAATCCTTAGCCCATGTTTCGGACAAAAACAATATTTTCATGAGGTGGGTTAAAGGGCACAACAACAACAAAGGCAACCGTATAGCGGACGGTCTAGCCAGTAAGGCCGCTGACCAAAGAATTTTAGGACCATGTGACCTTCTGGAATGCCGACAACCACAATTGCGGAAATAGCCAAAAAACACTCCCATGCCCAAATGGTAAAACGATAAGAAGAACTACAAGGATTTCGATTTGTCAATGAAACCCTTGGCAAAATCCAAGAAGTACTTGGCGATGACCAGACCAGGCCTACGCCTCATAGTAGGATTTCTGACTCGCCATTGTCAACTCAAGAAACACCTCCACACTATGGGGTTAAGTGACACACCGATATGTGGAATGTGTGAAAGCGAAGACTGGACTGTGGAACACGTCATATGTGAATGCCCAGAGTTATCTTCTGTTAGAGAGTGTGCGTTCGGCGGGTGTTGGCTTACACCTGCCCACATAAGGAAGATGTCCCCTAGCGACTTGTTCACCCTCCTACAATTGGCAGGATGGACGATGACCTGAGAAAACAACTCCCTGGGAGGATGCACAATGGGCCAGTTGTGGCCTAAGTGCAGTGGAACCACTCATCCTCCCCACTCTACAGATACAGATACTAGGCTTCATCATCATCATCATAGTAACAACGTCTTAACAGACATGTTGTGAACTCGTAAAATGCATTTACACATTTTACGAGTTTCTCTTGGGGTATCTTTAAGATCTTTAATGCAGTAGTTTCCCATTTGCTTTCTGCATCCTCATGCCGTTGACCAGATGGTATCTACTGGTTTATCCGCCTTTAGGGGCAATTTCTCACCCCAAGGACAAGAAGGTGTCCTGACTCTTCTTAACTCGTCCACCCAAAGCTGCTGGTTGAGAAGCGGTTACTGTTTATACCGAGAGTAGTTCGGTTCCTTTTAGTCGCCTTTTACGACACGCAGGATATACGATGGGAGATACTCTAACCCGCCTCCACACGGGGGATACTAGGCTTAGACTACTGGTTTTTTTATTTCTTTTTTTGATGGCCAGCACCAGGTATATTATCATCAAAGGTTGAGTGATGAAGCACTTAATGTGAACTCGCCCTTGCGGTTTCACTTTTATTATAATACATCTACTTTACGTTTCTCCTTATTACTGTACAGTGGGAAAATAAAGCATTTATTATTTATCTTTTACCAGTGATTGAAGTGAACAGGTAATTCTTGAAATCACGATTCTCACTTCTTTGCATAAAATAATATGCTCACGAAATGAACGGTATTCTCAGAGACGACTGGAAATACTCTTCCGGTACTTATATAGAGCAAACATTAATCAATATAATTTATCTCTTTGATCGACTGCTGTATGCATTTAATTAGCACTATTTGCATACACTTGATTTGTATTCCGCTCGCAGTATCTGCAGCTGCGTTTGCTGTGCCGCGCCGCAGCGAATAATGCACGGCAGCTCATTTTGCTAACAGTTCCATAGTTCTATGCATAACTATGGTTTTGTGCACGTTATACAGATGGGTGGAATGCAGCGACAACAATATAGAACTTGGAGGCAAAGAGATGGTGTCAAAACTAGGCCGCACAGAAAGACAGGCCGGCAGGCAGCTTGCGTGACGTCACAAACTTCGACCTACTTTTATATGTGTTTATATGGGGCGCGCGGTACTTTTATTATATCAGCTTGCCGTAAATCGATTTTTTGGCATAGTTGCATATATAATTTACTCATCAGGAGTTCTGCGATATTGTAAAGTATAAAAGAAAATAAAGACACCTACCCATAATTCTTAATTGGCTATTATAAAACAATGAAAATGTCGATTTTCAGTTAAAATAAGGCATTTACCATTCTGGTTCAAACTATTTTATTAAGCAGGTGATATTAAAAAAATAAAAAACTACACCAATAGAAAAATAACTCTTTAGGTGTTGAAAAACAGGAACAAGCATACAAATCAAATAGTAATACAAAATAGGAACAAAAAATAAATAGGTTATATTTTCAGGTCATATAAAAATAACAATAACAGAAAAATAACTCTCAGCTATTAGAAAATATAGGAATAAACATGTAAATCACAAAGTAATACGAACTAAAAACAAAAAATAAAAACATTTTCGGGTCATATAAAATAAATAAGAAACTATAAAATAAAAACGACTCTTCTGGTATTAAAAAAATATAGAAACAATCATATAAATCACGAAGGAATACAAAATATGAACAAAAATAAAAAAATATGTCTTATAAATTAAAGCAAGAAACAACAATAACAGAAACATAAGTCTTTAGGTAACACAAAATATGGGAACAAATATATAAATCACAAAGTAATAGAAAATGGGAACGAAAGGATAAATAGTATTTTAGTTTTCGGAAGAACTAAGTACTGGACAGCTTATCAGTTTTTCTTTTCTTATTAGATTTCACACAATTTTCATTGATGGCATTATTGTATAGTTTCTCTATATAAGCCTAAAGTTCCGGAAATAATAAACACAAGATCAAATCAGAATATCAAATAAAACTTTCACCTTACCGATATAATAAAATAACACGTGTTGCTCAAATCTACTCAAATGCACACTCGTCTGCTGTCTGCACAGGAATACAACGTGCGAGTCACAACTCACAAGTACCAGTACTGCCAGTGTTATCCCGCGGTGGACGGCTTAGGTCGATATTTGTGACGTAGCCGACGACAGAGATAGATATATATGCCGGCCTGCCTTACTGTGCGGCCTAGGTCAAAATAACTCGACTAGTGTCTTCCCAAGCTTTCTCTGTTATTTTGGTAATACAAGGTGTACATTTAAGGGGGTGATTTCTCGTCGGAAAAAAGATAGGATCTTTCATATAAAGAAACTTCATTGGAGCCTACCTTGTTAAGATACAGCCCCTTAAACGGGGTACATAAAATTTGTTCAACAATTTTTTCACAAGCACTAAAAGGGCTACGCCCCGTGTGGGGGCGGGTTAGAATATCTCCCATCGTATATCCTGCGTGTCGTAAAAGGCGACTAAAAGGAACCGAACTACTGTCGGTATAAACACTAAGCTCTTCTCAACCAACAGCTTTGGGTGAACGAGTTGAGAAGACTCAGGACACCTTCTTGTCCTTGGGGTGAGAAATTGCCCCTAAAGGCGGATGAACCAGTAGATACCATCTGGTCAACGGCATGAGGATGCAGAAAGCAAATGGGTAACTACTGCATTAAAGATCTTTTATGTACATATGGAATGAAATCGTTAAATGTCTTTTCTTTTCATTGATCTTAGGACATCAATTTATCCAAAGTTTTGCATTCAAGTATATATCAGTATACGACTTTCATGTAGTTCGGCGTTTTCCTGTCGGGGCATGATAGGAGAGGTAAAATGCATCAAATTAAAAGTAAAGTGAAAAACTTGCGATCTTATAATTATTATGACTTAAAGCTTTGACTCTCACTTAAAAATCCAAAGAGGTGATTTCATGATTTCTAAGCAGGTCTAGAAGCTTCTTCACTCTCAGCTATCACAGTCATTGAAAAAAGTGGTCCTTAATGGGGCTACTTTCGCTTCAATTGACCTTAAAAGACAAGAGGCGAAGATTTCTTGAAACTAGCGCTGTGATCTTCAATTCGTCAATGTTAACGCGCTAATAGCAGAATGGTTGTCAGTACCGCAATGATAAACGTTAAAAACGTTCTATAAATTAAAAATTTGTTGAAATAAAAGAGATCCTATTTCATGCTAAAGAAACACATGGAGCGCATTCTTCAAAACCGGTTTTTACCTGAGCGACAACAAAAAGAGCTAACGCTAACGCAGTAAACGATGTTAGAAAGAGATAGCTATGATATTGTTGTGATGCCTTTGCAAAATGCGTCATTGGAATGGTTGCTTTCGTTGTCGTATTCAATCGTCTGTCTGCCTTTGCGACTTTAAGACGATACGCTCTTGTTTGGTGAATTGTTTTGACAATTGGGCTTTCTTTACGGACCATTGAGTACACGCATATTCGAAATTTGGCTTTTCCTACGGACTCTGAGTGCTATCGGTTTGGATTGGTGTTGCTTCGGTTGTCTGACTACTTAGCTCTTCCTACGGACCTTGGGTGCACGACAACTGGATTTAACGATGCTGCTTTCTACAAGAGACTATGCAACAAATGGATAGGTCGTGGTGGACTCACTGAATGGCCGCCACGGTCACCTGGCATAAATCCGATAGTTTTTTGTTTGGGGCTACTACAAAGAACTATTTTATGCTAAAGAGTGTCAAAACATCAGCGAATTACGCAACAAATTAACATGGACTGAAGAAACAATAAAAAACAATTGAAGAGCTTTTGTTAATTTAAAAAACAATTTTTTCAGAAGATGTAGATCATGCATCGAACAAGAAGGTAAACATTTTGAAAATTTCTTGTGAAATTTAATGAACTTGGTGAAGAAATCTGATAATTTCGTTTCATTTTACAATTCCACACTTACAGAAAAGAAGTCGCACATGCAAAAAAAATCTTAGCAAAGTGACACAGGTCTATCTATCGATATTTTGATCGCACTGAATGTCTTTTATTGCGGCACTGACAATCATTCTGCTATTAGTGCCCTAAAATTAGTTATTGCTTCATTTCAAATCCCATAGCTAATTTCAAGAAATCTCCGCCTCTTCTCGTTGAATGTCGATTGGAGCCAAAGTAGCCCCATTTAGTACTCCTTTTTTTTTAAGATTATGATAGCTGAGAGTGTGGAGAAGTTTATAGACCTGCATAGAAATCATAAAATCACCCCTTTATTAGTTTTTTAACTGTGAGTCGAAAATTTAAGTCATAATTAATAGAACGTAAATTTTTCACTTCAAATTATAATTTTCGTGGCTTTCGTCAGATTTACTAAGCCGATTCCAAAAAAGATAATTTGGAAAAGTCTTTTGATTTTCTTTTTTGCATAGTTTTAAATTGTCGAGGTAGAGAATTCTCTAAATTTCAGAAAAAAATTCATAACTCGAAAACTACAAAATATTACGGGGGTGATTCAGATACTTCTAGGTGTGCTCTCTCTCTGGACTTTCGCTTTACACTATTTTTTGGGACACCCTATATAATACATGTTTATGGTCATTGAGGGAGATTGGTTTACTTCAATGAGCGACTTTTACCTATGAGATGATTGAGTCTACTCACTAGCGGAGCTATTACAATTCATCGCATGATAAGGTCATCGCCAGACCACGATCCACCGCCATAATAAAAAGCATCACGAGATTTCACTATTAACATAATAATTACTGGTTCTGTTGATAGATTGCCTGGGCTGCCATTATTATGCTAACGAAAAAAAAAATGATTAATCAATGCCGAACAGCGCCGTGTCTGATGAACGAATACAAATAATGATAAATTATTTATTAACTTTACAGTGTAATTATCTCGTGTTAATATGTAATTTTGCTATAAATGAAATGCGCGCTTGTTAATTTGTATTTACGGTTAGATGAGCGGAAATGGTGTAAGCCTACACTGTGCCCTTCCACCTAAATGTACCGAATTTAATCGCATCGAAAAATCCAATATGCCATGAATGTAGTTGTCGTTTGTGTAACAAGTGATACGCACTGACTACAAAATCGGTTTTGTTGGATCACGAACTTGGAATAATTAAAGGCATGTGGATTGTGGATATTGAATTATTGAATACTGAAAATATACCAGACCACACCCGCTTTATGAAATGTTACATTTTGTAATACTAATGTATCCTGACCGATAGGCTGGATCTAAACCTTTTTCATTTTCATTTATTTGCACGAAACATACAAATAATGCCACCCATAGAAGGCTGAGCCTTGTGTCGGGGTATGGGCATACATTAGATAATCATAAATCACAAAATTTTTATAGTTTCATCTGATATCCCTCACCCTTTTATATCAGAACTGGATCGTAACCGTTGACAGCTTCTTTGGATTATGCTTTTACATATGCTTTATAGAACATTCTGCAGTGTGTTTCACTTGAACCAGGCAAAGATGTGCTTCAGATAATACCAATGATGCTTTTGTAAGTGTAAGTACTGTTAGAAACTAAAAATTTTGAGGATCTGAACGAACAACTGTCATTTGATTTGACATATATAAATGCTGAAATCGTTACAGAAATACGTGTTAAGTATGAAAAATATATTACGTTAGTCCCCAGCTATTGGATCTAATTATGTCATTATTACTTCAAAGCAAATGAGGGCAACTTTGCAAGCACACAAGGTGGCGGCTTGCACTAGTGTTCACTAAACATCGACTATCGGCTATCGATAATTTACCGATAGTACCCGAAAACATCGGCTGGGCCGATGTGCAAACATGGATGTTTCCAGATAGGTTGCAGTTGCACAGATTGAGTTTGTTTTGGTCGGCTATAAATTCATTTCGTTTGTTTAGCAATTATTTCGGCAAGTTATATTTATATATCATTATGATGAATGCATTTTAGGGTAAAGTTTGAGACAAAAAACTCCTTTATAGCAACACACAAAAACATTCATTTATTGAAATAATTTTTTTCTTATTTTATTTATTTATTTATTTATTTGACCATTTTATACAAATGAATGCATTTATGGTAAGTCAAAATGGAGAAAGCCTAGAAAGGGTAAAAAACAAACTTATAAGTGATTAAGACTAACTTAATATGTATGTAATATGTATGTACAGAGACTTGTGATAGTAATTCAGAAAAAGAAAAAAATATATATATTATATATATATATATATACCTCAGTGAGAACTGTTAATATTGGTGCTCAGATATTCCTGTGTGAAATAGAAACAGTGGTCTAGTAACGTCTGCTTGACTTTTTTCTTGAACGTGTGTAAATTGCTTTGATGGTAGTCATGAGGCAGTTTATTATAAAACCTGATGTCTAAAGAGTTTTGCTTAGAAGTAGTTAGTCGGTATCTTGGTGGCCTTAATGCTTCAGATCTTCTGGTATTATAATTGTGGATATCTGACTGGATGGGGAAATTCTGGGAATTCACATGAATGGCAATTAATGAGTAGTAAATATACAAACAAGGGACTGTTAATACGTAGAAACAGAAGTTGTACGTAATAATTATAAAAAATTATAGAGACATTATTTTAACACACGTTTGAACTGGAATGTGAAAGAAATCTTGTTCGCAAATTTTCATTGAATTTACATATTTTTATAAAGGAAAAGTTGCATTGCCCAAATACGCCCACACACTTTCTGTTTCCTTTTCCGCAGTGTCACATCAGTTCAATGAAATTACCTTTTAGTTGCTTTCGTGCCCATGTTCTCGATCAACAAATACACAGTTTGAGAGAAAACACGTAAACAAATAACGGTACCGGCTGGATTCCATGAATCCGAGGGAACTCTGTGCAATCTTACGCCGCAGAAAACATCGATGGGCCTATGGGACTATCGATTTCACATCGATGTTTAGTGAACACTAGCTTGCACTGTGAGCAAAATCGAAACGAGTAATTTTAAAAGCAACTAAAATTTTGCCCAAACCCAAAATGAATGTCTTTGCCTAAACCCAAAATTTACTGAACTCAAATCGATCTCAAGCTATACCCTCCAACCGACGGTCCTCCTCTTCTTTGCTGTTCTCACTCTTTCCTTTTCTTTTCTTCCCTTACTTCTCCGTGGCATTGTCTGGTCCCTGGATAACCAGACCTGATAGACCGATGGACCGAAACGACCCCAACTAGGAGCAAAAGTCCACCGGCTCTGGCATGAATTGACCAATTTTGTGTCAGTTCGTTAACCTAGTGGAAAGTTTTTTATAGACACAAAAAACTTGGGGAAGATTTCATCACCTTCTTCCTTGAATGCCAGTGAGTGCATGTTTTTTTGAGATGGTAATACTCCCCTATCCCCGACTGGTGTGGGAAGTAAAATGTGAAAAACGTCCAGGAACCTCCAAATCTTCTATATTTGCAGTTTTCTATTATTGCTGGCATTCTCGTCACGGTAATGTGTCGAAATTTCAATTCAACAGTTTTCAGGTTACGCGATACAGAACGAACTAAAGCAATATTTGTATGTATACGGATGGGCCTAAAAAAGTGTGTTATGTTGCTAGGTCTTTTTTTCACACACAGAAAAATCTGTCGTTCTGTCAAAGACTTACGCTTGGATTCAATGGGACGTTACACTCAGCATTCATCAAATACAACAATGTTTTATCCAATAGGAAGTGTATAGTTGGTAATGAATTATATCGTATTGTCAATTCAACTACAAGATGTCATTGGACTCCAATGAATAATTCAATCACAGCCTGTCGTTGAATCGAATCTGTGTTTGGTAATTGATTCTAACTACTTTCTTTTCCTTGGACCAACAGATATTATTGCGAGGACAGCTGATTGATTCGTTTGGACGTTCAATTGTGTGATTATGTTTGAAGTTATAAGGAGCATGATATAAGAATTAGAAATAAGCCTTCACCAGTTGTTGCATAATTACCTGAAATATAATTGTCTGACTAATCTAAATACCTACATTAAAATGTTCGTGTTAGCTCTTCTAAGTCCCAATTTATCAGTAGATCCCCCATTTAATATATAACTGGACACATTTGAATCACACAATTGCTGATGCAATACGCACGAGATGACACAACACGGCTAACACCGAAACAACACAACGGAACAACCTCGTCCATGTTGGCGGGTTCGCGGCGATAGTAACACTGAGACAATCCCCCTGTTCTTTATTTTTACGTTCCTTGAATCGGGACATCAGTCCCGTCGAATACTGATTATAGTTCGGCGAAACAAAATTAATTTTTATCAGATGAATTATCACGAACTGCTGTTGCAGAAATAATTTTTGTGCATTGAACAGATGGTATGCTTTGCTTAAATGAAACGTAGGGTAAATTTCGAAAACAAAAGGATGTTTTGATTGCATTATATGTCAATACTGGTATTGGAAGGATTATACATATCGTTAGAACGAATATAAGATTATTTTGAATTTATTGGCGTACCTGTGATTACTTCGAATATAAGGATTGAATTCTTTCAATGACATGGATTTGAAACAACTGTAAATATATTTAAAGCGACGGAAAAACATCCAAATACTAACAATTAATTGGAAACGCACAGTATTTTTTTCTGTGCAGAGGTCACTCGACAGCCTACTATGAATAGAACAAATTTTGCAATCTTACAAACACCACCCCCTAATCACTTTAATTTTAACCCCTCCAAAAACAAGTAAGAATTATCGGGTACCCCTATATAAGACGTTTAAATCGAAGTTTGTGGACTATTAGAACTTTTTTGTTTTTTGCTAATTAGTCCACTGCACATCGACCGATTTTCAAAATAAAAGCAGCATTACCTATTACGACCCCACAGAGCATCGTTACTTAAATTTGATAACAACTTATTCAGCAGTTACTGAGATCACGAGGCTAGAAGACGCCAACAGACAAATAGATTAACAGGCAGACCTACAGAAAGAAAGATAGACCGACGGAAACGAGTGACGTAGATTTTCGTTATGTAGATATCATAAAACGCCCACACAGCATATTATCTCAAAATCGAAAATTTTCGAGATCACAATACTCCCTTCACCTATCGGTGTGAGAAGTAATAGATCTGATCCTGAACGTTTAAAAATACTTCGGCGAAAAAGTATGTATCGAACGAATTTGAATAAAATTATTTCGGGGATCTCTATTTAATTATAATTATTTAGTAACTTAATTTATAAAAAATAAATCCTTCCAATAATATCTATTATCTTACCTTATTAGAATTTCTATGTTTTGGTGAGAGCTACCCAGGTGCACAAAAAATGTCTTTTTGTACGGTGTTAGCGATAGCGTGAGCGAACGAGGCCTTTGAAACGCGCTAGCCACAAGCAACAGAAAAAAATAAGCGCCGCTACGTAAATCCGGGGACCCAGCAGAGACGAAATTAATCAAAGGGGCTTAATCGACAAATAAATTTCACACCGTGGACAGTAATTGCAGATTTAAAAAGCCGAAGCGACGGTTTAAACAGCGCCTTTCTAACGGAAGGACTGCGGATGGAAATGCCTCAATCAGGAGGATGGATGGCATGTGGAGCAACCTTGGTCGGACTAGGTAAAATACTTTTGTTGAAAAAATGATTTTCACCCCATTCAAAGTGACCTCAAGGATATGACGATTCTTGTTCGGAACATGTCCTGAATCGTTTAAGGGGCCTGGGTATACAGGGTGGGCCAATAGTGCGTGGACGGAGGATTGTGGACTTACTAAAAAATATTTCAAAAATCTGTCACTTGATCATGGTAGGGACCCTTGAGGGCTATAACGTAAAAATATTTTCACTCAAATTTTGACGTTTATACAGGGTGATTCGTATCGAACTTACATTTTTTTTAATGGAACCCCCTATATGTTATTGCATATTTGGATTCCTTGATTAATTTTAGTGTGACTTTATGTATCACCCATGGAAATTTAAACGAACCGTTTAGGCGCAAATCACTATTTTTGGTATAAGTAGGTATCAGAAAAAAATTGAATATCGCAGCGATTATAAAACTTAGAAGGCCGTGACTTTGCGGTACCACTAAGCATGAAATGCGTCACCTTATGTCAGACAGCTAAATTTGAATTCTTCTTGCACTTGGAGAAATCAGTAGATTAATTAAGGAAACTTAAATCACAGATAACTTGATTTTTTCAAATGGGAATGCCTATTTTGGTTTAAAGAATCAAATGTAAAATTTATTTACCTTCCTAACGATATAGCATTCTTGATATCAATCTTTTTTGGTTTTCATTTTATTTCAAATTTTCAGTCAAATCGGTGTTTTTCAATTTTCCTGCATGCAAGCAACCTAGCAGGCCATAAAATAAACAAAACCTCGTTAATATGGAAGAAACCAACCAACTTAGTAGCAAGATGCAAACTAACTAGAGCAACGAGGCAAGATTATGAAAATTCCTTACAACATATTAGCTCTAACCGGATACAACAGCCGCAAGATATCTAATGTCAATGAGTAACTGAGCTGTAACAGAAGTGTTTGTTTTTCACAGCCTACTAGCTATTGAGGTCTACTAGAGTTTGACAACTTTCCAAAACGATTAGAAATTTTGAAACAAAAGGAAAACTACCAGCGATTTTTGCTTACAGTCTAACATGTTTAGAATAAAATTTCACATTTACTGGGATAAAAAAATTAGTCATTTCCGTTTAGTTAAGTCAAAAGTGAAGATATCTCCAACTGGAGCATTCTGAACATCTATGGAAATAATTGCTAGAATTTTTTTAATTACGCTATGTTGTAATTGTATTTATTTCATATAGCTTTCTGCAAACAAAATTATGTTTCACAATTCAAACAGACTGCAATTCAAGTTTCATTTTCCGCGATTTTGCTAATAAGTAGAAGTACCTACTGAAGAATTTGAAGGGTTGCAGTCAGAGGTATCATTACTTTTGACTTACGGAAATGGCTACTTTTTTATAGCATTAAATGTGGAAATTTATTCAGAAGACATATATATTATACTGCCAGCAACAATCACTAGTAGTTTTCATTTGATTAAATATTTTTTTACTGACTTTGGAAATTGGCTAATAGCTAGTAGGCTGTGAAAAATGAGCATTCTTTTTACCGCTATTGTTTCTGGTTAGAGCTAATATGTTGTAAGGAATTTTCATAATCTTGCCTCGTTGCTCTAGTTATTTTGCATGTCTCTAATGAGTTAGTTGGTTTCTTCCATATTAACCAGCTTTTATTTATTTTTCATGGCCTGCTAGGTTGCTTGCATGCAGGAAAATTGAAAAACACCGATTTGACTGAAAATTTGAAATAAAATGAAAACTAAAAAAGATTGGTATAGGGAATGCTACATCGTTAGAAAGGTAATCAGATTTTACATTTGATTCTTTAAACCAAAATAGGCATTCCCATTTGAAAAAATCAAGTTATCTGTGATTGAAGTTTCCTTAATTGATCTACTGATTTCTCCAAGTACAAAAATAATTCAATTTTAGCCATCTGACCCAAGGTGACGCATTTCATGCTTAGTCGTATCGCAAATTCACGGCCTTCTAAGTTTTATAATCGCTGCGATATTCAATTTTTTTCTGATACCTACTTATACCAAAAATGGTGATTTGCGCCCAAACGGTTCGTTTAAAGTTCCATGTGTGATACATAAAGTCACACTAGAATTAACCAAGAAATCCAAATATGCAATAATATATAGGGGGTTCCATTAAAAAAAATGTAAGTTTAATACGAATCACCCTGTATAAACGTCAAAATTTGAGTGAAAATATTTTTACGTTATAGCCCTCAAGGGTCCCTACCATGACCAAGTGACGGATTTTTGAAAAATTTGTTAGTAAGCCTACAATCCTCCGTCCACGCACTATTGGCCCACCCTGTATACAGTTTTACATATGTATTTGCCATGTTAAAACACGGATTCTCATCTCGAACAGAAATCACTTGTTTTTCAAACTACATCACAATATTTCAGAAGGTGACAGTTAAGATCTTAATAAATGACAAATATTTACGATTTTCTCGAAAAGGTTTTTTAGTGTGCAAAAACACTCGCAATGTAGAGTCATGCATTCTTCAAATGTCTGTAATTTAACGACCAAACACGATATCAAAAAAGGTCAAAACAGTGACAAAGTGGAAGTATTCTTCTTCAATTTGCTTTTTGAATCATTACTGTAAGTTTAATGAAATTTAAACTCTTGGATTGGTACCAACTACTCCCGCTCCTGTCTCCAGTTCAAACTTGGAGCCAATACCCAAATCTATATGAATATGTACATCCACAGAATGTACATTAGATATTCCAGTTTGAACATGTATAAGTTGAGTATTAATAGGACGTTAAATGTACATATGAAAAATGATATACACTCGTGTAATATACTATGTATATTCACGTAGGTATATTTATATGTGAATATACATAAGATGCTGGTCTAAGTATCATAGATACATCTAGTGTTTACGCCTGCGCGAGGGACAGCTAGTGCCGCCATTGCTGATTTCTAGCCATGCCGTCGTTCGCGTCCTTCGTCGTAGTTAGCGTGTGTGTGCTGGTGATGGTTGTGCCTGATTACCTGATCGATTGAAATATTGTGCAATGTTGCTTATTTTCTGGCTACTGATAGCACTCGCATCCAGCGTTTGACGGTGAGTCGTAAGCGGGACAGACCACCTACAGAATTTTATAACCTTGATTTATTTGTGATTTTAGACATGCCATTCAACAGTAAAGAGATGACAATCACAGTAATCGATCTTGTCATGTCTTGTTATTGTAACTAAAAATTGAATTAATAACAATACATAATGAAAGTATGAAGTTTGTTTATCTCTCTGCCTCTTCATTGAACTTTCATACACTATGCATGTGCATTAAAAGTACATGAATGTACATTCTATGGATATGCCATGGATGTGAAAGTTCGCGACAAACGTACATAAAATGTAAATTTTTTTATGTCTATTTTATATCCATTAGACGTTCATGCTCCATTTGTGGATATACATATCTACTGTATAAGTACACTGTATATACTTTGGTATGTAAGTATATACATGGTATATTTTATGAATGTACATGTTTATACCTGATCTATGTTACATATACTAAGCATGCACATTAGAGGTACATATGCACATTCTATGGATATGCGATGTATGTGAAAGTTCGCGACAAGCGTAGATGAAATGTATATTTTTTTGATGTCTATTTGAGATCCATTGGACATTCTTGCCCATTTGTGGATATACATATCCGTTGATTCGATATTCATTGTATGTACATTGTATATACTTTTGTTATGTGGACAGTGAATAGCGCAAGATCGGAGGGTGATATGAAGAAGAGGAAGAAGAAGAAGAACATTTATTTGAAATAGGATAATCCTAATATACATAAAAAAAAACTAATGAATAATAATCATCCGTGTAAAAAAAATAAAAAATGTACGTTAACAATAGATTCAATCAAACTATAAAATAAAACAAACTGTAGTATTACAATAGAAAAAATTACAAGCTACACACATCATAACTTCACTAAACACTAAACATTCAGATAATCGGCGTTGAGGTACTTAGCGAGTTCTCTCTTAAAATTATTGACAGTTGAGTTTTCCTTGATATAGCTGGGTAACTTGTTAAATGCATCATATCCCTTAAAAATTAGAAAATTCATTGTATGTTGTATTTTTCCTTGTACCATAGAAATGAATATCATGAGCATAGTTAATATCACCAGTTAAGTGAATAGGTGCCATTCCTCATACTATTTTGAATATAAAAATCATTGTTAAATAATACACTCCTTGTGAGACAGAGAAAAACCTCAAAGAAGGTAACATAAAATTTATAGGTGTCCATCGATCACAATGCAAAATTATTCTAAGCCATTACTCCTCTTCCATTAAACCCGTAACGACGGTATATACAAATATTCCTCATCTTCAAGAGTTTGGTAATAAAACAGGTGCTCCTCAAAACAGTATCACGCCTAGCCTCTCTTACATAATATCCTAAAATATCTGTTTGAAATATATTGGTATTAATCTTGTCACTCTGAAGCCCGCATCCAGATTTTACTCAAAATATTATTCAAATAACTCCTGTCAGCGTTGTGCATTTGTAGCTGCAACTCAAACAAGATCAAAACCAAAATCTATCCGTCCGATGATTCAGCGACAAACAACATAATCGAATAATAATTCGCTCAGTGTATATAATAAATACCCCGAGGTCACCATCGGCGCTGGCCGTACATCCGACATCCAGGGATACAACAGATTGCAAGCCATGCCAGTACACAGGAGCGACGCGTAAATCGTTTCGTAGCATATATTCAATAATTCACCCTTTGATCGGTAACCATATATACAGGGTGCCAGTCACAAGTCCAACAGAAATTAAGCGGTCAGTATGTTGTAGCGGAGGTATACAGAGTGGGCCAATAGTGCGTGGACGGAAGATTGTGGGCTTATTAAAAAATATTTCAAAAATCTGTCACCTGATCGTGGTAGGAACCCTTGAGGGCTATAACGCAAAAATATTTTCACCTAAATTTTGATGTTTATACAGGGTGATTCATATCAAACCTTCATTTTTTTAAATGGAACCCTCTATATATTATTGTACATTTGGATTCATTCCTCAATTCTAGTGTGACTTTATGTATCATACATGGAGCTTTAAATGAACCGTTTAGGCGCAACTCATCTTTTTTGTTATATGTAGGTATCAGAAAAAAATTGAATATTGCAGCGATTATAAAACTTAGAAGGCCGTGACTTTGCGGTCCGACTAAGCATGAAATGCGTCACCTTAGGACAGACGGCTAAATTTGAATTCTTTTTGTACTTGGAGAAATCAGTAGATTAATTAAGGAAACTTCAATCGCAGATAACTTGATATTTTCAAATGGAAATGCCTACGTTGGTTTAAAGAATCAAATGTAAAATTTGATTACCTTTCTAACGATATCAATCTTTTTTGGTTTTCATTTTATTTCAAATTTTTAGTCAAGTCGGTGGTTTTCAATTTTCGTGCGTGAAAGAAACCTCTAGCAGGCCATGAAAAATGAACAAAAGCCCGTTAATATGGAAGAAACCAACTAACTTAGTAGAAATATGCAAACTAACTGAAGTAAAGAGGCAAGATTATGAAAATTCCTCACAACATATTAGCTCTAACCAGAAACAATAGCTGTAACCAGAACGCTCATTTTTCACAGCCTACTAGCTAATAGCCAATTTCCAAAGTCAGTAAAAATATTTAATCAAAGGAAAACTACTAGTTGCTGTTGCAGTAGAATATCTATGTCTTCTGAATAAATTTTCACATTTATTGCCATAAAAGAGTAGCCATTCCCGTAAGTCAAAAGTAATGATACCTCTGACTGGAAGCCTTCAAATTCTTCAGTAGGTACTTCTACTTTTTGGAAAAATCGCGGAAAATGAAACTTAAATTGCAGTCTATTTGAATTGTAGAACATAAGTTAGTTTTCAGAAAACTACATGAAGTAAACACGATTACAACATAGCGTAATTAAAAAATTCTAGCAATCATTTCAGTAGACCTTCAAAATGTTCCAATTAGAGATATCTTCACTTTTGATTTAAGTAAACGGAAATGTCTATTTTTTTATCCTGTTAAATGTGAAATTTAATTCTAAAGATGTTAAACTGTAAGCAAAAATCGCTGGTAGTTTTCCGTTTGTTTCAAAATTTTGAATCGTTTTGGAAAGTTGTCAAGCTCTAGTAGACCTGAATACTTAGTAGGCTGTGAAAAACAAACACTTCTGTCATACCCCAGCTTCTCATTGACATTAGATATCTTGCCGCTATTATATCCGGTTAGGGCTGATGTATTGTAAGGAATTTTCATCAACTTGCCTCGCTACTCTAGTTCGTTTGCAGCTGTCTACTAAGTTAGGTGGTTTCTTCCATATTAACGGTCTTTTGTTTATTTTTCATGGCAAAATTGAAAACCGCCGATTTGACTGAAAATTTGAAATAGAATGAAAACCAAAGAAGATTGATATTAAAAATGCTACATCGTTAGAAAGGTAATCAAATTTTACATTTGATTCTTTAAACCAGCATAGGCATTCCCATTTGAAAAAATCAAGTTATCTGCGATTGAAGTTTCCTTAGTTCCTAATCTACTGATTTCTCCAAGTACAAAAAAAATCAAATTTAGCTGTCTGACCTAAGGTGACGCATTTCATGCTTAGTCGTACCGCAAAGTCACGACCTTCGAAGTTTTATAATCGCTGCGATATTCATTTTTTTTTCTGATATACCTACTTATACCAATAATGGTTATTTGCGCCTGAACGGTTCATTTAAAGTTCCACGTATGATACATTAAGTCACACTATAATTCACCAAGGAATTCAAATATGCAATAACATATAGGGGGTTCCATTCAAAATAATGAAGGTTTGATATGAATCACCATGTATAAACATCAACATTTAAATGAAATTATTTTTTATGTTATAGCCCTCAAGGTTCCCTACAATAACCAAGTGAAATATATTTTAGTAAGTCCACAATCTTCCGTCCACGCATTATTGGCCCACCCTGTATTATGTCCTCAATAGTCTAAAGATAAGGAACCTTATAATCCTAGACTCCAGATTAATTTGCGTAGCCGGAACCGAAATTCCTGACAACATGGGAGCCTCAGTGATCTACTTTAGGACTGTTACTCTGGAACACTCTGTATGATGGGGTGATAAGGCTTTCGCTGTCCAGCGGCGTGAAGACGGTGGCATACGCTGACAATTATTGGGCACTTGTTATCGTGCAAAGTGAAGAGACAGAGCTAGTACACAAAGCCAACGCATCGCTATCCAACATTGATAGGTGGATCGGGGATCATAAGCTTGAGTTGGCTTCTGAAAAAACAGAGGTGATTATAATGGGCGGCCCAAGGAGCTATCATGGTTTTCCAGCTGACGTCCCAACAATCAAGTCCATGGCGTCACACTGGATAATGAGAGGGGCTACGGAAAACACCTTAAAAGAATAGTGGCAAAGGCAAAGAGAACAAGGTGGCAATACTGTCACGTCTGATGCCAAATGAAGGAGGGTCCAGTAGCCACAAAAGGACACTACTGTGTGAGGTTGTACAGTCGGTGGTCCTATACGGGGTTCCTGTGTGGTGTAAGGCCACGAAAAGGAAGAAGTACCAGCGGTCCTGGACAGCTTGCAGATTAATTTTCTGCTTAGGGTGTCCAGTGCTTATCGCGCGGAATCTATAAGAGTCTTGCAAGTGATAACGGCACTACCAGCATTATACTTGCTGGCTGAAGAGAGGACACTGATCTGACATAGTCAAGCAGGCAATGCGATATGCTGCGCTGAAGCTAAAAGACTGACAGCAAGTAAGCGCCAAAGTATATGGAACGAGATCACTGAGGTCGCACAGTGAACGAAACGACTAAGGGCCTGGCCACATCTCCACGTCATGACGTCGTCAACGTGGAACGCCACATCGAACGTCGTCATCAACGTGGAACGCCACATCGAACGTCGTCGGCGACGTGTGGCTAGTAGGCCCGATTTTATCAACAGACGCATTTTAACAAAGGCTTTGACCAATCAGAGCAGCCCTTTCAAGGACATGCATCTGCAAATAGTTCTTTTATTATATTAATAAATAATTATTAATCTGACTAACTGCTAAAACGCAATAACAGTAAACATCTATGTATATCAAGATGTAATCTTTTATTTAAAAAAAACATCCAAAAACAGAAACTCCAACAAACTTAGTTAAATAGTGAATGTAATAATATGAAATAAAAATACGAAATAATCTGAATTCTGACAATAATACATAGAAAAACAACAAACCCAAATGAGGGTGGGTTGGCTCAGTGGTTAGAGTCGATGGCTCGTGACAGGAAGGTCCCGGGTTCGATTCTCGTTAGAGGCGGAAGTTTATTTAATTTTTTTTTCAATCGAAAATAAATATCCATAAAAAAACCTCAGCGAAGAATCCCCACCTGAGCCTTCACTGTTGGCTTCTAATTAACAGTGCTGTTCCTAGAGTGGCGCCGGGAAACAGTAACAAAGCCTACACAGAACACGAGGCTAATGATCAGAGCAGTCGATGCACAGAAGTAAAAAGAAAAAAAATATTCTCATTTGCCATCCATGATTTGAGACACACAAGACTTCTAACGGAGTTATCACCTAATCTATTTGTTGTTTTGGTGACAGTTACAGCAGCTCTAGAAAACTGCCGTTCAACTGGAGCTGATGAAGCTGCCGTTGCCAAAAAGTCTTTCGCCATTACGGCAAGGTTTGGAAAATTGTGTCGTGTCTTTTCCACCATTCTAAAATATCTTAAGTACTGTCCCTTGCCGCTTGAATACAATTCATAATCTGTTCATCGATTTCATCGCGATCAGGTTTATTTTTAAATGCCATAGCCCACGAATCTAGTCCGTGTAGCAGCATATTAATGCAAGAATGACGGAAATACTCTTAAACATGTTAAGGTACTGGCAAATTTGTTCAATTAACGACCATTCTGTGTCGGTTGACTTTAAAGTTTTGAAGTCATCGAGTGCCGGCTTGCTCCTTTAACGGTTCGATTCGCATTTTACAGATCCATATCAAGTAATATCAAGTAGTTTGATTTTACTTGATATCAAGTCAAGTAGTTCGGATCGAAAATTAAGTAAAGCCAAATATAAAATTTTCAAAAGCTTGAGCTTTCAAGTCAAGTCAAGTATTTAAGAAAAAAACTCGTCGCAAGCGGAAGGGCTCTGTTTGGTATGACGCAGCGAGATGACGAAGCTAACTATATTATAAGGCAACAGCTAGAGAATGTGGTCAAGGGCATAGGAATTGGCTCAACCATTGTAACTAATGTCATCACAGACATTTTATTAGTCATCTTTAATAAGTTAGATTAGCAAAATGCCTTATGTCTCCTGAACACAACAACAGGCAAGACGGAACTTTATTGAAACCTAACCTATTCAGTCCGTGTGGGGTTGCTAGTCCCCCATCGGACGCCTCCCCGGGTGGCGGATAGGGGAATGCTTCCCAGATATGGGTGGTACCGGAAAAATAAAATATTCGGGGCGGACCAAAACTACCAACTGGTGAACGGCAGCAGGCTCATCAGTACCTAATGGCGGTGTGAGAGGATGTACCTCTGTAACAGCGCTATTCTGGAGAATGGAAGGCGCAGCTGCAACAGCTTCAACGACTTCCACACTGCGGTGATGAAAGGAAACGGAACTCCTACAGCACTATTCTTTCCAATAAAACCCAAATGGCTAAAGAAAATCAAAGTATGGCCCTCAGTCCGGGGCACCCCTTAAGTGGGGAGAGGGTGCTAAGAATCCCCCCGTACACAACAAACTATCCAAAATATCAGATCTACAACAAGACGACTAGAATTGCGACATGGAATATCCGCAGTCTTTATATGACTGGAAAACTGGCCAATGTAGAAGCAGAAATGCAACGCTTACGAATCAACATCTTAGGTCTAAGCGAGGTTCGATGGCCAGGTTCTGGTAAATTGAAAACAACGCACGGGTTAATTTATTACTCTGGAGGCGACGATCCCAAACACCAATATGGCATGGCCACACTCATTTCTAGTGAGTTGGAACCATCTGTAATAGACTTTTTTCCTTTGAACGACCGCGTCATGGTTCTTAAGCTTGCAACAACTCATCGTGTTTTGAATGTAATTCAATGTTACGCTCCAACAAATGACAAATCGGACGACGAAGTTGAAGAATTTTATGCCAGCCTGGAGAAAGCAATTAAATTAACAAAGAAGGGTGAAATAACAATCGTGCTTGGCGACTTTAACTCAAAAGTAGGAGTAAAAGCTGAAAGCAACATCACTGGCCACTTCGGACTCGGTGTAAGAAACGAGAGGGGTGACCGACTTGTACAATTCTCTACTGAACACAACTTATCAATCACCAATACTTTTTTCAAATTACATCCCCGACGTCTATATACATGGAAATCTCCAGCTGACAGAGAAGATCATTTGATCCGAAACCAAATAGATTTCATTCTCATCAGATCCGAATTACGAAAATTTCTGAAATCTACCAAAACATTTCCTGGCGCTGACGTCTCCAGTGATCACAACCCAGTTGTAATGGACTTACAAATGCACCGTTTTAAATCAGTTAAGCGGGCAGAAAAAATTAAACATATCAACGTGAAGAGCTTAGACGATAATGAAATAAGAGCAAACGTAAGTCAACGACTTGAAGAAAGACTGGAAGCAGCTGAAACATCTGAAGCAACTGACGTTGAGCGCCAATGGAGTACTTTGAGAGAAGCGCTTACAAGCACTCAAGAAACCGACATAGGATTCACCAGCACAAAAGGAAAGCAACCTTGGATGACTGACGAGATTCTTCAAATGATGGACGATAGAAGAGAACAGAAAACAAGAAACATCGAACGATACAGAGAACTGAACAAAATAATTCGACGAAAATGTAGGGAGGCTAAAGAGCAATGGCTAAATAACCAATGCACAGAAATAGAAAATCTCCAAAAAAAGCATGACCTATTCAACATGCACAAAAAGATCAGGGAGATAACAGGAAGACAACACAAAGCTCACAGTGGAATGTTAAAAGGGGCCAACGACGAGTTACTGATCGGGGTCGAAGACAAGCTGAAACGATGGAAGGACTATATCGAAGAACTTTTTGGCGAAGATCGAACGGAAAGCCCCCAACCAGAAGAATTTAATGAAACTAGTCCTTGTATTACGCCGGACGAAGTTATACGAGCAATAAAGCTTCAAAAAAATGGTAAAGCTATTGGCCCCGACGGAATCTACGCAGAGACGCTTAAGCTAATGGCACAGCAAGAAGGGGCTGGCCTAAAGCTCTCAACAGCACTGTTTAATAACATCTATAGAGCAGGTAAAATCCCAACAGACTGGCTCAAACCTGTGTTTGTCACCCTGCCCAAAAAGACCAATGCGACACACTGTGATGACTACAGAATGATCAGCCTAATGTCGCATGTTCTGAAAACCTTTCTACGAATTATACATACTCGAATCTACAGCAAATGCGAGCGAGAAATCGATCCAGTTCAGTTCGGTTTCAGAAATGGATTAGGAACGCGTGAGGCTCTCTTTTCTCTTAATGTACTCACCCAAAGATGTAGAGACATGAATGTCGATGTTTACGCGTGCTTTGTTGACTATCGGAAGGCTTTTGACTGCGTTTCACATCAAAAAAACCTTCAAAACTTGCAGAGAGCCATGAACCTTATTGTAGAGTATAGCCAACGCTTTGGACTATCTGTTAATGTTAACAAAACTAAAAGTATGGTGTTTTCTAAGCAAGCAGTGGAGGCTGTAATACGCATTAACAACCAACCTGTCGAACAAGTGCATTCGTTTCGGTATTTAGGAACCATGGTGAACGACCAAAGTGACCCGAAAATAGAGATCAAATCTCGAATCGAACAAGCTCGTAAAACTTTCATTGGCATGAGACACCTTTTCGTCAACCGCGGACTTTCTCTTCAGCTTCGCACGCGACTTCTTCGTTGTTATGTTTTCCCTGTCCTTACTTATGGATGTGAAAGTTGGACTTGTAATCCAGAAATGGAGAGACGCATAGACGCTTTCGAAATGTATCTCTACCGTAGAATATTGCGTATCTCATGGATGGAAAGACGGACAAACATCGACGTCCTAAATACAATGGGAAAATCACGAGAGTTGATGAGAACTATTAAAGAAAGAAAGCTCCAGTACATCGGGCACATCATGCGCGGCGAAAAATATGAGATCCTTCGCCTGATTATCGAGGGGAAAGTCCAAGGAAAAAGATCAGTTGGACGACGCCAGAACTCATGGCTGAAGGACCTACGGAGGTGGTTTGGAAGGACGTCCACTGAAATTTTTAGAGCTGCAGTGTCGAAAACAATTATTGCCAATTGGGTCGCCAACCTTCGTTTGGAGACGGCGTCATAAGAAGAAGAAGAACCTATTCAGGTCTGTCGTCTTTGCATAAAAGGCAACAGGTAGAAAATACCGAGTAAAAGTTATCTGCTCGCAAATCATTGCACATTTGTGCGTAGTAGGCAGCAAAATTTTTACCTAGGGCATTTTGACAGATTTAGCAGAACATACAATGCAATTGGTTATTGTCCCCTTAAACGTAAGTTCAAAGAAACACCCTGTAAAGCATACTCACCAGTTATCGCTTTTTACATGGAGTTAATTTATATTCGTTGCTCATACGTTATAATAATTTACAGGCTGTAACCGTACACAACTTTGTGGATGCACCACATGAGAGAAATGGAAAGGAACCGTCAGAGCAAACAGAGATGAAAGTGATTACAAATCGAATCGAATTGGGCCACAGAAATGGTGTCATAACGCTATATTGCGCTGATAGTTACAAAAAAAATGTGAGCTGTGCTTACGAAATTCTTTTATTATATTTCGATTGCCTCATCCTCGAGATCACCCTGTAGTATATGCTTTAGTTCCCGCTTTTGGCGTCTTTGTTTACAGAAAAACTAGTTCCACCTCCCCACCATCCCTTGCGACCCGTTGTGCCAAGTCATTATGTTTTAGACATACGTGCACTCAAGTGTTTACGATTGTGTTGCGATTTGTTTGTGTTTTCGTCAACATGCCGAAATCGAGGAAATGAATAATGCACGATTTTTCACAAAGTAAGTGTTAATTCCTAAATACAAAGCCTTCAAAAGATGCGTCGGTAACTACGACGATGCACTTACAATTGGCAATGACTTACAATTTTTCCTGGTGGTCGAGGAACATCTCCAGTAGCAAACTAAGTTTATTAGAAGCCTTCGTACCTATGTGCTGACAATTTTATCCGATGTCAGTAATTTAGTGTGGGGACATCGCAGTGTCGGATTAAGCTTTTATGGGGCCCGAGGCTATTATAATTTTAGGGGCCCCTTATAAATAAAATGGAATCACTATTATATATGAAACTATATTCCCGATATAACAAAAGAAACTACTATACACTTTTTTATAAGTACGTCATGAGTCCCGCTTATAGTATCAGCACTGCTCTCAATATTTGCGTTTGCTTAGTAATCAGAACTATTTTTAGTGCAATCCTTTTCAAGCGGAGCGTTAGGTTTGCTTGAAAAACTTATTTTTTCACTGCTTTTAATTTATCCTCAGCAGCCATAAAATAATTATTTAGAGTTATCTTGGTATATTGTAGCCGTGTAGCACATAGACATAACACTAACAAACTATATTGATAACTTACTTTTCTTTTTCGAGCGTCGCCTTTATATCGGTTCAACTTCGATTTATTCATTATATTGGCACGTGCTACAGGTGCCGACATTTGAATATTTCAGTATCCAATGGGTAGGTAGATACAGGTGTATGTAGGTCGAGCTGGACTACATTTTAAAAATAATGACTTTTATACAGGGTGTTATGTATCACACATGGGACTTGAAGTGAGCCGTTTAAGTGCAAATCACAATTTTTGATATAAGGTGATATAAAAAAAATCAATATCGTAGCGATCCTAAAACTTAAGCGTCGATGACACGGGACTAGTTTACGAGCTGCAAGCCATCTAGTTTGCTAGCAGCTTGTAAAGTAGCCCTCGTGTGATCGGCTGATGAGCTAGTGGAAAGCTCTTTGTGTCATCGACACTCGCTCATTCGCTAGCTTTTAAACTCGCTGACTAGCAGCTAGTAAACTAGCCCCGTGTACTCTACGCTTAAGAGTGCTGTGACTTTGCCGTGTGACTAATAATGAAATTTGTCAGCTTAGGTTCGACGGTTAAGATTGAATTACATTTTTTGTACTTGGAGAAATTAGTAGACTAACTAAGGAAGCTTCAATCAGAATTAACTTGATTTTTTCAAATGGGAATGCCTAATCATTTTTATACAGTCGAATTTAAAATTTGGTATCAATCTCTGGCAGTTTTCGTCATTTCCAGCAGCTCGTTGATGTGCAGCAGAAACAGTGCAGGAGATAGGACAGATCCCTGAGGAACACCAGCGTCTATTGAAAATACGTCTGATGAACAGCCTTCGCATACAACAAACAGAGATCGATCGTTCAAAAATTCGAACGGTTCAAGTTTGACTAATTTGCTTTTTCACACGTCAATTTCGGGTACATTATCAGCTCTCTCAACAAGGTATATGCAAATTGAGATTTTGAATTAAGAAAAAATATATTTTTTTTTTGTGATAAATGGAAAGATCATATATAGGTTTTATAACAAAACTGTGTTTGTTTTCTTTTTTCGCAATAATTCAAAAGTTATATCAAAATAAAAATGGGTTTTTGAAACCCATGAAAAATGAAAACACGCCGACGGCTCCCGAACCCGTCCCGTCCATGGCGGTCAGGATGCTCCTTTGACCAACGACGTCCTACTCCGATACTAGATTCTAGATTTCCAGCCAATCGCGAAAATACGTACTGGTAAACTGGTAATTAGTGTATATTTGTTGCAGCACAGTCGATCAATGAAGTTTGCAGCTCGGGACGGAGTCTGCGATCGCAATAAATATGATTTTGAAAGTTTGAAGTTGAAGTCAGATAACAAATTCCAGTAAGTAGGTACCTAATCAAATATGTTTCGTTGAAAAGATCTCCACAATTGAAGGATGGCCTAGCAGTTAGAGCGTCCGATAGTGGATCTCAGGGTCTATGGATCAAAACCCAGGCCTTTTTTTTAATTTTTTTATCAAACAATTTATTGATGTGCTTTTTGTACTTGTTACGTACATTTTTTCTACGATCAACATTAATATGTGTTAGAATCAAATTTTGTTAGACGTATTACTTGTACTGCACAGTGCAAAAACTAAGTACAGGAGGCGGTGTACAATTTAAAAAATCAGTGGAAATGAGGTTTGTCCGTCAATATCTATCGCCATTAATTTTTTTTATGTAATAGTTGGTTAATAAAACAAAATACCCTCATCCATTTAATCCATTAATTTTTAAGTTTTTAAATGTAGAAAAGGTAACTCAAACTCGTAATTACATTCTGTTTATCACTTGGTATTATTATTTATTTAGCTTTGGGCAATGAAGCTTAACAATTAGATTTTCATGATAATTTAACAACCACTGAATGACAGAAAACAATTAGCTGCAAAATTTTGGTGGAAAACAAACAATTTGGTACGGTAGCATTTTTTTGTGACATTTAGCGTTTTTAAAACCAATAATTGTAAAATATTGTGGTGTGCATAATGGTAGGGTATGCAGCTTACGGTTGTAAAAGCCACTGCAGTAGAAAGGAGCCAGAAGTCACTTCGCACAGGTAAATTTGTGTTCATACTTTTTGGTGCATTCGAGGTTTATGCAAATATTTCGATATCTAGTTCACAGATTTATATGTATCTGAACCATAGTTTCAAATGTACCACTAACATGTGGATCATGATATTTTGAGCATGTAAAGCGTAAAAATTATATTTTTTAAGGCATCTTGTGGTTCAAATATAATCAGCTTACCAGTGACGTATCTGTTATAGCTTAAACTTTGCAAGACAAGATATCGGTCAAATGAGGGTTCACGGTTAAGTTAATGTTAAGTACTTAAATTTGAACTGTGGATGATGAAATTGGCCATACAGAACCCGTGAATAACAATATTTTAATAAATTTTATTTGAAAATAGATTATTTCTCCAAATAGCCTAACCACAATGTTAATCCCATTAGCTACGGCACTGGGACTAGCGCTTTGGTACATTTCGGTAACAGAGATGTCACCCGATTTCGTACGACTATAAACGCATCGACCAGATCGACTCATGTGTACAGGCACTAAGCGATGATGGAAAATAACTAAACGGAACACTATCAATACAACAACTGACTTTCTATAAGCAATCTTCCAAAAATCGATACATTGATAAAAACAAGTAAAGCTGCCTGAAGCGCAGCAAAAAATCTGACGTTGGTTATTAGGAATTGCAAATGTCGGTAGCGTATGTTGCCGACACTAATTATGTAAAATGCGTTATTAGATCCCCATTAGGGCAACCAATCCAGTGTGCACGGTAATAGCGGCAAAAACTTTTCTAAGAGGCCTACCGCCGTCGCCATTTGCATAAACATGGCGGAAGTGCGTGGTGGGCCAACTTCAGCGGACACATTTAACATTCAACGCCACGCAACGGTGACTAGATGTTCTCGATGGCTGTCGAATATACAGGGTGTTCCAAGAAGGTGGAGCCAAACTTAAGGAGTTTATTAGGGGACGATTTGGCTACAGAGTCATTTAGGGCCGATTTTATCAACAGGCGCATTTTAACACAGGCTTTGACCACCACGGCCAAAAAATACAATATGGTAATTTCAGCGGAGAAAACAAAATGCATGGTCATCAGTAGAGAACCACGTAGATGTAAACTGGAAGTGGAAGGTAAAATTATTGAACAAGTGATGACATTTAACTACTTGGGCATTGACATAACCAGTGATAGGAACTTGATTACAGAAGTTAAAAGGCAGGCGACAAAAGCAGGTAGAGTTAGTGGATGTTTAAGAGAAACTGTATGGAAGAACAGATATATGTCTACAGAAAGCAAGATTAAAGTATATAAAACAACGATGCGACCAATTCTAACATATGCGGCAGAAACACGAGCAGACACCAAGAGAACAAAACAAATCTACAACAGCATAGAAATGAAAACACTAAGATCAATTATGGGAATAACTCTCAGGGACAGACAAACAAATAAAAACATACGAGAACAGTGCAACATTAACAGCATCAATAAATGGATAAAAACCCGGAAGAAAGAATGGGACGAACATGTAAATAGAATGAGACCCAACAGATTGGCTCACATATGTAAAAATAACAAACCTTACAATCGAAGACCTCCAGGACGGCCAAAGAAAAGATGGGAAGATAATTTGATGTCAACAACAACGTCAACAACAGAGACAGAATAAGAGGCAGACAAACAGGAGAAATCCTAGTCATGCGAAGAAGAAGAAGAAGAAGCTTTGACCAATCAGAGCAGCCCGTTCAAAAACATGCATCTGTCAAAGTACTCTGAAAACTATTGATTTCTCTTGAAGTTTAACTAAAAAAGGTTAAAAATGACATGCTTTATATACAATCGACCATTATGAGCCATCTAGTATCTTTTCCAGTCTGATTTTCCATCCTAAATGGGTGAAAAATTTTCTTGTTTAACAAAAAGTTTACCAATTGCTAATTTCAACCAATCAGATTCCGTAAAAACTGTACATTTGATCGCTGGTTTTTTGTTCTGCTAAATAATCATAATGACAAAAAACAAAAATAAGTTTTACAACAAAAACTGTTCACAAATTCCAGTAAAAAAGCACCTAATCCCAAATCAAGTATGTACCGTTGAGGCGATCCCTTCGGCAAGATGACGGGTAGCCGAATGGTATGGTGTTCGACAACGCTTCCCTGTTTTCGTGGGTGGTGTTGGTGGGTGTTAGTTCGTCAACTCCTTTTTTTATTTTATCCTATTCATTGATATGCTTTTTACTCATGTTATACACATTTTTTTGTACCATCGACATAAATGTGTTTTTGAATAAAATTTTATTAGATGTTTTACTAGTACAACAAAAGTTGCGAATAATTTTACTTTTTGGGAATAATTTCATTTTGATACCGCTATCAGAGCAATTGGCGATTGATATTGATGGATAAACTTCACTTCTACTGACTGAATTCTCTACCACCTCCGATACTTAGCTTTTGCAATATGTCAAGTAAAATTTCTAATAAAATTTGATTCAAAAACACATTTATGTCGATCGTACAAAAAAACGTGTGTAATTTGAGTAAAACGTATATCAATGAATATTTTGGTTAAAAAAAAATAAAAAAAAGTAGTTGCCTCGAACCAACATCCACCAATACCACCCACGAAAACAGAGAAGCGTTGTCGAACACCATACCACTCGTCCACCCGCCATCATGCCGAAGAGATCGCCTCAACGGTACATTTGGGATTACGAGCTTGTTTACTGGGATTTGTGATCTAATTTCAACCATTCAAAAAGATATTTATTTAGATCGCTGACTTCGTCTCGAGCTGCAAACTTCATTCATCTCCTATGTTGCAACAAATATACACTTGTTACAACCATATTTTTTTTATAAAACTTATATACGATATTGGACGATATTTATTAACCTAGCCCGTAATACCCAATAGAAAGCTTTTGCTAAATAACATCCAATAGAAAAGCTTTGTCAAATTCTTTGTTAAATATGCATGTTGACAAAATCGAGCATAAAAGTTTAAAACAAAAACGTATTCTTGACCTTAGTACTTGTAGAGAGAGCGAAGGATGTTATGACAAAAGTTCAAAATTACAATCACCTACGTCGTTACATAAATTGGTCCTTCCCATCACTGACCCGTTGGAAGATCTTCGGAATTTGTTGTATATGTATACAGAGAGACTGCCATCACTGTTCCTAATAATTCCCCTTAAGTCGCTACACCAACGGCTCCATCTAACCCTAGAGGAAAAAATCCAACGGAATTAAGTCAGAACTTCGCGCGGACCAACTTGTCTTCCTATCCATCGCAACTTAAAATTGTTGATTAAGGTGATCCTGCACAACACGGCAAAACGTGCAGGTGCACGACCATGCTGGAACCTCGTTCTAGCTCGTATTCTCATAGCAACGAGCATAGCAGTAAGGTGTATGTCCGCATATTCTTCAAATGTATACCTGACCATTTTCACAGTTTAAAGGCAATTTTTTTTTCGAAAAAGTAACTTTGATAATAATTCAGCACCGGTACTCTGTAACTTAAGAGACAGAAACGTGTTTCTATTACCATGACGAACGACCATAACAATCGGGTAGTTTGGGGTGCCTACCATAAAGTGCCTACTACGGTGACATATTTACGAAGCCACCCGATCCTATACATAGTGCATAGAAACACGTTTGTAAGTTACAGTGTTTTGGCGCAGGAATTCACTGCTCATAAATATATGTCAAGAAACTAAAACGCGTTTATTGCTTCTTACCTCTTTTTCGCTCATCTCCAAAAAAAAAAACTCGAAGCTATTAATAGACCGGGAGATAATGACAGATTTTGAGACACGATTTTAGTCACTATGCTTTTCAGAGAATAACATTACACTTCTAGGCTTGAACATACTTTTGTGACCAAACATGACACTCTAGCCAAAATCACCCTGTATACTGGCTAAATGGCTACTACTGTACAGTAACAGAGTAATATGGATAATAGTATAAGCAAGCTAGTTCGTAAAAGAAGGAACCTCTCCCTCACGGTATACCAGGCAGAAATATAGCGATTTTAGCTTGTGACCCTCGTATTTACGAAATTCAAGGGTCTAGAAGCCGGATTACTATCTGCTCTGACAGCCAGGCAGCATTAAAAGCATTCGGTGATCTCAGGTGTCATTTATGCGGGTGTCGAGACATGCTGGAGTTTGCCGTAATGAAACAGCGCAAGTTGAAGATCAAGGAATAATTTCCTAGTATCCTGATCTTTAGAACGAAACAGAGCTGTGGTTGCAAAATCAGCATGAGATTGGGAGATCTTTCGACATCTCCGTCAAGCTAGGAAACTTATTTCAGGACTTTTGGTCAAGGTGGGGTGGTTCTGTCTCTCACTGGACAGACGCCCGTTAAGGTTACTTGTGAGGAGGAAGAGTCCTCGGCACACATTCTATGTCGCTTTGAAACCTCGGGTATCACAGGCGGACTATACTAGGATAAAGGGTCCTTGAACCTAAAGAGATAAGATGGAAAGGATCCAAGGCCATCCTCACCGTTGCGATGAGGGCTGGACTTGTGAACTAAGGTAAGTTGCATGAGGGCCCGCTTGTAGGCCTATGCACTGGTAGTTCTGGTCACTAGAATGCATCTCTCGTTTTTTCATTCATTCGTTCATTCATTCACTCCTCTCCCCTTTGCCCAAAATCTACCCCCAATCCTCATAACTGTCAGCTTCGTAACCACAACTTTTAGCTGTACACTAAAAAAAGGGCCCTAAATATGTTTATCCTGTACGTAATTACAAAGTATATGTCAACAACGAAAATTGTCAGTGAGAGGAGAGTGTTAAAAATGTTATGTTGCAGTTCGTAGGATTCGCAGCCTCGTCTCCACTTGCAAATAACCTGTGATAGTTTATGCAGCAAGTACTTGCTTGTTTGTCTACACTATCTTTTAATTGTTCACAAATTTAATCTAGGAAATTTCACTTGGGCTTGATTGTTCTGATTCCGTGTACACGATAGATAAGGTGTTGTATGCAAAATCTGTAGCTGCTGCGGTACTAGTGATATATTTAATTTAAAAAAAAAGGAACCAAGAGAAAGATAGTAAAAGGCGGAGAAAACGTTGGGAGAGAAAGTGGATTCAGCGTAGAACTACTCTAGGGTTACATGAACTTTAATGGGCTAAAGAACTCCCAAGTACTCTTATATATTTCATTAGTCCCTTGTCCACTTTTCTTTTTTTGAATTTTTCTCCACTGTTGGTTAACTTCTCAAATTATGTAGAATCTCCGCTGTAGAAGTATTAAATAAGTCGGCCAATTTTTGTAATGCATTCTACTTTTTGATTCTGTTCTTAAATTCTGTAGTATGTACATTCCATGATTCAGGATATATTTCAAAATTTTCAGTTGAACCTCCATATTTGATTTAACAATACTCCTTGCTGCAAGACTTTCAAAATTTTTGTTGCAAACTAATTTCCTGAGAGTAGCCGTGTACACTACACGGTGACTACAAGCTCTCAGCAAGTCGCAAGTCCTTTATGTGCAAGTAAATTTGCTGCAATATTTCTCTAATGACGTCGTGCACACGCTCCGCAGTGACTTGTGAGAGTAACTCTAGCAATTTTATTTGCTAGTGGACACAAGGCTTACGGACTCGATGAGCAAGTCGTTTGGATGCTGTGATGACCCACCAGATGAAGGTGACACTGTCCTTGAGGATATGTGGAATTGTATGGATTGGGCGAGTGTGTAGGAGAACCGCTGGAGGACCTGTCAGGCAATAGGAGGTGTCAAATTTTTGTGTATTAGTTATCAGCCAATACCCTATACAAGGTGTACTTCAAGGGTGGCATTTATCTGTATTAGCTCATGCGAATAAATAGTAATAAATTGTAATAGTAGTGCTAGTATTACTAGTATAGCACGCCACTGATAGCAAACAGCGTGGCCCTGAAATATAACAAGAGTTGTTTGACGACAGAAATATCCAAGGGTCATTAAAAAGAACTATAACAACAAGCGAGGACAGTAAAACTACGAGAACATTCTAAAACTGCTAGAGAAAAATATAAATGGGCGGTGAAGGAAGCGGCAAATGAGCTATTAAGAGATTGATGGCTTATTTTACTAGTCAAATCCACTTTAAGGGGATTCTGTGCTGATGGCTGAATCGTCAATCGGCAGTAAATCTGCAGTCTGAAGGGAACGCTTGCGGAAATGAGAAATACGTTTGACTGATATAGACGCTTGCGATTCTTTTTCTTGTGCACTAACACTAACATCTTAAGAGAGGTATAAGAGAGGTTTAGTTTGAATCAGAGATAATTGATTAGTTGTAACATCTAGAAAGTTATGTTCAAAACTTTTCTGTTCACATTTATGGAGAAACTCTGCATTTAGTGGAATCAGCGAAAAATCCAGGTGTTAAGTTGGACGCCTTCCTCTGCGACTCAATGACTATTATATAAACAAATCTATGGCAAAAGCTTTCTGCAAACTTAAGGGCTCTGGGTATACACAGTTGTACATATGTATTTGTCATGGTAAAACACGGATTCCCATTTCGAACAAAACTCACTTGTTTTTCAAACTACATGTACAGTATTTCAGAAGGTGATAGCTAAGATCTTAATGAATGACAACTGTTTGCGATTTTCTCAAAAAAGTTTTTTAGTGTGTAAAAAAAATCGCAATGAAAAATCATACATTCTTCAAATGTCTGATGTAATTTAACAACCAAACACCAAGCGCAAGCTTTCTTTTTCAATTTGCAGGTTACTAAACGAGACGATTTCAATCGGCGAGTTGAGTTTTGTGAACAAATGACTGCAGCGATTAATGGTAATATAATTCATATAAAGAATATTGTAGACGAGCATAGCCAGTACCCCTAAAAAGGATTTTTTACGTACCTATTGCATTCATAAGTTATACAACCAAGTTCCACATAATATCAGATTCCTTAAAATAAATAAAATGTAAATCTTTTATCGGTAACTTTATACCATGGAGTAAAATTTGCTGTTAACCACCCACATAACAAAAGTATATACAATGTACATACAATGGATATCGAATCTATAGATATATTATGTGTATCCATAAATGGAGCAAGACTGTCCACTGGATGTCAAACAGATATCAAAAAATATACATTTCATGTACATTTGTCACGAACTTTCACATTCATGGCATATCCATAAATGGAGAATGAACGTCTAATCAATGTAAAATAAGACATACAAAAAATTACATTTCATGTAGGTTTGTCGCGAATTTACACATCCATGGCATATCCATTAAATGTACATTAATGCACTTTTAATGCACATGCATAGTGTATGAACGTTCAATGTAGAGGTAGAAAGATAAACTATATACTTTCATTATGTATTGTTATTAACTCAATTCATAGTTACAACAATAATACTTGGCAAAATCGATTACTGTGATAGTCATCTCTTTCTTGTTGAATGGCATGTCTGAAATCACAGAGAAATCAAGGTTATAAAATTTTGTAAGTGGTTTGCCCCGCTTACGACTTGCCGTCAAACGCTGGATGCGAATGTTATGAGTAGCCCGAAGATAAGTAACATTGCACAATATTTCACTCGATCAGGTAATCAGGCACAACCAGCACCAGCACACACACGTTATTTACGACGAAGGACGCGAACGGCGGAATGGCTAGAAATCAGCAATGGCGGCACTAGTTGTCCTTCGCGCAGGCGTAAACTACTAGATGTATATATGATACATAGACCAACATCTTATGTATATTCAAGTATGGATATGCCTACGTGAATATAGATAGTATATTACACTAGTGTATATCATTTCTCACACGTACATTTAACGTCCTATGAATATTTCATTCACTCATTCATTTATTTGCAAGATACAAATAATGCCACCCCTAGAAGGCTCAACCTTGTGGCAGGGTATAGGCTTACTTTAGGTGATATACCTCACAAAAAATTTTTATAGTTTCATAATCTTCCAAAGGCACTGATAATCCGGATCAGCACTCCTTGATATCAGAACTGGGTGGTAACTGATGCTGACAGCTTTCTTTGGTGTATGTTTTTCCATACGTTATTGGACATCCTTCCAAAGAGGGGCACCAAATATTTCTATACTTGCTTTTATGAGTGCTAGTGCTGTTAGAAACTAGAAATTTCAAAATATACATGTTCAAACTGGAATATCTAATGTACATTCTGTGGATGTACACATCCATATAGTGTTGTGTGGGCAGTAAGCCAAAACTATGTAACTTGGTGATGCTGAACTCCGCCTTTTGAAATGTATTTTTCGTATAAGAGGTATACTAGTTTACTACTACTACTATTTAGCTAGCGACTGTCCTCTATAGTTTCCTATAACTCTCAGACTGAGCTCTCGGTTGCTTTACTAACCTTATGGTACTGGGGGTTATAATACAACGCTAGCCTGTAGCCGAGTTGGTTTCTGTTAATAACTGTTTCACGTAAATGTCCAACGAATTAGAGTAGCTTTCACGGCGGGAAAGAGCGTGACGTTCTTTAAAAGATACTCGAAATCTATAAGTGCCTGCAGACGCTGAATAGAATACTTTCGTAGTGGACTTTTTTCCAATTCGCCCCAGAATCTGGAGCTTAGCTGTGCGCTGTTGACCAGACAAGGAGCCGAGTCGCTGGCTGTCTGAATTGTCGCCGAAACCACTTATTCACTTCCTTAGTAGGGTCATTAGGGAGAATCGCGCCTTCACCGACGCCATAGCAAACAGCGGCCACTTCCTGCTCCTAGCTTGCCTTGACTTGTCTTGCCGATGCGAAAAAATTATAGAACGGTATACAAGTCCTACGCACAGTCAGTTGGCTCAACAGAGAAGGTGGACAAGACTTTACGGCACTAATCTCTCAGAAAGTTAATATTATTATTCTTTAATGACCAGAATCATTTATTATACTACACATAGCGTCGCGCTGATGAAAGAACCATCCAGAGCCGCACTATCATTAAAATCAGACGTGGTTGGCTATTAGATTTTTAATAGATATTGACATTATAAAATGTATAATAAATACCATTCATACTTACATTCTAACAATATTGCTCAAGAATACAAATGAAAATGGGAAAAAAATTAACATACGTCAAAATCGGACGCAGATGAGTTGTTATCATTCAGGTATATCTAAAAATGATGACTCTGATGATGATGGCTTTTATTACACGTTTGCAGTTTCGCCATTTTCTTGAGTTATTAAACATAAATCATCTCTAATAAGATTTATAACTGCTGATAAGCTTTCTGGCTATATATTATACTTTCTGATATATCTTCTTAAATTGCTTCATAGTAATTCAATTGCATTAAACGTACAAAAAATAGTGTAGAACTCGTAAAACTTCACTCCCGCTGCTGCGCTCCATTTCATCAGAGATATACTTTCTATCAAAGTTGTAATGTTTTACTAATTTCAACAGCTGACTTTTTGTTTTAACTTCTCGTCAACTGTGATATTTTGTTTTGTAAGAAATTGAATAATCTCAGTTTTTCTGAGGCAAGTGTTTGAGGAAGTGGGAAGGTATTTTGTCCAATAATCTTGAATGTGACAGGGCATTATCCATAACAGTTAACCTTTAGCTAAGCGCGCCTTGTTTTGAAACTTAAGTACAAGCATGGTGCATTCTGTACACCACTTATATAATATACCTTAGGTAATACTAGTATGATCACTATTAATCACTATTACTATTTTATTAAAAAAACACTCATACCTTACCCCTGAAAAAAAAACTTCAACGTAGTGAATACTATATATCGAAATAAATACCTTTCTTTTCACTAGTACAAGCTTGGTGTATTCTATGCACCAGAGGAAGCAACATTAGCTAAAATGTCATAATTTACATTTGTGTAGCCTTTCTATTAAAAGGGATTGTAGGTATCAAAAAAGTATATTTATAAAAAACAAAAACCAACTGAATAAGTTTGTAAAAACACAATAACAATATACTGTTTACACAACTACAAGCGCGGTGTATTCTAGGCACCAGACGGATTAGCGGTCAAACTTTACTTGCTCGCGAAGTTTGCGAGACAGCTGACGACTGACGATGAAGCAAGTTTTAAGTAAATACCATCTTTGAGAGTTAGGTAGAAGTGCAGAGGCCACACCTTACATCTTTCAGGAAAATGGACGTACTTCAAACCGATGGTGTACCCAGTACACCAGCGCTTGTAGTTAAAGGTTAATGAGCCCGTAGGAATATTTGGAACCATTTCCAAATAAGGCTCTAGACATACCTTCGTGGTAGTCAGCATTGTTATCCTTAATTTTAGATAATAATAATAATATTATTATTAATCGGAACTCGATTATTCATCCAACCATTTAATATAAAAATTATTTAAGTATTACCCTGGACAGAGAGCGGTTTTGCGAGATTAACTTTTTGAGAGATTAGTGCCATAAAATTTACTGTCGCGTATATCCCGAAAGTTGTGCTATAAGAAGGAGTAACAACTGTCATCACGACTTATTTCTAGAAACATAGCTGCTACTTTTCAAAGAATATTTATGGTTTCTCAGGTCCCATCGGCGGTTGTTCTTCTTGTGTGTGTTTTGCCCGCTGGGCGGTGAAAGTCAAAGCCAATTGAGCAACAAACTTCGTTTTTAGGTGTCTTAGGGGTTCCTGATCATTATCTACTTTTTTGGGAGGGGGTGAAATTGGGGTGGTTAGGGAGTGGGGGCTTGTAAATCTCAAAAATGTGTTGTACTATTATAATAGGCTATCCATTGACCTGTAAAAGAAAGACCTAGCAGCATAACACTCTTTTTTAGGCCCATCCGAACATTGCCTTGCCTATTCCAGAAACCAAGGGACTTAGAATTTTCTGATAAATATACGTAGGAATATTACTTTAGATCGTTCTGTATTGAGTAACGTAAAAGTTATGGAATGGATTTTAATGAAACTTTGTCACAGTATTACTACCGCGGCGAGGATGGAAAACGCGTATGTGGCGGCGCGCGCAGCAATAATAAAAAAACAGAAAAAATAAAAACAGCTCATACTTCGCTTTTAGACGATTTAGAGGCTCCTGATCGTTTTGCATCGTTCAGTTGAAGCATGTAGAATGAAAACTGTGGCGTCCTAGTTTCTAAGGAAGGAGACGCAAGAAACTACTCACGAGAGTTTTTGTGTTAAATGTTTTTTTGCGGGAGGGTGGGCGATGATTTGGTTGCAAGGGGTTTTCAGTCTATAGCTTCATGCAATGGGAAAACAATAAAACGAAATCGTCATTACATATGGGAAATACTGAGTCAATCAACTTGACTCCATTTTTTACTACAAGCTACATGAAAACAGTATCATTCTGTGTGGACACTTTGTTTCTTATTTCTGCGGCATATTTCAGGAATAAAAAACATGCTTCGACAAAGTCGTCACAGAATGCTTGTCTTTGTTACATCTATCTGCACGAGTCTTAAGACTTAAAACAACACTTGTCATCACGACGTTTTTCTAGAGACAGAACAGAAAAAGTTGTTAGTTTTGTTAGTAGTTTGTCGATTAATGTTTATTGTTTCTCAGGTCGCACCGAACATTATTTCTTCTTGTAGCGTATTTTGCCTGCCAGCCCATAGACAACAAAGAAAATTGAGCAACAAGCTCCGACAAGCTTGCGAGCTAGGTTTCGTCAGTGTGGACGGTTTGTAATCAGTCGATTGTCGACGGTAGTGCCGTTGTTTGATTTGATATACCACATGTACTTGTATTATCATCTGTCAGTAACTTTTTTGTGATCGTGCTGGTTTCCGGATGGCCACAAAATGGGGAGAAGGTTGGGTTCACAAAGACGTAGACGAACATAATGCTACGTTGCCCGTTGTAGTGGCAGATAAGTGATGGTAAATTGAACTGTGACAGTTGTTACCGAGAAAGTTGTGTGCTACGTGAATCTGTCGCCTGGTCTACCAGCAGACGCGGAACTCCCAAGAAAGAACTCATCAAGCGTACCACCGTCTTCCCGCTTTTTGGCAGACGACAACGACTCTGTTCTCTTTAACAAGTATCGTATACCAGCATTTTCGTCGCCGTTGCCTGCCGTAATCCATTCTCATAGAGGATTAATCGCAGACGAGACTTTTACAAAATGGCCTTCTATAAGCGCTACTCGTTGTGATTAATAGCGCGAAACGTTCCTGATAAAAGCTAAGAAAAGTAGAGTTTTTTTGAATGGCACTTGCCATTAAATACCGAGGATGATGTTTTTGGATCCATTTACAAAAGTCTGTCCGTAGTGTCACAGAATTTGCTCACTAGACACCAGTACTTGGGAATAGCAGCAATCTTGGTGAACAAAAAACTGCCAGGGTGCAATGTTGAAAAGCTGCGTCAAGTGGCTACACCTTTATCATACGTTATTTCATAATAGGGTACTTGCAGAAAAAAATAATATGTCGTTCACGCGTTCCTTGGAGCCTAGCAAACATGACAAAACCACTTGTTTGGTTTTTTGGAATCGGCTGTGAGAGATGTTCCAAAAATTATTTCAAATGCCGGAAAATGCCGCGCAAACAACCTCTGACGTCAGTGATATCCTATAGTGATGGGATGTAAAGTATTGATATTCGATATCGACAGCCAGTGCTAACCTAACATTTTGACATTGATTATTACAACCACAAAACACAGCCACACACAAAAATACAAAAGTCAAAAGAATAAAAGTTAGGCTAGATTACTAATTCACTTTGTAGGGATGGGCTTGAATTAGATTCTATCTTTGGATTCATTCATAATGGGATGCGCCGAAATAAAATGATGGCTTCGATTAGTTGCGAAACTCGGTCACAAACAGGATGAACTGTGATACCTATCAGATATAAAGATGTTGTGCAACGACAATGCTAGTGGGTTAATTGCCTGTTTCAAATATGTTTAAGTATCAATAAATTGAGTCGCATTGTTAAAGAATTCAGATCACCTCTAGTTTGCAGTTGAATCTCACTGACCTGCGCTGTAGCAGTATCGATTGTCGATATCGATACGATACCTGTGACGGCAGCCCTTATTTTAAGTCACGTGGAAAAATTTGAATATATCCTTATTTTATTTTGCACATATATTTTTTTGGCCGTCAGTAAAATCATGTTTTTCATTTTCTAGTGCTTCTTGATATGTTTTTCTTTACGCTATGTATACTCCCGAGACGATTTCACGACCTCTGCAAGTACCCTGTTACAGCATTTTAATTAACTGATCTGCTTACCTGCTAAAAAATGCTCCTTGAAAAATACAGCCCTAACGAAAATTATGGTAAAAATGTTCAAAGCACCTTTAAAAATATAAAAAATACTCCTAAATCTTACTCGGTAATATACCAATAACGATCTTTCTTTATCCAGAATCAGCTGTCCATGCTGATTTAGGTTGTGGTCGTGGACTTGCTCTATGGTGCACAGCCGATGGTTTTGTAATATTGTGTTAATATTTGAATGCTGTGAATATTGAACATTAAAAGTATAACGAAAAATAATGTCGACACCTTATTTTATGTTCCAAATAACGTCAACAACTTTCTTGTAGCCAGTATCCCTCAGAACCCTCATAATAAGATCTAATTGAGTTTGACGAGAAAAGTGCTATTTGTAAAACCAGCCCTGCTTCAGCCTAGTGACTGAATCTTCAATTGCAGATACCTAACTTTCCATAAAAATACGTCTCCGGGCTTGGTTTAAATATATCATTCATAAAAATGTGCTGCCCATATAATATACTCACCTTCCTTATAAAATAAATAGTATGATTGTCAGTTCTAAGTTTCCTACTTCATGAAAAAATGACCTTAGAACCATAAGTATCTTATGTGGATTATCAAACCTAACTGAAAAAGTACTAGCTCGTCAGTTGATCGAATATTTAGATGACTAATGAATAAAATATTACCATTTACACAGGCGTTCTGGGTACGCATAACAGCTTTACTCCATATACCTCATGATATTTTTCAAGCTTTGAACAATGACTACTGCACAATATTGGCCAAGTTAGAATTTAGCAAACCATTTTATACTGTCAACCATTCAACGTGATTAGCTATATTAGAGTCATGTGGTCTTTCAGAAAAGTCATTATTGCTCTTTAGTTGATATCTACAAGATCGTACCCAGTATCCAGACGAAATTTCTTTCAGAACACAGAATAGTTAAATTCGGTATTTCACATGGATCTATCTTCGGTCCGTTACTTTTCGCGCTCTATACAAGCCAGTTCCATGGATGCATTCAGCACTGTTCTATACATACATATGCCGATGATACACAAATTTATTTATCTTTTCCAATTATGGCTGATGAGGACACTATGAACAATCGGATGATCATTCTGTTCTTCTAAATCCTTCCAAATCAATCGCAGGATTGATATTTGCAAGGAAAGCAGCTCGAACCTATCTAGAGTTTAAATCTGAAGCCAGTATCAATAATAATAATACCATAAATATTCTTGATAAGTCGAAAAATCTTGAAACAATAATTGATTGGGATCTGAGGTTTCGGGAGTATACTTCTTGCAACATACAGATGTGTTATGTATCTTTATAGCTACTATACCCACTAAGAACGTATCTGCCAACACAGACAAAAAAGAAGTTGTTTGGTACTTATGCTCTCACAGCTCAATTTTTATTCAACAGTATTTGCTAAATGTTTAAATAGAGAAGCTTTGAATCACATACAGCGTGCTCAGAATTCATTCATAAGATTCATTTACGGCATAAGAAAATTTTGACTACAGGTGATTGGAGGTGGCTTACTATGGAAGATAAATTTAGTGCTGTTATATTTCTCTGATTTTGTAACTATCATGTTAACTTCGTTTCAGATTTATAGGTGACCCCCATAGATGTGCTGGTTTTTGTTGATGTGTGTCTCAGATACCAGGCTTAGACTAGTGGTTTCTTTGATGCTTATGATCACCAAAGGTTAAGTGATAAAGCACTTAATAGGTTCTTTCCAACAGGCCTGAATACCGTACACTGTATCGCCACGGACATGCGCAGAACGTGAAATGCGTTCCAGCACGTTTTGCGACCGTTCATGAAACGGTCCATAAAGCATTCCAACAGATTTCGTTACCGTTCATGGGACGGTTTCTGTACGGTCAAATCGGTCCTTGGTCTGTGAGGACTGACATGCGCAGTAGAAGATAAGTCGCCCGCTTGGCGCACAATTTCATTTTGTTGGGTTTGCTTCTTATGTTTTTGCTGTTGCTTGTTGTTTGGCTGGCTCGTTTGTTGGCCGAAACTTCACCAAAGCCAAAAATGGAAATGGAATCAAACAATAATGTTATACATGGTATCTTATGATAAATTCGGTCATTTTTATGGAAAACATAACCCAGGTTCTTCGCTTATAGAGCTATAGAAATACCTGGTTGTGAGTGGCAATCATCATTCATGGCTAAAATTACCCAAATAATCCTCTTTTTTCGGCTGTGGTTGATAGACTAACACCAAGTCATCGTCAGAAAACTCAGGCCCCGATCAATTTTAATAAAGCTCTTGGCGTCTTGGCTTTTGACGGTGGCTTTTGAAATGAAATCGAGGTTAGTTTTTTTTGATAGCTGTCAGAACTGACACGAGTCCAGTGAAATAAGAAAAAGAACCGTTCCAACAGATTTTCCTGTTTGTACGGTCACGAAACCATCCAAAATCAACGCATGCGCACCACAAACGATCCGAACAGTTTCGTGACGGTTCAATGGACAGTACAAAATATGCTGTTGGAAAGAACCTAATGTGAACTCGCCCTTGCGGTTCCTCTTTTACTGTTAATATGCTATCTTATGTTTCTGTTTATCTCAGTCTTATTACTGTACAGTGAGAAAATAAAGTATTTACTATTATTATAATTCTTCATTTTCTTCTTATTCTTTCGTCCCTATTTCATCCCCTTCCGCTATTCCTTTAGCTTCCTATGTTTTTTCTATCCCATTGTAGTAACTGTTTGCCACACATAGTATGCCAGGTAAAATCGAATGCACCATAATAATTTCATAGAATTGTTCCAAGCTTTACACAAAATATTTATGCAGAGTTCCTATTCTAAAAGTTTACATTATCCTAATAGCCATCCAATTCTGCCTTCATAACATTTTTAGCGTACTGCAAACATGTTAGCTTTGTTGAAACAACAACGTGTACCGGACACAAAATTGAATATTTACCGTTAGTCTGTAAACCGATTGAATTGCGCGTTTACAAAAAGAGTTGTTTGCGCACACATACTGGGTGTTTTCGTAGTGGAAATTCACACATACTGAAATTGCAGAAGGGGATGTTAATTAAAAACCGGAGTCAAGTGGGTTGACTCAGTATTTCCCACCCATTGCGGTGAAACTAGTTTATTATGTTCCTATAGCAAAAAACAATGTGTTGCTAGGTCTCTATTTTACAGGTCAATAGACACTAGACAGCCTATTAGGAATACCTATAACAAATTTTTCAGTTTTCCCTCAATTTTTTCAGCGCAATGAATAGAACCTTTTATTAGGAATACAACTAATTTTCCAGTTTTCTGTCAATCTTTTCAGCATAATGAGTACCACAGTTTTACAACCGCCCTACACCCAAACATCCCAATTTCACTCCTACCCCCGCCCTCAAAGAAAAGTGGAACCTGATCAGGAATCCCTAAAATGCCTAAAAACGAACATAGAAGAAATTGTTTTGTCTTTTTATCGTTGTTGGGCCGCCACTCACATGATTGCTCAAAACCATCCCCGCCACGGTAATAATGCTGTGTGAAAATTTTCAAATCGATAGTTTCCGTGGAAACGTGTTACACAATACAGAACGATCTAAAGCAATACTCGTATCTACACCTCAGAAAATTCCAAGTAACTTGGTGTCTGTAATAGAGAGGCAACAAAAATGTTCAGATGGACCTAAAAAAGTGTATTGTGCCGCTAGGTCTTTCTTCCACAGGTCAATGGACATCCCATTACAAATACAACAATTTTTTTAGTTTTACAAACCCCCACCCCCAACCACCACAATTTCACCCCTACCCAAAGAAAAATAGAAAATGACCAGGAACACTTTAAATTCCTAAAAACTGAGTTTGAAGAATATCTGAAATGTTTAGATTTTTTTGCTAATTACTCCGCGGCTCATGCACCGATTTTCAAAGTTATGACAGCGTTGCCTAGTACGTTAATCTCTCATGCAAGCAAGGTTCTTCTATATATTTTACAGTCTCGTTTGGAGGGTTTTATTGGCTGGCAAATTTCTCAGGCGCAGGCAGGTATCGTAAAAGGACGCGGTACGCGTGAACAGATATTAAACTTAAGACAGATTATTGAAAAAGCCAGAGAGCATTATTTTCCCGTTTTTATCTGCTTTGTGGACTATTCTAAGGCATTTGATAACGTAAAGTGGCCTAAACTGTGGGAAATCCTTATCTCCATGGGGGTCCCTTACCACTTAGTATTTCTCATACAGCAACTCTATGAGTCTAGCCCAGCTCGTGTAAGAATTGATGGTAACCTGTCTGGTCAAAAAGCAACCAGAAAAGGAGTTCGACAGGGATGCGTATTACCTCCGATGTTATTTAACATTTACTCTGAATTTATGATGAGACAGGTATTGGACAACTGGAATGGCGGTATAACTATGGGCGGAAGCAAAATATCTAACTTAAGATTTGCTGACGATACAACCCTTATTGCTGCTTCTCAGGAAGAACTAGTAGCTCTATTGAACGTTTTAGAACAACACAATGCAGCATATGGTCTTGGTATTAACTACAGCAAGACCAAGGTTATTATCGTAGATAGAGAGCACGACAGTCATCGAGAAATAAAGTCAATAGGCCGTTGTGAGGTAGTTCAAAGTTTTGTGTACCTCGCTTCTTTGATCGACAATTCAGGTAGCTGTGAGAATGAGATTCGACGGCGCATTCAACAGGCACGGGTGGCCATGACAAAGCTTACTAAAATATGGCGTGACCATAACATCACTAAAGCTACCAAAATGTCACTGATTCAGTTTCTGGTGTTCTCCATATTTTTGTATGCCTCGGAAACTTGGACTGTTAAAAAGGCAGATCGAGCTCGCATAGATGCTTTTGAAATGTGGACGAGGAGGAGAATGCTGAGAATTCCTTATACCGCCCATCGAACTAATGTTTCCATATTGGATGAGCTCGGTAATCCAAAGAGACTATCCTCCGTTGTGTCGATGAGAATGCTTACATTCTTCGGACATATTCACAGAAGCGATAATATGGAGAAACTTATAGTTCTGGGTCACGCCCTGAGTGGGCGGCGCCGTGGCCGTTCACCTACATGCTGGGTGGATACGACGAAACAGTTGCTAGATATGAGTATCAAGAGCGCCACTGAACTGACAGTAAATCGCGAAAGATGGCGAGCTACAGTTCTCAAAACTATTGATAATATTCGTGTCGGCAATACTTTAGCTCCGACTTAATGCATTTTACGAGTTCACAACATGTCTGTTAGGACATTGTGACTATGATGATGGTGATACCTAGTACGACCCCTTAGCATATTGCTGTACAAATTTGATCACAATACCTGCAACGGTTACTGAAATTACTGGGCTAAGACCGATAGACAGACAAACCGACGAAATTAAGTGACGTGATTTTTCGTTTTCATTATGTAGATATCATAAAATGCCCAAAAAACATATTATCTCAAAAATCTAGCCTGAGTTTTCGCGACCACAATTCTCGCCTCACCTATCGGTGATAGTTTAAAAGTTATCAGCATGTTTGATCTGCTACTGGTTTATGGGACACAAACAGAACGAATTAGGTACTCAAAGGAATATAGTCACAAAATACAACTCTGCTTTTGAAAACTAGTTAAACCAAGTTTTATCATCAGTAGAACGACACAGTGAACTGAACATAAAACGTAATATTTGCTGTCAGTGTGTAAACCAATCCAACTACGGTAATGAAGAAAAAACTTGTCGGACTCGTTTAATGGAAACACGGAGGCAAACATTGCATGCCGAAAAATACAGTAACAGAGTATGAGGACCGATAAGAGCTGTTATAACAACTATTCTAGTGTGTGCGTACTATCGCTCTGGCTCTGGCTCTGTAAAGCGGCCTACAGACGGTCCGGAAAGCTTTAGAGGAAAAACTGCACAGTGCACAGTTCTGGCCTCAAGGATTATCGTAGCATATGCGGAGGTTCGCCGGACTGTACAGGCCGCCGGATGTGGAATAAAAAAACCATTCGATCGCCTGCGCAGGCCGTCTTTTGATGCCATGCTTTCTAGAATTGAACTGAACTTAAAGGTTTCCTGAGCGTCCGTGCAGGAGGGTGTATTCAGGCCAAAGTGCAAGGGCCTTCAGACCAGGACTGTGCAGTTTTTCCTCTGAGGATTTTCGGAGCGTCTGTGGGCCGCTTAAGGTGACAGAAAATACTGGCTGCATATCGGTAAATGGTTTATAATGGGTATTACGACAAAAATGTTTGCTTTATGGCTTTCGCTCTACAGTGTTCACAGCCCGGTACTTAAAAAAGCACACTTTTTAGAGCGAAATATTCTAACACTACGTTTACACGTTTGCCTTAAAATGGTTTACTGTAAAACACTTTAGCTAAAAACTATGTATAGACGCTTGTTGAAACGATTTAAGCCGTTAAAACGGTCTGACTCAAAGTTTTTTTAAAATAAGATTTAACGTGGCCTAAACCGGTTTTACATGCCGTATAAACAGAGAAAACGGTTCAACTTGTTTTAGATGCAGTGGTGCCAATGACCACTCACAAATTCAAAATCACGTTTGCAAAATTTAAGGTTAATGAATAACAATGAGTGCCAGTGTAATAGCGTCCTTTTTTTCTTATGAAAAAAAGTCACATCATTGCATCTGATCTTTTAGAGAATTTTGTAGTTTTCGGTTATCATATCAAAAATCACGCGCCATAGCGGTATCGCTAGGAGTTAGACATATCATGCTTTTCTTTAATGCCCTTTTATTTTTTGAACGGGCCAACTCAAAAAATTGAAACTTGGGATAATAAAATTAATGCATTAATACTGTATTTTGGAGTATAATTCACAGATGAAACTTGCAATATGGCGGCTCAGCGCACATCTTTTTGAAGCTCCTGAAGAATCCTTCGTAACCCTACAATATGAAGTCAATAACTTTATCTCCTACAAAATGGCGGAACATTCAATAATTACTTGAGACAAACACGTTAATAGCGATACCTACCTCTTAATTTTTGAACGGGTAAACTCATAAAATTGTAACCTGGGATGATGGAGTTGGTGCATCTATACCAAATTTCAGAGTAAAATTGACATATGAAACACGGCTCGGCGCCATCTTGAAAAAAAATCAAATTGAGAGGGGGTTCTTGCGATACATATTTTTGAAGCCCCTGACGAATCCTTCACAACCCTCAAATATGAAGTCTATATTTTCATCTCATACAAAATAGCGGACTATTTAATAATTACCTGAGTATAGATACGCAAAGCGGTTTCTGGCATCAAAAGCGCGCGAAGTGTGAATCTGTGGCGGTTGAATTTGAATTTGACAGATGACGTGGTCACGTGACAGTTTAGTGTTCTGTGATTGGTTGACAGATGAGGTGACAGTTTTGTGATTGGCTGACAGATGACGCGGTCACGTGACGGTTTGACGGATGACGTAGGTTACGTGACGATTTTTGACGATGGCGTAGACCACGTCACCGCGTCATCTGTCAACCAATCACAGAACATAGAACTGTCACGTAACCACGTCATCAGTCAAATTCAAATCCAACCGCCACAGATTCACACTTCGCGTGCTTTTGAGGCCAAAAACCGCTTTGCTTATCTACTTACCTGCGACAAACACGTTCAACCATTTTGTAGCAGGTGAAAATTTATACCCACTTCATATTTGAGATTAAGGGTTGTGAAGGATTTGTCAGGAGCTTCAAAAAGATGTGTCACAGGACCCCCTTTTTATTTGACTTTTTCTACAGGATAGCGCCGAGCCGCCATCTTGAAGGTTTCATCTGTTAATTTTACTTCAAAGTATAGTATTAATGCATCAATTTCATTATCCCAAGTTTCAATTTTTTGAGTTGACCCATTCAAAAAGGGGGGGGGGGCATTAAAGAAAAGCTCTGTAGGTACAATGGGTGTGATGAAAAAATTAATGCTTCTTCCGATAAGACCAAGTTTGCTGAAATCCGTTCAGTCGTGTAGAAGTTATAGCTATTTATTCAAAAAAACTTTGAATTACCCTCATCAACTTATCTCAACAGATACGTCAGTAACCGCCAGACAAAAAATAACTTGAGTAAATCCTAGCTTTGAAAGGCGTATATTTTTTGATAGTATTAACTAGGTTGGTTCCAGTGGAAAATCACTAAGTACTTAAAATTGCGGTTACTCCCTCTGGTGATCATCTTGCAAATCTGAAAATACTTTTCAATGCTTCTTGTAGCTATTTTAGTAATAATATTTTTTTATCGCAAGTCTCTACGGTGAATAGTTTCCGATATACAGTACTTTGTATTCTTATCTAACCACCCGGTATACAGGGTGTCCCTGAATTTTCTTGACACGATATATTTTCGTAGTAGAAAAATGTTTTGACGAAAACTAAGTGCTATTTTTTTTTGTAAAGTCATAAGCATAAAATGAATAAAATAAGGATTTGTTTGAGGCATAATATTTTCGTGAAAAAAGATAAAAAAAGCGAACTATGTGGGCTTCTCAAGGGTACCAAATGACCTATAATACCATAGTTTTGAAATATTTTTTACTTCAACCCCTAAAACTTACCCCCCCTTTATTTCTAAATAGCACCCCGCAGCTTTTCCTACATTAATGGGGGTCACTATTTCATTTAATATTTTGTAGTGACTTCAGACAAAAACCAATCTTTTTCCTAAAGTCATTAACATAAGATAGGTACACAAAATGAGCATTTTAAAAGCATTATTTGATAGACTCTATAGTACTTTAAACAATTCCACTCAGTTTAAGCTTGAACTTTTTTTTGTTACGAGAATATCACGTGTCAAGGAAAATCTGGGCACTCTGTATATCCAATCATCATGTGTGTTTTACATGACGTATCGCTTTCAAGATTGTTATCAGCAATCGACCTGTTTGTAGATGAAGCTTCAGATTTACCCCCCACTACAACGTCCTTCACCTGTCCATAGCTCACTCTCTTCAAAAGGCCTTCCGTTGCCAGCGCGCATTTCATCGTTCGCTTCGACGGATAAGTGACTGACTACTCGACAAATAAAAAATCATTCAGGTCTCTGCGGAATTTGCAGCAAATCCACCAGAGCACTTCATATTTATTAATCACCGGCATGTAAACCGTACGTTCCATTCCCCAGTGCGACACGCAGAATACGGAAAAGGGAGCAAGAGAGATATTAAGTTCAATAAAATGGAAAATTAAAAACAAATACAGTAGGAATGAAAAAGCAAAATCACATATTTGTACGTCAACGCCATCAATTGATGTTACAGAAGAGATCCGGATGACATGAGCATGCCCTAGGGATAATGGGGATACGTTGTCGTTTTTTCACATGCAAATGAGAACTCTCTCTGGGATTTTGCGCTTGCTTCATACGTAGGCAGGAATTTGCAGGTACATATGTATTAGACGTTATATTGAAAGTCTTTACGTGCTATGAACACTACCCCTTATTTTTAATCTCTTAATAATTACAAAAATTTTGTTGCTAGTTGCTAACCAGTGATATACCTGTGCTTTGTATGTATGTAAGTTTTGCTTGATGTAACCGTTTAAATTTAAGTATTTTTGGGGTTAAGTGGAAGAGCGGCTTTAGCCGAACTTCACCCCTCACACTGTATATGTGTTTTATATTTTGGGAAATAAAGACATATTATTATTATTATTCATCTGACTTTCTAAGTTCCTCTCGCATGATTGCGGTAGCAACAAGTGTTGACGGGCTGTGCCAAGTCAACACTCGGACCATTATTGACCGGAATTTAGGAAGGATCGCACTACGAGTATATTACAGGTCTTCACGATTACAGACTTTTGGAATACTTTGTGTAACTTTTCGTCCAGGCCCAACTGTTGAAGGTGTTGTGTAAACGTGTTTGGCGTAAGGCATGAGACAGACATAATGAGGGGGACAATTGTGACATTGCTTTGTTTCCAAAGTCGTGTTATTTCCATTGCAAGGTCCGTGTATTTAGATACCTTCCCAGCGAAGGTGCTTTGGATATTCACATCATTGGGAATGGCAATATCTATCAAATAGGTAATTTTGTAGGCCTTTGACTGGAAAACCGTATCTGGTCTATTGGCTGGGATAGTCTTGTGTGTATGTATTTCAGCGTATAGTTTGTATCGATCATTTTCGAATACTGATTGCGGAGTGTAATTGTAATATGGATCTGTGTTTTCTATTAGTTTATTTGTTGTGACTAATGCTTGGTGTATGACCTTGGCCTTATTATTCTCATTTTGCATTTCTTAGTAACAAGTATTGACGGGCTGTGCCAAGTCAACACCCGACCTATTACTATTCTGAATTCAGAAAGGATCGTACAATGCTGCAGGTCTTGAGGATTATAGACTTTTGGAAGGTTTTATGTATCTTTTCATCCAGGCCCAATTGTTGCAGGTGTGGTGTAAATGTATTTGGAGTAAGGCCTGAGACAGACATAATGAGGTGGACAATAACAACTTTGTTTTGCAGCGTCGGTGTTTTGGATGTTCATATCATTGGGAAGCGCAGTATCTATTAAGTAGGTCACTTTGTCTGTCTTTGACTGGAAAACTATATCTGGTCTATTTGCTGGGATGGTTTCGTCTGTATGTATTTCAATGTCCCAGTATAGTTTGAATTGATTGTTCTCGAGAACTGAGGTCGGTGTGTAGTTATAATATGGATCTGTGTTTTCGATTAGCTTGTTTGTTGTGACTAGTGCTTGGTGTATGACTTTGGCTACAGAGTTATGTCTGGCTGTATACTCAGTTCCAGCGAGAGTTTTGCATCAACTAGTTAGGCGTTCTATTGTTTCCTTCTGTTGGTGGCATTTTCTGCAATTATCGTCAGAGATGGATTGATCTTTAATTATGTACTTTTTGTAATTTCGTGTCGCAACACTTGGTCTTGCAAGCATAAAACCTTCCGTTTCCGGAAAGAACTGACCATCCTGCAGCTAGGTGTATGACTGCTTTTCATTCATGTGGTCTTGTGTAACACGGTATCTATGTTTGCCGTATGTTTACCTTATTATTATTGTTATTATCTTAATATACGTAGGCGACAAGCAGGTGCGTTATAATGATCATCATAGTTTTCCTGATTAAGAATAATTTAGAGCTTCAATCGGTCAAATAGTCGAATAACATTGAAAAAACAAACCTATTATCAGCTGCTGGAAGAAGGAAGAAAAAAAAAACGAATGATGACTGTAGCCAATGCCCACAGTAAGAATGACTAAATGGCTAGATTAATAGGTTATATTGTCAAAATGCAATGTGATGTTATAATTATGCCAATCCCCTCATACAAAGTACAACGTTCGAGGATGACAATATTTGTAATACACTTTTACAAATAAACAGATATGAGAAGTGTTATTCTCTTAGGAGAAAAAGTGTTACGGAACTTTTTGATACCGTTCTTCGACTTAATACGGAATAAAATTCTGATTTTCTGAGGACCAATCTACCAACTACTATTTTTCATTTCCTTCCGACCTTTTGCTGTCAAAAGCAATGTTTTACGACGTATCGATTGGACTACTATTATCTGTCCAGCGAAGAAAGAGAGTGATCACACGCAAGATGAATGAATTTTTGTCGCCTAGCCGTAGCCAAGCTTACACCACAGCAGACAGCCTCTTGAAACGAACACGATGTGGATGGCGTTGTGTCATAAAGAAGTTAACATAGTTTTGGTTATAATTGTTTATTTGATACCAAAACCTGGACGTTCCATTCTGCATTGAGCATAAATGTCCTAAACCACTGTTAACATTTTTGGCGACATATGTGGGCAAGTTCCTATTCCATACTGCCAAACCAATAATCTAATAAAGAAGTTAATAATATCCATCTATGACAGAAACGGGAAAACAGGCGAACAATGAGTGAGTTTTCGTGGCTTGGTCAGAGGCAAACTTACACCACTTGCAAATGCCAATGCCTAAACGCACGCCTGGCACCGACAAATTTGGAGAACAGGCCACTTTTCCTGAAGAATCAAATACACAGCTGTTTATCGACGCCTCCTCATAATATGGCTGCGATCATATTGTGGTCTGAACAGGTTTGCCAAACATCGAAAACACATGAACATGAACATCGCATTTGTTTGTGCCCTGTTTTTCCGCTGGAAGCAGTATTAATAATCCAGAATACTATATGTGAGATATACACCATTATTGAAAGACTATAAGTCGTAAGTGTAGATTGCTAGATCAAATATGATATCAAAACTGTACAAGATTAGGTTGAACGTATTCCTTGAAGGTACATTCGTCGGCAAACCAGGTAGGGGTATTTTCAATATTTGTTTAGAATATGAAGCTAGGATGAGTACGCAAAAGCAAGTTGGTTCCTGCTCACGTAAATATGGTCATAATATTAGGCTGGTCTCCAAGCTCATTCACATTTGGCATAATCATCATCTGAAAGAATCCCAAAAGATTTTGAAAACATTGTTCGTGATTCAGATTCAGTGATTGAGGAAAAACAACTTTGTTAAACTCAGCGTAGTTCAGCTTATTTGGGTAGACAGGTGGTCCATTCCTGCTAATAAATCTTATGTCTAGTTTGGTAATTTTTTCCTAATTTTATTTGAATATAAAAAAATATAATAAGAGTGTTTTTTAACTAGAAAAATCCAGAAGGCAGCCAGAACTAATTTTCGCAAAACAACAAATCCATGGCTCACGCCGCTTTTGTATGACACCGTCCATTTGCCGTTCCAGGAAGGACTGACTGTTACAGTCGGTGGTTACCGTGTAAACAGGTCCCGCAAATATCGAGAGCACGTGAACACCATGAATTTTTTGCGCTCCTTTTCTTGGGTGGATCTAGTATAGGTACCTAGCTGCTTTCAATATATTGCGAGCACGCGAAATGTGAAACAGAAAGGCAAGACTTCGAATCTCCGTATTACATATTAAAATATATCGCAGGACGATAGAGTGTACCAGCTACAGCCGGAATCCGCGTCGAGTCTCACTTCAATTTCCCCGGTTCGCAACCAATCTAATTGGAGACTTCCCGGATTCCGATTTATTGCCGCTCGAATTAAATTTTAAATTCAAAGTCGGTCTACAAATAGCCATCCGACCAGCGAAGTGCTACGGCGCGTAGTGGAACCCCGACGCGGCGCCGTATATTCAAATTGCGGGGAGATGTGCGCGCCACCACCAGCGAAATGAGCCGAGGGATGCTCAAAGCACTGACGCGGCGTAGTAGAGGAAAAATTACACTGAGTATGGGCTGAAGAAGCTTCAAAAATTATGTTACATTCGCAATAACCAATATGTGGCCATTATCTGGATTAGTGAGATTGCATCTGATTAGTAACCAGAAAGCTTCAGTTGCTCGAAAACAGAGAGTTAAACATCCATCTAACATAGTGTCCACCCTGATTAAGGGCTGTACAATGCAAGCTTAAGCTTCGGTTTAAGGTAAGCCGACGTTAAACCACGTCAGTTGCAAAATCTCTGTTGTACAATTCTTCACGTAAGCCAAAGCTCAACCCGAGCTTAGGTTTAACCCTAACCTGATATAAATGACATGATTTGTCAAGGAGGAACCTTCAAATTTCTTGTCACTTTCTTAGGTTAAATTTTTTGAAAGAGAGCCAATAAAAAAAACAGACACAGAAACGGCCGTTGCCCGAATTTAACACAAACTGTCAGAAGTGTCTAACCAAAAAGGGTCATTTTTCAGATGATTACGACAGTACGTATTGCTTCATTGGTACTACCCGTAGTGAATTTTATTATAAACCAGGTTTAACTAAGCCGACAACGGGTGTCGACTTTAAGCCTGATGCAAACATACAGTTTTCTTAACGAGACACTCTATATATTATCCCAGTCGTTTTTTTTTTACATTGAAAGATTAAAAATATCCTCTAGTTCTTAAATCGGCTATAGAAAAAGCCCGCGACGCATATTCGTTTACACGGTGACGTAGAATGCAAAATCCAGATTTTCTCCTTTTTTTTTAATGTAACCCCCAATATTAAATTTCATTATACCAAAGAACTGCTTTTAAAGTGCTCTTTCATCTCTGTATAGCACTTGTTGTACCTACGTCCATCAGTTTCAGAGAAATTTCAATTTTTCGGTAAATTTAAGATATAGCTTCTCTTTGTGTACTGAAATTCATATATCTTGAGAAAGTACTATAGAATTTGATTTTTATTTAACGAACAACTAAATTATTAGGTCATGATAGCATTTGATGAAGTCAAAACCCTGAATCATCGAGATAATAAAGTCAAGTATGCTGAGGTGTGATGCATAATTATCAAGCAGATTTATCAGAAGGCTTTGAAAAAAAAAAGTTTTCATAACCTGTTCAATGATTTCGTACTGTGTGAGAAATGAGCTTTAAAAATTAATTTTTCCATTGAAGGAATTTAGGAGAACCGTTGAGAAATTGCCTACTTGCCTCTAGAATATATCAGCTATGAACAACAATATCCAGAACGGAGGCACTCTGAAACTAATGCGTTTGAATGATTGAAGAATCGTTTTATTTGGACTGTGTCGTTTAATATTTCATAGCCTATTATGCATGACATGACGTCTATAAAATTGTTTGCACACTTGACCTATAATATCTCATTAATTCAGTGTTTTGACTTGATCAAGTACTATTATGGCCTTATATTTTAGTTGTATGTTAAGCAAAAATAAAATTTGATAGTATTTTCTCAAAATAAATAAATTTTAGTAAACAAATAGAAGGTGTATTTGAAATTTGTAGAAAAATTCTACATCACCCTGTATACGAATGTGCGTCACGGGCTTTTTTAATAGCCGGTTTTACAACTAGAGAATATTTTGTATTCATCCGTGTAAAAAAAACGATTTTTGATTCATCACTTTTTGATACACAGTACGTCCATTATACAGCGATTTGGATATAAAAATGGTGATAACTCATGAAACGCCCTGTATAATTTAATAATACCCTATATTAAAACAACGTAGAAGTAGTAGAATTTGAATATGGAATAATATATAGGGTGTCTCATTTAAGAAATGCGTGTTTGCATCACCACGTAGTTATGGATCACCCTATATAAATCTAAATATTTTCTGAGCAAGAAGCATATCCGTGGCTACAACTTTTATATACAACTTTTCCTCTACAGTAGTGGAGTCATCGACCGAGCCGGTACTAAAAACTTACCCTGTACAATATCTGGTGTCGAATGCAATCGAAGATCAATGCTGATCCGACAGATTTCCTCGATGCACAGATACGAGCTGCTCCGTATTACCAGAAGATGACGGGGTGAAACCGTCAGTCTGCGTGAAAGAACTAGATGCTTCTTAAAGAGGTGACACACGTACGACTTTAAGTACGCGGTTTTTAAGTTCGCGAACTTCCTCGGCTAGACGTCGGTGACACACGTGAAGCTGAAATCACTCATTTTGATAATTTTCCTAAATAAACAAAACTTTTAACAAACGCCAAACGCAACAAGCGTTGCACATTGATGGCCTGCCGAAACAAAGTGGAGGCTCGCTGTTCGCAGTACGAGCCGAGACAAGCTACGAGCAAAATTTCAAACCAGATGGATCGCCGGCGGTTTGCGCGTCTGTTTTAAAGTACGCGTACTTACGGTGACACACAGGCGAAAAAAGTAAGCGAGCCATGAGTACGCGTACTTGCTCGTACGTGTATCACCCCTTTAAGACGCCCGAAAACGAAGTTTGAGCTGTTATATTTTTAGTTTTTTGATGGTTATTGCTCCGCCACTGACATGATTTCCAAAAACCATATGCATTTTCCATCCTTGCCACGAAGATAAGACTGTGTTAAAATTTCATTAAAATGAATTAATAGTTTTCGCGTTACACAATACAGAACAATCCAAAGCAGTACTAGTATGTAGACATCAGAAAAGTCCCTTGGTTTCTGCAATAGGTAGGGCAATGTTTGGATGGACCTAAAAAAGTGTAATATGCCGCTATGTCAGTAGACAGCCTATTGTGAATACAACAAATTTTCCAGACACCCCCCAACCACCGTCACCACCCACTCAAAAAAAAGATAGAGAATGATCAAGAATCTCTAAAAATGAAGTTTAAGAAATACATGAAAGTTTTTATTTTGCCAAATGCCCATTCACCGATTTTCAAACTATTGTGACCCAACAGCATATAGCTGCCAAATTGCATCACTATAAATGCAGCGGTGATTGAGATAAAGAGGTTAGAAAAACGTCAGCAGACCGGCAAACCGACAGAAAGACCGATGCAAATGAGTGACGTGAATTTTTCTCAATTTTTTATTCAGTTCATAAAGCCATGAGTTAGATTATAACTTAGGAACTAAGTATATTCATTTTGAAGTCGCTGGCTTTGAAGGCGATACTTAGGTAGTCATCGAGCCATAAGTACGCGTAGTTGCTCGTACGTGTATCACCCCTTTTAGGTGTTCGCTTCGCCAGCTGAAGCGCCATGACCGCCATGGCTCAGCTGGTGAGAGCGCCAGACTAGAATTTTGGAGGCGCGGGTTCGAGAGCCCGGCATGCGGGGAGTAGCATGAAACATGGTATAACAAGCGTCTAGTTATTTATATTTTTTATATAATCTCAGTTTCGACACAAAAGCTTTGATATAAATAGCAAAGTAATTAAGAATTTGAGTTCAATTTTTCTTAAACCTCTTACATATTTGTTCAATTTGTGTATGACACAGGGTACATTCCCCGATGCATTTAAAATATCAAGGGTACCTATATTCAAGAAAGGTGACATTGACTCTTGCGAGAATTACCGTCCCATTTCCATAATTCCTGTCTTTGGAAAATTTTTGAGTTAATTATTAAGAAAAGTGTTGGTTCATTTTTTGAAAAATATAAAATTCTACATTCGTCACAATATGGCTTTCGAGAAAATCATTCCTCAGTAAAAGCAGTATCAACGATTGTAGAAGATATAGTTAGGAGACTTGAAAAAGAAGAATATGTGGGCCTTACTCTATGTGATCTGAGTAAGGCATTTGACTGTGTTTCTCACAAATCTCTGCTTGAAAAACTATCTATGTATATATGGTATTAGAGGACCGAGGAGAGGAAGGAGAGGAATTACTGACGTCTTACTTAAATAATCGTAAGTAATGTGTTTCTCTTGGTAATGAAGTTTCCGATACACGTACCATAGAGTTCGGAGAACCACAAGGGTCAGCATTAGGACCCCTGCTTTTCATTGTTTATATCAACGACATTTTCACACATTTGATGCCAACAATAGCTATTTGTTACGCGGACGATACCAGTACTATAAATTCTGGTCTTTCCATAGAATCTTTATCATCTGTGATGGGTGATAGTGATGCAAAACTATCTAAAACTGAATGTCAACAAAACACAAGAAATTGTTTTTTCGAACAAGAACTGTGCACCGTCTACGAATGTGGAGATATTAGGGTTAACTTTAGATAATAGACTTAACTGGTGTGATCATGTGAAGTCTGTAAAAAATAAACTGCCATCATCCATTTTTGTCATTAGGAGATTAAAGCCACTAATTGATTCTACCACGATTTTGACTGCGTATTACTCACTGTTTCATTCTGACACATCATATGGAATTTACCTTTGGGGACATTCCTCCGCTGCCCTGTCTATATTCAGATTACAAAAGAAAGTCGTACGTTCAATTGCCTGTGCTAGCTATCGAGACCATTGCCGACCCCACTTTAGTCGTCTTAAAATAATTACTCTACCATCATTATACATTTTGTCACAATTACAAGAGATCCATAAACGTAAAGACGAATTGCATTTGAACAGTTCGTACCATTCTTACAGTACGAGGTCAGCCTCGCAAATCAGAACTCCGCGATGTCGACTAGCGAATTCCAAAAAAAATTCATTAGACCTACATCTTTACAACGCTTTACCTGGCACAGTGAAAAATTTAACAGCGAATAGGTTTAAATATATTATAAAGAAATGTTCAGCTAAACATGCAGTCTATTCAGTTTCAGAGTATATGGAAAAGCTTAAACATAAAAATTCAAACAAGTTGTTTTTATAGCCTTTCTATAAAATGTATTGTTGGTCATATGCGTGGACTTGTTAGTGATCTGTATATGAATATTTTGTACTTGTTTGTGATTTATATATGAAAATTTTCCTATTAATGACATGCTACAAATGCATAATACCATATGTGATGTAGTTAATAAAGTTGTATTCTATTCTATTCTATGCGTGGCATGTTAGGAGACAGAGCCTTCCTATCGTTTCTCGCTACGGATGCCGCAACAAGAAAGAAAAACGGACTTCAGTATATCCATTTTCAGATGTTGGCTCGGCAGGAGTATCTAGGCATCTATATCCATTCATAAAATAATCCGTTCGGGGATTCCAAGTCGATATTGCAAGGCGACGACAAAATCCCGGCGTCCTGGCCGTTCCGCGCCTATTAAATCCGGGAAGATATCCGGGGTCCCCTCCGGGCTCGGGCGCGACGCTTCAAATAAATCAACCGGTCCGAAATCTGGAATAATAAATCTGTTGGCGGCATCGCGGTGTGGCTGGATAAGGACATCCCTCCAAGGTGGAGGGTGGTGCTAGCGGAATACCGACATGAAAATTCTCAAACGGTTGGAAGAGAAACATCACATATCTAATTCTTCTGATAATTCTTTTGATTAAAAAAAAAATTGCTAACCCTTGCTACTTCCTCCCCACCCCCATTTTGACATTCAAAATAAAATAATTTTGCCTCTTTTAGGGTGACAACACTTATTATAAAATAAATTCACTTCATTGCGTACAATTTTATTTCTCAAAACTTCTAATAACCTTTGAGTTCCACCCCCTCCCCCACATTCTCTTATACAATTCTCTAACTACAATTGTAATAATTAATAAATAACATTGAAAATTAAATAAGTACAAATATTCATCTATTGCTTGCAATTTCTCATCATTGCTCGAAACTTTTAATAACTTCTCTTAATCCCCCCCCCCCAAACTCTCATATATTTCAGCTACTTTAATCTCAAGATTAGTCATTGTTAATATAAACGTTAATAAAACTAATTTACTATTAAATAAATGTAAATGACATTTTACTTAACTTTATGCGTATAATTTTGCATTTCATCTCCTAACTTCTAATAGCCTCTCTCAATTTCTCCCCTTACTCTGATATAACTTTTAATCTTAAGTTTAATCTGATCAATTCGATATTGTGGTATTAATAAAATCTCTCTTTTGAGTCCATTCACTCTACATAATAGAATTCAACAATTTTTCACTATTATCACCCCGTACACTCTTTTGCACTTTTCTGCTCAATGATTAGAGAGATGTCACCAACCTTCAATTTTTGTCTTTGACATTCAATATTCCACAACCTGCTTCCGGGTTTTCAGCCATATGCAGGTCGGCCTTTGTGATGCACGTGTCGTAAAACGGCAGCATGAGGTTTTTTCGCGAATATTTTTAACAACATAAATGTTTTAAAAAATGTAACTATCTCTTTTTTATGTACATGACTTTAAGTACGTTGTGATGTGTTATTTCGATGGACTTCCTATTGTAAAATCGTTGAGCATCAATCTCGTCTAACTTGTAAGTACACAAAATTTTCTATCTTAAACCACTTGTTGCCGAACTTTCCTTTTAATTTTTTGTAGCCCTGAAGCAGGAGTCAAAGAACTCCGAAAGCTAGGAAATATAAAAGTTCAAAGAGTACTATCAGCCCTGACATAAACTCTTTTGGGCGAAGAGAGATGTTACTAGTAATAAAAGGCGTCATGTGTTTTGACTCAGTACTTCCCACATACCCTTCGTCTCTACATCATCCCCGTCAAAATCGTAGACAAAGATCAGGGACCACTGAAACATCTAAAAAACAAGGTTTGAGCTGTTTTTATATTTTAGTTTTTTGATTGTTGATGCGCCGCCACTGACACGATTTCTAGAAATCCTACGCATGTATGCAAGCCACCGTAGTAGTACTGTGTCGGAATTTCATTAAAATCATTTCAATACTTTCCAAGTTATACAACATAGAACGATCTAAAGCAATACTCGTATACATCAGAAACATCTAGGTCCCTTTGATTTGTGTAAAGAAGTGTATTCTGTCGCTAGGCCTTTTTTCACAGGTCAATGGACAATTGGACAACCTTTAACAAATACAACAAATTTTTCAGTTTTACAACCTCCTACCTCCCAACGGACCAAGTTTCACCCCCACTCAAAGAAAACGATCTGGAATCCCTGAAACGCCTAACGCCGAATATTTGAATTTTTTGGTTTTTTGCTATCTAATAGGCCAAACATGCACTGATTTCCAAAACTCCAACAGCATTACCTACTACAACCCCACAGAATATCGCTACCTAAATTTCATCACAATCTATTCAGCGGGTACTCAAGAAAAGTGGATAAAGGTTTGGAATCCCTAAAACGCCTAAAAACGAAGCTTGTATTTTTTGGTTTTTTGTTATTTATAAGGTCGACAATACACTTATTTTCAAAATTATAGCAGCATCACATACTACGACCCCACAGAATATCGGCACCCAAATTTCACCACAATCCATGTAGCGGGTACCCACTGAGGTAACGAGGTTAGAAAAACGCCAACACACAGACATATAGACCCACGGAAATGAGTGAAATACATTTTCGTTATGTAGATATCATAAAACGCCCAACAGCTTATTTTTTTATATCTTGGTAATAAGGCATCAGCTACATGGTCATTAGCCATATACCATAGATTAACTATTGTATACTGTGCGATTTGTAATGGTTTATCCGAGGTCTTACAGTTTAAAAAAGAGTCCAGTTATTTTAAGGAAGGTGATTAATTTTTTTATTTCAGTCGGAACACCCTGTATAAAGCTTTCGAAAACCTATGCTTGAGGAGGTAGTGATAACAATGAAGAATGGTCAGACCCGTGATAAATTTTTAACTCATGCTCAAGCACAATCACAGTAATCGAGAGTTTGATCACGTAGTCACTTGAGCTCATGATATTCAAAATTTCTCATGAGCCTATCTTTAACAGTGTGAGTATCCATCAACAAGTCAACTATATAAAAAAAAGAATGAATATTCTACAGGAAAGTGCTTGGCAATACAGCAATGTATTCGACTTCCGTTCTCTTCTGAAACACCCATCACAAATTGAAGTACAGTGGTAAAGGTAATACCCGTCTGTTAACAATTATGTCAGGAAACAAATTGCATTTTAGCTATATAGGTCTAGAAACAATGTTCTGTATAACGATGAATAACGATAGCTCATTCCTCTACTAGCGCTATAGCCATGGATGGAGTTGCCAAAAAGCAACAAGATATCCACACGACTCGCGCCGTTGGCATTGTCGTAATGGCTAGAGATGGAAGATACATTTCTAAGACTCGGTGAATCAGGAACAGTTATGTGAAAATCACTGTGATCTAAAACAGTGATTTTTGTTGCCGTACAATTAATAATTGGATACATATAACTGGTATCGATATCAATTGTTTGCCGACTCTAGCAACAAAGAGTGATTAAAGTAACTGAAAAATAACCGCCTGAGATGGTATTTAACTGCCCTCACCATTCACTGAGTCCCCGATTTGTCGGTTTTTGAGAAAACAAGTGATTTAAGCAACTGGAGTTAAAAATAATCAAATAATTGCTGTGTTCACCGTTGCATACGTTGTCATGTGTCACTCCTGGGTCAACCAAATAGATGAAATAATCTTTGTAAAAAATAACCGTCAGGCATGCAGGGCCTATCCTTGGGGCCTATCGATTTCAGTTCTTTAACAGTGATTGAAATAACAGCTTAAAGCAAATTTCAGTCAACGTTGAAGCCAGTGATTCTTAATTTACCAGTTGTTCTAACTCCCTGTTATCGTCTAACACTAGTTTTGGCCAGTGCACTGCAGCGGGCACATATGCGATCCTTGGTAAACGGCTATTGGCGACCCGCCATGCTACAAACGGCGGTCCTGTTTTATTGTTATGGTAAACTGTTATGGCCGGAAAGTAATCTAATAAAAATCTCAAAAATCGCTATCGGTAAATACACGTCCACGTTAAAGGTAAACTGCACAATACACTTAGTCCTATCGACGTGGAGTTTCGATCGCTGTATTATCTTGGCTCCTTAGTTCAAAGATAAAAGGGGTACTGATGGTGAGATCCATCTACACACAGAAAAATCTGTCGTTCTGTCAAAGACTTACACTTGGATTCAATGGGACGTTATACTCAGCATTCCTCAAACACAGCGATGTTTTATCCAATGGCAAGTGTATAGTTGGTAATAAATTATATCGTATTGTCGGTTCAACTACAAGATATCATTGGATTCCAATGAATAATTCAATCGCAGCCTGTCGTTGAATCGAATCTGTGTTTGGTAATTGATTCTAAACTACTTTCTTTTCCTTGGACCAACAGATTTTATTGCCAGGACAGCTGATTGATTCGTTTGGATGATTAATTGTGTGATTTTGTATGAAGTTATAAGGAGCATGATATAAGAATTAGACATAAGCCTGCACCAGTTGTTGCATAATTACCTGAAATATAACTGTCTGACTAATCTAAATACCTACATTCAAATGTCCTTTGCTCTTCTAGGTCCCAATTTCTCAGTATGTCCCCCTTTAATATATAACTGGACACATTTAAATCCCACAATTGCTGATGCAATACGCAAAACCACAAGATGACACAACACGGCTAACACCGAAACAACACAACGGAACAACCTCGTCCATGTTGATAATCCCCCTGTTCTTTATTTTTACGTTCCTTGAATCGGGACTTCAGTCCCGCCGAATACTGATTATAGTTGAGCGAACGACAAGCGCCATTGAAACAAAATTAATTTTTATCAGATGAATTATCACGAACTGCTGTTGCAGTAATAATTTTTGTACATTAAATAGATTGTATGCTTTGCTTAAATGAAACATAGAGTAAATTTTGAAAACAAAAGGATGTTTTGATTGCATTATATGTCAATACTGGTATTAGAAGGATTATACATATCGTTAGAACGAATATAAAATTGTTTTGAATTTATTGGCGTACCTGTGATTACTTCGAATATAAGGATTGCATTTTTTCAATGACATGGATTTGAAACAACTGTAAATATATTTAAAGCGATGGAAAGACATCCAAATACTAACATTAATTGGAAACGCAACAGTATTTTTTTCTGTGTATCGCTGTACATAGGGTTCCTCAGAAAATGAGATGCTTGACAGATTTTTCTAAACAATACGCATGTTAAACTTGTTAGATGTTGAAAGATGAGGTTTCATGTATTATTAAACTCTGTCTGACATTTGTAGATGCTATATTTCTTTGGAATGGGTACGATAGAAATGGTCAGATTACGAAAATCCTGAGTTGTGATTCTCGTCTCCCAAACTGACGACATAGTGGTTGTGTCTATAAAAAAACCACCTCAGTTCTTTTAATCCATGATTATCTTGTACAGTTTTAAACAATACAGTTATAGGTCAAGTTTTAGTGGTTGTAACTATAGCCTCAACGCATTTTGAGATAAATGTGTGATATATATTGTGAAAGGATATACCAGTTATTTTAAAAGGTTAGTAGTATTTTTATTTATTCTACATCTGAAGAAAAGTCACATTTTGAGATAAGATATTTTTTAATGATCTTTGAAGTAGGTATGTAGTATATTATGTGAGACGGGAACCTTTGAACACAAGACACTCTTGCATAGAGACTGTGTAATGTATAATAGTTGCTCTTCTTTAACTGTGTGTCATGTGACAGCCTTGTAAATAATCACATTTAGTTGCTTTGTACTTATTCAAGATGCGACTTCCTCGACCAAAAATTGCGATTGATGTTAGAACTGATTGCTAAGCAAACAAGTAATACATTAGCAGAGGGAGGTGAGTTATTTGAGTTTTTAATGTTGTATACACAAAGGTTAATGAATATGATCTTAGTGGAAACAGATAAAACATGCTTTTTATTGGACACCCCTCCAAGTTCGAAAAATGAGCTTTTCAGTGAATTCAATAAAAGATTAATGTTAGAGCTATTTTTAAAAATGGGTACCGTGAGATAGTTTAGCTTCCTAAGATGTGTGCTGTAAAGGTTACAAAAGATAACCCTGAAGAAACATCGTACAAGGTAGATGACTTTTGTTTGCTGGTGACCTTAAAAACTAAAAGACAATATTTGTCTCTAAAGGAAATCCAAGCCTAATACCGGCTCATAAAACGAAAGCTGGCAACACGACCAAAAGGAAAGAGAGCATGTTATTTCCTTTACTACAAGAAATCTAATCTGCCATAATATTAAAGGTATAATCTATAATATTTAATTTTAGAAAGTGAACTTCATCCATTTATCTGTTGTTATTTTGAGTGTGCTTTTCCTATTATTTTCAAAGTTGTACTTCATTACTAAGTACACTTACAAGGTGAGTCTAAAGTATGGAACACCAGAATTACTAAAATTTTTTAACGCTTTCCCTTTATCCGTAAGAGGTCTCGACAATAGAACCTTTAAAATTAAAATGAAGATATATTTCACTAGCAAAGGCTTGTACAGTTTTGAAGAGTTTATAAATAACGATTTTTCTCATCTGTCACTTTAAACTATCTTTGGGTGGATCCATCGTCTGTGTTATCTTACGTACTATAAACATCTATTACATTTTTATTGTCTATTTTTTCTACTTATATGTATTTGTTGGTTGATGTTCCTCGTAAACCTATATATTTTAATATGTCATCTACTTTTTTTGATGCGTGCAAACGATTTATTGTATCTAGCACTAATAAATAATTGAACTGAATTGGATATGTTGGAAACGGTTTGCATCATTTTCATTTTCATTTTGGATAGGAGGGTCTTGCAATAAGGCGAATCTTATTATTATTATATTAGTATTGAGTAGAGTACAAACTCAAATATACAAGAATAAGAGAGTATGGACAAGACAAACTGAACAAAAGACTGAACTACAAAGAAAATAGTCACAAGGCGCTTCACCACCTGTGATAGTTGTTTTTAAAATTATTCATAGAAGCTGAGTTCACCACGTAGGAAGGCAGGTTGTTCCATGCGTTGAAAATGAGGTTGGACAGGAAACACTGAGGAAATGAAGTGCGGAAAGCTTCTTTCTGCAACTTGAAGTTGTGGCCTCTGAGGTTGCTTTGCGACAGGCGGTATAGATGAGGTAGGTCTACAGTGAACATGTTATTTATGACTTTATATGTTATAATGAGGTCGCCCCGCAGTCTTCTGGCAGCAAACGTTGATAGGTCAAATAACACACGACGTTCGTCATAGCTTGGTCTTTGGATACCAAAGGGAATCCGCGTCGCACGTCGTTGTACAGCTTCTAACAAGTTCTTGTCGCGCAGTGATGGTATTTACAACGTTATCAGATTTACCGTCCTTCCGGTAAGATAATAAGCTTTTTTATTTCAAATAGATCACTGTGTATATTACTAGATTTTTTAAACCCTTGAAAAACACTGATTATTTTAGAAAACCTTCGAGTTGTGGCCAAAATTTTGAAAAAGGAGTCTGGCTCACAGCATAGAGGAGACTCTGGTGTTAACAGCCAAGCTTTCGGCAATGCTTATTGCCATCTTCAGGGCTTTAACGTTGAGGTTTGCCAATTTAAAAACAGCAACTGCATTGACTGCAAACGACTTCTTCATCATCATAGTCACAATGTCTTAACAGACATGTTGTGAACTCGTAAAATGCATTAAGTTCTTAATGGATCTTAACTTCTTAATGCAGCTATAATAATAGTCACAATTTTTCCAAAAATTTTTAAAAAACTATGCTATCATGGCGCCTTCCACTAAGAGGTCAGGGAACAAACAACATATAATTGTAAATTACAAACACACAGAAACGACCTTTACGTGTTGAAATTTTAAACCCGAAGGTATTATGAAATCCGTGGTTTAAAAACACATATTTTATGATCTAGATTTTCTTAAATAAAGACCTTCTTGGTCTAGCAGCTGTTACTTTGTGATGTGGAGACAGAAAGCAGCAAGGGAAAGTAAGCTTCCTTCTGATTATTTTCTGTATAACATTTTCTATACTTAAACGTCATATTTTCGGAGTTACAGCTAAATGTACAAACAAAAAATCGCTTTGACGAGTGGTTAAACCTAATGAAAAACAGAAACGCACCTTCCTTGAGGCGAAAACAGTTTGAGAAAGGGCTCTAGCCAGCTTCGGTCATAAATATATCTATAAGCTGTCGTAAGACTCCCAGGGTAGTGGGGTAGTATAATCCGTTCGGTAAATATGGCAACGTTGCGAAGCAGATGATAGGCCACTCTCCTGCACACATGTGAAACTGTAATGCCCGCAGGAACATCGGGGTCAGGGTTTAGTCAGTTTCGCCTTCATAATTAGCCGGGGTAGGTAATATACGTCTGTGGGCGTTACTCTGCCAAGGTAATATCGTATGTCAGAAAGTTTACGCAAATAACTGTTATTAGGGGGTGGCTATATGTGGGCTCCGTCGCCCTGGGTACACTTTGCCGGTGAAGTGGAAGAGGTCTAACCAGTCTAACCAGATTGGGTGATTTTCCGCTAAACATACTACCCCCCCCCCCCCCCAGGTCAAACATAAATTTAAGGGTGCCAGATAAAAAAAGTTATATTAACATAAAATAATGACAATTTGGAGAAAGGCAATACAAGGACGGCCAAGGCAAACTCACATGTTTCTTTAAAAGGGTTTTCTCCGCTCGCGTCCCGATATAGCCACACTTCGGACCAAAACCTCATTGTGTCAGTAGTATTTTCCCATTTAACAAAATTTATGTTGGTGTATTGCTGTTCAATCAAACCTATAATGTTTTCGGGCATGTTTAAATTCTGTAGCAGACTTAATAGATTTTCCATTATCTTTTTGTTGCTTTAGTACATTTTGGAGCGAAATTAATGATATTTTTTTCTAAATGTTTTATATTATCAGGCAAACGTTGTTTTAACTGGTTAAACAAATCGATCAGGAAATCGCGACATCTTTTTTTCACTGTTTTTCCATCAGCTGTTATATGTTTGTTTTGAACTAATTCGTTCATCTTATTTTCAAACTGGAAGCCCAAATATCGTTTAGGATTTAAATACTTTTGTACATCTTTTTCCACATTTTCTACTTCCCAGTCTGGCAGAAAACTTGCAAATTAGATTTTCCTCATATGTCTAGTTCTTATCTGAAAATTATTAAGCTAAGATCAGTTCTCAAAACTATTGATAATATTCGTGTCGGCAATACTCTAGCTCCGACTTAATACATTTTACGAGTTCACATGTCTGTTAAGACATTGTGACTATGATAATGATGATGAAAACCAGCTGAAATCAGCTAAGAAAATCTCAAAATCCGTCAAAAATTCCGCTATCCGCTATCGCCAATTTTGTCCGCTAAATTTAAAACAAATTCCGCTAAATCTAGCGGAAATTCCGCTAAGTTGGCAACACTGGGTCTAACTGCCAGTTCGCCAAAGTACATGCGGCAGGACTTGTACAACGCGTGCTCACGTATGGTCTTACTTCAGCATAAAATATTGGACGTAAGAGAAGCACTTTAGAAAATGGCTCATATAATAGTCGGAGGTTTATGAGGTATCATGCCGTATGCCTCGTTTTGATATACATTGTGCGGAAATTAAGCGCGTATACGTACGTATTTAATGAGCTCGAAATAGTGGACCGATCTAGTAAAGTAAAGCAGGTTGCATGTTTAAAGCTGTTGTACAGTGCTAGCTGCAGCTATGGGGACGATGATTAAGAATAACAAGTGTACTGAAAATTCAATTTCAAAATCATAGAAGCATTACCTACTACGACCCCACAAGATTACCGCCACCCAAATTTCGTCACAATCCATGCAGCGGTTACTGAAATTACGAGGCTAGAAAAACGCCAACAGACAGACAGACCGACAGACCGACGGAAATGACCTGTGACCTGTATTTTCGTTATAAAACGCCCAAAAAGCGTACTATCTCAAAATCGAAAAATTTCGTGATCACAATACTCCCCTCACCTATCGGTGTGGGAAGCAAAAGGGTCACTTTTCTTTAAAGCATACGTCCTCACCAGAAACCAACCGAAATCTTCCAAAATATTATCGGAAGAGATCAGCCATTCGTTTTTATTTTACTACAAGAATGTTGAATTTCATACAATGTTTGAGGCTAAATATAGGTTGAATGTGCAACTTAGCATAGAGTTGTAAAATCGTCTATCTTGTGCAAAACATTTTTTGTTCCATGTCAAAAATAACAGCAAACATCGTTATCCTCATTCGCCGTAAGTAACAGACCTTCGTTATCGTTTTTGGGCAATATTTACCTATTTCTTGTTGCTGCGCATGCTCAAAATAACGATAGTCACGAAATCCGTTATTTCTGGAGGTCCAAAAACACCCTAGTTTTTCTGTTAAAACTAGATCTAAAAGCGTACCGAACTGTATATTTAACTCAAAAAATGAAGCCAAGTTGATTGACTCAGTACTTCCCACACATTACGGTGATACCAGTTTATTATTTTCCCATAGCATGAAGTTACAATCTGAGATCCCCTTGCAACCAAATCGTCGCCAGCCCCCCCCCTCCCAAATTGTGTTTTGACGCTAGGTCTTTACTTCACAAGTCAATGGACATCCTATTATCAATACTACAAACTTTTCAGTTATACAACCCCCAACCCTCCCGCCCCACCACTACCCCAATTTCACTCCCCACTCAAAAAAAGTAGAAAATGGTCAGGAACCTCTAAAACGCTGAAAAACAAAGTTCGAGCTTTTTTATAATTTCTGCGCCGCCACTGGCACGATTTATAAAAACCATACGCATTTTTCATCCTCGCCACGATTGCGATACTGTGTCCAAGTTTCATTAAATTCAACAGTTTCCTCGTTACACAATGCAGAACGATCTAAAGCAATACCAGTATGTTTACACCCAAAAAATTCTAAGTCCTTGGTTTCTGTAATAGGCAAGACAATGTTCGGATGGACCAAAAACGTTATTTATGTCGCTAGGTCTTCCTTCACAGATCAGTGGACAGTCTATTATGAAAGCAACAAATTTCTTAATTTTACATGCCCCCCCCCCCCCAACCACCCCAAATTTCACCCCACCCAAAAGAAAGTAGAAAATGACCAAGAACACTTACAACGCCTAAAAACAAAGTTTGAGGAATATTCGAAATTTTTTGTTTTTTGCTAATTACTCCGTCGCCCATGCACCGATTTTCAAAATTATAGCAGCATTACCTACTACGACCCCACAGCATACTGTTGCCCAAATTTCATCACAATCCATGCAGCGATTACTGAGATTACGAGAGCAAAAAAACGCCAACAGACAGACAGATAGACCGACAGACAGATCGACAGACAGACCGACGGAAATGAGTGACGTGGATTTTCGTTATGTAGATATCATAAAATGCCCAAAAAGTACAAAAGTAAATTTTCGCGATCACAATACTCCCCTCACCTATCGGTGTGGGAAGTAAAACATGAATTTTTGTGTTAACATTTTTCTTGTGCACCGGCAAAGTTCGCAGATCTCAGTATCACCGTCCATCATCAACAACCGCACCATGATTTTATTACCATATAAATTACAGTATATATTTACGAACGTACCCCATCCATCAGCCGTCCAAAAAAGGGTGAAGTTAAGCCACCAACCGTCGACGACGATGAGAACATTCCTTGGCACAGGCCAGAACGCTTCCACCGTCCTGGAAGCACTCGGTGTATATGAAGGGTTAAGTCCACAGAAGCATGAAATTGTCAATTTGAGAATGTAACGAAAACATCATAACTTTGCCAGGCCGCAACTTTAAATTCAGCGGTGCCGCTTGGGGTCTCCTTTCGCAATAATTTGTCGGTACCCGGTTGAGGAAGGCATTACTAAAGCGGAAATACTTTCATAAAATATAAGGGTACAGCTAAACCGAAAGTATTTTGAAATAACGTAGGGATGATGAACGTATGAAACCGGAGGTAAGTCTAAATTCTGACACTTATTCTGTGGTTGTATCTTTGATACTTCAATTAAACTATGTGTTTTGACGGAAGACAAACTTTTTACTGACGTTTCAGTTACCTCTGTAGAGTCTATAAAATTACAAAACATTTGACAAAAGATTCATAAATAAATTCTAAAGATTAAGTAACATCATTTGACAGCTGATAATAAAAATGACGTCAAGTTGATTGACTTAGTAGGTAGTTCCCAGACGTTATGGTGATACCAGTTTATTATTTTTTGATGGGATGAAGCTATAGTCTGTGATCTCCTTGCAACCAAATCGTCGCTCCCCCACCTGCAAAGAAACTGCGTTATGGCTCTAGGGGCTAGGTCTCTCTTTGACAGGCCAGTGGACAGTCTATTAAATACAACAAATTCATCAGTTTTACCCCTCAATCACTCCAATTTCACCGCCACCCAAAAAAAGGCAGAAAATGATCAGGAACCCCAAAAAGGCCTAAAAACGATAAGCTCCTTCTATCCTCGCCACGGTAACAATGCTGTACCAAAATTTCATTAAAACAAACACAACAGTTCCCACGCTACACAGTACAAACTAATCTAAAGCTATACTAGTAAATTCTAAGTTCCTTGGTTTCTGTAATGGGTAAAGCAATGCTCGCATGGACGTTAAGAAGTGTATTATGCCGCTAGGTCTTTCTTTCGCAGGTCAATTGACAGCCTATTATAAACACAACAAATTATTCTGCCTTACAACCCCTCATCCTCCAACCACCCCAATTTCACCACCACCCAAGAAAAAAAAAGAAAATGATCAGGACTCCCTCAAACGCTTAAAGTATAAGGAATATTTGAAATTCTTTGTTTTTTGCTAATTACTCCCCCGCACATGCATCGATTTTCAAAATTATAGTAACGTTAACTACTACTACCCTACAGAATATCGCTATCAAAATTTCATCACAATCCAGGCAGCAGTTTATGAGATTACGAGGCTAGAAGAACGCCAACAGACAGACAGAACGAGAGACAGATCGACAGACAGATCAACAGATAGACCGACAGACCGGCAGATCGACAGACAGACCGACGGAAATAAGTGACGTGCATTCTCGTTATGTAGAGATCACAAAGAAACCCAGAAAGCGTATTATCTCAAAATCTAAAATTTTCGCGATCGCAGTACTCCCCTCAACTCTCGATGTGAGAAGTAAATGCAGCCTTTTTTTTGCGCATTAATTTCCTAACTAAATTGGTAAGCAGAACACTGAAAGAATTTATATTTTGTCAAATATTTTGTACTTTGGTAAAGGTCACAGTCATCAGTAAGAGTCTTCTAGCATCTGTAATTTCCAAAAGCACTAGCACTTATAAAAACATCACAGTATGCTCCTCCAAGTTATCCTCTATCGTTCTGCCGCTCACTGCTCCTATCAGATGTACCCGTGCGACCGCTGTATCTCATCCTAAGACGGTCGTTCTTCATACATCAAGAACTGAGCGGTACAACCGCACATTTATTCCCAGGGTGTCCAAGGCTTGGAATGAACTGCCAGAAGATGTATTTATTGGGCCTGCGGGTATTGGCCCATTCAAATCTCGCGTTAACAAACTTCCCCTAACATAACTCTTTCACAGCAGCCGCGGTACTCTGGTATTTAGGATCTGCCTGCACGGTTTAGAAGTTGAAACTATGAAAATGAGATATAATTACCTATCTAATAAACGCCTTCCAGAGGTGGCATTATCTGCAATTTTCTTGCAAATAAATCAATGAAATTAATGAATTGATGAACCATCACGGCGAGATGGAACACGAAGTACAAAAAAGCTCGCTACGGTAAGCAGTAGCTATTCTGTTATACAAATGTGAGTATGTCTGTTTAGCCTAGAGTTGAGGGAATATTTGAGGACTCTGATGAAGCTCCGTTTTCACGCCTTGTTTGGCGACAAATAGTGTGAAAACCAATACGAAAAAGCTGATGACACAGTATAATTATGAAAGTTTAGCGAGTAGGATGACACCATCATTATACAACATCAATTTTGAGTAAAAACAGAAAGCTGATTTACGATATTACATTTACAAAATGTTACGTCGAAGTTTGGAGTTCAAACCGGTCAAATGTTCGATTCGCATTGGACCATCAAACCTAGTATCACTATTTTAGGCAGGCATCTATTGCTCCAACTCTTTATCAATAGGTCTGTTTTTACAGAGAATCACAAACCAGTCAGAGCCAACCAGTATTCCCCATTGCAGTTGTCAAACTATTTCTGACTAGTACTGGCCAATCAAATTGACGCTGACTAGTTTGTGATTGCTGTAAAAACAGACCTCATATCTATTGGTTTTTCAGAATGTTCATCACTACATTTTGGGAGGTTATTTTGTACCAATTACAATTCAGGCCCAAATCGCGTCTTCTTAATTTTTGAGAAATGTCGCTATGAAAGCTACTTTATGTATCCACCCTTGATGTCCACACCAATTAGGACCTGATTAAAGGAACTTCTAACAGCAGGAGCTGAAATATTCTACTCCGTAATATAAGACTGAAGAACAGGGATTAAATTTACTTTTAACGATTAAAACTTTCTATCCATAATTAAACGAAATTTAGCACGAAAGAAAAGTATTCTGGAGTTATGGGGGATTAGAGGATTCAGAAGCTGATGAGCAGCTTTGAGAAGCTGACAGATTAGTAGGCGCTGAACTTTTAGTACGCTGTTAACCTGTGAATATTTTTGTTTTATTAGAGAGTAGGAGATGTTTAAGGTTGAATACCGGTGCCTCGTTTCAGAAAAATAGAGTCAAACTCCCAAGTAGCATTTTGTTATAATAGTCCACCTCCCAAGAGAAATTAACCTGTATAAGTCAAATGTTAGTAACTGTATACTTAATTAATGTTCATAAACTCAGAATGTCTTGGAGCGTTCAAATCATTGACAAAAATTAGTCGAAGTGTACCTAATTAGTGTTCTAATAGTCAGATGACGAAAAGCTCGAAACAATTGGTTCAGAATTACAAGAAATACACCTAATTATATTAACCAAAAAATCTTTGTCTGCAAACATCAATGCAGAGGTAATAAACTACCTAGCACTAACCTAGAATATGTTCTCAAAGTTAGGGATTCTTTTGGGCATTTTAATAGGGAAAAATTACCTTATTTATTACCTAGAAAAACTTCTTGGAAGTTAGCGACATAAAAAGGAAAAAAAAGAGGTTGAACTTTTCACTAAAAAGCCTTCTTAAGTGCCATGAGGTTACAGGGATATTTTTAGTAGGTGTATTATCCTAATTTTAACTTTGGCACTAACTTTCAGGGCAAAAACTCTATTTCTATAGACCTATAACAACAAATGTCTTGATGGAAGATAAAATTACTTGGAAATACTCGCTCAAAGTTGAAGTGCCCAAAATTGCCCTTCATGATACCTACTTTCCCCATCATGTATGCCTACTGTATCCTACACAACAGCATTATCCGATATTTTGCGCAGTTCAAGTTATAAGCTGAAACGACCTAAGGTTTATAGGCATATATCACAGTATTATAGAGTAATAAAAAATATAGGAAAAATAGGCACTGCTGTTACGAAAAATAGTTTTAGTCCTTGCGCAAGTTCTTCAACCAACAATAAGCCATTACCCTCATGAAATGATCCTGATCATATTCAGTCACAGAACATGACTTAGATAAGACTGATGAAGTCTTAAGTGATTGGGTACAACTCTTGATCAACTGAGGATGTTGGCTTCAAAATATAAAATAACTATAACTGCAGTTGGAGAGCTGTTAACAATTCTTAGAGCTCATGGTAGAAATGAACTGCCAAAAGATGAAAGGACCTGCGACTGCTTTAAACAATTTAATTTTCTTGAACGCATGAATCAAAAATACACAAAATGTGACGCACCCCATACTGAATTATCCAACAGGACCCTAATTTCACCTTAAAATAGACTTTGACCTTAAAGCAATTTTTTAGTCTAAAATAGGGAAACTTTGCCCTCGAGGTTGAAAATGTACCTCTGCTTCGACATCATTATGGAAAACATATGCTATTGGTTAAAAATGGTGGCAATAAATCCCTATAGGTCAAAATTCTAAAAGCAGACATCTTTGATTTATATTTAATCATATATGAATTCCTATTTCTTCAAATATGCTAGATCAGTCCTTCTAATAATAAACAAAACACATGAAAAAAATATGCTATTCTATATAGCTAACAACCGCGCCAGAAGATACGTGTTTATAATTTGAGGTTATATGGGTTTCAGAATACGTCATTAAAAAAAATTTACTAAACTTGTTAAAAAACCTCATTTTTAAGGCGCCTTAATTTTGTGTAACTATTATGTCCACATTCCACGAAAAAGTTCATTCCGCATAGAGATTATTTTCAAGTAACCAAAGAACAAAGTTGAAAATCAATCCATTATAGGTATCACCATTATCACCATTCAACTGTTTATGAAGACAGCACCATATCTATACAGGCAGATGGCCATATTATAATCCGTAGTTCTATGTGTATGAAAGAAAAGATCAGAAGTATCATGTTTTCTTTGTTGTTGCTATAGTAAAAGTGTTAAATTTACGTCAGATTTAGGTTATACCATAGGGATAATGTCGACGATTTTACCTCAATATGACCTAAATAGCTGTAGAATGCCTACATGTTATTCTCGACCTATTGGTTATAAATTCCTCTTCGACCTCAGATTGACCTCTAAATTACTTTAGTTTTATTCCCCACTTAGGGAAAATGTTGAATAATCCTTGTTGAAATTAGTCATGTAACCTGTACGGTGGTCGATGTGAGGTAATTTTAACTTAGAATGCTTGCTGGGAAACTACAGCATACCAGACAATCAGCAGACTATCTCTGGCTGGCGGCAATCATACGTGCATCCCGCCATTTTGGGTGAGTATCCTGTCAAAAGAGGCATACACGGCTCATTGCCGAGATTAAATGCATAGGCGTACGCTGTGAGGTCTTGTGTGTGCGGAGTTGTTAGTGTATGATCTTTAAAATTGATAAACAATGTGCTGAAAATGTGTGTGTGTGCTAAGCATTGCAGAAATAAGTACTATAGCCGGAGAAAAGATGTTTTTAGATTTCCGAGTGATTTGGAAATGTACCCAGAAATAAAATATGTATTCAAAAATGTACGGATCGATTGAGACGACTTCACTGATTTGATGAATAACAGCTGATCAGCAAGTAGGCCTTTGAGCTAAATTTTATGCAAACCTAGTAACTACTGAACAAACATTGGGAGCTCACTGAAAGATGTAACCGTTCACCTGAATGTTTCTCATTAGGTCTTTATGGAAACTATAGACAAATAGCATTCTGTTGATGCAGTAATGGTGCTATGATTATGCTATTGGCTATTAGGCAGTTTTCGTTGCTTACAAAGTGATGTTCCGTTTAATGCTATTTGACAACTTTGACATTTGCATTTCGTTTTACATATATCGTAACCGCTAAATCCGGTATTGTACGAACGATAGCCATAGCGATTAACGAAGCGACATGCATGCGCAGCACGAATAAAAATTAAATCATAACCTGTTTTGGTTTTGACAATGACATTGGTTTTGACTTTTGAGTAGATCTGCAACAATTATTACCCGCCGTTTTACAAAAATGCCTACAAATTCGTCAGGCTCAAAGAGTGTGTTACAAATAGTAAAAAGAGTCAGAGTATCTAAGTTGAATCTCCCGTGAAGGTCGGCTCTGTATTCGATCTTGTTGTTGTCAAATACTTCCAACAAGATCGCATCTTCAAAGTCTGAGTCATCACTGGAGTCCAATAAAATCAACTCGTCCATCATTTTAGGGCAAACTACAGCGAACACTATTGAATTATGACTTTCTTTCAAACAACAACCTTTACAATACTCATCTGCTATTTTGAAGTTATGGTGTCAAAGTTGTAGCTCAAAATAAGGTTAGGGGGCATCTTACAGTGATGTCTTGCTCCGAAAGCTATCTATTTATCTGTCAAATAGCGGTTCTGACAACGTATTTGTTAACCCAAGCGGTAAGATTAATTGAAAACAACGAAAATTACCTATTATGTATACGTATAGAGGATAGCGCCAGGATAATTTCACCAATGCTTAACCAAATGTTTTTACATCGCTGTTTCAGTTTAACACAAATTACGCGGACGCCGAATAAATTTCTTCACGTTTATCCACCTAAGTTTGGCTCGACACATTCTATTTCGCAGTCGAAAATGTTCTGGCTATAACACGGAACGGCTGTGCTGAATCTGGCGCTCAAAATACGGCTTTAGAGGTAGTTTTGTTTCGCTAGAGCATTCAACGTTAAACGAACTTTCCTGCTACTCCAGGGAAAAATCCGGTTGATTAAGTTTTGAACTACAGTGATTAGAGGGAGAAACACCTAAAGAACTTGAGTGTATCATGGATGTACTATGAATGAGTATACCGGACCGGCTGGCAACACACTACAACGGACGCTGGCAATATATGTGTGTGGGTAACCGTTAATCGTATAACTTGCAGCTTAAAAAAAGTAGCAGTTGTAATATCCCTGGGATATTGAAAATAGACGAGATAGTTTTATTATTATTTTTTGATCATTAATTTATTCGTATTGGTCTACATAAATCGTGCAACTCTGAAGGCTATGCGTTGTGTAGAGTATTGGCTGAAATAATTTATACATATACAACTGAAATTTATGTCCCTACATGCTGCTACTTCGCCTCATTCCTTCTGCCACTAGTGTTTGAACTGCTTCATGTCAGGATGTCTGCAAGATATTCGTAGAACCTCTTAGCAATCCATAATATCTAATTAATTCTATTGGTAACATTTTTTTCATTGATGATTTTGACCAGAATATTTTGATGTGAAGTACCGAGTTTGAGAAATTTTTCAGAAAATTATGAGGCATTTGTCAATGTCCGAGGGATATTCGGCAAAAATTTTTTTTAAAACAAACTTTAAGCTCAACGCAATGAAACATCTGTTTATGACTTTCTGTTGTGTCTTTGGAATTTTTTCTTTGACGAGGGTATTTATACTTCGAAGATTCTCTTTACTGGAACGTGAAATTTTTAAATGAATGTCAAATGAAGTTGTCAAACTCAATTGTGTAGTCATAGCGACCGATAATTGCGCTGAATGCAATCATGAATGCAACTATCAGTGTAATTTGGATTTGATTGGATAAAAATCGATATCATACAAAATAAGGAATTTTCAATGGTTGTTAGAAGTATCAAAAAATATTCAGGTAAATCGCTAGAAACTAATTTTGAATTCCGCAAGTGGGCACTAAGGAGCGTAATTGCTATGGTTAATCGGAAAGAATACTTTCTCTAAAAAAATATGGACATAAAGGTATATTATAAATATGACCATCCTATAGTGTGCGATATCTATCATTTTTTATGTGAATCGCATTTTGTTCTATCCTATTAAATGTAGTAGTGGTGGAACATCAAACAAGTTTTTATTTAAATGGCGATAACTTTGCGCTGCTGACGGATATGCTTTACGGTTTTCAATTTTTTGGTTGATAATTTACATTTTCACGTACTTACATACAGTACGTTTATGAAAAAGAAATTATTTCTGAGATTCCTCTGCTAGTTTCAGTTTAACTAACAGTTCTAGTTCTTCCTATTGAATAAATTTACCTAAACCCCTATAAGAAGACAATGTGATTTTGCTAAGCGCTTTCGGGTTTCAAGAAATTTTTTACTTATTGTGAAACTATTGTAACAAAGTGATCCATTTAATAAAACAGAATGTTAGACAGCTATTTTTAGGAATGTGCCGAAGAGATTTGATAGAAATTTGAGCTGGTTGAACAAGCTAGCTTTCGTTTCAAGGGGCTTCTCTTTCCTAATGGTTTGCTGCATAAAAATCGTAGTTGCTAGAGGGCGCTACATCATATCGCAACAATTATTACGCATTATTGGGAAAATTTTGAATGGTATCACCCATCTATCTAGAACTGATCTATAAAGCACAATATGTATTATAATAGTTTCTGTGTACTCACTGAAAGTTAGTTTGCTGTAAATCACTAACAGTATTGCATCTCTGTAACATCTAATCTCCAACTACAAAAGGATATAATCCCAAGTGATCTTATTCCTGGTATAGTTAACTATTCTGCATTTATTTTGTGTTGAGCTGAAGCTTATTTCCAATACGCCATGCTTGCACATCGTTAGGATGAGACTGAAGAAACATGTCGTCAATTAATACTATTTATAACTGAGTCAGGTCATCAGCAAGCATGAGTCAATGATAAACGCTAAAAAAAGTAGTGATCTCAAGTTAGAGCCTTGTGCAACTCCATAGATTCTGGATTCGAAACCATTGTCAGTAACAAACTGTTTACGGTCGACTAAATAAGATCTTATTTGTTATCTAGCATCATCTGAGAATCCAAAGATGCTCAACTTATTTAACAAAGCCTCACGATTGATCTTATCGAAGGCTTTCGAAGAGTCTGTATAAAAAACGTCAACTCCTCTATAATTATCAATTGCTTTTGAAGTGTAGTACGCTATTGTATATAGTTTTGTATTAGTTGGTCGGTTAGCAGACATTGAAAATCCTTGTCAAAATTCCAGCAAGTACTGCCTCACAGTCTTTTGCTATAAAAGATGGGATACCTTCCGGAACCGATGTCATTTTATCTTTCAATGACATGATAGTAACTCTTCCCTCGCTTTCTTCAACGAAATTAAAATGAACATAGGTATTTATAAATTGCTATGTCTGCGACAATTAACATGTTGCTGTTCATCCAAGGATGCATGAATATTGCTGAAGAAAACACCAAATACATCAATTTTGTCTTGAAGTTAGTCAAAAGTACCATCTTGAAATTTAATTACACCTGGAATCCTTGAAGTCTTGTTTTTTGAGTGGATATATGGCCAAAGGTGTTCTGGATAAATTTCTGATAGTTATACAACTATGATATAGTATTCATATCTGCTACATAATGGTGCCTCAAAACCTGAAGGTCTCGTAGATATCGTTTTATATTTCACGACTTGATGGTCACTCTTGTATAAAGGAGGCTGATAGCTCATTTAGGATGCACTCGCCAAGACATTTCGTTGCACTCAAGGCGTGCAGCTCCCTCTCATAGGGTCAGAACCTTTTTCTTTTTCTTCTTCTTCTTCAAGTTCCATCTACTAGCGGAGGTTGGATATTATCATGGCAATTCTAACTTTGTTTGCCGCTGTTCTAAATAGTTGATTTGATGCCATCCTAAACCAATCCCTCAAGTTTTTCAGCCAAGAGGTTCTTTTTCTTCCGTGGCTTCTCTTGCCCTTTATCTTCCCTTCCATAATGTCTTCTAGGAGACAAAAAAAATCTAAATGTACACAGGTATACACATACATAGATATAGGATAACTATATAAAACACTAACATTAAATAATAACATAAATGATTTCCATTTCCTATAACCTAGGTACTCAGAATTACGAAGGCTGGCCAGTTGGTCTTGGACCAGTGCCATATAACATAACAAAAAAAAGAAGGTATCTGGGTCCTCTTATAACATGACCAAGGTGCTCTAGTTTTTTGTTTTGAGGGCGTTAATTATTTCTTCCTCTTTTTGGATTTTTTGCCGTAGTTGCACATTTGAGACCCTATCAGTCCAAGAGATCATCATCATTCTTCTACAACATCATCTTTCGAAAGCCGCCAGACTATCCATTTCTGCCTTCTTAAGCATCCAAGCCTCACCATATAGCAGAGTCGAAAAGACACAATACCTCAGCATTCGTAGTCTAAGTTTTAGGTTTATATCTCTGCTGCAAAAAACTTTCTTTAGTTTTACAAATCCAGTTCTTGCACTCTCTATTCGAGCTCTTATTTTCTGATATTGATCAGCAGTTTCGGTTAGCCAAGTTCCCAAGTATCTATATCTTCTTACTCGCTCTATTGACACGCTATCAATTGTAATAATGCCGATTACGTTGTTATTTTTTCTAAAAACCATGAATTTGGTTTACCTTAAATTCATGTTCAGACCATAACTTTTACAACTGTCGTGTAGATCTTGTAGTACGACCGTTTGTAAATCTTCCAGTCTATCGGTCACTACGACAGTGTCATTGGCATAACGCATATTATTTATGAACATCAGAACCAGCATGTGGTATATGATACAACATGATACGGACAGCTGTCACCACTTGAGTGTCAAATGAGCACCAGCAGCGATGGGATAGAGTGGTGGAGAATGTTCAGTCAAAGAGGATGCAGAGGGGACCCTCGAGCTCTAACACCGCAGACGCTCTTGATCGCTCAGTGCAAACCTGTAAAAGCTGGGAATTGATGGGGCAAGCTCATTATGCGGTGCGGCAGAGGAAACAGCCAAGCATGTTATCTTCGACTGTCCTCTTGAGTGAAAGCAGGAACTCCTATCTGGATGTAGGCCAGAAGCGCCGACACTACAGCATAGTCCAATGCATCTCAAAGTTCGCGGAAAACTTAGGATGAGACTCTGTTTGACCCTTTGACTGGAGGTGTACAATAAGCCTTAACGCTGAGCGGCAACTATTAGGACAACTGATCCCTAATCCCTCATACCAAAAAAGGGGTTTTGTAGGTTAACTTTGAATGGTCAATCGAAACGGGGTACGGCTCTGAGTCCAACAATAGCTGAGATTAATTGGAGAGCGAGGTTTTTTGCCCCCAAGCCGCGTGTCTGCTGGAGACGGAGAAGGAGGAGTGGGCCATGGAAATATCAGCTCCTCCTCTTTCTCAAGTTCCTGCTGGCAGGACGTACGCGACAATAGGATGAATAAATGTCGTTGCTGCGGAGGCAACTTTAAACAGGCAGGCCTCGTTTCTCGGTTCCCGCGCTCGCGATCTACAGCTGGCAAGAAGTTTCGACTCGCGTCAGCCAAGATCGTTCATCGTCCTGATGGGGCCATCACAGTGGCGTACAAGATCCTGTCGAGTGTAAAGTAAAAGTAAAGTAAAGCATATTTTGTCGTACAGAGAACTCAGGCAACATTTCTGACAAAGAAGTTTCACGTTGGCTTACCAACTGCTAAAATACAGGGTCACCCAATAGTCGAGTCACCTCCCGTCAAGCTTTAGGGGTCAACATCAACAACAACATGTCCTGGCATGGCCACATCGTCAGTATTGCTAAAATGGCATCCCAGAAGCTTGGAGTTTGTTCCGATGTAGGAAGTTGTAAACACCAGAGCAATTCCTGCTCATCTACAAAGCACAGATCCGACTATCGTTGGAGTATTGCTCTCATGTGTTGAGATGCGCTCCAAAGCACTCTCTAAAGCTTCTGGACACTATTCAGAAAAGAGTAATTAGACTAATCAATACGCCTAACCTCACAACGGACCTCCACAGCCTAGAAAGTCGAAGAAGGGTGGCTGACCTGTCCCTGTTTTGGAGATTCTATCACGGAAGATCTTCGAGTGAGCTCTCCCGGATAATAACGTATGTTGCAAAAGTTTTGAGTTTTTTTTTCAAAACTCGGGAGGTAGTTTCATCGTTGGAAAGAATTCAAAGATCCTTACCATGGTAACCAGTCAACATTTAAACGTAACAATAAAACCATTTAGGTTATGATATATTATGTTGTCAAAATGTCGTACAAATTAGATAGGTATTCGGAAGAGTATTTGCAGTCTAGTTGGACGAGTTGGAAAAAAAAGAAATAGTTCGCCTATATCAAGATGAAAATATATCTGTTGCCACAATTTATCGAGCGATCCGTGAACGGGAAGAAGGTACTCCTTGTATAAATTTACCAAAAAGTGGACGTCCAAGAGCGTTGAATGCTGCTACAGTTCAAAGAATGGTCAACAGAAGCGAAAAACGAGTTGGAACTTCAACACGAAAACTTGGACGCATTTTTCACTTCAATGCTAACACAATCTGTAGAGAAATAAAGAGAAATAACTTAAAATTCCGAAAAAGAAGAAAATGCCCAAAGTATTCTCCAAATCAGTTGGAAAAAATTCCTCAATACTGTCGCAATTTACGTCGTACTCATTTTGCTGGCAACATAAAAATTAGCCTTGACGATGAAAAGTATTTCACATTTTCGAACTCAGAAATCAAAAGTAATGATTGTTTTTATGTAAGAGGCTTTGAAGCCTGTCCAGATAATGTAAAACTTAAACAAAAACAAAAGTTTGAAAACAAAGTGTTAGTGAGGTGCGCTATATCAAACAACGGTATTTCACAGCCGTACGTTGGACGAGTTAGGACCGAAGCGGTTACCGCAGAAGTCTATACTCAAAGATGTTTGCCTAAACTACTCAATTTTATTAATACCCACCATGCCAATGACAATACAATGTTTTGGCCAGATCTGGCTTCAAGTCATTATGCTTTGCATACGAGAAACTGGCTAGAACAACACGGAATACCTTTTGTACCACGAAACGACAACCCTCCCAATCTCCCTGAAGCAAGACCTATCGAAACTTTTTCGGCTCAACTGAGTGCCAAAGCTTATAACAATGGCTGGAAAGCTCAAAACGAACAGCAGCTAAGAAGACGAGTAATGCTAAAGATCAGAGAAATTGATTTAGAGTCTGTCCAAAACCTAATGAGGAACATTAAGAGGAGATTGCGAGCCGTGGAAGATCATGGCCCATTAGCAGTACTTTATAATCATTTTCATATTAAAAAATATTGTTATTTTTTATAGTTCTTGTTACAGTTCAAATATATTATTGTGAGATGTTTTTTTAATTTTTTAAAGAACTTCTCAAAACTTTTGCAACATACGTTAACATCGAAGGCGTCCGAACAAGGTACACTGGAGAGGCTTTGCGACCTCATCCTTACCAGGTCGAGGTCCCTAGTCCCCGAACCAGTCTCCAACAGTATTCCTTCTTTTCGAGAACTTCGATGCTGTCGATTGAGCTGCTGGGAATTTGTTTCCCGGTGGCTACAACCTGCAGCATTTCAAATCTAACGTGCACATATACCATGCTCTCGCAGCGCTTCTACAGCGCCTTAGGCTTTCAGCCTTTGCGGGAGGCTGACCATAAAACAACTGCGTTAACTGCCATCTATTGGAAGATTGATGTAGAATTTTGAGCAAGCTGCATCACTTAGTTAACCCTAGATCACGTGCGTGGACTACCATTGTAGTCCACACATTTTGTTGTATCGTAACTTCTACTGCGATTTGTTTTCTCTCCAGCTCCCTAATAGCTGTTTTCACATCAGCCTGATACTGGGTCCGAGAGGTCGAATCGGCACTGTCGTGGATTGGGGACATCGCAGCTTATGCGATTCAAGTCATGTACCAAACAACGATGGTGATACCTTTGAGTTTATTTTGGGTGAGGTGGAAATAATTTTATTCAAGTTTCTCCAAAGGAGCTAGTAGGGTTATTCAATGTCGGTAGGGGTAGTTGCCCTCGGAGTAGTTGTATCTGTAGGTTTGCTGCTTTCTCTCCATCTTTCTTGGAAGATACACCATGGTATTTCAAGCAGAAATATACTCGATTTTAGCCAGGAGCCTAGGGATAGGGGTTACTATCTGCTTTGACAGCCAGACAGCATTGAAAGCATTGAGAGCAATGTAGAAAGGTCTTGAATGACATGTCAGCAAGACATCTGGCGTCACTTATGTGGTTGCAGAATCATCGTCAAATTTGTGGTAATGAAACGTCAGACGCGTTCGCAAGGCGAGAGTTGAGGAATAATTTCTAGGGTCCTGCATCGGCTGTGGGGTTGGTAGCAGGTACAAAGAAAATAGAGGTGTGGTTGTCAAATCAACATCACACGAGATGGAGAGGAATATTTGGAGAGCTCGGTTAAGCTAAAGAACCAATTCCACGATTTCTGGCCAAGATGGGGCAGTTGTCTCTCACTGGAAAGAAGCCATGTAGGTTACTTGTGGGCCTATCATCTGGCCATAGCACCTTCCAACGTGACTTGTATGTGATGGGGGTGGCAACCCACACGAAGTCTACACACATTCTATGTTCGCTGTGACAACCTTGGGTATCACATGCAGACTATACTAGGTTCGATGGTGTGAAGGTATAAGGTGTGCAGAACCCAAGGCCGTCCTCACCTCTGCGATGAGGGCTGGACTTGGGAACTAGGAAAGAAGAGGTGATGCAAGAGGGCCCGCTTTTAGGCCTACACACTGGTGGCTCTTGTCACTAAAAAGTCCTCTCGTTTCATTCATTCCTTAAAATACAGTGTGAAATGTAAAGTAAACATCTGATAGATGTCTCCTCCTCACAATAATTGCACTTGCTTTTTTTCGCTTTTCTTCCTTTGTTTCTGATTTGACTATGACTCTGTAGGACTGTGACAAAACGGAGAATAGCGCACTAATATCTAAGCGGGCAGACACAACGAAGTGCTGATCCTCGACCTCCGACCATAGCATTGTACCCTAGCTCCACTCACAAAAAAAAAATAAACACACAGTCTTATATCCGTGTAGTCACAACGGAGCGCACATCATACCAGCGTGAATTCGAGCTTAGTGGGTGGACACAACGGATACTATGGTCGAGGGTCAATGATCGATGGGTCAATGGTCCCCGTTGTGTCCAAAGCCTGAGGCTGAGTAGAGATGATGATGATAATAATAATGATATTAATCCAATTGAACTTTATTTATACCACAGAGTTACCTATTGCCACTCTTCTTCGTCCGCTTAAGGACTTTCCAGTTTCTTCAAAATCTGGTAGTTTCCGCAGTTTGAACACATGTTCCTCAAAGTATTTAACTGGGTATTTAACTATACAATCCAATATACTTGCAATGTAACTGATTTACGTGAAGATAATTTGTATTGATTTAACGAAATCTCAAGAATGGTAAATTTCATAGCGGAATGTCGCAATAACTTCTAATATGTCGTAAATCTGGTAACCTACAATCGGCGTCCCCTCAAGCTGTCATGTGGCTGTCATTGTAGTTGTGATTATTGCGTGTGTCGAGATTCTTATTGTTTTAGTGTATATTTTAGTGACTTTGTGACTATTTGTGGTGTGAATTAAATTATTTATGAACAATAGTCTCATAACTGCTTGATGGGGACGAAATAAAAAGTGCATAGTTTGCTGCAATAGCGACAAATCGGTGAACACCACTTATCATAGGTTAGTATAGTTTTGTTTTGGTTTTCAGTAGCGTAAAATATCAAGATAACTGGGAACAAAAGCAACTTCACTCCTGTTTCAGGAATAATAATGGTTGTTTAATGTATCTTATGTGGATCTGTGTAGGTTTCCTCCGAATATAGTGATGGGAAGCAAGTGGCTTGATGCATTACAGCTGATAGGTGAAATTGGTGTGGTTGGGGGGTTTGTGAAGCTCAAAAATTTGTTGTATTCCTAAAGGCTGGCTATTCACCTGTGAAATAAAGACCTAGCAGCATAATTTCTTTTTTTAGGTCCATCGGAACATTGCCCTGCGTTTTACAGAAACCAAGGGACTTGGTATACATAACATGTATGCGAGTATTGCTTTACATCGTTCTGTATGGTGTAACGAGAAAATCGTTAAATTGATTTCATTGAAATTTTGAGATAATATCATTCCGTAGCGAGGGTGGAAAACGCGTATGGTCTTTAGAAATCGTCTCAGGGGCACAGTAACAATAGTAAAAAACTAAAAATATAAAAACAGCTCAAACTTAGTTTTTATGCGTTTTAGAGAGAAATTCATTTTTAGTTATATCATACCTGATAGATATATAAGTAATACCTTCAGGTTAACGATGCTGCTTCATTATACAACCTTGTTTACTAGATGTTTTACTTTGAATCTTCCACTCTTTTTGATAACCATGCCTCTGATACCGCGGCTATGTCGTTGTAGTTTCAAAAAATATAATAAAAGTAAACTTTTTAGATTTCAATGACTTCCATGTTGCTTGAATATTATTGTACTTGTTACCGCTGAACTAGTTTATTTATCAATATTGTTGTTGTCCGTTCTTCATTTAGCATATTACGGGTTATGTATTTGTATTATTGAGTTTTTTGTGAGGAATAGGTTATTACTGCCTGTTAATAAATACATACATATTTGTATTCTATACTATTTATTGTTTTTAACTATCGCCCTTATACTGTTTCTTTACCAGGTGGTAAGTACACGCATTACATTCATGTTAATCAACATGAATTTTCCAAATTCCATTTTTTAAACTATTTGAGGACGTGAAATGCAAAAATGTGTGACACATTTACTTACAGAAAATCTATCTATGCGAATTTTATAGAACTGGATATTACCTAATGCAATTATTATATTTTATTGCTGAAGTAAAAACACGATGCAGCCATTCCAAAAGGCTACCTTTCAAAACACTGTTAGATACGTTTTGAAAAACACTTCATGGTAATAATAAATTATCAATTGTTGCAATCAAATTATAATAAGAGTAACTCTCTAAGTATAGCTAAATACTAATACAACTTGTTGTATCAGTTTGTAACATCACAGTAATAATTGAATCTATTAATGAACATCCAATTTTAATATAAAGTCGTACGCCACTGGTAATGCCCTCAAGCTGTCAAAATTGTCCGTTACATTTTGGCTGGTCAGCGACCTATGCATTTTGTTGTTTACATTCCCTCTAGAGATGTTAACTCTGTAATTTATACTCTATCATTTAAGCACATTGATAAATGAAGATAGAACCACTAACCGAAGGTTTATTCCGGACGTTAGTATAAGGGCAGTTCATCATGAAATCAGCAGCAGCATGCAGTCCTCTGCTCCAGTCATTTCAATGGCACCCTACCTCCTCACTGGACTGCCGACCGAAAGAGTGTTGAACTGATTTAAATGATCAAGGTATTACATTTTTATGATTTTTTCCCTCATTAAAAAGAGATGTTTCGAAAAAGCGTTATAGGAATTAATTGATTGTGATCCGCTCAATCGATTGAATGTAAGCCTATTATAGCTCTCTTGAGGTCAAAACATCTAAGCTACAGAAATGCTTCACAGGCAGAACGTTCCGAGAAATATTATGACAGGAAGAGTTGCAGGGGGTATTTTGAATGGTCCCACGATTCTTGTGTGTGGCGTCGTTATGGGGGTTGTGTATGCAATAAAAATTCCAAAAGGGCCGGAAGCGGCATAAAAATGCCTATGTATACGCACGCATATATGCGTACATTTTACGCGCGCACGGTGTCACGCGCCATAGGACGTACACGGAATGGTAATTTCCTGCAACCCTGCACAAGGGGGTGTATACGCTATACGTCGTATATACGATGCATGTACATTCCGTGGAGTAATGTTCAAAATAACAGTATCTTAGTTAGCTTTGCACATACATATGCATATTTTATGTGTATATACTGTATTATTAATAAACTGGCACTTGTATATATAGAGAAAAGTGCTCTGTAACTATAGCGGAGTACAGCCGTAAGGGCCTTCGCACACGGGTCGAAGGCCTATGTTTCCCGGCGGAAGTCAACAACGTATACTTTAACGCTGCTTCTACAATCCGAAATAGTTTCTCCGGAAGATGCGGGGAGCTGAAAAGGAACCGACGATGGGCGTGATAAATAAACAGGTGCGCGCTAAATAAAAAAGAAATGGAAACAGTCATGTTAGCGCGTCGCCCGAAATTTGTAAAATTGAAGCGGAAGGCGATTTGCAGATGTTTTTTATCCCTGACGCTTCATTTTCCAATATTTTTACATGAAATTTTCACGTGATGTTTAGAAGGAACTTGTCCAGAGAGATATCGGAGCACTGTTTCTTTTTTGCTTCTGGGCTTTTCTTAAAAAAATTACAAAGTTGACGAAGAAAATAGGCAACTTCAAGCGATCATACTTCATGTTCAATCAATTTTTTTCAAAAAATGCTTCAATAGCCCCCTGTGTAATTTCCTTTTAAACTTCATGTAAAAATTTCGTGCAAAAATATTGAGAACCAGAGAGTCAGGAATTGGGACTAAATCACTTGAAAATGACCGTTTATGCTCTCCGTAGGAGCCGCCCTAAAATAGCGTGAATATAAAATAAACAGTCATTCAGAAACATATCTACAGGGTGAGTTTTTATTACCGGATCGCTCGATAACTCCACTACTGCAGAAGATAGTGAAAAAGTTGTAGATAAAGTTAATTTTTGGTTCTTGGGTTTTTAGGCCGGCGTCGTTTAGCGTCAAGGCTTGACGTTTCGCCACCACGAGTGGATGGCATCTTCAGAAGCTATTTCACTTCGGCGACTTCCAGTATTTTGGAAGTTGGCGACTTCCAGTATTTACTATTTCTATGAATACAAAGAGAATTTTTCAGTTTTTCAACCCCCCACCCCAAAACCACCCCAATTTCACCCCCACCCAAAAAAAGTAGAAAATAATCAGGAACCCCTAAAACGTCTAAAAACGACGTTTGAGCTGCTTTTAGATTTTTTGTTTTTTCATTTCTGCGCCGCCACTGACACCATTCAAAGAAGCATAAGCATCTTTAATCCTCGCCACGGTAATAATATGGCCTCAAAATTTTATTAAAATCCATTCAATAGTTTCCGCATTAAACAATATAGAATGATCTAAAGCAATAAAAGCAAAAGTTTATATCAGAAAATTATAAGTCCTTTGGTTTCTGTAATAGAAAAGGCAATGTTCGGATGGACCTAAAAAAGTGATCTATACTACTAGATGTTCCTTCACAGGTCACTAAGCAGCTTATCATGGATACAGCAGATTTTTCACTTTTACAACCTCCCACCCCCAACTACCCCAATTCCACCCCCACCAAAAAGAAAAGTAGAAAATGATCAGGAACTCCTAAAACGCCTAAAAACGAAGTTTGAGGAATATTTGAATTATTTTGTCTTTTGCTAATTACTCCGCCGCCCATGCACCGATTTTCAAAATCAGAGCAGCATTACCTACTACGACAATACACCATACGTCACACAAATTTCATCACAATCCATGCAGCGGTTACTGATATTACGAGGCTAGAAAAACGCGCACAGACAGACAGACAGACCGACAGATAGACAGACAGACCAACGGAAATGAGTGACGTGGATTTTCGTTATCTAGACATCATAAAACGCCCAAAAAGTGCGTTATCTCAAATTCGAAAATTTTCGCGATCACAATGCTCCCCTCACCTATCGGTGGGAAGTAAACAGTCCTATTAATGTATTCAGTTTAAATATGTTTCCAAAGCCGCACGGGAAGCATCCTGGTATGTTACAGCTCCCCTCTTATAAACTAATATTGAAAGTCTCCAGTGCAGGGAAGTGCTGATATAGCTATATCACCATACGCGTAGCATAATAAAATTTCATCAGCCCTGAGGCTCTTCTGAATTTTTCAGGTGGCAAAGTAAGGCATGGCGTTGGAGCTTCTCAGAAGTTTCCTCCGAGGTATCGTCTACGCACGGAACGCGTCATGAAGAATTTAAATAAATTGTTTGGGTGCCGCCCAAATGCGAAACGCGTGTAATCTGCTCCTGACATATATCACTAAAATATTAAGCTCCGACGCAACCCAGCAAAGGTAGCTCACCTAGAAGAATGTGGGGCAGGCAAGCATACATTCCAACAATCATAAGACTTGATATGCACGGAATTATTGAAAAATCCTGCATTTTAGCATGATAGGTCAATATTTTAATACATAAATATATGATGTTGATGATGCTTACCTGTCAGTTCTTAACAAGCCAGGCGATGAACGAATGAGTAAAGGAGAAAACACTCTACATTATCGTTTCTTAAATCTCTCTTTGTAGGAACTAGAATGACACAGATATTGTTGTGCAAGCTTCAACTGAATGAGACGAGACGATCAGGAACCCCAAATCATCCAAAAACGAAGGTTGAGTTTTTTACATCTCTAGTATTTCTAACATTGCGGTGCTATCACTAATACGATTTCCAGAAACCACATGCATTTTCCATTCTTCAGGTAATAATACTCTGTCAAAATTGCATAAAAAGCAATTCGATGTTACACAATACAAAACGCTAAAAAACAAGATTGGTATGTATGTCCCTTGGTTTCTGTAATAGGCAAAACAATATTCCGATGAACCGAAAAAAGTGTATTATGCCGCTAGGTTCTTCTTCTGTAGGTCAATGAAGAACCTATTATGAACACAAATACTTTTCGATTTTACAACTCCCAGCCCTAAACCACCCCAATTTCACCTCCACCCACAAAAGCAGGAAATGATCAAGAACCCCTAAAACGTCTAAAAAAGAAGTTTGAGATGTTTTTATACTTTTCGTTTTTTATAGCTGCTACGCCGCCACTGACACGATATCCACAAACCATACGCGTTTTGCTGTGCTTCCCTAAAATAAATGCCATAATTTTCATGTTACTCAATACAGGACGATCTAAAGCAATACTCGTACGTATACGTCAGATAAGTCCCTTGGTTTCTGTAATGGCAAGGCAATGTTCGGATGGACCTAAAAAAGGGTATGCCGCTAGGTCTTTCTTTCACAGGTCAATCGACATATTATGAATACAAAAAAAAAATTATTCTTACATACCCCCAACCCCCCAATCACCCCAATTTCGCACCCCACCTAAAAAAGTAGAAAATGATCGGGAACCTCTAAAACGCCTAAAAACGAAGTATAAAGAATATTTAACTTTTTGTTTTTGTTAATTACTTCACCGTTCAAGCACCAATTTTCACAAAGAAGCATTACCTACTAGGATCCTACAGTATATCATCACAATCCATGGAGCGGTTACTGAGATTACGAGGTTAGGAGAATGCGAACAGACAGACAGACCGACGGAAATGAGTGACGTGAAACTGATCAGGCAGTTTGGGTGGTTTCAATTAGAATTAAAAAGACAATGCATAGTGAGTAAAGTTTTTTCGATAACACGTGTAGTTTGGAAGACAAGGTGCTAAGGAATAATCCAACATGAATCTAAACCTCTCTCAAAACTTTGTCCGACACCCCTGCGTATCTCCTTACGGGGATATAGGCTGGCTTATCAAAATGACCGCTCTAAATCATCGCCTTACTTCGGAAGTATCGCTCCCAGAGCCGCACTCGCGAAATATCTAAGAGATCGATCTCTTGCAGTTTGGCGTATCATGATGTGCCACGAACGAGGATGTTAGCGTACTGAACGAAAAGGGTGCGTGATATTAATGAAAAAGGTACATTGAATCTACTAACATTGACGTTAATTTTATGCTGACTACGTGAGTTGTTAATGCAATGATATATGATACATTCATTTTCGTGTTCAGCTACCGTGCATAAATCGACGTTTCCTAGCTATAAAGGACCTTCATTTCAGCTCAAACGAATACTAACTTTCTACAAAATTTATCAGGGACTTTAGAGAAGCTGCACAGTATAACAATGATCTTTCAATTATTTTAAATTACTTTTGTATAAATTGGATACTTCTAAGCCCTCTATTTTAAAATCTCAATTAAAATTATCTATCACTTCGGCTCCATTCTAAATACATAATCGATTTGTCAACAGCGCGTTTCCTTAGCATTGACGTCTTAGACTAAAACAACCTTAGGGCCTAATTCATCGCAGTCCCTTGAGTAGTACTTAAGGTACCCTTAAGTAACACTCAAGGGATACTTGAGGGACCCTCAAGTGTAGCTTTCCTTGTGTCTCTGTTTCCTAGACAACATCTACGATATGGCGGGATTCATTTGGCGACGTTGTCATATTTCAAATATAAGTGAATTTGCTACGTCTATGACTATGCATTTTAAGGTTTTCTGTTATCTATTTTTGTTTTGTGCCAGTATTTCGTGTTTTGTGCCGGACATTTTTCCGGATGTGACAGAAACTGACAACACCGTACTCCAAAATTAACCTACAAAATCGCCTGGACTGCAACGAAATGTCATGTTGACACTTCATGTTGACATTTCGTTACTTGAGTATTGCTCAAGGGAGCCTTAAGGCGGAATCTCAAGATTCAGTTTCGTTGAATCAGTTTGACTGATTCAGTGATACTGAACAGATAATGAACGTGAGAACACCTTTTCATTAAAACTGATCAATGCATTTGTACTTTCAGCCAAAGTGAAAGCCAGTCCTACTTTTCATTCATTTTGAATGAATCAGTATTGAAAAAATGAAGTCAAGTTGACTGACTCAGTACTTCCCACACATAATGATGATACCATTTTATTATTTCTCCATTACCTGAAGCTATAGTTTGAAATTCCCTTGCAACCAAATCATCGGCCACCCGCCCGCAAAAAAACATCCAACACAAAAACTCTCGTAAATAGTTTCTTGCGTCTCCCTCTTTAGGAACTAGAACGCCACAGTTTCGTGTGCATGCTTCAGTTGGGCGATGCGAAACGATTAGGAGCCTCCAAAACGTCTAAAAACAAAGATTGAGCTGTTTTTATATTTTTTGTTTTTTTACTATTGCTGCGCCGCCACTAACACGATTTTTCAGAAAGAGACGCGTTTTCTATTCTCACCGCGGCAGTAAATTCTGTGTCAAAATTTCATTGAAATCAATTTAATAATTTTCGCTTTACGCAATATACATAGAACAAAATAAAGCAAAACACGTATACATCACAAAATTGGTTTATGTAAGGCAAGCCAATGTTCAGATGGACTTACAAAAGTGTAATATGCCACTAGGTATTTCTTCCACAGGCCAATGGACGAACTATTATGAATACAACAAAATTTTCAGTTTTACAACCCACCACCCCCCAACCGCCTCAGTTCCACCCCCCAGCCAAAAAACATAGAAAATGATCAGGAACCCCTAAAACGTCTAAAAACAAAGTTTGAGCTGTTTTTATGTTTTATTTTTTTTTATTATTTCTGCACCGTCACTAACATTTTTTTTTCTAAAACATACGCGCTTTCCAACCCCCTCGCGGTAGTAACACTGTGTCAAAATTTCATTAAAATCAATTCAAGCATTTTCGGGTTACGCAATATATAACGATCTAAAACAATACTCGTATGTATACCTACATTACAAATTCTAGGTCCTTTGCCAATGTTCGGATGGACCTAAAAAAGTGTATTATGCCGCTAGGTTTTTCATGCACAGATCAATGGGCAGCCCATTACAAATACAACAAATTTTTTAGTTTTACAACCCCCCACCCTCCAACCACCCCAAATTCACCCTCACCCAAAAAATACGTAGAAAATGATCAGGAACTCCTAAAACGCCTAAAAACAAAGTTTGAGCAGTTTTCATATTTTTGGTGTTTTTATTATTGCTGCGCCGCCACTGAAATGTTTTTTCTAAAACATACGCGCTTTCCATCCTCGCCGCGGTAGTGTAATACTGTGTCAAAATTTCATTAAAATCAATTCAACCATTTTCGGGTTACGCAATATATAACGATCTAAAACAACAAACTCGTATGTATACCTACATCACAAATTCTAAGTCCCTTGGTTTCTATAACAAGCAAGGCAATGTTCGTATGGACCTAAAAAAATATATTATGCCGCTAGGTTTCTTATTCACAGGTCAATGGATGCCCCATTATGGATACAACAAATTTTTCAGTTTTACAAACCCCCACCCTTCAACCGCTCCAAATTCACCCCCACCCAAAAAAAAGTAGAAAATGATCAGGAACCCTTAAAACGCCTAAAAACGAAGTTTGGAATATTTGAAAATTTTTGTTTTTTGCTAATTACTCCGCCCCCTGTCCAAAATTTTATGTACATTACCTACTACGACCCCACAACATATCGCTGCCCAAATTTCATCACAATCCGTGTAGCTGTTACTGAGATTACGACGTTAGAACGCCAACAGACAGACAGACAGACAGACAGACAGACAGTCAGACAGACAGACAGACCGACCGACCGACCGACCGACCGACCGACCGACAGACCGACAGACAGATCGACGGAAATGAGTAACGTGGATTTTCGTTATGTAGACATCATGAAACGCCCAAAAAGTGTATTATTTCAAAATCGAAAATTTTCGCGATCACAATACTCCCCTCACCTATCGGTGTGGGAAGTAAAATGAATACAAACGCCAAACTGATGTGCAAGAATCTTTTCCGTCATCAGTTTTAGCACTTCAAGGTTATGAAAACGTCGTTTCCATGAATGCTGAATCAGTAAAAATGATTAAAACTGAACAGTGAGAACGAACGTCGCTTTCATTAATGCTGAGTCAGTCAAATTTATTCAGTGAAACGGAACACTCAGAACCCGCCTTTACCTACGTAAGGGACGCTCAAGTAAAGGCGGGTTCTGACTGTTCAGTTTCACTGAATCAGTTTGACTGATTCAGCATTCATGAAAGCGACGTTCGTTCTTAGTGTTCAGTTTCAATGAATCATTCTTTCTGATTCAGCATTCATGAAAACGACGTTTTCATAACCTTGAAGTGCTAAAACTAATGACCCTCATGATGACGGAAAAGATTCTTGAACGTCAGTTTGACGTTTGTATTCATTTTTCAATACTGATTCAGTCAAAATGAACGAAAAGTAGGACTGGCTTTCACTTTGACTGAAAGTACAAATGCACTGATCAGTTTTAATGAAAAGGTGTTCTCACGTTATTATCTGTTCAGTATCACTGAATCAGTCAAACTGATTCAGCGAAACTGAATCGTGAGATCCTGTCTTAAGGTTTCGAAACACAAAACCTTACTTAAGGAACCTCAAGCATTACGAGACCCTTAAGTATCGACTATGAATATGACCCTAAAGTAGCCTTCAGAAAAAGAGTATACTAAATAGGGAAGTCAAAATCTTCAACTTCTGAGTTTTCAATGTATTTGGTCACAATAGCTTTGCCTCTCCACCAGCTACCAGAAGAGAGAAATAGCTTTCAGCTTAACTAATCTGTCTAACAAAGCACTTATTTAAGCATGGACCTTTCAAATAGTGCGAGCCAAGTTTCATACTATTCCGGTTGTAATTTCGATCGTGAGCGCTCGTTCTGTATGCCCTCAAAATGTTTCTGTGAAAGCTTTTTATAAACTTGTCGCCTTCTAAAATTATGACTTGAAATCCGAAGGCGGCGTTGCATTGCTGTTAATTTCAAAGGAATAATTAAAGGAACTTGCTACAAACGCAAAAATAGAGTAAAACATGAACTCTGGAATCAGTAGCGATTTAAAATTTCGTTATAGCCAGCTGTGTTTGAATCAAAGGCGGCACACCGGTTATACTATACTATACACAAAGGTTAAAACTATATACGGGGCAATTCAATACATTCCATTGAGGAAGTGATAGTAGAGGTGGCAAGATAATAAATCCAAAGAACTACATATAATTGAGGCCTTGAGTACATTTTTTTTAATCATAAATGGAAAGATCATATGTAAAGTTGTATAACAAAATTTTTTGGTTTTCTTTTTTTCGCAATAATTCAAAAGTTATATTAAAATAAAAATGGGCTTTTGAATCGAGTACCGAAAACACGCCGATGGCCCCCGAACCCGTGTGACGTCACCATGGCGGTAAGGATGCTCCTTTGGCCAACGATGTCTTACTCCGATACTAGACTCTAGACTCTAGCCAATTGCGAAAATACGTACTGCTATACTGGTAACTAGTGTATATTTGTTGCAGCACAGTCGATGAATGAAGTTTGCAGCTCGAGACGAAGTCTACGATCGAAATAAATATGTTTTGTGAGTACCTAATCAAATACGTTTCGTTGAAAAAATCTCCTTAATCGAAGGATGGCCCAGTGGTTAGAGAGTCCGTTAGTGGATCTCAGGGGTTTGAATCGAAATCGAGGCCTTCCAACTTTCTTTTTTTTTATTTATTTTTTATCAAAATTATTGATGTGCGTTTTGCACTTGTTACGCACATTTTTTCTACGTTCAACATAAATATATGTTTGAATGACTAGACTCAATATGGCGGAAGTATGTCCAGCTCAGCTCGCAACTGAGTTAAATAAGTTAAAAAAAGACACTCTAGTGGAAATTATTGTTCATCAGAAGGTGCCTTTGAGTGTAACCAGTGAGTGTGTATTGAAATTTGTGCGCTATATGCACCAAAAGTTGCAGACAAAAGGTGAAGCAGAATTTGAGGATGCACTAACCTCACTTCCTGCAGATGGAGAGCTGGCTGACTCAACCCCGAACTCTCAGATGGAACTTCTAAAACGACTTAACTACCATTTGGAAAAGCGAGTGAAGGATCAAGAGGATATTATCAATTTATTAAAATTATCCCAAAATGATAATAAGAAGAATATCATACACTCACCGCCACCTATCGCACAATCGATAAACAATGGAAGTTCAAACAATCCTACAACAGAAAAATCTTCGTTTATTCCAAACAAGATATCGTTCGCTTCGATAGCAGCAGAAAATGTACCTTCAACAGGCACCGATGACAAAAAGAAGGAAATTCCACTTCCCCAAAAAAATGAGGGGCAACGACCGACACGGAGTTCCCTCCGCAAAAACGATTCGAATGTAAATAAACATAGAACAATAATAATAGGTACGGGAAAGTGTGATGAAACATATACAATCCAGAAAAAGGGGTATTTACATGCATATCGATTTACAACAGATATGAATTCCCATACTTTACAATCCATTCTTAAGAAGAATGCACCCGATATTGATTTTGTATGTGAAGAATGGAATAGAACCGACAAAGGCGTTTCGTTCAAGATATCATTCTCACTGAATTATGTGGACAAAGTTTACGACCCCAGCATTTGGCCGGCAGGTGCTGCAGTGAGAAGATTCAAATTTCAAAGAAACCAGGATTTTTCGACTCAGGTGCAGAAGGCGTCAGCAACTTAGATGTGCAGGCCACCAGTACGAGTAGTATGCTACACCTGAATGTGCAATCGCTATCAAATAAACTAAATTTGATGGAACTATCCCTTCAAGAACTAGATGTAGATGTATTGGCTTTGACGGAACATTGGCTGTGTAACGATAATATATATGATGTTAATCTAAGTGGCTATAAAACCATCTCTCATTTCTGTAGGCAGACAGGTTGTCATGGGGGATCCGTGATTATGGTAAAAGAAAAACTAACTAGTGTTTACTCTGAATTAAAAATTCTGAAGAATATTTCATTTGAGGCATGTTTTGAGTGTTCTGCGGTACGTCATGGAAATAAAGAGTGTATACTTTGCATCTATAGACCGCCTAGTGGAGACTATGACCAGTTCCTCTGTAAGTTAGATCAGGCGTTGAGTTTGACAGTAGGTAAGTTTGATAACATCATTGTATGTGGAGATTATAATATTGACCAAATCGGCGAAAGTATCCAGAAGAAAAAACTAATGGACATGTTTGGATCTTATCAGTTAAAATCTTTAATTAATCAACCCACTAGGATAACAACAAACGTCCATGGTGTAACTTCAAGCTCAGCAATAGATTACCTAGTTACTAATACAAACACCAAATCTTGTGATGTCATCGACTTAGGTTTTTCAGATCATTTTGCTCTTTTATACATATGGAATCACGTTATAGAACGCGAACGTGATAACAAAAACATATATTCACGACCAATTAATGAGTCGACAATAAATCATTTTAGAAATTTGTACCTTGCGGATCCTCTTGACTCAACAGCAGAAGTTACAGCTACCGACATGTTTAATAGGTTTCAAGAGAATTTTAATTGGTGCTTTAACATCTCACATCCTCAGAAGCTAATCAGCCTTAAGCAAAAGTGTGATAAATATATAAGCTTTCCTCAAAATATAAAAAATGATCTGAATAGCCTTCGGCAGCTAAATTATCTCAGAAAACTTGTAGCTGATCCACAGATGAACAGCAAGTATAAAGCTATGAAAAAGGAGTTATCGTACCAGATATCTTCATATAAACAAAAACATTATTCTGATATTATCAATTCATCTGAGAATAAGAACAAAAAAATTTGGGAACTAGTAAATAAACAGTTAAATAGGCAGAGATGCAGACATACCGCTTGGTCCTTGAAAGTTAACGATGAAATAACAACCGATACCAAAATCATAGCGAATGAATTCAGTAAATTTTTCGCAACGTCTGCCTCAGCGCTCGTTGCGCAATCAAACGGTCAAACTTGCTCTAACACTTGCACCACTGTTAGGAAACAGTTAAATAATTCTTTTTGTATATTTGAATTCACTGAAGAAGAGATTTCCGAGGTCATCTTGTCACTTAAAAATAAGCCTTCTACAGGCATTGACGAAGTTCCAATTCTCTTGATAAAAGAATGCGTTTACGAACTGGCGCGAGATTTAACTCCTATAATAAATAAATCAATCCTATCAGGGGAATTCCCAGACCAACTGAAATTATCAAAAGTTACACCAATATACAAAAAAGGTGATACTATGTCCGTAGAGAACTATCGAGCAATTTCTACACTGTCATGTTTTTCAAAAATAATTGAAACTGCCGTACATAGAAGACTGGTAAGTTTTATTGATAAATATAATTTAATTACACCTTGTCAACATGGCTTCAGAAAGGCCCATTCTACTGAAACTATTACTACTTCATTCATCCAAAACATATATGAAAAGCTTGATGTGGGAAAGGTGGTTGTGGGTATTTTCGTGGATTTATCCCGCGCCTTTGACACTTTGGACTCAAAAATTTTGTCTGTCAAGCTCAACGCCTTAGGTATTAGAGGAGCAATAAACCAGTGGATTTGCTCTTTCATCTCACATAGAAAAATCATAGTTAAAATAGCAAATGATAGATCAGATATACACGATGTTAATCTAGGGGCACCCCAGGGCAGTGTCTTAGGTCCATTGTTATTCTCATTATACATGAATGACCTGCCAGATCACATAAAGGACGGCACGGTATTCATGTATGCCGACGATACTACACTACTGGTGTCCGCCAATGATGTTGAAAATATTACGAACAAAGTCAACGCTGTCATGCTGCAATTTGCAAATTGGTGCAAATATAACCACTTAATAATAAATTTAGATAAAACTACTTTCATACAATTTACTGGGCGTTATCAAAAACAAACTGATATTACATTAACACTCAACAATAGTCATATAACTCCATCTACTGGCACAAATTTTTTAGGTACTAAACTAGACGATCGCATTAGTTGGAAATCTCATATTGATCATATTTGTTGTAAACTAAATAAGGCATATTTTGCTTTGAATACTCTAAAAACAAATCTTTCTGTCAGCATATCAATCAACTACTATTATGCATGTGTGTATTCAATTATTTCCTATAATATTATATCCTGGGGCCAAGCATCTGAATGGACTAGGGTATTTGTACTCCAAAAGAGAATTTTACGATTGATTTTTAACATCAAACCAATGGAGTCTTGTCATAAATTATTCGTGGACAATGGCCTTTTGACAGTTGTAGGCATATATTTATTCAAGTTACTTATCTATGTAAAACAAAATTTAAACAATTTGAAAAAACACTCAGATATTCACTCATATTCAACAAGATCTAGTAGTAAGCTATATATACAGAAGTACCATCACGTTTTTTATAAAAAATCGCCTGATTACGCTGGCATCCACTACTACAATCTCTTACCTGATAGTTTAAAAAACATCCAATCAAATATTAAGTTCAGGAAAAATTTGAGAAATTATCTTGTGGAGAAATGTTTTTATAGCCTGAAGGAGTTTGTTGAAACGACGTAAACTTTAGTGCTTTTGTTATTTACATTCGTAACATATTTTCTACTGTTGTTTGTATGTATTTTGTGCTTATTTTGTCACCTACACTATCTATGTCAATTTATCTTTGTGTTTCACATCTATTGTGTTGTTTGACGAAACTTATCTGCTTCAATAGCAGCATGTAGTGAATAAATGAAAAAAGAAAAAAAAAAAAAAAATCAAATTTTGTTAGACATATTACTTGCACTGCACAGTGCTTGTTAATTTTTAAGAAAATTCAATATTGTTAAGCTTCATTGCCCAAAGTTAAATAAATAATAATACCAAGTGATAAACAGAATGTGATTATGAGTTTGAGTTACTTTTTTGCATTAAAAAACTTAAAAATCAATGAATTGAATGGATCAAGGGATTTTGTTTTATTAACCAACTATTACATTAAAAAGAAATTAATGGCGATTGATTTTGACGCACAAATCTCATTTCCACTGATTTTCTGAATTGTCCACCGCCTCGTGTACTCAGTTTTTGCACTGTGCAGTACATTTCTGACTTGGACACGCTTGGTATTAAAAAAATATATTAATACTGACTACTCAAAATAAATTTTATTTTTATTGACAGTAAATATAATCAATCATATTTAAAATTATAAGTCTAGTTTGGATTCAGAACGGTTTGGTTCTGGTGCATTGTTTTTCTTGTTTCTATCTACAGGGAGATTTTTACATGATATGACTCACAGAAACCTGGCAAGCGACAAGCATCCCAAGAGACGGTATGCCGGAGACAGCAACATGCCTGGCAGATCAACGCAGACATCAAAACAATTGTCAAGTGGGGATTAGTAAATAAAGTACAGTTCAACGTACAACAACACTGACAAGGAAGTCTCACGTTGGCCTGCCAACTGTGGAAGTGGAGGGCCAGCCAATAGTCGAGTTACCTTCCCTCAAGCTTTGGGGATTGACATCAACAATACATGTCCTGACGTCAGTATTGTTAAAAAGGCATCCCAGAAGCTTATAGTTTTGTTCCGCTCTAGGAGGCTGTATGCACCAGAGCAACTACTGCTGCTCTACAAGGCATAGGTCCGGATACGCACCGTTAGAGTATTGCTTCCATGTATGGGGATGCACTCCCATGCACCCTCTAAAGCTTTTGGACACTATCCAGAAAAGAGAAATTAGACTAATCGGTACGCCTAACCTCACAAAGGACCTTCACAGCCTGAAACGTCGAAGAAGGGTGACTGACCTGTTTCCTTTTTCCAGATTCTAACACGGAAGACGTCCGACTGCACTTTCCCAGATAATAACACCAAAGCCCGTCCGAACGAGGAGCACTAGAGGGGCCCTGCAAGCTCATCCTCACCAAGTCGAGGTCCCTACTCCCCGAACCATTATTCCTTCTTTCGCAGAACTTGTCGATGTGGAATGACCTGCCGGGCAATCTGGTTCCCGGCGGCTACAACCTGCAGCGTTTCAAATATAAAGTGCACAGACACTTATCCTCTCGCAGCGCTTCTACAGCGTCATAGGCTTGTAGCCTCTGCGGAAATCTGATGATAAAACACACTATAGAAATGATCAAGTTGATCAATTTTACCTGCTACTTTATTAGTGATATGGACCTGGTCAAAACGAGCTGTTAACTACACTGGAAAATATAGTTGAGTATGGACATGGGCAATTTTCCTGAAGGAGACAACATTACTTGTAGTCGCTTAGTACTAGATACGTCAAATCGTCGACTTTTCACTTGGTCGCTTTTTGCAGTATACCGACAAAATGGGCCTTAAGGGTGTAGGGTATAGCGCGCGTAATTGAGAGTCCAAGAAAATACGTATTATCGTGTTAGAGAGGAGGCGTGGCCGCCTGTTTCCTTTCTCTAGTATGTGTGTCTAGGATGAGGGTAGTTAGGTTCAAAAGTCCAAAAGTAAGGTCAAAAGGTCCAAAGGTCGCCATAAAAATGAATTTGGCATTTCGAATCTCCTGACGTTACCTTTAAACCTACACTAGCTTGCGCTATGTCACTTCGGTGGCCATGTTTTGATATCATTTTTGGTTGTTAAATTACAGATATTTGAAAAGTGTATGATCTTACATTGCGAGTCTTTTGCACACTCAAAAACTTTTTTGAAAAAATTGCTCTGAGATGTCATTCAATAAGGTCTTAACTAGCACCTTCTGAAATACTATGTATGTAGTTTTAAAAACGAGTGAGTCCTGTTCGAAATGGGAATCCGTGCTTTAACATGGCAAATACATATCGCTTTCGAAGAAAACGTGTCGACATGTAGCTTCTCATATTAAAACTTGTTAGATAAATGAAAAATGACTTTAATATATGGAAAAAGTGAATTTTGTGATATAAATATGGATAATATGAGTTTTGCAACAAAGCGACTAGGAAAATGTTAGTTTTGACAACGAACACTGTAGGGCTTGAACGACAAGAAGATACTAAATTTAAGTTTTTAAGCATATTTGATGAGTATCCAAACAATAACAAATGCCGTCAATTGTGATAGAACACAGGTTTCATTGCTAGTTTCAACTAGTTTTACATATTTCAATGAATTCATTAAAAAGTAAACAGTATCAGGTGACCGGATACTAGTGCTCCTATTCGGCAAAATGGAGAATGTGAAATTTGCAGACAGACGCTCTGGAGAATGTGAGTTTTGCAACGAAACGTATGTTGTTGCCTTAAGGGCCGGTTGTACAAATGCGGGTTTAACACGAGCTTTGTTAAGCCTAAGCTTAGCTAAGCTCAGGCTTAAAGCCGACATCCGCTGTACAATCGTCGGCTTAGTTAAACCTGGTTGATAATGAAATTCACTACAGTTGGCATCAGTGAAGCAATACGTACTGACATAATCATCTTAAAAATTACCGTTTTTGGTTAGGCACTCACGACAGTTTGTGTCAAATTTCGGCAACGACCGTTTGTGTCTCCGTTCTTTCATTTGCTCTCTTTGTTAAATCAGACACAAATCTTTAAAAAAATATGACCTAATAAAGTGACAAGCAATTTGAAGGTTCCTCCTTGACATACCATTTAAACTTGTATCAGGTTAGGGTTAAACCTCAGCTAAGCTCGCGTTGAGCTTCGGCTTACGTAAGCTTGTGTTAAGCTTGGAGTGGGGGGTCAAGCCAGCATTGTACAACGGACATTTTGCAACTGACGTGGTTTAACGTCGGCTTACCTTAAGCCGAAGCCTAAGCTCGCATTGTACAACCGGGCCTAAAAATGAATGGGATAACGTTAGTTTTGCTTACTATATTTCATGTTGATATGTGCAGTGAAAAACACTTTTGTGTTTGGAATGTATTATTAACCTAACTTCTAAAAAAAGATGAGAATGTGACTTTTGCAGTTAGACCCCTCATATGTATAAATGTGTGACCCAGGCCCCTTAACGGACGCAGACGGACGGTGTATCATTGAATCTGCGTCCCTACTCTTACACAGTAATGTAGATATGAGAGCAGAACAGAGCCAAAGTCGGGAATCTATACTGCTACCATAAATTGAGGCTTATCTCGACAACCCTCCAATGAAATTATTGATTCTCGCGTGTGTCTGCGTGTAACAGAGTGCGTGTAGGACTGGCGTGTAAGGGGATAGGGCACCGATCGCGGCTGCGGCAAACTTACTTAATAGGGATGTGTCGAAGATTAAGATACGTCGCCGGCGTTGCTCCGGCACGAAGAGTTATTACAACTTAATGCTTCAGAGTTTTGGTATGTTTTTATTGAATTTCGTACACAGCGATGACAGATTGTACCCCCCGTTTATTTCTTCAAGTACTGCATACTAGGGTGGCGCGACGCTATAGGAAGATTTTATTTTATTTTATTAAATCAAGATGCCTGAGTTTGGGAAAGTTGTGCTTGGGAATATGAAGTTTGCTCTTTTTATTTTTGTTTCACTAGCATCCCCTCCACCGCCACCGAGTCTGAAACAAAATCTAATTTTTGTTTATTGAAAAATTAAAATACCTGACTCTTTGGAGACATTTACTAGGGAATACGAAGTTTGTTTGCACTTTTCATTTCTTTACGAGCATTCCTTCCCACGCCAAAGTCTATTTTTTTAACACAGGATGCCGTACTTTGGGAAAGATATGCTTGGGACTAGGAAATTTTTCACAGTGCTAAAAAATATAATAATGTTGCAACATATCACGCTACTTGGAGGGATAATGTTTTTTTAGCCATTTTGGCATTATGGTCCGTGGCTCTAATTTACTTTTTATTATCCCATCTTCTCTTTCATAACCACAAACTGTAGCAGACGGCTCTTTCCACAGCCTGTGTGTGGCAGGGGTAATCTTTTACGTATGAAATTGCTGAATGTTCTGGATCGTCTACAATTTTTTGAAGCTCAACTTCCTTTAATGAGATTGTTATTAGTGGTTCGGTCCAAACTACATTTTGGCAATCTACCAGCTCGTAGTATTCTTGAGCTTCAAAATTGAAAATCGGTACGGCAAAATTTCGAAGCGGTAGTTGGTTAGGATCGGTTGTAGCCCTTGCCTTTGAAATGCTGCAATAAGCTAGTTGGCTTATATACCTGGGCTCATCCCACAGCGTAGATAATATTATATTTTCCGGGTGTCCAAAAAAACCATTTACTTCATTTATACGTCATAAGCATACCAAGCAAATTAAAAATATACATGCAGAAATTGAAACAAAGAAGCCTAACATTAAATAGAAAGGGTAATGTGTAACATAATCATTTATTATTGACCTTTTGGATGCATTCGTAACATATTTTAATCTGATGTTCTCCGCAAAGTGCTCGTGGACAAATGTAGCAGTGTGTTGTCGTCATTCTTTTCTTAGCAGAAGGGCAGATGCTGCAGTATGAACCAACCACTTCTAAACTGTCGAGCGAAATTAAGAAGCTGTCTAAAAATTAAATTAGAGAATCCAAAATACTTGAGGCAGTTCCAGAAGAAGGGGACAGATGACCAATATAGTTGGAACCTCATTCTTCTAATAAAGTGATATGTTCCTTATCTTTACGGCCAACCAAGTACAAACCAAGTAACAGTGACACCTTTGGCGACTGATGTAGCTCTTGTCTTTTTTTGCTTCCTTGCACGTCTGACTTTATGACGGTCAATGATGTTTTGGGAGTCTTTGCTGGTACCAGTTCCATAATTCTGGAGAACGGCTGAAGCTATCGCAGCACCTGCTCTGTCCGAAACCGCGTATCTGTCTAACATATATATTTGTCAACACGTTGAGGTTGCTAATATTACGATTGGTTAAGTTTGAGGTACTTGGTTTATCAGAAGAGAGTGTTATTTTGGGAGAAAAGTCATTTTTACCATTAGCAGAGTTACCTGACTCATTTTCAGAATCGGGTTCACCTTCAAAATATCACTAGTGTTAAAGTAAGGTATATATTTTTTTAACAAAAAGCTGACTGTGCAAACGTTTTATTAAATTAACAAAAATATTTTTTTGTAATAAACAAAAATTATTACATCAGTCTTTCCACCGCCTTAGGGCCATATTCGAGGAATTAGAAAGAGGATGGTGGGGCGGTGAAACGACTTGAGCTAAAAAATTTAATTTTTGGAAAATTAATTATTATTGCTTTGCACCACTTTCTGTTTATCAGGCGTGCAAATTTTTAGAAAAAAAATCTCGCTCCACCCTACTGCATATATACCCATGACGCTCAGTATGAGTAGTAGTAATAGGAGCTTCTGGAGAAGATTTGATAAGGAATAATTAGAGCTGTGAATTTGCTTAATTCGTGGACAATTGCGAAGCAAGGCACAAGTGCAGTTGAAAGAAATAATCGCGGACAATAACAGAGAGCAGCCCCACCTACGCAGCTGAAGTTAGGGAAATACCAGAGCCAATGAAGAAAAAACTTCTAGCGGAAATGGGATACTGGAGGTGTTGCTGTAGATCGAGCATCCAGATCAGAGTAAGAAAGCGACATCAGCATGTCTCACAGACCAACGTAGATATCAAAACAATTGTCGAGTGGGATTAGTAAATAAAGTACAGTTCAGCGTACGGAAAACCCCGACAAAGAAGTCTCACGTTGGCTTACCAACTGTGGAAATGGAGGGTCGTCCAGTAGTCTAGTCACCAGCCGTCAAGCTTTTGACCATGTCGTCAATATTGCTAAAACTGCATCCCAGAAGCTTGGAGTTTTGTCCCACTTTAGGAAGTTGTATACAGCAGAGCAGCTTCTGCTGCTCTACAAGGCACAGATCCGGCTATCGTTGGAGTATTGTTCCCATGTGTAGAAATGCGCTCCAAAGTACTCTCTGAAGCTTCTGGACACTATCCAGAAGAGAGCAATTAGACTAATCGATACGCCTAACCTCATCAAGGACCTCCACAGCCTGGAACGTCGAAGAAGCATGGCTGACCTGTCCCCATTTTACAGATTCTATCACAGAATATGTTTGAGTAGGTTCTTTTAGATAATAATACCGAAGGTCGTTCGAACGAGGAGCACTGGAGAGCCTGTGTAATCTCATGCTTACCAGGTCGAGGTCCTTACTCCTCGAACCAGTCTCTTCCAGCAGTCCTTCTTTTGCAAAACTTCAACGATGTGGAACGAGCTGCCAGGAATCTGTTTCCCGACGACTACAACCTGCAGCCTTCCAAATCTAACGTGCACCTATACTTATCCTCTAGCAGCGCTTATACAGCGCCATAGGCTTTCATAGCCTTTGCATGAGGCTGACCATAAAAAAATGATACCGTACGTGAATAGGTTATCAGATGCAGTGAGAATAGTAAGGCAGGAATATGAAATTCAAAAACGTTTTTCAAGGAGCAGCATTATTCGAAGTCTAGTAATAAAAACAAAGCAAACATCAAGAAACTAAAAACTGCATATACAAAGTACCGTGTGAATGCGGCAACGTATACAATGGAGAAACGAAAAGACCTCTAGGTGTGAGAGTCGAAGCACCGACTCAATGCCTAGCGAGCAGAAACAAGAAAGTCCAGAACAGTAGATAACGCCTCGACCGAGAACAAAATTTTTTGGAAAGACGCTAAGGTTGGGGTCATGACAAAGAGTCAGCAACAAGAATGTTCACAGCTAGCCTACTGTCACACTCAGGCCAGTATGACAGCCCCTGATAATATAACTTCTTGCTTTTCAACACGCCTTATTCTGCATGGTGTTTCACTGGAGACAACCAAAGATGGACACCAGACAATATCAGTTATGCTTTATAAGTAGTCATCATCATAGTCACAATGTCTCAACAGACATGTTGTGAACTCGTAAAATGCATTAACTCATTTTACGAGTTTATCTTGCGATATCCTTACGACAACGATCCAAAGCAGCACTTGTATGTAGACATCAGAAAGTTCTAAGTCCATTGGTTCCTGTAAGAGGTAAGGCAATGTTTGGATGGACCTAAAAAAGTGTATTATGCCGCTAAGTCTTTCTTTAACAGGTCAGGTGAACACTGGACAGCCTATTGTGAATACGACAAATTTTGCAGTTTGACAAACCCTCACCCCCCAACCACAGTCAGCCTCACTCAAAAAAAGGTAGAAAATATTCAGGAACCTCTAAAAACGACGTTTAAGGAATACATGAATTTTTTTTATTTTTTGCTAAATGCAGCATTCCCTATTGTGACCCAACAGCATATAGCTGCCCAAATTTCATCGCTATCGATGCTGCGTTGATTGAGGTAACGAGGTTAGAAAAACGTCAACAGACCGACAAACCGACAGACAAATCGATCGAAATGAGTGACGCGGATTTTCGTTATCCAGATTTCATGAAAAAAAGTCTATTCTCTCAAAATCGAAAATTTTTGCGTTCACAATACTCCCTTCACCTATCAGTGTGGGAAGTAAAGGCATTCCCAATTTCATATTCAGTTCAAAGTCACCATCATCATCATCATAGTCACAATGTCTTAACAGACATGTTGTGAACTCGTAAAATGCATTTACTCATTTTACGAGTTTCTCTTGGGATATCTTTAAGATCTTTAAAGCAGTAGTTTCCCATTTGCTTTCTGCATCCTCATGCCGTTGACCAGACGGTATCTACTGGTTCATCCGCCTTTAGGGGCAATTTCTCACCCCAAGGACAAGAAGGTGCCCTGACTCTTCTCAACTCGTCCACCCAAAGCTGTTGGTTGAGAAGAGTTTACTGTTTATACCGACAGTAGTTCGGTGCCTTTTAGTCGCCTTTTACGACACACAGGATATACGATGGGAGATATTCTGACCCGCCCCCACACGGGTTTTATAAGTAGTAGTGCTGTTAAAAACAAAAAATTTCGAGTATCACTGCACAACAGTCATTGAGTTTGAATGCTAGTCCAGTAAAGCGCAACGAATGAGAGAGACAACAGCACGTTGAGTTTCAGGAATTACTACATTACACCCTTTACCTAATACAGGTGATCGACCCTAAGCGCTTGCTTGATTTACCGTGCTTGCACTCGTAGCTCTGATCGTTCTAGGTATGGGGATATAATAGGGCTATTCTGGGCAGGTACGCATACATATATACGCACATTCACCAGATCGCGTTCAGATTAACAATCACCCCATTATACGGTAATGAAGTGTTCCCGGAATAGGGGGTGGGGATAGATTGCCTCTTTTGTTATACATGGGAAGGCCCGTCCTGTCACCTGATATATTACCATCGGTTTCTATCGGGACCATGAAGTTAAACTGATTGGCAAAACGGGTGAGTCAGATGCGAACCTTATTGGCTCTTGGATCTATCTTGAGATGGATGAAAAGGAAGTTCTTTCGGAGACTTTGACGAAAGCAGAATTTACACTACCCTTTAATTATTACTGTGCCACTAAGTAGTGATCGAAGTGCGGACGTAAATTTGTTTTATTTTTATTTAACGACTTTATTTGGGCGAAATTTAGCCTAAGGCTATTCTTACATTTAACCCATATACAACTACATTCTAAACTAACACCTAAACCTCAGCTAACAGGGAATGTATGTATACAGGGTGGTCCAATAAGCGCGGTGCTCTCTAGCGGCCATACCGTTTAAATTAGACGAAAATGTTTCAAATACAAAACTTTTATTTTTAAATGCTCTACATTTAGAAAATAATTTCAAAGATGGTGGACTTCCGGATATACAGGAAGTAGGTATCAACTTCCTTATTTTAAATGTAACACCCTGTATATTATTACGTTTTTGAATTCAGCACCAATTCTTAGGTCCAGTTTGTTAACCATTGTTTATGTCTACGAAGCCTATTTTCGGAGTTATTCAGCAATTTTTACAAAATTTGACGTTTGTAGTACTTTACAAGAAACGCTGATATCTCGGAAACTAAACACGATAGAAAGATGCGGTTTTCGGTTTTGAAACAAGCAAGGAACGTACTTGTGTTTCGGTGAGACCGTTGTTTCAAAAGAACATTAAATCAATTTGAAAAGTTAGAAACGTTAAAAACTTTTTTTTTGCAAATGGGATGCTATGATGAGTTTCACATCGGTGGATGCGAAATTGAATTCTCCTTCACTTTTATCTAGACACACGTGGTTTTATCTTTGATGGTTTTTAAGATATTTACGGTTTTGTAATTATTGCGTAGGAATTGGAAAAATCCTAGGTGGCGTGGCTCGCAGACGAAACAATTGGCAGGAAACCTTTCATCCAAAGTGTTTCGACTTCTAATACTAAAATGTGCTTTTGCTCCATCTAACTGTAACCACATTATTCTTAAAAACTCCAGTGATGAATTTTTCAACAGGTTTTCCAAATCTTCATTTAGAAATTGTTGGAAAACATTAGTTTATTATGAGGTTTCCAATAATACCACCCCAAATGCTTAGACTTCTCAAAATGTGGATTTACGTGGGCGTAAAATATGAGAGAAGGAAACATGTAATAGTACATAATACATGAAGGTAGTGAGTTTGATTGATATTCTCGCAATTGTAGTTGAAGATCCGCATAGCAGTGCTACAGCAGAAATTAGTCGCTATTTGGGCATTGTGAACATGATCTTAACAGAGTACGTATAGCATCCTTATCACGTGCCACTAAATCAAGCAATTGAAAGACAAGGCTTTGAAAACTGAATTAATTTCTGTAACTGGAGTCGTGCTGAAGTCCAAGAAGATGCACTACTTTTCAACAGTGTGTTGTTTACGAATGAAGCTACATTTCTTATGAAATTCTCTCATTTTTTTATTTACGAAATGTAGCTACAGAGTTATCATTAACGGCTATGTAACTGGCATAATTTATATTTTTATACCAACGTGAATCCAAATTTTGAGAGTTTTGTTGAATTAGTTTTTCAAAAGAAAAAGCTTGTAAATTTTTACCTCACTATGTAAATTTTCAGAGAAAACTAGCACTTTCGACATTGTTTGTTGGGATACCAGTCTGTACATTCAGTTTTCGCTCGACCACGTTGCTTCGCTCCTAAATTTGCAGCTAAATCCGAGAAAGCTTCTAATTGACATCACCTACAAACTTTAACCGGTACAATAGAGACACACAGTTTTAGCAGCTCTAAAGTACCATTGCGGAGCAGTGCTTTTAAAGCGCTTATTCGAATCACTTAGTCGCAGTTGTGCGGCGTTTAACAAATTTCCTTGTACAATCCGATAGGAGCTTTCGGGTCGCTCGGTGATATACGGCAAACTGCAGTCCAGTTCGACCGCAACAGCAGCCAGTACTAGGACATTTGCAGAGTTGTGGGCCATCGCAACTCGCACCGTTCCTGTGAGTGATTGTCTGCGGTCAGCCAGGTTGTTTATCGTCTGTAGCCCGGTGTGCTGGAGTCCGTATATGTGCCACAATCGGAGTTTGAGTGCATATCGTTAAGTGGTTTGACTATCTGTGCACTGAGATGCAAATAATGAGTGTATCTTGATTTCAGAAAAGACCTTGATGGCTAGATTTTTATTCTGATAACTATGACAAACTAAAAGTCGGTTTTAATGCTCATGAATTGGGGTTTTAAATTAAAAAAAAATATATTTTATTTGTGATAAATGTAAAGATCATATCGTCATATTCCAGCGAAAATTCACTAACAAATATTCATTGACTTTCGAGATATTTCAGCTTGAAGTTTACTTTCTATTTATTAAATCAGTTTTTATTTTTTTTCACGCAAGCTAGGGTTCCGGCGTTCTGCTAGTAAAATGCCTAATTAATTTTAATAGCAAAAATTCTGTTTCATTCTCTCTAAAGTATAATAAAAAATAAACAAACCGAGTTAGTGACTTTTGGCAGTAAAAAAATAAGTTTTGTAGAACTAGTTATTTATTCGCCCACTTGTACAGGGAATATTATAATTTAAATAAGAAATTACGTCATTAGAAAGGGAAACAGCTTATTCTTCTTGTTCGTCGTCCTCTTGGGCAGGTTCCGTAGTGTGACCTGACACGTTATTGGAGGTTGTGAGTGACTGATACCAGCTCTTATGGTATAATATTCTTGCGACAGTTTTAATAGATCTTCCTGTTTAGCAATACTAATCGGTAGGTACGTATACAGGATTTTGTTTTTTTGGTGTGGGGGGACAAATTACGGAATCGTCGCGGTGGGGGGGCATTAGTTTTGGGGGTGGTTCATATTAGGTTTGCCACCTTTTAAATTGTTCTTGTCGGAGGCGGGGGAGTGCATATTTTGTGGATTAGATTTTTAGGCGGCCTTATATCTGGCGTTACCAGTCACGTTCTTTGACAATAACCTTAGCACCTTTCCAAATAATTTTAAGATGCTCGGCCCATGAGTGATTTTGTGGCAAAGCAGCACAAAATTATTTGGGCAGACGCTAAGCAAAGAACCTCAATGGTATCGCCGGAAATTCAAAGAAGCTGCTTATATCGCCTGCAACAAGAACGTGTATAGCAAGCCTACTGTGGAAATTAGATCAAAATAGCAGCCCCTCATAAGAAACATAGGAGAACTAAAATCGGAAAAGATAAACTTGGACACTTCGAACGGCCACGTTATCGTCAGCAAGGACCGACGCGCGACGCCACTGAACTAGAACACAACAGCGACCGATCAGAACAAGCCGCGAAGACCGGCACGTCATCAAGAACTGACACACCCAGCAGAACGCGGCACCGTCCAATAAGAACAGACCACGAAAAACGGCGTGTCAGCTAGATGAGAATAAATAGCATCGAAATGGTAATGGCAGTCCGAAACTGGCCATCTGAAACATCTACTTTGTCTACAAAGTTCAAGCAACACTTGCTGTTAGTGAGTTTTTGCATTCGCTCGCCCCGTTCAAACATGTATGAAGCGTCTATGCGAGATATCATTAAGGTACTTAGGGACTTTTCGTATTACAATTTTTAATTTCTATTTTGCTGACGAGTTTTGATATATAGATGTAATCTGATCTGATACATATAGGCAGTTGGTGACTTTTAAAACTGAAAGATACAATTAAACTAAAGTGTAAGATGCAGTTAATTAATTTTTCCACAATAAGTCAGTTAGTGAGTAATCTGACGATATATAGGTTTTAAAATAAGACTATTTTTGTTATTTTTTTCTTTTTTCGCAATAATTCAAAAGTTATATCAAAACAAAAACAAGTCTTTGAATCCACTACCGAAAACACGCCGACGGCTCCCGAACACGTGTGACGTCACATGGGTGGTCACAGTGCTCCTTTGATGGCCTACACCGATGATAGATCCTAGATTAGCAGCCAATCTTGAAAATACTTACTTGTAACTTGTGTATATTTGTTGCACCATAGACGAAAAAATGAAGTTTGCAGCTCGAGATGAAGTCTACGATCGAAATAAATATCTTTTTGAATGTTTGAAATTAGATTACAAGTTCCAGTAATAAAGTACCTATTCAAATATGTTTAGTTGACAAGATCTCCTCCGCAACGCCGAATGGCGCAGTGGTTTAGAGTGTTAGACGGTGAATCCGTGTTCGAGCGGATGTAGGTTCGAAATCCAGGCCTTGCAATTTTTTTTATTTTTGTTTTGTATAAATAAATTTATTGATATGCTTTTTACTCGTGTTACTACATTTTTTTTACAGTGTACAGACTCCAACGCACAGGGTTACAGACGATAGACAACCTCGTCGACCGCAGACAATCACTCACAGGACCAGTGCGAGTTTCCGTCTGGCCACTGCGTTGGTCCACGACCCTGTAGATTTCCACTATGGGTTACTGTTTCAGTCGAACCAGACTGGAGTTGGGAAAAGACGGGTGAATGGGGGTTGGGTTGGCACAGTAGGTAGACCCAAGGACTCGTGACCGGAAGGTCTCGGGTTCGATTCCCGTCGGCGAGGCAAAAATGTATTTCTGGTTTTTTTCAATCAGAAGTGACTCCATAAAAAAGGCTTAGCGAAATTGATGACCACAGCAGTCGATGCTGTTAACACCAAAGTAAAAAGAAGATAGTCGAAGCCAAGAAAATACGTGTTCCCGTGTTAGCAAGGCGGGTTGGCCGCCTGTTCACTTTCTCAAAAAGTCCAAAGATAAGGTTAAAATGTCCAAAGGTAAGGTCCAAAGGTCGCCATAAAAATGAATTCCGTATTTCGAAGCTTCTGACGTCACCTTAACACCTACAGTAATGATTCAAAAAGCAAATTGAAGAAGAAAGCTTGCGCTATGTCGCTCCGCTGGTGTTAATTTGATATCGTGTTTGGTTGTCAAATTATGGACATCTGAAGAATGTATGATTTTGCATTACCTTCTGTAATACTGTGTATGTCGTTTGAAAAACAAGTGAGATCTGTTCGAAATGGAAATCCGTGTTTTCATCGTCATAGTCAAAATGTCTTAACAGACATGTTGTGAACTCGCAAACTGCATTAAGTCGGAGCTAGGGTATTGCCGACACGAACATTATCAACAGTTTTGAGAACTGTAGCTCGCCATCGTTCGCGATTTACTGTCAGTTCAGTGGCGCTCTTGATACTCATATCTAGCAACTGTTTCGCCGTATCCACCAAGCGTGTAGGGGAACGGCCACGGCGCCGCCCACTCAGGGCGTGACCCGGAACTACAAGTTTCTCCATATTATCGCTTCTGTGAATATGTTCGAAACATTAGTTCGAGGGGCGGTATAAGGAATTCTCAGCATTCTCCTTCACGTCCACATTTCAAAAGCATCTATGCGAGCTCGATCTGCCTTTTCAACAGTCCAAATTTCCAAGGCATACAAAACTATGGAGAACACAAGAGACTGCACCAGTGACATTTTAGTAGCTTTAGTGATATTGTGGTCACGCCATATTTTAGTAAGCTTTATCATGGGCACCCGTGCCTGTTGAATGCGCCGTCGAATCTCATTCTCACAGCTACCTGAATTGTCGATCAAAGAACCGAGGTACACAAAACTTTGAACTACCTCACAACGACCTATTGACTTTATTCTCGATGATTCTCATGCTCTCTGTCTACGATCATAACCTTGGTCTTGTTGTAGTTAATACCAAGACCATATGCTGCACTGTGTTGTTCTAAAACGTTCAATAGAGCCACTAGTTCTTCCTGAGAAGCAGCAATAAGGGTTGTATCGTCAGCAAATCTTAAGTTAGATATTTTGCTTCCACCAATAGTCATACCGTCATTCCAGTTGTCCAATACCTCTCTCATCACAAATTCAGAGTAAATGTTAAATAACATCGGAGATAATACACATCCCTGACAAACTCCTTTTCTGGTTGCTGTTTGACCAGACAGGTTACCATCAATTCTTACACGAGCTGAGCTAGACTCGTAGAGTTGCTGTATGAGAAATACTAAGTGGTAAGAAACTCCCATAAAGATAAGGATTTCTCACAGTTAAAGCCACTACGTTATCAAACGCCGTGTTCTACATAGGAAATATATACATAAATGTGTGTACCCAGACTCCTTAATCCATCTTTATTATCTAAAAATATAAAGTATTTTCATGTGAATTATTTCGGAACCGAACTTCTAACCTTATTTATTTATAATAATTTGATCCTAAATTTGTTCCGTATATGCTATACTATGATATGGCAATCACTTTATTCCAGTAGCTAACAATCAAGTCAACGTTCTGAGTTCCCGCGTCCATCCACTCTGTGAGGACAGAATTTCAGCAGCGGTCTCTGGGGCTAATAGGGTATGCTATACGATCAATCGTCGTACCGGCAGCAGACCGTATACATACACGGTTCCAATTAGGGGCGATTGCGCTACTACCATCCCCATACGTAGATTTTGCGAACCGGACCGGGTAGATTTGCACTGATTGCTCCCGGAGAGGACGTTCGCCAAGGAGCAATCAGCAGTGATACAGGTGCGTACCATGCAAATCGGAAAATGTTTTGTCGTGGGACGAAAGAGCTTCATTTTTAAGGTTTTTTGAGCCCTGTTGACACATTTCGTGCCCTGGACACTCTTTTAGTTCCTACCGCAGTCACGGGTAGCGCTGGAGCTAGTTTGTGAATGACACTTGAGACTCTTCGACTCTTGACAGACTATACTCTGTTACCTGATACTTTAAACTGGCTTGAAGTCTATTTGATAGGTATCAGCTGACGAAGAAGTGTATCTCAAATTTAATTTTTTGCTAGTGGTGTTGATTGGCAATCCTGCGATTCTTACTGAATATCTTATTGCCAAAAAGTAATGACTATATTTTTTAACAAGAAATTGCTTCAATATCCAGAAATTCGCCGCAAAAATGCTTGTTAAAAAAATAGACTATTTTATTGATTTGTATATTGCTAGAGATTGTCAAAATACGCCTATATTTAGCAATAAGGACGATTTAATGAATAGCTTGCTTCACTAGTGGGACATTTGGTTAAAACGTACAGCGTACAACTACAATTGGATACGAAAAGTACTTGCATTCAGTGCAGCCCTGTATTCCTTCAAAGATAAATTGATACGTCAAGACTCAATCTGGGGTATTTTTAGTTATCACTAACCGAACAGCTGTTCGCTGTTGACACGGCTGACAGTTTAAAGTATCGGGTAACAGGGTATAAGTAACCTTATAACCTTTTAACTAGCGTTGTGCAATAAAATGTCAACTTGCCGTTTTGTGTATTTAGCGTCCATTGTGATTTTTTCGGTGTCTTTTAGCTTTTCCCTTGGACTATTCAATTATCTGCGCTCTTCCTTTATAGCTTCAAATTATAATGGAATCGCGTGCTGCGTAAAAAACTGTTCTTTTAAGAACAAAAAAGTGCATAGGTTTCCTAAGGATCCTTGAGGTAAGTACCTCATCAAATATTTAACTTATCGTTTTGCAATATCCATAATGTAAGCAATGGCCTCTATGGTTTGAGCTTGAGTATGTGAAAACTGTAACAAAAATCGCCTTACTAATTCTTACTATTGATGTTAGCTGTGCAAAATGTGGGTGAAAGCTACCGGTCGTGTGGATCTTCAAGAGAGAAGCGTTACCACTTTGAGCATCAGCTTTGTGATATGTGATGCCCATTTTGATGATAATTCCAAATTTGAAGCCTTCCGCAACAGAACAAACCTCACAAATATTATTTAAAACACAAAGCAATAAATATTCTCTGTTAGCCATCATAATTATTTTAATATTTGTAGTATAGCCATATGCAAGCCATATATTTTATGCCCAGAATCTGTGTCAATTACTATGCTAGGCTTTCTAGTTGTGTATTACTTTATTACTGGTATGTGTGTGGCAAAATAATTGTGAAATAAAATACTGCAAACACTTCTGAGGTTTTTTTTCATAAAAACAATTAAAAAAATTAGAATAGCATACCTACAATTGATAGGCCTGAAATTCAAATTTCCCGCTAACGTAGCTGTCAAGACGATCTGTGACTGCGGTAAGAACTAATAGTGAATAGATGTTGTACTGAGTGTCCCATCTTCTTAACCCAACCTATTCTGATAATCTGTGACACATTTCATGCTGGTCAATGTCAATGTCAAAAAGTATGTCAGTATCGGTTACACATACTTCGCATCCGAAAGGAAAAACGTTGCTGATATCAGACTATTTTAAGATCTTTTAAAGCACAATCTCTAAAATGATATAAACTAGGCTCATTCACACAATTAAGTGTTCTGTACTGCGAATTTTTAGAAATGTATGGGTTTTGAAAATGTTATATGAAAAAGATCTTTCAAACAGCAGTGGGACGAGCTGGTGGTGTAATATTGTTGTCTTGGATCTTATATTTACACCATGTCTGCTTCCGATACATCATTCAGCTCTGCTTACGATTTTCTAAATCATTTGATATAAAAAAATTAGTATTCCCGTGTTAGCGAGTAGGCGTGGCCGCCTGTTCCCTTTCTCCAGTGTGTGTGTCTGATGAGGGGAGATAAGTTCAAACACCCAAAGGTAAGGTCAAAAGGTCCAAAGGTAAAGATCAAAGGTCACCATAAAAATGAATATCCCATTTCCAATCTCCTGACGTTCCCTCAAAAATCACAGTACTGATTCAAAAAGCAAATTTCGTTTTGATATAACTTTTGAAACACTGCGAAACGAAAAGAGAAAAAAAGTGTTGATGTGAAACTTTGCTAGTTCGTATTAAGAATATGAGGGTTTTCTGTCGTACCTCTTCAAGCAGAGTTTGTATATTATCAGAAATTTGTAGTTCTTGGCGAATAACAGTATAGCGTCGGCAGTATATCAGTAGGTGATCACTAGTTTGCCTTCCGTTACATTCTTTACATCCAGGTCTTTGATCTCCAGCTAGAAGGTGTAAATGGGTCATATTACAGTGACTAATATGAAGGCGACAAAGTCTGTTATCATCGGCTGAGCTTTTTTTGGGTAAATCCATTTATCGGTGCTTGCCTAGACAGACTTCAGATGCCCGTCATACGGTGATCGGTCACGAGCGCGCACGGTTTGATTTTTACCTGTTTACAAAAAGGGTGCCTTCATCGGCACCGGTCACTTGCGCGCCGAAAGAAAATTAAGCTTTGGTATTCCTAATGACCACATCCCTTTTATTCTTGCGAACTTTCATCTGTCTTTTTACGACTTTCGGTAGCTTACAGTTACTTCTTAGGTTATTTAAATGACTATCCGGCTTCTGTAGGTATACTAAACTACCCTTAATGAAAATATTTCAGTAGTTTGCTGTTTGTGAGTATTGTTTGTGTTCTACTTTTTCATCATGGAGACTATATCAAGTGTGAAAGAAAAGAAATTAATAGTCCTTGAAGAGTAAACGTTCCGAAGAGATAAAGAAACCACCCGTGGTGTAGCCTACAGATGCCCTAGAAGAGGATGCTTAGCATCTTTGCTGATGGATCAATCGGAAGAGATTGTAAGAACAAGAAATAATGAGCACAACCATGATGCTCTCACAATACAAGCTGTGAAGGTAAATTTCTCGGAATTTCTTCTACGTCGTTAAGAAATCGATCAAATTTGTGACAAATTAAAACACGTTCTGATTAATTAACATTTTTTGGGGTATCATAAAGAAATTTTGGTCTGCTGACATTACCAACTTCTTTATTTGCATCTATTATAGTAATCACATTAACTTATTATGTTCAGAACAAAATTTCGCATTCAATAATATAAAAAAGTAATTCATTTCTGTCAAGTCAAAAGCAACGATACCTCTGACTGGAGTTCTACAAATTCTTCAGTAACTATTAGCAAGATCGCAAAAGATTACGAATGAACTAAAATCAGTTAAAATTATAAGACATAAGTTTACCTCGCCGCCCTGCGCGATGGTGTCCGCATATGTACCTGCCTATTATCCAAAATATTTTGGGGGCTTCTGACCGATGAGATTAGAACAAATCTGAAAGCGGCGCGCTAGTGTCCTATGGCCCATCTGTTGATCGAAATATTTTGCTCGCTTCTGACCGGTGGAATTAGGACAAATCTGACCTCGGCGCGCTAGTGTCCTATGGACCATCATACTGATCCCAGACATTTTGCCACACTTTTTTAACACCATCTTTTATAAGAGTAAGTAGTCTGCCATTATTAGCGCGAAAAACAACAGCGCTAATTACTGAATCTTCTCTCCCTCAACCTCAGAGGAACACGCCTCCTTCTACGGTAATGAGTCCTTTCACAATCCAATCCTGGTTAGAGGCTTGCGATAGCGCACAGGCATACACAGTATAAATTAGAGCAGGCTGTAACCGTATCTTGCTCCACGGCTGCGACATCGGAATCTGTTGTGGTTCCGTCGACGCTTGGATTCTGCGGAAATGATAGTCGTTTGTCTCGAAGCACTTCAGTAATTGATCAGGGTAAAGATTTATTATCATGAGCAATGCGACAGGAGCTGCATCTCGACACTTCTCTCGTTGCATCTCTAACTTGATTGCGTCAGACGCTAATGCGTTTTTCTACTCTCCTGGAATGATCACACGTTGATTGCCTTCAAAAAGTTTTATCCAAATTCATTCCAGGGTACGTAATTTAAGAAAGATGCTGAGCTTGGATACACTACGTTTTTTCTATGGTTAGCCTCCCGCAAAGGCTGAAACCCTATGGCGCTGTAGAAGCGCTGCGAGAGGATAAGTGTCGGTTCACGTTAGATTTGAAACGCTGCAGGTTGTAGCCGTCAGGAAACAAATTTCCCCGGCAGCTAATTCTACAGCGTCGAAGTTCTCCAAAAGAAGGAATGCTGGAGGAGACTGGTTCGGGGAGTAAGGACCTCGACGTGGTAAGGATGAGCTCGCAGAGCTTCTGTAGTGTTTCTGGTTCGGATGGCCTTTGGTGTTATTATTTGGTATAGCTCACTTGAACATCTTCCGTGATAGAATCTGTAAAACAGGGATAGTTCAGCCACCCTCCTTCGATGTTCCTTTGTGAGGTTGGGCGTATCGATTAATCTAATTGTTCTTTTCTGGATAGTGTCCAGAAGCTTCAGATAGTGTTTCGGAGCACATCCCCACACATGACAGCAATACTCCAGCGATGGTCGGATCTGTGCCTTGTAGAGCAGCAGCAGTTGCTCTGGTCTATACAACTTCCTACAGCGGAATAAAACTCCAAGGTTCTGGGATGCCGTTTTAGCAATACTGACGACGTGGTCGTGCCAGGACATGTTATTGTTGATGTTGATCCCCAAAAGCTTGACGGAAGGTGATTCGACTATGGGGTGGCCCTCCATTTCCACGGTTGGTAAGCCATCGTGAGACTTCTTTGTAAGTGTTGTTGCCTGAACTTTTTGTACGCTGAACTGTATTTAATTTGCTAATCCCCACTCGACAATTGTTTTGATATCTGCGTTGATCTGTGAGGTATGCTGCTGTCGCCGACGTACCATCTCCTGGGATGATAGTGGCTTGCTTGGTTCCATGCACGACACTAATGTACTGTCATCTGTGAAGCTGTAGATTGAAGAAACAGTGTAGGGGATAGGTCAGATCCCTGAGGAACAACGTTCAAGCTATTTTGCGTTATTTTATTCACATGTAGCCTATGGTGCGGTCTTATGGAGTAATTCATGCCAAGCTCAAACGATATTCATACTCCAAAAAAGAGCTATAAGGGTTACGACAGGAAAGCCAAATAAATAATTTTCGATTTTTTTTTCCAAAACTGAAGATCTCAGAGATCTGAAATGTTTTATTTTCGTTAAACAAGACTGTAACTCAACACTGCATCCGATATTGTAATCAGCACGCTAAAATTATCCAAAACTCGGGGTTTCGTCTTAATGAAAAGCCAAATAAAGATTTTTGATTTTTTTGTTAAATATGAAGATCTGAAATTCTTAATTTCCCTCAAACGAGACGTGACTCCAAACTGGTACCGGACTTGTAGTCAGCACCTTCAAATAATCCAAAACGCGAGCTTTCGTCTTAACAAAAAGCCTGTTGTAGATTTTCGATTCTTTTGTTAATTCTGAAGATATGAAATTTTTAATTTTCGTCAAACGAAACTGTAAGAGCAAACTATGACCGAATTCGTAGTCAGCACACTCAAGTTATTCAAAACACTAGGCTTCATCTTAGTAGAAAGCCAAATAAAGATTTTCAATTTTTAGATAAACCTGAAGAATCTGAAATCTGAAATTTTTTATTTTCGGTAAACGGGACTGAGATTCAAAACTGCTACCGAATTTGTAATTACCACCCTCAAGTTATCCAAAACACGAGGTTTCATCTTAATAGAAAGCCAAATAAAGGTTTTCAACTTTTTATTCAAACCTTGACAATTTGAGAGATCTGAAATTTTTGATTTTTATTAAACTAGATTAACACCTAAAACTGCGACCGGATTTGTAATCACCACCGTCAAATTGTACAAAATACGATATTTCACGTTAATAGAAAGCCAAATACAAATTTTCGATTTTTTAGGCAAACCTGAATATCTGAGGGATCTGAAATTTTTTATTTTCGTCAAACGAGACTATGGCTCAAAACTGCGACCGGATTTGTAATCAGAACCCTCAAATTACCAAAAACACATGATTTTATTTTAATACAAAGCCAAATAAAAATTTTCGATTTTTTAGGCGCCTGAAAATTTTAAAGACATTCAATTTTAATATCTATCAACACTCTTTTTTATATGCTTTGCGACTATTTCCACTCGATATTTTCGTCTCTGTTCAAAAACAGATTTTCAAGCTTCCAAGACTTCTAAGAAAGATAATTTAAATTCATATTTACAAGATATGATCGCAACTTATTAAAGAGACAACGCGAACGTATAATCTACCCTACCTTTCGTTAATCACACTTCAAAGGCGATTTTTTTGTCAAAAGGCGAGCCAGACAGACGGCAAAGTCTAGCTACGTTACCAGTTTAACAGTTAAGTTTACAGATGCGGCAATTATTTTTCTTTGATCTTGCTCTCTGGACGGGTTGGATGTTTTTGTTGAAAAATGTATTCATCATTCTATGGCTCGTATACATGTACACTGTACACTCAATGAAGGCCAACCAATGAATTAAAATGAATTTCAGAATAAAATGTGGGACTCGTCCTTGAACATAGGTGTGTCACCCATTGCAAAAGTGATTGGTATACTTATACTCAGAAATGTTGTTTTAGACATTCTACCGAAAACAAAAGCTAAGTAGCTATGCAGATATGACCGAACGCCTAGTCCGAAATCAAATTGACTTCATATGGCTCCAAAAAGATTCTAAAAATGGTTCCTCAGTCGAAACGTTCAAAAGTCTTCTCAGATTTTTAGTATACACAAAGTATACCGAAAGGATCTCGAAACCATTGCCGCTTGGGGGTTCAAGAATATGGTGAAATTTAATGCTTCCAAGACCCAGTATTGTGCGCTGTCTAACAAGAAGTGCCCAAGCCCCACACCAGGTTCTAATGAACAACCGGGCTGTTCCAAGGAGTCACTCATTCAAGCTTTTAGGAGTCAACATTACAGAAAATCTGATCCGGCACGAACACGTTGCGTCAATTGCAACAGCTGCTGGTAAAAAGCTTGGGTACCTATTTATGGCCAGAAATGACTTTTCACCATGCAACCTCCTCACGCTATATAAAGCCCAGATAAGACCTGGCCTGTATTGCTCTCATGTCTGGGGAGCTGCTGCCCCTACTACCCTATTTATACCAGATGCCGTCCAGAGAACGGCAATTCGACTAATTGGCGCCGTGTTTTTGGTGACCTCTCACTCTTCTACCGATATTCAAACGGAATCTGCTCCTCTGAGCAATCCTCTATCGTTCCGCCGCTCACCGCTCCTGTCAGGTGCACCCGCGCGACCGCGGCATCTCATTTTAAGGCGATGCGCGATGGTTCTTCATACATCAAGAACCGAGCGGTACAACCGCACATTGTCTTGGAATGGACTGCCAGGAGATGTATTTTTTAGGCCTGCGGGTATTGGCCCATTCAAATCCCGCGTTAACAAACTTTCCCTAATATAACCCTTTCATCGCAGCCACGATACTTGGGCTCTGCCTACGCGGTCTGCTCAGTTATAAAAAAAAGAAAGACAACGCACACATGTGTATGCTAAGCAATAAAGCTTCGTCAAGTGCTACATTTTCCCGGTGCTTCTGTATAGGATCGAGCAGTGAGCTGGAGGCTATTGAGATGTGGGTGTACCGCCAAATGTTAAGAATACCTTGGACAGATTACAAATTTCGAATTCCTGCGGCGTAGGAACAAGGTACGTGATCCACCATGAGAGAGAAGTAAACCGTCTATCTTGGACAGTAATAAATATGACCTTCTGCAGCAAAGCAAAAAAAGGCTGGGGCACAGGCTAAACTCATGGTTGAAAAACGTCAGAGACTTGACAAAACTGTACTCTCATACCCTTCCAGGAGAGCACAAGATGGAGACGTGTTTGCCAAAATTGTTGTCAATCTTCAATCTATTTATTTATTTATTTGACCATTTTATACAAATGAATGCATTTATGGTAATTCAAAATGGAGAAAGCCTAGAAAGCGTATAAAACAAACTTATAAGTAATTAAGACTAACTTAATATGTATGTAATATGTATGTACAGAGACTTGTGACAGTAATTCAGAAAAAGAAAAAAAATATATATATATTATATATATACCTCAGTGAGAACTGTTAATATTGGTGCTCAGATATTCCTGTGTGGAATAGAAACAGTGGTCCAGTAACACCTGCTTGACTTTTTTCTTGAACGTGTGTAAATTGCTTTGATGGTAGTCATGAGGCAGTTTGTTATAAAACCTGATGTCTAAAGAGTTTTGCTTAGAAGTAGTTAGTCGGTATCTTGGTGGCCTTAATGCTTCAGATCCTCTGGTATTATAATTGTGGATATCTGACTGGATGGGAAAATTCTGGGAATTCACATGAATGGCAATTAATGAGTAGTAAATATACAAACAAGGGACTGTTAATATGTGCAAACTTTTAAATATCGGCTAACAGTGACTATTGTAACGTGCTCCTGTTATGACTCTCAGTGCTTTCTTTTGTAGCTTAAAAGCTCGGATCGCGTGAGAAGAGCCACCCCATATAACAATACCATATACCAGGTGACTGTGGAAGATACCGTAGTAAGCACTTAGTAACCCTTCCTGTGAAGAAATTCGCTTAAGTTGACGCAATACAAAAAGACTCTTACTTAATTTATTACAAAGAGTGTCTATATGAGGTTCCCATTTGAGAGCCTCATCTACAGTTATTCCCAGCAAAGTCACTGAGCCTTTGGTAACAACATTTCTATTGGTCGACAGAACGAGTTCCTTAGATTTCTCTTTGTTCGTTTTCAAGTGATTTCCGGTGAACCACCCTTCAGCTCTATTTTCTGCGTCTAACGCTAAGTTTTATAGAATGGTAAAGTCAGTCAATGAATGGAGTTGGTACCTTAAGCAGAAGAAGTAGCTACGAACCCTATAAAGTGCATACCAAACAACGTACTGTTAGATACTTCCTTCACCCTGTATAAAGTTATCACGCTTCCACAATTCCGAAGTCTATTCGGAAGTCCGAAAAGCCTATAAACGCTGCGAGATAACTTCTCGCCACTTGGATCGATAATCACTTTCAGGGAATTTTTAGAAGGTCGACAAATTGGATTCGCAAACAAGAACGTTTTATATCAAAAGAGGGTAAACTGCCACCAGATTCTGTTTTCCGACTTCGATGAAAGAGAAAATCTTTTTCTTGAATGCGAGGAACGGAAGTCTCTGCCCTCTTTTTTCAGTTTGGAAAGTTGACGAGCTCCTTTCATAGATTAATAGGCTGCTCGGGATATCACGTGGATTTGGAAGGATAATAAATGCAGGACAGCCTGCGCCCGACAAACAAGCTCTTAATAAAGGTCATTTGTACTTTCCTTCTGTCAGAATATTAGATGGAGGAAGTAAGCGTTTTACGTATTTCGCAACACCTGTGGAAAATCAGACCTAATTTAAAACAACTGCTCAAATCAAAAGAACGGCTGGCTTCAGAAGTATAGTAGAGTTTTATTCTACGTCTCAACCCATTTACACCGATGACTCAAAAACAGCTACAGAAGCATCCATTTTCACAGCAGAACAGTATGCTATCTGGCAAGCTTTAAGATATACGGGGTGTCCATTTAATATGTAATTCTTCGATATCTCTTAAGAAAATGTCAAATTCAAAAGCTATTCAGTTATTCAAGTCGCCTATCCTAAAAATATTTAGGGTGTTGAGGGATAGCAGTATAATGCTCAACTTGATTTTTTTCTAATTGAACTATTAATTTTTTTTATCCTAGTGTAGTTTCCATTATTGATCTCTATTTAACGCTGATATATTTCTGGCATTGGTTGCGATTTTGCCATGTTATTTATTTTTACTTAATTTTTGGATTTGCAAGGACGTCAGTAATACGTCCAAATTGATATATTCCTTACATTTTATTCTGTAATCTTTGATTCCTTTAACTTTTCTCAGTAATATTATACAGATAGTTACTTGAATGATAAATGTGTGACACTAACTGTGTGTGTCTTAAGGGTGCTTTCGGGAGAATTTTAGATTATGGTGATTTAAAAGTCATTTCACTATGTTTTATTTCCCACACCGATAGGTGAGGGGAGTATTGTGACCGCGAAAATTTTCGATTTTGAGGCGTTTTATGATACTTACATATCGAAAATTCACGTCACTCATTTCCGTCGGTCTGTCTGTCTGTCGGTCTGTCGGTCTGTTGGCGTTCTTCTAGCCTCGTAATCTCAGCAGCCGCTGCATGGAATTTGATGAAATTTGGGCAGCAATGTGCTGTGGGGTCGTAGTAGATAATGTTGCTATAATTTTGAAATCGGTGCATGGGCGGCGGAGTAATTAGCAAGAAACGAAAAAATTCAAATATTCTTCAAACTTCGTTTTTAGACATTTTAGGTGTTCCTGATCATTTTCTACTTTTTTTTGGTGGGGGTGAAATTTGGAGTGGTTGGGGGGTGGGGGGTTGTAAAATTAAAAAATTTGTTGTATTCGTAATAGACTGTCCACTGACCTGCGAAGGAAGACCTAGCGGCATAAATAGCTTTTTTAGGTCCATCTGAACATTGTCTTGCCTATTACAGAGAGCAAAGAACATTTTTTTTGGTGTAAACATACGAGTATCACTTTGATCGTTCTATAATGTGTAATGAGGAATTGACTTTAATGAAATTTTGACACAGTATTATTACTGTGGTGCGGATGGAAAACGCGTATGGCTGTTAGAAATCGTGTCAGTGGCAGCGTAGCAATAATCAAAAAACTAAAAATATGAAAACATCTCAAACTTCATTTTTAGATGTTTTAGGGGTGCCATCAGACCGTTTTCTACTTTTTTTTGGGTGGGGGTGAAATTGGGGTGGTTGAGGGGTCGGGGGTTGTAAAACTGAAAAGTTTGTATTATTGATAATAGGCTGTCTATTGACCTGTGAAGGAAAAACCTAGCGGCATAGGACAATTTTAGGGGGGGGGTCTGGCGATAATTTGGTTGCAAGGGGATCTCTAACTAAGGCTTTATGCTATGGGAAAATAATTAACAGATATCACCGTAATGTGTGGGAAGTACTGAGTCAATCAACTTGACTTCATTTTTTTTAAAATCTAACATCCTGTCTCGACCTGTAATATTTTTTCGAGTCTGGGGCGTTACCAAGTTATAAATTATTTTTCCAAAGTAATAAGCAGACGTATGTCAAATTTTTATTTTTAAGGCCACACGTCAGAACATTATGGTTACTGTAAATCATTTTCCGACCACTAAAAGGTGTGTTAACTAACGTTTGGATGTGCATTGAAAAACGTAAGTTAGCATCTTAGCGATCTAGTCGGTCTATTGACGGAACATTACTGTCTGACTTGGGAATTGCGGAAGATAGATTTGGAAAAAAACAACGGACTGTTATTTCTGCTACGTCGAGGGTAAAACAGCGGAGTACATATTGTGCTGTTCAGTACTGGAAAGAGTTATGTCTCAGACCATTGGATTCACTCAACTGAAACCTACTCTCTTCAAGAGAGCTTTACCCAGCAAGATCATCGCTTTCGTCAAGAGGTGTGGATTGATAGAGTATCGCCGACAAGAATATTATCAATAGTTTTGAGAACTGTAGCTCGCCATCGTTCGCGATTTACTGTCAGTTCAGCGGCGCTCTTGATACTTATGTCCAGCAACTGTTTCGCCGTACCTACACAGCGTGTAGGGAAACGCCCACGGCGCCGCCCACTCGGGGCATGACCCTGAACTACTAGTTTCTCCATATTATTGCTTCTGTGAATATGTCCGAAGAATGTAAGCATTCTCGTCGACACAATGGAGGATCGTCTCTTTGGATTACCGAGCTAATCCAATGTGGAAACACTAGTTCGATGGGCGGTATAAGGAACCTTCAGCATTCTCCTCCACGTCTACATTTCAAAAGCATCTACGCGAGCTCGATCTGCCTTTTTAACTGTCCAAGTTTCCGAGGCATACAAAAATATGGAGAACACAAGAGACTGAACCAGAGAATTTTTGGTAACTTTAGTGATGTTATGGTCACGCCATATTTCAGTAACGTTACTCGAATTGTCGATCAAATAACCGAGGTACACAAAACTTTGAACTACTTCACATCGGCCTATTGACTTTATTTCTCGATGATTATCATACTCTCTATCTACGATCATAACCTTGATCTTGCTGTAGTTAATACCAAGACCATATGCTGCACTGTGTTGTTCTGAGATGCTTAATAGAGCTACTAGTTCTTCCTGAGAAGCGGCAATACGCGTCAGCAAATCTTATGTTGGATATTTTTCTTCCGCAAATAGTTATACCGCCATTCCAGTTGTCCAGTTGTAGATTGTATGGTGAACTCTAAATAGGTGTGGGCCACAATAGACACAATAGGAAGGCATACTCGCCCCGCTCACTTTCAACCTAACCTAACTTAGCATCCTAGCGTTTTCACCCTATCACATTTCTCTTCGCCATAGAAATTTGGCGATCTAACTTCTTTCACCACCTGAACACCAATAAAGCTACTGGTCCTGACCAAATTCCAACCATTACCTTAAACGCCGCGCCGCTGAGCTTGCACCTATTCTTTGCAAGCTCTTCAAACTTTCGTATCAACGAGGCTTGTTTCCCACTTCGGGGAAGATTGGCTGCGTGCAACCCATCCCTAAGAAAGGCAAAAAAAACTGATTCCACCAATTATAGACCTGTGGCTCTTCTCAGCATCATGTCTAAGGTTATGGAGGCTGTCATTAACGCACAGCTCCTGAAATACCTGGACAACAATAGCATCACAAATGATCTCCAGTATGGCTTCCGTAAGCACAGGTCTACAGGTGACCTCCTTGCCTACGTCACTCGCTTGTGGAACAAAGCAATAGACAATCATGGCGAATCCCGTGTTGTTGCCCTTGATATATCGAAAGCTTTCGACAGAGTGTGGCATGACGGACTTCTGGTCAAGCTTGCTGCTTATGGACTACCACCTGGCCTGCGCCAGTGGCTGAATAGCTTTTTGAATGACCGATCTCTGTTTGTTGTAGTCGAGAGCTGTTCATCAGACGTATTTTCAATAAACGCCGGTGTTCTTCAGGGATCTATCCTATCCCCTACACAGTACAGTAGTGTCATGCTTGGAATCAGGCAAGCTACTATCATCCCAGGAGACGGTACGTCGGCGACAGCAGCATTCCTCACAGATCAACGCAGATATCAAAACAATTGTCGAGTGGGGATTAGCAAATAAAGTACAGTTCAACGTATAAAAAACTCAGGCAACAACACTTACAAAGAAGTCTCACGATGGCTTACCAACCGTGGAAATGGAGGGGCACCCCATAGTCGAATCACCTTCCGTCAAGCTTTTGGGAATCAACATCAACAATAACATGACCTGCCACGACCACGTCGTCAGTATTGCTAAAACGGCATCCCAGAAGCTTGGAGTTTTGTTCCGCTGTAAGAAGTTGTATACACCAGAGCAACTGCTGCTGCTCTACAAGGCACAGATCCGAGCATCGCTGGAGTATTGCTCCCATGTGTGGGGATGCGCTCCGAAGCACTCTCTAAAGCTTCTGGACATTATTTAGAAAAGAGCGATTAGACTAATCGATACGCCTAACCTCACAAAGGACCTCCATAGCCTGGAACATCGAAGGAGGGTGGCTGACCTGTCCCTGTTTTACAGATTCTATCACGGAAGATGTTCGAGTGAGCTCTCTCAGATAATACAGGCCGTTAGAACCAGGAACACTAGAGAAGCTCTGCGAGCTCATCCTTACCAGGTCGAGGTCCTTACTCCCCGAACCACTCTCCTCCAGCGTTCCTTCTTTTGGAGAACTTCGACGCTGTGGAATCAGCTGCCGGGGAATTTGTTTCCCGGCGGCTACAACCTGCAGTGTTTCAAATCTAACTTGAACCGATACTTATCCTCTCGCAGCGCTTCTACAGCGCCATAGGCTTTCAGCCTTTGCGGGAGGCCGACCATAAACAAAAAATTCATGACCCTTGCCTGTTTTCTCTTATGGCCAGCCATCCAGATTCAAATGTGTTTATTTGCCAGTCCTTACAGCCCCAAAAAACCGCTCCAGTTGCATTCACGGTCGGGACAACAGGCCGCCTCCATTTTCTATATCAATATTTCAGTATCAACACAAAAACCGTTCGAAAGTTCTGAAGTACCGTTAAAGGCGTATACTCTCATAAAACGCTAAAACTCAGCCACCGCACCGTTGGCTATAGAGATGAGAACCTCCCCTAAAACTCGTTCGGAAACAAAAATACATTAAGTGGAAGTTTATGTGCCAACGCCTATACAGCGTCATAGAGGCTGCGTTCGGGCTTTCACGTGTATAAACGCGAACATAATACGTCAACTAAAAGCACCCGTATTATGCAGATATTGCAGTACAACTGAAGTTACTAATGGATTGAGCTAAAAGGGGTTTGGTTAACTCAATATCAGAACTTAAATAATTAACACACAAAAAATGAAGTCAAGTTGATTGACTCAGTACTTCCCACACATTGCGTTGATACCAGTTTATTATTTTGAAGCTATAGTTTGAGATCCCTCCACTGTATCCATACGTCCTTTTCGTGTTCGTTGGAGCAGTAATATTGTGTCGAAACATGATTAAAATCAATTTATTAGCTTCCACTTTAAACAATACAGAATGATTTAAAGCAATACTCGTATGTATGCATTAGGACATTCTGTCTCTTGGGTTCTGTAATAGACCTCAGCAGAAATGTAAATTTGTCAAAACTTAATATAAAAATCGAAAATGTGAAAACCTTGAAGAATGGTAGAATAGAGTTGAAACTAGATGATAGCTGCCATACCAAATTGAAAGAAGAAATAAAAAAGGAATTGCCACAACAATACAAATTATCAGAGCCCAAGATGTTCAAACCAAGAATTAAAATTGTTGGCTACCGCTCCGATGACAAAATCACCGAAAAAGAAAGTAGAAAAGACATTATTCGCCAAAATCACTTTGTAATCAAAGAAGATTTACACGTCACCTATATTAGAGACATAAGTCATACAAATTTTTATATAATATACGCAGAAATTTCAGCAAAATTATATAGTCAAATTTTTGATAATAATAATAGTAAAATTTTAGCTGGTTTTCAAAACTTGTCGGTCTACTCTAACAACGAGATTTCTCAATGTAAATATTGTTTAAAAATTCAACCATTCAGAGAAAAAATGCACCAACCAAAAAGTATGCATAAAATGTGGACCGAACCACGACAGTACGTCATGCAACATGATTACACATACAAGACAATGTTCAGATAGGCCTAAAAAAGTGTATTATTCCGCTAGGTATTTCTTTCACAGGTCAATGGACAGCCTATTATTAATAAAACAAATGTTTTCCCTTGCGGTTTTCATATACATTGGAAGATTACATATTATACATTTCTATATATATTTATGTATGTCAATAACCTGAAAATAAAGGCATTTCAGGATTACAACCCTCCACCCGTTAACCACCCCAATTTCACCGCCAATCAAAAGAAAGTATAAAATGATCAGTGACCCTTAAAATGCCTAAAAACGAAGGCTGAGGAATATTTGAATTCTTTGGTTACTTTCTAATTACTCCGCCACCCTGCACCGATTTTCAAATTTATACAGCATCAACGACTACGACCCCGCAGCATATCGCTACCCTAATTTCACTACAATCCATGCAACGGTTACTGAGAGGAAAACGCCAACAGACCGACAGACAGATGAAATGAGTGACGTAAATTTTCGTTATGTACATATCATAAAACGCCCAAAAAGAGTATTATATCAAAATCGAAAATTTTCGCGATCACAATACACACGTCAGGTATCGGTTTGGGAAATAAAAAGATAGCATCAAAATTAGATAATACGCGAGATAATAAGTTAATATAAGCAAGTTAGTTTAGAATTTTCGATTCTGAGATAATATACTTTTGGGGCGTTTAATGATGACTACATAACAAACATCCACGTCACTCATTTCCGTCGGTCTGTCTCTCGGTCTGTCTGTCTGTCTGTCTGTTTGCGTTTTTCTAGCCTCCTAATCTCAGTAACCGCTGCATAGATTTTGATGGAATTTGGGCAGCGATATGGTGTGGGGTCGTAGTAGGTGATGCTGCTACAATTTTGAAAGTCGGTGTATGGGCGGCGGAGTAATAAACTAATTAATTAAAAAACGAAAAATTTCAAATATTCAAACTTCGTTTTTAGGTGTTTCAGGGGTTCCTGGCCATTTTCTACTTTTTTTAGGTGGATATGAAGTTGAGGTGCTTTGGAGGGGGGGTACGGGGTTGTAAAGCTGAAAAATTTGTTGTACTCATAATAGGCTGTTTACAGACGTGAGAGAGAAGGACCTAGCGGTATAATAATGAATGAAATTACGGCACAGTATTACTACTTTGGCAAGGATGGAAAGCGCGTCTGATTTTTAGAAATCGTCTCAGTAGCGGCACAACATTAATAAAAAAACAAAAAATATGAAAACAGCTCAAACTTCATTGGGCATTTTAGGCGATCCTGATCGTTTTCTACTTTTTTTGGGGGAGAGGGTGAAATTGGGATGATTGAGGGGTGAGAGGTAAAACTGAATTTTTTTTGTATTCATAATAGTTCGGGAAAATAATAAAACTGGTATAATCGGAATGTGTGGGAAGTATTGAGTCAATCAACTTGACTACAGTTTTTATATCCATATCTCTGTCAAACGAACGTACTGTATATGAAAAAGTAATAAATCAATAATTATTTTATTACATGAAAAGATAAAAAATATCCTCTAGTTTTAAAACCGGCTATAAAAAAGCCGACGACGCATATTCATATACAGGGTGTAGGGGTAGAATGCAAAATCTAAATTTTTTCTTTTTTTTTTAATGTAACTCCCAATATTTTATTATACCAAAGAATTCTTTTAATATGGTCTTTCATCCTTGTATAGCACTTGTTGTACCTACGTCCACCAGTTTCCAGATATTTCGATTTTTCTGCAAATTTGAATCTAGATTTTGCATTCTACATCACCCTGTATACGAATATGCGTCGTCGAGCTTTTGTGCAGCCGATTTTAAAACTGGAGGATATTTTTTATCTTCCCGTGTTAAAAAAATAGTTTTTAATTCATTACTTTCCGATATACAGTACGTCCATTTGACAGCGATTTAGATATAAGAATGGTCATAACTTTTAAAATACCCTGTATAATGTTACAATACCTTATGTTGTAAGAAGGGGGATTACTAGTAGAATCTAAATATGGGATAATATATTGGGTGCCTCATTTGAAAAAGAATATGTTTGCATCACCACGTAGTTATGGGCCACCCTGTATAAACAAAAATGTTTTCTTAGCAAGTGGCATACTATTGGCTATTACTTCTATATACAACTTTCTTTGCTATCTTTAACAGCAGTGGAGTTATCGACCGTTCCGGTACTAAAAACTCACCCTGTATAAAATAATCATCTGTTCATAGGTAACTGTAGTGGATAGGAGTTTAAATTTGCTTATAACGCAACCTATTCTGTACGTTCCTTCCATTTGGTATGGCAACCTAGATGCATTCCTAAGTACGTGATATTGGTGACCATTGACATAGGAGCTACCTGTTTACAACCGATCTGCAAGCTAGTGTATTTTGGCAAGCCGTTTACGTAGGACACGAATGGAACATAGTATTACTACGTTCCAAAATTTCATCAAAGACCTCGATTTGCTCTGTACCGTTTCAGTATTCACTCAACATGAAACTGTCAACAAAAATCTGTGTTCCATTATTGCATTTCCGAGGCCATGGATGTCATCGTTTTGCTCGGAAATCAAATTAAGATTTCAGCGACCTGTGTGTCAAGACTGTCAAGAGATATTTTTCACTTGACAGCTAACAGATTAACATAACCTATTCTGCTTTATTTGTATGCATTGCAAGGAGGTTAGAACCTCTTGATGCATTGACATTCTAACGGGTACGACTACTCTGACACGACTCTGAGAAAACAGCACAGATCATGTGATATGTCAAAAAAAGATCTTTGCCGTTTCATAAATATTCCAACATCCCTAACATCTGGAATCACGTGACTATCCTCGAAAATTCGTCTGCTCACTGGATAGATGGGATTTTGGAACGTAGTAATAGTATGTATGCATCGAGCTTCATTTGTTTTGGTCTTTAGCAGCCGATGAAAACCTGATCTCCCCGGCAACCCGCAGCCACGCTGGCGGGCACCGGAAACACGACTTTCGACTTTGGCCGGACCATGTTCATGCAAATTTCTATAGGTGTAGCGCCATCGAGTGTATGCCCAAAGAGAGAACTTTATTTGTGAGTACGGAGGGCTGGTGATGGAAGGTATAACGTAAGGGCGTGAAGTGGCTATCAAATAGAGTATATCGAACGTCGGTGCAATTTGTAGCTGCGCCGAATCCACCCTGGTTCCTCCATATGCACCACAGCATAGTAAACAACCAGCAGAACATCTCAGGATTTCCTAAATAAAAGTAGTTCCCACAGAATTTGACCTGGGGACGATTTTACGGATGTGAAGTTTGGGTAGAGATGCGAAAATGAAAATATCGATACCGGTACCAAGTCGATATTTCTTAGCCAAATAGGTGCGTTTGTTTCGTACAGATAGTTTTGTGCAACTGACTACACTCCTCAATGATTACATAATTATTTTCGATACCGATACCCCTACAAAAGTATCGATACCAGCTTGGAATGCCTCAAAAAGTATCGATGACAAAAATACTTTAAATTAGTGCAGTAGTATTAAATTTAACAGATAACATCAGAAGAGCCCGTTATAAGAAGATGGCTCCTGTTTTAATATCTTTGGATTATTCAAAAGCGTTTGATCGTCTAGATCAAACCTAACCTAATTCTTGCTAAATTACAATATTATAGTTTCGATAGCAAGTCAGTAGCCTTTTTCAACTTCTATCTTAAGAACAGACATCAAGCTGTTACTGTCAATGGTGCATATTCTTCGCCCACGAACATCACGTCTCGTGTGCCACAGGGTTCCGTACTAGGCCCTCTTCTATTTTTACTATACACAGCAGATCTTAGTAAAAATATAACGTCCTGTAACGTACAAACATATGCAGATGATACTCAAGTGACTCATCATTTTCCTCCAGATACTGTGCAAAATGCATCCCACGCAATTAATAGGGACCTTGATATAATTTATAACTACTCTTTGGAACACAATCTCAAACTGAACCCTGAAAAGTGTACGGCTATCCTATTCTCGTCATAAAATAAGAAAACTGAACTTAAATCCAATTTGAACCTACAAATTTGTGGTAGCACGTTGCAGTTTCAAAACATTTCTAAAAATTTAGGTTTGATTATTGATGATCAACTAAAACTTAGAGAGCATGTAAGTTCTTTGATTCAACGTGCATATATGCGTCTTAGGCTGTTATATAGCAATAAACACATTCTGAACAAAAAATTGAAGGAAAAACTCTGCGAAAGTCTAGTTCTCTCCACTTTCCAGTACTGTTCCATAGTTTATTTTCCATGCTTAGATTATAATACTGCGCATAGGTTACAGAAGATCCAGAATACTTGTTGTCGGTACATTTGTAATTTGAGGAAATATGACCATGTTTCAGCGAAAATTAAAGAGCTAAATTGGCTAAAAATGGATCAGAAATTTAAATACAATAATCTTCTTATCTTTATTCAAAAGCTACTCAACACATCACAACCGTCATATCTTCCTGAACAACTGATTTTTAGACACAATATTCACAATGTCGATATCAGACATAGCCTAACCCTTATCATGCCATTGCATCTGACTGCTTTATTCAACCGAAGTTTGACGCATAGCGCTGTTACAACTTATAACTCCTTACCTGATAGTTATAAAAACTTACCTTCGAGACGTTTTCCGAAAGACGTTTTCAATTATCGATTGTCAAAATTTTAGATTTTTAATCGGAATCAACTATTGCTGGTACTATTATTTGATTAAGTTATATTTTTTAAGACATCAATTGGTTGCAATGTAAATAAATGTTCTTTATGCTTAATTACCATAAATGTACTGTAATTCCGGTTTAGTATACATTAGGTCAAGTGTAAGAATAGCTGAGATAAACTTCGCCTATTGTAGATTGAAGAAATAAAGACGATTTATTATTATTATTAACTACAAGTATCGAAGTATCGTTAGCATCCTTACAAAAAATCATCCAAAAGGGGGAATGCGCGTGTAATTGCCACCAACCTGAGATACTGTGCTGGTTGTTTGCTATGCTGTGTATGCACTAAAGCGCGCTGCTTTCGGAAGTGCACGATCCCGCTAAAAGTGCATTTTTAGGTCCTATGCATAGCCATTTATACTTACTGCCCTCGGTCCGGGTATCGGTCTGTTTACCGTCGAAATATTGCTCGCTTTGGACCCTCTTTAACTGTTACGTTGCTTATCTGTGTTATTAAATTGCTATATGGAGGAGGTGGCTGAATAGTCATAACAATAGAATAACGCATCGACTAATCCATACACCTATCCTCACGAAGTACCTACACAGCCTGGAACATCGAAGAAGGGTGGCTGACCTGTCCTTGTTTTACAGATCCTCGAGTGAGATCTCCCAGATAGTAACAGCGAGCTTATCTTTATCAGGTCAAGGTCTCTACTCCCGGAACCAGTCTCCTTCAGCATACCTTCCTTTGGAGAACTTCGACGCTGTAGAATGAGCTGTCTGGAAATTTGTTTCCGGATGACTTCAACCTGCGGCGTTTCAAATCTAACGTGCACCGATACTTATCTTCTCGCAGCGCTTCTACAGCGCCACAGGCTTTTAGCCTTTGCGGGAGGCTGACCATAAAAAAGCTAACCTTCTTCCTTAGAGGCAATTTTGTATTAACAATAATAATTGTCATTATCATACGATCCGAAGTCATAGAATCAAATATGCTACATTAGTGTACACAAAGAAAGGTAGTATCAATTTTAAACTAATAACACTATACTGATACCATGGCAGCGTTATATATAGGGTGTGCTATGACGAGTGAAAATACTTTAGGTGAAGACTGTAAGTACAGCTCATCTCCAACAGAAAAGTCATATAAAGTAGGGTCTGACTTACAACTGTTTCAGAGATAAGTCGATATTTAGAAATTTTCATTAAAATACAAACCTCCAAACTCAACCCCTAATGAAACAAAATGTTATTGTCGGATTTTGGAATTGTTCGTATCACTGCTGGAAAATATGCCATCACGTCATTATAGACTAAAAGAAAATGATCATGTGTCAAGCACTACGTGTCAAAATCAGCACGTGTTGAAAACTGATTTCAAGAAACATTACAAAAAAACTAAATTAAAAAACTACCAAATAATTGAATTACATTTTCTGTATACAGTAGAAACGTGAAAGGGGGTAGTCATTGCCAAAACAAAAACCAGTTAGGTAATAGAATAGTTAATAATTGGGAATGCGGCAAATAGACGCAAAAGTGGACTCTTTCAACTTTATTCCAAGCTTTCGGAAACTTATGATTCCATCATCAGGGCTACAATAGAATTTTAAACATGAACAACAATCTCAAAAAAAGGATGTTATATACTTACAAAAGTTAGCGAGATTGATGCGTAATGATGTTACAAGGGAGAGACTTCGCATAAATAGCACAATTTGTGTGGAAACACAAATTCATTGTACGAAACATTGGAAAGAACGTAAATAGGACTTTAAACATTCAACACACATTAAAACCAGATATCTGCACTAAATTCTGTTATTTCTGTTAAAACTAAATCACATGGAAATGTTTTAAATGAATGACATTCAGAAACAATGACACTTGTCGCTTGTCTATCACTGTTGACAGATGACAAAGATCAAAGGGAAAGAGAGAGTGGTAATAATCGATAATAGATCGATGACCCTGGAAGACGAAAAATATTTTCGACATGTTGAAATATTTTATTTTTGAATAAGATCAAGGAAAAGAGCTAGAATGTTCAAGTATAACACCCAAAAAGCAGATGTAACTATATGTTGTGATATTCACCGGAAGGAAAGGGTGATTATAAAACAACTAATCAAAAATTTTTATAATATAAGTAATGGCAATTGGGGAAGAAATTCATTAATATTTATTAGTAATCATTATAAATAGTCATAAAAATAAATTTAATGAATTAGATTAATATTGGTTTTAACCTGCTGAGAAGAACCAATAAAGATAGCAGAGGAGTTGGTCTATAGCCCAATACTGTATAACAAATATTATTGGAAATATAATCGTTATAGAAATTAAGGGGAGAATTATATTCATTAATGACTTAATAATCAAGACACAAGACTCTATAAACATATAAATACAGCTTTTGACAGCTGATCTTTGGGTGATAACGAATACAAAACGAAAATGACAGCAGGATTGCGACGCCATTTGAATATTCTGGTGTGAACTGTGCACACATTATTTTCATTTGTGGTAATTTCTCGTAAGTTAAAAAATCGATTCATGGTAAGAATCAAGCCAATCAACTAGGCTCCAAACTTTTTCTAATTTGTAAATCATTGCCCTATAAAATACGCGCCCTTTTCAACTTTCCGTGCTGTGGAAATCCTCAGGTGCAACCTTTTACTCCAGACTTCCAATTCGAATGATGTCCTTGCGGCACATATGTAAAGCTATAAAGTGCGACGGTACATAAAAAGGAAAGGATAGGTATCCCCAACGCGACCTATTTCGCAGTTGCGAGGTAAATATGGCGGAACCGGTATTATATTTACATTTCTGGTCCTCTGTGGCGTCTACGTATCAAACAGTCGGTTATATGTTAGCTGGTAACTGTGAGGAAATCTCTGTAGACCTGTATTCCATAGGCAGGACCTTAGACTATCAACTAAAGGGCTCCAGTTAGTCTAGTGGAAGCAGCAATGCAATAGAGCTTCATTAGAACACTATATAAGCAAGGTTTTGGAAATGTTAAGTTATTAGGTAAAAGGCTCAGTATACCAAAAAGACTTTAAATGGAGGTTTTGCAGTTTTTAGTGTCTACTAAGCAGTGGATACACTGGATCATGTAACGGAAACGACCAAATACAACCGAATAGAACAGAAAATAGCCCATTACAAGAGAAAGCAGTTAGATAACAGCGCTAAACAATAACAGGAAACGACTAAACACAGCCGAATACAACAGAAAAGAAAAGAAAAGAGCTCAAAGCAAAGAAAGCGCAAGCAGATAACAACTGTAAACGTTAGGAAACGACCAAATACAGCCAAATATAGGTTTATAACTAGTTCAAAACAGCAGAAAGTGTGCAGATAGAATTAGCGGGAAACAACAGAAAACGACTAAACACAGCCGAATACAACAGAAAACGACTCAAAACCACAGAAATCAAGCAGATAACAACTGTAAACGGTAGAAAACGACCAAATACAACCCAATCGAACAGAAAACAGCCCATAACGACAGAAAGCAATCAGATAACAGCGCTAAATAATAGAAAATGACTAGACAGCCGAATACAACAGAAAAGAACAGAAAACAGCTCAAAAAAACAGAAAGCAAGCAGATAACAACTGTGAAGGGTAGAAAACGACCAAATACAACCGAATAGAACAGGAAACAGCCCATAATAATAGAAAACGACTAAGCACAGCCGAATACAACAGGTCGTTTTCTATCGTAAGGATACTTATTAAATTGGATAGCTAATAGGTTAATAGGTAATTAAGCATTTAAAGGCTTCGTGTTCCTTTCCCAATGTTCATAAAAATGTGAGGTCTATCACCTGTCAAGCGTGGTTGGTCGAATATACGGACACCCTGTATGTTCAGTGAATAGGCTGAAATAGATTATAAAATAAATCTTCCATGGCCGGATTGTAACCCCAATTTCTTTGACTAGGTGTCTAGGAGTCTATCAAATTTTTCTAGATCTGGCAAATCAAAAATATAAAAAACATTATATTTATATTGTCACCGCTATTGCTATGATGGCAGATGGCCGTAAGGAAAATTTTTCTATTTGCAACTTTTAGTAGCATCTTATGCACTGCACGCTGCACATTTTCTTTACCAGATTATCAGAACTTTGTCGATGTGGTAACTGTATGTGGAGTTCACAAAACATTAAAAGCTTATCAAGGCTGGAGAATATGGAGCCACATTTTATAACTCAGTAACCTGCTAATCTTTATTGGGCCATATTCAGAGTGGTGTATTACTACATAAACTATGTGACCTAGCATAAGCCGAATTATTCAAAATAATGTTTCCCTTTTGGCTAGCAAAATCCACCTCAAAAAAAAAAATGCAAGGCTTTTGCAACTTCAGATACATACATTTCGCAATAGGAAGCATCAATCCAATCTACAGCTGCGCAGACGACAGTACATTAATATCGTGCATGGGACCAGGCAAGCCACTATCATCCCAGGAGACGGTAAAACAATTGTCGAGTGGGGATTAGTAAATAAAGTACAGTTCAACGTACAGAAAACTCAGGCAACAACACTTACAAAGAAGTCTAACGTTGGCTTACCAACAGTGGAAATGGAGGGTCACCCCATAGACGAGTCTCCTTCCGTCAAGCTTTTGGGGATCAACATCAACAACAACTTGTCCTGACACGACCACGTCGTTAGCATTGCTCAAACGGCATCCCAGAAGCTTATAGTTTTGTTCCGCTGTAGGAAGCTGTACACACCAGAGCAACTACTGCTGCTCTACAAGGCACAGATTCGACCATCGCTGGAGTATTGCTCCCATGTGTGGGGATGCGCTCCGAAGCACTCTCTAAAACTTCTAGACACTATCCAGAAGAGAGCAGTTAGACTAATCGATACGCCTAACCTCACAAAGGACCTCCACAGTCTGGAACATTGAAGAAGGGGTGGCTGACCTGTTCCTGTTCTACAGATTCTATCACGGAAGATGTTCGAGTGAGCTCTCCAGGTAATAACAGCAAAGGCTGTCCGAACGAGGAACACTAGAGAGAACACTCTGCGAGCTCATCCTTACCAGGTCGAGGTTCCTGCTCCACGAACCAGTCTACTCCAGCATTTCTCCTTTTGGAGGACTTCGAAGCTGTAGAACGGGCTGCCGGGGAATTTGTCTCCCGCCGGCTACAACCTGCAGCGTTTCAAATCTATCTGATGTGCACCGACACTTATCCTCTCGCAGCGCTCTTACAGCGCCATAGGCTTTTAGCCTTTGCGGGAGGTTGACCATAAAAAAAAATATTTCAACATTAAGGGTCTACGTAGGAGCTACTTCATCAGGTGGTCATAATTTGTCCGCATAAGCGTTGTTGGAAGCTAAAGTTGTAAGCCCTGCTATACAACATTAGGCATCCCTACCAAATCCCAGCTATTCAAATACACTCTCGTTGGATAGATCTCAAAATTGTCCCCCTCCTTTCCCCTTCACCCCTTCTGGTTGGCTCCGTCGGGAGCCATTAGCTGATTGAGCGGGTCGTTAGCATAATTTTTTTTATTCGTTACGCCGCGCCGCGCTGCGCCGTCACGTCGAGCAGAGTGTACAGCAGCAGAACAGGCAGCGTTAGTCCAGTCATTCAATGGCCAAACAACAAGTAATGGAGAAGTCTCATGATACTAGTAATGAAATAAGTAGTTACGTATCCGTAAAATATAGACGAAAAAGAATTAGTCAGTGAAAAGATTTTTGAAATCCGTCAATAAATAGCAGAGAAATCAATAATTAAAGTTTGCATATTTAGCGCGAAATAGTTGCCGCCTTCAATTTGGCTGTGACGTCACGTCTCCGCAATCCCCACAGCCAGCCGTCTATGCCGCGCGCCGCCGTAGATCTGTGTATCGTGGAAGCTGTTGCGTGTATTGTATGTACAGCTTGTGCAAAACGCATTAGAGCTCAACGCATCAGACGTAATTTATTTTTGATTTTTAAATGTTCTTTAGTTTTTGACCATAACGGAAAAAGGGCTTTTAAAAGGACGAAGTGATATTAAAATATCTCTTATTGACCTAGAAACGCTTTAAGATAATAGTTTCGTGAGAAAATAAACGTCTGCCGGTAAACGCAAATAAAAACCAGCCTTTGATGATATTTTTGTTATTGTCTCTTTGCAATACTGAGGGGTGACTGTTGTATTTAAAGTATGACTAACTGAACTGTAGCAACTCTTAGCAAGATACTGATTCTTTTGAAGGAGAACTCTCGGATGATTGGGGGATGGTCATCAGACACTTATATTCTGTATCGTTCGTTTTTTTCCTTCTCATGATTGTTTGCACTTTTTGATCCTTTTGTTTAACTTTGATATCAACTTGCACTTTGTTTAAATTTTGTTGTCGGGATTATCTGGTACTTTCAATGTGCAATCCTTAGATAGTGGATTTTCTAGTACATCCGGCTCTTTGTAGGTGTATTGAATGACACTGAATTACTTCGAAAGGTTGCCAACTTGAGGTCGATGAAGCATCGTTGTGCAATAAATTTTCTAAACATTCTGCGCGTCGCCTTTTTTCATATGCTCCGAGTTTTCTTTTAGGAAGAACAACTTTTTGACAGTCAAACTTATGAGGGCAGCCTTCAGTTTTCAGCTTTAGTGTACCACCAACTAGTTTATATTTGATTAGATTTTCAGTATCATTTTCAAGCTGTAACAACAAAAACATAAGTTACGAATTCGAAAATATAGAAATATATAAAACAATAAAGTAATTCAGAATACATATTACATTATAAATGTAACTAATTTACTATTAAGTAGAGTAATCTTCAACAACCAGTGAAGCTTTTCATATATAGTTGATAATTAATACTCATCAATTAGAAGATAAATACATACTCACATCAAAATTGCCCTCACAAACATATTTTATACTTTTTGGTATTATTAAATCCCGTTTCATCACTTTGCACCATTTCTTTTGCATGCAAAGGTACCTACGTGGGAAAAGACTGTATTAGGTGTTTTAATCGTTGTGCTCACACACTTTGGACCAATGCAATATTTTTTATAATGTCGTTTTTTAATGTCACTCATCATAGCAATATTATTTGATATGCACTAAACTAGAAAACAAATGAGACGATTGGTTTCACGGTGGTTGCTCAGCTCACGCCACCACCACGCTGTGCCTGTGTGCGTTCCCGTTGTCAGCGTCGCGTTGTGTGGCTCAGCGGCAGCCGCGGCCGCCCGTACTGGCTACGCCTACGGAGACATGACGTCACACCACTCGGTCAGTCGTACCAAAAATATTTCTGCGGAGCGCGACTTTGAAACATTATAACTTTTTTGTCTTCAGAGATATATTCATATTTCTTTCACGCTTTTCTTTATAATATGTATAACCGTTAGCTACAGAGGTGGGACCATTCTAGCTCAAAGTGTCAAACACTAACCTAACAAGAAATGTCATCTGGTCCGTTGGCCAGCCTCACAGATTTGTTTTTTTTTTGTGCCAAACTTTGACACCCTATATCTTAAGCGGCCTACAGACGTTGATGTGTACTGCGATCCCGAATAGACTCAGGATTTCATGAAACTTGCACCAGTTAGCAGATGACAGAAAGTTCTGCCGGTGCGCCATCTGGTACCCGAAGGTAACGGCAACCAAAGAGAAATGCTGCTAACAGCAGCAAACATTTTGGTGGGACGACAAGGCTCGTCCGCTTTTAGCCACCAAAGGAGCGCGGGTTCTGTACGCAGCAACCCTCGTATATCGGCTTTCATACGCTGCTGCGTACAGAACCCGCGCTCCTCTGGTGGATAAAAGAGGACGAGCCTTGTCCTCTACCAAAAAGTTTGCTGCTGTTAGCAGCGTTTCTCTTTGGTTGCCGTTACTTTCGGGTACCAGATGGCGCACCGGCAGAACTTTCTGTCATCTGCTAACACATGTTTCACATGTTTGGTTAACATGAAAGACCTGATGCTCTCTATTTCCGTCAATCGACCTATGGCGCACTGATGATCGCAAATAAGCGTGAAACAGCTGTCTGCGTACTGGTGGATTGACGGAGGTATAGAGCAACCCTCGTAAACTTGCATCAGTTGCATAAGTTCCTACTCACACCGAAACCTGTTGCGATGCCTGAACCTACTTGATATTTTATGCACGTTTCATGCAATACAAGAATAGTAGGGTAGAGTCATTTCTCTGCATCAACGCAATGCTATACACGTTGAAACACTTGAAACTTGCATCAGCGTTACCGACTCGGCATTATGGCTCACCGACCACAATGGGATTTCATACTCTACATCGCTGCATGCTGCAACTGATGCCAAATACGTGGTTCAGTACTACACAAGCTGCTACTTGCATCATGAAACGTATGAGTCGCTGCCTGCCTCGCAGCATGTCCGTATAAGATGAAACCTCATATTTTGGACAACTTGAGGGTGCTGATTACAAATCTGGAAGCAATTCTGAGTTTCAGTCTTGATTCACGGAAATAAAAAATTTGAGATATTTAGATATTCAAGTCTGCCTAAAAAAGCCAAAACCTTTATTTGGCTTTCTATTAAGATGAAACTTCTTGTTTTGGATAACTTAACGGTGCTGATCACAAATCCGCTCGCAGCTTTGAGTTTCAGTCTCGTTTGATAAAAATCAAAAATTTCAGATCTTTCAGATGTTCAGAATTGCCTAGAAAATCGGAATACTTTATTTGGCTTTCTTTTAAGATGAGTCCTCGTGTTAAGGGTAATTTGAGGGTGCTAATTACAAATATGATTGCAGTTTTGAGTTTCCGTCTCGTTTGATGAAAATAAAAAATTTCAAATCTTTCAGATCCTCAAGATTGTCTCGAAGATCGGAATATTTTATTTGGCTTTCAAAAAGATGAAGTGTGTTGTCTTGGATAATTTGAGGGAGCTCATTGCAAACCCACATGCAGATTAGAGTTTCAGTCTCTTTTGATAAAAATCAGAAATCTCATAAATCTTCCGATCCTCAAGTTGGCTTAAATAATCTGAAATATTTATTTGGCATTCTATTAAGACCAAACCTCGTATTTTGAATAACTTAAGAGTGCTGACTACAAATCAGGTCGCAGTTTCGAGTTTCAGTATCTCTTGACGAAACTAAAAGATTTGAGATTGGTTGGTTAACATGCTTTATTGCCAAAGATATATAAAAAATCTTATTGACAAAGCAAATAACTATGTAAAAGTAGATTTTCAGGTTTGCCTAGAAAACCGAAATACTTTATTTGGCTTTCTATTAAGATGAAATCTCGTGCTTTGAGTCATCTGAGAGAGTTGATTACAATTCCGATTGCAGTATTGAGTTTCAATGTAGCGAATTATGTATTTTGGTATTCTCCACCACATAATAATTATAAATCTAAAGTGAATATATTCTTAAAGTCCTTCAGACGTCCTAGGTTTATGAACTTGGTATGTTTCTCATATATGTAACATAATACAGGTACGTGCCGTCTAGTCCAGACTTCTACGAATAAAGCAGCTTATGTATACATTTCATCTTTGATAAAACTGGTAAACTGCCTTGTACTTTAATCAGATAGCTACCGACAATCATTGTAGTAGTTAGATTCGCAGCGGTAAATAAACCGATATTTTTTAAAAACTCTTGTTCGCCCTTGGCAAACATAATTGGGGGCTCAACCGGGATCCCTCAAACGGTGAAATCGAAAAATACGGCCGAGCTAAATTTGGAGGCCGTCTTGTCGAATCGTAATATCAACGGCATATCGACAGCATCGATCATCACCGGTCACTTTCAAGTGTTTGAGAGGGATTCGCCAGCCAAGAGGTACCATCACCGGAGACAAGAGGAGACCAGGGCGAAGAAGTCCACTGGCACCCGCCTGGTCAGAAGAATATCACGCCGCTTGGACCTGAGGTCAACCGTAAAGAGAACCAAGAGAAGATCCAACTTTTGGGCGACTTCAACTGCCGAAACGCTCAGAGGGTCAACATCCGGACGTTGGAAAGCTGATCCATCGAGGACGCCAACCGACTGCCGATGCTAGGAAGAGAAGACGGACCAGGAATGAAGATCACTTTTATTTTCGCTCTGTAAGTCCCTATCTTTTTCTTACCTTTCTCTTGGTGTGCACAGAAGACTGAATATTTTAATATTTGATTTTGTTATCATGGTATCATGGTGGATCAAAAGATTTATTAGATTTTATTAATAAAGGAGACCAATTTATTGATTTGCTAAAGAAACCAGACGTAAATTGTGTTTTCAATAAGTTGCTGTTACATAACATTGTATCCAAAATTAAAGGAGAGGCACGTGATTTGATTAATAATAGTTCTTATTCTACCTGGAGAGATTTGAAAGATATTTTAATTGGTAGGTTTGGCGACAAACGTAACGAGTCTTCCTTAGCTCAAGAACTAGCACGAATGTATCAGTTTCCCAAAGAAAGTTATCAAAATTATTTCGACAGAATTAACGCCCAATTGCAGAAAGTTTTGCAACATATTAAGCTTCATGACCACCCACAGGAATTTATAATAAAATCTACAATGTACGGTGAACAAGCCTTAAACAGGTTTATTAACGGATTAAGCGATCCATATAGAACAATTTTTGAAACGTGTGAAGTAAATAGCCTGCAGGATGCTTTATTCAAATGTCAGCATGTAGAAAATTTCAGGTACGAAAGTTCTGTTACCAACTTTTTGAGAAACAAAAATGTTTCAAGCCAGGTAAAATCCGAAATCGAATTACGCCCACATTATCGTCCCCAGTTTTCTGCGAGAAATTCTAACGCATTTAACTCTCCGAGACCACAGAACATGTCTTCAATTAGACCGAATTTTAGTACGTCTAACGTTCAACAAGCATATCCCCGTTTCAATACGACTCAAAGTAGATTCACACACCAGAATAATTTTTCTAGACCAAATTTTTCTCAAAATCCGATGCCACAGCAAAACATAGCTACTAGGCCAAATTTCCGCCCTATCCAGCAAAGGTCATACAGTCTTCCAACCCCCATGTCTGTAGATCGTTCAGGTGTTAGAAGTACTCAACCCCGACCTAACTACTTTCAAGGAAATGGAAAATCTTCTTTCATAGTTGAAGAACTACATAATCAGGATGAACCTTTTGTTGATAATGACAGCCATGAAACTGATTACGAGTATTTAGAAAATGATCATGAACATTTACCTTACGATTATTCTCATGAACTGGAACAGAGCTTTGACCAAATGAAAATCGAAGAAAATTTTACAACACAAGCCTCAGAGAAAAACAACAAGTAGCAGATATAAATAATGTTCAAAATTTATCCACGCTACCATATATTATTATACCGAGTTTAGGAATTAGGATGTTGATAGATAGTGGTGCATCTACATGCGTCATCAATCCAGACATTGCATATCAATACTTTTCAGAATTTATATTTCATAAAAATTTCCATATCAAGGCGCTTAATACGATTTCAGAAGGATTCGAAAATATCCGGTTTCCAATGCTTAAAGATTTTGGAATCAGGAAACCTCTAAATTTTCATATAGTCGATTGGCATGCAAAATTTGACTGTTTGATAGGAGCTAGCGAATTAACTAAATTAGGTGCGAAAATAGATTTTACCACGTATACTTTACACGTAGGGAAAACAAAAATACCGTTCGTCAATGAAATTAATCCTTGCCTATTTGTTCCATTCAGTAAGCCGCAAGTAAATTATTTAGAAATTCCAGTAGTAATTGAAAATGGCCCTGTTATTCTTCCTGACATAGAACTAGATGGATTTTTTATACCTAGCTGTATAGCAAAATCTGAAAATTTCATAGTTAAGATCCCAGCACCTTTTGAAGATATTTTAAATATTAATTTTCACGAACCGGTAGAGTGTGAACCCTACCAAATGTACGAAATTCGAAAACCGAAAAAAGTCGTTAGAGATTTAGACATTCCTTCAGTAATCCGCACTCAGCATTTGAACACTGAAGAAAAAGCTCGTATTTTAAATTTATGTGAACAATTCAAAGATATTTTTTATCATGAAGATTCTGATCTAACATTCACCAATAGCGTGAAGCATAATATTCGAACGACAGATAATATTCCCGTTTTTCAGAAATCATATCGATATCCACATCATCTGAAAGTTGAGATTCAAAAACAGATCCAACAGTTAATTGAAAACAAAATTATTAGGCCCTCCATTTCGCCGTATTCGTCGCCATGTTGGATCATTGGAAAGAAACCTGATGCCTCAGGACGCAAAAAGTGGAGACTAGTAATCGATTATCGGAAATTGAACGAAAAAACGATTGAAGATCGGTATCCGCTCCCTCGAATAGATGAAATTTTAGATAATTTGGGCAAATGTACGTATTTTACTACTTTGGATTTGGCACAAGGGTTTCATCAAATCGAGGTGGATCCCGAGTCCATAGAAAAAACTGCATTCTCTGTAGACAACGGACACTTTGAGTATGTTAGAATGCCATTTGGCCTTAAAAACGCTCCTTCCACTTTTCAGAGAGTGATGGATAACGTTCTAAAGGAACTTCTATACAAATGTTGTTTCGTATATATGGACGATGTAGTTATTTTTTCTAAATCTTTGGAGCAACATCTGCAACATATAAAGTTAGTTTTTTCAAAATTACGACAATACAATCTCAAAATTCAAATAGACAAGTCGGAGTTCCTTTGTAAAGAGGTAGGATTTCTTGGACATATAATTACACCGGAGGGAATCAAACCAAATCCTGCTAAAATTGATGCAATCCAAAAGTTTCCCATTCCTACCACGACTAAACAAATTAAAGCTTTCTTAGGTCTCGTAGGATATTACAGGCGTTTTATTAAAGATTTTTCTAAAATTGCGCAACCACTGACTCAGTGTTTAAAAAAGAATGCCAAGGTATGCTATAATGAAAAATCATTTATTGATGCCGTTAATAAATTCAAAGAATTGATCATAAATGCGCCTATCTTGTCTTATCCCGATTTTACAAAGCCATTCACCCTAACTACTGACGCTAGTAATGTAGCCATAGTGTCTGTACTTAGTCAAAATGAACACCCCATTGCATTTTTTAGTCGCACCCTTAATACCGCAGAACGTAATTACTCAACAGTCGAAAAAGAATCACTAAGTATCGTAGATTCATGCAAACGTTTTCGCCCCTATTTATTTGGCAGATTATTCACAATTAGAACCGACCAAAAATCGCTAACCTGGCTCTTTAATTTGAAAGACCCTTCCAGTCGCTTGTATCGCTGGAAACTAAAACTGGATGAATATCAGTATAAAGTCGAGTACGCAAAAGGTAAAGATAACGTAGTAGCGGACGCTTTATCTCGAGCCGAAATTAATGCAATAGATAAGACAAAAGGTAAAAATCAAAACGTATGGTACTTCAAAGACCCACTAGTTCAGGCATGTGCACCCTACAAAAAACAAACGGCAGTATCTGTACGTCCCACTGTAGAATCGGAATCTAACGAATTAAATACAAACAGACAAAGCCGCGAGCCGACCGATTCAGATTTATCACTTAATCCTGATTGCGAAGACCCTGTAAGTTGAGTTATTCAGAGAGTCCTTTAAATTATTTTAAGCATCAAGTAGAATTCAAAGTTTTGCATCAGTATAAGGTAACAAGATATCTTCTATTCAAAAATAAAATACGTTTTTATGTCACATTATGTCCTGATTCTATTCACTCCCAATTAAGCACATTTTTCTTAGAATATTTAGACCCGAAAAACACATACGGTTTTCATACATATAACAATGAGGAATTAAATAAACATATTGCACAAGTATTCAGAACATTGTTCGATACCTCGGTAAAGGCTGTTTTCTGTAATAAACTTCTTATTGACGTAGAAGACGAAGAACAGCAAAAGGAATTAATTCATAATTATCATAACAAAAATCATAATGGAATTCTAGAAACAGTCAAGCATCTTCAAGAAAAATATTACTGGCCCCATATGAAAAATCAAATTTGCAATTTTATTAACAAGTGTGAAATATGCCTTAGTTCCAAATATGAGAGACGCCCTTATAAATATTCGCTAGAAGGTCCTTTGTTAGCCCCGAGGTTAGCCCAATATCCATTTGAAACAATACACATAGATTGCCTATTTATGAAAGGTAAAACATATTTAACTATAGTTGACTTATTTACTAAGTACGGTCAAGCTTATGAGACTACAGATAAAAACGGACCGACGGCGACGGTTTGCAATGCTTTACGTAAATATATTTCGCATCACGGAATTCCTAGCCGATTAGTATGTGATCCAGGCACTGAATTTAATAATGCCGTGTTTAAGGAGTTCTGTTCTTTTCATGAAATCAAGCTTCATTTCACTACCAGTACAAATTCGAATTCAAATAGTCCAGTCGAGAGATTCCACTCGACACTTATAGAAAAGATACCGACCTTATCTGTTAAGGAACCTCAAACCCCTCTTGATGAAATTATTCAGACTGCACTGATTATCTATAATCAAAGTATTCATTCTGCAACAGATTTTTCTCCACACCAGTTAATCTATAATCCATTCAAACTAAAAGATATTCATGAATTCGAACTGAGTAAAACCTTATATGAGGCATATAACCAAAAACGTCTCAACGAAGTTAAGGCACTTTATAATGCAGTTGCAGAAAAGATGAAAGAAAAAGGTACAAAAATTCTTGATAAGCGCAACGAAGGTACTAACGATCAATCACCTAACATTAGGGAAGGTGATGAAGTCTTCATAAAAACTACTGGCAGAAATAAAATTCGCAAAAAGTACACTAAACTCAAGGTAGATAAAGCCAAAGGAAAGAAAATAATAGGTAAATTTGTAGGTTCTAAACAAAAACATGTAATTAGAAGACCACTCAAGAACGTTAAACCGCTAAGAAAAAACTATTTACAGGCTCCAGATCCGCAACCTGGTACTAGCAGCCAGAACACATCGGATTGATCCTCACCAGGGTTATTTTAAGGAACCACTAGGTCCTGCACGAGTGATAAGTCATTACCACCCAATATATGATTACCATAATATTACACATACGTTACATAATTATTTCTTAGTTCTAGATAGTTATCAGAAAATTAGGGTTCAAATAAACAAAGACGATATAATTGGCCATGCATTACTTCTGGATTTGGGACACACTGTAAATTCTATTGCACAAGGACTATTGAAATTCAATTCAATTCATAAAAGGTCGAGACGTGGGTTAATCAATGGTCTTGGCACTATAATTATATACGTTACCGGAAATTTGGATCAGAATGATCTTACTACAATACAAAATAATTTTCATAAGTTGCATAACACGCAAAATCAAATTATAGAACAAGTTAACACTCAGATATCTTTTGCTCACGCCATATCAGCGAAACTGGAAGAGACTATGAACGTGATCGAAAAACGATTATTAAATGCACAAGCCGCCATCAGAGAATTTAAAGAAAATTCCGATAAGCATATGGTCATTAGTAGAATTTTATTTGTTGCAAATCAGCTGTACGAGAATGTAAAGAGCCTTGAAGTGTCACTCACTTTAGCAATGCAAGGAATCCCAAATCTAGGCAGCTTTTCACGAATTAGGTCTGATACAAGATCACCTTTCCAAAATATATACACCAAAAGCTTTGGTAAATATTGAAGAAAATTTGCCATTTCAAATTTTACAGCAAGGTAAATTAAATATTGTGCACACCGACAAAGAGATCCTGTGTATCCTTAAAATTCCTATCCTTCAGAAATTGCCGTTCAATTTGTATTATATACATCCACTACCAAATTCCGAAAATATTATTTTAGAATCGCCTAATACATTTTATTTGAGTAATAATGTTAAAGAAGCTTGGACTGACACACCCTGTAAGCGGACTGAAAAATTTTATATCTGTCTGACTACCCAGCGAACGAATATTTGCTCTTTAGAAAATTCTTACAAGCATTGTTTATTTCATGAAGTAAAAAACGATTATTTTCTCTATAAAAGACTGTGGATTCAAAACGCTTTAATTTTTGATTCTAAATCAGCTCAGGCCGTAGTTGAGAAGTGCGAGGAAAACGTCAGCAAATTTACATTGAAGGGTTCATATACATATATTCAATAGCCCATGTGATATAATAATTGATGAAGAAATATTTTATTTATCAGATGTCAATTTTACCATTCATGAGACTTCTATGAGTCTACCCAATTTAAATATAACATCCAATACCACAGTCGAATTGAATAATTACCATTTCTTAGATTTAAAAGAATTGAAAACATCTCTCAAGCAAATGAAACCGATTTCGTCTCAAAATTTAAATTTTTATCATACCAGCGTTACTACAGGATTTTCGATACTAGCCGTTATAATAATTTTTGTGATCATTAATTTTATATGCAGATATTTTCCAAAACAGTTATTTTTTACAAAAAAATTCTAATCCTCCCATGGTAGAAATCAATCTTTCAGAAACAGGAAGAAATCGAAACGAGGACGTTCCAATCTAAGGGGGGAGGAATTATGTATTTTGGTATTCTCCACCACATAATAATTATAAATCTAAAGTGAATATATTCTTAAAGTCCTTCAGACGTCCTAGGTTTATGAACTTGGTATGTTTCTCATATATGTAACATAATACAGGTACGTGCCGTCTAGTCCAGACTTCTACGAATAAAGCAGCTTATGTATACATTTCATCTTTGATAAAACTGGTAAACTGCCTTGTACTTTAATCAGATAGCTACCGACAATCATTGTAGTAGTTAGATTCGCAGCGGTAAATAAACCGATATTTTTTAAAAACTCTTGTTCGCCCTTGGCAAACATAATTAGCGTGACCAAAACAAAAAAATTCAGATCTTTTAGATACTCAAAAATCGAAATACAGTATTTGGCTCTCCGTTAACATCAAACTTCCTGTTTTGGATAATTTGAGGGTGATTATTACAAATCTGGTAGCTGTTTATAGTTTCAGTCTCGTTTGACGAAAATAAAAAATTTCAAATCTTTCAGATCCTCACATTTAGATAGAAAATCGAAATACTTTATTTGGCTTTCTATTGAGGTGAAACCTCATGTTTTGGGTAATATGAGAGTGCTAATATTACAAATCCGATCGCAGTTTTGAGTTTCAGTCTCGTTTGCTGAAGGTCAAAAATTTCAAACCTTTCAGATCCTCAAATCGAAATACTTTATTTTTGACTTTCCGTTAAGGTAAATCCTCGGGTTTTTGCTTAATTGGAGAGTGCTAATTACAAACCCAATCATAGTTTTAATTTTCAGTCTCGCTTTGATGAAAATCAAAAGTTTCAGATCTTTGAGGAATGCCTGGAAGATCGAAATACTTTATTTGACCTTCTATTAAGTTGAAACCTAGTGTTTTGGGTAATTTGAGAGTGCTGATCACAAATCTGGTAGCAGTTCTGAGTTTCAGTCTATTGTAATGATAATCAGGAATTTCAGATCTTTCAGATCTTCAGATTTGCCTTATATGTTTTTTTATTAAAATGAAGCCTCCTGTTTTACATGATGTGAGGGTGTTGATTACAGATCCGGTCACAGTTTTGTACTCTTAAGTAACCCTCCAAAACATTAATGAAAAATGTCGTTGGTGTTATAATAGACATTTCAGACCTACCCGAATATTGCCTTTCAGGGCATACCTGCCGACTCTTTTCACCACACAATGGGATGAATCGAGTAAATTTTGTAGTTATTTTGATTAGGCTAAAAGACTCATATTTTCATGATCACTGATGTTGAAGAGATTACCAAGAAGAGAAGTTCCTCAGAATCGTCCCAACCTTGGTTTAGGATATGTGAGTCGCTCACCATGATTTTCGATTTTTTCTAGGAGGGGGTGAAATTGGTGGGTGTAGGGGTGGTTAAACACGTTGGTATGTATGGGAATAATAATGTAATGAGAACCCAGCATTAATTCGAAATACGTTACCGGGAGTGACGGAAGCGTGTTCACGATGACTGGCCTAATGGGCGAAGCGTGTACTTTCAGAAGGGCCCGAGTCGCAAAAATTTTAATTAATCCATCTGCAGCTCGGCTGCAATCCTGTACGCCTGAAAGGTCGCGCATCTCTGCCCTACAGCAACTGCGTTCAAATGTTTGAAAATGGGCGCGACGAAAAAGGGGAAATAAAACAGACACCTAGACACTCAACTGAAAAACATTGGCGAGGTTCTCTCCAACGCTTCCACCAAACTATTCATTTCACCCCTCGGGCGTCTGCAGCAATTTTTTTGTGTGGAATTTGGGACGTGTATTATTTTCTGTGCAGTTTTTCAAGCATACAGATATACAGGTTGTTCACGGAGGACGACAACTGGAGCAAAAAAATGTGCGTCAACTAGTTTCGGTCTGTATTTGGGCTTTTTATGACTTCTGCGCAACGAAAATCTACGTCACTCATTTCCGTCGGTATGTCTGTCGGTCTGTCCGTCATTCTGCCTGTCATTCTGCCTGTCGGTCTGTCTGTCGGTCTGTCGGTCTGTCTGTCGGTCTGTCGGTCTGTCTGTCGGTCTGTCTGTCGGTCTGTCTGTCGGTCTGTCTGTCGGTCTGTCTGTTGGTCTGTCTGTCGGTCTGTCTGTCGGTCTGTCTGTCGATCTGTCTGTCGGTCTGTCTGTCGGTCTGTCTGTCGGTCTGTCTGTCGGTCTGTCTGTCGGTCTGTCTGTCTGTCGGTCTGTCTGTCGGTGTGTCTGTCGGTCTGTCTGTCGGTCTGTCTGTCGGTCTGTCTGTCGGTCTGTCTGTCGGTCTGTCTGTCGGTCTGTCTGTCGGTCTGTCTGTCGGTCTGTCTGTCGGTCTGTCTGTTGGTCTGTCTGTCGGTCTGTCTGTCGGTCTGTCTGTCGATCTGTCTGTCGGTCTGTCTGTCGGTCTGTCTGTCGGCCTGTCTGTCGGTCTGTCTGTCTGTCGGTCTGTCTGTCGGTGTGTCTGTCGGTCTGTCTGTCGGTCTGTCTGTCGGTCTGTCTGTCGGTCTGTCTGTCGGTAGGTCTGTCGGTCTGTCTGTCGGTCTGTCTGTCGGTCTGTCTGTCGGTCTGTCTGTCGGTCTGTCTGTCGGTCTGTCTGTCGGTCTGTCTGTCGGTCTGTCTGTCGGTCTGTCTGTCGGTCTGTCTGTCGGTCTGTCTGTCGGTCTGTCTGTCGGTCTGTCTGTCGGTCTGTCTGTCGGTCTGTCTGTCGGTCTGTCTGTCGGTCTGTCTGTCGGTCTGTCTGTCGGTCTGTCTGTCGGTCTGTCTGTCGGTCTGTCTGTCGGTCTGTCTGTCGGTCTGTCTGTCGGTCTGTCTGTCGGTCTGTCTGTCGGTCTGTCTGTCGGTCTGTCTGTCGGTCTGTCTGTCGGTCTGTCTGTCGGTCTGTCTGTCGGTCTGTCTGTCGGTCTGTCTGTCGGTCTGTCTGTCGGTCTGTCTGTCGGTCTGTCTGTCGGTCTGTCTGTCGGTCTGTCTGTCGGTCTGTCTGTCGGTCTGTCTGTCGGTCTGTCTGTCGGTCTGTCTGTCGGTCTGTCTGTCGGTCTGTCTGTCGGTCTGTCTGTCGGTCTGTCTGTCGGTCTGTCTGTCGGTCTGTCTGTCGGTCTGTCTGTCGGTCTGTCTGTCGGTCTGTCTGTCGGTCTGTCTGTCGGTCTGTCTGTCTGTCGGTCTGTCTGTCGGTCTGTCTGTCGGTCTGTCTGTCGGTCTGTCTGTCGGTCTGTCTGTCGGTCTGTCTGTCGGTCTGTCTGTCGGTCTGTCTGTCGGTCTGTCTGTCGGTCTGTCTGTCGGTCTGTCTGTCGGTCTGTCTGTCGGTCTGTCTGTCGGTCTGTCTGTCGGTCTGTCTGTCGGTCTGTCTGTCGGTCTGTCTGTCGGTCTGTCTGTCGGTCTGTCTGTCGGTCTGTCTGTCGGTCTGTCTGTCGGTCTCTCTGTCGGTCTGTCTGTTGGTGTGTCTGGCGGTCTGTCTGTCGGTGTGTCTGTCGGTCTGTCTGTTGGTCTGTCTGTCGGTCTGTCTGTCGGTCTATCGGTCTGTCCGTCGGTCTGTCTGTCGGTCTGTCTGTCGGTCTGTCTGTCGGTCTGTCTGTCGGTCTGTCTGTCGGTCTGTCTGTCGGTCTGTCTGTCGGTCTGTCTGTCGGTCTGTCTGTCGGTCTGTCTGTCGGTCTGTCTGTCGGTCTGTCTGTCGGTCTGTCTGTCGGTCTGTCTGTCGGTCTGTCTGTCGGTCTGTCTGTCGGTCTGTCTGTCGGTCTGTCTGTCGGTCTGTCTGTCGGTCTGTCTGTCGGTCTGTCTGTCGGTCTGTCTGTCGGTCTGTCTGTCGGTCTGTCTGTCGGTCTGTCTGTCGGTCTGTCTGTTGGTCTGTCTGTCGGTCTGTCTGTCGGTCTATCGGTCTGTCCGTCGGTCTGTCTGTCGGTCTGTCTGTCGGTCTGTCTGTCGGTCTGTCTGTCGGTCTGTCTGTCGGTCTGTCTGTCGGTCTGTCTGTCGGTCTGTCTGTCGGTCTGTCTGTCGGTCTGTCTGTCGGTCTGTCTTTCGGTCGATCTGTCGGTCTGTGTGTCGGTCTGTCTGTCAGTCTATCTGTCGGTCTATTTGTCGGTATGCCATTCTATCTGTCTGTCCGTTTGTCTGTAGGCGTTCTTCTTGCCTCGTAATCTCAGTAACCGCTGCATGGATTGTGATGAAATTTGCCCAGCAATATGCTGTGGGGTCGTGGTAGGTAGTGCAGGCTGCTATGCTCTTTGAGATACGAGTGAGTGCGTAACTAGCTAAAAATGAAAAAAAATCAAATATTCCTTTTTTCCACAAGATATAACAAATGATTTGAATCTTGCGCCGTCCTTGAAGGAAGGGTCTGCTGGTTCCTCAGCAAGTATCTGAGATTCACCTTCAACATCTTCAGCAAGTAGTCAGGTTTTTGACTCCACAGAAGTATTAGACCAGTTACCAGGTATTACTGCTGCTGTTTTACATGATCACTCATACTTCTCCCAATCGGGTGCTGCTGTGCAAACACATTCTACTGATAGATTTTCATTTTTATGAGAACAATCTAGCTCTTGCCTAAATAGATTAGGGATTTCAAAAAATGAGTTGTCAGAAAGAGAGTCCAAAATGTTGATGATATCCATGTGAAACTTTATAGTTTCTTGGATAAGTTTGGTCACTTGCCTTATGTTGAAACTAACTTTAATATGTCTGTGACAAGAATTCACTGAAAAGACCTTCTGATGGTCACCAGAGGAAAATAAAAAAGTTCAAGGCATTATAATTTGTTGCTAATGGAATAATGACTGCCCTTTATTTTCTTTTTTTTCCATATGGACCTCCATTCTCCATATTCTTTTTAAGGCGTTGTGTGGGATCTTGGTCATTTTTTTTCACTTCTTTGGGTAGGGGTGAACATATGGTGAACATATGGTGGTTGAGGGTGATGGGTTGTAAAACAGAAAATTTTGTTTTATTCATAATAGGCTGTCCATTGAAAGAAAGATCTAGTGGCATAATACACTTTTTCAGGTCCATCCGAACATTACCTTGCCTATTACACGAACCAAGGGACTTGAATTTTGTAATGTGTATACATACCAGTATTGCTTTAGATTTTGTGTAATCTGGAAATTATTAAACCGATATTAATAAAATGTTGATACAGTATTATTATCATGGCGTGGATGGAAAACGCGTATGGTTTTTAGAAATCGTGTCGGTGAGGGTGGAGGTTCGTAATCGTTTACACAGTTTACTTCCTGCAGTAATGGGAGAATTGAGATCACATGAATTTTAGATTTTGAGATAATACGTATTTTGGTGCATTTTGGGCGTTTTATGATATCTACATAACAAATCCACGTTACTCATCTTTGTCTCTGTCTGTTGGTCTGTCTGTTTATTGGCGTTTTGGATAGAGATATGTTGTAGAGTCGTAGTAGATAATACTGCTATAGTTTTGAAAATCGGTGCAATGGCGGTAAAAAATTAGGTAAGAACCCCTCCAAAAAGGCGTTTTTAGGCGTTTTAGTGGTTCCTGATCGATTTCCATTTTTTTGGAGAGGGTAAAATCCACATAAGTTACTAAATTGTGAGATATACATTTTCAACAAAAAATATCAAGTTCTCTCTTATCTAACCAAGGAATGATCGAGGATATGACTGCGGTATTTAAAAAACCATAGTATGATTAAGTCTTATATGTTGCAAAAAAGTATGATGTTATTTATTTTAATTGCATTTTAGGACAAATTGCCATGGCACTGGTCAGCCTGTGGCCTTCTTTATGAAAAATCGTTTGAAAAGGTGGCACACAGAAGGCCTTTAATTTTAAGCAAACTGCAATACTTTGGAATTAGAGGTAACGTGTTAAAATGGATTGACAACTTTTTGATTAATTGAAATTATTGTATAAAAGTGAATGGCTTTAGCACTAAAAATACACGCACATACTGGTGTTCCTCAGGGCTCTATTCTTGGCCAACTGCTACTCATACTGTACATAAGTAACCTAACTAAAACAGTTGATTCTAGAAACGCTTCAGTTGCCTACTGCAATTCCCTAGAAAACTTTGAGATATCTTAGGAAAATTCATCTTTGGTTACAGTAGTGCCTCTGGAAAAAGAAAAATGGACTGTACTCCATTTAGGCCGGAATAGCCCACTGGGAAAATATTTCATGGATGGAGTCGAGATCCACATAGTTCATGCTCAGTCTTGGAGTTGTGATAACCAGTTACTTGAAGTAGGAAACCCATACTAACACCATCCTAACGAAGGCACCTCACAAGAAAAGCCTTACATGATCACTCGAAATAAATTATTTTAAAACTACATACAACGCATGTGCGTCCTAAACTAGAATTTGCACATAAGATTAGGGATTCCTACTTTATTAAAGACACTGAACTTCTTGAAAAAGTTCAGAGACGACTTACAAAAATTCCTCCTCCCTTAAATAACTTGGAGAATCCTGAGAGTCATAAAACGCTTCAACTCACAACACTCTGAGAGAGAAGAGTTCGTGATGATCTGATTGAAACTTTCAAGTGGACCAATGGGTACTACTCTTTTGTGAGAACATTTTTGGGATTAGTGCAACTCGACAGCTCAATGGCCACTCTAAGAAGCTAGGGAAAGAGAAAACCAGTAAACTACCCAGAAAAAATTTTATCACTAACAGAGTAGCGTAATGTGAAACAGCCCTCAAGAGTAAACTGTAAGTACGGATAGTGTCAAGGGGTTCAAAGCAAGCGTAGGTGAAGAGCTCGAGCAAATAAGAACAAATTTTATCCATTACACTATTTAGTTAATTCGCGCCAATTTTTCATACAGTGTGAAAATGTGATAACACTAATTTGTTTTTGAGTTATTTTTTTCTATTATAGCTATAAGCATCATCATGTTTAACTAATAACTTTTTGTAAACGGCATAAGAATGAAAAGCTTCATCGGCTATGTCACTATTGCCTGCAATGGTAATAATAAATAATAACGTTAATACATCCAGCCGTCTACTGAACCATTTTTGTCTTTTGCATTAAAACTTTTAACCATAATATAGCTTCTGAAAAAGACAAATGTGTTCTTTTACTAGGCTACCAAGTCATTTTCTAGAAGCGGTTATTAACTCACGCTTGTTTATGTTTTTTAACGGATGTCTCACGTGTTCCGCTACTGGTAATTATAAAAATGTTAGCATACTTTACCGCCACGCGTTCAGCACAATTATTATGATTTGGTTGACAAATTTCCAGCGTTAAAGTATCATCACCATCAGTAATGTAGCACGACTCCTCTAGCTCAGTTCAACTAATCTGACAAAGATGATAGAGATCCTAATATGTCTAATATCGTTAGAAATGGCACGTTCCTCAGAGGACATTATTGATGTGAACGATATATTGTCGGAGGATCTCATGCCAACGTCTTTGCTGATCTGGGAAGACCCTGAGAAAGCTCGCACGTCTTACAATGAAAGTTCTAGTGAAGTGACCAAGTTCAAAGTAGATGGGAGCCTGACAAACGCAATGGAGACTATGGGGTTTCACAGGTATGTTCTATAGATTTATGAGTAAATGCGGTATCATACAGAGAATTGTATCTAGATGAGAAAATCTTGGGGTTGTGTCCAAAATTTTGAAAAATGACTGGGTCACTGCATAAAGGAGACTCTATTGTTAACTGCCAGGCTTTCGGCAATGCTTATTGCCATCTTTAGGGCTTTAACGTTGAGGCTTGCCAATGCAAAAAAACAGCAACTGCATTGAGTGCAACAATTTTCAAATGCCAGCTACAATAATCGTCATAATTTTAAAAAATTTTTACTATGCTATCATGGTGTCTTCCACAAACAGGTCAGGAACAAACAACATATAAGTGTAAAATTACAAAAAGACAAGGCGACCTTTCATGCTCAACTTAAACCCGAAGGTATTGTAAAATTGATGGTTTGAGTAGACACATTTTACGATGTAACTTTTCTTTAATAAAGACCTTCATGATCTAACAGGTGATAAAATGGCCACACTGCTTTGTGAAAATTGTATCTACAGAACAAATTTGTCAGGGCTTCCTTTCGAACGATTAAAATAGTGTTGGACAACACTCTTACTTCGAAGTAGACTGTAATGGATTCCTTTGCTTAGCATTGTGGCAATCAAATTTGAACAAACTACGATTCTTGACAACCTGCAGTGCGACATACTTGAGATGCCACTCGACAGAATGCCAAGAGTCGTGGACTCCGACATCCTATACAAGGTCAACCTAAGTGACGGGCTGGAATGGGCTCTACGAGAACCTCGAAATATGTCGAGTGATCTTACCTGGTACACTGATGACTCCAAAGATTCATCAGGTACAAGAGGAGGCATATACGGTGCGGAATGTAGGTATCAGCCTAGGTAACTGGATACCTTTTTCCAAGCAGGAATAGCCGTAATGTTGAAATGTGGCAGAATATGCATCAAGGATACAGCAAAAAGGCTATCACTGTTAGCACAGATAGCCGTGGGGCTCTGATGGCCTTGACAAGTTACGACCATACTTCAGAAATAGTATGAGAATGCCATAATACCCTAACGACACTGGCGAAGCCCAACAAGATAACATTACCTTGGGTTCCTAGTCACATAGGAGTGGGTGGTAATAAGAGGGCCGACATGTGTACCAAGGAAGGTAGATAACTCCCACCTATCGGGCCAGAACTAGTAGGTATGTGGTGTATACATACAATATGGTATGGACAGCTATCACCAGATGTGTGTCAAATAAGCACCAGAAGCGCTAAGACAGAGCGGTGGAGGATGTTCAGTCTAAGAGGACACTGAGGGAACTCTCGTTTCCTTATACCGCAGACGCTCTCAGACTGAATAGGAAAGCACTACGAAAGGTGGTTGGATTTATGGCCTTTGGACGTTCAATGCACACCTGCGAAACCGGTGATTCATGTGGCAAATCTATTATTCATGAAGTGCGGTGAGGCAGAGGAAGCACTAAGAATATTACCTTCGATTGTCCTACCCTGTCTGAATGAAGGCTAGGAGGGAAAATAGGAGAGCATAGTCTAACGCATCTCAAAGTTCGCAAAGAACTTAGGAAAGGAGTCTGTTCGATCTGGGGTTTGATCCCTTTAAACAATAAGCCTTTGGGCTGAGCGGCAACCATTAGGGCAACTGAACCCTAACCGCCTCACAACTACAAAAAAAAACACACATTTGACTCTAGTGTACGTTCTAGCGTTACGGCATCTACAAAAAAATACCGTTGTCTAGTCATAGCATAGCCATACGCTGAGCTACTTCTCTATGTAGTGTAATAGATTAAGGCTTGTGCTGCAAACCTCAACTCTATGAGTTATTGCCGTCGTTACTACGCATAAAACAATATACACAAATTATATAATTATTCGAAACACATAAATTACGACACCACTTTGTAGGTCCATGATGAACCAATATTTATGTAGAAGTTACGTAGCGGACCGTATTGTATCCAATATGACATTGACGAGAATAAAGAGACGAATGGGTCAAGTGACTGGAAAGGACTCAAACTCCACTAACGCTGAAACGGAGGTAACATCTATCATAAAAAATAGTCTAATGAACGACGAAGGATCTTCAGGGTACCAGGACTGGCTACTGAAGTACGTATCTGTTTTTTCTAGTTGTTTTGCTTTTTGAAATATTACTACTAAGAAGCACCAATTTTGAATCATCTGAATGGGCTGGAAGAGCGTTTAAAACGCAAAAAATGGCTAGTAGTCAATATTTATGCTTTTTACCTGACACACTGATAGGTGAGGGACGTATTGAGATCGCAAATGTGAGATAACACGCTTTTAGGCATTGTATAATATCTATATAACGAAAATCCAGGTCACTCGTTTCCGTCGGTCTATCTATCTGTCGGTCTATTGACGTTTTTCTGGGTGGCAAAGTAATTAGCAAAAAAATTAAATACTCAGCAGACTTTGTTTTTAGGTGCTTTAGGGGTTCCTTCTTTTTTACTTTTTTGGGCGGAGATGAAATAATAATAATAATAATAATAATCAGCTTTATTCAGAGATCATCAATGATGACATAGAATGAGTCATGAAATGAAATATGAAATAGGGGTGAGGGGTTATAAAACTGAAAAGATCATTGCATTCATAATGGGCTGTTTATTAATTTGTGGAAGAAACGCCTAGCGACATAATAAAAGTTTTTAGGTCCATCCGAACATTGCCTTGTCTATTACCGAAAGAGAATTTTCTGATCGATACGTATTGCTTTAGGTCGTTCTGTATTGTGTAACGTAGAAACTATCGAATTGACTTTAATGGAGATTTGACACAGTATTATTACCTTGTCGAGGAACGTGCGTATGGTTTTTAGAAAACCTATGGCGCAGCAATAATCAAATCAACTTGACTTCGTTTTTCGAATGGAGGTAGAATCTACTGATAGAGAGTTGTATTCTTCTTACAGAACAACGACACTTGAGGACCTCTATAGACACTATAACCATGCGGACAACCGCGTGGATGAGGACATGAACGTAAGTGAAGACAAAGAGGATTTTGATATGGAATTTAATGGACAGAAAGCTATACCTGCACCGACAATGCACAAATCTGGGACAAATGGTCCCATTAAACATAGAGGACAGAAAGACGATATGTATTATGGCGGAGGTAAGAAAAAGCCATTGTCTTCCGAGTTGGTAGCATTTGGAGCAATACGAGATGCAAGAGAATATGATTTTTCATCAAATCTGAAAGTGACTAGGTTATTTTCAATGGCATATATAGTAGTTCGTAGTATACAGGGCGAGTTTTTAGTACCGGATCGGTCGATAACTCCACTTCTGCAGAAGATAGCGAAGAAATTGTATATACTTTGAAGTTGTAGCCAAGGATCTGCTCATTGCCCACAAAATATTTTAATTTACACAGGGTGATCCATAACTACGTGGTGATGCAAACATGCTTCTTTTTAAATGAGACAGCCTATATGCTATTCCATATTTAGATTCTACTAACGATTCCCGTTCTTATAATGTAAGGTATTTTAACATTAAAGAGGGTATTTCAAAAGTTGTGACCATTTTTATAACCAGGTGGCTTCTGAATTAAGGTACTGTATATTGAAAATTAATTAATCAAAAAATATTTTCCTTTCACATGGAAAGATAGCAAATATCCTCTAGTTTCGGAACAGGCTGTGAAAAAAGTCCACGACGGATATTCATATACAGGGTGAGGTAGAATGCAAAAACGATTTTACATTTTTTTCAAATGTAACCCCTATATTTTATTATACCAAAAAATTGCTTTCAATAATCTCCTTCATGATTATGTAGCTTTTCGTATACTTACATTCACCAGAAATATTTTGGTTTTTCTGCAAATTTTAAAAATACCTTCTATTTGTGTAGTGAAATTTATTTATTTATTTCGAGAAAGTGCTATCGAATTTTATTTGTATTTAGAGAACAACTAAAATACGATGTCATAATTGTGTTGCATAAGATAATACAAGTCAAGTATTCTGAGTAAACAATTTTATAGACGTGATGATTTATAGGGTATTTCATTTATAAAAATGTATGTTGGCATCACCACGTAGTTATGGATCAAAATATCTGCTGAGCTAGGAGCATGTCCTTGGCTACAACTATTATATGGAGCTTTTTTTGCTATATTCTGCAGTAGTGGAGTTATCGACCGGTCCGGAACTAAAAACTCACCCTGTATGTCAATTGAAGAATCAGCAAAAAACTAAATGAAAAATAATGACGCGTAAAAAAGCAAAGCAACATCATGTCATAATATCATCTTAATTAATACCACTAACCTTAACTGTACTACTTGAAACTGTCCAAAATGATTAAAATGCATAGGTATATACGTAAATCTATAGTCCAGGAGTAAATTTTGCGCTAAATTAAACCCACGAAAAGTAGACCTTCTGACTGGTTTTTACGAGTTTTGTGACGGATCGTTTCCTTGGCAATACAGGGTCTATACAATAAGGGTAAATACAACGCAACGAATTCAAACATACCAACGAACTCGAATAAGTTAGGAGAAGTAAACAAGGTTTTTGTTTGTGCCCACAATCTTAATGTGGCAACTGGGACACTGACCGCTGAATCTCTGATAAACCCATATACGCTTTGTATAGTTAGCAGGTAAATAATCCAAAAAATAACAGCACTCATGTAGAAGCATAATATAAATAGCTACTTTGTTTTGGTTGATCGTTTCGGGTTAATTATTATAGTTTTAAATGAATTTTGGATTTTAGCAGTGCATAAGTGTTAAAAGACTATTTTAACAATTCCATAAAATTTAAATCCCGCAGATTTCTGTCAAAAATAACATCGTGTTTGTGAGCACCGTAAATAATAGCAACGGGATCTTGGGCGCACTCACATGCCTGTTAGAGCATGGGCGTTAACCTATTCGAATTCGTTGAAACGTACTTAAAGGTTATAACGTTTAAAGCAATGTTTGTTTCACGGAAAATACGTTGGATATAATTTGTAGCGTCTATAAGGTTTCGTTTCGTTTGAGCCAAACTAACAAAATGAAAGTAGTGAACCAACAGAAACAACTACCTACTCTAAGGGCACATACCCCTACCGGCATTGAATTACGCTATGTGCTTGAGTGCTTCTTTTGGGGAAACATGGAGAAAATGATCTCCACCTTACCCGAAGCGGGCTCAAGGAGTTGTTTGGAACACGTCTCAGAACTGTGCAATTCACAGTTAAAACCAGCGGAAATTGTTATTATTTATTTATGACTAGTTTTTACTAGCTTCATGGAAAAAATATCTTTCTAACAACGGTTATATCTAGGTAGTGCTCCTGCAGAGGGATACCACCATTCCAGTTCTGGAAGCGGACCCCTCTTCCCGCATAGCAGTCAAGGTGGTGGGGGTGGATACCAACATAGTGGAGGGGGTGGAGGAGGATATCAGCATAGCGGAGGAGGTGGGGGGTATCAGCACAGTGGAGGAGGTGGAGGCTACTATGGCGGACATCCCGGTGGTAACATATAAGATATTTTTACATTGTCGCTATTCATAACAAGAAATTTGTATTATTGAAGCAAGAAAGTAGGTAGCACTTTTTCAGGAACGAGTTTCTAAAAGAGATGTAACAAAATTTATTGGAATGAATTTCTAGTATTTCATACTCAAGCTATGCAATAGACCATACCTCGATTAAATAAAATTTTGGCTATTGGAAATGGCCCAAACTAAGTAAGGATAATTAGTTTTAGAGGAGATTTTTTGGTTGAAACTGAAGATCCGGAATTTTTTATTTTCGTGAAACGAGACTGAAACTCAAAGCATTAACCGGACTTGTAGTCAGCCTCATCAAACTATTATTCTGATTGAAAGCTAAATCAACATTTTCGGTTTTTTAGCTAAACGTGATGACCTGAAGGATCTGAAATATTTGATTTTCGTTAAACAAGGTTGAGATTCAAAACTCAAAACTACAGCTGCATTTGTGATTAGCCCCCTCACATTCTCCAAAAAACAAGGTTTCGCCTTGATGGAAAACCAAATAAAGATTTTAATTTTTTTTTTGGTATACCCAAAAATTTGAAAGATCTGATATTTTTCACTTCCGTTATACGAGACTGAAACTCAAAACTATGACCGGATTTGTAATTAGCACCCTCAAATTATTTTGTATTTGTTGTACAGGTCATGCACCATATATGGACTCGCCACCTACGCATGAACATGAGCATGTCTACATTCATCATACCTATCCGCCAAAATCACAAGGCCATTACGAGCATCATTCTGGTGGTGGAAAAGAGAAGGAATTGGCGGATCTTTTCGAAGTTGCGTTGACTGCATTAGCCTATCTGGCGTTTGGTATGTTCCTGGTACATGTGGTGATGTGTATCAGTGCCGTTGTAAGTACCTACAATAATCTTTTTTATTGTCGAACTGTAAAAGTGTAGATTTAGCTAAGCGTACCTAAAATTGCACAAGTGCAAGAAGTGAGTACCGGCGGCACAACAGACAGGTAGTAGAATTGATAAAAAATCAGTGGAAATGAAGTTTGTCCGTCAATATCAACCGCCACTTGCTCTGATTACGATATCAAAACTGAACTTAATTCAAAAAAGTCAATTCATTAGTATTTTTTGTTGTACTTGTAAAATGTCTAATAAAATTTGATTCAGAAACATATCTCTTTAGACCGTAAAAAAGATGTGTGAAACATTGGCAAAAAGCATAGCAATAATTTTGCTAAAAAAGTAAAAAAAAAATTGTTAAGTTCTGGGTGGAACCGGATATTAAACTATGGCCGCAAATAATTACTTCAATAAGACATATTTTATTAGATACTTTATTACTGGAATTTGTCATTTCCCCCTGAACGGCAGACGGTACGAAAGGGGAAGTAGTTTTTGGTTAAAAAGTTGTCCCCCTTGACAGATATTTTGACGTGACTTGGCATTCTTTTTTCTTTTAATCAGTGGTTTTCGATAAATCCTTGGTGTGAAATCTTCAAAAGGGCACCCTCTATAACCCTTGCCTCATACAGAGTATTGAGAAATGGTGTTGAACGCTGCATACATATTATTATTACACTAAGGGTACAATAGAATCAGATTCCATAATAGCACCCGCTATTTACAAACAATTATATGTATGGATAATACAACTTTAAGGCTACAGAGTGCATAACATATGTACATTGATGGACAAGAAACAATGATATGAAGATAACTTCAATAATATGGTCGAAAGCAGAAATAATTGGAAATATGGTACGATAGGAGTATTGCATAAACCATTTAAGTTAAACATTATTATTATTAAATATATTGTAGTTAGTTATTAGATATTCTATGCAATTTAAACACATTGCACTCTCTATATTAGACGTTGTTTCGGATGATTTTTAAAAGTCATATACACCAAACGGGCCGGTTGTACAAATGCGAGTTTAACACGAGCTTTGTTAAGCTTAAGCTTAGCTAAGCTCAGGCTTAAAGTCGACACCCGTTGTACAATCGTCGGCTTAGTTAAACCTGGTTGATAATGAAATTCATTACAGTTGGCATCAATGAAGCAATACGTAATGACATAATGATCTGAAAAATTACGTTTTTTGGTTAGGCACTTATGACAGTTTGTGTCAAATTTCGGCAACGACCGTTTCTGTCTCTGCTCTTTAACTTACTCTCTTTGTTAAATTAGACACAAGTCTTTCAAAAAGTATGTCCTAATAAAGTGACAAGCAATTTGAAGGTTCATCCATGATATATCATGTCACTTGTTTCGGGTTAGGTTTAAACCTCAGCTAAGCTCGCGGTAAGCTTTGGCTTACGTAAGCTCATGTTAAGCTTGGAGTGGGGGGCTAAGCCAGCATTGTACAACGGACGTTTTGCAACTGACGTGGTTTAACGTCGGCTTACCTTAAGCCGAAGCCTAAGCTTGCATTGTACAACCGGCCCTAAGTGGCCGGTTTTTCAAACTCTAATTAACTATTAATTAATTTCGAATCACGAAATCACGTAATTACGTGAACCAGAACTCCAGAAGTGTATTTCATAGCACATATAAATTGATAATTTGCTAATTTTTGGTTATGCAATGTTGGCTACACTGTGGATCACCGTTCTATTAAACTGTGTGTTGTAAGTTGGGCGATATTTGTATAATTTTGTTGTTCGGTAGTACTTTGGCCTTTGTAATGGTGATATATGTCAGAAGTAGTAATCATAACGTCACTTTTGGAAATACTATTTCGCTAATTTCACTTGAAATCATGTTTAGTTTAATGGCTATTTTGTGATTTACGCTTCCGGAGAAACAAATTAAATTTTGATGAAAACATAACTTGATCATGGACTCTGACGATAGGTAAGCATGATATTCTGTTCTTGTCTTTCAACAGTTCCTCAGAAAATGCAGATGTGTAAATTTTCAATACAATTTTAGAGGTAAGAATGCACATCAAAAGAGGTTACCAAATTTCACAAGTGAAGCAGTCGCTAGACGTCCTTATCAAATTAGTGAATAAATATAAATGTACTATTGGACTATCGAATGTAAAAAGAGCGGAACCACTACATGCTAGCAAAAACACGCGTGCTGGAGAAAAACCGAGCAAGAGTTTAATGTGAATGAAAATTAATTTGAAGATTGGAGAAGTAATAAAAATCAAATATAACAATTTGAAACAAAAAACCAAGCTTAAGTTTGTTCTTCATCACTTGAATGGGCATTTATGTAATGACCCTTATTGAAATCGAAAGTTAACAGCTATTATAGGTTATCAGAATATCGTAACTTCTGACATGTTACGGTCAAATCTATTTTATTTAATAATTATCCCTGGTAATCTTAACTGAAACCTCTGATTGGCTTAACTTCTAATTAATTCCCTGTTGCGAGCAAATTATGAATTAACTGCTAACTGAAAAACGCATATTTTGCGCTAATTTCGAGATTAACCTTAATTTGTACTTAATTACACTTTGAAAAACCGGGCCTAATAGATATAATAATAGTAATAATATAGACTTTATTGAAGCATACAGAGATACACTCCAAATGGCGGAGTTCACTACAATAGTGCTCTTCCACTCAACCATATAGCACATACTATACTTGAATTTCGTTAACACAATTCCCTGTGGCTTCTGATGGTCCATTCAGTGTCATATTTGCACTCTGGTATTATTCGCTAATCTTCGTCTGTTCCACTGTTATTCATTTCCAGGAATGTGCACTGAAAGCCACGAAGTCCACAGCTCTCCATTTACCTGTATGTTACTTAATTTTTAAGATAATTTTCCAGCAGCGAATTTTGACGTTCTCATAATTTTGACATGACATGATTTAGAATAGAGTAAGAACAACAAAAGATAAAGAGTATCTATCCATCTTCTAGAACAACGTTGCGACGACAACGATGGCGAGCATGATGCCGATGAGCATGAGTCCCACAGCGACCGCCGCAGGTATGCCGGGTAGTACAGGAATGGGTGGCGGGATGACAGGCACAGGTAACGGAGGTGGTACCACGAGCACAGGTAACGGAGGCTCCACTGGGACTGGCAACGGAGGCGGAACCACTGGTGGCACGGGTGGGGGAACCACTGCTACTGGAGGCGGAGCAACCGGAACAGGAGACACTGGGGCAGGGGGTGACATGGAGGGAGGGGGAGACACGGAGGGAGGGGGTGACATTGGGGAAGGGGGCGATACTGGAATGGGAGGTGACACTGGAAACGGTGGCTCGACGGGAGGTGGTGGTGAAGGAGATACTACAGGAAATGGTGGAGATGAGGGTGCAGGTGGTGGTACAGACATGGATGGAGGTAACGGCAATAATGAAGCTGATAGTTTAATTATTGTAACTGGTGGCTGTATAAATTGAATTTTGATACTTTGGCTAGGTTTCACGCAGATGAAAGATAATTCGACATTGAACACGAAAATTGGTTGGGAAATATGATTAGAAGACTACAACCAAAGATGGTAGATCATCATTATAGTCACAATGTCCCAACAGACATGCTGTGAACTCGTAAATGCATTTACTCATTTCACGAGTTTCTCTTGGGATATCTTTAAGATCTTTAATGCAGTAGTTTCCCATTTGCTTTCTGCATCCTCATGCCGTTGACCAGACGGTATCTACTGGTTCATCCGCTTTTAGGGGCAATTTCTCACCCCAAGGACAAGAAGGTGTCCTGACTCCTCTCAACTCGTCCACCCAAAGCTGTTGGTTGAGAAGAGGTTACTGCTTTTACCGACAGTAATTCGGTTCCTTTTAGTCGCCCTTGATGACACGCAGGATATACGATGGGATATATTCTAACCCGCCCCTACACGGAGAAAAGATGATAGATGCCAGTTGGGAAATATGTCCGAAATAGTTTTCTGAAAAAGGACCCTAGTTGCTTCACATATCATTGAACAGCCCTTAAATATTCAGCGTTTAGCTAAAAACACCAATTTAAATATTATATGAACCTCGTAGTTTAATACATTTTGTTCTCGTACAATCAGATTTCACATCCCTTTCAAATAGTGCTGTGATTTCTAAGTCCTAAAGGGGTGATACATATACGAAATTCAAGTACGCGGTTTTTAAGTTCGCGACCTTCCTCGGCTCGACGTTGGTGACACATGTGAAGCTGAAATCACTCGTTTTGATAATTTTCCTAAATAAACGAAACATTTAACAAACGCCAAACACAACAAGCGTTGCGCGTCGATGGCCTGCCGAAACAAAGTGGAGGCTCGCGGCTTGCAGTACGAGCCGAGACAAGCTACGAGCAAGATTTCAAACCAGTTGGATCGCCGGCGGTTTGCGCGATCCGCGTACTTGCTCGTACGTGTATCACCCCTTTTAGGTGAATCTGTTATCCCATTTCACCTTAGTCATAAAAATTGGATATGTATAAATTCCTGCATCCTTGATTGATTCCTGGATCTACAAACTAATGGTGATGAAACTAGGCCTGAGTATCCAAGTTCAATTAAAGTTATAGAATTAACGTATGTTGCAAAAGTTTTGAGAAGTTTTTCAAAAAATTAAAAAAATATCTCACAATAATATATTTTAACTGTTACAAGGACCACAAAAAATAACAATATTTCTTAATATAAAAATGACTTTAAAGTACTGCTAATGAGCCATGATATTCTACGGCTCGCAATTTTCCCTTAATGTTCCTCATTAGGTTTTGGACAGATTCTAAATCAATTTCTCTGATCTTTAGCATAATTCTTCTTCTTAACTGCTGTTCATTTTGAGCTTCCCAGCCATTGTTATAAGCTTTGGCACTCAGTTGAGCCCAAAAAGTTTTGATACGTCTTGCTCGAGGAAGATTGGGAGGATTGTCGTTTCGTGGTACAAAAGGTATTTTGTGTTGTTCTAGCCAGTTTGTCGTACACAAAGCATAATGACTTGAAACCAGATCTGGACAAAACATCATATTGTCATTAGGATGGTAGGTATTAATAAAATTAAGCAGTTTAGGCAAACATCTTTGAGTATATACTTCTGCGGTAACCGCTTCGGTCCTAACTCGTCAAACGTACGGCTGTGAAATACCGCTGTCTGATTCTGATATAGCGCACCACACTATCACTTTGTTTCCTAACTTTTCTTTTCGTTTAAATTTGACATTATCTGGACATCCTTCGAAGTCTTTTGTGTAAAAACCATCATCACCTTTGATTTCTGAGTTCGAAAATGTGAAACACTTCTCATCGTCAAGAACAGATACTTTTTATGTTGCCAGCAAAATGAGTACGACGTAGATTGCTACAGCATTGATTAATTCTTTCTAACTGATTTGGGGAATACTTTGGACATTTTCTTCTTTTTCAGAATTTTAAGTTATTTCTCTTCATTTCTCTACAGATTGTGCTAGCATTGACGTGAAGGATGCGTGTTGAAGTTCCAACTCGATGTTCACTTCTGTTGACCATTCTTTGAACTGTAGCAGCATTCAGCGCTCTTGGACGTCCGCTTTTTGGTAAATTTATACAAGGAATACCTTCTTCGCATTCACGGATCGCTGGATAAATTGTGGCAACAGAAATATTATGATCTTGATATAGGCGAACTGTTTACTTTTTTTCAAGTCCAATTAGACTGTAAATACTCTTCCGAATATCTAATTTGTACGACATTTTGATAACTTATACCAAAATGGTTTTATTGTTACATTTAGATGTTGACTGGTTACCATGGTAACGATTTCTGAGTTGTTTCCAAGGGTGAAACTAGCTCTTGAGTCTTGAAAAAAATTCTCAAAACTTTTGCAACATACGTTACTTGTTTGGAATCGGTGTTTGAAGCAGATTGACGTTCACAGCATTACACAATATTTTAGTTGTACACAAATAATAGTGCACAATAATGTAATTGGTCATTGTCAAATACGGACACAGGAAATGGAAACGGAGCTGAAGGTGACGCCACTGGTGACAATGGTGACAACGGTGGCACAAATGGTAATGGTGACACCACTGGCGGTGCAGGTCCAGGTATATTATATACAGTCATTTAATGATACTCAAAATCAGTATATATGTTGTACTCAATAATCGAATTCGGCCACTGACCGAAATTTATACTCAGAACGCGTTGTGGGTTACTGTAATCTCTCACATCGCGTTCCGGGTTATTTTTGTATGTGCAGAACGCGTTGTGGGTGAACTACAAGTACCTACAATGCGAAACTCCGAATGATGTCGGAAACGCACAACCATTTCGCGTTGTGGGTAATAATACAAGTAGCCACAAAACGAAAACCTAATACCCTAACATACCGCAACAAGTGTTTTCTTTATGTATTCAGAACAATGTTTAGTAAGATCAGTGAATCGACAGAAACACTTCCAAAATAATTCAACAATGGTTTGAATAAACTCTATATAGCCTCATCTTATAGGTTTACATTTCTAGAAGGTAACTATGTAAACATCACAGGTAAGGTTCAAGAAGTACAAGAACTATGGAAATTATGCCTGTCATATAAACAGTATTGAAAGCTGAATAGATGCGAATTATTAAAAATTGGACAAAATGAATAATTGATAGCTCAAAGGTATAGGAATAGAGGAAGTAATTTTTTTCCTAAATCGTGAGCAGGTATTTGATATAACACATTGTTTTACATTATTGATTAGAAAATTTCGCTCTGTGGCTATATTTGTATTGTCCATAATGTGAAAATGGTCGTGTGGTTCCGATGGTATTCGGAGTTTCGCATTGTGGGTCTTTGTAATTTATCCACAACGCGTTCTGCGCATACAAAGATTACCCGCAACGCGGTGTGAGGAATTAGCGAAATCCACAACGCGTTCTGGGTATGCAGTTCGGTCAGTGACCGAATTCGCTTATTGAGTACAACATACACACCGTGTTCAAAAATTCCCGGACCAACTGAATACCTAGGGAGGTGGGGGTCACACAAGAAAATAATCAAGACAAAAGCCATAGCATATTTGCTGGCTATCCAACGGTAACCTCTAAGGTGACCTTGACTTTGACATTCACGGTCAAGTCAAGGTTAAATCGATTTTCTCAAATGCAAACCCCTACCTTTGACGCCTCAAAAATAAAAGTTCGGAAAATTCTACGTCCACACAGAAAAAAATACTGTTGCGTTTCCAATTAATTGTTAGTATTTGGATATTTTCCCATCGCTTTAAATATGTTTACAGTTGTTTCAAATCCATGTCATTGAAAGAATTCAATCCTTATATTCGAAGTAATCACAGGTACGCCAATAAATTCAAAACAATTTTATATTTGTTCTAACGATCTGCATGATCCTTCTAATACCAGTATCGACAAATAATGCAATCAAAACATCCTTTTGTTTTCGAAATTTACCCTATCTTTCATTTAAGCACAGCATGCAATCTATTCAATGTACAAAAACTATTACTGCAACAGCAGTTCGTTATAATTCATGTGATAAAAATTAATTTTGTTTCAATGGCTCTTGTCGTTCGCTGAACTATAATCAGTATTCGGCGGGACTGATGTCCCGATTCAATGGGACGTAAAAATAGGGGGATCATCTCAGTGTTACTATCGCCACGAACTCGCCAACATGGACGAGGTTGTTCCGTTGTGTTGTTTCGGTGTTAGCCGGGATGTGTCATCTTGTGGTTTTGCGTATTGCATCAGCAATTGTGTGATTTAAATGTGTCCAGTTATATATTAAATGGAGGACCTAGTGAGAAATAGGAACTTAGAAGAGCTAACACCCACATTTGGATGTAGGTATTTAGATTAGACAGACAGTTACATTTCAGGTAATAATGCAACAACTGATACAGGCTTATGTCTAATTCTTATATCATGCTCGTTATAACTTCATACAAAATCACACAATTCAACATGCAAACGAATCAGTCAGCTGTCCTCGCAATAAAATCTGTTTGTCCAAGGAAAAGAAAGTAGTTTAGAATGAATTACCAAACACAGATTCGATTCAACGACAGGCTGCGATTCATTGGAATCCATTGACATCTTGTAGCTGAATAATTCGTTACCAACTATACACTTCCCATTGGATAAAACATCGCTGTATTTGAGGAATGCTGAGTGTAACGTCCCATTGAATCCAAGCGTAAGTCTTTGACAGAACGACAGGTCTTTCTGTGTGCAGATATAAGCTTGACCTTTGGAAAAATTAAACTTTGAATGATTCAAGGCCCGACCATCTTTTTGTGCAATCCCTACTCCTCAAGGTACCCTGCTGGTCATATTTGACCTCGACTTAAGGCCCGGTCAAACAGAGGGCATTCTAGAACGCCGCGTTACAGCGTTCTCTAACAACCCAATGGAACGCTGTGTTGTGTTGTTAGAGAACGCTGTAACGCCGCGTTATAGAACGACCTCTGTTTGACCAGGCCTTAAGCCAAGGTCACGTATGTCCAGCAAAGTATTTTGAGAAGTAGATGTTGCACAAAAAGATGGTCAAGACAGAAGTCGTAGGAATTGTTCCTGGGTATTTGATGGTGACCATTATGGTCACCTTGATTGACCTTGACATTCAAGGTTGCATCAAGGTCAAATCGATTTTCCTAAATGGAAACCCCTACTTTTCAAACCGGGAATGAAAAGCACGGAAAATTTTGAGCATAGTTTAATTAAGAAATTGGAATCAGATTCCAAAAATTTCAGCTTCTAAGATGGTGGAGTCAATATGGCGGATGAACAACTTTCAACTCTGTTAAAAGTGAATCGACATAACTCTTTACATCGATCGAGATCGTTAATGTTAAATTTTGAGATTTTAAGATTTTAACACTCATTGAGTGGTTAACTCAACGTGACATTGACCTGTCCATTCAAAGCCAAATTTTCAAAAAGGTCAAGGTCATATCTGAACATAACATTTTCTGTGCTTTACATTTCCAGTCTGAAAAGTAAGAGTTTCCATTTGAGAAGATTGACTTGATGCTGAAGGGCAAGCTCACAGTCACCATAATGGTCACCAACGGATAGCAAGAAAAAGTTCTTATGATTTTTGTTTCGACCATTTGTTTGTACAACCTCTACTTAACACGATACCCTGCTTCACACTTTGATCTTGACTTAATCATACAAGGGTTAATTTTTCAAATGGATCAAGCACATATGTATCTTAACGATATGCGAATATTCAAGGGAGTAAATCTACATGAAAAATTAATGATAGTTTGCTTTATAAAGTATGGTCCAAAAATGTACCGTTACGAAAATACAGGGTATTAAAGTTTAAGGAAAAAATGGAAATTAATTAATATTTTTAAAACCGCTGAACATATTTTAATGATATTTGGTACATAGTAATAGTAAACAGAAATGCACATTTTCCAGTACATAAATAATTTTCAGTTTCACTAGCGGCGTGCGTACGGGCAACACATTTGATATTTTTGAGGAAAAAAATGATACGCCAATGGTTTTTTCCGAAATAAAAATTATCTTCGAATTTCCCATTTAATTCGAAAAATAACAGCTCTCTTGAGTTAATATCCTCTCATGCGCCGTTATTGAGTAAAAAAATAAAAACTCTTGTACGTTGTCCGAGAAAACTAAGGTTATTATTAAAGAATACAATATTTTTCCATAGATCTAGTTGCCATGCAATATGACAATTGTTTATTACAAAATAACAGCTCTCGTCTGTTCTTTCCTGCGATGCGTCGTTTTGCAATTAAAAAAAATTGCAAAATTATTATTAGTTTAATTGGAAAAATTAAACACATATGAATAATAAAAGTAATCAAATAACATACAACACTAACTAATTACAAAAACTGTTGAAAATGGCCCGCTTCACTTAATATGCAGGCCTCCGCCCTCCTTCTCATGGAACTGCGCACACGGTGAAATATTCCTGGAGTATGTTTTATTCTATTACACGCTGCAACTATTCTTCCTCTTAGATCCTCTACAGTGTTAATGGGACTTGTGTATACTAGCGACTTAAGATGACCCCATAAAAAGAAGTCCAAACTGTTGAGGTCGGGGACCCTTGGTGGCCATTCTTGAGGCCCACCGCGACCAATCCAACGATTTGGGTAAACAATTTGTAAATAATTACGAACAATGGCACTGAAATGTGCTGGTGCACCATCGTGCATGTGTACCACATTTGGTTTCTAATTGGAATTGGAACATCTTCAAGCAGCAGAGGCAGTTGTTCTTGAAGGAAATTCAGGTAAGATTGTCCGTCAAGTCGTCCTTGTAAAAAGAATGGGCCAATAAAGTGGTCACCTATAATACTTGCCCATACATTAACCGAAAATTGGTTTTGGAAATGAGTTTTGGTTACGGCATGGGGATTTTCATCCACCCACAAATGATTGTTGTGGAAATTTTGAATGGCATTTCTTGAAAAATTGGCTTCGTCTGTGAACAGAATGTTTCATTCAAATTGTGGATTTTGCGCAATATTTTCTAAATACCACTGAAAAAATGTCACACGACGTGGAAAATCGCTAGGAAGTAATGCCTGAACTCTTAAAATATGATACGGATATAACAAAAAATCCACTAGGATTCGCCAAACTATTTGATAGCAAATATTCAAGTTCCTAGCTAGCTTCCTCGTACTCGTTTCAGGATGTTCTTCGACTTCGTGCAGCACCGCATCCTCAATCTCAGGTGTTCTCACACTTCTTGGTTTACCTTCAGATGTGCCTTTTCGGACACTACCAGTTTCAACAAGACGACGATGGATATTAGAAAAAGTTCGACTGTCTGGAAAATTACGATTAGGATATCTCTCGTGATAAATACGTTTGGCTTCCTCTGCGTTACCGTCAGCGAGGCCATACACGTAATGCATATCCGCCATTTCTGCATTTGAATAATTCGCCATTATTAACAAGATTACGAAAATAAGAAATGAAATAAGACTGTAAAAGCAAGAAATGAAAAAGATAAATCACAACGAACAGATCTCAATTACAAACTGACAGGAAAATGGCAAGTGTAATAAACAATTGTCATATTTCATGGCAACTAGATCTATGGAAAAATATTGTATTCTTTAATAATTACCTTAGTTTTCTCGGACAACGTACAAGAGTTTTTATTTTTTTTACTCAATAACGGCGCATGGGAGGAAATTAACTCAAGAGAGCTGTTATTTTCCGAATTAAATGGGAAATTCGAAGATAATTTTTATTTCGGAAAAAACCATTGGCGTATCATTTTTTCCTCAAAAATATCAAAGTTGTTGCCCGTACGCACGCCACTACTGAAACTGAAAATTATTTATGTACTGAAAAATGTGCACTTCTATTTACTACTACTTACTATGTACCAAATATCATTAAAATATGTTCAGCGGTTTTAAAAATATTAATTAATTTCCATTTTTTTTCCTTAAACTTTAACACCCTGTATTTTCGTAACGGTACATTTTTGGACCATACTTTATAAAGCAAACTATCATTAATTTTTCATGTAGATTTACTCCCTTGAATATTCGCATATCATTAAGGAACACCCTGTATAGGTAAAAATGTCCGTGCTTTTTAGTGTCGTTGTCAAAAGTAGGAGTTTTCATTTAAGAACATCGCGTTGGCCTTGAATGCCAGGTCAAGATCTCTATAAGGGTCACCATCGGATAACCAGGAAAAGTTCCTATGGCACTTATTTTGACTACTCTTTGTAGGACCTCTGCTTCCCTACTTATTAATTTGGTCCGGGACTTTCTGTACACCCTGTACAGTATTTCAGTATAGTTATTTGTAGGGAATTAGGATAAATCCTTAGCATTAGTCACGTAAATTTTTATGTATGTGAGATCACCAGTCTTGGTAAATAGACATATAGCTGTCGTTTGTAGTTTGTAGACAAGGTAGGTGTTTTAGAACAACTGTTTCTCACTTTCTGTCCTATTCTTGAGTACTACGTCTCTTTTGAACAACTATCTTTGGTAGTCTTCTGGTGAACTGCCGAACATGTTCCTTGCGTTGATATTTACTCTTGTCTAGCTGACGTGTCGCCTTTTGCCGCGTTCTGTGAGGTGCGTCAGTTCTTGATGACGTCTCGCTCCTCGCAGCTTCGCAGTGATATTCTGGTTCAGTGGCGTCGGTTCTTATCAATATTTCCTATAAGGGGCTGTCATATTGGTTCGACTAAGCTTATTGTACATGTTCTTGTTGCTGACGATATAAGTTGCATCTATGAATTTCGGGCCATACCAGTGAGGTTGTTTGTCAAAAATCTTAGGGTCTTCCCAAATAATTTTGTGGTGCTCGGTCTATGAGCGATCTGCTATTCCGGACTTTCCTGTCACTGCTCACTGGGAGTCGAGTCAGTGCTCCTTACTGCTCGCTTCTAGAGGTCGTATTGTTTCTTGACGCATTCATATGGCACTCCATAGATGCAGTTCTCAGTTCCTTCATGTTCGTTCTTATATATATACACACACGGATTTCTACGGCGGTCGCCGCTTCTCCTTACCCAGCCTCCAAACTTTTCTGTCATAACACATATGTTCTTGTAAATCTCTAGCTTCCATTGCATCGTTGGTATCATCCCTCCAGCTTCTTCTACGTCTTCCTCTTTTTTTCTGTTCCGGTGGTATCCATTTTAGTACTCTTCTTGGCTATCTCTCCTCCCTCATTCTTTTTGTATGTCCGAACCATTTCAGTTGCTTCTTCTCAATTTCGTCTATGATATCTATATCAAGGTCCATGTCCCTTCTGATAACTTCATTTCTGACTCTTTCGAGTCTTGATCGTCTACAACTTCTCCGCATAAAATCCATTTCAGTCGCCCGTAATTTTCTTCTGTTGTCCTTGGTTACTACTGGTTTTGCTATTGTATTGTGTATTCTCTTTTTTGTATGTTTTCTAATGTTTCTTTCCCACAATATTGAGTTTAGTGCTCCAATGGCCCGTTTTCCTTTACGTATCCTTTCTTAAATTTCATCATTACTTGTTCCTCGTTTATTGAGTATTACAACTAAGTATTTACACTTCCCTACACCCTTTATTTGTTCCTTTTCTAACTCTAATGTATTGCGTGTGTTATTTCCTACTATAAGGTATTCCACATTTGTCCAGGTTTATTTCTAGTCCTGTTCGTTCATGTTCCTCCTGTAATTTTCTCACCATGTAATTTAAGTCTTGTTCATCTTCCGCTATTACTACTTGATCATCGGCGAAGTATAACGAATGTAGTTTGTTTTCTCCCACATATTAGTTCTTGGGTTTTACTTTCGTTGGTAGACTTCGAAGAGCGGTGCTTGAGAATCGTATGTGTCCATTCCAGGATTATAGACTTTATCTCCCATATATCTATCATTATATTTAGGAGTTCATAATACAATCAATTTGATAGATGACCCTGGAACTGGCGATGGGGCCACAGGTGGTACAGCTGGAGGTACTGGCGCAGATGACGCAGTTGTTGATGATGCAGCCGATAATGATGAAGTGACCGATATGTTTCAATTCCGACTGAAGCGAGATATCCCGACACTGGTCAATGCTAACAATTACTACATAAACGAGCTAGCAAGACGAGTACTGATAGCGATAGAAACGGCAATGATAGCAAACAGTGATCAAGGCGCTTGTTTGAAGAAGAATCTATGTGAGACCAACAAATGGTCCAGAAGTTTGGAGGGCAAACAAAGGATTATAGTACCCATATTCAGGTGAGAGAAGTACAGTTTCTTTGAGATATGATGGCTTTCAGGGTGCTTGAGATCTAGGTAATAAAAAAAATTATGATTTGAAACGAATCGAGTTTCATTTTAAGATTTTGAATGTTAAATGTTCCCCAGAGATATCTTTCAGGTACCTAATTGGTATTATCTTTCATCGCGAATCTTATTTTTACCTCAAATACATAATTGTGAGTACCGAAACTAAAAAAAACTTTAATTTGGCCCAGGTGTATTCAGGAAAATTCAACATGATCTTGTCTTTTTAGTTTATTTTGGGTCACACTTCAGAAGAGAATATATAAGAACAATAAAAAAACATATTAAAACATCTTTAGTTTTTCGCTTTTAAAAAATGAATAAATATAACGGTTACCTATAGCTAGAACCTTCATCACTTTCGGTTTATGCAAGCTAACAGATGTTTAACATACTTATAAAATAGAATACTTAGTCACTAGGATCAGTCCTACTTTTTTCAAACCAGATTCATCATAATTCCATGCTATATGTACTACTCAGTATAATTGCTTACAAAGTCGATTTCTTAAACACCAATTGTATGAGTGTCTTAAGGGGAAGGTCTAATCTACGAAATCGTGTGAGTGCAACGAATTTGTTCATAACTACTGTAGTGTGTGTAGTGTAGTGATCAGTTTTCTACATTTGATTAATTTTTAAAATAAAATAGATAAATTATATGAATCTGGATGCATATGAAAGTTTAGCAATAGCAAAGAAGTCAAACAATGCATCAATAACCATATTTGTCTCCATTCCTCCTATCAAAGGTGCTGCATTTTCAGAAAATCTTACTACTCGTACATCAATCTAGCATTTTGATACAATTATTTGAATAACATTGTAAATGATTACAGCTTAGGCATGAGTTGGATCTCGGGTCGTCTGATAGATGTGGTGTCACCAGCAACGTCTAGATTGGATGCTTTGAAAGCTGTAGTTTTGGGTCTTGGCAAGGCCAACTGTGAAGTTATTTATCAAGATTGTGACTTGAAGAAAGAAATCTACAAACGAAAAATGCGAAGACGCAGGAGATAAATTAATAAAAATATGTCTATCAAATAAAACATTAGATCTGACATCAGTTATTTTCCTGTCTTTCAATATAAGCCAAGTTTCTCTTGTAGTACCCAAAACGTAAAGTATGAAAATCAGTTCATCAATAAAAGCTGTTGCTTAATGCTTTTTTGTGAGTAACCAGACATAGTACTGTTTCCAGAAGGAAGAAGAAGATGAAGAAGAAGAAGGTGCCTTCTATCTCCAACTACCTAGTAGTAGATGTGGGCCGCGCCTGGCCCAAAGGCCCCAGTAGGTCCGTTTACCCATCCCCCAATATCACCCCTCAGCTACCACTGCCTGCCTCCCCCTCCCTGCCAAAGCCTCCCGATCTTTTTACAAAAGCCAGTATGTCGGCTCAGCTTAGGGTGGGTAATTTCTCCAGCTGGAGTCTTTGGGATCCAAAGCTCTCAGATCTCGGCCCGCCTAACAACTCACCCTCCTCAAGGAAGTGGTAGGCCGTTTTATCGGCCTCTCCACACTCCATATATAGGGAGTCGTTTTCAATTCCTAATAGTGATAGATGCCACCTGAGCCCGTCAAAACACCCACGAGGCTTCTGATTGCCCATCGGCCTTGGTTGCATAGCCGTGGTGATCTAGGTGTGTTCAGCCCCCAATCCTTGGATTGTATGCATCCTTCACTTTGCCTCCACTGTTCATCTATAGTATCGTTTGCCCATTTTTTAAGTGCTGACCTTACCTGCTGCTTATTTAATCCTATAACGGGCTCCGGGCCAACAAATAGCCTTCCGGTGTTGAGCAGACTCTACTGGTCAGAACCAGCATACGGCCGTCTCATTACAAAGAACCCCCGTATGACCTGGGATCTACATCTGCTTATACAGATGCCCTTAGATGCTTCTTCCAAGAAGACCAAAATCTTGAGCTGCTTGCGCCAAGATTACAAAATGCTCTATTGTTTTGTTTTCAAGATAATCATAATACGCTTCATTTAAGATTTCGGTAGTCTTACTTGGCGAGGCATAGATGCTTTTGAAATGTGGACGGACGTGGAGAAGAATGCTGAGAATTCCTTATACCGCCCATCGAACTAATGTTTCCATAATGGATGAGCTCGGTAATCCAAAGAGACTATCCTCCATTGTGTCGACGAGAATGAACATATTCACAGAAGCGATAATATGGAGAAACTTGTGGTTCAGGGTCACGCCCCGAGTGGACGGCGCCGTGGCCGTTTCCCTTCACGTTGGGTGGATACGACGAAACAGTTGCTAGATATGAGTATTAAGAGCGCCACTGAACTGTAAATCGCGAACGATGGCGAGCTCCAGTTCTCAAAACTATTGATAATATTCGTGTCGGCAATACTCTAGCTCCGACTTGATGCATTTTACGAGTTCACAGCATGTCTGACAGACATTCTGACTATGACGATGACTTGCGGGGCTTTGTCAGTTTGAAATTGAAAATATTTACTTAGTATAACCTTATATGATCAAAGGTACCACAGTTCTTGGTTTAAGATTATTTCAGCTTTGCGCTTATACGAAAATATGGTATACTTTAATGAAAGTATATGTTCTTCATCCAGGAATTTACTTTTATGTGTGTAAATCAAGACGTATCAATTCGGCTTGGAAACTAAACTTTCAGGAGGCTTTTTCCAGTTTTAGTTATTGAAGCAACGAAACTCTGGAATGAATTCTCTATGCCGAAACTGAAGATAAAAGACACTAAAGTCAGACAAGTGATAGCAAACATTTCTGAAAGGATCCTCCAACATATATAAGGAAGAGAATTACTGCGAAGCAAAATTTAACGCCTCCTCGTTAATAACAAATAAGGGTAAATTGAAAGACGATGTTGCCTGACAATAATCCGTCTTATTGTGTGCACACGAGTTATCCATCTTTTGATGATGCTAACGTGCGAGACAATGGGTTTTATGAGGGTTTCATAACACTTTAGAACGGAAGAGTAGGGGTGGGAATTTATCCTATTAGAGAACAATGTATACGCATTTTGAGCTGAGTGAGTGAGTAGGTGTGTAGTGTATAGCTGGATATTTGTGAGGGTCTGGTTCTGATACACACATTCTCATTGACACTGCCATTTCACGTATACAAATCGCAGTACAGCTGCTGTGTGGGGAATCACTGCGTTCGCCTTAAGGGTCTAGGGCATAGCGCGCGAAATTGAGAATCCAAGAAAATACGTATTCCCGTGTTAGCATGGAGGCGTGGCCGCCTGTTCCCTTTCTCCAGTGTCTGTCTAAGATGAGGGGAGATAAGTCCCAACATCCAAAGGTAAGGTCAAAGGGTCCAAAGGTAAGGTCCAAAGAACACCATAAAAATGAGTTTCGCATTTCCAAGCTCCTGAAGTTACTTCTAAACTTATATTAATGATTCAGAAAGCAATTTGAAGAAGAAAGCTTGTGCTTTACCACCTATTTGGCCCTTTTTTAATATCGTGTTTAGTTGTTGAATTACAGACATTTGAAGAATGTATAATTTTGCATTGGGGTTTTTTGCATGCTAAAAAACTTTTTTGAGAAAATCGCAAATAGGTGTCATTCATTAAGATCTCAACTATCACCTTCTGGAATACTGTGTATGAACAAGTGAGTTCTGTTAGAGATGGGAATCCGTGTCTTAACACGGCAAATACATATGTATAACTATGTATGCTCAGGCCTCTTAAGGCTGTATTAAGCGTGAGCAATCTGTTGTTTTTTTTTTCAGGACGCTCCTTTGCTACACTAGAGTTAAATAAGTTTTATAAAATGTATTCGCGACTTAGGAAAGTTGCAAGGTATAGTAATGACCTATATCATAATTCAAGTCAGTTATTTTGATCGCATTGTAATTACTTAATCAATTTTTGAGCAGCGCGTTTCTCAGCTTTGACGTCTCAGATAGTTGTCAGATAAACAAAAAAGTTGATTGACTCAGTACTTCCCACACATTACAGTGATTCTAGTTTATTATTTCTCCATAGTATGAAACTATAGTCTGAGATTCACTTGTAGAAAGTTATGAGGAAACCCTAGAACACCTGAAAACGAAGTTTCAGCGGTTTTTATATTTTTGGATTATTGATTTCCACTGCGCCGTCACTGGCACGATTTTTAAAAATCATACGCATTTTCCAACCTCGCCTATGTAGTAACACTGTGTAGAAATTTCATTAAAATCAATTCACTAGTTTCCACGTTACACAATACAGAACGATACAAAGCAATACCTTTATGCATACTTCAGAAAGCTCAAAGTCCCTTGGTTTCTGTAATAGGCAAGGCAATATTCGGATGGACCTAAAAAGGCATATTATGGCGCCAAGTCTTTCTTTTACAGGTCAGTGGACAACCTATTATGAATACAACAAATTTTTAAGTTTTACAATCCTCCACCGACCAGCCACCCCAAAAGAAGCAAAAAATGATCAGGAACGCCTAAAACGCATTAAAACAAAGTTTGGGGAAAATTTGAATTTTTTTGTTTTTTGCTCATTACTCCGCCGCCAATGCGACGATTTTCAAAATTATAGCAGCATTACTTACTACGATCCCATACCATATCGCTACCTAAGCCATGCAGCGGTTACTTAGATTACGAGGCTAGAAAAACGCAAACAGACCAACAGACCGACAGTCGTTCAAATTGTGCGTAAAATCCCGTCAAAGGACTTTGAGTAGAATATTCATAAAGACAAAGACCTATGACAAAAGTGTAACTCACTCAGGAGTTAAAGTAAAATGACCTTCCGTACTTTTTTCCAAAACACATAGAGCCTATGTGTTTTGGAAAAAAAGACAGGTTTTGATAGTAAAATCATTATTACCAACGAAGTATATTGATCTTAGATGTTGTCAATAAACAGAAGTGAAGGACTTTAGGCTCCAGGCTCCGGAAACCTAAAGATAGTGATAGAGATGCGAATACATCCTTGAAGAAAAACTGTTTCATACAAATTTTGGAGTGGTGGCATCATTGGTGATGACTCGTTTCGGATTGAGAAGGGTATCAGCGTCAAGACCACAGAGTTAACATCTATAGAGGAAATGTAAACAACAAAATGCACAGGACGCTGACCAGCCAACATGTAACGGAAATTTTGACAGCTTGAGGGCATTACCAGTGGCGTATGACTTTATATTAAAATTTGATGTTCATTAATAGATCCAATTATTACTGCGATGTTACAAACTGATACAATAAGCTGTATTAGTATTTAGATATACTTAGAGAGTTACTCTTATTATAATTTCTTTGTAACAGTTGATAATTTATTATTACCATGAAGTGTTTTTCAAAACATATCTAACAGTATTTTGAAAGGTAGCCTTTTGGAATGGCTACATCGCGTTTTTACTTCAGCAATAAAATATAATGATAATTGCATTAGGTAATATCCAGTTCTATAAAATCCGCAGAGGTAGATCTTCTGTAAGTAAATGTGGCATACATTTTTGCATTTTACGTCCTCAAATAGTTTAAGAAATGTAATTTGGAAAATTCATGTTGATTGACGTGAATGTAGTGCGTGTACTTACCACCTGGTAAGGAAACTGTATAAGGGCGATAGGTAAAAACAATAAATAGTATAGAATACAGATATGTATGTAATAAGAACGGACAACATTATTGATAGATAAACTAGTTCAGCGGTAACAGGTACAATAATATTTAAGCAACATGGAAGTCATTGAAAACTAAACAGTTTACTTTTATTATATTTTTTTGAAACTACAACGACATAGCCGCAGTATCAGAGGGATAGTTATTAAAAAGAGTGGAAGATTCAAAGTAAAACATCTAACAAACAAGGTAGTATAGTGAAGCGACATCGTTAACATGAAGGTACTACTTATACGCTAAGTCTTTGTTTCACAGGTGAATAGCTAGCCTTTAGGAATACAACAAATTTTTGAGTTTCACAACCCCCCAACCACCCCAATTTCACCTTTTAGCTGTAGTGCATCAAGCCACTTGTTTCTCGTCACTATATTCGGAGGAAGCCTACACAGATGCACATAATATACATTAGACAACCATTATTATTCCTGAAACAGGAGTGAAGTTACTTTTGTTCCCAGTTATCCCCATATTTTACGCTACTGAAAACCAAAACAAAACCTATACTAACCTATGATAAGTGGTGTTCACCGATTCGTCGCTATTGCAGCAACCTATGCACTTTTTATTTCGTCCCATCATGCAATTATGACAATATTGTTCATAAATAATTTAATTCACACCACAAATGGTCACAAAGTCACTCAAATATTACACTAAAGCAACAAAAATCTCAACATACGCAATAACCACAACTGCAATGACAGCCACATGACAGCTTGAGGGGACGCCGATTGTAGGTTGTCAGATTTATGACATATTAGAAGTTATTGCGACATTCCGCTATGAAATTTACCATTTTTGAGATCTGGTTAAATCAATACAAATTATCTTCACGTAAATCAGTTACATTGCAAGCATATTGAAATGTATAGCTGAATACCCAGTTAACTACTTTGAGGAACATGTGTTCAAACTGCGGAAACTGCCAGATTTTGAAGAAACTGGAAGGTCCTTAAGCGGAGGAAGAAGAATGGCAATAGCGCTATAGATGTTGGCTGGCCAATATTCTAATTAAGCTCCCTCTAGAGATGTTAACCCTGTGGTCAAGACAGTATGGACATGCAGCAAATAATTTTTTGGGGCCGCTATTAGACGACATTGACATTATACCAACCTCCCTAGAAGCAAAGACGTCTGCTGGTAGTAATTTTAGGGTGAAAAAAGTCTTTGGCTATCCCTGAAGCAGTATTCCGTTCTGGTCGCCAGTAAAGTACATCCTGTATAAGACACAATCTTGCAAACAACCAATAGCATATATACGGCCCCATCTTTCGAGCAAGCTTTTACGACGCAAACCTCCGTCAATCCTTTCAAGCGGACTATGAATAGCAGCGTCTGTAGTAGCCAAAACCATGAAGTGTAGACCTCGTTCCGGTACGTTCGACTGCTGACGATCTGCGGGCTTGTGGCACTCCGGTGCCGCTCCGGATTTTACGACGCCGCATAAAAATTATCAATCTCGCTGAAAACAGTGTGGAGGCACTCGATATCTGGCAGTAAAACTTTTACTGCGCTCTACGGTGTCTAGGTCGGACCAGTTTCGGGGATTAGCAAAAGCACCGAATTAAAATGATCCTTCCTTCGGGTACATGAGATGCTCCAGAAGAAGAGTGGAGACCGTAATATCCCCTTGAGATTTACTGCTTCCGGGCCGTCAGGGTGGTTTGATAGCAGTCCCCGTACAGTTTGTAAGGGCTCGTCCACATCTTCACGTCACGACGTCGTCAACGTGGAACGGTGCGGTATCGTCTCGTGGTGCGCTGTCATAACGTACCAGTTTACGTTACCGTATCCTAAAAATGCACTTCACGACACCTCACTGTTCACGTCACGGTCTCTTGTGAAGTTTCAATACGTTCTTCACAAACGTACGTGAAAAATAGCGGTCTCGTTCTAGATATGGAGCGCACAATACGTATTCTGCTTCTGCTATTAGTAAAAGGACGGGAGAGAGGTTGGAAAAAAAATATGTGAAAAGACAATATTTAGTTCACCCCTATCGTTCAATGAGGAATAGTGATGGGAATCATTTCACTAGAAAGTACGAAGCATTAAAAACGTGTGACCACAACCTCTACAGTTAATTTCGAATCTCTGCATCAACTTTTGAATAATTATTAATAAAAATTACAACGCCAATGAAACATTAACTGAGCGAGTGCATCGTAACCAGTAGAACTAGCCACACGTCGGCGCGATGTTAGACGTGGCGTTCTACGGCGACGTTGCCGTACCGTCACTAGCACGTCGTGGCAACGTACCCTGCTGCGACACCGCACCCTTCTACGTTGACGACGTCGTGACGTAGGGATGTGAACAGGCCCTAAGGGTGGATTTTTATCAACATGCGCATTTGCACATTTGTATCAGTATTGTCGTTATCTGATGGTGAATTCAGGTTTTTTCTGTTGCACTAGTTAACGCATAGTTAAACAGAATAAAATTATAAAAGTATGACTGAAAAATCACAATCCGACAACATTGCCCAGTATTCGCCTAGTTTCTGTCAGGTGTTTTTGGAGATATTCACTATGTAAACAAATGTTATTGTCTCTAGCCTTGTTGCCGCATATTCTGTGTTATCAGAAAATGTTGCGATTTTTTTGAAACTTCAAATTTGGGATATTGGTATTATATTTGTGCTACAAGCATTACAATGATATAAAGTACATAAAGGTATTAAGACCTTAAACACCCTGTATAGGAAATGCTCAGAGATATTATGCTGGTTGTTTATTATGCTGTGGTTCCATCTTACTTCATTGGACTTACACAGAATCATAAACGTTGATTGATAGGCAGAGAAGGCACTGATCAAACACCTACTAATTTTGTCCTCTCTGATTAGCTAGACTTGACGCTTCGTTATTTTCATTAAAATGCAATATATCTTCAATTTTAACCCACTTAGGGTGAGAAATCACACTCAGACTCAAGATAAAAGTAATGACTCTAGATGCTTCGTATGGTGTTCTTGTTCATAAAATATAAATCATTGCTCACCTTTTCAAGACGCGTTGCATCACTTCAAGTTCATAACATATCTGTTAAGACATTGTGACTATGATGATGATCTTGAAATGGGGTCACATTATTGATCCAACTGTCTGTCAAATTGGAGACCTTCGTAAAATCGAACCAAAGAGTTCGGAAACGAAAGCTTTTTGCTCTAATCAAGAGTTTAGCATCATAGCATCGTTGGCAGCGATGGCCATACTGGTTTTTATAAGCCTCCAGGCAAAATAGAAGGAATCTTCTCATCATTCTGAGCTGTGTACAGATCCGGCCGTCTCGTTGATTTACCTTTCTAGATAAAGTGCCGAACCCTGTTAAAAGTAGATATAAGTGCCAACGCAAATATGCTGAGAAAAAATGACTGATATATGTTCAAAGGTGCTACAAGGGACTTGAATCTGCTGCTCTGAAGAGGTTAGCTTAGGGTAGGTTCATTGACGTGGACATTGAATAGGACACTAAGGGCCGGTTGTACAAACGGGAGCTTTGTTAAACCTAAGCTTAGCTAAGCTCAGGCTTAAAGTCGACAGCCTTTGTACAATGGTGGGCTTAGTTAAACCTAGCTGATAATAAAATTCACTACGGTTTGCACCAATGAAGCAATACGTACTGTCGTAATCATCGGTAAGATTACCTTTTTTGGTTAGACACTTCTAACAGTTTGTGTCAAATTCGGGCAACGACCGTTTCTGTCTCTGTTTTTTATTTGCTCTCTTTGTAAATCAGACAAAAAATATAACCTAATAAAGTCACTATAGTCTTTCCACTGAAGAAAAAGAGTAAACAATTATTTCGAACCCATATTTTGGGACTTTATTCGGATAAATCGAACTTAACTTTTCTGTTTATAATAACATCACTGCTCTCAGTATGCAGTTGTGTAGAGGGTGTGTATATAACCCTTGACTATAGAGTAAAATTTACATATATTGTGCATGGTTACTCCGTTTGTTCGGTGGATAAGGTATAGAAATTTGCAGGTTCCTCCTTGACACATCGTGTCATTTATATCAGGTTAGGTTTAAACCTCAGCTAAGCTCGGGTTAAGCTTCAGCTTACGTAAGCTCGTGTTAATCTTGGAGTAGGGGACTAAGCCAGCATTGTACAACGAACATTTTGCAACTGACGTGGTTTAACGTCGGCTTACCTTAAACAGAAGCTTAAGCTTGCATTGTACAACCGGTCCTAAGGGAGCTGACTGTGTAATAGTGTGATAGTGGATCTCATGGTTTCATCAAAACTAAACACCCACCACACCGATTTTTTCCATTCGTGATTTGCTGCCTATATTACCGTACATCTTCATACCATGCCAACTCAGTTGTACGAATATACTCAGGAAACTATTTTCTAATAATTTCGTTGCATTTATGAAACGTATTCTGTATGTTACAAACTCTTCTGCTGGCATTTTCCATCTCACTTTTACGAAGGCACACACTATGGCCAAGGCGTACAAAACGAAATCTGTGGAAAGCCATCATAGAGAAGTCCTATAAAATGACAGACGAGGAGATATGAACGTTGAACGTTCACAATCAGACTGGTGATTTTTTATTTTGTAGGCTAAAGACGTCGTGTCGTTTTGTCGCCGACTCATACAAACTCCTCTTGGTGGCATTCAGCGCATATACCCGAAGCCAGTAGCGTAACGTCCCTTTCCAAAACCGTGCCTTAATTTCTATGGCATTGCTGGTATTATTTTTCATGAATCACTTCTATACTACTACATCCGGACCACGAGCCTTTCTAGGTTTTAGGTAATTAATGGCCTATTCTAATTCTCTGAGAGTCAAACAAGGTTCTTATTAAGGGGCCTGAGTACACACATTTATACATACGGGGTTGGGATAAAGTATGGAATCAAGCAAATATCTTTGAAACGGAAAGGGTGATGTTGCTGAAAATTTGCAGGTAAATGTAGTGACGCATAATGCATTATGTTAGCTATTAATGTGCTTCCGGTCTAACTGGAAGTACCGTCAACTTTTGTAATTTAAATGGGACGCCCTGTATATTTTTGCAGATTTTAATACATCTTTTTTCCAAATACGTCCATAGTGGGTTTAGTATTTGTTTCTGTAAAAATGAGAAAGATAAAGCTTTTTTATTTCTCACAAATTCGTCCGTGGCGGTCTGAGGTCTTCCCGTTTTAAGTAAATTGTTAAAATTCCCAGTTAAATTAAAACGTTTTAGTGTTTTAGTTACCGTCGAAAGTATTATAGGACCCCTGTCGGGATGTAAATCATTGAAAAGTTGACACACTTCTTTGTGAGTTCTCACGCGATCGCCAAAACCGATCATCGTTAAAACTTTAAATGGCCGGCATTTTAAACATCTGAAATGATAAAAAAGCTTCATCTTTCCCGTTTTTACAGAAACTAATACTAAACCCACTATATGTATTAAAATCTGCAAAAATATACAGGGTGTCCCATTTAAATTAAAAAGAGTGAGTTAGTACTTCGCACACATTGCGGTGATACCAGTTTATTGTTTTCCCATACCGTGAAGCTATAATCTGAGATCCTTTTGCAACCAAATACACGCTGCACCGCTACTGACACGATTTCTAAAAACCTTACGCGCTTTCCAACCTTGCAACGGAAATAACACTGTGTTATATAGTACAGAACGGTCTAAAGCAATACCCTTATGTATACAACAGAAAATTGGGGTTTTCAGTTAAAAGCCAAACGCGTTTACCCTCCTCGCTAAGCTAATAGTATTTGCTAGTAATACTGTGTCGAGATTTCATCAAAATCAGTTTAATATTTTCCACGCTACAGAACGATCTAGAGCAATGTCATTATTACGTATACATCAGGAAATTCTTGGTTTCTGCAATAGGCTAGACAATGTTCGGATGGATCTAAAAAAGTGTCACAGGTCAATGGACAGCCTATTATGAATACAATAAGCTTTTCAGTTTTACAACCTCTCACCCCCCAACGATCCCAATTTCTCCCTTACCAAAAAAGTAGAAAATGATCAGTCACGTCTCAAACGCCTAAAAACGATATTTGAGATGTTTTTATATTTTTAGTTTTTTTCATTATTGCTGCGCCGCCACTGATACGATTTCTAAAAACCATACGCATTTCTATTCTCGACACAGTAATAATACTATGTCAAAATTTCATTAAAATCAAACAATCACCAAATTCAGAACGACCTAAAGCAAAACTCGTATTCGAAGTCCCTTGTTTTCTGCAATACGCAGGGCACTGTTAGGATGGACCTAAAAGAGTGTATTATGCCGCTGGGTCTTTCTCTCACAGGTCAGTGTGTTTGCGTGTAGTCTGTATGTGTGTGTCTAATGGCTTTACTTTTAGCATTTAGATTTTACATTAAATTATTAAATGTTACATCATTATGCGGAATTAACCCAAGATTGACAAGTTTCATATATTTGGCCATTTTTTGATAAGCTTTAGACAGCCTATTATGAATACAACAATTTTTTCATTTTCATAGCTAGAGATGTGTAGAACGGTTCTGATCCGATTCATTGATCCGGATCTTTAAGGTGACCTAACTGAACCGAATCCTAAATTTAATCTCAACGGGTCAACGGGTCAGTCGGGTCACAAATTCGGCGGCTTGTTCATCAGAATCACAAAGCAGGATGGTGCGTGCCACGGCGATATATGTCGGTCAGTCGATCTGACGATTGGCGATGTTCAGTTTTCGGTTCAGTGTTCTGCTTAAGCTACAGGATAGCCATAATGCTCAATGTTCTGGGATCTGAATTTAAAAGAATATTTAGATAGATATTTTAGGGCGAATAATAAATGAATATTTTTCTTGTATGATGAGTTGTGGCTGTTCATAGTAGAGACAAAAAATTCCTTTTACGTGCTAGGAGTGTATTTTAACAAATACGAGAAACTCAAAACTGAATAATTATTTACTCAAATCGAAATTTATAAAGAATAGTATTAATACATATACATCTTCTAGGTACATATTTATAAAAAAATAAATATCATCTGATATAAAGATAAAACAAATTAATAAATTATACAGGAAGTGTACTGTACTGTACTGGCTCATTTCTGTCTGCACCGAGTACCCAGATTGGGCGGTTCCCTCGTACTTCGGTTGACCAATCGTTCACCTTCGATCTTGAGATCTTGAGATCGAAGGTGAACGATTGCATTCGCTAGTCGGGATCCGACTGACCCGTGAACCGGATCACTGTTCCGGATCTTTGAGGTGTTCTAGATCCGGTGATCCGCATCTTAAAAATGACCCGATATGCCCATCTCTATTCATAGCCCTCCACCATCCATCCTGTAGTACAAAATGATTAGGAAGCCCCAAAAATCCTAGAAACGAGGTTTGAGGAATATTTGACTTTTTTTGTTTTTGCTAATTCCTTCACCGCCCATGCACGGATTTTCAAAATTATAGCAGTATACTACCTATTATGGCCCCACAGTATATCGCTCCGTGCAAAGGTTACTGAGATTATGAGGATAGAAAAACGCCAACAGGCAGATAAACCGACAGACCGATAGCCTATATGTCCGATAATGCCATATAAATATTACGGGCCTATTTGACAGATACGCTATCTGAAACTTATCAGAGACCGGTGAAACCGGTTCTAAGTGTAACAGACAGACAAACCGACAGACCGAAAGCCTATCTGTCATATAAATGATATGGGCATATGTGACACATACGCTATCCGAAACTTATCAGAGACGAGTGAAACTGGCCCTAAGTGTAATGAATGGATATCAAAAAAGAATGTAGGTAAGTCTTCAAGGACAGTTTTCGTGTAGGTCTGAAAAGCATAGAATTTAATATTTTTTAGGGCAATGGAGGGTACTTTATGTTAACAACAATTTTTCGAGATTTCATCTCCCTCTCTCCCCACCTTCCCTATTTCAGCCCCTCCTAAAAAATAACAGATAATTGAAAACTCATAAAAAGCTTGAAACAAAGGCCGAGGGGTTTTATCTATCACTATGCCTACGCCCAGCTTTTCATAAAGTGCAGCTTTACCTACTACTACCCAGCAACATACTGCTATCCAAATTTCATCCATTTAAAAAATGCAAAATGCAACGTAGGTGCACCTAAGCTATACGACCAGCTCTGTCTAATTAAAATTTTCACTATTCCTTTAGATCGAGAACTCATTTCGTTTTTACAATATTTCCAACTTTCAGCATGCGCACAAGTCATTTTAAGGTTATACAGGGTGACTCAAGCTCAACGCCTCGGACTCATGTGACCAAATGATACTACTTTTCGGAAAATCGACTTTGCAAGTGTATGTAGGTCGAGTTGGGCTACATTTTAAAAATAATGACTTTCATACAGGGTGTCTAATACAAGCGTGACATATCGAAGTTATGTTTTTTTCAAATGGAACACCCTGTATATTATTGCATATTTAGATTCCTGGGTGAATGTTAGTGTGACTTTATGTATCACACATGGGACTTTAAGCGAACCTTTTAGGTGCAAAACACAATTTTGGGTATAGGTGGATGTCAGAAAAAAATTGAATATCGCAGCTATTATAAATCTTAGAGGGCTGTGACTTTGCCATGTTACTAAGCATGAAATGTATCAGCTTACGTTAGACGGTCGAGTTCGAATTACATTTGTACTTGGACAAATCGGTAGATCAATTAAGGAAACTTCAATCAAAGGTAACTTGACTTTTTCAAAGGGAATGCATAATTTTATTTATACGATCAAATGTGCAATTTGATAGGCTTTCTAGTTATATCAGGTTGTGAATATCAATCTATGGTAGTTTTTATTAAATTTAGAGATTTCAATCAAATCAATTTCCCTACCTATAAACAAACTAGCAGGCCATGAAATGTAAACAAAATCGTATTCAGATGGAAGAAAACAACTAACTTAGCAAAAAGATCCAGCAGAACTAGAGTCAAAGAACAAGATTATAAAAATTCCCTACAACAAATCAACTCTAACCAGAAACAACGGCGGTAACATGTCTAAGGTTAAAGAGAAGCTAAAGTATGACAGAGATGGATAATTTTTACAGCCTACTAGCGACTGCAATGTACTACAGATTAAAAATTTCCAAAATCACTAAACACTTTGAAATGAAAGCAAAACTTTCAGCGATCGTTGCCGTCAGTCTAATATCTTCAGAGCGCAACTTCACATTTAATGGCATAAAACAGTAGTCATTTCCGTCAAAGGCAAAGGTAATGATACCTCTCACTGTCGTCCTTTGAACTTTTCAGTATCTATTAGCAAGATCACAAAAAAGGAATACTGACAAATCATATTTTAATTTTCTGCCAGGTAAATTATGTTTAATAATTAGAGCAGATTTTTAATTTATTCTTCATTTTCGGCGATCTTGCTTATGAGTATTGAAAAATTTACAGAACTCCAGTCAGAGGTATCGGTTACTATTTTTTTAAATCATGAAATGTGAGATTTTATTCTGAAGCTATTAAGCTGCCAGCAACATTACGTGGTAGATTTCCTTTCATTTCAAAATTCACAATGGTTTTGTGAATCTTCAATCTTTAGAATATTGTAGTAGCCGGTATGCTGTAAAAAATACCTATTTCTGTCATACTCCAGCTGCTTTTTGACCTTAGATGTGTTATGTCTGCTATTTCTGGTTAGAATTGATTTGTTGTAAGTCATTTTTATAATTTTGTCCTTTTACTTTAGTTCGTCCATAACTATCTGCTAAGTTAGTTATTTTGTTCCATCTGAACAGTTTTTTGCTCATATTTCATGGCCTACTAAGTTGCTTATAGGTAGGAGAATTGAAAAACACCGGTTTTACTGAAAGTTTGAAATTAAATCAAAACTACCAGAGATTTATATTTACAACCGCATATCATTAGAAAGCTTATCAAATTGCACATTCGATGATATAAAAGAAAATTATGCATTCCCATTTGAAAAAATCAAGTTACCTTTGATTGGAGTTTACTTAATTGATCTACCGATTTCTCCAAGTACAAATGTAATTCGAACTCGACCGTCTAACGTAAGCTGACACATTTCATGCTTAGTAACACGGCAAAGTCACAACCCTCTAAGATTTATAATAGCTGCGATATTCAATTTTCTTCTGACATCTACCTATACCCAAAATTGTGATTCGTACCTAAACGGTTCGCTTAAAGTCCCATGTGTGATACATAAAGTCACACTAAAATGCACTGGAGTCTAAATATGCAATAATGTACAGGGTATTCCATTTAAAAAAACAGCTTTGATATGTCACGCTTTTATTAGACGCCCTGTATAAAGATCATTATTTTTTAAATGTAGTCCAACTCGACCTACATACACCCGCAAAGTCGATTTTTCGAAAAGTGGTATCGTTTGGTCACAAGAGTCCGAGGCGTTGAGCTTGACTCACCCTGTATATGCGTTGTGCGGTCGATTCGGGTTCAGTACGGTTGACGGTTACATGAATTTCAGATCGATCCGAAAATATACCTACTTGAAGAACAATAATAGTAAAAGGGCAAGAAAGACGCTTACAAAAAATACTCAGGTGGTCCTCTGTCGTCTATATCACCCGGTCCTCGTTTATCACTTCTAATAGTATAAACACGTAAACACTGTATATTATACATAACAGGTAGAAAATGCGAAATTTGCTTAACAATCCTAATATCTTCGAGTGATTCACCACCGCCTACCGGTCCTCACTTATTCCACCTATTCGTACAGAGGTATACTAATTCAACGTTCATGCAGTAAAATAACATTCATTAATATGTGCTAGTACGGATTTCAGTTGAGTGAAAATAAATACAACTGAATGTAAAATTAACCTTTGCAGGGATGTAGGCAATTTGGTATCTTAGATAAGAACTCTGTTAAAATTTGACCATTATAGGGAAAAAAATCAAATTATCTGTGACTGAGGTTTCTTTAATTAATCTACTGATTTTTCCAAGTTCAAAAAGATTTCAAATTTAACCGTCTGACGCACCTCATGCTCAGCCGTACCGAAAAGTCGTGGCCTTCTAATCACTGTGATACTCAATTTTTTTCTGATACCTACTTATACCAAGAATGGTGATTTGCACCTAAACAGTTCGTTTAAGGTTCCATATAAAATACATGGGGTCAAACTAGAATTTACCAAGCAATCTAAATACGCAATAATATATTCCACTCCATTCATTTAGAAAATGTAACTTTATTATGAATCACCCTGTATAAACTTAAAAATTCAAGTGAAAATATTTTAACGTTATAGCAGTCAAGGGTTCCCACCCCCCACCAAGTGACAGACTTTTTAAATATGTGTTAGTAAGTCAACAATCCTCCGTCCGCCCAGTGTTGGCCCACCCTGTATAGGTAAATAAACGTACCAAATGTCTCCTAGGTCAGTATTCGGATAAGTCTGAAAAGTCTAGAATTTCATATTTTTTAGGGCAATCGAGGGTATTTTATGTTTACAAGAAATTTTCGGTATTTCGACCCCCCATCCCCACCTTCCCAATTTCATCCCCTCCCAAAAACGGTAGATGATTGGTAACTTATAAAAATAATTCTGAGGGATTTTGTCTCTCACTACACCAACGCGAAGCTTTTTATAAAATGAATTTTTACTTCCCACACGATAGGTGAGGGGAGTATTGCGATCGCGAAAATTTTCGATTTTGAGATAATACGCTTCTTGGGCGTTTCATGATATCTACATAACGAAAATACACGTCACTCATTTCCGTCGGTCTGTCTGTCGGTCTGTCTGTCGGTCTGTCTGTCGGTCTGTCTGTCGGTCTGTCTGTCGGTCTGTCTGTCGGTCTGTCTGTCGGTCTGTCTGTCGGTCTGTCTGTCGGTCTGTCTGTCGGTCTGTCTGTCGGTCTGTCTGTCGGTCTGTCTGTCGGTCTGTCTGTCGGTCTGTCTGTCGGTCTGTCTGTCGGTCTGTCTGTCGGTCTGCCTGTCGGTCTGTCTGTCGGTCTGTCTGTCGGTCTGTCTGTCGGTCTGTCTGTCGGTCTGTCTGTCGGTCTGTCTGTCGGTCTGTCTGTCGGTCTGTCTGTCGGTCTGTCTGTCGGTCTGTCTGTCGGTCTGTCTGTCGGTCTGTCGGTCAGTCTGTCTGTCGCGTTTTTTTACCCTCGTAATCTCAATAACCGCTGCATGGATTGTGATGAAATTTGGGCAGCGTTATGCTGTGAGGTCATGGTAGGTAATGTTCCTATAACTTTGAAAATCGTTATACGGGGGGCGGAGTAATTAGCAAAAAACGAAAAATGTCAAATATGCCTCATACTTCGTTTTTAAGCGTTTTAGGGGTTCCTGATCATTTTCCACTTTTTCTTGGGTGGGGGTGAATTTGGGGTGGTTGGGGGTGGGGGGTTGTAATACTGAAAAATTTGTTTTATTCGCAATGGGCTGTCCATTAATATGTGAATGAAAAGCCTAGCGGCATGATACACTTTTTTAGGTCCATCCGAACCTTGCATGCTTATTATAGAAACCACGGGACTTTGAGAATTTTCCGATGTATACATATTAGATCGTTCTGTATTTTATAATGTTGAAATTACTGAATTGATGTTCATCAGAATTTATGATGTACACATACGAGTATTGTTTTAGATCGTTCGATATCGCGTAACGCGAAAATTGTTCAATTGATTTTAATGAAATTTTGACATAGTATTACTCCCAAGCCGAGGATGAAAAACGCGTATGTTTTGGAAAAATAGTGTCAGTGGCGGCGCAGCAATAATAAAAAAACTAAAAATATAAAAACAGCTCAAACATTGTTTTTAGGCGTTTTACGGGTTCCTGATCATTTTCAAATTTTTTTGGGTGGGGTGAAATCGGGGCGGTTGGGGGGTGGGCGGCAATAAAACTGAAAAATTTGTTGTATTCATAATAGTCCGTCTATTGACCTGAAGAAGAAATACCTAGCGGCATATTGCACTTTTTTAGGTCCATCCGAACATTGGCTTGCCTATTACAGAAACCAATTTTGTGATCTGCACATACGAGTTTTGCTCTATTTCGTTCCATGTATATTGCGTAAAGCGAAAATTATTGAATTGATTTTAATAAAATTTTGACACAGAATTACCGCTGCGAGAATGGAAAACGACTCTGTTTGTGAAAAACCATGTCAGAGGCGGCGCAGCAATAATCAAAAAACCAAAAACATAAAATCAGCTCAAACTTCGTTTTTAGACGGGTTGGAGGCTCTTGATCGTTTCGCATGTTCAAGCATGTAGAAAAAAACTGTGGCGCCCTAGTTCCTAAGAAGGGAGACGCAAGAAACTATTTACGAGGGTTTTTGTGTTGGATGTTGTTTTTGGAGGCGGATGGGCGATAATTCAGTTGCAAGGGGATTTTAGGCTATAGCTTCATGCAATGGGAAATAATAAAATGGTATCATCATTATGTGTGGGAAGTACTGAGTCAATCAACTTGACTCCATTTTTACCTATTACTACCCAGCACCATGCTGCTATGTATAAAAATATCGTCCTCTTAAAAACGCAACTTTCGGCATGCACACAGGAGACTTTCATGTGATGTATTCGTTGTGCGGCCGATTCGGTTTTAATGCAGTTGTCGTTTACATGAGAAGAGCAGGAAAGACGTTTACAAAAAATACTCAGGTGGTTCTCAGTTTGTCGTGCATGTCAGCCGATCCTCGTTTATCAGTTCTAATAGCATAATCACGTAAACACTGTAAACATGACATGCAGAAAAGTCGAAATTAGCTTAACAATACTAATATCTACGAGTGAGTCACCACCGCCAGCGGTCCTCACTTATTCCTCCTATTCGTAAAGTGATATACTAATTCAGCTTTCATGAAGTAAAATAACATTCATTAACATGTGCTACTACGGATTTCAACTAAGTGAAAATAAATGCAACTAAATGTAAAATTAACCTTTTCCTTTGTTAAAATTCGACTACAGGGATGTAGATACCGCGTGGCACATATAGCGAAAAATTCGACCCCTCTAATTACCAAAATTTTGCTAATAATCTGAACATGTCAATAACGGCGAATTCAGGTAACTTAGTTCAACGGATCTATTTTGAACGTCTATTGACTAGTCTAGGCACTGCGACTACAGGAGCAAGACTTTTTCAATCAGACCAACTGAAATAGGAAATGACTCACTTTGCTTCACAGTCGTAATTGCTAAATCGCTGATGTTGAAAATGGTATCGCCCTTCGTTATGAAAAACAAGTATTCCTGAGAAGAACTGAATCAATAAACTTGACTTCTATTATACGAGGGTTGCTCTATACCTCCGTCAATCCACCAGTACGCAGACAGCTGTTTCACGCTTATTAGCGATCATCAGTGCGCCATAGGTCGTACTGCTGCTAGTAGCGTTTTCTCTTTGGTTGCCGTTACCTTCGGGTACTAGATGGCGCACCGGCAGAATTCCTTCTGTCTACTTGACTTCTATTTTTTTAATATCTGACCATGTTTTGGGAATTATTCAATATTTGTAGACGCGTAATTCGAAAATTGATTTAATTTAACGCGTGAATCAGTTGACTGCACTTTCGGTTGACATTTGGCGTCATAAAACGTGTCGATGCCTGTGATACAATAAAGTTAGCTAGAAAGGCAACAAATCTGTAACGAGAATATACTGTTAGATAAGGGTAGATATGCTTGACAGGGGTACAACATTTATGAATTCAGGAATTTGTACTGTACAGTTATATACGAGGTTCAATCAGTATCAACGATAATTGACCAACTTAGTACTTCCCACACATTAAAGTGATATCAGTTTATTATTTTCCCTTTGCATTAAGCTATAGTCTGAGATCCCCTTGCAACCAAATCATCACCCTCCTGCCCTCAAAAAACATCCAACACAAAAACTCTAGTAAATAGTTTCTTGATACTCCTCTCCGAAGGAACTAGATCGACACTGGTTTTATTCTGCGAGCTTTAATTGGATGAAACGAAACGACCAGGAACACCCAAATCGCCTAAAAACGAAGTTTGAGTTATTTTTATATTTTTAGTTCTGACACGATTTTTAATGACCATACGCATTTTCCATCCTCGTCACGGTAATACTACTGTGTCGAAATGTAATTAAAATCAATTTCAGGTTACATAATACAGAACTATGTAAAGCAATACTCGTATACAACATACGTCAGAAAAAATCCCTCAGTTTCTGTAACAATCAAGGCAACGTTCTGATAAACCTAAAAAGTGTATTATGTCGCTAGGTCCTTTTTTTGTAGGTCAATGGAGAGCGTATTATGCATACAAAAACTTTATTAGTTTTGCAACCCTCCAACCCAACCACCTCAATTTCACCGCCACTCAAAAAACAGAAAATGATCAGGAACCCCCAAAAGGCCTAAAAACTGGTTTGAGTTGTTTGTAAGTTTTTAGCTTTTTTATTGTCGCTGCGCCGTAGTGACGGCACGATTTCTAAAAAGCATACCCATTTTCCATGCTTGGCACGGTAATAATACTGTGGCAAAGTTTCGTTAACGAACTAAACGAATTTTCGTATGTATGCATATATCCGAAAATTCCAAGTCCATTGGTTTCTGTAGTAGGCAAGGTAATGATCGGATGGACCGAAAGGGCCGCCGCGCCGCTAGCACTCTTTCACAGGTCAATGGACGAATGGAAAATACTTTAGGAGAAGGCTTATTTCCAACAAAAAAGTCATATAAAGTAGAGTCCGATTTTCAACTGTTTCAGAGATACCTAAATTTGATTTTCATTGAAATGCAGACCTCCAAACGAAAACCATAATCAAACAAAATTTTATCGTCGGATTTTGGAATTTTTAGTATTAGTGATTAGAAAAGACGATGTCACGTCATTATTTACTAAAAGAAAGTGATCATGTATCAAACACTCAAACTCGAGATAGTATCAAAATCAGCATGTTTTGAAAAGTGACATCAAGAAACATTACAAAAAAGGAATTTATCTTAAAAGATCGCCAAATAGTAGTTGAACACGTACTTTACGGTAAATACATGCCCATCTTTCTAGTTATCCATTGGTACCACAAACTTCTTATAAATGTGGTAAACATAGGCAACAAAATTGCATTTAAGCTCTAGAGGTGTATTGGATCTCGGGGACCGCAAAATTTCAACAACCGTATGCAAAAACGTGTCATCGGATTTTTAATTTTTGTGTACATTAATAATGTTCTATTACATCATAAAAAAGAGATCTATCAACTAAAACTTCAGTATAGGGTCTACAAATTGTATGATATTAGAAGAAAACTTCAAGTTTTAACTTAAAATCGAATCGTCGTAAAAAGTCGCTAGGTAATTTCTTAAAAGATGGTAGATAATCAAGCAGAACATGCAAGCCACTTTATAAAGTATCGTGTATCCATAGATTTTCACTGGTGTATAAATGAGAGGTTGTAAATAATCCAGAACGAAGTAGGGCTAAAATTAAGCATGATATCTTTAGGGAACAACCTCGTATTATGGATCAGTTATGAACATACATACGCTAAAGCTGAAACTGTAGATTTTGTGCTAAGGACCAACAGTAATGAACGCACGCCTGCGCAAATTAAGATACAGTGGGTTGTGACAGCTGCGTCTCTACTTTTAGAGCGGGCAACGGCGTTGGTGTTCACGCATACACGGAAATCATCCTACAGCTCCACCTACGCTGTTGCTGGTATTTCTTAGCGGAAGATGTGGTTCACTGCGCAAACAACTGGTATGTATCCGTACATCCGTACCATTACATGCCAGTACACATTTTGGAGGAAGGCGATCCTGTCAGAAAAATGGATTTCTGTCGACTTATGCTTCATGTGGATGCCGGAGATGCAACTTTTTTAAGTAGGATTCTTTGGACGGATGAATTCATACATAACTGAAAATCTACGGTTACGAGACACTTTATAACGTGGTCTGCATGTTCTGTTTGCTTGCCTAACTTCTTAAGACGAATCTATTTTAAATCGCAACTTGAAGTTATCTAAAATTATAGTTTTGAGACCATATACCGAAGTTTTGGTCAACTGATCACTTTTTATGACTAATCGTGATGTGATAGCACATTATTCAAGTAACCATAACAAAAATTAAAAATCTGATGACAAGCTTTTGCCAAACCGTCTGTTGAAATTTTGCACTCTTAGCGATCCAATATGCCTTTAGAGTTTAAATCTCTTACTGCATATGTTTTACCACATTTACAACAAGCTTATGGTACCAATGAATAACTAAAAAGGCATGTGTTTACCTTAAAATGCACGGTTAATTATTTGGTGATATTTTAAAGATTCCTCTTTTTATAACGTTTTTGAAGTCACTTTTCAAAGCATGCTAATCTTGACACTATCAAGAGTGTTATACGTGATCCCTTTTTTTAGTTGGTAATGACGTGATAGCATATTTTCTAAGGACTAATACCAAAAATTTCGAAATCCGACAATACAATTTTGTTTTATTAGGGTTTTAGTTTGGAGGCCTGCATTTTAATGAAAATCTCTATAACGAATACAACAAATTTTTGAGTTTTACAACCCTCCGCCCCCCCCCCCCCCCCCCCTCCAACGACCCCAATCACACTCTCACCCAGAAAAGTAGAAAATTATCATCAAATCCTAAAACGCCCAAAAACGAGGTTTTTGTTTTTTGCAAACTACTCCGCTGCCAATGCACCGATTTTTAAAATTATAGGAGCAATACCTACTAGGACCCCATAGGATACCGGTACCCAAATTTTATCACAATCCACGGTTACTGATGTGACTAGCCTAGAAAAACACGCAAAGACAGACAGACCGACGTTATATAGACATCATAAAACGCCCAAAAAAGCGTATTATCTCAAAATCGAAAATTTTCGCGATCACAATACCTATCACAATTTCCTATCGGTGTGGGAAATAAAATTAACTAAAAAGAAGCAGAGGTCATAAAAAGGCGCGAAAGGCATTTCAGATGGTAGGGCGGTATCGATTAATTAATATGCATGTGGACCTCGGTTATTGCCTTATACATTACCGGTCCTCGCATATTTGTTCTAATCGTAAACAGATATTACGAAACATCTGCCGACACGTTCCAAATAAATCTGCTACTTTGAGACCTTTTCTGTCCCTACCTTATTTGGCCTTATTCCTTGACAAATAAAATCAAATGAAAATTTGTCCTCAGTAACGTAATCTGAAGGCTTGATACCTCGGTGACTACACATCTGCTGTTCACGTAGAACTGCCGTTTCTACTAGCAAAATCGATGTAACAACTAAATACTACTAGAGTTCAGCTTTAAAGGTGGACAGAGAATGTTTTTTAAACTGTGGAACAGCAGCGGTTCCTGAATTTTTGAAAGGGGGCGCACAAAAGTTTAAATAAAAAAATACACAAAAATCCTACCAGAGATTATTTAGGCCGCAGCTGCACTCTGCACATAAGTATACATAAGTATCTTTATACGAGTAGGAGGAATAAGCGAGGGCAAGTGGCGGCCGTAAAGGACTCAAACATCAGTATTGTTATGCTAATTTCGACTTTCTCACGTCATGTGTGCAGTGTATACCTGTTCATACTATTAGAACTGATAAACGAGGACCGGTTGATATACGCGGCAAACTGAGGACCACCCGAGTATTTTTTTATCGATCTAAAAGAATAGTTCATTTTAATTAAACAGAGTTGGTCATATGGGTTAGGTGTACCTAAGTTGCGTTTTTTTAAGTGGATGAAATTTGAAAAGCGGCATGCTGCTGGGTGGTAATAGGTAAAGCTTCATTTCATGAAAGCTGTGCGTTGGCGTAGTAAAAGGCAAAACCCCTTAGACTTCTGTTTGAGCGTTTTATGAGTTAATCATCTACCATTTCTGGGAGGGGCTGAAATTGTTAAGGTGGGGAGGGGGGAAACCTTGAAAATTTGTTGTAAACATAAAATACCCTCCATTGGCCTAAACATATGAAATTATATACTTTTTCAACTTATTCGGTTACTGACCCAGGAGACATTTGATACGTTCATTCACATATACAGGGTGGACCAATAGTGAGCAGATGGAGCATTGTTGACTTACTAAAACATATTTCAGAAATCTGTCACTTGGTCATGGTAGGGACCTTTGAGTGATATAACGTTGAATATTTTCACTTAAATTTTGATATCTATATAGGGTGGTTCATATCAAACTTACATTTTGTTGAAGGCGACTCCCTATACATTATTGCATATCTAAATTCCTTGGTGAATTCTAGTGTGACTCAATGTATCTTATATTGAACTTTAACGAACCGTTTAGGCACAAATCAGCATTCTTGATATAAGTAGGTATCAGAAAAAATTTGAATATCGCAGTGATTATAAATCTTAGAAGGCCGTGACATTGCGGTACGACTAAGCATGAGATGCGTCACCTTAGGTCAGACGGTTAAATTTAATTTTTTTTTGTACTTGAAATCAGTAGATTAATTAAGGAAACTTCAGTTACAGAGAACTTGATTTGTTCAAATAAGAATACCCATTTTTGTTTACAGAATCAAATGCAGAATTTGATTACCTCGATCTCAATCTTTTTAGTTTCCATTTTATTTAAAATTTTCAGTCAAATCAGTGTTTTTCAGTTTTCCTACTTATAAGAAACCTAGCAAGTCATGAAAAACAAACAAAAGCCCGTCAAGATGGAAGAGACCAACTAACTTAGTAGAAAGACACAAACAAACTAAACAACACAACAAACGGAAATTCCTTACAACACATAATCTCTAACAACAGCGGTAAGAAATCTAATGACAGAAGTGTTATTTTTTCACAGCCTACCAGCTATTGAGATCTACTAGAGCTTGATAACAAAAAACGATTAAAAATATTGAAACAAAAAAAAACTACCAATGATTGCTGCTGACAGTTTAGCATCGTCAGAATGAAATTTCACATTTAATGGGATAGAAAAGTAGTCATTTCTGTTAAGTCAAAAGTAAAGATATCTCTAACTGGAGCACTCTGAGCATCTATTGATGTGATTGTTAGATTTTTTTATTACTCCATGTTGTAACTGTGTTTATTTCATGTATGTTCCTACCAAGTAAATAATGTTTTATCATATAACATACTGCAATTCAGTTTACATTTTTTGCGATTTTGCTAATAAGTAGAAGTACCAGTGAAGAATTTGAAGGGCTCGAGTCAAAGGCATCATCACTTTTGACTTACGGCTATTTTATGGTACTAAATATGAAAATTTATTCTGAAAATATAGATACTCTCCTGCCAGTAACGATCGCTGGTATTTTGTCTTTTATTTAATTTTTTTATACTGATTTTGGATATTTGCGTATAGCTAATAGGCTGTGAAAAGTAAGCCTTCTTGTTGCCGCTGTCGTTTCTGGTTAGAGCTGATATCTTGTAAGACATTTTTATAATCTTACCTCACTAATCTAGTTTGTTTGCGTTTTTATGCCAAGTTAGTTGGTTTCTTCCACCTGAACAGGTTTTTGTTTATTTTTCACGGACTGCTAGATTGCTTATAAGCTGGGAATGTGTAAAACACCGATTTGACTTAAAATTTGAAATAAAATGAAAATTAAAAAAGATTGATTCCAACAATCCTACATTGTTGGAAAGGTTATCAGGTTTTAGATTCGATGGTATAAGAAAAATTAGGCATTCCCATTTGAAATAATCAAGGTACATGTGATTGAAATTTTCTTAATTATTCTACTGATTTCTCCAAGTACAAAAAGAATTCAAATTTGATCGTATGACCTAAGATGACACGTTTTATGCTTAGTCACACCGTACAGTCACGGCCTTCTAAGTTTTATGATTGCTGCGATATTCAATTTTTCTCTTATACCCACTTATACCAAAAAAAAAGTGATTTGCGCCTAAACGGTCCGTTTAAAGTTCCATACAAGATACATGAAGTCACACTAGAATTCACTAAGCAATTCAAATATGCAATAATATATGGGCGGTTCTATTAAAAAAATGTTAGTTTGATAATCAGCCTATATAAACGCTAAAGTTTGAGTGAAAGTATTTTAACGTTATAACCTTCAGGCCCTACGATGATCAAGTAACAGATTTTTGAAATATCCTTCTAAGTCAACAATCCTCCGTCTACTCACTATTGGCCCACCCTGTATTGCATCTATCACATAATAATATGTAGTCTAAGAGGAATTCACATATTTTGTTGGAATGTTTGAAAAGAAAAGTATTTTATAACTTATCGAATTTTTAAAGCTGAAGCTGGATTGACATGAAACGAGTGAAATCGGGTCAAGCCAGACCAAAAACTCTTAGGGTGCTTATCGGAGCAGCTAAAATCTGACGAACTTGGAACGATTTGACTCGGATAGCACTCTACTCTCTCAAACACTCTCTCCCATGTTTTACCTAAGTCTAAAATATGCTTCTCAGTTGTACAAAAATGAGCTTTAACAATTTCAAAAGGCATATCACACGGTATCTAAAACGTCAGTTAAATTGACCATCTTAGATTCCAAACGAAAATTGTATCACTCGATATTAAACTAATTGAAACACCTGCTAGTTCTCACGCATAAGGGCATGGTTCATGATTTCAGAACTGTCTAGTAATCGCTATACCGAAGATCCTACTCCTAAACCCTTCATGCATAGAGCGATGACCTGCAATCTAAAACTTTTCTGCCATAAAAGCCGCTTAGATCTCATTCCAAAAGTTCCTCATGATGGGGCACTTGTGAACAAAATTATGACTCGCAACACCTAATTTTCTTCTCAGAGACAGCAACGTGTAATATAGGAAGCTAAACAATCAAGTACACAAAGAGAAGGCGAAATATCGTGAGAGGCATTAGTCTGCCGGTATTTCATCGTTGCCGAATTTCAGGACCTCACTTGTTGCATGCACTGGTATGTAACGTATATGGGGTGGCGGTATACAAACTCGAGAAACCATCTGGTGCCAAAGCGGTGAACTAAAATGTATACATTTACCATAAAACGAAAAAAATGAGGACCAGCTGAAATTTTCAAATTTGACTCAAGACCATATCCGCAACTCACCACAAAAATTTCAAGCGAAGTCCTTGTGAGGTCCGTATATTGGTCCTCACTTGGTCGCGGTCCTCACTTGTTATGCAGATTTTGCACGGGCTAGCCTCACTTGTACCACGGGCCAAAAATATATATACATATATATATATATATATGTGTGTCTAACGATGACTTCCAAGACACTTTATATAATCCTTAATATCGTATACATATGGTACATTCCTGGTTCATTAGGGCATATATAATTTCTAATCGTCATTGATCAGTCATTTTCTTCAATGTATACAATAGTTGCTGCGTATATCAATTAAACTGATTTCCGGGACATTTTACTAGTATCATTTAAAGTGACTTCTGGGACACTTTTTCACTCAGAGACTGACAATTTTGGTTTATTTCTGTATTGTTAGATATCAGAGAACAAAGGTATACCATTTTTTACCATTTTGCATTGGAGTGTCTTGATAGTTTAGCAAAAAGCGTCCAATAAAAACAGCACTCTTCCCTGTTATGCTACTGTATTAGCGCTGCAACTTTGATATTCGTACGGCTGATATTAAATCACAGATTAGAAAAAACTGCAGATTTTTTCTGCGATAGTATACATTTTTCTGACTAATTTAATAAAACGGGAATAACTATTTAGTCGCACTTGAGGTGAATAAAATATATGCCAACAGAGAAAATCAACTTTCACGCATAGCGAGGTATGCACTAATGCCTTTACGAGTATACCATCAACTTAGTGTCATAGTAGTTATTCATGCAATAAGAATCACAACGGTTCGTGAATAACACGGCGGCTTGGGCCATAATAATTGTTTATGATCCGTATTACATACAAAATTTTATCTGGTAGCATTTATATTGATGCAATTTTCAAAAATGTATTACTCCATTTTTGACATATTACAATAACTATTTTTAAAGCGACATGTATACATATAGCACAGCAAAGTAAACAATCAGCACAATACCTCTGGATGTGTATCTGTCAAAAGAGGCAAATGCGTCGGTGAACACCATTGACGCATGACGCAAGGTCGACGCTCGTTTTTGCTCATTGCTGAGATAAAATGCATAGGCGTACGCTGTGGGATTTTGTATACGCGATGTGATCGTGTATGATTTTAAAATGGATAAACAATGTGCTGGTAATGTATGTCCTGCTAAACATTGCAAAAACAAATACTATAATTGCAGAAAAAAGTTTTGTAGACTTTCGAATGATTCCGTAAGGTAAGTACATATAACCTACAAATAAAATTGTACTCAAAGATGTTCGGACACCATTTTTAGGGATCGATTGAGACGACTTAACTGATTTGATGTATAATAAATAGCTGATCAGCCAGCACGCTTATTAGCTAAATTTTATACAAACCTATTGATGATTTTTTATGGCTTTTTGAACTGCTTTTCAGATAGTTTTTCTGGAATTCAGTAAATATTTTGGATCAATTTCGGTACATCTCTAAACACGATCGTGCTGTGCATGTACGAAAACGTACCTACTGATATTCTTCCCTATATATTTATGAATAAAGTTTCTTAACCACAATGTAAAGACGTTCTTCATTTTTTTTGCAAATAATCAATAATTATATTATATTTCCTATTTTATATTATTTGAATAACAACATGAAAAATAACAAACAATATATCACTTAAAATTGTCCGTAAGAACCAAACGCGCATTCGTTGGCGTGCAAGCTCTATACTTGGCCATCATCATGGTCACAATGTCTTAACAGACATGTTGTGAACTCGTAAAATGCATTTACACATTTTACGAGTTTCTCTTGGGATATCTTTAAGATCTGGACTTCTACATCAGGTTTGCTAGGCCGCTCATCTTCGACCTGCCAGATGCTCAAGGTACATCCAGGTGATGCCAAGTTCGATGTCGTGCGAAGGTAGTCCTAGAAGTAGGTACCCAATCTAACAAAGAAGATGGTTGAGTGGAAGAGCACTATTTTAGTGAACTCCGCCATTTGAAGTGTATCTATACTTCAATAAAGTCTATATTATTATTATTATTATTATCTTTAATGCAGTAGTTTCCCATTTGCTTTCTGCATCCTCATGCCATTGATCAGATGGTATCTACTGGTTCATCCGCCTTTAGGGGCAATTTCTCACCCCAAGGACAAGAAGGTGTCCTGACTCTTCTCAACTCGTCCACCCGAAGCTGTTGGTTGAGAAGAGGTTACTGCTTATACCGACAGTAGTTCGGTGTTCCTTTTAGTCGCCTTTTACGACACGCAGGATATACGATGAGAGATATTCTAACCCGCCCCCACACTTGGCCAAGAAATGTCGAATTGGTACCGGTATCGATACTTTTTTGTTTTCGCATCTGTGCCCAGACTTCACACCCATAATGGCGCCGTTTTTTTATATGTATATATAACAGTTTATATATAGTTTAAAATATTAGTAGTTTAGTGACATTTTTTTGACAACGTCAGGTTGTAGAATTGAATATAATTTAAATAATAATGAGATATTCTGCAATTGGCAGTTTACCTTCTTATTTTTAAAAGAAATATCATGGACTCCCTTTTGTCGGAAAAAAACTTGTTGATCTCATGATCACATGTTTTTCATATAGGGTAGCGACAATACTACTGTCAAAAGGCCACCAAAAATGCGAATTATATAATCTTGCGAAAACCGCGAAAGCATATGACAGCAACAGTGTTGGCAGCACTGCATGCTGTCACAAAATGCATGGTTTTATTCACAGATGTAAAACACAATCAGTTTGACCTTGAAGGCGACCATGGACGCACCTTGCACCCTTCATAGGCACACGACTCTAGAGTGCCTTATGCCCCCTCCCGTGTTCGCCACTGGAATATGCTTATATTGCCGATATCCGTTTATGACACCATGCATGCTGTAACGGGGGTGACCACCTCGTGTGAATACCTGAATGTCTTGGAAGTATGCTTTTCTCAAATGTATATTCCTCTTTATTAGTCCAGGAAAATAAGGTTTTTTTTCGTGACACCCATTCATGGAGTAATTTGAGACAAGTTCTTTGGGTCAAACTTACCCACAACAGTAAACCAGCAGGATTTATGAGCAAATAAGGGTTATAAATAAACGGGTAAAAATGACAAAGTTGATTTGTAAGAGTTTTTAAGACAAACAATCTTCAAGAAGATGCCTTAAATTATAAAATGATGATAAAAAATTGAATTTTAGTGATTTTTATTATAATGTACGACTACAAACAAAAACCATTATGAAACAAAGCCTTATTGTCAAATTTATAAATTTGGTATATTAGTCCTTAGAAAATATGCTATTTCGTCATTATGGACGAAAATAAGGTGATCACGTACCAAAAGCTTCCCAAGATTAAATTACCAAACAATGAATTCATCTTAAACAGTTGCCAAATAATTAACCATGCACACATAGCAGTAGAAACATGCTTATATTTCTAGTTAAACATCACTATCACCCTGTATATTTTCCTGTAACAATTTCAAAAATATTTTCACGTTTCCAAATGTCCCTCTAAAGCTTTCAAAGTATAGTTCAAGTGGACTTGGCTTTAGGTTAGGTGCTGGGATGACCTTCAAACCCGTGGGCTCAGAAAATGAAATATCGCATTCAGATGTATCTGTGGGCTGCACTGATGTGTTTTATTTTTTCTTTAGTTATTATAATTTAATATCTATTCAACCATGTAAATAAATAAAAAATAATTTATAACATCATTAGGTGTTCAAGAATCTTTACTTCCTCTAATAATGCAAAAAAGTATGATAACACACAAATTAGAAAAATTAACAAGTCCGTCAATAATTTCTAGAGATATCATAAATCGATATAATTTGAATTTTATGTTTATTATTTTTGGAGAGCACAGGTTTAAGAGTTCACTAACCACCTATACTAAGCCTAAGCAAAGTACATTTGAGCGTCACACGGAATGCTTTACAGGGGCATTTGATAACGTGCAAGGATTTCTGAAACTTGCATATGAAAACTGAATATTCAACTTTTGAAAGCCGGAAATTATGTTCCTTAGTTATTAGACACAAAGGAACTGTAAATTAAAAAAATGCTAACTCTGTTCCAAATTGTTCTAGAACAATTTTTTTCTATTATAGTCATAGGCATATGAAATAATAATTGTGTAAACTCAATAGCAAAAGCTATTTCATTAATTTATAAGGAAAAAATTAGGGCACTATTGTAAAATCTACTTGCGACGTTAATAACACAGCAAAGAAAGCTCTGTGAGATAAACAATTTCAATATTAATCAAACTATTTGATGAAACATTCTGAAATGCTAACGACGTATTCTGTACCAAAATAATCGTAGATTATTTTTGCAATTATTATTGTTAAATTACGTTTCCTTAATTTTTCGAAATCTTCGCCGTTTTATAGTTAAAAGCTTAAGGCATCTTTCTAAAGATAGTGTGTCTCAAAAATACAGGTTAACACTTTTTACTAGTAACCACCTTGAGAGAAAATTTGATATATTACTTCCTACAGCGATAGGTGAGTGGAGTTTAGCGATCGCGAAGATGTTCAATTATGAGATGACACGCTTACACAACATAATCTGTCAGTTTGCTGGTGTGTCTGTCGGTGGTCGGTCTGTCTGTTTGTCTGTCAGCGTTCTTCTAGCCTCGTAATCTCAGTAATCATGGATCGTGATGAAATTTGGCTAGCGATTTGCTGGAGAGTCGCTGCATTAATTTGGGAAATTAGCAAAAAAACTCTAAATTTCAAATATATCTCATACCTCCTTTTTAGGCGTTTCAGAGGTTTCTGATCACTTTGGACTTTGGGGGGGGAAGGCGAAATCGAGATGGTTGGGGGTGGTGGATTGTAAACTGAAAAAATTGTATTCATAATAGCCTCCATTGACCTGTGAAAGAAAGAACTACATGGTATGCTTTCTTAGATTCATCCGAACAGCGCGTTGCCTATTACAGAAACCAAGGAAATTTTATTTATGCATACCAAGGACCTTATCCTTGATACATACGAGTATTGCTTTAGATCATTCGGCATTGTGTAACCTGGAGATTATTGAATTGGTTTCACTAAAATTTTGACACCGTATTAATACCGTGGTTAGGATGGAAAACGCGTATGGTTTTTAGAACTCAAGTCAGTGGTGGCAAAGGCATAATTAGAAAACTAAAAATATGAAAACAGCTCAAACGTTTTTAGGTGCTTTGGAGCCTCCTGATTGTTTTTTATATTTTTAGAGGGGACAAAGTTGAGGTAGCTGGGGGGTACAGGGTTTTGGAAGTGAAACATTTTGATATTTGTAGTTGACTCTTCATTGCCCTATAAAGGAAGAACATAATATACTTTTTACCTTACACATTTTTTTAATTTAATTGTTCTAGATAATTCTGTAATGTGTGTAGTTCTGCACTATACCGATAGCTATAAAATTTCTAAACCACACTGTGTATCATGGTGTAGACTGATAAATTTTGAAAATTGTGTTTAAAACCAAATTAAAAACGAAACTATAAAGCCGTTCACACTCTGTTTGCTTTTGGGTAATCTAGCGATCTCTCCTCATTTTCAATTTTAGTTTTTTTAATATTCAGCACTGGTCAAGGTAGGATGGCTTCTCGGAAATGGGTGACTGGGAAACCCCGACATTTTTTGTATCTGTAGTCTGTACAACACTCTTCATTGCCCTTAGATTGATACTGTTGGAGATTGCAGAATAAAAACTCACGTCGTGCTAGTTCCTAGGAAGAGAGCTGCAGGAATCTATTTGCCAGAATTTTTGAGTTGTATGTTTTTCAGCGGACGGGCCGATGATTTGGTTGCATAATTATCTCAGAGATCTCAGACCATAGCTTCTTGCTATGGGAAAATAATAAAATAGTGACTTTATTTGCTCACCTCCCTGGCCTATATATTCCGGATATCAATATGTACGTTATAATAAAAAATCACATGGAAGCCGCTGCGCCCATTGATGCGGAGTGCACGTATAAACGAAGGTCAAGCGGTGCTGCGTGCCAAGGGGAACACACGGAAGAATCACACTATCACACAGATAATTATTATTTTTGGCAGTGGATCAGGTCCCGGCAGCCAGGATATTGATTGTAGTTTTTAGGTCCCGGCAACCGGCATTTTTTACATTAGAAAAGTAATCCCGGCACCCGGCATTTCCACATAAGACGATTGAGGTTATCTTCATGCTCTGTTTACCTTCAGTCTCTGGTGAATGGTGTTTTTAGTTTTAACCTCGGTTTTTACTATTATTACTGATGAAAATGAAACTTGGAGACAAGCTTAATCCATTTGGAGATTTCATAAAGTGCATAAAAAGCAAATATTAACCGAATACTGGATGAGAGATAATAGAACTTCTAGGTACTTCTGCCCAAAAACGTGTACCACATATTATAGAGAAAGCTAATGTGAATTTAAAGTATTACTACATCAAATGCTGTTGTATACATGGGGGTCAAAAGCTAAAGATTAAGGGAAAAAGAGTATCAGAAAGACAAGGTAATAATTCTATAAAGAATTATATTTCATGGAATTAATGGATGTACCCAAGAAAAGAAAAGCTATTAAAAAAACTCCTTTCATCCAATTTAATTACAATAAAAAAGAAAAACTATTATTGTCCTGGATTATCAAAGACACAAATGAAGTTGACAACATATCCTCAACGAGTTTCCTTACACAGGACTATAAACAAACCGGATCATATCAACAACAAGATTATTGAAGAGTCACTTAAGTTTCATCAGATGTAGTAGCTGCTTGAATCGGTACCATTTGATATGTGTTTCTCTGGCAAGAAGACCTAAACAGAAGTATTGGTTTTGTCGGATGTGTTAGTTTAATAAACAAAGAATAAATGTTATAAAACTGTATTCATATGTTAAATAATAACTGAAAGTTTGTAGCCTGTAAATGAAATAAAAACTTACTATTTTGTACAAACGTGTCTTATATAGTCATTTGTGTAAATAGTGTTATCTTTGTCTATCTAACGTAGATTTTCATTTGTTCATTCTCCAAAGGTAATGCATAATTTCACTATAAAACCAATGGTTGTTTGGTTGTTTTTTTTTTCATTTAAGTATAACTCACAATGATATTGAAAATTGCAAAATTTTTGATGAAATAAACGCGCTGCCGGGATTTATTTTCTGATATAGAAAATTTCTGCAGCCGGGACCTCAAAATTACAATCAAAATACCGGATGCCGGGATTTCAAACTAAAATGTAAAAAATCCTGGTTACCGGGATTTAGATTGTAATTTTCAGGTCCCTGCTGCCGGGACCTGATCCACTGCCATTATTTTTTTGTTTGTAGACTCTGAGGTGTCGCCGTGTTGTCATTGAAATAAAAAATTATAATAAATCAAAAACATTATAATGATTCCATATCCTAAATATATAATTATTACAAGTATGCACTTATTTGGAATTGGATAACGCTTACTAACCCTAACCTTCCTGATTTGTCATCTCGATATAAGAGGACAAGAAAAATGTGTTTGTTTTGTAAATGCTTTTTAAATTCCGAAAATCAAGAACGAAATTAACTATTGTATACAGGTACGTATCCAGGATTTAGTTTCGGGGGGGGGGGGGGTCGCGATATTAGGATTGGGACCTTTTAATTTTATTTTGCTTTAATGAGACTTGAGGAAAAATAATGTTATATAACATTTCGGGGGGAGGGGGGTCTGGACCAACTGGACCATCCCCCTAAATATGTATAACTAATGTGAATTGAATCACCTAAAAATCCAATCAAAACGTGACCGACAATCGACGTTTTCTTTGAGAAGCATGGGCGAGATGGATATTTAGTTTTCATTAGGAAATTGGGAAATTAGGAAATTAATCATTAAACAACACATCATTTTATATATCACTACTGTTCCTGTATTTCCTAACAAAGCATGTTTTAATACGTGATTTCGCGAGTATCAAATCATCCAAGTATTCAGTCGCTCAAATAAATATAGCTATCCGAGATTGTAAATGATCATAACTTGTTAAGAAATTTTCTATAAGAAAGCATAAAATCATACTACCTATATGATAAAATTCGACATAGTAACAAATATGAAAATATATCAGGCTAGCAATACTAATAATTATATATTCAAGACAGCGCGTTGGCAAAACAAAAAAATCAACGCAAGATACACCGTCCACCTTGCATCAGCACACGACCCTACAGTGCCTTGCGCCCCCCCTCCCCCCAAGTGCCGCGGGGTTCGCCACTGGTGTAATGTATTTTCGTGATATTCATCTTCTCTCTCTAACACCACACAGAGGTTAAGCTGAGACAAAACTGGCACCTCGTGTGAATAACTGAAAGTCTTGGAAGTATGCTTGTCTCAAATGTATATCTACATAATATCCCGAAACACATAACAGACTATTCCTCTTTGTTAGTTCAGGAAAATAAGGTGTTTCTCGTGACATCCTTTGATCCAGAAATTTGACACAATTTTTGGGTCATATTTACCCACAAAAGTAAACCAGCTGTTCACAGGGTTAACTTTTATAAGCAAATAAAAGTTATAAATAGATGGGTAAAAATGATAGACTTCTTAAAGTGGTTACCAGTAAAAAGTGCTTAATTGTGTTTTTAAGATACACTATCTTCAAGAAGAAATTATAGCAGGGTAATTAGTTATTCAATATATTTCTTTGAGGAGGTGAGTCGATCTGGTTAGCTAATAAATATAATCCCATGTCCAATTCCCAATAGTTTCCAAGATATATTAAATTTTAGTGATTTTTATTAAAACACAGAACTACAAATGCAAGCCCTATTATTGTCGAGTTTACGAGTTTTCGGAATTTTTGTATTAGTTGTAGTTGCAAATATGCTGCGTTTACAGACTGAGAGAAAGTGATCATATATCAAAAACTTCTCGAAATAGTCTAAAAACTATTATGTGTTGAAAAGTCAATCCATGAGCAGCTGCCAAAAGATAAATTAGTCTTAAAAGTTACCCTATAATTAACCTTGTTATCCATTGGTACCATGAAGTTGTTGGAAATGTGTTAAACACAGGCAAGAAGTTTGCATTTAAGCCCCAGACCTAGAGGCATATGGATTTTCGAAAATACAAAACTTGTCATCAGACTTCTAATTTTTGTTATTCGTGAATGATGTGCTAATACAGCATGACGAGTTGTAAAAAGTAAAGAAAAGGAAATATGAATTAAGAAGATACATGCTACTCTAGTTGTCACTGTTGTCAGTGGGTCAGTGCTCTAATTGCACCAAATTATAACTTTTACTGTATATAACAGCGGATAACATATAAAACAGCATAATCCTTATTTGATATGTTCACTTCACTTTGTTCTCAAGAGAATTTATAAAATATATTGAGCTATCGCTGCTTAGCTGAAAACTGTATGAAAAAGGATCAATGGTTTCAAAGGTGGCTGCTTAGTTAAGACGTCGTGCTTCCTGGGATTAATTCGCACGACACTGTCCAACAGTCCAACAAACAAGACTTACGCGTTAATAAAATACCTAACAACTCATGTAACTAGTAGTGTTGTATCTGTTTGGATGCTTGGTGCTAGAAACACTGCACACATCCCATTCACCAAACCGTAAACATCGCTCCATACGTCTTTCCCAAATTATTCAGAGAAAGGTTGAAGTAGAGTCTAGACGTCCAGAGTCAAACGTTGTTTATAGTGTGTGGCGGCATTACAAAAGTATGGCCAAATTTTCGGAATGGTAAATCTTTTACACAATAGGAGATGATCCCAAGTAAGATCGATTGTTACTGCAAGTCTTGGAAATATGCGTGTCACAAGCGTACAAACCAATACAGTGCAGTTTCTATAAATGTCCTCGCTTTTTTTATCTGGCTTCTGATGGATTTTATAAACTAACCAGAGGTGGGTGAAGTCATAGGTTCAACCAGCGACAGAGTTGTAATTAGCCCCCCAAAAGTATTTAGGGGAAGTGGTCACCAAAATTGTTCAACCTCACAAAAATCAAAAGTTTTATTATTGAAATCGAGTGTTTCATGTCAGATAACCACATTTTAATGTTTTCGTGATAAATAATGATACGTAGTGTTTGCCTGTAAATATAGCTTTAGTTTTTTTACAACAAACTGTTATTGTTTCATTTAATTTTCTATTAATTAGAACGTTGGAGATTGAATTCTCCTTCTTGACACAGAATCTGTAGCACCCAATATCATATTCCGGAGGTCCTGGAGCTTGAAATTTAACAGCTGTTTAGGTGTATCCATGTATCCTTGAGCATTCGACCAATAGCACATACCCAGTAGCATACATATGATTGAATTCGTTTCACTAGTTTTTCGGCAAATTTAATATATTTTTCTGTACATGTTGCGAAATAACAACAACAGCACAAATAACAGCTTTCCGTTTATCGTTTTGTTTAAACATATCCTATAAATATTATAACTGAACTGTATCCGATGGATGTCAAGCCAGATGTTTCGGTTTGCTTGAAATACCCCAAGGTCCCCAAGCCAGATCAAATCCGTCTAAAATGTACGATTTCAGTGGAGGAACACGTGTTTTGAGATAACATTTTATAGCTCATCCATTTTTTAATCAATTGCTGGATCTGACCAAGGTGTTTCTTTAAATTTCAATTGCTTTCCCTTTTCTAACATACGTAAATATGAAGAAGCAAAGCAATAATTTGTTTACAATAATTATTTCTATATCTGAAATTATTTCCACAAATTAGCATATCCAACATTGTAGGTATTCACCTTATTGACTGGATGGAACAAAGTCGAGTAATGATGACGGCTTACTTGGGCAAATTAGTTTTAGGCTGGCTACAGGGCAGCTTCAAGACGCAGTTTCATGAAACTAAAATTTGTTACTGTTCGTCACTGCCCCAGTGAGTGATTTATTTGTTTTGATACCCACTTCTGGACATACATATTCTACCTAGTTTTATTTCGTGTAGAATGTAGAATAGCCACAAAAAAATAAGATATAGTTCATCTTTCATTGTTACATCAGAAAGACCTACATACATATACAGGGTATCTATCCCACGTCGCGACGCGACGATTGAAACAAGCAATATATCGGAACTGGGCAGTAGTAGCGAATTCTAATTTTGGGGGTTTAAATTAGAGCAAATATAGTAAAGTGTATCCGAAGTCACTTGGAACAGCAAAAAATGCTTGGGCGGCTTCTCCTTTGTGAAACGCCCCAGGGACCCTGTATATCTGCCGCGCACCGACGATAAACCGAGTGTCGGTGCTGCCGCGTTTCACAAAGGAGATGCCTCAAGCATTTTTTGCCGTTCCAAGTGACTTCGGATACACTTTACTATCGTTTCTTGTTACTGTGTTACCCGACGAGGTATTTGTTTTTGATCACGTGACGTCCGATTCAAAATTTTCAAAGGGACACCCTGTATATTAATGTCTTTCTCTGTTCCTCCCGATAAAACGATTCCAACGGACTAGCACACGTGAGAACGGCTTTACCAATTTCATCCATCTTTTTTTATAAGTTTTCTGTTACTTCGTAGAAGGTTCTTACGGGAAGAAATCAAAGGAAGATCATACAGAATATTGGAAAACTGAGAAAACTTAACGACTACGAAAGGTGTAACATACTGTATAGTGTTAGTGAATTGTTTATTATTGTTGTCATATGTGACGCTGCTGTCAAAAACACAGGTTAGATGGATTTCAATATACAGTCAAATGTCAAATATTGGAAATAAAATTGGTTTTTCATCAATGTCTGAAACAGTCTTCTTCGACTTCAACTCACTGGACTTTAGGAGGGAGAAGATCAACTGCTCATACAAACGGTGCTCTTCTAAATGTTTGTAGAAGATTCTGTGCATTGGCTTATCTTTGTGAAGTCTTAAAAGCGATTAGGCTTCAGTAGTTTTTACTTTAATTATGTGTGGGGCAAGTTCCATAACGGACTGCTGATACCTCCGCGTGAAGTCGAGCCTGAGGCTAAGTTACTCGGCTGCCCGTGTTGCTGCCCTAAAAAGGAAAGTTTTTTTACCGACCTAGGATGTAGACTTCTCTCCAAATTCATCCTTTGGCTGGCCGTTATGTCAATTTGTCCCAGCCCTTCCACTTTCCTGCTGTATAATAACAATAGCACCGTAAGCATAATTGTGGCAGCGACTTTGTTCTTGCCGAACAGTTCTGATAACCAGATAGGCCGGAGTCGGTGCAAATACTTACGGCAGAGACACTCTTTGACCAATTCTGCCTCTTGGACATGACGCTACGCCACTCCACGGTAGGTATAAGTATTGATAACAGCATGCAGTTGTCGCCAAATGCTACCGTCAACGAGCTGTTCCTCATCTTCAGTATCTCCGCAACGTCCTCCTTTGGGATGAACCGTGGCACATTTGTCTGTCCAAAACTCCATACCAATAGCTTGACTGTAATCCTACACTACCATCAGCGACTGCTGTAAATCTCGTTGTCCAGAGGCACAGAGCTTCAGGTCATCCATGTAAAACAACTGGGCGACCTTGTGCCTCCGGTAATTTGGCGTGCCACAACTTTATCCCTTGTTTTAGCGCTACGGACAAAGGCAGTAGCGAGATGCAAAAGGACAAGTCAGTCAGAAAACATTCTGTTTTCCTCCAGGCCTGTCGCCAGAGTAATCAGTGCAGCGATTAACATCCATATACTGTCAAGAAAATGTTGCTTGACAATAACCAGTACCGCTTGTCCCCGTCTCTCTTTAAATCTGCCAGCTTGAAGGGCCTCTCGTTGTTATGCAAGGCCCTTCGGTCACTTAAGTCCCCAGGTAAAACGACTCCGTCGATTTCCCTCCCAGAGGGCTTTCTCGGCGGTCTTTTAGCTTGATTAACAGACCTTTCAGTCGCCGAAGGGGCAGGCTAAGCTGGAGCACGAACATGAAGGATGGTTGAGAAGGATGTATAGACTGAAGGCTAAGTGGAGTAGGGGCGGAGAGCAGGAGGAGTGTGTTGTATCGGTATACGCGGATGATCAGTTGGTGATTGTTAGGCGAAAATCGGTGAAAGAGGTAGAGGGCAAATGGAGGGAGATCGAACAGGAATGTATTGAATAGGAGAGTGAGTGTGGGCTAGAGTACAATGCGAGAAAGACGGAGTGTATGTTTGTAGAGAATGGGAGAAAGATTAGGGAGCCGGTGGTCCGTATGAAAGGAGAGAGATTGAGGATGGGAGAGGTAATCAAGTACCTTGGCCTGACGATAGACAAGGAAAGGAGTTTCATCGAGCATGTCAAGGGTGTTCGGGCGAAGTTCGGGGAAATAGCCTGGGAAGCTCAGGGGAGCTATTGAGCAAAAATTGGGGTTAAAAAAGCAGGTCCCTAAACTTATATACGAGAGGGTGTTAAACAATGGATTTTTGTATGGCTGTGAGATTTGGGGCAAAAGAGCTAGGGACAGTAGGGTGAGAAGCCAATTGAGTGCGATCCAAAGGTTGTGTGGCTTGATGATTGCGCGAGTATATAGGACGGTGGCGACAGAGACTTTGGAGGTATTGACTGGGACATTGAGGCGTATGAAAGGTGGAGTGCAAGGCAAGAACTAGGAGAGAAAATGAAGGCGAGCAAGGTTATGGGTGTGGACAAGCCTCATCCTGCATGGGAAGTAAGGATGGAGGGACAGCCTATAACGTAAGATGAGTTTTGTGTGTACGTGGATACAACTGTAAAAAACGAGAGAGTCGGAATCGGAATGATTGTTGCGAGAAACGAGTATGTTGCTGACCAGCAGGAGGAGAGGGTGGAGGGCATTACCTCTCCCTAATACGCGGCAATATACAGGGGCCTGCAATACGTCCATGACAACCGGAAGCTGCCGGCCACGGCAATATCTGACTGTCAGGTAGCGGTGCGAAGTTTGGATGGGAAAGGCACGGAAGGAAAAATGAGGATGAAGATGAAAGAACTACTAGGTAAGATAAGAGCAAATGGGTGTAGAGTGAACGTGATCTGACTTGATGCGTATGGTTGACAGGACAGCGAAAGAAGCTAGAAAGAGGGAAGAGATAGACTGGAATACTGAATGGGGATTTGAAAGGAACACCTTCTGGAAACAGATTAATGAACGGGTAATGAGAGAGTAGCAGAATATATGGGACCATAGTGAGAAAGGGAGATGGGTATACGAGGTATGAAGGGACGTTGGAGAGGATCGGCTGCCTCTGACAGGTCAGCTGATTACCGGACACGGGAACTTTCCGGCGTACCTACGTAGGTTTGGATTGATGTCGGGAGCGGTAGTGTGTGAGTGCGGAAGAGGAGAGGAGAGTGCGAAGCATGTACGGGACGAGTGTGAGAAGCCGGAGGGGGTGAATGCGAGAGAAATGATAGAAAACCTGGGGTTAGGACAGAGACCGAACCTTAGGGTAAACGGGAAGGTGAACGAAAGGGGTGTGCAAGCGTGGAATGAATGGGGAGCGGCTGTGGTGGAGGATGTGTGAGAGGTTCTCCAGGACTCTCCGGTTTTGAATCTTGTTGATACTGTAGGTTAAGAGACGATGTGGGGCATTATTGCCAGCCATATAGGGCTAAATATTTGTAATGGATCAATTTGAAAAAATATAAAAAAGAGGCCCAAAAAAAAGAAGGTAAATAGAAAGAAAAATAGGAAAAAAGAGATTCATGAAATAAATATAATGGGAAGTAGAGGCACACATACAAAAAAGATGTTGAAAAAATAAAAGAGTTCAAAAAAGAGAAGAAAAGTGGCCAAAAAGAAAAAAAAAGAAAAAAGAAAGGTACAAAAAGAATAAAAGAGAAAAAAGGGAAAAGATCGGAGGAAGGATGTTCCTTCCCCGCTCATTTTTGGAAGGCGGAGGCGGTTGGGTTCCCTTGGCAGTGGTTTCGTTGGAAGCAGTGGGGAGGGCGCATCGCACCGCGAACTAAAATCGTAAAGGTGGGAAGTTCCTTCGGTTAGCCGAAAACCGCACCTACCCCCGAAGGTAAGATACATAGTTCCGCAAACTCTGGTGCTATGCTCTGAATGCATTTGACACCACCTCCCATGCACGCGGGACATGTACCTCCTACGGCGCTGGCTGCTGCTCTCGTAGCAGCTCAGGAGGTCATACTTCAGTTCCGTCATCCACCCAAAATGGTCCTTGTTATTGCGGGGGTCGTCATAAAGGCGATCAGTAGCACCACCACCTTGCCCAAGAAAATGAAAATATGTATTTTCAAATCATATACACCTTCATTTATGTCTCTGTGACGAAAAAGTATTACTGTTGTCATATCGTCAGTTCCACTGGCAGTGGCAAAGCAACTAAAAATTAACTAAAATATATAAAATGACACGTCTTCATTTTTTAGCATTTGAATCTACTAATAAGGCAGTCTTGGAACTATGATGTTTTTATACTTCAGTTTGCTCAAGTCTCAAGCAGATATACCTGTAAGCATATGCATGTGGAATGAGTCTAGGAACATTAACTTTAAAACAATGGTATTTTCATTGCTTTAGTCTTAATAATTGTGCTTGATATGATCGTATGATGATCGCGTTATTTTACTACCTCTGGACGAAAGCTTCTGATGTCTAATTCCCTAACAGCAAAATTCAAGTCACTAATTTTCGCCGATGTGTTTGATACAAATTTCACCAATTTTTTTTTAACATTTGGAAAAAGTTATCAAGAAAACTTGTGAATTTGACGGTGACGGTGGTTATAGTCTCAACCATATCATTTTTTCTACATCAAACCGAACTCTGTTTGGAAAAAGTTATCAAGAAAGCTTGTGCATTTGACGGTGACGGTGTTTATAGTCTCAACCATATCATTTTTTCTACATCAAACCGAACTCTGTCTTGGAACTAGCACATAAATTTCAATTTGTTCCAAGACATAAATGTCCCGGAAGTAGTCTTTACATACACGTAATAGGACCTGGAACTATGCGTTAGACACAAAAAACTTCCAAGACATTTTGAGATGTCTCGGAACTATACGATCTACACAAAAATCTTCCAAGACCGTCTTGGAAATAACAAAATGTCTTGGCACTATCTGGATTACCTGAAAAATTGTCCTGGAAGTAATCGTTCTACACATATATATATATATATATATATATATATATATTCCCGTCTGGGTCCGGGTTTAGAATGTTCCCAGGGTTTAATCTGCCTGTCGTAAGAGGCGACTAAAAGATTGGTAGTCCTTGCCTTAAAAGGGCCTATGGTGGTCACCGGCTGTGAAAGCAGGCGTATGAACCACCATAGTGAGGAAGCGGCTGCACCTAGGTTAAGGACGGCTTCCCAACAGCGTCTGACCCCAGGTTAGGGGCGGCTGATAGCAAACCTGGCAGTAGGTATAAAATGCGCCCCCAGGAAGCCGACCAACATCAAACGGCTATTCGGTGCGTGGCGACACTGTGGGGATAACCCAAGCCAGGGATGAAAGCCGGCCGGCAACCTGTACAGGTCATCCCTAGGAGGCAATGTGGTCGGCTGCCTCCGAAATGTCGGCTGGGGGCCCTAAGGCTAACCACCGGACGGGCCCTACCTTCTGGTTCGACCGCCCCAGAAGAAGAGCACCCACACCAGGCCGGTATCGGAAGCCGGCTCTGGGCAAGGTGGCGGTGCCTCGGATCGCCCTGACGACGACACACGCAACGACATGGACCGTTTTAGGTGGACGACGGAACTGAAGGATGACCTGCTGAGCTGCTACGAGAGCAGTAGCCCGCGCCGTAGGGGATACATGTCCCGCATGCATGGGAGGTGGTGTGAAATGCATCCAGAGCATAGCACAATTACCTTCCAGAGCTTGCGGAACCAGGTATTTTACCTTCGGGGGCAGGGATACGTTCGTGCTCCAGCTCAGCCTGCCCCTCCGGCGACTGAAAGGCCTGTTAACCAGGCTGAAAGGTCGCCGATGAGGCCCGCTGAGAGGGAAATCGACGAAGCCGTCTCCCCTGGAGATTTCAGTGACCGAAGGGCCTTGCATAACAACAAGAGGTCCTTCAAGCTGGCAGATTTAAAGAGAGAGGATGAGGCGTTGAGTGAACGTCTATCGGAGGTCTCTGACATTTGGAGCATCAATTGCGAAATTTACGCTGCGGCTCTGAGGCTGGCTGGACAGGGGAGAGTGAGAGACTCTCCTGTCGAGAGAGCACAGAGGCGGGTGCGCCAGATGGAAGCGAAAATCCAGTTGGCTCGCCAAGAAGCATCCCGTATCCAGTGTGTGATGGAATATAGAGCGGCCGGTAGGCCTTTTACGCGCCGCGTGCGCCAGATAGCCCGAGAGCTAAGGCGCGACCATCACACGCTCAGTCAAGCGGTACTGGTTGTTGTCAAGCAGCATTGTCTTGACAGGATACGGACGCTAATCGCTGCTAAACGATCACTGGTGACGCGGGCGAGAGGTTTGGAGGAAAACAGATTGTTTTCCGAAAAGCCTGCTCGTCTCTTCCAACAGCGACCACCAGTCATAGAGCAGCCGCCAACTGCTGATCGCGTGGAGACTTTCTGGAGGGGCATTTACGAACACCCCAAACCTCTCCAAGCAGACACTCCGGCCTTGGCGCAGTTCGAGTCCGTTTGTAGGAGGACTCCAAACCTGAATGTACTGCGTCACCCGATAAACACGGAAGAAATTCTTGGTGCCTTACGAGGCGCAAAGAATTTCGCAGCTCCTGGCCCGGATGGCATAAACACCTACTGGTTGAAAAAGTTTCCCAGTTGCCACCGGCATTTAGCTAGAGTTTTTAACTCGTGGCTAAATCAGGAGCAGCCAATTCCGGCTTGGTTTGTCGAGGGTCGAACCGTGCTTCTCCCGAAGACCGGAGATTTGTCTGATCCTAAAAACTACAGGCCAATAACATGTCTGAACGCATGTTACAAGCTCTTCACCAGAATCTTGTACATGCGTATCCTTCAAGCTGTAAATCCCGTATTTCTCAGCGTATATGAACAAAGAGGGTCTAAGAAAGGAGTAGCTGGCTGCAGGGATAACCTGTTGATTGACCGCTGTGTCACACAGGACTCCGTGCATTACCTGCGAAACCTTTCTATGGCCTGGATCGACTATCGGAAGGCATTCGACACTACGTCTCATGAACTGATTGTGCGGCTGTTGGAATGTCTTTCGGTAGATGATCAAATAGTGGGATGCATCAAACAACTGATGCCGCTCTGGAAGACTCGGTTCACTATAACATCGGGTGAAACCAGGGTTCGAACAGAGTTGGTATCATTTAAAAGAGGGGTCTTCCAAGGAGACTCCTTGAGTCCCTTGCTCTTTTGCATCTCGCTACTGCCTTTGTCCATAGCGCTGAAAAATACTAAGGGATACAGCTGTGGCAAACCCAATTACCGGAGGCACAAGGTCACCCACTTATTTTACATGGATGACCTGAAACTCTATGCCTCCGGACAACGCGATTTAGAGCAGTCGCTGAGGGTAGTGCAGGATTACAGTCAAGCTATTGGTATGGAGTTCGGGATAGACAAATGTGCCATGGTTCATCTCAAAAGAGGACGTTGCGGAGATAGTGAAGATGAGGAGCAGCTCGTTGATGGGAGCATCTTGCGACAACTGCATGCCGGAGATACCTATACCTACCTTGGAGTGGCGCAGCGTCACATCCAAGAGGCAGAATTGGTCAAAGAGTGTCTCCGCCGCAAGTATTTGCACCGACTCCGGCAGATCTGGTCGTCAGAACTGTCCGGCAAAAACAAAGTCGCTGCCACAAACATGCTTGCGATCCCACTGTTGCTATACAGCTTTGGTGCTGTCCACTGGAACGTGGAAGAGCTGCGACAAATCGACATAAAGACCCGCAAAAGGATGAATATGGAGGGAAGTCTACATCCTAGATCCTCTGTCCCGCGAATATACCTCCCGCGACACCTGTGAGGGCGTGGACTATTGAGTTTGGAGCATCTGCACAACAGAGTAGTACTGGCCACTGCCTGCTATGTTACGACGAGCACCGATCCCCTGATCCGCTTTGTGCGAGAGCACGAGATTGCGGGTAAAGGAGCCTTCCTTTTTAAAGCAGCAACACGGGCAGCCGAAGAACTTAGTCTCACGCTCGACTTCACGCGGAGGTGTCAGCAGTCCGTTACGGAACTTGCTCCCGCACAATTAAAAACCCGGATTAAAACTGCTGAAGTCCAATTGCTTTTAAGACTTCACAAAGATAAACCAATGCACGGAATCTTCTACAAACATCTAGAAGAGCATGGTTTATCTGAGCAGTTGACCTTCTCCTTCCTAAGGTCTAATGGGTTGAAGTCGGAGACTGAGAGCTCTATAATGGCTTGCCAAGACGGTGTCTTCAACACCTTAGTATACCGTAGCCGGATTATGGGTATGGATGTGCCCGATATCCGCTGTAGAGCCTGCCTGCAGGCGCCAGAGACCCTTACGCACCTCTTGTCGGCGTGTAAGGTGTACGCTGGCACAGCCTACGTCTATCGGCACAACGCGGCTCTACGAGTGCTATACTACCATTTAAGGCACTCATACGGTATAGATGAGACACCGGTGCTGCCATACGCTCCAGGGGACATTGAGTCCGTTGTGGAGAACGAGAGGTGCCGAATTTACTGGAACTACTCATTCTCCACGCTCGAGCTTATACATGCAAATAAGCCCGACATAGTCCTCCTCGACTACCAACAAAAGACGATGTTCGTTATCGAGTTCTCGGCACCCGCCGAGGGGAACATCGTCTCTAAGGAGGAGGAAAAGCGGACCAAGTATCAGGAGCTCCTCGGACAACTTCGCAGGCTCTGGCCGGACTACACTGTGAGTCTGCTAGTAATGGTCATTGGATCCCTAGGTGGTATGAGGGATACGCTGCTCTCTGCACTGCGCAAAATGCCGGTGTGCCGTGCGGCGGCGCACATCTTAGCCGCCAGAATGCAGAAGGCAGTCATCCATGGGTCCCTTCGTCTGCTTAGGACGCACGATACGCGGACCCAGTGATTGCTCACCTCACGGTGTGAGGAGTAGTCGCTGGGGAATGGAACAGCAGCCCGGTGTGTCGGAGCCCGGGTTGCACCTTTTTTGTTTTTGTTTTGTTTATATATATATAATCCCGTCTGGGTCCGGGTTTAGAATGTTCCCAGGGTTTAATCTGCCTGTCGTAAGAGGCGACTAAAAGATTGGTAGTCCTTGCCTTAAAAGGGCCTATGGTGGTCACCGGCTGTGAAAGCAGGCGTATGAACCACCATAGTGAGGAAGCGGCTGCACCTATGTTAAGGACGGCTTCCCGACAGCGTCTGACCCCAGGTTAGGGGCGGCTGATAGCAAACCTGGCAGTAGGTATAAAATGCGCCCCCAGGAAGCCGACCAACATCAAACGGCTATTCGGTGCGTGGCGACACTGTGGGGATAACCCAAGCCAGGGATGAAAGCCGGCCGGCAACCTGTACAGGTCATCCCTAGGAGGCAATGTGGTCGGCTGCCTCCGAAATGTCGGCTGGGGGCCCTAAGGCTAACCACCGGACGGGCCCTACCTTCTGGTTCGACCGCCCCAGAAGAAGAGCACCCACACCAGGCCGGTATCGGAAGCCGGCTCTGGGCAAGGTGGCGGTGCCTCGGATCGCCCTGACGACGACACACGCAACGACATGGACCGTTTTAGGTGGACGACGGAACTGAAGGATGACCTGCTGAGCTGCTACGAGAGCAGTAGCCCGCGCCGTAGGGGATACATGTCCCGCATGCGTGGGAGGTGGTGTGAAATGCATCCAGAGCATAGCACAATTACCTCCCAGAGCTTGCGGAACCAGGTATTTTACCTTCGGGGGCAGGGATACGTTCGTGCTCCAGCTCAGCCTGCCCCTCCGGCGACTGAAAGGCCTGTTAACCAGGCTGAAAGGTCGCCGATGAGGCCCGCTGAGAGGGAAATCGACGAAGCCGTCTCACCTGGAGATTTCAGTGACCGAAGGGCCTTGCATAACAACAAGAGGTCCTTCAAGCTGGCAGATTTAAAGAGAGAGGATGAGGCGTTGAGTGAACGTCTATCGGAGGTCTCTGACATTTGGAGCATCAATTGCGAAATTTACGCTGCGGCTCTGAGGCTGGCTGGACAGGGGAGAGTGAGAGACTCTCCTGTCGAGAGAGCACAGAGGCGGGTGCGCCAGATGGAAGCGAAAATCCAGTTGGCTCGCCAAGAAGCATCCCGTATCCAGTGTGTGATGGAATATAGAGCGGCCGGTAGGCCTTTTACGCGCCGCGTGCGCCAGATAGCCCGAGAGCTAAGGCGCGACCATCACACGCTCAGTCAAACGGTACTGGTTGTTGTCAAGCAGCATTGTCTTGACAGGATACGGACGCTAATCGCTGCTAAACGATCACTGGTGACGCGGGCGAGAGGTTTGGAGGAAAACAGATTGTTTTCCGAAAAGCCTGCTCGTCTCTTCCAACAGCGACCACCAGTCATAGAGCAGCCGCCAACTGCTGATCGCGTGGAGACTTTCTGGAGGGGCATTTACGAACACCCCAAACCTCTCCAAGCAGACACTCCGGCCTTGGCGCAGTTCGAGTCCGTTTGTAGGAGGACTCCAAACCTGAATGTACTGCGTCACCCGATAAACACGGAAGAAATTCTTGGTGCCTTACGAGGCGCAAAGAATTTCGCAGCTCCTGGCCCGGATGGCATAAACACCTACTGGTTGAAAAAGTTTCCCAGTTGCCACCGGCATTTAGCTAGAGTTTTTAACTCGTGGCTAAATCAGGAGCAGCCAATTCCGGCTTGGTTTGTCGAGGGTCGAACCGTGCTTCTCCCGAAGACCGGAGATTTGTCTGATCCTAGAAACTACAGGCCAATAACATGTCTGAACGCATGTTACAAGCTCTTCACCAGAATCTTGTACATGCGTATCCTTCAAGCTGTAAATCCCGTATTTCTCAGCGTATATGAACAAAGAGGGTCTAAGAAAGGAGTAGCTGGCTGCAGGGATAACCTGTTGATTGACCGCTGTGTCACACAGGACTCCGTGCATTACCTGCGAAACCTTTCTATGGCCTGGATCGACTATCGGAAGGCATTCGACACTACGTCTCATGAACTGATTGTGCGGCTGTTGGAATGTCTTTCGGTAGATGATCAAATAGTGGGATGCATCAAACAACTGATGCCGCTCTGGAAGACTCGGTTCACTATAACATCGGGTGAAACCAGGGTTCGAACAGAGTTGGTATCATTTAAAAGAGGGGTCTTCCAAGGAGACTCCTTGAGTCCCTTGCTCTTTTGCATCTCGCTACTGCCTTTGTCCATAGCGCTGAAAAATACTAAGGGATACAGCTGTGGCAAGCCCAATTACCGGAGGCACAAGGTCACCCACTTATTTTACATGGATGACCTGAAACTCTATGCCTCCGGACAACGCGATTTAGAGCAGTCGCTGAGGGTAGTGCAGGATTACAGTCAAGCTATTGGTATGGAGTTCGGGATAGACAAATGTGCCATGGTTCATCTCAAAAGAGGACGTTGCGGAGATAGTGAAGATGAGGAGCAGCTCGTTGATGGGAGCATCTTGCGACAACTGCATGCCGGAGATACCTATACCTACCTTGGAGTGGCGCAGCGTCACATCCAAGAGGCAGAATTGGTCAAAGAGTGTCTCCGCCGCAAGTATTTGCACCGACTCCGGCAGATCTGGTCGTCAGAACTGTCCGGCAAAAACAAAGTCGCTGCCACAAACATGCTTGCGGTCCCATTGTTGCTATACAGCTTTGGTGCTGTCCACTGGAACGTGGAAGAGCTGCGACAAATCGACATAAAGACCCGCAAAAGGATGAATATGGAGGGAAGTCTACATCCTAGATCCTCTGTCCCGCGAATATACCTCCCGCGACACCTGGGAGGGCGTGGACTATTGAGTTTGGAGCATCTGCACAACAGAGTAGTACTGGCCACTGCCTGCTATGTTACGACGAGCACCGATCCCCTGATCCGCTTTGTGCGAGAGCACGAGATTGCGGGTAAAGGAGCCTTCCTTTTTAAAGCAGCAACACGGGCAGCCGAAGAACTTAGTCTCACGCTCGACTTCACGCGGAGGTGTCAGCAGTCCGTTACGGAACTTGCTCCCGCACAATTAAAAACCCGGATTAAAACTGCTGAAGTCCAATTGCTTTTAAGACTTCACAAAGATAAACCAATGCACGGAATCTTCTACAAACATCTAGAAGAGCATGGTTTATCTGAGCAGTTGACCTTCTCCTTCCTAAGGTCTAATGGGTTGAAGTCGGAGACTGAGAGCTCTATAATGGCTTGCCAAGACGGTGTCTTCAACACCTTAGTATACCGTAGCCGGATTATGGGTATGGATGTGCCCGATATCCGCTGTAGAGCCTGCCTGCAGGCGCCAGAGACCCTTACGCACCTCTTGTCGGCGTGTAAGGTGTACGCTGGCACAGCCTACGTCTATCGGCACAACGCGGCTCTACGAGTGCTATACTACCATTTAAGGCACTCATACGGTATAGATGAGACACCGGTGCTGCCATACGCTCCAGGGGACATTGAGTCCGTTGTGGAGAACGAGAGGTGCCGAATTTACTGGAACTACTCATTCTCCACGCTCGAGCTTATACATGCAAATAAGCCCGACATAGTCCTCCTCGACTACCAACAAAAGACGATGTTCGTTATCGAGTTCTCGGCACCCGCCGAGGGGAACATCGTCTCTAAGGAGGAGGAAAAGCGGACCAAGTATCAGGAGCTCCTCGGACAACTTCGCAGGCTCTGGCCGGACTACACTGTGAGTCTGCTAGTAATGGTCATTGGATCCCTAGGTGGTATGAGGGATACGCTGCTCTCTGCACTGCGCAAAATGCCGGTGTGCCGTGCGGCGGCGCACATCTTAGCCGCCAGAATGCAGAAGGCAGTCATCCATGGGTCCCTTCGTCTGCTTAGGACGCACGATACGCGGACCCAGTGATTGCTCACCTCACGGTGTGAGGAGTAGTCGCTGGGGAATGGAACAGCAGCCCGGTGTGTCGGAGCCCGGGTTGCACCTTTTTTGTTTTTGTTTTGTTTATATATATATATATATATATATATCTATATATCTCTGCACTGCGCAAAATGCCGGTGTGCCGTGCGGCGGCGCACATCTTAGCCGCCAGAATGCAGAAGGCAGTCATCCATGGGTCCCTTCGTCTGCTTAGGACGCACGATACGCGGACCCAGTGATTGCTCACCTCACGGTGTGAGGAGTAGTCGCTGGGGAATGGAACAGCAGCCCGGTGTGTTGGAGCCCGGGTTGCACCTTTTTTGTTTTGTTTTGTCTATATATATATATATATAAAGATGTATCTTTCATTTTAAAAAAATGGAGTCAAGTTGACTGACTCAATACTTCCCACACATAACGGGGATACCATTTCATTATTTTCTCATTGCATGAAGCAACCTAATCATTCCGCCTGCCCTCTAGAGCAATCCAACACAAAAACTGTGCGAGTTTCAATTGGTTAAAAAACGATCAGGAACCCCCAAATTGCCTAAAACAGAAGTTTGAGCACTGACAAGATTTCTAAAAATTATACGCATTTTCCATCCTCGCCACGGTAATAATATTGTGCCAAAATTTCATTAAAATCAATTCTAAGTTATGCAATACAGAAGGATGTAAAGCAACACTTGTGTGTAACATACATGAGAAAAAATCGAAGTCCCTTGATTTCTGTAATAGGCAAGGCAATGTTCCGATGGACCTAAGAAGTGTACCTATTATGTCGCTAGGTCCTTCTTTCACATGTCAATGGAGAGCCTATTATGCATCCAAAAACTTTTTAAGTTTTGCAACCCTCCACCCCCAATTACCCCAATTTCACCCAAAAAGCAGAAAATGATTAGGAACCCCTAAAACGCCTAAATGAGAAGTTTGAGCTGTTTTTATATTTTTGTTTTTTTTATTGTTGCTGTGCCGCCACTGACACGATTTCTAAAACTTATCACCTTTTCCATCTATGCCACCGTAATAATACTATGTAAAGATTTCATTGAAATCAATCCAATAGTTTTTACGATGCACAATACAGAACGATCAGGAGCAATACTCGCATGTATATACATCAGAAAATTCTAAGTCCTTTGGTTTCTGTAGTAGACAAGGCAATATGTTCGGATGGATCTGAAAAAGTGTATTATGACGCTAGGTCTTTCTTTCACAGGTTGGTGGACAGCCTATTATGAATGCACCAAATTTTTCAGTTTTACAACCCCCACCCCCCAACCACCCAAATTCGAAAATCGAAAATTTTCGCGATTAAAATACTCCCCTCACCTATGGTGTGTGAAGTAAAGAACATAGAGAAACGAAAACTCCGAAAAACTTATTTAAATAATGAATATAATAAAATGAAATAAAAATACGAAATATTCTGAATTCTGACAATAATACATAGAAAAACAACAAACTCAAACATGAAAACAGTGAACAACGCAGCGCTACTAAGAGCAAGAGCGCGTCGTCATCGAGTTGCTGCTTGCTGTCGTAACCTCGGTGATCCCCTATTTTAACGCTTCGATTCGCATTTTATAGATCCATATCAAGTAATATCAAGTAACTTGATTTTACTTGATATCAAGTCAAGTAGTTCAGATCGAAAATCAAGTCAAGTCAAACATCAAATTCTCAAAAGCTTGAGCTTTCAAGTCAACTCAAGTATTTAAGAAAAAACTCAAGACACTTGGTTTGATGAATTCATACTTGAAATACTTGGTCGAAGAGTACTGGAAATTTGGTTGTGAGGAATATAATATTCTTGGTCAGAGCATATTTCTTTAGAATCAGTAGTGAAATCAAAAATATATTTTTATTGGTTTAAATTAACCACAATTTCCTCACCAAGTAATTTTTCATCAAACGAGAACAGAAGTTCGTGTCGTAAGTAGATCTTTGCACCGTGTCCCAGAATAAATCCCGAAATAAGAAATCGCAATTATGTTTCGGAATGTCAAGCCGATATCAAAAGGAATCGTTCAAAGATTCGCATCTACTACAGAGAAATCAACGTTTGAAGATTAGTTGTAAAGATAACTGAAACGTGTGTGACTCACCTTATTTCACTTTCACCTTCGGGAATTCCTTGCAAAAAATGAGAAGGTCGGACTACGTTAACGGGTATTTTGAATGTTTTTGTCGATTGCTTACTGCAAATATCATATGATTCTATTTCGAATTTCTTTCGACACTAAACATAAACTAAACACTTCTTACATATGTGTGCAGTAGTAATAGGTAGTCAGGCCTGGTACAAGGTTCGTCTATTAATTTCTCAGAATAAAGTCCTCGGCGTTTTTCAAAAAGCCGTCCAACAGGTGGGAGTTCAGAAGCTCCTCAAAATCAGGCACGTATTTAGGAGGGGAGTCCGGACTAACTCCTCACCCCCGAAACATAATGGATATAATGTAATGCCGCAAAAAATTTAATCCACAAAAATGCCCCCTCTAGCGACTAACACTGATCTAGTCTTCCGGTCAAGCAAAATTGAAAGTTGCAACCCTAATTTTTGGACCCCCCAAAACTAAATCCTCGATACGTGCCTATCGTTCTAAGGGGTGAGCCAACTTTAGGGTTATAAAATCAAACGCGTATTTTTTCAAAATGTCAAATCGCTTGACATTTCAGATGTCACATCTGACATCTCTAGTCAATAACATTTGCAATCATGTCGTCATTTAGCGTGCAATAGCGTGTTAAAGTTATTCAAACTTACTACGAAAATTCGTGTTCTGTGAGAACCACATTTCGCAAACTCCGAAGTGAATACGGTCGATTTGATCGACCATCTGAGAAGGCTATTCAGCATTCAGTGTGTTCAAATGAAAACATTGAAGCAATTCATGAGAGTGTCGCGGACAGTCCATCCACCTCCATTCGCCAAGCTTCACAGCAAGCTAACATTCCTTATGGCTCCCTGCGGCGAATTATGAAAGACGACTTGGGGCTCCATGCGTACAAAATTCAGTTGACGCAGGAATAATCACGGCAGACGTCGAACGTTTGCTAAGGTGATCTTAGAGCAGCTGTTAAGTGACAATCGTTTTTACGAAAAAATCATTTTTAGTGACGAGCCTCATTTTCATTTAAATGGCTACGCCAACAGACAAAACTGCCACATCTGGGGCGATGAAAATCCAAGGACGTATGCAGAGGTATCCATGTATCCACAACAGGTCCCTGGTTGGTCAGGATTCTCAGCACAAGGAGTGATTGGGCCGTATTTTTTCGAAAAACCCGATGGAAAAGCGGCAACTGTGAGTGGCGTCAATACCGAGCGATGTTGGAAAACTTTTTATGGCCGATATTGGATGGCATGGACACTAACAACATGTGGTTTCAACAAGTCGGAACGAAGAGTCACACTACAGGCGAAACCATCGATTTTTTGAAAGCCAAATTTTCCAATCGCTTGATTTCGTTGAGAGGTGATATCGATTGGCCGCCAAGATCTTGCGATCTAACCCCGTTGGACTTCTTTCTTTGAGGTTACGTGAAAGGAAAAGTCTGTGCCACCAATCCCAAAACCATTCCGGAGTTCAAGGACGACATGCGGCGTGTAATTGGTGAAATACAACCTCATGTATGTCAAAATGTTATAAGGAATTCAGTCGCAGAATTATGTACTGCAAGAAGAGTCGCGGAGGCCATTTTCCCGATATTATCTTTCACGTATAAATGGTAAAGGCCAATGTTTGCAATACAATAAAGGATCACAAAAGGTTCGAAATAGTTTGAGTTTTATTGGAAAAATGGAATCGCACCCTAAATTTGGCTCACCCTGTATTATTGACGTCTTACCTCCACGTTGCTTGTACTGTACGAGTATGACAAAGGGGCCCATACATTAACCATTTCGCGATCTAATTAAGGGGATTTCAATTTTTTTTGCTATTAAAAATAAACATATGACAAACATATTATATCATAAGTCGGTGCCAGAAATCACCCCTTAAAGTTTTCGGGATTCGTCCTGGAGCACGGTATAATAGCGTCCGCCTATGGGCAGAGGAATTGCGGGACCTCTTAACGGGAATAACATCTACCTTATATATAATATGAAAAACCGTCTGACGTAACAACGTGCTAGCGCAACTCCAACGGCCCTTTGAATCCGGTCATTCGACAAAAGGCGCGTTTTAAGAGCATCTCTCTCTCGTTGATATTATGTCGTCGCGTCGTTTGAATGCCTTCTATCCGTTTTTTGATGTCCCGGTTTCCAGTTCCGTTTTTAATCCCGCGGGACGGAGAATATTTTTTCCTCCCGAGCTTTATTGTAAATCGGAAATATGGGGGTATAAGAAGGGGGTTGGGTGGAGGGTGGTTAGACAGGAAAGTGGAGTATTAGGAAAATCGGGATACGGCAACATACGCAATTTATGCGAATATAATATTCAGAAAGGGAATTGGAGACGTCTGGAAAATTTGATACCACATACAGAGTGAGTTTTTAGTACCGGCTCGGTCGATAGCTCCATTAATGTAGAAGCTGTATATAAAATTAGTATATATGCTCCTTGCTCAGAAAATATTTTGATTTGTGCAGGGTGATCTGTAACTAAGCGGTGATGCAAACATGCATTTTTTAAATGAGATACACTATATATTATTCCATATTCAAATTCTACCGATGATTTTCATTTTTCCAATATCGCATATTGGTACATTTTACAGGGTATTTCAAAAGTTATGACCATTTTTATATCCAAATCGCTGTCAGATGAACGTACTCTATATCAAAAAGTGATGAATCAAAAATTATTTTTTTACACGGATGGATAAAAAATATCATCTAGTCTTAAAATCGGCTATAAAAATAGTCCGCGACGCATATTAAGTGTATGTAAATTTTCTATCTTTTTTTAAATGTAACCCCCAATACTTCATTATACCAAAGAATTGCTTTTAATATGCTCTTTCATCTTTGTATAGCTGCATTCATTAGTTACTGAGATATTTCGATTTTTATACAAATTTTAAACATATACCTTCTATTTGTTTACTAAAATTCATTTATTTTAAGAAAATACTATCAAGTATTATTTTTGCTTAACGAACAACTGAAATATAAGGCCATAATAGCACTTGGTCAAGTCAAAACACTAGATTAACGCGATAATACAGGGTGGGCCAATAGTGCGTGGACGGAGGATTGTGGGCTTACTGGAAAATATTTCAAAAATCTGTCACTTGATCATGGTAGGGACCCTTGAGGGCTATAACGGAAAAATATTTTCACTTAAATTTTAACGTTTATACAGGGTGATTCATATCAAAGTTACATTTTTTTGAATGGAACCCCCTATATATTATTGCATATTTGGATTCCTTGGTCAATTCTAGTGTGACCTTATGTATCACACATGGAACTTTAAATGAACCGTTTAGACACAAATCACCATTTTTGGTATAAGTAGGTATCAGAAAAAAATTGAATATCGCAGCGACTATAAAATTTAGAAGGCCGTGACTTTGCGGTACGACTAAGCATGAAATGCGTCACCTTAGGTCAGAGGGGTAAATTTGAATTATTTTTGCACTTGGAGAAATCAGTAGATTAATTAAGGAAACTTCAATCACAGATAACTTGATTTTTTCAAATGGGAATGCCTATTTTGGTTTAAAGAGTCAAATGTAAAATTTGATTACCTTTCTAACGATATAGCAGTCTCGATGTCAATCTTTTTTAGTTTTCATTTTATTTCAAATTTCCAGTCAAATCGGTGTTTTTCAATTTTGCTGCATGCAGGCAACCTAGCAGGCCATGAAAAATAAACAAAAGCTCGTTAATATGGAAGAAACCAACTAACTTAGTAGAAAGATGCAAACTAACTAGAGCAACGAGCCAAGATTATGAAAATTCCTTACAACATATTAGCTCTAACCAGAAACAATAGCGGTAACAAGAACGCTCATTTTTCACAGCCTACGAGCTAATAGCTTGTAATGGTTGGCTAATGCCAATTTCCAAAGTCAGTAAAAAAATATTGAATCAAAGGAAAACTACTACCGATTGTTGCTGGCGGTAGAATATCTATGTCTTTTGAATAAATGTTCACATTTAATGCTATAAAAAAGTAGCCATTTCCGTAAGTCAAAAGTAAGGATACCTCTGAATGGAACCCTTCAAATTCTTCAGTAGGTACTTCTACTTATTAGCAAAATCGCGGAAAGTGAAACTTGATTTGCAGTCTGTTTGAATTGAATTTAGTTTGCAGAAAACTACATGAAATAAACACAATTACAACATAGCGTAATTAAAAAATTCTAGCATTATTTCAATAGATGTTCAGAATGCTCCAGTTGGAGATATCTTCACTTTTGACTTAACTAAACGGAAATGACTAATTTTTTTTATCCCATTAAATGTGAAATTTCATTCTAAATATGTTAGACTGTAAGCAAAAATCGCTGGTAGTTTTCCTTTTGTTTCAAAATTTTAAACCATTTTGGAAGGTTGTCAAGCTCTAGTAGACATCAATAGCTAGTATGCTGTGCACAGCAAACACTTCTGTCATACCCCAGCTACTCATTGGCATTAGATATCTCGCGGCTGTTGTATCCGGTTAGAGCTAATATGTTGTAAGGAATTTGCATAATCTTGCCTCGTTGCTCTAGTTAGTTTGCATCTTTCTACTAAGTTAGTTGGTTTCTTCCATACTAATGAGCTTTTGTTTATTTTTCATGGCCTGCTAGGTTGCTTGCACGCAGGAAAATTGAAAAACGCCGATTTGACAGAAAATTTGAAATAAAATGAAAACCAAAAAAGATTGATATCGAGAATGCTATATCGTTAGAAAGGTAATCAAATTTTACATTTGATTCTTTAAACCAAAATAGGCATTCCCATTTGAAAAAATCAAGTTATCTATGATTGAAGTTTCCTTAATTAATCTACTGATTTCTCCAAGTGCAGAAAAGAATTCAAATTTAGCCCTCTGACCTAAGGTGACGCATTCCATGCTTAGTCGTACCGCAAAGTCACGGCCTTCTAAGTTTTATCATCGCTGCGATATTCAATTTTTCTCTGATACCTACTTATACCAAAAATGGTGATTTGCGCCTAAACCGTTCGTTTAAAGTTCCATGTGTGATACATAAAGTCACACTAGAATTAACCAAGGAATCCAAATATGCAATAACATATAGGGGGTTCCATTAAAAAAAATGTAAGTTTGATATGAATCACCCTGTATAAACGTCAAAATTTGAGTGAAAATATTTTTACATTATAGCCCTCAAGGGTCCCTCTCATGATCAAGTGACAGATTTTTGAAGTATTTTTTGGTAAACCCACAATCCTCCGTCCACGCACTATTGGCCCACCCTGTATAGGTCAAGTGTGCTGAGGAAGCAATTTTATAGACGTCATGCATAATTATCAAGCAGATCTATCAGTTAGGCTATGAAATATTAAACGACACGGTCCAAATAAAACAATTCTTCAATCTTTCAAACGCATTAGTTTTAGAGTGCTTCCATTCTGGATATTGCTGTTCATAGTTGATATGTTCTAAAGGCAAGTAGGCATTTTTTGAAAAATTCTCCTAAATACCCTCAATGGAAAAATTAATTTTTAAAGCTCGTTTTTCACACAGTACGGAATTATTCAGTAAGTTATGAAAATTTTAATTTTTCAAAGCATACCTGCTTGATAATCATTATGCATCACGCCTACAAAATTGTTTCTAAAGCATTACTCGTATGCAAACAGCAGAAAATTCTAAGCCTGTTAGTTGCTGTAATGGCAAGGCACTATTCGGATGGACCTGAAAAAGTGTATTATGCGGCTAGGTGTTTCTTTCGAAGGTCAATGGGCAGCCTATTTTTCAGGATAACTTCCAACACCCCCCAACCACATTCATTTTAACCCCCAATCAAAAGAAGTAGAAAATGATCAGGAACTCATAAAATACCTAAAAATGAAGGTGAGGAAGTTTTCGTTTTTTGCTAATTGCTCCGCCGCCCCAGCACATCGCCTCTCAAATTTCATCACAATCCGTGTAGCGGTTGCTGAGATTACGAGGCTAGAAGAACGCCAGCAGACAGACAGAAAGTCCCTACAGTCAAGGCAGATCATAACAGACAGACGGAAATGAATGACGCGGATTTTCATTATGTACCGGCAAAACTTCTTATTTTGAATATTTTGAGATGTGTCTACAGAATATTCATGTGCTTCTGCTCTGGAAAGTTGAACAGTACCAAAGCAATAAAGTGTGAAAAGCACAGTACCAGAATTAATGTTTCTAGATTTTGTTTACTTCCCGCACAATATAATAGGTGCGGGGAGCATTGTGATCGCAAAGAAATCGATTTTGAGACAATTTTGGCCTTACATACACGTCACTCATTTCCTTCGATCTGTCTGTCTGTCTGTCTGTCTGTCTGTCGATCTCTCTGCCTATTGGCGTTGTTCTAGCACTGTACTTTCAAGCAACCGCTGCATGGATTGTGATGAAGTTTGGGTATCGGTATGCTGTGGGATTATAGTAGGTAATACTGCTATAGTTTTGAAAATCGGTGCATGGGTGGTGGAGTAATTAGTAAAAAACGAAAGTTTCAAATATTCGTCACACTACGTTTCTATGGGTTCCTAGTCATTTTCTATTTTTTCTATGAGTGTGGATAACAAATTTTTTGTATTCATAATAGGCTATTGTTCACTGATCAGTGAAATAAAGACCCAGTGCCACAATGCACTTCCGTAGGTCCATCCGAACATTACCTTGCCTAGTACAGATATGATATAGACATACGAGTGTCGCTTTAGATCGTTCTGTATTGTGTAACCTCGAAATTATTCAATTCACTTTAATGAAATTTTGACTCAGTATTATTGCCGTAGCGAGGATGGAAAACGCGTACGGCTTTTAGAAATCGTGTCAGTGACGGCGCAGCAATAATCAGAAAACTAAAAACATGAAAGCAGCTTGAACTTTTTTTATTAGATGCCATACCAGTACAATCGCCAATTCCATGACACTGGTTCACTGGCACCACAAGATTCGGCCCTCCTGCTTAATAATATCACTGAAACTTCTGCGAGTTGTTTTCAAGCCTTTCTGCAACACACTTTTTGCGCTGTCTTATTTTATTATGATTTCCATAACCAACGCCGAGGGAAAATTATTCAAAGGAGAGACAGCCTGCAGTCTGCTTAGAAAATAAAATCCCTCCAGGAGAGTACTCAGCATCTGCTCTACGGCCGTATAATTAAGACAGGGCGTCCCCGTGCACTGGTATTTCTCCAATTACATCCCCTCAGACCTGCAACAACCCCTTCGCGACTGTGTAGCTGGGATCGGCCATTATTCAGGGCTCGCTGTCTGCCGCCGTCTTTTCTGCTGTTACGCTCCCCTTGTGTATACTCGAAAGTACTACGAACGGCCATAGTTCTTCTATAATGTTCCGTTAGATTTTTTATCTTTCACCCTTGCGGAAGTAGTGGATAGAGTGTAATCATGATACATCAGACAATCCGCAATACTCCTGTAGGGTAGCGGACCTTAAAGGGGTGATACACGTACGAACTTTAAGTACGCGGCTTTTAAGTTCGCGAGCTTACTCGGCTCGACGTCGGTGACACACGTGAAGCTGAAATCACTCATTTTGATAATTTTCCTACATAAACAAAATTTTTAACAACGCCAAACACAACAAGCGTTGCGCATCGATGGCCTGCCGAAACAAAGTGGTGGCTCGCGGCTCGCAGTACGAGCCGAGACAAGTTACGAGCAAGATTTGAAACCAGTTGGATCGCCGGCGGTTTGCGCGACGGTTTTAAACTACGCGTACTTACGGTGACACACAGGCGAAAAAGGTCATCGAGCCATAAGTACGCGTACTTGCGCGTACGTGTATGACCCCTTTTACGATATTCAGTACGTTGCAGAGCTCCTGTAGTTAGACTTGCCAATAATTAGAGTCCGGATCAAAAAGCATAAAAAAAGTTTAGATAAGCGCTTAAAAAGCATCCAATTTTACACAAAAAAGCATGGAAGATGGATGAAAAAGGCATGAAAGTGAAATCATAATTTATTGTTTATCTATAAAATACATAAGAAAACATATAACAGACAAATATTAAAGCAAACAAAGTCTCTATTGAACAACAAAGCGAACAAAAGTTTAGTTCTTGTAGAAACAAAAAATAACTAAATGCTAATTTAGATGTTCCATAGCAAAGTTCTGTCTTTTCTATCACTTAAAATATTTTTGTAGTCGAAAAAAGTCCTTTCGATGTTAAAACTTGTTATGGGCGCATATTTAAATTTTGCCAGCACATTTAAGGGTTATTTGTAACTTTAACTCAGTACTCCCTGCGAATACCAAAACATTTTTTTTTAATTCTGAAAACCTTCATTCTTAGACAGTGTATCTTCAACTTTTTCTGTACTATTTGGGCAGTTGCTTCAGGAATTAGTCAATGGCTTTTTCGAAATCATCAACAATTTTGATGGATGTATCCAATGTGATTCCTTGTTTCTCCAAGGACTTTATGGTGGTACTGACAAAACTAAAATTAGTTTTATATAAGCTAAATTGTTTAGTGTTTTTAATTCATTTTGATCTAGCACCATTTGATAATCATTAATTGCTTTGCTAGGTGTTTCGGGTAACTCGAATATGAGTTTATTGAAATTTTCAAAATTATCTGCACAATATAACGGGGCATCTAACCGTGTGCCCCATCTTGTCAAGACCGGTTCAGGTGGTAATGGAATATTCGGTAGTCGTTCTTTTAAAAGTTGCACACGCAAAGGCGCCTTGACAAACACTTTTTTCCATTTTTTATAAGTTCATTGAGAAGAGGAAATTGTTGCTTTATGGTTTCAGCAACTGCTTCAGAGAGCATGAGTAACACTTTGCTACAGGGAACTGGTTCTGGCATGTAAAAGTTTGTTAGTGCATCATTCACAAATTGCACTGCATAGTGCAAAAACTGGGTACAGAGGGCGGTGGACAATTGAAAGGATCAGTGGAAATGAGGTTTGTCCGTCAATTTCAATCGCCATTAATTGTTTTTAATTATTGTAATAGTTGGTTAATAAAACAAAATCCAGTCATCCATTCAATCCATCCATTATTCAAGTTTTTTAATGTAAAAAAGTTGTTGATCGTAGAAAAAATGTGCGTAGCAAGTGGAAAAAGCACATCAATAGGTTTGTTGACAAAATAGCCTTTGGAACTATATACACTACGCCTAACCTATTACTTATCAGTCACTACACTAATTTTTGTTTGTCCTTCACTTCACTAATTTATTTCACTATCCATTTATTTTGCGCATGCCACTGGTAGACGGACAGCGCTCACTCTGTTGAATCTGTTAGCTCTGCCGCTCGGCTGTTCCGCTTCTCCTTATATTGTACGCGTCTCTGGTTCCCGAAAGCTTCTCTCCGCGTTCTAGATGGGTAATAGCGGTTCGCGAAGTCGGTTCTCGCGAACTCGCGACTGTATGGCAAGATGTAGGACAGGGCCGGACTGGCACAACATTATCTTTTATAATTCACTTGTTTGTTAAATATAGTAGCATATTTCGATCCTTAATTCTTTTGTTTATCAATTTAGTCATGTCTTTCGAGTAATTGAAGTGTAATTTTCAATAAATAGGTCAAAATTGTAGATAATGAAATTTCGAATTCGAGTTTTTTTTTCAATTTCTACCATTTCTGTGATCATTTATTATAGTAGCATATATATTTTTTACACTGTCGGAAAGTAGAGATTTCAGTGAATAGAAAGCACATCCACTTTTTGAAAAAAGCTAATATTTTGATGGGAGAATTTTCGAGGGTGCTTTTTCGATAGTAAGTCAAAATAAGGTGAAAAAATAAATATTTTGCATCAAATTAAATTGCAGTGTATTTAGGACATAAAAAGCCAAGCTCACACTAAGTTTCGTGAAAATAAAAAAAATGTAAAAGACAAAAATTAAAACCCAAAAACTTTTTTGAATGTTTCACGTAGATTTTGAGGTTGTGCGAAAAAAATTGTGAATACTTTTACCATTCGACTTTTTTTCATAGGACTTATTTTGCCGGAAATCAAGATAATCCGTTTTTTACCCTTAAAAAGTGACATTCTCCCCCTGTCCGACATCAGATGGCACTTTTTTTACATTAAAGTGGAATTATTAGTAAACAAAAGGATGCAGAGTGTACCAAAATGCATCAGTACACCTACCTTTGTATACACTAAGAGATTATAAAAGGGGCCCTTTTAGACGCATGCTACAAGGTACTTAGACAGATGATAAGAAGAGGCTGGCCGGTTATGCAGAAATCATTTTATGGGAATATCAGGCTGGATTCAGAAGCGGCAGGAGTACGACAGATCAAATATTCGTTCTCAAGGAACTACAAATAACAAGCTATGAATATAGAATGGAACGACACGTGCTTTTCATAGACTTCAAACAAGCCTATGATAGTATAAACAGAGAGAGACGGTATGAAGAAATGGTGCAGCTAGGAATTCCAGGAAAACTCTAAGGCTAATAAGAATGACATTACAAAAACCCAAGAACAAAACTACATGGATAGGAAGTGAGTCACAATAATTTGAAGTAAAAAAAGGACTCAGACGAGGCGATCCTCTATCAACGATACTTTTTAACCTGACGGTTGAAGCAATATATAGAAAAGGCAAAATCAAGATAAATGGAACCATATTTAATAACGAACACCAATGTATAGCATATGCAGCTGACTTAACACTAGTAGCAAAAACAAACAAAGAACTTGAGAAAATTACGGCAAGGACAGCTGCGGAAGCAAGGAGATTTGGGATGGAGATAAACCAAAGTAAGACAAAATATATGGTCATGGGACAAATGGAAAAAACTTTCGATGATCATCCGAACGTAACTTTTATGGCCAACAACATGAAATATACTTTTGAAAGGACTACGGAATTTATGTACCTAGGGGTAATCATAGAGCAAAAAGGACAGGAGAAACAAGAAATACAGGGAAGGATCATCAAAGGAAACCAGAAGTATGGAGCCCTGAAAAATTTTATGAAATCCAAATATGCATCCAGAAAGACCAAAGAGAGGATTTATCCAACTGTTGTAAGACCAACCGAGACATATGCTTGTGATACGTGGACTATGAACAAAGAGGAGAAAGAAAAAATTATAAGATGGGAAAGAAAAATGTTGAGAGCTATTTATGGAGACATAAGGACAAACGAGGGATGGAGGAGAAGAACAAACCAGGAACTGGAAGACAAGTATGAGAACCCCAATATTATAGCAGTCATCAAAGCGCAGAGAATAAGATGGCTGGCACATGTAGGGAGGCTGAATGGGACGAGAATGGCAAAACTAGTTCTCAATCGGAGGCCAATAGGTAAAAAAAGGAAGGGTAGACCAAGGGACAGATGGTTGAAGAAGGCAGAAGATGATTTCAAGAAAATTAATATTAAAGACTGGAAAGACAAGACGGCAGACAGAAATAGGTGGCGTGGAATAGCGCAGGATATACTCAGAAATAGGTGGTGAAATTACCCAAAGACAATTCTAAGTTATATAAATTTTAGCGGTATAAGGTCAGACTATACTCATTTCTGCCCTAGGCCTACATGGCCTGTTGTGCAAACTAATAATAAATAATAATAAGGGATTATAATAATTTAATCATTATTTTCAAACCCATGATACTAGTCCACTATCCTTTCGTCTATCTGGCTAATACCTACCAACTCTAACCTTAAATCGCTCGCCTCCGTACGTGATTCTCGTACTCCAGCAACCATTGAAAAGTCCAATAAGCCACTGGCCCGACTGTGTGACCTACGACCAGTATTAACTCGACAGAGAACTTGAATATCAGCAAAAAAGTTACACGAAAGTTGCTGAGAGAAGTTTCGTCATAAACATCGCATATTACAACGTTCCAGAAAACGGGGATAACGAGTTATTTTCGACATAACTTCGGCGTCGACCTACCGAAAACTTCTCCATAACCATAGAAGCATGAGTTATCTGCGGCGATCACCATCAATAAGGACGGGGGAACTTATTAATTTGTGTAATAGCCAATAAAAGGTGCTTCGAACGGAATTTACTAGCATTCTCTGGCCGAGCAAAACAGGACCGTGTGGTGAACTTTCCCTTACCAAGCGACCGTATGTTTTTCTGATGGAGCGGTTCCACACCAGTATTGAGATTTGTTGACCAAAGGTAAGGATACAAACGTAGTAGAGCGGCAAGGTAAGAGGCAAACTACAGAGACTCATAGAGCATATATAGAGCAATAAAAGCTCATTACGTACGCAAAAAAAACTGCATCAAATGAGGGGTCTAGAATCAGAATCCGCTATCTCCAAAATCTTGAATTTCTCAGGAAATAAGAAAAACGTGTAAGTCAATTTATTTTATTTTTAATTGATTTCCTGCTTTATGTAAGTATTATATAGCATATTAACGAATCTATACTTGAAGGATTAACATAAGTGTCAATGGAGATAGCGGATTTTGACAAAACAGTTTGGATAGCGGGTTTTGAAGACAAGTATGATGAATATGAGGATTTTCATGCTATGCTTATTCTCGGAAATAATCAACAATTCTATTATTTTAAAGTTTATTGAGGCGAAATCTAAAAACAGGACATAGCTTTTGTACTTCTTATTATCAACTTTTGAAACAACAAACTGATATTCTGATAAATATTTAAACAGAAGATCCACAAAAGATTGATGGATTGTCAGATTGTCGGGGGTGCACATAGAGACATTGCTAGTATATTCTTCCATTTTCTATACAGTTATTTAGTCTAAAAACAGCAAACGTCTAGAAAAACCAACAAAATACGTTGAGAAGCAGCAATGCAGATGATATAGATAGCTCTCTCCCACGCATGCTCAGAAGAGGAGATAGCGTGTTCCACTACCCTAATGGACTTACCGGGTTTTGAAATTAACTGCTATATTTCGCATATGTTTAGAAGGGGATTTTGCGGAATTTGCTTCCAGGTACAGTTATTTTTCGATTCCAATGAAAATTCACACAGAGGACATGCAAAAGGTAAATTAGGATAAAAAGTGGTTTTGATTCTAGACCCCTGAAATAGTCAAGATTTCACATTTTATCCTTTTGCTTAATGACATGCATGACCAGTGCTCTGGTGTTACTTCCTTAAAGGCTTCATCGAACAGTAGCTCAAGGACTTTGATTTTTAATGTCGTGCTGTATCTTACTATAAATCCTTTCACTTGCGCCCATACAGGTTCTATAGGATTTAAGGCCCGGTCAAACAAGGCGTTCTAGAACGCGGTGTACCGGCGTTCTCTAACAATACAAAGGAATGCCGTAACGCCGCGTTCTAGAATGCCCTGTTTGACCGGGCCTTGAGTTCGTCTATGTTCGAATCACTAGACATTCTGACAAAAATTGGCGCAGCGCTTTTGCTCGACCCGTCAAACAGGCCTGTTTGGTACAAACAACGGAATGCTGTAACGTGGCGCTAGAGAACGCCGGAACGCCGCGTTCTAGAATGCCCTTTGTTAGACCGGGCCTTTAGTTCGCAATGATATGGCGGCGTGCGTACCACAGCTACACCATATCTTGCTGTTGTATCTTCTACGGTGTATTTCATAAAACGATGTTTGTGTAAATTTGCTATATGTAAAAGTTCCTTTTTTATCAAGTCATCTTCAAATTCCCAGCCGATAATTTCTTATTTTCACCAAGATGAAGTAGGAGTCTTCTCTGTGCGCCGTGAGTGATAGCTTGCGTTGTCCATAACTACCACTGAATCAGCTGGAAGATATTTTATCATTCCACCAAAATAGTCTTCAACTACATCCGAGTTCAACTCCTCGTGGTAATATCTCGTATGGGGAAGGTCAACAAACCTTTTTTAAGAAATACTTCTTCATTTCCAATATGGACGATTATTAGCCTCTTTCTTCCCTTTCCTGAAGGTACCTCAATACCCGTTGATAGGCCTTCTATGAAAGTTTGGCGACCACTGCTTATATTTTTTGTCTTGTCACACGTTTGGTACTATATAACCTTCACTAGTCCACTTTTCAAGTAATTTCGTCTCCAGCAAACAATTTCATCGCTTTCCAGTAAAAATGCTTTATGGTTATGCTTTTTTCAGGCGAAATCCATATTTTATAGACTGGCCCATAAAAGTTTTCTGGTTATCAACCGAACATCCTCCTGGCCAAGCTGCATTAAAGTCTTGTCTAGGATGGTTGTTTCTTTTTTGAAATAAATTACACTTTTGATGTCTTCACCAAGGGCTCCCATTGCTCTGCCTGAACTTTTCTTGGGAGGTTTCACTTGCAGCCTTTCTCTCCTGTAATAATTTAAAAACGGTGGACTTTCCAACTCCAGCCATTCGGGGATATCGGTGAACTGTTTCTTGTACATCAAAATCCGGGTAATCGTATTTTACCATATAGGTACATTTAAAATTATAACTTTTTCACTCACTGATGGTGGAGAACTATTGCAACATCTTTTCATTGGTATGAATGCCTTTTTTTAGAATACTGTAAACACTACTGCATAACAGATAATACTGATACGTTAAACTAAAAACAAATATACTTGTATGGGCGCTACGGTAAGTATGTTTTAATTACTTTATCATTAAGGTGTTATTCATTCCGTTTACTCCGTCATAAATGAATAATGAGGGTCAATATATCAGGTAGGATGTTAAAGTTTACCCACGCCTATGACCGACACCAAAAATGTAAAAAGCCGGTAAGGATTTTAGACTTAATTGCTCTATACATTTCTGAAATGCACTATAGTTAAAAGGCAAGTGATGAAGTCAAAAGCCTGAATTAGCGAGATAATACAAGTCAGGTATGCTGAGGAAACAATTTTATAGACGTGGTGCATAGTTATCAATCAGATCTATCAGGTAGGCTATGAAATATGAACTGTCCCAGTCCGAATAAAATGATTCTTCAATCTTTCAAATCCATCAGTTTAAGAGTGCTTCCGTTCCGGATATCGCTGTTGATAGTTGATACAAATTCTAGAGGCAAGTAGGCAATTTCTCAAATATTCTTCCAAATACCCTCTATTTGTTCTTCCATGAAAAAATTCATTTCTAATGCTCGGTTTTCACACAGTACAAAATTATTGAGCAGGTTATGAAAACTGCCAATATTTCAAAGTCTACCTGATAAATTTACTTGATAATCATGCATCACGTCTATCAAATTGTTTTCTCAGCATGCTTAACTTATCTCAATAATTCAGAGTTTTGTCTTCATCAAATAGTATTATGGCCTTATAATTTAGTTGTTCGTAAAGTAAAAATAAAATTCGGTAGCTCTTTCTCAAAATAAATAAATTTCAGTACACAAATAGAAAGTAAATTTGAGATTTGCAGAGAAATCGAAATATCTCGGAAACCGATGGACACAGGTATATGAAATGCTACATGCATATGAAAGAGCATATTGGAACCAATTTTTTGGTATAATTACACATGGGGGGTTACATTTAAAAAAAATTGGTTTTTGCATTCTAATGCCTCACCTGTATATGAATAGGCGCCAGCGACTTTTTTACAGCCTGCTTTAACACAGGACTAGGGGATATTTTTTATCTTTTAATGTAAAAAAAATAATTTTAGATTAATTAATTTTCATGTACAGTACATTCATTTGACATATTTTAAGAACGGGAATCATTAGTAGAATCTAAATATGTATAAATTAAAATATCTTCTGAGGAAGGAGCATAACCTTTGCTACAACTTTTATATGTACCCTTTCTCGCTATTTTATGTATTAGTGGAGTTACCGACCAATCCGGTATTAAAAACTCATCCTGCATTTGTTTACATATCACGACGTCGTCAACGTGGAACGTCAGGTCGAACGTCATCGCCGACGTGTGGCCAGTAGGTCCGATTTTATCAACAGGCGCATTTTAACAAAGGCTTTGCCTAATCAGAGCAGCCCATTCAGATGCATGTTCTTGATTGGGCTACTCCTCAGAGTAACAACTGAACATAGAGGTAGTAAACAACTAATCCTAATAGGCCAACATCTTTTCTTACGTTGTCATATCGACCACCAGATACGGCAATCATAATTGTTTACTATCGTCTTAATTGTATAGTATCCAGAAATATTCCATTCATCGTAAAAAAGACGGTATTTTGATGGTTCAGAAATGATTACAGCAAAATCAATAGATATGTTGACCTCTACTGCGTTACTGCATGTTTCTTCATCATTAACGCAAATTCTGTCTTACATAAATTTTGAGGAGTTGGCAACGCCTATGTAATTTTCCTGCGACTTGTTTACGGTGACCTCCGACTGTCAAACGTTTGTTTTGCTTGTGCGTCTTTTATGCTTGGTCAGTAAAATCGAATTCGCTATTTGTTGGTAACTGTAGTGAAGCTTTACGGACTTGCTATGCTATATTCGAGTGTAGTTTAACAGTTTTTCGAGATGGGACAGTGCAGAGCAGTGTTTGTTACATGGGTTGCATTGGAAGAATTTTCAGGTTAGTTGGCAATGTTTGGGTCTGAAGTGTCAAAAGATGATGGCTTTGAGCACGCCATGCTGAAGTGGTTTGTTTACTACCTCTATGTTCAGTTGTTACTCTGAGGGCTGCTCAGATTGGTCAAAGCCTCTGTTAAAATGCGCTTGTTGATAAAATCGGGCCTACTAGCCACACGCCGGAGACGACGTTCGACGTGGCGTTCCACGTTGACGACGACGTTCGACGTGACGTTCCACGTTGACGACGGCGAGCAATGAACCCCGATTATGTGCTATTTGGCTAAAGGGCGATACCTGCTCGCTATTCGGCGAGCAAGGTTGAAAAAACGGCGAATATTGATATTCGGCAAATACCAGCATATGTGGCGCCGGCTTTACATTTTCTTTACTCAAATATATAAAAAATGACAGCGGTACCTCAAACCACACGTTAGTGGTTAAGTACAATTGTCGCACGATAGTGTTCAAAGGTTAAAATAAATTTTTTGCAGTGCCGACTGTTTCTGCTGGAAAACGACGCCGATCCGACGTCATCGTGTCGCCGCCGTCGGCGACGTCTCACGCGTTGCAGTTTAATATTGTGACAGTGACGTTTGATGACGCGACGCGCCGCGGCGCATTATGAAAATTGAGGAGATTTTTGCGGGGAACGATAAGCCGAAACGACAGCGCCGCCGTCTCGGAAACATTATTCAGATGTTTTTAACGAACTGACAAGCTCACTATTATTTTCGCGGGCGGAAAGCCGGGAAAAATCTGCATGGTTTGCCAGAATGCGCGATCGCTCGTGAAATATGGATGTCTCGAGTGAAATGTTTCGAAGATTTTGAGGAAAATAGCGACAGATTTGTTATAATGTGACATACGCGAGACGCTTTATACCGAACAGCGCTACGGAAATAGATATAATAGGAAGTAAAGGGAAATTAATTGCAGGGTGTTTGATGCCTAGAATCTCCGTAAACAAATAACCGGAGCTAAATACATAAGCGCTTAAACTTGCATTTTTGTAGACGCTGCATGTGCGAAAGGTCTTCTGCCTTCACACAGAAGAATCTGTCGCTCTGTCAAAGACTTACGCTTGGATTCATCGGGACGTTACGCTCAGCATTCCTCAAATACTAATTTTATATTTGATTTATTTTGCCTTGAATTATATGAAGTGTTAATTATGGGATAAAGGACATTGGGGGGGGGGGAGATTTTAAGAAATGGACATGAATAGTACCTTAGACGAAACGTCCAACAAAGTTACTTCATTGAAATAATTCCAAGGAAGAAATTATCTGAATTTATGAACAAAAAGAATCCAGCGGTTGTTCTGTGGTACGTCTTCTGCTTCACACTCTGTTTCAGACAAATGACAGAATTTTTTTACCCACTGCTGCACAATACTGGCTAGAGCAGAGCTTTCATCTACCACTTATCACAGAAAATGTTGTACAAATTGCACATAATATAATAATGTATAACTCAATAGCAGACTATAATTAAATCCATAAATTTCATTGTTACACAACTTAATCGTTTGGAAATAACGCACTCTGTACAATCAATTATGAATTCCTATTCATATATTATGCATTTGTATTGTCAAATAACATTTCTGTCAGGATTAATTTGAAGTATTATATTGATACAACTAATTGTCATTGTAAACGTGTCAATCAATAAACTAGAGATAGCTCGAGAAGTGCAAATAAGCAGCATCAAATGTCTGAAGTGATAGGAGTTCTGATGCATAAGCTATCCTAATGAGACAGACAGCTACAGACAAACAGAATCCCTTAGTAACCCTTTGTCGAACGAATTAGTGAACTATACGGTATGCAGTCATGCAAGCTTACAAGCAGATAAGACTGCAATCGCGAGTTTATATAGATAAAAATAATGAATCTTACTAAAATCAAATAAAGATTAATCGAGGATATTTAAAAAGCTTGTCGAAATAATTCAAAAATTGTTAATCTCTTTCCCCACTTTTGCTCTCCACCTTTCTCCATTACCATCCTCTTCCCGTGTTTCCAACTGATTCCATGATACAAGAGGTAAGCTTCCACGGACTGATGACACAGTGCCCTATGGTGTCACCTTGGCAAAACAATAATAGAAGAAAAACTTAAGGTCTCAACCTCTTCTCATTCTTTAGTTTCCACAGTGATGGTATATGGAAAATAATTATTTTTATGGCCATGCAGCCAAAATTATAATTTTAGTTTTTTGTATTTATACTATATGCTGTTGGGTTCTGGAAACTTCTATAATACATTATTAGTAATAATTATAATGGCTAAGAGATTGTAATTTTTTTACAATTACAATTCTTCCTCATTTTACTGGAAAGATAATTTAAATAAAAAATTATCTGTAATAAGGTCTAGAAGATTTTAGTATCGTATATTATTTGTTGAATCACATATTTTGACTTTGGCTGCAGAGCTATGTCTGGCTAAACACTCGGTTCCAGCAAGAGTTTTACATGCGCTTGTTTTACTTCTGTGTCATTGGCATCGACTACTTGGTCATTAGCCTTTTACATGCGCTTGTTATGTGATCTATTGTTATCCGTTTTTACTTCCCACACCGATAGGCGAGGGGAGTATTGTGATCGCGTAAATTTTCGATTTCGAGATAATACGCTTTTTGGGCGATTCATGATGTCTACATAACAAAAATCCACGTCACTCATTTCCATCGGTCTGTCTGTCGGTCCGTCTCTCTGTCTGTCTGTTGGCGTTTTTCTAACGTCGTAATCTCAGTAATTGCTACATGGATTGTGATGAAATTTGGTTAGCGATATTTTGTGTGGTCGTAGTAGGTAGTGTTCCAATAATTTTTGAAATCGTTGTACAGGGGGCGGAGTAAATAGCAAAAAACAAAAATTTTCAAATCTTCCTCAATCTTCGTTTTTAGGCGTTTTAGGGGTTCCTGATCGTTTTCGACTTTTTTTTTGGGTGGGAATGAATTTGGGGTGCTTGAGGGGTGGGGGGTTGTAAAACTGAAAAATTTGTTGTATTTATAATGGGCTGTCTATTAACCAGTGAATGAAAAACCTAGCGGCATAATATACTTTTTTAGGTCCATACGAACATTGCCTTGCTTATTATAGAAACCAATGGACTTAGAAGTTGTGATGTATGCATACGAGTATTGCTTTAGATCGTTCTATATTGCGTAACGCGAAACTTATTGAATTGATTTTAATGAAATGTTGACACAGTATTACTACCGCGGCGAAGATGGAAAACGCGTATGTTTTGGAAAAATCGTGTCAGTGGCGGCGCAGCAATAATAAAAACACCAAAAATATAAAAACAGCTCAAACATTGTTTTTAGGCGTTTTAGGAGTTACTGATCATTTTATACTTTTTATTTGGTGGGGGTGAATTTGGGGTGGTTGGAGGGTGGGGGGGCTGTAAAACTGAAAAATTTGTTGAATTTGTAGTGGGCCGTCCATTGACCTGTGCATGAAAAACCTAGCGGCATAATACACTTTTTTAGGTCCATCCAAACATTAGCTTGCTTATTATAGAAACTAAGGGACTTAGAATTTGTGATTTAGGTATACATACGAGTATGGCTTCAGATCGTTATATATTGCGTAACCCGAAAATAGTTGAATAGATTTTAATGAAATTTTGACAGAGTACTACTACCGCGGTGAGGATGAAAGGCGCGTACGTTTTAGAAAAATCATGTCAGTGGCGGTGCAGCAATAATAAAAAAATTATAACTTATAAACAGCTGAAACTTTGTTTTTAGGCATTTTAGGGGTTCCTGATCATTTTCTACCTTTTTTTAGGTGGGGGTGGAATTGGGGTGGTTGGGGGGTGGGGGGTTGTAAAACTGAAAAATTTGTTGTATTCATAATATTTTGTTCATTGACCTGTGGAAGAAATACCTAGCGGCATATTACACTTTTGTAAGTCCATTTGAACATTGGCTTGCCTATTACAGAAACCAATTTTGTGATGTATACATACGCGTGTTGCTTTATTTTGTTCTATGTATATTGCGTAAAGCGAAAATTATTGAATTGATTTTAATGAAATTTTGACACAGAATTTACTGCCGCGGCGAGAATGGAAATCGCGTCTGTTTCTGAAAAATCGTGTTAGTGGCGGCACAGCAATAATAAAAAAAACTAAAAATATAAAACAACTCAAACTTCGTTTTTACACGTTTTGGAGGCTCTTGATTGTTTCGCATCGCCCAGTTGAAGTATACAGAAGAAACTGTGGCATCCTACTTCCTAAAGAGGGAGACGCAAGAAACTATTCACGAGAGTTTTTGCGTTGGATGTTTTTTTGAGGGCGGGTGGTCGATAATTTGGCTGCAAGGGAATTTCAAACTATAGCTTCAGGCAATGGAGAAATAATAAAATGTTATCATCATTATGTGTGGGAAGTACTGAGTCAATCAACTTGACTCTATTTTTTGGTGTCATTTCCTGCAAATATATTTAGCTATGGATGGATCCTTGATTATGCATTTCTTGTGGTATCTCGTCGACATCACCTGGTCCTGAACAGCAAGTATGAAACCCCCCGTTTCTAGGAAGAGCTGGCTCTCTTGGAGCCAGATTTGTGTAAACCGTCGGGTCAAAATAAGATTTCCAATAACGATTAAAGCTTTAACTTTATTGTTGAACGCGGTACCGCTACTGACAGTAACGCACCAGCAAGTTGTCTCATATTTCCTTGTTTACTCAACTTGATGTAAAGTAAGCTGAATCTCCCAGGCACCGACAGTGTTGATTTTGTGTGATTAGTTCTCGAATAAGTAATTTCGTTTACTTACTTACATACATATATCCATTGCACGCTCACTACATTTGACCTAATGCAGTGGAAGTTTGCTCTGCGTTACAAACGTAATTGAAGTCTGTCCATCAGCTACGTTGTTGACAAGTTTAAATATATATTCAGCTTGTTGGTAATTATAATGTAATAACGACAATACTATACCGTTTCCAACAGTAGTTTCAAAGGAACCACATTACCTTTTTAAAACTTGAATTGTAAATTCAGTCATAAGATGTAAATTACAACAGACAGTTTGAATTTACAAATGACTTTTGCAAATGTAATTTGATCCTTTTGAAACTACTGCTGGAAATGGTATACTACTCGTATTAGCTTATTCCATATTTAAAAAAACACGCCTCCCGTCGAAGCAGTTTGAAGCAGATGGTGAGAATACTACACATGCAAATTATAACTTTAATGAAGTAAATCCACCGCTTTTATCTCAGATAAACAAGTTAAGTCAAGAAAACAACACATTGCTATTGGGTTAAGAAACAATCACTTCCTTGCACAGTGGCTTTGTCTATACTAGTCAGTACAGTGAAATTATCACAGAATAAGACTTATTTCTATTTTTTACATTTAAACTTCAGTATTTCATTTACAGACCCACATTACAATCATACCAGTATTTTTCTTTCATTATTGTTGTAAGCTTATTTTAAAATTCTTTTTTAGTCTGATGTACTTTAAAAGCGTGTTTTTAAAAGCTACACTTATTTTTAATTTTTCAGTTAACCTTATGACTACAACTTTTTTTTTAGTGTTTTTAAGTTGTATTTATCGATACCCTGTGTAATGAAGATGAACAATTATTTTTAATCAAAATTCATAGTTATGATCATCACCATTACTGCAAAAACAGTAATTAAGATTATAGTTACCATTTGGCATGTGGGAGTTGGAAAAATCGCTCAAACAAAATAATAACACTACACCTGGAAAAGATGCTGTACAATCTATCAAGGAGAATCAAAGAGGACTAATTGAGATTAGACAATGAAGTACTCCAAAAGAAAACAAATATACCAGACGACTGGCACAACTACATCATTATACCTATTTTAAAACCAGGTAAATCAAGAGACCATCACGACTCATACCGCCCCATAGCACTAGTATCTTGCGTCTTGAACGCATACGAAAGAATGATTAAGGATCGCCTGGAACATTATCTAGAGAGGAACCTACTCCTACCGGAATCACAATTTGGCTTTCGAAAAAATCGTTTCACTCACGACCTATTGGGCAACTTAATAACAGACATCCAGTTAGGCTTTTCAATGAACGAACATACTGCTATAGCATTTCTAGATGTCATAGGCGCTTATGGCAATGTGGATCTATACATACTTGCTCAATAGATGGAAAGACTGCAAATTCCTGATCAACTCACTTACCACCTGGAAACCCTTTACAGCAACAGGAGGATCTATATAAGAACCTGTGATACATTGATAGGACCTCGAACAACAGCGAAAGGACTACCACACGGAAGCATCCTCAACCCGTTACTGTACATAATATATTCTCATGACTTGGAACAACTATTCTATGGGACGGAGGTACATATTTACCAATTTGCAGATGACTTCACAATCAGCACCACAAAAAGGAGTATTGCATTAACAACAGAAGCACTAGAGACCGTCATGACGACAGCAATAACACGGTTTGAAGAAGACGGATCTTCTATCTCCTATGATACATCTATAGTTTGTACGTTCAGCCGTTCAAGCCTTAATCCACCAAATACAATAAACCTTGCAGGCAAAAACTTCAAACAACAAAATACAGTCAAATATTTAGGATTATATCTAGATAGGAAACTGAACTGGGGAAAGACCACATTAATTATCTTATCAGAAGAGCAGAAAATGCAATCAATATTTGAAAACCTCTAGTAATTACATTCTTGAATAAATTCCAAAAAAATACCAACTTTCAAACAGTTGAATGGCATGCCTTTTACGCTATGTCTCTGTGTAATATTAAGAAACGTTAAAGTGTCTGCGCCATCTCTTACACCCGTATGCACCGTAAGTCAATTGCGAGATTAGTTACGTAAACCTGGATTAGGTTACTTGTTTACTGTGCACCGCAAACTGACAATTTTGACACTGTCACTGTCAAAACAATCTTGCGAACACAACCTTGCCGTATCTCCAATCTGGATTAGGTAATCTCTTGACGGTGCATGGCTAGATGCCAAAGATTAGCAAAACGCGATTAGGGAACTAGGATTAGAATCGCCAAACGGTGCATACGGGTGTTAGTCAGCGGATACGACCGCTGATCTGACGGATTTGAAGGCAAAGCTGGAGCGTTCAATGTTTGGTCCGATCTCTTAATCCGATGAAGAATCACTCACAAACATACAGGTGAAGCTAAAAGGAAGCATGTTAAAAACGCACGGAAAATGGAGACTGGTTGCTAAATAACCACTTACCAAGAATTTAGAACTGCCATACCTTTATTTGAAACTTTTGTCAAAAATACTTTATTATCCATTAGAGAAATAATTTTGACATTCAACCTTCTGTGTATATAACAATTTGCTGAAGATGTAGCCTACCTTCTATAAGAAGATGATACCTTGAAAAGAAGTGTATATAAAATGCGACTTCCATGGCAGGTTTTCCTTTGATGTGTGTAACGCATGTTTTTTGATCCAGTTCTAATTAGGACTGGAAATACCATACCCAACGCCACTTATTTCAAACGCTAGCGATTTACCAATACTGTCAAGTGCAGTTATATATGTCGTTTGTCAAAGGTTATTCGTAGATTTTCAGCCAATATAACCGCCGTTTCAGCTTACACTGATTAACGGTAGTGAGTAGTGGTTATATTACATTTAATCAAGGGCCTGAAATATAACAAGTATTCTGGGAAGTTCAGATTACTGGAAATATGAAATTCCATTAACTTGACATCGATACAGTTCCGCGAAACAATATGAAAATATTAATTAATGTTAAATTTTCATGAGATTGCTTTTAGGCCCCTAATGAGCCATAACATACAAACCCCAAATATTAGTCGGGGAGGTAGAGTCAAATTTTCACTGGTGATTATTCTGAGAATTTACAGTCGATTATTTCCCCGTATAAAAATGAAGCAAATGAATATTTGATTTTTAAAGTCTGCATAAGTCCCAAAAAATATTTCTTTTCGGGGTATCTTAGTGAACTTGAAAATTTGCAGATACTTAAGTGCCTCAGTAAAATAGTCCGAATTTCCCATAACAGATTTTGCAGCTACTACTACTATATTAACTTTATTTCGTTCGCATCTTTCCGTTGAGTCAGTTGTTTTCTTTCATCTGAATAGATAGATAGATAGATAGATAGATATATATTTAATTTCAAAATAGTTGTATATAAATACAAATTTGACCCTCAGGGGGGTATAGACAATCAGCACATGTTACGACATGTGCTCATTGCTATATACGGGGGTGGCGATCCCGGGGCCCCAGCAGGATGCCTCGCCTTAAGAGGAGCCCCACAGAGTTGAGGCTTGGCTGTGGGGTATACGGAAAGTCTCCGTGGTGTTTGTGCCGTGCCACGCGACCCGTAAGCCGGTCAAAGGGATCCTGGTGGTTGAGTCCTACCAGTCAGGGGGGCAACACACCACTTTGGCCCTACGATCGGTGTAGACGGGCGGCTGCGCCTAGCCCAGTGCAGTCAATCGGCTGTGTCATCCCGTCAGAGGGCTGACAGGGCGAGCCCCCATAGATGGTTGAAGCCAGACAGGTACTTCTGTTCCTGATGTATGGTGGAGGCCATCTGTGGTGGCTATATCTCCGTGGTATCCCTGGGGTTGTATCCTAGCTGGAAGCTACGATGGATGCAGCCTCCCAATGAGGCTCCAAGGAGGGTGGGGAGCCAAGGAGACGAAACTGAGGAAAAATCCATGGAAGACAAACCAGAAAACCCAACAGGTGAACACGCAGCCTCAAATGCGGGTAGTATTGCTCGAAGAAACCCTACGAGCACAAGCGGCGGGCCAGCTAAGAACCCGACAGCAAGCGGGGTGACGGCGGCAAATATGCCCCGGTTCCTCCTTGTTAAAAGAAAAGGAGATAAGTCTCCAGAAAATTTCGAGAGAGTCAGTCCATTTGTTATCGCGAAAGTTTTATATGGTTTAGTTGGAGATGTACAAACAGTGAAGAAAATCAAAGATGGACTCTTAGTTCAAACTAAGAGTAATATGCAAAGCAAAAGATTAATGACTGTAACTAAATTTGGAGACTACGAAGTTGAAGTTATACCTCATGGAACACTGAATCAATCTAAAGGTGTAGTTTTTTGCCGGGACCTATTGAACAGTACTATAGATGAGATTAAGGAGGAACTGAAAGCTATAGGTGTAATTGATGTCAGGAGACTAAAAACAAAACGCAACAATACTTTTGTTGAAACAGCATCTCACATTTTAACATTCAATGAAGCTCTACTCCCCAAAGAAGTGAAAATTGCGTATTACAACCTCAAGGTGAGGCCCTATATACCACCACCAGTTCGGTGCTTTAAATGTCAGTGCTTGGGACACGTTGCAAGTAGATGTGACAAAGAGGCCATCTGTATATGCGGAAAAGCCATACATGAAGGCAAACCCTGTGAAGAGCCAAAAGTCTGTGTGAATTGTGGTGGGCCTCATTCAGCCGGATACAAAGGCTGTCCAAAGTACAAAGAAGAGGCTGCTATACAGCGAATTAAGGTTACTGAGAAAATCTCATACGGTGAAGCCAAGAAATTAGTTCAAGTACGAACACCGAGGGAAAATGTAACGTACGCAAATGCTACATCCCAACCACAGACAGCCTTAACGTCACCAACCGCACATATTGCAGACATACCGCAACAGATCTTACAGTACATTCAAGATACTGTGACCTCTATTCTCAATAAACAACAGTTCAAAGTACCCGAGAATCCCCGCCATTACTCTCACAGAGAAAGGTCTGACTCTGTGTCGACGGGAATATCAACGGTATCTGAACAGAAAAAACGTTATAGAGGTCAGACAGAGTCTACTTCAGAAGAAGACACTAATCAGAAGGATTCGAAGACAAAAAAGAAAAAGAGAGGTTGGCCCAAAGGACAGCCTCGAAAACTAGTAGATGACTCATCTACTAGCCATCAGTGATAAATATTCTGTGATATCTACTTATGTATATAAGTATACATCATTTTATTTATACATTTATCTGTTAAATTATTTCGTATATATTATTTATTCGTTTATTGTCATGTGTCAAATCGTCTTATTTATTTGTATATACTATGTATCGTCCAATTCTATATAAAAACACAGGTGACAACCATGACGATGATATACCATAGAAATAACACCAACAAAAATAAAAATGGTCAATATAATCCAATGGAACATAAACGGAGCAAAAATCCACTATCCTGAGCTAAAATCGCTCATGCTTGAAACGTCACCCCTTTCGATATGCCTACAGGAAACTCACTTCAAGCCAACAGACAAATTTGAGCTAAGAGGATATAAGTGTATTAGAAAAGATATCACCCCAGTGCGAAACGCTAAAGGCGGCGTTGCTATCTATATCAAGCAGACCATACCCTTCTCTGAAATACAATTGGATAGTTACCTACAAACTGTTGCACTAACAGTACACTATCCAATCAAAGTTACAATTTGCAACATTTACCTACCTGATTTTAACTGGAATATTAACCAAATCAGAGAAATGCTCCGCAAACTGCCACCACCAATTTTATTTGTTGGTGACTTCAACGCACATAATCCTCTCTGGGGCTCCATAAGACAAGACTTAAGAGGTAGGCTTATAGAAGAAGCAACCGATGACGCCGGACTGAATTTACTTAACTCCGGGGAAGGTACTTACCTTAACTTAAGATCGGGCAATCTTAGTCATTTAGACCTTTCCTTTTGTAGCCCATCGCTTACCCATCTTCTCCGATGGAAAGTTTTAGACCCGCTTACCTCCGATCATCTTCCTATACTGATCGAGTGCGCTACAAATATGGTAGAAATAGATCTTCCCGATAGGTGGAATATAAAAAAAGCCAACTGGAATGCTTTTGAGAACCACCTTAATAGCTTCGAAACAAAAAGTGACGCAAATGAGTCTAACAAGATCATAACAAAAGCCATAATTGATGCTGCCATGAAGAGTATTCCTAGAACTAGTAGTGGCATTCAGAAAAAGTCCGTTCCCTGGTGGAATGATGAAATCTCCAAAGCGTTACAAGATCAAAAGCGATCATATTACGCTTTCAGGAGACAACCTTCTATGACAAACCTAATTACTTTCAAGAAAAATCGTGCCAGGTTCCGCAGGCTAATGCTAGCAAGTAAAAAAGCTTCATGGGAAAATTACGTGTCATCTTTAACTCCAGAAACCCCCCCTTCTGACATATGGAAGAAGATCAGGGCAATATCAGGCAAGTCCCTCTCAAAATCTACTCCTATTTTGTCCATTAATGGGAACCTGACAGCAGATCCACATGACACCACAAATGCCTTCGCGGAACATTTTCAATCCGTCAGCTCATCAGAGAGCTATAGCTTGTCATTTATCCAACACAAAATAGCCGCGGAAGCCCAGGAAATCGATTACCTCGATGACGCCTCGGATTATAACGAAAACTTTACGCTCACGGAACTCAAAGAGACAATCTCTGAGTTGAAATTTTCAGCTACTGGGTCAGACCTCATACATAACGCGATGATTGCCAACCTACCGGAAACTTCCAGAATATCACTTTTAAGCTTCTTCAATCAGATCTGGAACACCGGTGTTTTTCCAGATAACTGGCGTGAATCACTTATAATACCAATACCAAAAGAAGGAAAGGACCCAAGAAAAAATGGTCAATAAAAGGCTCATTTGGCTATTGGAAACAAGGAAACTTTTATCTGCCTATCAGATGGGCTTCCGACGCAATAGATCCACCATCGACCAGTTAGTTCTCCTCGAGACAAGCATTCAAAATAGCTTCGCCGAACGAAAGCATCTGGTAGCCGTATCATTCGACCTCGAGAAGGCATTTGACACAACATGGAAATATGGTATACTAAAAACTCTGAGCGGATGGAATGTGAAAGGCAAAATGCTGAAGTTTATCAATGGATTTCTAGAGAATCGACGGTTTAAGGTGAAGGTTGGTACAGTAGACTCCAACACATACTCACAGGAAAACGGAATACCGCAAGGCTCCACGCTTAGCACGACTTTATTTATCGTAGCTGCAAACACTCTGCTGCAGTCAATCAGCCCGGATATAGGAAAAACCATGTACGTCGATGATTTGGTAATATATTACTCGTCCAGTTGTATCAGAAATATTGAAGAAACGCTCCAGCCTATAATAAACGGTCTGGTCCAGTCAGCTGAAAATAATGGCTTTCGCTTCTCAGCCTCAAAGACAAAATGTACTCACTTCTGTCGGAAACGCACATGTCACCTTGATCCAGTACTCAAAATTCATGGACACGAAATAGCATACCAAGATAAACTCAAAATTCTTGGACTTATCTTTGATAAAAAGTTATATTGGGCAGCCCATATAGAAGACCTTACCTTAAGGACTAAAAAGAGCATGAACATTCTACGATGTCTTTCAAATATAGAATGGGGAGCAGACAAAAAGATTTTACTGAATGTCTACAGATCTCTTATCCTCTCTAAAATAGAATATGGAATGGTGATATACTCGGCGGCTAGAAAATCACATCTACAAAAACTAGAAAGAATTCATCTGCAAGGACTGAGACTATGCATCGGCGCCTTTCGTACAAGTCCGGCACAATCTGTTTATTGCGAAGCTGGAATACCCTCACTGTTTTTCCGAAGCAGAATATGTATGATGAATTATACCTCAAAAATCTGGACGCAACCTCACCATCCTAGTCACCATATTCTATTTGACAGAGGAATTGACGGGACGTATATATCTCGGCCCACAATAACAAGACCCATTGGCATAAGAGCTGGGGAAGTCTTGGATGATCTGGAGGTTATCCTTCCAGAAACAGTATTCAAACTAGGTTATATGAGCCCTTCCCCGTGGCAGCTCTCTCAACCCACAGTACACTTGGAGCATGCAACATTTAAAAAGAATGAGCATTCGGATCTATTTTTCAGACAAAAATTCTACAACATTGTGCAAAGGTATAATACCACTGCGATAATATATACTGATGGGTCCAAAAGCAACGGTGGAGTAGGATCTGCATTTGTCATGGATAATGAGGTACACAAATATAGACTCAACAATCATTGCTCCATATACACTGCAGAATTGTTTGCCGTTTACAAAGCCCTACTCTTTCTGCAAAGCAAACCTGCTATTTGCAGCGATTCGCAAAGTGTGCTGAAATCCCTCCAAAAAATTTTCACCACAGAGGAATTACTAGCCAGTGTAATCCGAGCACACCACACCCTAATACAAAATGGGTTTACAATAATTTTCGTTTGGTCACCAGGCCACGTGGGTTTGGAAGGCAATGAGTGTGCAGATAGAGCCGCAAACAGTGTAACACTCGCGGATATTACAGATGAACGACGACTGCGCCTAGATGACCTTAAATCTCATCTAAAAGAGGCGTGTTATAACCAGTGGCAAAGGGAGTGGGATAGCAACAACAGTCACCTGCATGCACTTCAACAGAAAGTAGGTGCATGGAAGGCACCAGCTAAACTAACTCGCAGAGAGCAAATATGCATCACGAGAATTAGAATAGGTCACACACACCTCACTTCCTCCTATATGCTACTAGGATTAAGTCGGCCCGAGTGCGAAATCTGTCATGTGCACCTAACTATTGAGCATATATTATTTGACTGCCCGCGCTACGCTCAACGTGTATATTATGACCTGCCTTTCTCTCTCAAACCCTGCTTAGAGACTGCGGAGTCCATCCGCAAGCTCATTAGGTTTCTAAAAGCGACACGTCTGTTTAAAAAATTGTAAATTCTATCAAAAAAAAAATAGATATTTAAAATACTGAAACTGTAACTCTTATTAGGTGAAATATGCGCAAATTGAAATTTCTATAACCCTACCATGAGAGTTATCGGCTAATGACCATAGCAGTCGAAGCCGTAAAAAAAAAAAAAAAAAAAAAAAATACAAATTTGAAACAAGTCAAAAAGAGAACTTAACTAACAATACCTAATACATACAATACATAACTAACACAAAGTACATTGTTCTGCAGACAATTTAATGTAATTTAAAAAAATTCACCTACAGTATATGGTTCAATATCACATAAATGCTTAAATAACTGATTCTTAAAATGGCTCATATTTGTAAGAGTTTTTATCTCATCAGGCAGATGGTTGTAGAACTTAATACTTGAATATAGAGGACCTTTCTCTGTACATGATAATTTGTGAATGGGATAGTTTAAACATAATGGAGCTCTAGAGTTATGTTTCTGGTTTTTAGTATAATTTTTGTAATAGACTGGATGTTTTATAAGAAATAATATGCACTCATAAATGTAAAGACCTGATAATGTTAATAAATTATTTTCTTTGAAAACCCCCCTGCAGGTTTCTCTAATTGCCAAATTATGCAGTATCCTACATGCTCTTTTTTGTATTTTAAAAATTTCAATAGCAAATGATGACTGACCCCAAAAGATTATACCATACTTTAGCTGAGAGTAAAAATTTCCGAAATAAGCCACCTTTAGTGTATCATAATCCACATGCTTACTCAATACTCTCAGTGCATAACAACAAGAGGAAAGTTTACTACACAGCTGAGTTAGATGACAGTACCAGTTTAAATTGGAATCTAAGAAGATACCAAGCATTTTACTCGTGTCTTGTATGTTAATAAGTCTATTTTGCAGAAACATGGCAGTAGGTATAGTTCTGTTCTGTCTTGTTTTGAATACAAAACACTGTGTTTTATCAGCATTTAACAAAAAACCATTTGACAAAAACCATTCAGTAATATTGTAAAACTGTGCATTACTGGCTTCCTGCAAATTTTCTATTGAGTTTGCTTCTATAAAAATATTTGTATCATCTGCATAATTTATTAAGTGATAGGGAACATTTATGTTTAAGGCATCTGGGAGATCATTTATAAATAATACAAATAGTAGGGGTCCTAGTATACTACCCTGAGGCACACCCATGCATATATGCAATATTTCCGATTTAACAGTTTCAAAATTATTGTATAAGACCACATTTTGACGTCTTTCCCTCAGATATGATTCAAACCATAAATAAGCAGGTCCTCTAATACCATAGTCGTATAACTTTTGCAGTAGCAAATCATGATTTATGCAATCAAAAGCTTTCGAAAGATCAAGGAACAAGCCGCATATCACATTCCCTCTTTCAAAAGCTTCATAAATGGCAGTAACAAACTCAAACACAGCAGTTTCTACAGATTTACCATTTAAAAAACCATGCTGAAATGAATTCAATAAATTAAATTTAAGTAGGTAATCCAAAAGTCTATCATACATTGCCTTTTCAAAAAATTTCGAGAAACCTGTTAAAACACTAATTGGCCTATAATTATGGAAATTATTTTTGTCACCCTTCTTATAAATTGGTACTACCTTCGCATGCTTTAAACCTTCTGGGAATACACCATCAACAAAGGAATTATTGATCATTACAGTTAAAGGCTTAGCGATGTAACAGATACATTTTTTTAGCAGAAACATAGGAATTTCATCATTACCTGAAGACTTTTTGTTTTTAAATTTATTTGCCATAGCAATAATCTCTACTTCTGTTACAGGCTTCAAAAATATTGACTTTAATTTTTTATTTCCTTTATATGTGAGTTTATGATTTGACTTTTGGCTGTTTGCATGATTTATGAAAAAAGTATTAAAAGCGTCAGCATTACTTTGAAGATTACCTTCAGGTACAACTCTGCTTGGATTGTTGCTCCCTGTAAGTTTATTTATTACCTGCCACATTGCTTTGCTTTTGTTGTCTGCAGAGTCAATTTCATTTTTAATTTGTTCTGATTTGGATATTTGTAATAATTTGGCGTACTGATTCTTTAAAGTCTTGTAATGAACCTTAGCCTCTGGAAAATATCTAGCAAGAATATAAAAAATATCTAGTTTACGTTTACACTCTTCTTTTTCAACAGATTTTGTATCATAGGTATGTACAGACTTATTAACACTAACTTTTACATAAGGAAAATGTAGACTGAATATGTAGGTAAATATATCAATAAATATGTTCCACTTATCATTTAAGCACTTCGCGGAAAACACACCTTGCCATGTTTCTTTTGAAAGATCTGTAAGGAAGTTTGTGAGATTTTCGTTACTGTAATTTCTTCTATATACATACTTGGGTTGGATTACAGATAAATAAATGTCTAGTATCTGCATGGTATGATCTGAATAATGACTAGGTAATATTTTGAATGCATATTGAAGTGTAGAAGGAATAATTATATTATCAATGCATGTGTTAGTATTTGAAGTCATCCTTGTAGCCTCATTTACAGTTGTCTTTAAATCAAACTCATTCAGCACACTAGTGAAGTTGTGTTTAAAAGCACTGTCTTTTAAGATATCAATATTGAAGTCTCCTGCTAATAAAGGTTTGGCTGATTTCATAAATATAGAATCACATATTGTATAAAGTATACTAAAAAACATAAACATGTTATCTTTAGCATAGTTTGAGGGGCGATAAATTGAAACAATAACATAAGGTTCATTTTCAATTACAGTTTCAGCAGCGGCACATTCTAAATACGGCACTGTAGATAGTTTTGTAATGTTATCTGCAGGACTGCATTCAACATCAAGACGAGCGTAAACAGCTGCACCCCCATGTTCTCCAGAATTCCTACATGAACTTGATACCAGTTTATATCCTTGTGGCACAAACAAACATATTGCTTCTGAAGTGAGCCAATGTTCAGTAACACATAAAAAATGTGGCTGATGATCAGCAACGATAATTTCAAGTTCACTGAATGCTGTTGTCAAGCACTGCACATTATGATGTAGGATTTTAAAACTTTTCTTTGGCGTTAGTTGATCGTCAGCTGTGTTTGCATAGTTGGTTGCAGTTTTTGCTGCTTCCTTTGTTGGAAAAACGTTCTTCTCCAATCAAAGTCGCGTAGGGCAATTCCTTCACTCCAGTAGTTTTCATCGTAAACTTTTCCATACAATTCATCATTAGGAACACCAATGCAGAATGCAGAATTACTACCCTGGGTATTTAGTTTTATTACTACTATATCTTTATAGCCATTGATATTTTGCAAATCCTTCAGGTAATCTCTCACATCTTCTTCTGTAACATCGCGTCCAGCTATTCTTCCAACGTATATCCACTTTCTACGTATTCTACCACAAATTTTAGTAGATTTTTCATTTAAATTACCTTTAGCAAATTTTGTGGCATGTTTTGGGAATTGTTGTCGTCGATTTCTCCGATAAGTTACCTCTGTGAAATTATCATTTTCATTTTGTATGACCTGGCTATTAATTTGTTGATTTACTCGTACTGGCTCATTCTGCAGGTCAGAATTGAGGTTAAGAACAGAACTCATAATTCTACCTTGCGTTAGGTTTTTTATTTATTTTATATGACCTGCTGGGTTGCTTACAGGTAGACAAATATGAAAAACACCAATTTGACTAAGGTTTTTAAATAAAATGAAAACTACAAGAAGCTAACATCAATTATCCTATATCGTTAGAAAGGCTAGCAAATTTTAGATTTAACTGTATAAAAAATAGGCATTCCCATTTAAAAAAATCAAGTTACCTGTGTTTGAGGTGTCTTCAATTAACCTATCGATATCACCAAGGAAAAAAAAAGAATACAAATAATTCAAATTTTTCGTTTTAGGTATGATGTGTGATACATAAAGTGACACTGTAATCAGATAATACGCAATAAATTACAGGGGATTCTATTTAAAAGAAAATAACTTTGAAAAGGCGCACATTTAATTCACATCCTGTATAATGGCAAATATTTTTGTAACATGAATTTTATTGTCCTCGATATTTTTTTTGTGAGACATTTTTTCCAACCTCAAATAGGGAGGTCGCTATCATCCACCCACGCATCGTCGATACCCCCTCCAGCTGATCAATTGATCATGCGGGCAGTTAATATGTTTAGTCATAGAAATTTTGCAGCTAACAGATTTTTCGTGATGATAATTTTATCAACTATCTGCAAGTTCTAAACTTCAGTAAAATTTGCGAATTACGCAGACTCTCAAAACCTTACGTCTGGGATCTGGACCAGCTAACATAGACACTTTTTCTCATTAACATCGCGGAAGCCTACACTAAAGAATCCAGACTTAGTATCATAATTATAATAATGATGATTATTTGCAACACATACATAAAATTTTATAGGTGAATAACTATAAACAAATAGGAAAATTGTTACAAAAAAAACGAAGGCATTAAAAATGAACTAGTTCGGCGCTAACGCAAAAAAAGAGCATTAGTTTTGTAACATGAATTTCATTATCCTCGATATTTTTTATGTGAGACATGTTTTCCAACCTCAAATAGGGAGGTAGCTATCCACCCACACATTGTCGATGATCAATAGATCATGCGGGCAGCTAATATGTTTAGTCATAGAAATTTTGCAGCTAACATATTTTTCGTGATGATAATTTTATCAACTATCTGCAAGTTCTAAACTTCAGTAAAATCTGCGAATTACGCAGACTATCAAAACCTTACGTCAGAGATCTGGACCAGCTAACATAGACACTATTACTTCCCACACCGATAGGTGAGGGGAGTATTGTAATCGCGAAAATTTTCGATTTGGAGGTAATACACTTTTTGGGCGTTTCATGATATCTACATAACGAAAATCCACGTCACTCATTTCCGTCGGTCTGTCTGTCGGTCTGTCTGTCTGTCTGTCTGTCTGTCTGTCTGTCTGTCTGTCTGTCTGTCTGTCTGTCTGTAGTGTCTGCCTGTCGGTCTGTCTGTCTGTCGGTCTGTCTATCTGTCGGTCTGTCTGTCGGTCTGTCTGTCGGTCTGTCTGTACGCGTTTTTCTGTCTCGTGATCTCAGTAACCGCTGCATGGATTGTGATGAAATTTGGGCAGCGATATGCTGTGGGGTCGTAGTAGGTAATGCTGCTATAATTTTGAAAATCGGTGCATTGGCGGCGAAGTAATTAGCGAAAAACGAAAAATTTCAAGTATTCCCCAAACTTCGTTTTTAGGCGTTTTAGGTGTTCCTGATCATTTTCTACTTTTTTTGGATGGGGGTGGAAATTGGGGTGGTTGGGGGTTGGGGGGTTGTAAATTTGAAAAATCTGTTGTATTCATAATAGACTACCCACTGACCTGTGAAGGAAGACCTAGCGACATAAATAACTTTTTTAGGTCTATCTGAACATTGCCTTATGCCTATTACAGAAACTAAAGGACTTAGAATGTTTTCCAATGTATACATATGAGTATTGTTTTAGATCGTTCTATATTATGTAACGAACAAACTGTCCAATTGATTTAAATGAAATTTTGACACAGTACTACTACCGGAAAATGCGTATGATTTTTATAAATCATGCCAGTGGCGGTGCAGAAACAATAAAAAAACTGAAAAACAGCTCAAACTTTGTGGGCGGGGGGTTGTAAAACTGAAAAGTTTGTATTATTGATAATAGGCTGTTCATTGACCTGTGCAGGAAAGACCTAGCGGCATATGGCAATTTAGGGGGAGGGGGTACTGGCGATGATTTTGTTGCAAGGGGATCTCAGACTACATCTTTATATGGGAAAATAATAAACTGGTATCTCCATAATGTGTGGGAAGTACCGAGTCAATCAACTTGACTCCATTTTTTCTCATTAACATCGCGGAAGCCTACACTAAAAAATCCAGCCTTAGTATCATAATTATAATAATAATGACCATTTGCAACACATACCTAAAATTTTATAGGTGAATAACTATAAACAAATAGGAAAATTGTTACAAAAAAACGAAGGCATTAAAAATGAGCTAGTTCGGCGCTAACGCAAAAAAAGAGCATTTGTCTTCCGATAACAAAAAGTACATAAGGCCCGAGAAAAAAAAATGGAAAATAAGAATTTTTCCATTGTGAAGGTTTAAGGTTGTTGCCTCTTGTGTTGAGGCACCTAATGTAGAGGTTCGACCAAATCTTGAAAAGTCGGTCGATTCCAGGGTGTGAGTTCTTTTGGCAGAATAAAGCAAGACTGAGGATAACTTCAAATCCGTGTATTAATCTAATGCACAACTCGGGAACAGAGTATAGTTATAATAATATAGCAAGTGCCACACATGACAACGTCCGTGTATCCTTCAATCGACGTATCTAGTCGCTAGTCCAGACGATACGCGCGGAACCGGGAGACCACTCGCGCCGAGGTTCGATCTCCACACCGACTGACTTCGGTGACCGTGACTGTCTGACTGGCGCGTCCTGACCCTCCCCCTATCAGCCGCACTGTCTAGCCACTTTTTTTCGCACAACATACACTTGCGCAACCGAACCACCACACCATGTATATGTCGCAGGCTTATCATAATATCAGTCTTATTATAATACGTCTAGGCTTTTTCAATATGACTAGGCGTAATGTAAAACTATTAAAGTAAATGGAAATCTGGCAATATGACTGATTATTTAAGACGTGTTATAATACGCCTGACGCTTCTTAAGTCTCATTGTTCAAAAGAATCTGTATGCGATTGTTTTATGAATTTGACTATAAAATACGTCGTATTATAATACGACTTGCAGTGTGCCAAGCAAATTATTATGAAAACCGCTCATAGGGCAAAAAAATTAATAATTATAGATTTGGGTTATTTATTAGAACACGATCCACTCTTATGACATTTACTTATACATTTGGTTAGGTTTGGTAGGTTATGGTAATATCTCTCTATTACAATTTCTCACCTTTGTAAAAACTTTTCAAGTTCTTCATAATAGTTGTATTGTGGACAAATACACCTAGCAAGTCACCATTCATTTGCAATGCAATAGTTTGCACTAATATTGCACAAAGAAACTGAACAGTACTGAAATGAACAGTAAGTCACAATAACAATAACAATTAGCCTGACAAGCTGTCAGTCGTTTTATAATACGATGAGTATAACCAATCAGGATCCAGAGTATTGAATTTTGACAATAAGCCTAATAAGCAACACGCGTATTCTAATACGCCCTAAATTGTCAGTCAAATTGTGAATTGCTCGATTATTTCGGTGATATTGCAATATGCCTAGCCGTATTGGAAATGCCTAGGCGTATAATAATATGACTAATTTTACAATAAGACTACGACATATACACATAAATATGTGTAATAAATATAAAGAAAACATAGTATCTGTCATCAATAGCTTTTCAAATTTGGGACGTTACGTGTTAGACAGTTCTTAAACCCCCGCAAGAATCTCTTATATTTTAGTCTAAAAATCCTTAGTTCCAAATGCTTAAATGAGTCATAAGTCTGACTGTATAGTCAGTAAACATTATAAGTGAAAGACCGCTCAAAGAAAGCTGTTTGATGGGGTGGTGGAGATATATGACTCTGGTGATTTGTACGTCCGTTCGAAATTTTATTTGGTGGAAAAGCTGGCTTTTTATAAAAAATATTTTATGGAAAAGGTCCACTGCATGAAGTTTTCTTGCTGTCTTCCATGGTCAGCCCCTTGGTCTCTTTTAGTTGATATAAAACCCTTTGAAATTTACAGGTTACATGTATGAACATGCTTTTTGAACTCTTTCAATTCTGTTCAAGCAGGGGCCATACACAGCATCACAGAAGCTGAAATGACTCAAAACTAACAAGTTTCAAAGCATTGTTTACATAGATTGTAAGAGTAGTTGCCTGAGTAGTGAGGAAAAATCATCTAATCATCGATCGTCAAAATCAAACTAGCATAAGCTCTCTGCACTTACTGATATTGGTTTGAATCTTAAGTTAGAGTTGAAGTGTAATACTAAACTTCTGGCAGTATAATATCATTTCCGATTATTATTTTCAAGGAGGGAGATTATATCATCCTTCAGTCTTCCGAAAACCAAAATATTTGATTTAGCAGCATTAATATGAAAACTTTGATCGTATAATGGTCCAGTGAAATTTTACGCCACCTCCCGGACCATATGTGTTGCTAGCCAGTTCCAACCGAAGACCCTCAGTACGCCCACTGCAAAGTCGACTGTTTGTTAAGCGCTCGATATACCCCGATCAACGAATCCTTCCAAGAAAACCAAACGACGAACGATCAATAACGAAGTTAATTAAAATGCTCCAATACAGTACTGGTGTATATACAGAAGATTATTACAAAAACAGGGGACGTAAAGATGGTCAATTTCAGTTGCTTTGAGAGCAGCCCTTCAAGCTTACTTTGAAATTCCAAAATGATAATCGTCTCTATTGTACATTTAACGATTCGCAAATTGCGCATACCCTTTACTCCGCGCCCTTTGGGTGCAGAGGCGTAGAGCTAGAGCGCGGCAAAATACTCGATTTAATCTGGCCACCAAACTTGGTAAATGCAAGCGAAGCTCAACGTAATGCAACATTTCTCGCACCTTAATTGTACCGTTTCTCAGAAAATCTGGGCAAATTTTAGCTCTTTATGTAGCATACAGGTGCCCTGTTCTTTAAACCAATAGAAATAGCAGTCACACACAGAAAAATCTGTCGTTTTATCAAAGACTTACGCTTGGATTCAATGGGACGTTACACTCAGCATTCCTCAAATACAGCAACGTCTTCTCCATTGGGAAGTGTATAGTTGGTAGCGAATTATAATTCGATATATCGTATTTTCGATTCAACTACAAGATGTCATTGGATTCCAATGAATGGTCCAATCGCAGCCTGTCGTTGGATCGAATCTGTGTTTGGTAATTGATTCTAAACTACATTCTTTGCCTTGGACCAACAGATTTTATTGCGAGGACAGCTGATTGATTCGTTTGGATGTTTAAGTGTGATTTTGTGTAAAGTTATAAGGAGCACGATATACGAATTAGACATAAGCCTGCACCAGTTGTTGCATTATTACCTGAAATATAACTGTCTGACTAATCTAAATACCTACATTCAAATGTGGGTCTTAGCTCTTCTAAGTCCCAATTTCTCAGTAGGTCCTCCATTTAATATATAACTGGACACATTTAGATCACATAATTGCTGGTGCAATACGCAAAACCACGAGATGACACAACACGGCTAACGCCGAAACAACACAACGGAACAACTTCGTCCATGTTGACGAGTTCGCGGCGATAGTAGCACTGAGATCTGTTCTTTATTCTTACCTTCATTGAATCGGGACATCAGTCCCGCGGAATACTGATTATAGCTCAGCGAACGACAGGGGCCATTGAAACAAAATTAATTTTTATCAGATGAATTATCACGAACTGCTGTTGCAGTAATAATTTTTGTACATTGAATAGATTGTATGCTTTGCTTAAATGAAACATAGGATAAATTTCGAAAACAAAAGGATGTTTTGATTGCATTATATGTCAATACTGGTATTCGAAGGATTATACATATCATTATACCGAATATAAGATTGTTCTGAATTTATTGGCGTACCTGTGATTACTTCGAATATAAGTATTGAATTTTTTCAATGACATGGACTTGAAACAACTGTAAATATATCTAAAGTGATGGAAAAGCATCCAAATACTAACAATTAATTGGAAACGCAACAGTATTTTTTTCTGTGCGCACACACATAAAAGGAAATTATCTACTTGATGAGGAAATTATCATTATTTTGAATCAAGAAGAATATATTTCTGATTTCGATACTCATTTTTAATAATACGCTGAGACTAAAAATATAATTTTCTTTTTCTCTTTTGAAATGTGGACGTGGAGGAGAATGCTGAGAGTTCCTTATACCGCCCATCGAATTAATGCTTCCATGAGCTCGGTAATCCAAAGAGACTGTCCTCCATTGTATCGACGAGAATGCTTACATTCTTCGGACATATTAATAGAAGTGATAATATGGAAAAATTTGTAGTTCAGGGTCACGCCCCGAGTGGGCGGCGCCGTGGCCGTTCTCCTACATGCTGGCTGGATATGATGAAACAGTTGCTGGATATGAGTATCAAGAGCGCCGCTGAACTGACAGAAAATCGCGAACGATGGAGAGCTACAGTGCTCAAAACTATTGATAATATTCGTGTCGGCAACACTCTAGCTCCGACTTAATGCATTTTACGAGTTCACAACATGTTTGTTAAGACATTGTAACTATGATGATGAACCAATAGAAATGGACACTCACACATATATAAAAAAAATTATGATTAATTTGAATCAAGAATATATTTTTGATTTCAATACTCACTTTTAAGTAAGCCACAGTCCTCACAGTCATTTGTTGATAATTCATAATGCTACCTGTGTCTGTGTGTCATATCTCCTATGACAAGATTGTTACGCAGTTGTGGCTGCAAGGACCTTATGCGTATGTAAGTACCAAGTACCAGCAAAGTATGTGCTATGCAATATATAAAATAAAGAATTAAATGCTGTTTTCCAGATTAAAGGGATAAAAACACATTTCTTAATGCCTTTTTGTATCTCACTTCGCTTCCTAACAAATAAATAAAATTCACTTCATTCCACAGCCCCACATTTTCGACGGGCTATGATATGGCTTAATTTTTCCCCCACAACAAAGTGGAATACGAAGACATATCAAAAGACAAAAAGGCTGGGTTCTTATTTTATTCTAAGGTCAGTGGCATGAAATCCATATTTTGGAAACCAGACTTTCTAGGCCAGGTATTTAAGTGAACTTTTATACTTGAAATTAGGTCAGAAATGTGCCCCCGAAATTACGACCTATCATTAACTCACGGCCGATAGTAATGTCAAGTAATTTACGAACTAAGTAAAACTCAAACAAAGAAACGTAAAATTGATTAAAAAAACAGATACATACAAAATCGAAGACGTCTTGGTCCAAGCATAATGCCAAACAACATGTCATTCGACTTTAAACGGTTGCAATTTTCACTGCGGCTTGCATTTTGTAATGATAACTAAATCGCAAGGGCAGTCGTTGAACGAAATTACTGAACAGGCTATGAAAACTGCCAATATTTCAAAGCCACCTGATAAATCTGCTTGATATTTATGCATCACGTCTACAAAATTGTTTCCTTAGCTTACTTGACTCTTATTATCTCGATGATTCAAAATAAATAAATTTCAGTATACAAGTAGAAGGTATACTTTAAATTTACAGAAAAATCAAAATATCTCTGAAACTCATGGATGTAGGTACAACAGGTGCTATACAAAGGTGAACATGCATATCAAAAGCAATTCTTTGGTGTAATAAAATATTGGAAGTTACATTTTAAAAAAAGAGAAAATGTAGATTTTGCGTTCTATATCACCCTGTATACGAATATGCATCTTTTACAGCCGACTTTAAAACCAGAGGATATTTTTTATCTTTCCATTTAAACAAAATTACCCTTGATTCATTACTTTTTGATATACAGTACGTTCGTTTGACAGTGATTTGGATATAAAAGTGGTCATAAATTTTGAAATACCCTGAATAATGTGACAATAACTTATAATGTAGAAAAGGGGATCATTAGTAAAATATAAATATTGGAGAATATATAGGGTATATCATTTAAAAGAACATATATTTGCATCACCACGTAGTTATGGATCACCCTATATAAACAAAAATATTTTCTCAGCAAGGAGCATATATCCTTAGCTACATCTTTTATACACAACTTCTTTTGCTATCCTTTACAATAGTGGAGTTATCGACCGATCCGGTACTGAAAACTCACCTTGTATTTCAAAAGCCTAGCAACAGTATAAGAAATCACTTACAAGCACCTAAAACCATTTATGATGTCACAAACAATATCTGTGATTATGATAACTACAAAAATTTTCTGAAATTTCATCGATGTACCATAAATGAGAAGAGAAAGATGGCAAACACCAATTTCATAATTAATTCATCAGCTAAGCAAAAAGATTTATGGAAAATCATAAATTTTACAAGAAATAAGCAACCGAATTGTGCCTCTCCGCATGACATTTCTCCAGATACGTTTAATGACTTTCTCTCTTCCATAGCAAATAGAACTTTGAAATCACTACCCTATGTACAGGATCAGGCAAGGGGCTTTTTAAGTAACCTCCGTAAACCTCAGCGTTCCTTTTTTCTATCACCTGTTACATCCGAGGAGGTGTCTAATGCTATAGTTTTGATGAAAAATTCTAAATGCATGGATGTATACGACATAAATAGCGAAGCTAACCTTAGAAGTACTCTCAGAACCGTTAACCCACCTCTTCAATTAATAAAAACTAATAAAAAATAGGTTGCAGTCATTTCTTGACTTTGCTGATGTATTAGACAAAAATCAATATGGCTTTAAATAGAGATGCTCTACCATGCAGGCTGTTGCTGAAGTTGTCAGATGTGCGGTTAAAAGTTTCGAGGAAGGTAAACTGACACAACTGACAGTTTGCGATCTTTCCAAAGCCTTCGATTGTGTCTCGCATAAAATCTTATTACAGAAGCTCGAGCTTTATGGTATTCGTGGACGCTCCTTAAAATTTTTCACATCATATTTAGAAAATCGTTCTCAGATCGTAAGCACGAATGGCAAAGAATCCCATTTAAAGTATATAGAATCTGGGGTGCCCCAAGCCTCTATTTTGGGACCTATACTTTTTGCGCTGTACCTCAATGATATTACTAACTAATTCAATCGCATACTGATCAGAATGTTCTGATCGCAAATGCCTATGAAGTAGAAAATAAAATAGAAGGATGGTTTACAGCAAATTGCTTGAAATTGAATAGAGACAAAACTCAGAGAATACGATAGACTGAATAAAAATGAAACAGTATCCTCACTTGGCCTGAAAATTGATAACTCACTCAATTGGGAGGCCCATGCCAAATTCATGTGCAGTAAATCAATGCAGATTTTCGTCTTACGCCAACTAAAACGTATTCCAACTTTGGAAGGAGTGCTGAATGCTTATTTTGGACTTTTTCATTCGCATTTGGTTTATGGAGTTATTCTTCTAGGGTGGATCTTGCCATGCAGCGCGAGTATTCAAGTTGCACAAACGGGCGGTGAGGATCGTGGCAGGTGCTAAATTTGATGACCAATGCAGACCTCTATTTATAATGCTAAAAATACTGCCGTTGCCTTGTGTTTTTATTTTTTATACGCTTCTACATATTCACAAAAACTCCAATACGTATACTTGCCACTGAGATATACACAAATATCCAACCAGAGGAGCATCTGCTATAAGACGTCCACGATTTAGATTAGCAGTCTCTGCACGCAATTCATTAAACTTAAAGCTCTACAACACACTTCCTAGAACAATCAGACAGCTAAACTATATAAAATTTAAACAGCACATTAAGAACTTCCTCCTCGACCATTGTCTTTACTACTCGGTCGAATTTTTAAACTTTAAGTTTTAATACTTTGTGTATGCTTATGTCCTCGTTCTATACACATATATGTAGCTATTGTTTGTTTATATTCATCTTACTTGTACCTATGTACCATTTTTTTTTAATCGCTCTACTGTCCAGTTGTTTGACTTGTCATAAGTATTTATTTATGTACAATATGACTAATAAATTACTCTACTCTACTCTAACATAAATCCGTTCCAGGATACGCCATTGCCTCCTCCGGAATATTCCTTTTTAGCTCAAGGCTCAAGGTATTATTACCGACAGTGAAGTGCCTGTACACGTCGTCTGATGAACGCCGAGCTCCAGCTCCCGATGCGGCAGCTTCCAAAACATTTCTTGTTATTAATTTGGCAATTTGTAAGGCATAGCTGGCAGTATTCCGGTAATTATTTAGGAAAACAATAATCCGGACGGGGGCAGCGCCAAGGGTATTTCGCCGTAAACGGCGCTGTTGCCAGATGCTCGATACATAACTATCGATTGTTCACAAGTTACGTAATAAGCCCGCAGTCTCACCGAGCAATCGAGCACGTGAAGCACCAGCGAGCAAAACTTGCATGAGGTGAAAATTCTGGTCAGACTGGTCGAGTACAATCGAGTGCGGTCAACCAAATTGCCTCAAATATTGTTGAAAACGTTTTAAGTGAAACGGATAGCAGTGACTCTAGAGTTGCAGAATATTATAACTTAATTTATAGTTATTTTATAATTTGAGATTGAGCATTATAATCTTTAACATCACTCATGACAGTGTAAATGTAAAGCGTCGATGACACGGGGCTAGTTTGCGAGCTGCAAGCCAGCGAGCTTGCTAGCAGTTTGTAAACTAGCCTTCGTGTCATCGGCTGAGCTAGTGGAAAGTTCTTTGTGTCATCGACACTCGCTCCTCGCTAGCTTTTAAACTCGCCGACTAGCAGATCGTAAACTAGCCCCGTGTCATCGACGCTTAAGCAAACAGCTGCCTAGAGGTTCTGTCATCATCGAAATTAGGAGACATTATAAAATGGAACGACAGCACTTCACACGAGTAGTGCTACCAGCATCATATGAATGTATAATTCGTCCTTTGGGAGCAGAACTACTATGTTCAAATTGTCGTATTTTGCGATTTAAACGCCTACGTATACAAAGATCACCGAATTTACTGCAGAAGTATACAAAGTTAACCCGTGTGGGGGCGGGTTAGAATATCTCCCATCGTACATCCTGCGTGTTTTAAAAGGCGACTAAAAGGAAAAAGGAACACCGAACTACTGTCGGTATAAAAAGTAACCTCTTCTCAACCAACAGCTTTGGGTGGACGAGTTGAGAAGAGTCAGGACACCTTCTTGTCGTTGGGGTGAGAAATTGCCCCTAAAGGCAGATGAACCAGTAGGTACCATCTGGTCAACAGCATGAGGATGCAGAAAGCAAATGGCAAACTACTGCATTAAAGATCTTTAAGATTTAATAATAATAATAATAATAAATGGTCTTTATTAAGGAAGTAAAATATGTATAATAAAATGCACATCTTCCTTCTATAGGCGGAGTCTAGATAAAATCTATTCTAAAATCTATATCCCAAGAGAAACTCGTAAAATGAGTAAATACATTTTACGAGTTCACAACATGTCTGTTAAAGACATTGTGACTATGATGATGATACAAAGTCCACACTGAAGGGGGATAATAAATTCGCAAAATTCAAACTAGTCTATCTTTTCTGTGTTGCAGGTAAACCAGTTCTGGAGATAATAGACTTACACTAGTTCTGCCTTCGCATGATTTGTAGTATGTAAGTTAGGATACCACAAGTGGCGATGGGCTTGTCCTAATACGTCCACCATTTTCTGTAACATAAAGGATGTCCCAATCTCAAGCAGTGAACCTTATAACCAGTTATCTCATATGGCTATCTAAATTTTATCTAACAATTAGGCAATCCAACGACTTGTCGAACTAATTCAATATGGCTACCGTTGGACAAACATCTTTCTGTTACCATTTGAGACTGTGTTGCTTTATGCTTATTTTCGCAAATTTCTCCATTTAGAGTGGTTTCTTGAGAACAGTTTTGGTTAAAAAAACAACATGCTATATACATGCCTTGTGGTCAGACTCAAAACTTAAACATGAAAAAAGCTTCTGACTCATATCTTAATACACTAAATAGAAGGTAAAATGCTGACAAAAACACATAAAATAGGGCAGAATCCACAAAAAGTAAAGTTCAAATGAAAACTTTACGGGGTTGATGGCATCAAATTCATAGATAACTTCAAAATGACTATTTGCCCAACTCCGCCATAATGAAGTGTTATGTGGTTTGGATGGCCTAATTTTTTAGTTTCCAGTACCCCAAAAAAAAAGTTTCTCCTGTAAAATTTACACTTTGTGACTTGGTATATTTCTGCTCACGGGGACGAATTGTGTATGTACGATATTTGCTCTCTCGTCCCCGACTGTGTGCGATTGCTCAGTGTGACCGCAGCCTAAGTTCGAGGTGAGAACAGAATTATAGTTACAAGACTCATACCTGATAAATGATACGTACAGCATCTAACGGGTCGAACGATCAACATACCTGCAACAAAGAAATAAAATATATTATAATGTGATAGCGAGCTTTGTCGAGATATACATAATATAACATCTTCTAATCATGGGTGTATCTACTGATCAGCCGAAGCCTTACGTTAAGTTACAAATAGAGGTCAGCTATGTTTGTCTTGATGTTACAGTGACGATAAAAGAAGTCTGATAACCTTTCGTGCATGGAAAAACATCCGTCTGGCTACGTCGATTTGGACAAAAATGCAAATTATCCGAGGCAAGTTATTGAATGAAAAGACGAATGCTCTCCTTTTTCCAAGGTTAGGTTGACAGTGAGTGGGGCGATTATATCTCCTTTACTGCGAGCCTATTGCGTCTATTGCAGCTAACGCCTCTATAGAGTTCACTGTATAACACCTTTTGACGAGGGTGATAGATGGATAGATAGATATATAGATAATAGCTTCATTGTCCAACAGTCGACCCATTAACAGGATAATATTACATATAACTTAAAAAAAAATAACAAGTTTACACAATAATAAAAAAAATAAAATATACATGATTACAAAAATTGAAAATACACCCCTATTTTGCTAGTGTATTCACTTAAAGAAACACAAAATATGTCACAGTAGCTACAAATGCTGTTGAAACGTCTGAACATATTGTTAAATGGTAAGTTAATTAAAATATTTGTTCTGGCCTTTGCAATCAATCCGGGAAGGCAGGTGACTACGTGCTGAGAAAGCCGGTACGCTTATGTTGACCTGACTAAGGAGTTCTGGGCTATCAATTAAATTATGTAAGAGTTTATACAACAAAAACCAGTGACAAACATACTCGGCGTTGCTCAAGAGCTATGAGACTTGAGAGCTCAGTGCTGCTAATACCCCTCGCAGGATAAACCCCATCAATTTTGTAAATCAAATATTTACAAAATCTTCGTTGTAATTTTTCAATGGTAACTATGTGAGAGACATAAAAGGGATCCCATACAATACAAGCGTACTCAAGCTTAGTTCCCACCAAAGCAAAATATAGTATATTAATAGCTTTTATATTATTGAAGTATCCACAGTTTCTAACTATAAGTCCATATAACCGCAATGAACTTGAAAGTATGTGATCAATGTGTTCCACAGAGGTTAGCTTATAATCAAAAATAACACCTAAATCCTTAACCACACCGCAACGCTCTATAACTAAACCACTTAACACATAGGAAAACTGATACATACTTTTCTTCCTGGTGTAACTTACAACTTTTCACTTGGGGATATTCAAATATAATTTATTATCATCACACCAGACCTGTAGGATGTCTAGCTGAGCCTGAAGAAATCTGCAGTCAGCCTCATCATTGATGATAGAATATATTTTCAGATCGCCAGCAAAACATAGACATTCACATTGAAAAGCCTCCCATAAATCGTTAATACATAACAAAAACAGTAATGGACCTAAATTTGACCCTTGAGGTCCACCAGAAGAAGCTGCGTATGTATAAGATCGGAAATGATTGTAAGAGACAAACTGTTGCCTAGGAGATAAATATGACTCCAGGAAATCTCTAGCATACTTTAAAAAACCAAATTTGTAAATCTTTTGTAGCAGAACAGAATGATTTAATCGATCGAAGCCTTTGAGAAATCCGTGTAGATTACATCAGCTTGGCTGTTGTTGTCTAATGCTGCTGCAATGTATTGAGTTATCGTAACTAAGTTAGTGACTGTCGAACGGTTTGCAATAAATCCATGTTGATGTTGCGAAATTTGAAGATGAACGGAGCTATAGATGCGATTATACAGAATTATCTCAAAGACCTTCGAAAACATGGACAAAATAGATACGGGACGATAGTTCTCAATGTTTGATTTGTCTCCAGGTTTTCAAACAGTGCAGACTTTAGCAATCTTCCAAAATTTAGGAAATTCCTTGAAACGAATACATCGATTAAACAAATTCATTAAAAGACCTACAAATGCACCTGCACATTAAAAACGATGGGATATTGACGGGTCCAGATGTCATTTTGTCTTTAAGTTTCTTGATTGCAGTCAGAACCTCACTTTCTTCGATTTTATCAAGCTTAATATAAACATTATTGTTATAACTAATGTCCTCATTATCTAAATTCTCTGATGATGGTGATGGTCGTGTTGGGTAAAACTTCCTGAAACCCAGCTCTTTTCAGTACTGGACAGAAGCACAATATGTGCGCCGCTGTAGAAGCAATAGTCCGACGTTTGTTCCAGACCTATTGTCCGCAAGTGGTTTCTCCTGTCCTGTCAACGGACCGACCAGGTTCCTAGGTTCCTCGGGGGTCCCGAAAAAATGGTATGATAATATGAACGCCTTCGAGTGTAGTAACCCTAGTGTGTCCCGATCCCGCTAATGCAGGAGTGCTTTCCACTCTGCCCAATCTGAGACGGTTCTTCTGCCAGAACTTTTTGCAATACCCTCAAATAGTCCTGTTTCTATGAACGCAGATTTGGCTCCTCCTCTTGGGAGTGTGACGGCCAGTTCGTTGCCTTCCACTCCGCTATGACTTCGAACCCAGACAAAAGTTACTTTATTCCTTGTTCCAAGTTCATCGAGGAGATATTTTTAAGTTCCACACGAGTCTTGAGTCAACTTGTTTGGAGCTGATGAAGTTCAGTGTTTTCAGGGCAGCCTGGCTATCTGAAAATAGTTTTATAGATTTCTGGTTTGAAGATTGTGGTATACCTCGCAAGGCTAATTGGTATTTCAACTCTTGGTTTTTACCAGTTAATCCTGCGCCCACATCTGACGTGGTGCTGTCCAAGCGAAGGATCCGAGGGTGATATGAAACCGTCACTCCTATTCTATTCGTCTCTTACTGGGAAAAGGACGTTGTAGGATCTTTCCGTGTGCGCTTGGGGAACCATAGAATCTTAGACCACTCCGAGTATATGGTAGTTTATAGTTTCGCTCATAATGCCCGTTGTGTCTAGTCCTAGCTCCTTTTTGTCCTGTCTGTCAGTTAATAGCAGCCTGTAGGCGACTATCCTAGCACCTCTAATAATAATTCATTGGTGCTTTACACAAAAATGTATGAGTCAAAACTGCAATGTATAAAATCTTTCACTGCAAACAAAATTTGTTAAACAAAACACACATTACACAGGAAAAAAGGAACAGAATGACATGTTAGGACAATAAATAGAATATTTCGCACAACATTTCAAAGGGTAACTTGTATAAAAGGCAAGAAATAAAAACAAAAAGAATATCAGTGCTTAGGAAATGTCTGCAAAATCATTGTTTAGGTACTCATTAAAGTTGTAAAATGCCTTATCGATTAAGTAACGCTTCATTCTCAGTTTGACGGGTTCTAATGCATGTTGCCTAACATTACGAGAAAGAACATTATAATATAGTATGCCATCAAAATTGGCGCCATTTCTAGTCTTACGAAGCCATAATTATCATTATGGCGTGTTCGGTAATTGTGAACGCTGCTGTGAAAGGTATACAGACGATGATTGGGTTTAATGTATATCAGGCATTTAAGAATATTATGTATTCTGGGAAGGGTCATTATTTTCAATGTGTAGAGGGGTTATGTTTAGCAGGGTCTCTATGGCTTCAGTAATAGCTAAGCGGCATTTCGGCCACCAAATAACAGCACCGTATACTACCATCAAGAGTCACATGCCAAAAGTCGTGTAACAACCTGCGTATAACAATAATCCCTTCAGATTTTCTCAGGCACTATTTTCTTGAGCATATTTACCTTTATATTACTCAATGTCGGAATGCTTCAGAGCGAGCCAACGCAGTGTTAGGTAAATGCCCTATTCAGATACCTCTGGAAACGTCGTCTGCCTATTACTATTGAGCCTTATCCTTTGCTCTTCCCTTCGAGCACGTACATTCCCGGAGCTTTCGCATTTCGTCTTTTCGCATTTCGAGCCTCAGCAATGGGCGTATATCCCCTTTTGATTCTCTTTTAGAAACAGATGGGAAATGACAAGAACACAACCGACGATTAAACGCAAACGGCGGCAGACGCGGCGTTTTAAACGAAATGAAAATTATTCGCGACGTAATTTAGCGAAAGGTCACAGACAGACAGAGAAAGTGACTGATTATCTGGCTGTTGATAATTACTCTATTTCTTATCTACAAGGATAAGGCGGAAGCACATTTACATCTTGCGATACTTGAGTACGAAGTCTTCCGTTGGCTCTGCGGCTTCGGGTAATAAAGTGCTATGTTTGGCCCATAATACTTTGCGAAGCAGAAACGTGGTCTCTTAAAGTACGAACATTGAACCGCATAGAAGCACTTGAAATGTGGACACTCCGGAAACTCCTCCGCATTCCCTGGACTGCACATAAAACCATCGAAGAAGTAGTGAGAATCGCTGGCGTAAACAGAGAACTTCTTGATATTGTCAAACATCGAAAAATATCTTACCTTGGTCATATCCTCAGAGGTGCCAGATACTCGATACCCAAATAATTGATACTGCAAGGTAAAGTAGAAGGCCGACGAGGTCCGGGGAGGAAACAGCACTCTTGGTTCGAAATATAAGAGATTGGTGAGGAATAAGAGATGCCGCCACAATATTCAGACAGGCAGAAAATGGCACCCTACATATGATGTGAGAAGAATACGAGGGATCGCCGACGTGCGGAATTGCACAGGGCACACGAATAAGAAGAAGATACTTGAGCATTGGTGTAAAATGCTTTTTGCTATGAGAGGCGTGAACGATATACGTCAGTGAAGAGGGTTTCCAAATGTTATAATTACTAGGTTAACCAGCAAGTAAACTTATATGCAGGACAAGCAAAGGCGAGTAGGGCAATTCGACTAATTGGCGCGACTTTCTCACTGGTACGTTGTTGGTGTCCTCTCACTCTTCCACCGATATTCAAACGGAATCTGCTCCTCTGAGCTATCCTCTAGCATTCTGCCGCTCCGCTCCTATCAGAAGCACCCAATTGACCGCTACATCTCATTCTAGGGCGGTCGTTCTTCATACGCCAAGAAGCGAGTGGTACAACCGCACATTTATTCCCAGGGTATCCAAGGCTTGGAATGGACTGCTAGGAGATGTATTTATTGGGCCTGAGAGTGTTGTCCCATTCAAATCCCGCGTTAACAAACTTCCACCCACGAACATAGTAGCCGCGGTACTCTGATATTTAGGCTCTGCCTACGCGGTCTGCTCAGTTATAAAGAAAAATTAGCTGGAGTAGTGAATCTGTATCAAAATATACTACAGCGACAATTATTAAAAATTAGCGAAATATATATATTCACTGACGCATAGATCCAAACGTATCAGTTGGACTAAAAGACTATGGTGATTTGGACCCTTTCACAAAAACGATTCACCTATTACTGGTGACCCTCTATCAAACACTCTTTACGTTGAAGAATGATAAAAAGATAAAAAGCAACTGAAACAATAGTGGCCCATTTATTACAAGAGCTATGGTTTTATGTATGAGCCAACGGATGCCACTTTGATATGATCACCCTCCTTCTTTCAAACACTATCCAGTTAAGCTGAAAAAATGAACAGAAACATTACTGATGTTTGGAAACTTGATTTTTATGTCCCTGTGAAGTGCCTACTGAGGCCTGCATGCCAGGTGCGGCCGCCCCACAGCTACTTCTACAGGTCTCTGTAAAAACATTATATTTTCAGAACTTTCAGAGTTCTATATACAGACAAATAGACCAGCAAAGTGCCCGCAAAAACAGATGGTACGCTTTTTTTCGTGTACAGACCACATACAAACACCACCACCATAGACTACGGCCTCATTATACAGAGCAGTCTACTTTATAATGGCTTAACCTCCACGGTTCAGAGAAAATAGCGATTAAGTACAAAAACCAGTGGTGGAGATATGGGTATACAATTACCTTCTTTTTTTAAAAACTCCTACACCACTGACCTTATTACAAATAACAATAGGTTTTTTCAATGTTTTATGATTAAAAAAGGTATTCTTGCATGTTTTCCGTACAATGACCCGTTTTCGAGATATTTGCGTTTTTCTCCGTTTACGTAGGACTAGTGGCAGCAAATAATCTAGAAGTAGACTTCGACAGTTATCGAATTCTATAAACTTACATTGAAGATTATTTGATTGGAAGTTGTATGCCTCGTTATTCTTAAAAATTGCTAACAGTACCTGATAAACTAGCAGATATCTCGAAAACGGCTTATCGAGAAAAAAAAACGCATGAATACTTTTTTGTTTGAAAAGGCACTGATGATCAGACAATATTGTCGTTGTTCGGAACAAAGTCAGTGGCTTAGGAGTTTTGAAATAGAGTAGTTGTATAGCCATATCTTCAACCACATCATTTTCCTAAATCATGAAGGATCTTTAGCTTATCATGTGTGCCAAATTTCAAGTTTTTCTAAGTAACGGTTTAAGAAATATTCAAAACAATATGGATTTTTTTGGTGGCCATCGTCCAATGAATTTGTGGTTCTTCGGTTTTTAGGCTGGAATCGTTTAGCGTTAAGGTTTGACGTTTCACCACCTCGCGTGGATGGTATCCTCAGAAGCTATTTCACTTCGGCAACTTCCGAAGTACTGACGGATGCTAGATTTGCACCTGTATCTGTGTATCTGTGAACGGTGACGTGGCCCAACCAGGTCTTCAGGTCCTTTAGAATGGGTACCCATGTCCGGTTAACTTTCTGTATTTCGTCTCTCCTAATGAAATTATTATGGTCTTTTTGTATCTCTCTGGCTTGTCTGTGGAGTCTGGCATAGTATAAAAACGTTGCGGCAAGAACCTGAGCTTCTTCAAACTTGATACTATGGCCTCCTTCCTTAGTCGAGTGTTCGGCTACCGCTGATTTGTCCGTATAACCTACTCGACAGCTAGCCTTATGCTCTGCGATCTTGTGTTTGTCGATCACTTCGCTGTTCCTATGTATACACTCCCACCTGTGCATGGTATGCGATAAACTCCTGGTGTTGTTAGTGGATCTCATTTATCCTTCACCGCTCTCAAATACTCCTGTATCTTCCTCGTGGGCTTGTAGATGGTCTTGACGTTTTCCTTTCGTAACATTTTTCCTATTCTATCTGTTACACACATAGGGTAGAAAGGCTTTTGCAAAAGCTTCCATGCCATCCACTCGTGGTGGCGAAACGTCATGGCCTTAACGCTAAATGACGCTGACCCAAAATCCCAAGAACCGCAAATTCATCAGTAGGAGTGACGGGAAGGCGAAGCCAGGGAAGTATGCCAACTTTGGTCCTTTTTGCCAAAACCACTGAACCAACACTGAAAACACTAAAACTCTACGTCCTATGTCTCAGATATAACCGGATATGTGTACTGTGAAATTGTCATTATTTTAACATTATCTATGATATCCTGAAGCTTTACCATTACACAATGGGCCGCCCTGTACATCCTCGTAGCTATACACTAGAACTAGAATGAAATAATCTTTAGGAAGAAATATGTACTCGTAAAAAGGGCTTCAAGTAGGAAGGCAGGGCTCATTTGGATATGCAAATTGATGCATCAGCTGTGTATGTAAAAGTATCACATGAATAATTTGACGGGGCATCCCCTTGAATTGATCCCACTGAAACAGCTGCTTCTTCCACAATTTATGTACTTCCGCAGATTTTTCAATCCAGAATTCCAATTCAACTAATCTCTAAAATGCGCCCCGCTGTTTTGCAACGGCGTCCGCCCCTCTTTTTTCCCTGAAATCTCACCCTACGCATGCTAATACATATCATGAAATATGTAGGTAAGCTCAAGAACCTTTTTTGTTTTCCCTTTTGGTTATCCGATTAGGGTGGAGAGGAGTTCCTAAGGTTTTTAAACTTCCGCTTATCCTGAATTCAATCAACTTTCCTATTGGAGTTTGCTGCTCTAGTTCTTTTCCGTCAACTGGGATTTACCAAAAAATATCATCAGAAAGTTATCCCAGTGTATATGTGGGTCAAGTAGGAGATATTTCTATTGCCAATGAGCGGAGGAAGCATAAAACTCATAAAAGGTAAGTTTGAGGTGAACCGTTGCCTGGCGGTGTCGTGGTACCTCCTACAATGCAAAAGTATGTCAGTTGTTCACACTGGTACGTTTTTGGTATGCTTGACATGACTGATGGTTTAGGTAAGCCTGAAGATCTGGAATTTTTGACGTTTGTCAAACAGGACCGAAACTTAAAACGGCAGCCATATTGAATTATTATTATTAATACATAGAAAGCTAAATAAAAATGTTCGATTGATGACCTGAAATATCTGAAATTCTTGATTGCCCTCAAACCGGACTGAAACTCAAAACTGCGACTGGCTTTGTAATCAGGGCCCTCAATTTATACACACACGATGTTTCATCGTAATGGAAAACCAAATAAAGATTGTCGATTTTTTAGGCAAGCCTTAAGATCTGAGTCGCGATTGGATATGCAATCGGCACCCACAAATTATCCAAAATACGAGGTGTTATCTTAATATATGGAAAAGTAAAGATTTTCGAGATTTTAGGCAAACCTGAAGCTCTGATATACCTCAATCTTTCGACTTTCCTCGAACAAGACTGAAACTCTAACCTGCGACCAGCATTGCAAAAGCCACCCTCATGTTAGTCGAAATACGAGGTTTCATTCTAATGGAAAGCCAAATAGAGATTTTTGAATTTTTACGCAAACCTGATCATTTCAAAGATCCGAAATCCTTTGGTTTGCGTCAAACGAAACTGAGGCTCTAAACTGCCACCTGATTTGTAATCAGCACCCTCAAATAATCCAAAACCAATAGGTTTCATTTAAATGGAAAGCCAGATAAAGATTTTCGATTCTTTAGACAAACCTGGAAATCAGAAAGGTCTGATTTTTTGTTTAATTTCGTCACATGAGACTTAAACACAAAACTGTGTTTGTATTTATACTCAGGACTCTCAAATTATCCGAATCACGAGGTTTAATCTTAGTAGAAAGTCATGTAAAGTTTTTCGACTTTTTTGGCAGACCTGGTGATCTGATAGACCTGAAATTTTCTGTTTTTGTCAAACGAGACTGAAGCTCTGAACCGCCAGCTAATTTGTAATCTGCACCCTCAAATTATCACAAACGCTAGGTTTCATCTTAATAGAAAGCCATATAAGGATTTTAGATTTTTTGGCCAAACCTGATGACCTAAGAGATCTGAAAGTTTTTCGTTTTTGTCAAACGAGACTGAAGCTCTGAACTGCCACCTGACCTGTAATCAGCACCCTCAAATTATCCAAAATCACGAGGCTTTATCTAAATAGAAAGCCGAATTAATATTTTCGATTTTTTAGTCAAACCTTATAATCTAATATATCTCAAACTTTTGACTTTCCTCAATTGTCTGAAACTCAAAACTGCGACCAGCATTGTAAGCAGCTCTCTCAAATTAGCCAGAACGCGAGGTTTCATTCTAATAGAAAGCCAAATAAAGACTTTCGGTGTTTCAAGGCAAATCCGAAGATCTGGAAGACCTGTAAATTTTAATTTTTGTCAAACAGGACTGACACTCAAAATTGCATTCAGATTTTTTGTGTTGTGTTTTTCAAGGAACCTTTTTTGTCAGGTAAGCAAATCTGTCATTTAAAATGATGTAATTTATGAGATAATGCATGATAAAAACTTGCATGCATATTGAAAACAGCAAAGAAAAAAAAACGTTTATTCGCAAATCACAGTTACCACATTCACTAGGGCAACAGTTGCTATAGTCATACTACATCTTTGCCACTTGATACTCGAAAGTAATGCATTTCTTTACCTGAAATTTTTTTTGTGAAGTTCGTTGCAGTGGCCAGCCTTTGGTGGATTACGTTAAAGTAGCAGAAACCTCCATTAGTAGGTAATATTTGCTAGTTTTATATGTACGAATAGGCAAGTTCCAGGAATGGATGAATTAAAACATTAATCTTTTGACATAACCTAAAAGTTGAGTTTCTGGAACAAGAGATATATGTAAATATGCACCAAAAAAATAGGTACATTATATTATGACTATTCACTTCTCTATTAAAATAATTTGTGCACTATTTCAAAATGCTTCCTTTTTGTCATTATAGGTGTGGAAAAAATTCTTCAGCTTCCCAAGTATTCGAAACAGATCCTGGTATTTTCCACATACTGTGTATACTAACAGCACCAATAAATGCTCATGTTATCTATCTATATATTTAATATTTTTTAATAAATGGTGGAAATCAATTATTTATTATTATACGATATGCTTCTCACATAATCAAATTGAAAATATTTCATATCATTAGCTTATACCCACATTCATACTTTTTTCCAAATATGTAACATGAAATGGTGTCTAGCTACAGCAAGGTGAAAATATGTAATTTAAATGGCACTTTGCTTGACATAGTGTGATTAATTTGTATCTTATCAAACAGGGTGACTATCAAAAAAACACTCACTGGAGTGTATAACTATTAGTTATATTTTCCTATGTATTCAGTCACACAGTATGGGCCAATATTATTGATGCTATTGATCCTGAAATAAATCATATTTTTAACAAAAATGAAAAATAGAAGAAAGCTAACTGATAAGTGATGAAAATGCATTAAACATAGTGCAAGTAAGAACTTTCATTCTAATATTTTAAATAATGGTTACTACTGACAGCTATTCATATACCTATTATGCACCTTGTTAAATACAAAATAAAACTGACACAGCTCGATTGATTTTCTTGATCTGGTAAAGATTGAGTGAGAAAGATGCAGTATGACTATAACACCTGTCGCCCTAATGAATAAGATAACTGTAATTTGCGAATAAACGTTCTTCTTTGCTGTTTTCAATATGCATTCAAGTTTTCGTCATGCATTAGCTTATAAGTTACATCATTTTAATTGAAGTAGCTGCTTACCTGCCAAAAAAGGTTCCTTGAAAACACAACACAACATCAATTATGGTAAAATTGTCAAAAAAAACTGTAAAAAAACACAAATGAAAGTCCTCAATTTTACATGGCGGTATACGGCAAACAAGCCATGTTTGCCCAAGATCAGCTGATCAAGACGTTCGAGGTTATGGTTTTGGAATTGCTCTATAGTAACGTGAAGTCTGAGATGTCTAATACTATTACTAAACTCTATAGACGAAACAGGGAGTATACTGGCCGCGTAGTAACATTTCCAGGCATGCTGAATCGACTCGATTGAAGTGTATTGCAGTCAAATTGTTTGCTTAATATAATCGACGCCGATAGAGAGAAACTTGTGTAATCCAGCCGGGGTGAATAGGCCGGATCCGGCAGTAACTCCCGCTGCAACTCCCATACTCCGCCGAGCAACTCCGCATCCAGCCACTTGGTGAAGTTGCTGCTATTGTTCGGATGTCTCTGCGACAAACTATTCTAGTAATGACATGTTAATTTCTCGGCTTAATGAGTAGACATTGCACGCCGCCAGCTAATAGTGAAATTCCGATGGGTGCCGAGCACGACCGACTCAGCTATGGGAATAGGCTACTGTTTTTAACACGCTTTTATCAGCTTCGTCTGTATGCTTGTACGCCAACGTTAAGCGACTGTGTCAATACTACACTCACCGGCACGAAACACGGAGCACTTGACACTTTATGATTAATTTTTTTAAATATAAGTTTTATTTGTTTGTTTCATTCATGTCCATGTTTCATTGTCCTAAATACTTCACCCATAAGCAAAACATCAATTTGATTAGGTATGCCAAGAAGAATGCAAGCGACCATTCGGGCATGCGGAGGCAACACTCGTTATTAAAAATGCCCATGCCCATTTTTTGCTAGCAATGCGTTTAATTTTTCAATATCTTAAGGTCATTTTAGTAAACTATGAACTTATGGTTTTTGTGGTATTGTAACAAAAGAGTTTTTCTCAAATAAATGATCGATTAATGTTAGCAATTACTTAAAACACTTATTTATGTTAGTTATTAAAACAATAAAACAACACCAAACAATAAAAAAAGTAATACCCATTTTTCTTTTCAAGGAGTTTTTGAACCTTTGGGTGTAACTTTTAAGGATGTCCACACCTATACCATCAGGTAGATCTCGCTGAGCTGATCATTTTTCGATAAGCAACATGGGTCCAAAAATGAACCGTTACGGACATAACGCTACCGAAAGTTATCCTTACTGACACTTGAAGTTAGGCAACTCATTCAACGCCTCGTACTTGGCAGAGGAGAGAGGGGGTTACGGATCAGCTGCTAAGACAGATTCGGCTTGTCAACATTTAATCGTCATGGCCAAAATGTCAAAAGTAAACCAAATAAAAAAAACAACAACAAAAAACACCGAGATCAGTCAAAAATCAGTGAAGGAAAGGCTCCACGTGGCCATCGCCTTCTTGCACGCACAAACTGGATCGATCGATGGCCGATGCAGTGGCAGCGTTGATTACCTGTGGCTGCTCCCTGACGTCTCCAGCTGCTGCAATGATGCGTGCAATCAGCTCTTCTGCTGTGTGCGGTGCACCCCCTTGGTAGACAAGTGCTTCCAGGTGACCCCACAGGAAATAATCCAGGGGATTGAGGTCCGGAGACCGCGCCGGCCACGCTACTGGCGGCAAGGCGTCGAACCAATTGCCTAACTTCAGGCGTCAGAAAGGACTACTTCCGGTAGCGCTATCTCCGAAACGGTTCGTTTCCGGACCCATGTTGCTTAATGAAAAAAATGGTCAGCTCAGCGAGATCTACACGGTAATATAGGTGTGGACATCCTTAAAAGTTACACCCTGTATATCCTGTCCCAGAAAACCTACTACAGAAAAAAACGAATTATATATAAAATGTCAGGTGCTCTGTTTTTCGTGTCGTTGAGTGTAAGAGCCCGCTAAGTTTTTCTACCTTGAAGGCACTGACACTCTTGAAATCACTTCATCGATTTGTTATGGAAAGATATTCTCAAAATGACGACATGGCTGTTTTAATGTTGTCAGGGTGTTGCCGCTCGAGGGGTGAGAGAGTGAAAACACTGCTTTGCGACGATTTTAGAAAAATAGCGTCATTTTGGTAGGCGATATCAAAAAATGCTTCAAATGACTTATGGATAAAACAATATTCTGCATAATTGTGGATGTTACATTTTTCGTTTGCGATCAATAGTTTCCGTCCTACAGTGCGACAAAGTTAGAGGTTGGTTGGTGATTTTCACTATAATCAGAATTTTATCGCGGATTAAGATGAAGAACTTTATCAAAATGTCGTGTAACATTTTTTTTGTCCTAAAACAATCATTATCTTCTCATATCTTAGTTATCTGCAGCTACTTAAACTCTCGAATTTGGTTTAAAAAAAATTACATTTAGGAACACACCGCTGCCTACTACCGATATGTGCTGTTGCGAAAAATATCTTATTTGGACATACTTCTAGTGGAAACGATACAACTTCGCCGTTGCTTAATGAAATTAAGATTCGACTTGCGACCTATGGGGGTCGCTGCTCGAGGGTGGGGGGCGAGGGGTAAAAGTTTCGTACCGCTTTTCGACAAATAGCGCCGTTGTGTGCTACCGAAGAAAAGTTCAAATGATATCTGGATACAATAAAATTCATCGCAATTTTGGCCTTTACGTGTGCGACCAATAATTTCCATTCCACAGCACCCGACAGTTAGGGGGTGGTCTGTAGTTTTTTCTAAAATCATAATTTTATCGCGTATTAAGTCGAAGAACGTTATCAAAAAGTTCTGTGACTTTTTTTCTCCTAGTAGTAGTAGTAGTAGTAGTAGTTTCTGTTTTCCCTTCAGAGCGAATAAATCTACTACCAATATTAGCCAGTCGTTAAGTCCTACAAAAATTTTGAAAATCGGTGCATGGGCGGTGGAGTAATTAGCAAAAAACAAAAGAAATTAAATATTCCTCAAACTTTGCTTTCAGGCATTTCAGGGGTTCCTGATGATTTCCTACCTTCTTATGCTGGGGTGAAATTGGGGTGGTTGAGGGGTGGGGGGGGTTGAAAAACTGAAATTTTTTTTGTATTCATAATAGGCTGTCCACCGACCCGTAAAAGAGAAACCTAGCTTCATAATACACTTTTTTAGGTCCATCCGAACATTGCCTTGCCTATTTACGAAACCAAAGAACAGAATATTTTCTGATGTATACATACGTGGAGACTATTGATTTTAATGAAATTTCGACGCAGTATTTTTACTTTGGCGAGGATGAAAAACGCTTATGGTTTTCAGAAGTCGTGTCAGTGGCGGCGCAGTAATAATAAAAAAACCAAAAATATAAAAAAGCTCAAACGTACCTGATAAGTTTATGCTACTTTTTTTGATGAGGTGAAATTGGGGTGGTTGGGGGCGGGCGGTTGTAAAGGCGAAAAATTTTTTTGTATTTTTAATAGGCTGTCTATTGATTTGTAAAAGAAAGACCTAGCGGAATAACATACGTTTCTTTATGGGCAGGTGAGCGATGATTTGGTTGTAAGGGGATCTCAGACCGTAGCCTCATGCTATGGGAAAATAATAAGCAGGTATCATCATAATGTGTGAGAAGCACTAAGTCAAACAACTCATTTTTTACTACAATACAAAGGCATATTACAGTACAGAAAATTATTGTTTTATCAAATTAATTCAGCAGTTCAAATTTCTTGTTATCACTATCGTTTGATAGACCAACAATCCAGTGATCAAATGTAGTGCTTTTGTGGAACCTGACTGGTTCAGATTAGCAATTGCTTAACTCCTTGCCAAACAAGAAAAAGCAATTTTTCACCCTTTTAGAAAACAGACTGGAAAAGATACTAGATGGTTCATGATGGTCTACAGTATATAAAGCATGCAATTTTTCACCTGTTTGAGGTAAACTCAAAGAGAAATCAATAATTTTCAGAGAACTTTGACAGATGCATGATCTTGAATGGGCTGCTTTGATTGGTCAAAGCCTTTGTTAAAATGCGCGTGTTGATAAAATCGGGCCTTATCCTTAACCCAAAACACGAACGTGTATTTACGCTAATCGGAAACATCTAGTCGTCGTAGTGAGACCACCATTTGCAAAAAATGCGGTTAGAATCAAAATTAAGCTCGGTCGGATTTAAATACTTTCTTTATTCGTTTTTACGACCGTAACACTTCTTTTTGCTACATTCTGGGAAAACTGGTTTGGAACACTGAACACAACCATAATTAGTCTTCTTCATCTTCGCAGATGGACAGATGCTAGAGTTTTCTTTTAGGCAATTTGTCATCTGGTATTGCAACACAAGTTTGGCTTGCTACTTCCTTGCTTAAGTAGTTTTCAATGCTCGTTTTCATTTCTCGGGGAATTTTGGTACTCAGTCTTTGGTTTGGCCTGTCAGACCTGCAAAGTTTTAAATACAGCGGCACTAGGCTTCGCTCGCGTAGCGTATCCAGCCTAGACTGGTCTGAGCATAGTCTTTCCTTCATGCCAGGAAGGTATCTGCATCGGCAAGTCGCTCGGAATTACATTGTTTCCAGAGTGAGCAAACCGATTTTGATAAAGGTCTCATGGACTAATGTTTCGGGTTAAGGGTTACGCTTTCAAAAATAAAATGGGCTAATTTACCATTTTCCTTGGAATGGCTCTCTGGATAGTTTTTGACGAGACCAACACATACAATTTTTGTAGAGGTTTTACGACCTTCTTATTAGGGCAAAAAACAAGAAAAAAGTCGAAAAACTGCAGAATGACGTCACGGACCCTCAATGAAGTTTGGCAACGCCGAAAGCTCGGTTTGGTTCTAGTTGCGGCGCTTACGTTCAGCTGTCGTGTTCTGTGAACGCTAAATAAGCCGTTTCATGTTCCATGGTCGATGACATTGACAGTAGTCTGTTGTCTGTCTGACAGTGATAATACTGATAACCATTCAACGATAACCTCAAATCTAAATATGACAATTTTTTGGCGACACTAGATGATAGCACGACGTCACTGGAACATAGATAACAATACAGCGATGCCAGATGCTTGAGGTCTGTATGTACGACGGACGATTATTTTACAATGTCTGTATATAATTCAGCAAATCGTTGAATTTATCGCTCACATAAAACTAAACTTACATATGGCACTAGTTAAATACTTAGATGATTAATGTGCATACGGTAGAAGCCTGTAATTTGAGAGGGATATGTTTAAAACGCCTACGTATTTCCAATAAAATTTACCGACCATCCTGGTATACGGTGGCGGCAGTGACGTCACTAGCCCCATAATTTGAATTTCAAACTCAAATTTTGCTGAAACTAGATGTATAAAAATTCTGAAAAAATTGTATGAACATACATTCCCGTCAATTTTCCAATTCTCTTGAAAAAAAAAATTATTTGTGTGAATAAATTAGCCCATTGCATCCTCTGAGAAACGCAATGTAAAGTGTGACTTTCCAATGGACTGACTCTGTACAAACAGTATCATATTTCACTGTCCGCTCGGCAACAGATATGAATATTATCAGCTCGGACTATTCTACTGGCCGACATTTGTCCGCTGAGGGTATGTGGATGTGATGCATTTAACGTTGTCGCTTCTAATTAGACGCCCTTTATACATAGACAATGGGTGGTTCGAGCATTCACGGACTAGATTCATTATGATAAAACGGCGAGACTGAATGAATGGCTGTCGTCATGTTAGGCGAAGTCTATAGCTGCGTTGCCATTTATTATGTCCGCTAGTATGTTAAATCGTCCGGAGGCTATTGCACATTATAACATTTATTACTTCACCGCCAGGAGGTGGTACGCAAATATTGTTCACAATACTTTATTTCCAAAAACCAAGAGGGACATGATTGTGTAAAGCTAAAGAGCCGAGATAGCATTAGTGGTATCCAGGCGCTCGCATAGTAAGACATGGGGTCTAAGTCCTGCCATGGTACATTGGACATACCTAATGATGGTAACACCCATGATTACATCTGCGTCTTTGGTCTGGTGGCCAAAGATGAAACAGTGAGCTGCTATAGCAGAACTAAGCAAGGTGCAAAGACTTGCTCGTCTGTTCATAACAGGTGCAATGAAAAGCGCACCCACTGCAGTCTCAGAGACCAACCTGGACCTCCCTCCGTTGCAAACTGTAATAATGGGTGCGGCGAGATTGGGCTACTCCAGATTACAAACTCTACCAAGAGGAATTTACAAGGATCTTTGACACAACCAAATCGCAGAATATGTGGGGCATACCATAATGGATGCTAGAAAGGACCACATAACTTCGAAATATATCATTAACAAGAAATTCTAGACTATAATTAGAGATCGAGAACTCTGCGAAGTAAACAACCTGCATCGGGAAATAGTCTGGTATGCAGATGGATCAAAGACCGAGCAAGGCACAGGAGTGGGAATCTGTGGAAGAGGAACTAGACAGAGCATTCCAATAGGAAAATACGCTTCAGTATTTCAGTCAGAGGTGAACGCCACCCTGCACTGTGCAAGGATAAATAATGAGCGATCCTACAAAAACAAGACGATCGCAATACATACAGACAGTCAGGCTACACTTAGGGCACTAGAAGGGCCCAAAGTTATGTCTGCTCTAGTTTGGGAATGTCTACAAGAACTGGGAAGGCTGTCAGAACACAGCAAACTAACTTTGGAGTGGATGCCAGGACACTCAGGCATAAGGGACAATCAAAGGGCAAACGAGCTAGCAAGACTAGGCTCGTCTGCTCCATACATTAGAGCAGAACCCGCCCTGAGGGCGCCCAAAAGCACAATCAGGCACCAGGTCGTAGAATGGATGAAACATCAGCACAAGGAGCAGTGGAACTTGTTGCCAGGATATAATCATGGAAAAACATTCATTAAAGCTCCATGCAAGAAAACAGCTGAAACACTGCTCTCCTTGAGTAGGAATCAGCTCCGAATAACGACGGGTCTCCTCACAGGACATTGTGGCCTGAAGGAGCACCTGAATAAAATGGGACTCTACAATGGAGACCTCAACTGCAGACTATGTGGAGGAGGGACTGAGTCAGCCCTACATGTGCTCTGTGAGTGCGAAGCCTAGATCACAAGAGACAACAGCTCTTTGGGAAGTCCAAGTTAGAACCAATGGAGTACAGCTCAGCACCAGTACCAGTAGGAAAACTGCATAAACTCATGCAGGGATCTAGATTGCTAGAGTGGATACTGTAAATAAGAGGAGTAATAATACAATAGGCGTTAAGGCTTGACGGGGGACTGTAAGGTCGGACGGCTCCTTGAAGAAAAGCTAAAGTTACATTTACGAGTGAATCGTATACATTAATGTTCAGAATCGTATGCGATTGAAGTGCAGTTAATATGGCGTCCAGTAAAAGGAAGCGTGCTGTAATGGCACGAATTTTAATGTTAGTGCTGAAAAAAAAATAGAATGTGAAGAGATCGTTAGAAAAAAAGGACGAATTTGGGTTTTAAAACATCCTTACAATCAAGGACCATTGTGGGAATTGAAGAACAGCTACTAACAAAGTTGATAATTTTATTTACCAAAATATATCGATCCACCTGTTCTCTGAGGAGCAACAACTACTTTCTTCTCTTGGTTATACGTCGAACGTAGATTATTAATTCTTTTCTTCACTGTTTCCATCGATATGTTTAGGACATCTGCTATTGCAGAATATGCTTTATTCCTTGCATTGATATCTTTGTGTTCCCTACTTCTCACGTCCCATCAACACTCCATATTGTAATATAAGTCCATAAATTGGTCGATCTCCTCAGGCGGTAACTTTTTTCAGCCACTTTGAATTAATAAAAAACTATTTCACTTGTAGCCGTGCCCGGATGACTCGCAACTTTGAAACCGACACGTATATGACCAACGAACTGCCACTTACACATGCGAAATCGTATACGATTCGTTCACTCGTATACGACCAACTCGTAAATGTAACTTCAGCTTAACGATATTTAATCTTGGCAACTCTTACAGGTAACTGCTTATGTCGATTACACAAAAATAAATATAAAAAATACATAAAATATTAACACAGTAACAGATAAGGTTTTGTTAGGATGTTTAGAGGAAGGTTACCCAAAACAGGATAGTCTGGTAAAACGGGCCACCGGCAATTATTTCTAAATAAGGAGCCCAATCTGACAATTGATGTAAATAAAGTGTGTTCAGATGTAGCAGGTGGCTATTTTAATTATTTGTTAATCTGTGGTGAGTTACAAGGGATCATTTCAAAAAAGAATATCATGTAATTTAGTTTCGTGGATAAGTCAGTTATGCAATTTTTGTTTATAAAAAGCAAGTTAAAGAAATTTGAATGTTGAGTGTTTTTTACGCTTTTTTTTAAGTAACTGACTATGTTTTGTGATATCTGTGGATACGGCATCTATTTCCTTATTTTGAAAATTTTGGAAAACAGTTGAAGATGTGCAGTCGGATAAAATGGGATAAAGCCGGACACTATCCCGTGGAGAATAGAATCAAATCACGCAAGTATGTGACAGGGCGTGAAGGAGGTACTCAGGCTTCGAAACAACAACGAATACTGCATACATGACGAACAACGGCTGGGTGATGTGCCAGAACTATCGACTTTGAGCTCACAAAGCATCCGTTGGAGTTGAAAACGACGGGTTAGTCACGCTCGTGCGATTTTTCTCCATATTAAAATGTTTTTATTAAAAATATAAGTCGCACAATGTTATCAAGTTCGACAGATATATTTTACTTTAGTATTTTTTTATTGGTATGCAAACACTACACCATTTTATCCGACGAGGTAGGCAAAACAAGATACCTTTGCTTCCAAATATGCTTGTTTCTATGTTATCCTCAAACTATTCAAAAATAGCTACATTCAAACTTGGAAAGAAATAAACGACTAAGGACCGGTTTCTTAATGTCCAGTTAAATATTTATCTGCAAGATAACAGCAACTGTTAGATAAATTGTTTAAACAATTGAAGGCTAAACTTACGAAGTCACGTAAATCTTATCTGACAGTTGTATCCATAGAACCGCTATCTGGCAGACACCTGTCTGACACTTTAACTGGACATTGAGAAACTGGCCCTAAGGGCCGGTTTCTCAATGTCCATATAAGAGTACTTAGGAGTTCTTTGAATCATTGAAGATCATGTATCCCTAGAGTAGTTCTACGCAAAATCCACTTTCTCACCCAACATTTTCTCCGCCTTTTACTATACTTCTCTTTTCTTTTTTTTTAAATTAAATATATCACAGCTACCGCATCTTCTACAGATTTTGCATACGACATCTTATCTATAGTGTATACGGAATCAGAACAATGAAGCCCAAGTGAAATTGCGAATGCAATTTCCTAGATTAAATTTACAAACCATATTGCAGATAGTAAAGACAAACAAGCAAGTACTTACTGCAAAAACTATCGCAAGTTACCTGCAAGTGGACACGAGGCTTAACATGTACCTCTACGGTTAAACTATTTTGCTAGTGTTTCATAATCGTAGTGGTACAGTCCTTTAAGTAGTTACCTGTAGCTCTTGAATTAATCACTTTAAACACCAAGTGTGCTAGTTTGTTGGAATTGCCTTATCGGGAGGAACACAGAAAGATACAAATATATAGGATGTCCCGTTAATAATTTTGAATCGGACATCACGTGATCAAAAACAAATACCTCACTGGGTAACACAATAATAACAAAAAAAAAATACAAAATTTGTTCCAATTTACACTCCCAAAATAATAATTCTCTAGTGCTGTCCAGTTCTGACATATTGCTTGTTTTAATCGTCGTCAGACAGCCTGTATTTGTAGCCGCACATTAAACCCCCTACATTCACCGCCATACTTTTTAAAGTACGCCGAGCATGCGGTACTCCCCCGACCGTGTCAACCGGGCTTAACCTCAGAAGATGACGGGAGCGCGGCGTCACCACTCCCGGATTATCCCGGTCTAGGCCGGTCTTTGGCGTACGTCGCGAGATCACAAAACTGACGGGATAAGCTCGACAACAGAGTGCGGGTGTGCCAAATTATATTCTGATGGCACATAAGTGAAGGGGGAGCTTTAAAAGGTCGTTTCTCTTCGCCAAGTTCTGCTGTTCGTGAATCAAACAGACGACCCAGTACTGGCATGCTCATTTGTCATGACATGACACTATGAAGTTTCAGCTGCCATTTATACAGGGTGAGTTTTTAGTACCAGATCGGTCGATAACTCCACTACTGCAGAAGATAGTGAAAAAGTTGTGTATAAAGGCTATAGCCAAGGATATGCTCGTTGCTCGAAAGTATTTTGATTTATACAGGGTGATCCACAACTACGTGGTGATGCAAACATACATTTTTTAAATGGGACACCCTACATGTTATTCCATATTTAGATTCTACTAATTACTCCTGTTCTTAAAATGTAGAACATTTTAACATTGTAAGGGTATTTTAAAAGTTATGACCATTTTTATAGCCAATTCGCTACCAAATGAACGTACTGTATATTGAAAATTGATGAATCAAAAAAAAATACTTTTAGGTGGCAAATAGAAAATGTCCTCTAATTTTAAAACGGGCTGTAAAAAAGTCGAAGGCGCATATTCATATACAGACTTCTGTTATCTGTTTTTGTTTTGTGCCAGTGTTTCGTGTCCTTTGCCGGAAATTTTTCCGGATTTGAGAGAAACTGTAACTCCAAAAATTAACCTACAAAATTGCCTTGACTGCAAAGAAATGTCAGGTTGACATTTCGTTAGTTCAGTATCGAACGACTGTGAAGCAAAACAGTACTTGAGAGATACTCAAATATTAAGTAACACTCAATGGCAATTTTGAATAGGCCCCATAGGTTTTTCATTTTATATTTTTCTAATTAGTTACTGTTAACTTTGAGTTTTTTGAATCTTATTTAGAAATGCCGTTAGAAAATGCCGTTATAATATTCAGCTGTCAACCGTACAATCAAACTATGCATACAGTTAATTGTTGCAAATATTCCTATAAGAAGTCGTTCTTGCTTAGGCCTTAAGACGAACTTCGTTTAACGTGGTGTATGGTATCATTTGATTAATTCACCGCTTTTATATCACATTAAATAATCATCATTATTATTGTTGCGTCTGCACGCACACCGAGGAGACTGTATTTTACCTCAAATAAAGAGAGAAGGAGATCGAGGGCTTCTGTCCCGTCATACTGTAATGCCTCTGAGGCTAGGTCAAGCTCTTCTTGGAAGATTGGAATGTTGAAGTAAAGTGGCACTCTAAGGTCCGTATCATAGTCGTTTCTCAAGTATCCCTTAAGTGCGACTCAAGGGATACTTAGGGTTACTTCAGAGTTACTTGAGAGTTACTCAAGGATCCTCAAGTGTGGCTTTCCTTGTGTATCTGTTTCCTAGACAACATCCTAGCAGAGAGCGTTGTTCATTCAGCGACGTTGTCATATTTCAAATATAAGTCAATTTGTTACGTCTGTGCCTACGCATTTTGATGTTTTCTGTTATCTATTTTTGTTCTGTGCCAGTATTTCTTGTTTTTTGTCGAACATTTTTCCGGATGTGACAAAAACTAACAACACCGTACTCCAAAGTTAACCTATAAAATCGCCTTGACTGCAACGAAATGCACTATGTTCACATGCCGTTACTTGAATATTACTGAAGGGAGCCTTACGTAAGGGACCCTCAAGTATTAAGGGACCTTTAGGTATCGACTACGAATACGACCCTAAGGCGCGATTTTATCAACACGGGCATTTTAACAAAGGTTCTGACCAATCAGAGCAGCCCATTCAAGAACTTGCATCTGTCAAAGTTCTCTGAAAATGATTGATTTCTCTTGAAATTTGCTTCAAAAAGATTAAAAAAGACATGTTTTATATATAATCGACCATTGTGAACTCTCTAGTATATTTTCAACTCTGATTTTCCATCCTAAATGGGTGAAAACTTGCATTTTCCTGTTTAACAAAGGGTCTAGCAATTGCTAATATCAACCAATCAGATTCCACAAAACCGATACATTTGATCACTGGGTCAAATGTATTGTTAATTTAATGATAATGATGACAAGAAATTCAAATTACTGCATTATTTTGATAAAACAATAATTTACAATCGATAATAATTATAAATACCTCCAATGTACTTTTGTGTTATAGTAAAAAGAATACAAATAACATTTTATTGCATTTCACAAAGCTAGTATAGACACACACGATGCAAGTGTGCATTACTGGTTCCTATCCTGCTTAAGAGCAAAGCCTCGTGATCTGACAAAAGTATAACGTATAACCTTATTTTTCCTAAACTAGAAACCTCAGAAAGTGAATAAAATGCTTTATATAAATGTGTTTCTGCGCTACGGTGCCTTTTACGCAGTGCCTACAATCTTTACATCCTCTGTAATATTTCTATAAGAAGGTCTATTGTATAACAAACATGCATCCAGTCTATAATCAATCTGACTGCAATTTCAATTGGTAATTATACAATAATTATAAAGTAAACGTAAACATTAAAAATCTAGCATTAATTTGCAAATCAATCACTTTGTTCTGATTTTTTGCTGTGATTTTGATCCATGTATTTTAAAATATTTCTGATGAAAGTGTCATCCAGCTTTGACGTTTTGTTTCCAATATTGATAAAATACTATTGGATGATACTTATTAACATAGCCCTCAATACCCAATAGAAAGCTTTTGCTAAACAACATTCAATAGAAAAGCTTTTTCAAAGTTTTTGTTAAATATGCATGTTGATAAAATCGGGCCTAAGTATACACAGCATTGTAAAACACTGTTCAACCTCCCTTCCATTCTCGTCTATAACTGTTTACAGGTCCAGATACAAGTGCTTCTGCATAGAGATTGACGTATGCAACGGAAGGATTTTAAAAGATGTGAAATCATATTTTATTTTGCTTCAACATTAATAATATCAAATATTACTACAACTAGGGGTATGATGCGTAGCTATTGTGTAATGGAAGCTGCTCTACAGTCAAGGGCTAACCTCAGCTAGATTACGAACGACTGGAGCGTGGGAAGCCGAAAATGCCGAAATCAATAACTTGCTTTTAAATTGAAGGCCTGACGCACAAAAGATGTAGTCGCTGTGTAAAGCCAATTTGAGGCGAAAAATCCCAGTCGATCAGAAAAAATTAACGTTTCGTTCGGTGAGTCTGTTCACTTTCAGGACAATAAATCATTGTAAAGCAAGAACAGATGTTCGACCAATTAGTGTAATAGAATGTTTTATAACGAATAATAAAAGGAGCAGTAACGAATAGCTTTCAATAAGTGCGGATTCGATACTCCCATTTTTTTGTTAGTACAGATCCTTTAGGGTAGATCATGTAATACAGAATATTTGAATATTAAAATTAGAGCATAGTTAGTAACGAGTTTGGATATAATCTTAAGGAATCGTGTTTCACTGAGCAGCAATCCTGAGCTGTTCTGTTGTACTTGGAACGGGATTTCTTTTTCGTATGCGGAGTTTAAGATAACCCCACATATGTTTAACCAGATCAAGGTCGGGGCTATATGGTGGTCAATCTGATCTTTGAATCTAGACTGCATCAAGGTAATTAGCCACTCTGATGCGGTCGAACATGATCGTGCATTATTCGTGTCCGACATATGGCAAACCATCATCTTGCATGACGTTTTTTTTTATAACTGAGCAGACCGCGCAGACAGAGCCTAAATACCAGAGTACCGCGGCTGCTGTGAAAGGGTTATGTTAGGAGAAGCTTGTTAACGTGAGATTTGGATGGGCCAATACCCACAGGCCCAATTAATACATCTTCTGGCAGTCCATTCCAAGCCTTGGACACCCTGGGAATAAACGTGAGGTTGTACCGCTCAGTTCTTGATGTATGAAGAACGACCGTCTTAGGATGAGATGCAGCGGTCGCACGGGTACATCTGATAGGAGCAGTGAGCGGCGGAACGATAGAGGATAGCTCAGAGGAGCAGATTCCGATGGAATATCGGTAGAAGAGTGAGAGGTCACCAACAACACGCCGGTGAGAAAGTGACTGAAGGTGGCGCGTTAAGGCCGGATCGCCAATTAGTCGAATTGCCCTTCTCTGGACGGCATCTAGTATAGACAGGGTAGTAGGGGCAACAGCTCCCCAGACATGAGAGCAATACTCCAGGCAAGGTCTTATCTGGGCTTTGTATAGCGTGAGGAGGTTACATGGTGAGAAATACTTTCTGGCTCTAAATAGGTACCCAAGCTTTTTACCATCAGCTGTTGCAATTGACGCGACGTGTTCGTGCCAGATCAGATTTTCTGTAATGTCGACTCCTAACAGCTTGAATGCGTGACTCCTTGGCAGAGCCTGGTTGTTCATTAGAACCTGGTGTTGGCTTGGGTACTTCTTGTTTGATAGCGTACAATACTCGGTCTTGGAGGCATTAAATTTAACCATATTCTTAAGCCCCCAAGCGGTAGTGGTATCGAGATCCTTTGAAAGTAAAGCTGCCACTGCCAGTCTTCCGCGTTCCATCTCGACCACAGAGATCGGTCTATTGCTCATGATGCCTGCATGCAGCGTACTGTCATCGGCAAAACTGTGGATTGGGTTTGTAGTGCTAGAGAGTAGATCATTAATGTGAAGCAGAAACAATGTCGGAGCCAATACCGATCCCTGCGGAACCCCGGCATTGATGCTATGAAAAGAAGAGGAAAAGCCGTCTACCACGACAGAGATTTTCCGACCTGAGAGGAAGTCTGCGAGCCAACCGCTAAGCTTAACAGGGAGCCCGTTTTCGATATACAAGTCACTAGTCATTCGCCCAATAACTTCCACGAGTTCGGTGCGTCCCTCTAACTCTAATACCTCCCCAGAGCATTAAAATTCCTTCTCCAAAAGTAACGGTCTCTATGAGATTGCAGTTGACGAGTCGTTTTCCAACTCTGCTGTAGATGTAGTTTCCTCCACAGTGGACTAGTATCATGAATTTTCTTTATGGCTGCATATGATAGAGTATGGCATAAGAACCTTCTCACATTTGTCCGCGATTTTTTTTGGGTATACAGGAAAGTCGAGAAAATGGGGAAAATATTTGAATTTTTCTCGTTGCGTGACGCATGCATGTGTACCAACTCAGAGAGAATGAAATCAAAACACATAAATGTTATGATATGGTTTTTTATGACTCGTTTCTTAACATTTGTTTTGTATTTATTAATCTTGAGTGCTGGGTGTTTATGATATGGATTTTAGTACTTGATTCTTGTATGTATCAAATCATGAGTGCTTTGTATTTCATACATTTTACTGGTGAAGTATTTATATTGATATGTTTAAATATACGATTCAAAAATGTCTTAATAATAGTGGCAAACTGGCTTTTGTTATTGATATTGTATAATAAAGAAATGGTTATAAACATTCACAGTCTAAACGATAAATAATAATACACGGTGGGCTAGGTCTCTGTTCAACGTCAAGGAGGGAAATATGGGTAGGATGTGGAAAAATGTAAAATATCAGCATGAGTAAATAAATATAATCAAACATATAAAGGAGTAAATAAGGGGGGTAAATGGCATAGGGTATATAAAATATAAACATAGCATCGCAAGCTAGCAGAATAGCAAGCATAACAGCATAGCAAGCATGGTATCTAAGCGCATATATAGATCAATAAATAAATATAAACAATAAACAACATATAAAAGGGCTGGTTAGAGGAAACGTATGGTACGTGTGAACGCGTGAATCATTCCCACTTCCACTCTGGGTAAGTGATTAGGTAGTCCGGGGACAGTCACCCTGGTTTCCACAATCATAAAATAAATATCGTATATACATAAAGAGAAGCTGTAAAGGTTGAAATAGATACAGATAAATAAGACAGAGTTGCCTCTGTTCACCATCAGCCTGCAATACCTCAGGTCCTAATACCCAGAGTAGACGTAAATCAGAGATCCAACGCCATATATAATAAAGTCATCTTAAAAGCCGAATGTATAGTATAGATTGTGAAACACTTTACAAATTGTAGCCAGACCACACTAGTTACAAACTCAAAAGACAACATACCTGGACATATTCGTAAAAACAACTCAAAAACCCTTTTGTTGAAATTTTGGTCTCCAGCTTCTTGCGTTTTTCAAAAACAATCCCCGCTCGTAATAATTAAACAAACTATGAACCAAACTATGGCAAAGATTATCACAACCCACTACTTTATTCAAGTGAAAAAACCCAAAAGCATCACAAAACAGTATCTTTAGCTGTGAATACGGAACTGTTACGAAATTAGTTGTTCTATGAAAATTAACTCATGATCTGACAAATAACAAAATATCTGAACAATATGGGTGTAGTAATAACCAAATACATTACTTATCTTAACTTCATCGACTAATTACACTCATACTCAGATATTACATTTTTTTATAAATCATCCGTCGATGACATCAATGTCAAACTTCGGTCACGTGACCGCTATAAAGGTACGTTCTAACGTCTGGCAGTCAGGAGCGCGTTCCAGATCACCACAATATATGTGCTGTATTTAGCCAATACCATACACAAGGCATTGCCTTCATAGTGGCTATATCTGTATATGAAATATGTACAAATAAAATAATAAAAATAAAAAAATATACCTTTATCTGCATATGTTTCAGAAAAGCTTTTCCTGATTGATTGTAACAGTTACGCTCTAGCGGGTGCTTGCGGAACTCAAAAATAGTTTCCAGCAATTTCTCTTATCCGATTTACCATAATATTTTTTGATGGACGCTATACAATTAACGGTTACTGGGATATTGCCGGCGTCCATTCCAAGTAGAGCACCCCCTCGTCATGATATTTCTTCTAGAAACACAAGCTTGTCTTAGGTGGCTTATTGCAAAAGTATTGTTCAATAGGGTACTTGCAGAGGTCGTGAAATCATCTCGGGAGTATACATAGCTTAAAGAAAACCATATCAAGAAGCAGTAGGAAACAAAAAACATGATTTTACTGATGGCCAAAAAAAGAAATTTGCAAAATAAAATAAGAATATATACAAATTTTTTCACGTGACTTAAAACAAGGGCTGACGTCACAGGTACCTTATCGACATCGACAATCGATACTGCTACAGCGCAGGTCAGTGAGATTCAACTGCAAACTAGAGATGATCTGAATTCTTTAACAATGCGACTCAATTTATTGATACTTAAACATATTTGAAACAGGCAATTAACCCGCTAGCATTTTCGTTGCAATACATTTTTATATCTGATAGGTATCACATTTCACTCTGTTTGTGACCGAGATTCGCAACTAATCGAAGCCATTATTTTATTTCGGTGCATCCTATTATGAATGAATCCAAAGATAGAATCTAATTCAAGCCCATCCCTACAAAGTGAATTAGTAATCTAGCCCAACTTTTATTCTTTTGACTTTTGTACTTTTGCGTGTGACTGTGTTTTGTGATTATAATGATCAATGTCAAAATGTTAGGTTAGCACTGGCTATCGATATCGAATATCAATACTTTACATCCCATCACTATAGGATATCACTGACGTCAGAGATTGCTCTCTCACAGCCGATTCCAAAAAACTAAAGAAGTGATTTTGTCATGTTTGCTAGGCTCTAAGGAACGCGTAGTCGACATAGTATTTTTTTCTGCAAGTAGCCTATTGTGAATACAGATGACAAAAATCTCTAAACAAAACGTCTGTACTATGAGTCCGGGGTAAGAGCCGGCGCGGAACTCGATGGCATCCGGGGCTGAGTGGATTTATCAATGAACCCACCGAAGGAAGGCAGAAGGGAAGAGGAACAGAAGAAGACCAAGAAGCGGCGCGGCGGTGGGGGAAAATAGAGAACAGCTGATGTGCGAACGGTCGTTAGGTATACTCGGTGCGCAGAATGGGAATGGGCACATCCTGGAAGGGCGACGCTCCAGGCTCAGATGCCGTTGGTCGTAGCGACGTCGCGGCGCAGGCAGGGCCACTCTCGCCCTCAACCAGGAGTCGCTTTTATTTAGGGGCAAGGGATAATTGCTATTGCGTCGGAGATGGTGTCTGTTTCTAAGGGCATCGCCCGCATTTGCCACTGAAGCGCTGAAGGGAGACTGCTTCTAATCTAGTATTCATAGATAGTACGCTTTTTAGGCGTTTCATGATATCTACTCAACGAAAATCTACGTCACCCGTTTCCGTCGGTCTGTCTGTCTGTACGCGTTCTTCAGCAACCGCTCCATGTATTGTGATGAAATTTGGAAAGCAGTTAGCTGTGGGGTCGTAGTAGGTAATGCTGCCAAAAAAATTTCAAATATTCCTCAAACTTCGTTTTTGAGTATTCCAGATCATTTTCTACCTTTTTTTTGGGAGTGAAATTTGAGGTGGTTGGGGGGTGGGGAGCTGCTGAGGAATTGAAAAATTAGTTGCGTTCATGATAGACTGTCCACTGACCTATGAAGGAAGACCTAGGGACATAAATAACTTTTTTTTGGTCCATCCGAACATTGAGTTACCTATTACAAAAACCAAAGGACTTAGAATTTTTTCTGGTGTACGCATACGAGTATTGCTTTAGATCGTTCTGTATTGTGTAACGAGAAAACTGTTAAATTGATTTTAATGAAATTCTGACACAGTATTACTACCGTAGCGAGGATGAAAAATGCGTTTGGTTTTTAAAGGTGCCAGTGGCGGCGCAGAAATAATAAAAACACTAAAAATATAAAAACAGCTCAATCTTCGTTGTTAAGCATTTTATCGATTTCTACGTTTTTTTTGGGTGAAAGTGAAACCATATCCCAACCTCCCAATAGTTGGGATGTGGGAGGTTGAAAAGCCAAAAGGCTTGTTGAATTGATAATAGGACGTTCAGTGACCTTCCATCCATCCATCCAAAGATTGCCTTGCCTATTACCGAAACTAAGAGACTTAGAATTTTCTGTGTACATACGAGTACTTATTGCTTTAGATCGTTTTGTGTTTTGTAACGTGGAAACTACTAAATTGATTGAAATGAGATTTAGACACAGTATTATTACCGTGGTAAGGATGGAAGACGCGTGTGTTTGTTAGAAGTCGTGTCAGTGGCAGCGTAGTAATATTAAAAAAACAGAAATTATGAAAACAGCTCAAACTTCGTTTTTAGACGTTTTAGGGCTTCCTGATCATTTTTTACCCTTTTTTTTGGTAGGGCTGGAACTGGAGTGGTTGCATGCATAATAAACTGTCCAGTCCCTGTGAAAGAAAGACCTAGCGTGATAATACACTTTTTCAGGTCCATCCTAACGGTTCCTTGCCTATTACAGGAACCAAGGGACTTTCTGATGTACATATATACGAGTGTTGTTTTAGATCGTTCCGTATTGTGTAGCCTGAAAATGATCGAATTGGTTTTGATGAAATTTTGACACAGTATTATTATCTTAGCGAGACTGGAAAACAGGTATGGTATTTAGAAATCATGTCAATGGTGGCGCTGCAAAAAGCTAAAAATAAGAGGGGCGGGTTGTAATACTGAAAAGTTTGTAGTTTGATAATGGGCTGTCCATTGACCTGTGAAGAAATGACCTAGCGGCATAACACAATTTTGGGGAGGGGGGCTGGCGTTGATTTGGTTGTAAGGGGATCTCATGCTATGGGAAAATAGTAAACTAGTATCACCGTAATATGTGGGAAGTACTGAGTCAATCAACTTGACTTCATTTTTTAAAGTGTGCTAGTGAAGTTGAAACTAAAATGAAAAAGAAACAGTACAATATAAAAGCTGTTATTCAAATACTGCTTTAGGGTACTCTTAGGATCTCTTGTCATTTTACGTTTTTTTTTTTTGAGTGGCAAAACTAGCTGAGGTAGGATGAGGCCCAGGTATAGGGTGGCTGAAAAACCCTGGAACACCCTGGAACACTTTTCAATGCCCTTTAAAGATTGATACTGGTAATATAATCTGTTGATTGATTAATACTGTGTTTTTAGATAGCGGAAAAGCAGCATGCTATGCGGGCAGGATATCAGCTTAAAGATTGCAGGTTAAAAATAAAAACTATTTCGTCCTAGTTCCTACGCAGAAAACAGCAAGAAACTATTTTCTGTCGTGTCGATCGTACGCTTAAATGCGGGTGGGCGAGCGATGATTCGGGTGAAATTTGAAATTGAAAATAATAAAATGGTACCACCGCAATGTGTGGAAAATACTGAGTCAATGACCTTGACTCCATTTTCGTCTTGGATGAAAATTTGCCGCTTACCTAACCATGCACCTAAGCTAACCTAACCTAAGTTTGAATATCATTGCTGACTGCGATCAATTAACCTTCTAATGCATGTTAATTTTTGAGACGTGGTCACGAAGTTTCATCATCATAGTCACAATGTCTCAACAAACATGTTGTGAACTCGTAAAAGGCATTAAGTCGGAGCTAGAGTATTGCCGACATGAATATTATCAATAGTTTTGAGAACTGTGGCTCGCCACCATTCGCGATTTACTGTCAGTTCACTGGCGCTCTTGATACTCATATCTAGCAACTGTTTCGTCGTATCCACCCAGCGTGTAGGGGAACGGCCACGGCGCCGCCCACTCGGGGCGTGACCCTGAACTACAAGTTTCTCCATATTATCGCTTCTGTGAATATGTCCGAAGAATGTAAGCATTCTCATCGACACAATGGAGGATAGTCTCTTTGGATTACCGAGCTCATCCAGTATGGAAACATTAGTTCGATGGGCGGTATAAGGAATTCTCACCATTCTCCTCCACGTCCGCATTTCAAAAGCATCTATGCGAGCTCGATCTGCCTTTTCAACAGTCCAAGTTTCCGAGGCATACAAAAATATGGAAAACACAAGAGACTAAACCAGTGACATTTTGGTAGCTTTAGTGATGTTATGGTCACGCCATATTTTAGAAAGCTTTGTCATGGCCACCCGTGCCTGTTAAATGCGCCGTCGAATCTCATTTTCACAGCTACCTGAATTGTCGATCAAAGAACCGAGGTACACAAAACTTTGAACTACCTCACAACGGCCTATTGACTTTATTTCTCGATGATTGTTATGCTCTCTATCTACGATAACAACCTTGGTCTTGTTGTAGTTAATACCAAGACCATACGCTGCATTGTGTTGTTCTGAAACGTTCAATAGAGCTACTAGTTCTTCCTGCGAAGCAGCAATAAGGGTTGTATCGTCAGCAAATCTTAAGTTAGATATTTTGCTTCCGCCAATAGTTATACCGCCATTCCAGTTGTCCAATACCTGTCTTATTACAAATTCAGAGTAAATGTTAAATAACATCGGAGATAATACGCAACCCTGACGAACTCCTTTTCTGGTTGCTGCTTGACCAGACAGTTTACCATCAATTCTTACACGCGCTGAGCTAGACTCATACAGTTGCTGTATGAGAAATACTAAGTGGTAAGGGACTCCCACGGAGATAAGGATTTCCCACAGTTTAGGCCACTTTGCGTTATCAAACGCCTTAGAATAGTCCACAAAACAGACAAAAACGAGAAAATAATGCTCTCTGGCTTTTTCAATAATCTGTCTTAAGTTTAATATCTGTTCACGCGTACCGCGTCCTTTTACGAAACCTGCCTGCGCCTGAAAAATTTGGCAGCCAATAAAACCCTCCAAACGAGACTGTAAAATATATAGTAGAACTTTGCTTGCATGAGAGATTAACGAAGTTTATGTTAGATGAAAACTTTTTTGTCGATAATGACGTAACAGCTTGTTTGCTAAGGACTGTTAAAAAAATCAAGGATCTGAGAGTAATATTTTGTTTTATTGGCGTTCGTTTGGACTTCTGTATTTTGATAAAATGACCTAAATAAAATTGATTTTTTCTTGGAAACGAGAACTGGATATGGTAAAAGTATGGTCAATTTATTAGCTTACCTCCACTATCACGTATTTAAAGGAATGTATCGAATTACCAATCACCCTGTATAAAATGCGAGAATACGTGTACTAGGGAACAACTGACGAGACGCTACTGTCATCAAGAGGAGGCTTAGAGGGAGGAAAAAGGGTGTACGCGACGCGTCCCGTACAGGATTAGGAAAGTTAGAGCTGATGAGGTCCTACGGCGGCCAAGCGATTAGAGCTGGAGACTTTTTTGTGGAGGTATTAAACTGAGAGAAAGTCCCCTTTAAGGTTAGACCGGCAGTAAAACATTTACGACGAGTTCTATCTAATCTTTGCTCTTCTAATCAGCACTTTCAGCAGCATTTTAATCGGTACTGAAGCTGGAATCAGCAGTCAGCAGAAATTGAGAGAAATTTAGCATGAGCTGGAGTGATCGGTCATGACAATTTAGCCAAATTTTTGATCGAAGTTCTAAGTACACCATACAAAGTGCAGGCGCATTATTTCTTTGGCCTTGGTAGTCCTGTACCAATATGGCTTCTCTGCGTGCCAAACCCACTCTTGAATCCAAACTGACTGCTTCCAAATTTTTTGTTGTGTCTTGTGACTTTTAGCAGTGGCTTATTAAACTAACGATATGATTATCTTTCACGAAGTGAGTCCCTTGAATGAATGAATGAATGAAACAGGGAGAGAGGCTTTCTGGTGACCAGAATCACCAGGTCACAGACCTACAAACGGCCCTTATGCACCTCTCCTTACCCTAGTTCCCAAGTCCAGCCCTTGTCGCAAAGCTGAGGATAGCCGTGGGTCCTGCCCATCTTATATCCTTAAGTTCAAGAACCCTTGAACCTAGTATAGTCTGCCTGTGAGACTTTTTCATGCTTCACAGCGACTATTGTGTGCCGGGGATTCTCTCTCCTTGCCACAGCGTGTACACGTCGGATCACTTGCCACCCCTATCAAAGTAAGTCCCTTAAAATTTGTTTATTTTTTGCCTGAATAGGTTAGTACTTTCTTGATATACACCATGTCCCAGGACGAATCCCGAAAAAAGAAATCGCACGTAGGTTTCGGAGTGTGAAGCCAATGTCAAAAGGAATTATTTTGGAATTCGCATTTGTTGAGAGAGAAACCAACGTTTGAAGTTTGGTTGTAAAGATAACAGAAACGTGAGTTTTTTTTAACGTGGGGGTAAATCCTCATGGACCTCCGCATTCTAACGGTAGTTGCTCCCGCGCCGGTACTCTGTAACTTAGAAACGTGTTTCTATGCACTATGTACTATGGGATCGAGTGGCCTCGTAAATATGACAGCGTGCCGTGACAGCGTAGTATAGTAGACGCATGATAGGTATTCGAAACTGCCCGATCGTCATGGTCGTCATGGTGATAGAAACATGTTTCTATCTCTTAAGTTAGAGAGTACCGACACCGGACTCTTATCGGCTAAACACCTCGCAAATTTTTTGCTTACACCACAAGGCCCTCTACCACTGGCAGAACTGTCTCATCTAGACATATGTCATCAGTGGTTGGCTGAAACTGAAACGTGGGTGGCCCATCCTATTTCACTTTCACCTTAGGGGATTCATTGCAAAAAGGGAGAAGGTCGGATTACGCTAACCGGTATTTTGAATGTTTTCGCGATGGTTTACAGCAAATATCATAGATGTATTGCTTGTAGGTGACGAAGATGATAAAGGGACCCACAGACTAACTATTCCGCGATCTAATTAAGGGAATTTCAACTTTTTTGCTATTAAGAATAAAATAATTGACAGTTTTCACAACCTGCTCGATAATTCCGTACTGTGTGAAATACGAGCTTTAAAAATCAATTTTTCCGTTGAGGGTGTTTAGGAGAATATTTGAGAAATTGCCTACTTGCCTCTAGAATATGCCAACTATGAACAGCAATACCCAGAACGGAGGCACTTTAAAACTAATGCGTTTGAAAGATTGGAGAATCGCTTTATTAGGACTGTGTCCTTTAATATTTCATAGCCTACCTGATAGATCTGCTTGATAATTATGCATGACATGTATAAAATTGTTTCCTCAGCACACTTGACCTATAATATCTCGTTAATTCAGTGTTTTGACTTGATCAAGTACTACTATTGCCTTATATTTTAGTTGCTGGTTAAGCAAAAATAAAATTTGTTGGTATTTTCTCAAAATACATAGGTTTTAGTAAACAAAGAAGGTATATTTAAAATTTGTAAAAAATTGAAATATCTCAGAAACTAGTCAATGCAGCTATAAGTGCTATACAAAGATGAAAGAGCATATTAAAGGCAACTCTTTGGTGTAATAAAATATTGGGGGTTACATTTAAAAAAAAGAGAGAAAATCTAGATTTTGCATTCGACATCACCCTGTACACAAATATGCGTCGCGGGCTTTTTTTATAGCCGATTTTAAAACTAGAGAATATTTTTCACTCAACTGTGTAAAAAATGATATTTGATTCATCACTTTTTGATATACAGTACGTTCATTTGACAGCGATTTGTATATAACTTTTGAAATACCCTATATAATGTAACAATACCCTATATTGGAAGAACGGATATCATTAGTAGAATTTGAATATGGAATAATATATAGGGTGTCTCATTTAAAAAATGCATGTCTGCATCACCACGTAGTTATGGATCACCCTGTATAAATCTAAATATTTTCTGAGCAAGGAGCATATCAGTGGCTACAACTTTTGTATAGTACTTTTTTTGCTATCTTCTACAGTAGTGGAGTTATCGACCGAGCCGGTACTAAAAACTCACCCTGTATAAAGTAAGTGTGTGACCCATTTCAACATGACCCACTAAAATAGATCATCAAAACTGCAGAACTAAGGACACGCCTTCTCGTGACCAAGTTTTATGACGCATTGGAAAAATGTAGTATGACTTCTACAAAGCAAAAATATCCTCGGATAGCGCGGGGCGTGAAAACCAGATAAGAAAGTAGCTTTTTCGCTTAAATAATGGGATTAAAAGAAAGCAGGTAGCGTGTCTCTCTGAAAAGCTACTACTTCACAATCCACTAGAGACCGATAAAACAGGCATTTTATCGACAATAAAGACGTCTGTTCGTATATCATGTTTTACGACTACTATAGATACAAGCCGGAAATGCAGGTGGCTGCCGATTTTATAATCCAGAAATAATTACTTGAGTGACTTTCTTGTATCGAGTTTCAATCAGCGGATTATATCATCTAATATTTCCTTATTTCCGCACTTAAGTGGGGAGGGTTTCATGTACGTTTGGGTACTCGGTATGATCTTTGGACATGCTATAATACCAAACCCACCCTAAAGAAAAATTGTATATCGGGGCAAATCGATTCAGCTTTTAATTCAGCATCTGAAGGTGACAAATAAAAAAGTTATGGGCGTTTAAGTTTTCTTGGAATAGGTCCCTCAATCCAGGTCTGACCCCCTTGAAGAACCGTGTATATATATGATTCGATTTAGCTTTTGGTTCTGAGTGAACCGCCAACAATTTTGGCCGCCGCAGACGTCAATAAAAAAGTTATTGACGTTCTAGTTTGTTCGGCTTTATAGTGGATTTCAGAAAGGTACAGAGCAATAAAAGCTCATTACGTATGCAAAGCCACAACAGAGTGACCCAGCGAACACTTGAGCCCTTTTTCACTGCTCGCCATCAATTTCATTTGAAAAATTCTTAGATTTTATCAGTTGCAGGTCGCATCACCCGAGTTTGAGGCAATTCATGGGTTTTGGCTATTGTTATCTATTCAATAACTCTGAGAATGGTGTATCAAAGACGTACAGGTAGGATACTTGTAAAAAGGAAATAATTAGTATTAGGTAGGTAGGTACCCTTATTTTTTATTAAACATACAAAAAATATATTATTCTGAAATAAAATTATCAAAAGTCATAATAGTATTTGTCATTTGAGGAGCTGTCATCTCTTCTTAAGGGGCCTGGGTATACACAGTTATACATATGTATTTACCATGTAAAACACGGATTCACATTTCAAACAGAACCTCACTAGTTTTTCAAACTACATACACAGAATTTCAGAAGGTGATAGTTAGGACCTTAATGAGTGACAGCTATTTGCGATTTTCTCAAAAAATTTTTTTAGTGTGCAAAAAAACGCAATGCAAAATTATACATTCATCATATGTCTGTAATTTAACAACTAAACACGATATGAAAAAAGGCCAAATAGGTGATAAAGCCCAAGCTTTCTTCTTCAATTTGCGTTTTGAATTATTACCGTAAGTTTAAAGGTGACGTCAGGAGCTTGGAAATACGAAATTCATTTTTATGGTGACCTTTGGACCTTACCTTTGGACCTTTTGACCTTACCTTTGGATCTTTGGACTCATCTCCCCTCATCTTAGACATACACAGTGGAGAAAGGGAACAGGCGGCCACGTCTTCTCGCTAACACGGGAATACGTATTTTCTTGGATTCTCAATTTCGCGCGCTATATCCTAGACCCTTAATGTTATAATTAATGGGACGACGATCTGATTGATCAAGTAATCAAGATTCCACATTTTATTGCTGGACTGCTTCTCGCCAGTTCTCTAGTGTTACTTCCGTAATGGCTTCATCAAACAGTAGCTCAAGGTATTTGATTTTGAATGTCGTGGTATGTCTGGCTACAAATGCTTTCAGTTGTTTATAAGTTCTGTAGGATTTAGTTCGCAATGATATGGCGGTATGCGTACCACAGTTACACCATGTTTTACTGCTATAATATACGCGGTAGAAGATATTATCTTCACAAAACGATGTTTGTGTAAATTTGCTATATGTAAGAGTTCCTTCTTTATAAAATTATCTTCAAATTCAATATCTTTGAAGGATAACCAATTGATAACCATAACTACCACTAAATCAGCCGGAAGATATTTAATCGTTTCATCAAAATAGCCTTCAAAAACATTCGAATTGATGTCCTCGTGGTAATCTCCCGTATGGGAAGACTGAAAGGTTAACATATCTTTTTTAAGAAATCCATATTCGCTTTCAACATGGACGATTATTAGCCTCTTTCCCTTTCCTAAAGGTACCTCAATATCCGCTGACAGGCCTTCTATGAAGGCTTGGCGAGCACTGCTTATATTTTTGTCTTGGCACATTTATGGTGCTACATAACCTTCATTAATCCAGGTCTTATCAAAATAAAAGGTTTTCTTCTCTTCTCTTCGGTACTGCTTCATAATTCTCAAGTATTTTCGTTTCCAGCAAACAATTTAATCGCTTTCCAGTAAAAATGCTTTGCAGTTATGCTTTTCCCAGGCAAAACCGATATTTTTTAAACCGATCTGCTAAAGCTGCAATAAAATCTTACCTAGGGTGGGTATTTCTTTTTTGAAATAAAAAGAGTGAACTGTTCTTCGAATTACACTTTTGGTGTCTTCATCAACGACTTTTACTGGTCTGCCTGGACTTTTCTTGTGATGTTTCACTTCACCTGCAGTGTTTCTTTCCAGTAATGATTTGAAAACCGTGGACCTTCCAACTCCATTAATTCGGGAATATCGATCGACACCTTCTTGTACAATAGAATTCGGATAATCGTATTTTATGCAATCATATACATTAAGTAATAACTTTTTCACTCACCTTTAATGGAGATCATTGTAACATCTTTTCGTTAGTGTGACTGCCGCCATTTTTTATAATACACTACGGTTTAACAGAAAATACTGATGCGTTAAATTAAAAACAAATATACCTATACAGGTGCTACCGTAAGTATGTTTTAATAACGTTATCACTAAAGTGTCGCTCATTTCCTTTACTCCGTCATAAATTAATAATGAGGGGCAATATATCAGGTAAGATGGTAAAAATTGTCTGCGCCTATGACCGACACCGAAATTGTACAAAACAGGTAGGACTTTTCGACTTGATTGCGCATTTCTAGAATGCACTATAGGTCTCTCTAACCTGCTAAGTGATTGGCGCCTATTATATTTTTACCCAAATTTTGACTACACTTTTGAAACTATTCAACTTATTATGGGGTCATATTCCAAGAAGCTTTGGAGCATGTATAAATGGGAATGAATATAAATGGTAAATACATCCACCATGCTGACGATACGGTACTCCTAGCTAGTGATGAGAAATAATTATAGTACATAGTAAACAGTCGACAATGTTAGTCAAAGTTATGGTCTCAAAATAAACAATAAGAAAGCAAAACTTATGGTCATCACTAGACTGAATATTGATAATGTCAGAATAGAAATAGAAAATCAGGACATAACAAAAGTAAGGAGATTTAAGTATTTGAGATGTTGGATAAATGACAAATGGGATCTTGATGCTATGTACATTATTATACGGAGTTGAGGAATTGACATTAAAAGCACGGACCATGCCACGTTTTGATTCCTTTTAGACGTGGCTATACAGACGCTTGTTAAGGATGTCATGGAGTGAGCGAGTAACAAACAGTAGAGTACTAGAAAGAACGAATAAAGAACAGGAACTCTCAACCACAATAAAACGAAGAAAAGCAGCATATTTTAGCCATATTTTTAGAAACAGCAAGGACTATTTTTATAACTGATCGTTGAGTTCTCCTGGCTCCGGAACTTACGTTAGTGGTATAACATAAGTGGAGTCTGTACAATTATTGGCTTAGCACGAGACAGAGAAGAATTCCAAATGATGATCGACAATGTCCGCTTTGGAAAGAAGAACTTCAGAGTTAGCAGACTCCGAGTAAAAAAAAGTCGCCAAAAAATGTTGAAACGCTATTTTTGAATGAAAATTTGCTACGGACTTACCCAGAGGAGGGAAATGCATCTGTCTGCTGCTTTCTTTGGAAACGTTTTTAGCGAGTATTATGGAAATACTACCGAACTACTGTGGGTATAAGCAGAAACCTCTTCTCAACCAACAGCTTTGGGTGGACGAGTTGAGAAGAGTCAGGACACCTTCTGAGAAATTGCCCCTAAAGGCGGATGAACCAGTAGATACATCTGACCAACGGCATGAGGATGCAGAAAGCAAATGGGAAACTACTGCATTAAAGATCTTAAAGATATCCCAAGAGAAACTCGTAAATTAGGTAAATGCATTTTACGAGTTCACAACATGTCTGTTAAGACATTGTGACTATGATGATGATGGAAATACTGTCATAGTATTTCGGAAGTTGCCAAAGTGTATTCGCGTCTAAAGATATCGTCCACCCGTAGTGGCGAAACGTCGAGTCTCAGCTCTTAAGGGTCTAGAGTATAGCGCGCGAAATTGAGAATCCAAGAAAAGACGTATTCCCGTGTTAGCGAGGAGGCCTGGCCGCCTGTTTCCTTTCTCCTGTGCGTGTCTAAGATGATGGGAGATAAGTCCAAAAATCCAAAGGTGAGGTCAAAAGGTCCGAAGGTAAGGTCCAAAGGTCACCATAAAAATTAATTTCGCATTTTCAAGCTCCTGACGTTACCTTTAAACTTACAGTAATGACTCAAAGAGCAAATTGAAGAAGAAAGCTTGCGCTTGTGCAACTATTTAGCCTTTTTTTTTAAATCGTGTTTGGCTGTTAAATTACAGGCATTTATAGAATGTATGATTTTGCATTCAGAGTTTTTTTGCACATTAAAAAACTTTTTTGTGAAAATCGAAAATAGTTGTCATTCATTAAAGTCTTAACTATTGCCTTCTGAAATATTATATATGTGTTTTACATGCAAATACGTATGTATAGATGTGTGTATATAGGCCCCTTAACAACGCCGGCCTAAGACACCCAAAAACCAAAAATTCATTGAGGTGAAATAATTCGGGTATCTGTGATATCGTTGGTTTCCATTATTTTTCCGAACGAAAAATAAAGTACAATGCATGCACGTGCTTTTAGGTGGAGAATAGGGGAAACGGAAAATTCCCATCCTTGTACACTGCTCAGAAACGCCGGCGATGCGCCTTCGTCGAGAGTTTATCCTGAAGAAAATCTCGGAACGCGGCGGAGGAAAATTACGTCATTTTCTCCGAGGAAAATTATATCCATCAGTTGCAGGTATCGAGAGGGAACGATCATTTTTATTATTGAGCGAATTGCCGGGAAAACTTTACGGCACTACAGAGAAGAGTGAGAATGGGAATTTCCGGATCAACTGGTTATTTGCCCGCTTTAAGAAGCGAGATAGCGCTCAACTAGTATTCTGATAAATTGTCGCCTTTGCGTTTTATCAGAAACACGGTCGCTGTTGATATCATGCATACTAATAGGGGTAAAGCTCTCCATGTTTGCGTGTTATAGAAATTAATAATTTAGGAATAAAGGCTGAGGTATATAGGTTTAAATAGGGATTCATCATGCCAGGCAGCTTAAGTTTTTTCTTTAATACTTGACTTGACTTGAAAGCTCAAGCTTTCGAAAATTTGATATTTGACTTGACTTGATTTTCGATCTGAACTACTTGACTTGATATCAAGTGAAATCAAGCTACTTGATGTTACTTGATATCGATCTGTAGAATGCGAATCGAAGCGGTAAAATAGGGGAATCACCGAGGTTACGACAGCTAGCAGGCACCCGATGACTTTAAAACTTTAAAGCCAACCGACACAGAATGGTCGTTAATTGAACGAATTTGCCAGTACCTTAATGTCTTTAAGAGTATTTCCATCATTTTTGCATTAATATGCTGCTCAATAGACCAGATTCGTGGGCTATGGAGCTTTACAATAAACCTGATCGAGATGAAACCGATGAACAGATTATAAATAGTATTCAAGCGGCAAGGGACAGTACTGAAGATATTTGAGAATGGTGGAAAAGACACAAATGTATTTTTCCAAACCTTGCCGCAATGGTCAAAGACTTTTTGGCAACACCAGCTTCTTTAGCTCCAGTTGAAAGGCAGTTTCCTAGAGCTGCCTTAACTCTTACCAAAACAAGAAATCGATTAGGTGATAACTCCGTTAGAATTATTATGTGTCTCAAATCATGGATGGCAAATGAGGATATTACATTTTTCTTTACTTCTGTGTCATCGGCATCGACTGCTCTGGTCATTAGCCTCGTGTTCTGTTCTGTTTCTCGGCGCCACTCTAGGAAAAGCACTGTTTATTAGAAGCCAACAGTGAAGGCTCAGGTGGGGATTCTTCGCTGAGCTTTTTTTACGGATACTTATTTTTGATTGAAAAAACCAGAAATACATGTCCGCCGCCAACGAGAATCGAACCCGGGACCTTCCAGTCACGAGCTTTCGACTCTAACCACTGAACCAACCCACCCCCATTTTTATATCATTACATTTTTAAAGATTACATCTTTATATACATAGATTTTTATTGTTATTGCGTTTTGGCAGTCAATCAGATTAATATCAAAAAAGAACTATTTTTTCAAGAAAAATCAAGTAGTTAGCTTGAAAATCTTGATTTTTCAAGTTGCTTGATGTGTAACTACTTGACTTGACTTGAATTTCGAAAACAAATACTTGACTTGATATCAGTTGAAGGCAAGTAGCTTGAAAATCAAGTCAAGTCGTGAATCTCGGGGTTAGAATGATACAGCTGTTAAATTTTTCGTCTCGTATCGGGTATAATTTTTACGGATGAAGCCACATTTATCCATGATGACATTAATAATACTTGTAGCTATCATATATGGCCAGACAAAAATCGCCACGCAATAGTGGAAAGCAATAGGTTTTCTGTTATTTAATTGGCCTTTTCTTTTTGGAGAATCGCCTAGCAGAAAACAACTAATTCAATTTTTTATAAAACGAAGTACAAGGTCTGCTAGATGATGATCCTGTAATATTAAAATGCAAATGTACTATCAGCACTATCGAGCTTCTGCACATGTCGCTCTTTAGGCCAAGCAACTTTTGAACCAATGTTTTTCAGGGTGTTGGATTGGCCGTGGAGGTCCTATTAATTGGCCTGCAGGATCTCCCGACCTCACACCACTAGATTATTGTTGACGGGGCTGGATCAAAGTGAAATTTACAAAATAAACGGCGAAACTCGGGATGCACTAATTTGGTGGATTAGGAATACTGTAACCCATATCAAAGAAGAAAGATGAATCAGTGCGGGAAATGCTAAAGTATGAAGTTTGCTTATTTGTACACGCGTGAAAGCAAATTACACTCTAATAAGAATATCTGAGTTTTTTTACATTATTTTCATGTAGGTACATAAAACACTCCTCGAGTTTTGTGCGTTCCTTCTCTAACTGTTTATTTATTAGTTTGCACAACAGGCCATGAAGGCCTATGGCAGAAATGAATACAGTCTGATCTTATACCGCTAAAATTTAGATAACTTAAAATTTCCTTAGGATACCTTCACCGTCTACATCTGAGTATATCCTACACTATTCTACGCCATTTATTTCAGTCTACCGTCTTCTCTGTTTAGTGTTTGATATCAATTTTCTTTAAATCAACTTCTGAACTAGAAAAAGTACATCAATTTTGTTTTGACTACAATTTAGCTATTAACGTCGACAAAACACAAGTCTTGTTGTTCTGTTTGGACAATCTGTGTTTTCAGTTAGTTTGTTTTTTTTATGGCTAATGCCTGTTGTCTGCCCTTGGCTGGAGAGTTTGTCTTGCTTTGTACTTGATTCCAGCGAGAGTTTTACATGCACTTGTTACGTGATCTACTATTTCTTTCTGGTGATGAAATTTCCTGCAATTATCGTCGTTTATGGATGGATTTTTTATTATGTGTTCCATGTAGTTTCGTATTGCAATGACTTGGTGGTAGCAAGCATAAGACTCTCAGCTTCTGGAAAGAGTTGGCCGCCCTACAGCCAGGTGTATGACTGCCTTCATCAATGTGGTCTTGTTTATTATGGTATGGTTTTTGTTATTATCATTATTATAAATAATTGTAGCCTTTAGCTCTCCGGCGTACGTTGTTTTATTTGAGGGTGCTCAAATTGTATAAACTAGGCCAACACAGTGGTATTCGTTGGCATAGAAATTGGAGATTGCGCATCTCACATTAGAAGACTATAAGAAGTAGGTTAAGAAGTAACGTGGAATATTTAATACAGATTCTTCTGAGGAGGATACATACAAATTCCGGTACAAGTTTAAGCTTGCTGCGTATTAATTTCCTTGTTTGCTGAAAAAGTTGATTAACTTTCCGAGCACCGAAATACATGATGGGGGAGTTCTACGTGGAAGTATCCCGAAGGGGCGGAATTCCTCAGCGAAGGAAAACACGCAAAAATGTTGCGTTCTTCTTCATTAAAATTCCATTGTCGGTTCGGCCAGCAGCAGCAGCAGCATCACTACCCCTACAAGTCAGCGAAGGCGAAGATTCCCTTCCTTTCTCTTTCCAGCGCAGTCATTAGTATTCTAATTGCCTCTCTCGCTAACCAAACAAATTTATTTTAATAAATTGGCCCGGAAAATGATGCTACGCGGAAGGACCAACGAAAGCGAAATCAACCAGTGGCAGCGGAGCACACTAGCGCACGTCAGTTTACATTACAGGGAAGCAAGCTTTACTTCAGGGTCATATTAACGACCTCAAGGTGCGTAAGGCACCCGGAGAGGACCAGATCACAAATAAGGTGTTGAAGTTACTTTCGCCAAAGGCTTTGGCATATCTGGAGGCAATAATTAACGCAATTCTCAGAAATCAGCACTTTCCAAAGGCGTGGAAGGTTGCTGATGTCATCATGATTCCAAAGAAAGTGGGTTCGATTTTTCCGCAGGATTATCGTCCCATTAGTCTGCTGCCGAAATGGTGATTAAACGTCACCTCGAGAATTGCTCGCCAGATCACAACATGATTCCTGACGTTCAATTTGGGTTCCGGTCAGCATAGCACGGAGTTGCAGGCAGTCAGGCTGGTGGAGCGTATAACCAGCGGATTCACCCAAGACAAAAGTACTGGCATCTTGTTTCTGGATGTATCAAAGGCTTTCGACAAGATGTGGCACGAGAGCCTCCTCAATAAATTAATTCAAAAGGGCTTTCCATTTTGGCTTCTAAAACTTTTAAAATCTTTTCTTGAAGGAAGGGAATTTAGAATCAAAACGAACAACGCCTTTTTGACATTACGGCCTATAAAGGCCAGAGTTCCTCAGGGTTCGGTCCTTTGACCAATCCTTCATTCACTTTTTATACACGATGTCCCTTGCCCCCGCAACCGTGAAGTCTATCTCTACGCTGACGACACTGCAATTGTAGCTCAGTCGCGGACTGGAAATCTAGTTCGCGATGTGTTGCAGCTCGCGGTGGATGAAGTGTTAGAATGTGCGGATCGGTGGCTCATCAAAATTAATCATTCGAAAATGCAGGCTATATACTGTACCAAAAAACGTCGTGGTGCCTCGTTAGAGGTCTCAGTGAACGGTGCTAGGATTCCATGTGAAAATTATGCCAAGTACCTAGGAATTACCCTCGACAAGGGCATGACTTGGCAGAAGCACACAAGCGTTAAAAACAAAATTCGAAATTATGTTTCGTCAACTCTACCCTATGTTATGTAGAACTTTAAAATTGAGTTTGGTAAATAAAATTCGACTTTACAAGATGACTATTAGACCAGCAATTACCTACGCATGTGCGGCTTGGTGTTTTCTCGCCAAAACGCACATGCGAAACCTGCAGGTTCTTCAGAGCAGGACATTGCGTACAATTACCAGCGCCCCATGGTGTGTTTCCGATTATACCCTTCACAGTGACCTTGACTTGAGAGATTACATTAAAAAGTAGGCGCAACGACGTTATAGTCAAGCCGAATCGCACAGCAACCCTCTGTTGCGCGAGTCAGTGGACTACACAGTCGAGCAAGTTCGCCAGCACAAGGCCGCGGCTCGCACTGCGATCAAAATCAAGTCACGCAGTTTTGGAAACAACTAAATTTTTGCCCTTTTAGATACCGAACCTCAAAATTAACCCTTTTGGTTAAACCCAAAAACTACCAAACTCAAATCGACTATGTCAAGCTATACCCTCCAACCGACACACTTCCTCCTCTTTAGTCTTCTCCTTCCTTCCTCTCTTTTTCTTCCCTTACTTCTCCATGGATCTGGTCCCTGGGTAACCAGATCTGACAGACCAATCGACCGACACGACTGCAACTAAGAGCAAAGGTCCTCCGGACCGCTCTGACTAACAATGACGTATAGCTGCCCTAGCTCTAACAGGCGTCCAGACCACGTTGTCGTTGTCTACCACGTGTTTACAATCTCAAATAACTGTTCCTGGCGAAGGGGTCAAACGTTGTAAAAAGCTAAGAAACAGCTTTAGTGTTTTTTTTTATTTTGTTTATTTACCCGGCTACCAGCTGTGGTTCTAAACTAGGTAGTGTTTGAATTAACGTCTCATTGTAAATCAAGCCATCACATGCAGCCTCCAATAATCTGTAATTATTATAGTGATATACAGGGTGTCCAGTTAGTGTGTAATTCTTCGATATCTTGCAAGGTGTACCTGATAGAAGAAAATGTCAAACTCAAGTTATTTGGTTACTTATGACGCATATTTTAGAAATATTTTGAAATATATAGGGTGTTGCGGGAAAGTACTTGATTTTTTTATACGGAACTATACCTTTTTTAATTTTTTTCTAGTTTCCATCATCTTCTGTTTAACCCCAAAATATTTTTGGGATCGGTTGCCACGTTGCCAAGTTATAATTTATTTTCTATTAATTTCCGGATTTGAAAGGTCGCAAGTAATATGTCCAAATTGATATATTCCTTTAACTTTTCTCAATAATATTATACAGCAAGTTACTTGAATATTAAGTGATATTATTTTGGATGTTACCAGCAATTTGTATCTACAGGGTGTTTTTGGCAGAATTTTAAATTACGGCTAATTGAAGGTCATTTTACTTTGTTTTTTAATGTAACACCCTGTATCTTTTATTTTTAATCGTAGCTACTAATACCCTACCTCGCCTTGTTATATAGCTTTTCGCGTTTGCGACGTTGCCAAGTTATAAATTATTTTTTCAAATTTTTAAACAACTATCCCTATTTTAATTTATTTTAAATAGAATCCTCTACTTGTTTTTATTGAAATAAATTCCGCATGTCGAATTTAATAAGATATGATAATTTCACCACACATTCCTAAAGATGAAAAACCTGTTATGTAACCCAACCTTGAACTTAAACCTAAGATACCGTTTTGTAAAGGCATACGTGCACTCAGTTCTCTTATATGGAGCAGAAACATGGACATTAAAAGTGGATACCATGAACAGACTTGAAGCTTTTGAAATGTGGACCTTCCGTAGGTTATTAAAAATATCATGGACTCAACACATATCTAACGATGAAGTGCTTAGACGTATGAGAAGGGAAAGAGAGTTACTCACTACAATAAAACGAAGAAAGACTGCTTATCTGGGCCACATATACCGGAACAACAAGTATGATATACTAAAACTAATAATAGAAGGAAAAATCGAAGGTAAACGTGGTCCTGGTCGCAGACAACATTCATGGTTAAAAAACATACGCGATTGGACTGGTATGAACACATCATCTTTAATTCGTACCACTCAAGACCGAAATAAGTACGCCGAAATTGTCGCCAACCTTCATTAAATGGAGATGGCACCTGAAGAAGAAGAATGATAATTTCAAAATTTTGTTTCTGTTAATTACTGAGATACGGGAACACCGCTTTTCCAGTAAACGGTACCGGAACGCTTGAATATTTCCAAAACTGCCACAGCTGGAGAGATAAAGTTCAATACTTGGGGGTTTTTGAACATACAGAATTCAAAAACGCTAACATCATCACTTATTTAAATGATTAGGCTGTCCCGGCAGACTTACCACGGTTTCCGCAACGATAAAATAAATATTGTATATAAATAAAGAGGATCAGTAAAGGCTAAAATAGATACACCTAAATACCACAAAGGTGTCTCTGCTCACCAGCCTGCAATTCCTCAGGACCTAATACCTAGAGTAGACGTAAATCAGAGACCCAACGCCATATAATACCGTCTTAACAGCCGGATTTATAGTATAGGTTATGAAACACTTTAAATATTGTGGTCAGACCACATTAGTTAATAATACAATATCAAAAGACACCATACCTGCAAATATTTGTGATAAAGACTTCAAAAATGTCTTTGTTTAAATTTTTGTGTCTGACCTCTTACTTTTTCCCAAAACAACTTCATCCCGTAATAATAAACCAATCCATGACAACCCGTCTCCAAGTTAAAAAGGAAAATAAATATAAGGCATCACAGAACCGTACCTTTAGCTTAGATTTATGGAATGAACATGGAACTGTTAAGGAATTGTTTGCTCTATGAAAAGTGACTCATGATCTGACAAATAACAAAATATCTGAACAATATATGATGTAATAATAATCAGATAAATTACTTATCTGAATTTCATCGAATAATTACACTCATGCACTTAAGTTATAACTATTAACAAATTTCGATCGCTTTTCTTGTCTATCATCTGTCAATGCCGTCAATGCCAATCTTCGGTCCCGTGACAGCTAAAGGTGCGTTCTAACGTATGGCAGCCAGGAGCGCGTTCCGGATCACCACAAAACATAGGATCGGTTTAAAAATTTGGCTACTCAAGTAACTGCTACTGATATACTGCCGAGTATTCCACAACATTTAACCTCAATTCTACCAGCAATGGCAGCTCTTCGGTCGTTCATTTTTACAGGTATGTATCTGTAAAAAATAGGAGTTTACCATTACGAAAATGACATCGAAATAAAACCTTGGTAGCAATATTTGTAATATTTGTCGCCTCAAGGTTTGTCGCATCGTATGGGAGAACAGACAACCTTCTCAAAGTTAAGGCCCGATTTTATCACCAAGCACATTTTAACATAGACTTTGACCAATCAGAGCAGCCCTTTCAAGAACACGCATCTGTCAAAGTACTCTGAAAATTATTGATTTCTCTTGAAGTTTACTTTAAAAAAAGGTCAGAATGACATAATTCATATACAATCGATCATTGTGAAACATCTAGTATCTTTTCAAGTCTGATTTTCCATCCCAAATGGGTGAAAAATTGCATTTTCTTGTTTAACAAAAAGTTTAACAAACTGTTAATCTCAACCAATCAGATTCCAGAGAAGCCACACATTTGAACACTAGTTTCTTGGTGTATCAAATGATATGATGACAAGAAATGCACTCACTGCACTATTTGGATAAAACGATAATTCACTATCGATAATAATTATGAATACCTGCAACATATCTTTGTTTTATAGTGAAAAGAGGTGAAAATAGCATTTTGTTACATTTCAAAAGTTACAGCTACTTCCCAAACGTGCATGTGCATTACTGGTTGCCACCCAGAACCCCAGAACGGCAAAGCTTGCCGTTTTATAGCTAAGTATAACCCTATCTTATGTACAATGTGTACGCGGCAGCTGTAAATATTTCTACAAGAAAGTCTATAACAAACATGCATCCAGTAAATGAAAGATTGATTCTTCATAAAAGTATGTATTTTCATATAATCTATCTGACTGACGGACGTGGGATTCGTAATTACTAAATAAGGTAGGTAGTCTCTGTGATTGATATAGGTAACTAATACTTTTATCACAAATTATTGCAGTTTGGAATTAATAATTATACAATAATTATAATGCATACATGGAAAATGTGGTATTAATTTGCAAATCAATCGCTTTGTTCTGATATCCTGCTATGATTTTGATCCATACCCAATACAAAGCTTTTGCTAAAGAACATCCAATAGAAAAGCTTTGTTAAATTCTTTGTAAAATATGCATGTTGATAAAATCGGCCCTAAATGTGTCGAACGTTCTATCCAACGTTGGACGCACCGTGTGGGAACAGCTTTAGTCGAGCTCTCTTGCAACGCGCTGATGTCGTCGCATCGTCAGCGTGGTCGCTGCATTTCCCAGTCAAAATTAACCTGCAACGTGACGTAAGTGCATGCCCGACCGGCGGCGGCAGCGTCGACGTCACTGCATCGCCCCGCCTGAGACTAATACACTTCCGTAAATCGCCCCCCAGATGGAACAATTTGAATGTTTAATAAGTCACGTGGAAGCACAGGATTGTCTGCTGCTACATGCACGACAAAGTGCCTGGCGTCTCTCCGCTTCTGGGAGTTCCGCTGCATTTGCATCCTGCTGTTCCAAATTTAATACGTGTGTGGGGATTTCCCAAAATCTCACGCCAACATTTTTTAATTATACTGTGTTTTATCTAGATTTATCAAGCTTCATTGAATTTTGCATGGTGTCATATTTGCCGTGGTGCGAGTATACATGGTGTGCTCGCCAGCCATACGAAATTGCGATTGCTCTGCGCATCGCGTCAGCAACGTGATTTTTAAATAGAATCGCTAAAGATTTTTGTTTAATTTACTTTGTATACCTTATTTTGAGTTATAGAAGACTGAAATTTGTATACATAATGGCAAATTGTGCAGTTGTCGGTTGTAAAAACCACAGTAAGATGAAAGAGCCAAATGTTAAATTCTATAAGTTCCCGAAAAATTAAAATCTCGCAATGCAATGGAGTAATGCTTGCTGCCGAAAGGACGAAATTAATATGAAAAATGGTAATCATTTCACAAATTAGCATTAATCATTTATTAAAACTGAAATTTTTATGGTACATCGTCGGAAAATATTCACCTGCCGTATTTTCAATGAATAAATATGCAGAAGAAAGCAATGAATCATGCCTACTTGAACCATTACAAGTGAAAAACTTAGTTTCGAGTAATTCTAACATCGAAGCTGATGACGTGTGCTTTACTCAGGAGTTTTTCAAGAACGTTCTTCTTGACAGCGATATTGTTGGGACAGAGAATGATTCAAATGATATTCATTTTTCCAACTTTACCTTTCAGAGTCCAGATTATGACCTAGATAACTTTATTTCTGAACAACATGACCTTTTGTGTCAATTGGAAAAAAAATGCCAGACACGATTTCCAACGAGGGACTGAAATTTATTGATGGATATGTGGCCTACAGATTCAAAAACGAATAGCCTAATCTAGCTTTGGGGGCGCAAACCAAATTTCATTCTTCTAATCGGGCCCCAGACTGGATTGAGTTTCTATCTAGAGTCAGTCTTGTATATCCAAGTGAGGAGGTGATTAAAGTAGCCCGTTTTGGTTGAGATAGAGTTCGATAAATTCCATGGACAGTCGTGTTCTAAACAATCAAACATATTTAAAAAATTATTAGAGATAGATCCCAGTGGAAACGATCAAACAATTTCCTGACAAAATAATATTATATCTAATACGAACGAGAATATACGTCAGGCTCAGACATTTAAACAAAAGGATTAGTTTCGAAAATTGTAGGCGTAAACTTAGGGAAAAAATGACCAAATTTACCAATAAATAATACATTTTTGTAGAAAAAGTCGTTAAATTACCTATGTTATAGTTCTCTATAACATAATTGTCAAATAATTGGCTATTGAATTCCTTTAATCTATCACTTTGAAATTAAAATATAATCCATCATGTGGTATTCCCGCTAGTTCGCCGACAGAAATCTCGTTGCTGACGTCACAGCGCGCCGGCGCTCGGACGGCTGCATGCGCGTGAGCACACCATGTTTATTTACACTATGATATTTGCTTGGAGATCAAATACACGGCTCACGGAAAATGTCACTCCTATCGCTGTGGTAATGCTCGAGACTGATCAAATAAAGCTAGACATTCAGTCTGTAGCTTATTATTAGAGGCTCCATTTCATTTGTTTCACCGAATGCATATTTATATATTTATCATATGACTTTATATGATACAAAACACATAAAAGTACATAAAAGAAACAACAAGTTAGTCCAGTTCACAAACACACATTTAATCTAGACATATACTCAATCGATGCGTCAGTTGCCAGTAGGAAGTCATCAAAGTTTCTTCCATATGCTGTATTTGAGCATTCCATAACCATATGTTGAACTGTTTGCCTTTCCGCCCCGCAGTCACACCTCGCAGATTGTACCCTGCCCCATTTGTGAAAAACTTAGCATTAGACGCAGAAAATAGAGCTGGAGGGTGGTTCACCGGAAATCACTTGAAAATGAACAAAGAGAAATCTAAGGAACTCGTCCTGTCGACCAATAGAAATGTTGTTACCAAAGGCTCAGTGACTTTGCTGGGAATAACTGTAGATGAGGCTCTCAAATGGGAACCTCATATAGACACTCTTTGTATTAAATTAAGTAAAAGTCTTTTTGTATTGCGTCAACTTAAGCGAATCTCTTCACAGGAAGGGTTACTAAGTGCTTACTACGGTATCTTCCACAGTCACCTGGTATATGGTGTTGTTATATGGGGTGGCTCTTCTCACGCGATCCGAGCTTTTAAGCTACAAAAGAAAGCACTGAGAGTCATAACAGGAGCACGTTACAATAGTCACTGTCAGCCGATATTTAAAAGTTTGCACGTATTAACAGTCCCTTGTTTGTATATTTACTACTCATTAATTGCCATTCATGTGAATTCCCAGAATTTCCCCATCCAGTCTGATATCCACAATTATAATACCACATGATATGAAGCATTGAGGCTACCAAGATACCGACTAACTACTTCTAAGCAAAACTCTTTAGACATCAGGTTTTATAACAAACTGCCTCATGACTACCATCAAAGCAATTTACACACGTTCAAGAAAAAAGTCAAGCAGATGTTACTGGTCCACTGTTTCTATTCTACACAGGAATATCTGAGCACCAATATTAACAGTTCTCACTGAGGTACATATATAATATATATATTTTTTTCTGAATTACTATCACAAGTCTCTGTACATACATATTACATACATACTTATAAGTTAGTTTTTTACGCTTTCTAGGCTTTCTCCATTTTCACTTACCATAAATGCATTCATTTGTATAAAATGGTCAAATAAATAAATAAATAAATAAATAAATAAATGAGTCCGCGCATGTGCCATGGTTGGTGCGTATTCCATTCAATTGATGTCCATGTTTTATGGGGCTGATCGAAAGCGGGAGGTTTCGTTCTAATGCACGAAATATTTCTGCCCTGAGGGGGACAGTTGTCTGTCCATGTTTGCTCCCAAGAGCCCATGAGGTCGAACTGTGACGTGTGCAGTTCTCTGACAGTTCTTATGGTTGGTCTGCTGGATCGTATAATAAACGTTTTTTTCTCATTTTCTCCATTACACACAGAAAAATCTGTCGTTTTGTCAAAGACTTGGATTCAATGGGACGTTACACTCAGCATTACTCAAATACAGCGATGTTTTATCCAGTGGGAAGTGTATAGTTGGTAACGAATTATATCGTATTGTCGATTCAACTACAAGATGTCATTGGATTCCAATGAATGATTCAATCGCAGCCTGTCGTTGAATCGAATCTGTGCTCGGTAATTGATTCTAAACTACTTTCTTTTCCCTGGACCAACACATTTTATTGCAGGACAGCATATCGATTCGTTTGGATGTTTAATGATGTGATTCTGTATGAAGTTATAAGGAGCATGATATAAGAATTAGATATGAGCCAACACCAGTTGTTTTCCTGAAATATAACTATCTGACTAATCTAAATACCTACATTCAAATGTGGGTGTAAGCTCTTCTAAGCCCCAATTTCTCAGTAGGTCCTCCATTCAATATATAACTGGACACATTCAAATCACACAATTGCTGATGCAAAACGCATTAACACGAGATGACACAACACGGCTAACACCAAAACAACACAACGAAACAACATCGTCCATGTTGACGGGTTGGCGCAGATAATAACACTAAGATGGTCTCCCTGTCCTTTCTTTTTACGTTCATTGAATCTGAGCATCTGCCCCGCCGAATACTGATTATAGTTCAGCGAACAACGAGGGCCATTGAATTCGATAAATGATGTTGTTGTTACGAATACTACTTACCAATTTCTTTAACGGCATAGACAATGCTTTGAAAGCATGGCTTATTGTTCGCGTAATAGTTACCCTTTGAAACAAAATTAATTTTTATCAGATGAATTACCGCGAACTTCTGTTGCAGTAATAATTTTTGTACATCGAATAGATTGTATGCTTTACTTAGATGAAACATAGGGTAAATTTCGAAAACACAATGACGTTTTGATTGCATTATATGTCAATACTGGTACTAGAAGGATTATACATATCGTTAAAATGAATATAAAATTGTTCTGAATTTATTGGCCTACCTGTGATTACTTCGAATATAAGGATTAAACTCTTTCAATGACATGGATTCGAAACAACTGCGAATATATTTAAAACGATGGAAAACATCCAAATACTAACAATTAATTGGAAACGCAACAGTATTTTTTTCTGGGTAGGCAAACATCCTAGCAAAGCTTTATATGTCATTGTATTAATTCTTTATGTATTTTTTCTCCCTGCATACTTCCCTAAATACGACATGTAAACTATACTTTCTAGAGTCTAAACTTATAGGTCTGTTCCAACCAAACCCATTCCCGGAAAACTAATCAGGAGTACACAAACTTCCCCGCTAATAACTTTTATCAATCTCTGGGAATTATCACTCAGATACCTTCTCATTTCTAATGGATAGCATTACGCTGATATGCAAGTGCTAAGTGGAGTTTAACGCATAGGATGTAGTAAAGCCACTCCGGTTTTAATAACCTAAACCCCGCTAAGTTTAGTCGTTCTAAGACGAGCTGTTCGTAAAAGTATCTACGTTAAAACTTAGCGGTCGTTAGGATATGTGAGCTTCAGATGTGTGTAGCGGAGCGTTTCAGCTGATCGTTTCGGGTATTTACCTTCTAACGCGAGCTCTTAGCATAATTACCTATGCGGATTAAAGCAGCATCTTCAGGAGACCTTTGTAACATTGATATTATACCTCACTCGGCTTACACATACCTAGGTTAATTATTTTGGTTCTCTGGTTGCGGGCTCAACTTGTTCTTGATTGAGCATGTTGACGCATTCCATGGCCAGTATACGCTAGCGGCGCGACAGTCCTTAGGATCAACTGTTGTTTTTTTATAATGTTATTGATTCTGTGGTGATCCGGAACGCGCTCCTGGCTGCCATACGGTATAACGCACCTTTAGCCTTCAGGCGGCCGAAGTTGACGGCAGTAAAGGATGATATAGAATTTGTTATTTGTTATACTATAAGTGTATGAGTGTAGTCGTTCGATGAAGTTCAGATAAGTAATGTATTTGATTATGACTACATCATATAGGGTTCAGATATTTTGTTATTTGTCAGATCATGAGTGACTTTTCATGGAGCAAGCAATTCCGTAACAGTTCCTTGTTCATTTTCGTGACTAAACAAAAGATACTGTTCTGTAATGCTTTTGTGTTTTGTCACTTGGATAGAGTAGGGAGTCCTTGGAGACTCGTTGCCATAGCCTTGTTGATTATTACGAGAGGGGACTGTTTCTGAAAAACGTAACAAGCTGGAGACCAAAATTTCAACAAAGGGGTTTTTCTGTCTTTTTCACGAATACCTGCAGGTATGTTGTGTTTTGACTTTGTATTATTAACTAATGTGGTCTGACTACAATATTTAAAGTGTTTGACAACGTTTACTATACATCCGGCTTTTAGGACGACTTTATATGGCGTTGGGTCTCTGATTTACGTCTACTCTAGGTATTAGGTCCTGAGAGATTGCAGGCTGGTGGTGAGCAGAGACAACATTGTCTTCTTTAGGTGTATCTATTTCAACTCTTACTGATCCTCTTTATTTATGTACGATATTTACTTTATGGTTGTGCAAATCGTGGCGACTGGCCAGGACAGCCGAATCATCTTATCGAAGGGGGTAAGTGGGTTGAATCACGTGTACCACAAACTATACGGTTTCCTCTAACCAGCCCTTTTATATGTTGTTTATTGTTTATATTTATTTATTGATCTATTTATATGCTTATATACCATGCTTGCTATGCTGCTATGCATGCTGTACTATGCTTACATTTTAGATATCCTGTTTCAATTACATCCTTTATTTACTACTTTATGTGTTGGTTATATCTATTTATATATATACACTGATATTTTAGATTTTGCCACATCCTATCCATATTTCTCTCCCTGACGTTGAACTTAGAGAGACTTAGCCCACCATGTACTATGTATTATTACTTATAATTTAGGCTATGAATATTTATAACCATTTCTTTATTATACAATATCAGTAACAACAGCCAGTTTACCACTATTATCAAGACATTTTTGAATCGTATATTTCAACATATCAATATAAATACTTCACTAGTAAAATATATGAAATACAAAGCACTCATGATTTAATAAATACAAGTATCAAGTAATAAAACCATACCATAGACACTCCGCACTCATGATTAATAAATACAAAACAAATGTTAAGAAACAAATAATAAAAAAACCATATCATAACATTTCTGTGTTTTGATTTCATTCTCTCTGAGTTGGTACACATCTCGGTACACATGCATGCTAGAAAGATCTGGTTATCACGGGCACACATATAACATTGGGTTCTAAATTCCACCACTAGACATTTTGATCACTTTGGCTATTTCGAAATTTGGTATCGGTTTTGACAGTCACCTGTTGCTCACTACAGCTCTGACCTGAGACTACTGGCCAGTTGTGTCGTGGATGGACATGTATTTTAAAAGCTTTTATTTAACTTGCAAAATATGTATGTAGCTAGCTACTTATTTTGAAGCAGATATCTTCAACAGGTTGAGCTAAAATTTTGTAAATACGTTTAGTTTGGATGACAATAAACGATGAGCTGTATGGCGTCCTTCTAAAGTGGAATAGTTATTTAATGAATTTCTACAATATGGTTATGCAATTAATATGAGAACGCCCAGTAGATGGTAAGGGGAATGACAATCAATGAGAGGGATGTCATCACTGACAATAGATCCACTGATTTCATTTTTAGTCAAGCGATGGATTTTGTTGTAAGAGTTTGGGGAAAGTATACTTTTCAATGTCGGTGATTTGTTTTATCACTGCATGAACCTTACGACCTGAGAGAAGACAGTCTTTGCATTTGGAGCCTAATTAGAGACTTGCGGTGTGAGCAAGAATCTGACCGTAGTGGCGGGATTCTAGATCGAATTGTACGAGTTCCTTTGTACAACCTATTCAGTGGTCATCGCCAGGTTGTATCGACTATGGCGACGACATCGACGTGAGGTTAGGGGGTAGCTAACGAACCGCTGGGCTGGTGCAGCGAGCAGCCACGGATGATGGACCGCACAGCCAGTGTGTCGCAGTGCAGGGGGTACATGAATGACTTTACCGAATAATGGTAAAGAAGCGGAAGACTGTGACGCGGCGTTATAGTGGTAAAGAAGATCCGCGGTAAGGATTTTCCAACAATAAGATGTAAAGGGACATTTGGGGTACTGGACTGTCTTTGGAAAAGTAATAAGGATAAACGCGTGTTGTTAGTGGACTCTTATTACCAACACAGTTTTAAGATTATGTCTAGAGTAGGTCTATATTTTTAGTTTAGTTTGAGGTTTTCGTGATGTCTAATAACAGGAAATCTGCGGAAATGATTGAAAACGATGATATATCTGAATTACAAACTATCGTTCAAATGATGGCAAATAATATGTATTTGTAGATATAGTGCGATGTATTTTGTTGTAAAAGTTTGGGAAAAATATGCCATTCAAGGTCGATTAGTTGTTTTACCAGCAGCATGAGCATCAACCTTGTTTACGACCTGAGAGAAGAGAGTCTTGCGCAATGAAAGGGCTTGTTGAGAGTAACTCGAAAAATAATGTGACGTCATTCTAAATCCAATATGGCGGACCATATAAGATGGCGAAATAGTTATTTTCAATGCATTTCTACAATATGGGCATCCAATGAAAGGACTTGTTGGAAGTAATTCAAAAAATATTGTGACGATATTCTGAATTAAATATGGCGGATCATCCAAGATGGCTGAATAGTTATTTTTAATGCACTACAATATGGGTGTCCAATGAAATGGCTTGTTGAGAGTAACTCGAAAAATAATATAACGTCATTCCAAATACAATATGGCGGGCCATCGAAGATGGCGAAATAGTTATTTTTAGTGCACTTCTAAAATATGGGTGTCAAATAAAAGGGCTGGCCGAGAATAAGTTAAAAAACATATTTTTATATAAATGCAAGTGAATAGCTAAAAAGTCAAAGACAAATTAAAACAAAGAAACTTTTTCAGAAAAAGCTTTTATTTAAATGTTCTAAAATCAACTTATAGCCTCATTATGCAAAACTTTTTATGATCGTAAAAACTTGTCGAACGATTTACTTGTGGAAATGAACTAGTACTTATTTAATTGATTAACTTAATCTGCTAAATTTGATTGTGTTAAAATTTCAGTTTAATTAGATACTTATAGGTACAACGTACGTGAGCCTCACGACAAGCTTTTATGATCATATAAATTGTGTATAATAGGGCTATAGGTTGATAGTTAACATTTTAAAGAAACATTTTATTTTCCTCTTTTTACATAATTTAAATAATTGCTCTATTTATTTTTAACTTTCTTCCCATAACGAATTTGTGGTACTTGGATTCATAGGCCGAAAGCCTTACACAGTACCTTCATCATGCATTTTTGGTGATGCTGCCACCTGTTTTTTAGTTATTCATGTTGTCTGAAAATGTTTCCATTATGTAAACAAGCTATACCTGTAGCTTTTGTGGTTAATACTAAGAGCTGCTCTTAGCTATTGATTAACTGAACATCACCGCAATAAGCCCTCCTAATAATTGGCCAATAAACTCGTATATTAGCATTATTATTATATGTGGCCCGTATAACACTGGTGACGTAAACGTGCTAAAAGTATAACCCTCTATGACTAGCAACAGTGTATTATATTATATTAAAGGCCATATTCCATCTTTCAAAATAGCCGAATTTCGCCAATAAAAAAACCATTATATCTGAATTGATGGACATCATCCCTCGAAGATAGCCTCCTAATCCTGGCAAATGAGGATGTGATGAAACCGCAAAAATGTTTTCCAATAAAACTATATTGAATAATGATATGGCGTAGTATCTCACGGAACTTGCTTTAGATTCACATGCTTCAGCAACATCAATCACTCATTTCATTAGTTAGAGAAAACCAGTAGTCCAAATAATAGGGTCTATTAGATGGACTAGGTATTTGCCAGTTGTTTTTATTCATGCGCAAAATTGTCAAGGTCAAACTTGTATCTAGAAATATAGTTTTCGGATTCATAAAAAATATAGAACTTCAGAGATATGTGAAGTAAGAACACTAGTTTTCATGACCGTAGTATAGGGCGGGGCATAAAAACCAAGTGTTTTTGGTTTGAGTAGTACTCATATATTAGAAAAGGGAGGAGCGCGCGGTTTATTACAATCCATTCCTTGACTCAAACCATTTCACTTTCTTGCTTGCTTGCTACTTGCCATCATGGAGCGGGAGACGCTAGAACAACGCGTGGCATATGGCGTGGCATCATTGACCCATATTTTTTTGGAGAAAATGGGGTCACCGCTACAGTAACATCTGAACATTACATGCATATTATGGTGAATACCTTTTTCATACCTGAATTGCAAAGAAGAGGTGCGGATATCAAAGATTAGTGGTTCCAACAAGATGGGGCCACGGCACACACCGCTAGAGCATCCATGGCTGTTCTTCGCCACCTGTTTCCAAATCGTTCAATTTCGAGGTTTGGTGGCATTTCATGACCTCCTCGGTCTCCCGACTTATCAATTTGTGATTTTGTTCTATGGGGGTAACTCAAGTCACGTGTTTAAAGGGCCAAGCCCCGTACGTTAGACGCAGAGAAGGAAGCGATTCGCCATGGAATCTCTCAAAAATCAACAGAGACTTGCTAAAACAGTGGAGTGCAATTTTCGTGAACGGCTGCATCATATGCCAGATGTAATTTTTGCACTTAGATATTTCAAAATGGTTCCTATCAGCTATGTTCTCTTACCAATAATTTTTTTTTAGAGCAAAAGCTAATAATTTTATTATTATTTCAAAAACACTTGATTAATATACCCCACACTGTATAAAAAACTATAAAAGAAATACTAAAATTAACATTACTTATTCGACTGGATTTTTGCACTACTCAAGTAAAGGCTCAGATAGGTTTAAATCCACCACATTATGTTCATTGTACGTATTGAATCAAGAAAGACACAAGGTATATAGAAAACCAACACGTACTGACCGTTACTTACATAAAGAATCAAACTATCACCCATCTCAGAAGTACGAAATTATCAGAACATTGACAGAAGCGGCTAGAAAAGTGTGAGAACGCTCTCAAGGCAAACGGTTATAATTAAAAAAAAAAAACAAGAGCAAAGATAAAAAGTAGGGCAAAGTAACAACCTGAGACGACAGTAAAAGCCTCTTTACCCTATGCTCCCGGAATGACAGAGAGAATAGGAAGAATGCTACAAAATGAAAACGTCAAGACCATTTACAAGCCCACAAGAAAGATACAGGAGCATTTCAGAACGGTGAAGGATAAAAGAGACCCACTCACAACACCGAGGGTTTATTGCATACCATGCACACGTGGGAAAGTATACATAAGAACAACAAAGCGATCGATAAACAAGGATTATAGAACATAAGGCTAGCTCCACATGACGTCCTCATCACCTGAAGAAGATGGCATATCAGCCGCGATTCTCAAACACTGTGCCTCCTTCATTGCTATCCCGTTAGCTGCTATTTTTACATCTTCATTTCTGTCTAACACACTACCTCGCTCCTGGCTATCTGCACTAGTCACTCCACTAATTGAGAAGCGAGTTAAACACAATGTCAAAAACTACCGACCGATTAGTCTTACCTCCATCGCCTCCAAAATCGCTGAGCGCATAATCCTGAGAAGAATGATAGAGTTTGCCCTTGAAAACGATATTATCCCTGCGAATCAAGATGGGTTTTTTACTACTGTGTGTAGATAGCTGGACCTAATCTGTGGATAATAATAATCCTGTTGACGTTATCTATCTGGATTTTTCCGCCGCCTTCGATAAAGTACCTCATACCCTCTTACTCAATAAACTTGACCATCTAGGATTCCGGGGCAATCTCTTGAGATGGATCGAAGCTTTCTTGTCCAACAGATATTTTGCTGTCAGGGTTGGTAGTAGCCTATCTTCTTCTTATGCTGATGATACAAAAATATTTGATAAGCGCGCATGACAGGACCTAGATGAAATTGGAAGCTGGTCAAGGAAATGGAACCTACCAACGAATATATCCAAGTGATGTGTTCTCCACATCGGTAAGAATAACCAGCTGTTGGAGTACATACTTTTGAACGAAACAATCCTTCCTGTTAGCAGCCATTGCGATCTTGGAGTAATTGTCAAAAGCTGCCTTACCTGGTCTGATCATGTCAACGCTCTGTGCTCGAAGGCCAAAAGGTTTATTTATCTACTCGAGAAGTCGTTTTGGGGCTGTGATAGCACGACATGCTGCCTTCTTTATAAAACTTACGTGATGGAGTTTGCTGGGCCGGTGTGGTATCCCATACTTGTTCGCGACCAAGAAGCGTTGGAATCACTGCAACGGAGAACTACACGTACTCCCTATGGTACGGTGCGCCCTGACTACACAGAACGGCTCAGAATTTTTGGTCTTACTCCTTTTTCTGATCGTCGGCTTCGGGGCGACCTAATTATAATATATCGTACACTTCGTAACATTTTCGGAGTAGATTTGTCAAAGCTGTTCCAACGAAGTAACAGTAATCTACGGGGGCACCAGTACAAGTTGAAGAAGGAAGCCTTCAAGACCACAGCAGCACTTTCTTCCCAATAGAATTTTCGACCGCTGGAATAATCTGCCAGGATTTTTCGTGAACTCTACCAGTCTGAATAATTTTAAAAACAATTTGGACAAGTTTTTTGAATCGTGACACTTTAACGCCTATCTCAATATCACTGTACTCTGATTTTACGTTATGCTCTTGTTCTGAGTTTATAGCCTATAGGCTCAACTCTTATCTGCTGTTTAATAATAATAATAAATAATAATAATATTGAGGTGTGCCGTGCGGCGGCGCACATCTTAGTCGCCAGAATGCAGAAGGCAGTCATCCTTGGGTCCCTTCGTCTACTTAGGGCGCACGATTCGCGGACCCAGTGATTGCTCACCTCACGGTGTGAGGAGTAGTCATTGGGTAATGGAACAGCAGCTCGGTGTGTCGGAGCCCGGGCTGCACTTTTTGTTTTTTGGAATAATAATGAGGTTTAAATCCAGTTATGAATCAGTTGAAGATGAGACTTGTCCCGGTCGACCACAAGTGGTCGATTTGCCACAGAAATTGCACACATTAACATAACTCACCTCCCTTAATGCATAGACTTTAACTCCATGTGACTTTTTTTTCTGAGGCCAAAAAATTGTGACGTAGAAGATTTAGAGCTCAAGAACGCTGTGACGGGTAAACTTGAATTTCAGCAAATTGTGATCGCTAGTAACAGAAAAGTCAAAGTATCATTGCAATCGCTGTACAAACACTAATTAATATTTACGTAGTCGTCATCGTAACGCCACTCAACACATTTTAATTAAACGTTTCTTGGCGAGCAATTTTGGAGTGCGGAAAAGTATTTTAGTGGTGTGAGACCCCAGAGGGGTGACAGGATGCAAGATGTAATTCGTTAATTTGATCCGACTGTTTTAATTAACGCGAAGGTTCGTAAGGAGGAATTAGTGACGTCATGATACCAGCAGTGACAGCATAATCAAGCGAGATGGCGATGATAAGGGGGGGTAACGCCCTGTATAGGCTTGAGACGTAAACGTCAGAAAAAGTCCGCTCTGAAGTAATAGTATATTTACGAAGAAAGCGGACCATTTAAATATGGAGGAAGACTCAGGAGGAACAATCAAAGGTTCCTCGACCACCACCGATACTGCAGCCGAACCGAGCAACGACCCTTGGAAGGAGAGATGCCTGAAAAGCGAGGAGGAACTGTCACGCCAACTGTCACGCCGAGATGAGGAGCAGTCAGCAGCTAAGAAAACCATCGAAGAACTGACCCAGCTAGTCGCAGCCCAACAAAAACAGATTACTGATCTAATGGTAAAGATAGACCGCCTACTTGAAATCCAGGTACTGCTTACCGATAATTCTTCCAAACAAATATATGATAATAAAAATACTCAAAATTCTGACAGAGCTGTCAATCTGAAAAGACCGCTAGAAAATTCTACGAATGACGAAATAATGAGTACCACCGACGATGACGCCTCAAATGACGGTTTTATTAAGGCAAAAACAAGGAAAAGACGCTCCGGCAAAACAAACAAGACTGATATAACAGGAGATTTTCCACCACTACCAATGCCTAAATCATTAATTACTAAGAACACTACCTCTTCGACCAATATACAGCCTGTGTCTTTGCTATCGACTACTACGCCTTCAACGTCAGCCAGTGAAGCAAATACAGCATCACAACCAATAAACACTTCATTGACTGACGTTGGTGGCCAGCCATCTTCGCAGGCACCCCGGGAAGCGACTGAACCACGGAAATTACGTGTTACTCCGGTTGTTCTTCGGGATGCGTCGAGGTGGCGTGCTGTCAATCATAAATTCACTTCCTTGGGCATCAAAATTGAACGCGCGGTTGCTGTCGATGCAGGGATTAGGATAATTCCTAAGTCCGAGGATGATTACCGCAAAATTGTGCGCCTCTTCAGAGAGGAGGATGTGCCCCACCACACGTTCCCTCTCCCTTCGGAGAGAAATATTCATGCGGTAATCAGAGGAGTACCTGCAACCATATCGGAAGTAGAGATCAAGGAAGAGTTGCAACAGAGGGGATATGCTCCTCTACACATTATTCGGCTTAAGCGCAGCGGCACTCCTATGCCTTTGGTGGTAGTGATCTTGCCCAAGCTAGATAAATCAAGGGAAGTGTTTAACGAACATGAGCTGCTAGGGTTGGCTATACGAGTTGAAGTTCAGAAGAACTCTAGACTCATTGGGCAGTGTCACCGCTGCCAAAGATATGGGCATGCGCAGACGTACTGCACCGCGCCACCTAAGTGTTTAAAATGTGCTTCTGACCACATGACCCATTTGTGCCCTAAAACAGGTCTAGAAGAGCGAAAGTGCGCAAACTGTGGAGAGGGGCATCCTGCTAACAGCCCAACTTGCAGATTTGCCCCTAGGAAGAATTTGCAAGTGATAGCGCAAAGGCGTAACGCCACATACGCGGATGCAGCAAAGGACGCAACCTTGACTGCTCCCTCTTTGAACTCTTCTGTGACCCCGCAGAACGTGGACCTGGCAACCGCGCTAAGGTCCTTACAACAGATCATAAGTCCATTGATCAGTGCAACTCAGGCATTGCAAGCGATCTTTCCCACAAATGGCTAAGTACAATAGACGTCAGCCTGCATTTATCAAAATTCTTTTTTGGAATTGTTTGGGTCTAAGGGATATTCCTAAAAGACGGGAATTTCATCAAGCCCTTTTGGATGAAAATATAGACGTGGCTTTGCTTCAGGAAACATTGCTAAACCCAGGAGATCGTCTAACTTTCTCAAATTATGATGTTGTCCGCGCTGACAGATTGAATGGGCGAGGCGGCGGCTTGGCGGTGCTTGTCAAACGTGGTATTGACTATTACAGAAGTACAAATGCTGTGATGCAAACCATCGAGGCAGCTTCTGTGGTGGTTAATATGGCGGGAGCTGTCCCGTTGAAGATTACCTCGGTGTATGTCAGGTGTGGTGCCAGGCTGCAGGAGGCTGACCTGGAAGTCCTTCTGGATTGCTCGGGTCCGCTAATTGTAGCAGGGGACTTCAACAGCAAACACCAAGCGTGGCACTCCAGATTGAATTCCACTAGTGGGATTCGACTGTATAACCATGTAATACGAAACGGGTACCTCATACATAGTACGGTTGAGCCTACTCATCATCCATTTAATCATCTTCAGGCACCAGATGTCATTGATTTCGCTATATCTAAAAATTGCAGATACAGCATACATTCTCGGATTATGTATGATATCTCTAGCGATCATCTACCGGTCATCTTGGAGGTCGGTAATGAGCAAACTTTGGGGGAGGATACGTCTCCAAGGAAACGCATTGATTGGGAACTATACAAGTTGCTGCTTAGAGAGTTTCCCAGTATTCCGATCATAAATGATGAGAATGGAGTAGATGCTGCTCAATCTGAGTGGACAAGTTTCGTTCAACAAGCTATTCAGCGTGCAGCGGTACTACCTGTACAGCGACCGGGCAGGCCTTTTCTTCCAGCGGACATCCGACAAAAAATATCTGATAAAAGGGCTGCGATTAAGCAAGCAAAAAGGTCTTGTCATCCAGATGATATCCGCAGAGCGACGAACCTTGTCCACGATGTGAGAAATGCACTTCATGAATTCCGAAATGAGCAGTGGAATGACTATCTGGAGGGAATGCTTGACTCAAGTATTCCTCTCTGGAGAGTAGCGAAGTTGCTCAAAAATGGCAGACGCGAGAAGCTTCCGCACATCCATGGTCCTGGAGGAATTGTCTTCAGGGCTGAGGAGAAAGCTGAGGTTTTTGCTGATGCCATGGAACGACAATTCTCACCCAATTATGATCTGGATAATGACCTTGATGAGGAGCAACAGATTGTAAGAACCGTCAGGAGATACTTCAGGGCCAATGACGTCAGAGGTGTCGCTAACGTAGGTGAATACTCTTCGGAAGATTCTTCTTCAGAAGACTCTTCCACAGAAGCTTCACATAGCACATTAGCGGAATCTTACGAGGTTCCTCATTGCACACCAGTAGAGCTTCAAGGTCACATTAAAGGCCTTAAGGTGCGCAAAGCGCCTGGAGAAGATCAAATTACCAACAAGGCGTTAAAGCTTCTTTCGTCAAAAGCACTGATGTATCTGGTGACTATAATCAATGCGATGCTCAGAACGCAGTACTTTCCTGTGGGGTGGAAGATGGCTCACGTCCTCATGATCCCAAAGAAGGTGGGCTCGATATTCCCTCAGGATTATCGTCCCATCAGCCTGCTATCGGCTCCCTCTAAAATCGCAGAAAAGGTGATTCACCGCCACCTTTTGGATTTCTCGTCAGAACATCACGTGATTCCTGACGTGCAATTTGGCTTTCGATCCGAGCATAGTACTGAGTTACAGGCAGTTAGACTAGTGGAGAGTGTTACCAGGGGTTTCACCCTAAACAAAAGTACTGGTATCTTGCTTTTGGATGTCTCGAAGGCATTTGACAAGGTGTGGCATGCTGGCCTCCTCTATAAACTAATTCAAAAGGGCTTTCCTTTCTGGCTACTAAAACTTTTGAAATCTTTCCTCGAGGGAAGAAAATTTCGGATCAAAATTGACAACATTGTATCTACAATACGGCCGGTAAGGGCCGGTGTACCTCAGGGTTCGGTCCTTGGGCCAATACTTTATTCACTTTTTGTCTATGACGTCCCTTCCCCACGCAACTGTGAAGTCTGTCTTTATGCTGACGACACTGCTCTTGTAGCTCAGTCGTGGTCTGGTGAGCTAGTTCGCGACAGGCTGCAGGATGCGGTGGAAGAAGTATTGGAGTGGGCGAATCGGTGGCTGATTAAAATTAACCATTCTAAGACGCAGGCAATCTATTGTACGAAAAAACGTCACGGTGCCCCTATTGAGGTTTCGGTGGATGGCACTCGTATACCATGGGAAAATTCAGTCAAGTATCTCGGTGTCATTCTTGACAAAGGGATGATATGGCGGTATCACACTGAGGCATTAAAAACCAAATTCCAAATTACGTTCCGGCAGCTGTACCCACTGTTGTGTAGACATTCAAAATTAAGTTTGATCAACAAGATTCGGCTTTATAAAATGGTAATACGACCCGCAATTACTTATGCATGTGCATCTTGGTGTTTTCTTGCCAAAACGCACTTGCGAGGCCTGCAGGTTCTGCAAAGCAGAACCTTACGCACAATTACGAACGCCCCATGGTACGTTTCAAACGAGACCCTCCAAAGAGACCTTGATATCCCTTATTTAGGGGACTTCATTAAACAACAGGCGCAGCGACGCTATAGCCAAGCAGAATCGCATAGCAACCCTTTGTTGCGCGAATCAGTGAACTACACGGTCGAGCATATTCGCAAGCATACAAGGCCGCGGCTCGCTCTGTGAATAACAAAATTGCATCGCGAATTTAGTATTGTAAAAATTAAACCATTCCACGAAAACAAACCAAAATTAAACTCTCGACTATTTTTGAAAAAATTGCCGAAATATTAAAAAAAAAAAAATGCCTAAGAGCCTCCTGTTCTAAAAGATTTTCTTCCCCCACTTTGCTCTCCACCTTTCTTCCTTACTTTTCTCTTCTCTTCTTTCTTTGACGTTGTCTGGTTCCTGGATTTCCAGACCTGACAGACTTACGAACTGATACTGTGACACAAGAGCTAAGGTCCCACGGACCGCTCTGATAATCAACAATGACTTGACTTGACTGATAAGGGGTACAATTAGTGTCGAAGGCGTTACGTTACGTTACGTCACACAGCAGCTGAAATTTGCCGAATGGGATTGCCCAGAACCGCAGGTTTATTACTTGACGGGATGTATCGATTACCGGCCGAGATCTATATAGTGTAATCAAGCTGGATTTCGGTACACCTGCCTGCCCCTATTTGTAATGAGTATACGAATCCGCTATGTGAAATTCTAGATATCCAAAAGTAGTCCTACTCTTGAAATCAATAGAAAGGAACACTTCTAGGGACTGCATGGGGACAGCTCCCTCCCCACGTAACACTATATGGATATGAATGACAGAATGTACAGGGTGTCCCATTTTGGGCACTTTTACGGGGTATCTCTGTTATTTTTTGCCCGTATGGGGGCGGGTTAGAATATCTCCCATCGTATATCCTGCGTGTCGTAAAAGGCGACTAGAAGGAACCGAACTACTGTCGGTATAAGCAGTAACCTCTTCTCAACCAACAGCTTTGGGTGCACGAGTTGAAAAGATTCAGGACACCTTCTTGTCCTTGGGGTGAGAAATTACCCCTAAAGGCGGATGAACCAGTGGATACATCTGGTCAACGGCATGAGGATGCAAAAATCAAATGCGAAACTACTGCATTAAAGATCTTAAGGACATCCCAAGAGAAACTCGTAACATGAGTACATCTTACGAGTTAACAACATGTCTGTTAAGACATTGTGACTATGATGATGATCTGTTATTTTCGAAGATAGAGAGTTGCGGTTTTCGCGACAGGGTGCTACTTTTTTGTGAAACTAAAAAATTAATCATGGCCCTCTTGGTTTTTGAGATGCAGGGTGAAATCGAAAACTATCGATTTTGAGACCCCATCGTATCTCGGTTGTCTTTAATCTTATTGGAAAGTTAAAAAAAGGTCTTATAGAATGGTGCGCCATCTGGTACACGAAGGTAACGGCAAACCAAACCGGCAGAACCTTTCTGTCGCCTGCTCTCACGCTTCACATGTCTACATGTCTGGTAGACATGAAAAATCTGATGCTCTCTATTTCCGTCAATCGACCTATGGAGCACTGATGATAGCTAATAAGCGTGGAACAGCTGTCTACGTACTGGTGGATTGATGGAGATATAGAGCAACCCTCGTATATCGGCTTTCATATGCAGCAGCATATAGAACCGCACTCTCTGGACGCGCCGTGGCGTTCCACTAAGAAGTCTGCTGCTGGTTAGCAGCGATTTTCTTTGGTTTGCCGTTACCGGCAGAACCTTTTTGTCGCCTGCTCTCACATGCTTCACATGTCAGGCAGACATGAAAAGTTTGATGATCTCTATTTCCATCAATCGACCTATGGCGCACTGATGGTCGCTAATAAGCGTGAAACAGCTGTCTGTGTACTGGTGGATTGACGGAGACATAAAACAACCCTCACCTAATGTGAGTGTCTTAGAAAATTAAAAAGGGATACCCCGGTAATCTACTCCTTTTTAAGGAATTGTTGCACGGGTTTATGCTACATATGGTGCTTTTTTGCTGTTCTCAAATATATTTAGTTTTCTATTTTATCACTGTATCAAAAGGTTAATTTCTTTTCAGGAGTGAGGGGGTAGGATTATTATACATATTCGGTCAAAGGGACCAGACATCCCATCCTAAGTCCTTCGCGAACCTTGAGATGCATTGGACTATGCTCTCCTGTGTTCTGGCCTTCATTCAGATAGCAGTTCCTGCTTTCGCTAACGGTAGGGCAGTCGAAGACGTGCTTAGCTGTTTGCTCTGCGCCACCGCACTTGTCATTTTGATTTCCAGCTTTTACAGGTGTGCACTGAACGTCCAATAGCCAGTTATAAATCCAACCACATTTCGTAGTTCTTTTCTGCTCAATCTGAGAGCGTCTGCGGTAGTAGAAGACAAAGGTCCACCCAGCATTCTCTTAGACTCAGCTTTCCCCAAAACCATAATCCCGCGTTTCTGATGCTCATTTGGCACCCAACTGGTTACAGCTGTCCATACCATACACCACATGCTGGTTCTGGCCCAATGAAAGGAAGTTCTGCACCTTCCTTGTCACACTTGTCGGCTATCTCATTACCTACCACTCCTATGTGACTAGGTACACAAGGAAATATTACCTTGTCGGTCTTCGCCAGTTTCTTTAGGGTATTACGGCAGTCTTCTTCTTCTAGTGCCGTCCCCTAGCGGAGGTTGGCGACCACTTCTCTGAATGCATCTTTGTCTTTTGCAATGTGAAACAGTTCTCCTACACTCATATCAGTCCATTCTCTAATGTTTCTCAGCCAGGATTTCTTTTTTCTTCCTATGATCTTTTTTCCATCTACTCGTCCTTGCGATAGTCTGCAGTAGTTCGTATTTGTTGTTCGTATTTATTATGTCAGTCCCACACTATTTTTGAAGTGGTTGCCAAGGCCATCAGCCTTATTACGTATCCTGGGAACGACAGGCGATAGAAGGAAATCTCTGCCAAAATCACGACAGACAATAACTGACAACATAACCTACAATGAGCCAGAACTGTCAGCGAATGAAACAAAGCGTTAGTTCTGTAATCTGCTACCCAATAGCTAGTGGGGCTACTCTCATTGCGAAAAGTGCATTTTTGTGACAGCAGACAACAGCAAGTGACAGCGTTGGGTAATACGAAATTTTTTGACGGTTGGGTTGCTGTCGTGTCGCTGATGCTCGGCAACTGCTCCGTGACGGCTGTTGAGAAATTTTACATATACCACGTTTCCACGGGCTTTCGAAACGTTTTCAAAACGTTTTGAGTTTTGAAATATATCGTGGAAACTACACTTGGATGCGTTTTCAAAACGTTTCCTGTTCAAGGTCAATTCGCTGAGTTTTGAGATCGTATCAAGATCCAAATGTCGTGGAAACACGAGCTGTCACTTTTGAACATTTTGTGTTGCTGTCTAATGTCACTGTGGTTAGTTCATTAAAGTTTATTTCGAAATTCGAACTGAGGATTTATGATAAACAACATAACAACAAAATTGTTCATAATAAGTAGGAAATAACATTTTCTTCAAGAGTGTCAGTTGAAAACGTTTTGAATGCGTTTCGAAAATCGTTTCGAAACCTATCGTGGAAGCACCGAGAACTCAAAATCACAAAACGTTTTGAAAACAGTTTTGAAAGCCCGTGGAAACGTAGTAATAATAAGGCTGCGAATGTCTCTGCTCACATAGTCCTATCAACAAGACATGCTTTATAATTAAAATGTCTGCCTTAATCTTCCAACAGCTGCTACACTTGTCATTTGCTTTATCTTTAGTAAAAACGCTAATAGCCTCTCCTACTTTCCCTTTTATTTTTAACAAGGCAAATAACGACTTTGACCGATAAAAAATTCAAACTGGCTTCGCGTGAGAAGGAGTTTCCTTTAAATTTTAGCGACTTACGTGTCTCGCCATCGTTTTTCACAATGCAGCGACTGTACAGTACTGATTTAGAGTAAAAAATGATATACTGTTACGCTTCAGGCATAAATACTGCAACGAAAAAAATTGAATGGTAAGATATAGCTTTAGTAATTAAAATTTTAAATGACCTACGATACTATCATGAAGGAGACCTAGAGTTACGAATGGATTATGCAGTACTGGTTAGAAACGACGTAACCGACGTTAATACAAATTTTCAGAGGTTTGTTGACAACCAGGATGAAGTTTAAACATTTGGGATGGTATTATTACCAACCGTAGAATAAACTAATGCTTTTCTAAATGAAAACTTGGAAAACCTGCTGGAAAATTTACCACTGGAGTTTTTAAGAATAATGTGATTGCAGTTAGATGGAGCGGCTGCACATTTTAGTACTAGAGGCCGAAACACTTGGGATGAAAAGTTTCCAGCCACTTGTTTCGTCTGCGAGGCACGCCGCCTGCGATTTTTATAGTTCCTATGCGCCATTACGGAATAATTATTACAAAGTCGTAAATATCTTGAAAACCATCAAAGATAGAACCACATTATATGCCTAGATAAAAGTGGAAGAGAATTTAATTTCGCAACCATTGATGTGAAACTTATCATACCATCCCATTAAAAAAAAAAACAAGTTTTTAACGGCTTAAACTTGTCAAATTTGAAAACTGCTAGTCTATTGATTCAATGTGCTTTTGAAATAAACTTAATAGTGAAATGATGCGATACAAAGAATACTTAAATAAAAATGAACTTTTAAAGGAACTAAAAAATGAATCGCGGAATGAGGTGTATTTCAGTAGTGAAACTGAAAAATCAACAGAAACATTTATTACAACTCTGACAACACACATTAAAAATTGTACAACAAAAGTGAGAATAAAAAAGAACAAACAGAAAAGAAAAGAATGGATCACTGCTGCTTTAATAAATTCCGTGAATGAAAAAAATAGGCTTTACAAAATAATGATAAAATATCCGTCAGTAGAAAATAAAGCAAAATATAAAGAATATCATAATAAGCTTACAAATTTAATCAGAGCTAGAAAATTGTCATATTATCAAGACAAAATTATGAACCATACCAACACAACATACACTAGCGTGTTTCTTGATCGTTTTAAAACCGAAAACTGCACATTTTTGTCGTACTTAGTTTCCAAGATATGAAGATTTTTTGTAAAGTACTAAAACGTCAAATTTTCTAAAAATTGCTGAATAACTTCGAAAGAAGCCTTCGTAGATATAAACTGTGATTAACAAACTGGACCTGAAATTCAATGCTCAATTCAAAAACGTAATAAAATACAGCGTGTTATAATTAAAATACTCAAACTCATATAGTTTATTGACTTTTTACATGATTAGGCATGCTTACAGCAAGAACAGTTACAAAAAAGTAGCCTTACATCTATGAGAGGATAGGCATTATGAATATCAATATCAGCTACACTAGTAATGTAAAATTTAGATAGTTGGAGATTGAAGTAGAGCAGAAAAAGAGATGTGAGGTAGTAGTAGAAATAATTAAAGTAAATAAGAACTAAAAAGTAAAGCTGAAATTAATAAACAGACAAAATTGACAAACAAACAAACAAAATTGATAAACTAACAAACACTAATTATTATTTAAAGGTCTAAATATTCATCAATGGTGTAAAAACAGTGCCCCAGAAGAAATCCCTTGGAAAATACATTAAAAGCATTCAGACTCGTATATTTTACACTCATGTGTTTGAACAATGAGTCCAATTTATTATAAATATGTATGTTGACCTTATTCATCTGTGTCATGCGTAGTCTGCTTCTCAGAGGGATGATCGATTGCGCATTTCTGGTATTATAATTACGATCAAATATGGTAGTATTGTAAATGTGCCGAGATTTTTATGGATTTATATATAGATGGTAGTGTCATTATACCATGTAATCTGAACAGTTCTCATTAACTAGGGTTAAAAGGTACTCTACTCAATATGCGCACCGCAGTTTTTTGTAATCTTATTGCTTGTGCAATGTGTTGTAGGCTAAGTGAGAGTGGATGAGCGCAAAGCATACTAACTTCAAAGCTGTGGACGGTAAACACAAGCTCAAATGTCTTAAAACAAACATTTGACTCAAAATTCTTGAGAATGAAGAAGTTGATGCCAACTTTCGGTATATCCGGATGTCCGCCAACTTGGGAAATCTTTTATGCAAGTAGGCCATTTGAAAAGAAACGTTTTTTATTCGAAACAACAGCTTAAAGAGTAAACCAGCAGCGTAACTCTTCAAATTGGTGCGAGAAACTTGGAAAAACCTTTTTGGCTACTTCCCGATGCATTCCCGATGCAGAGCGATATGTCAGTCTCAGTATACGCTTTGCCGTTGACGAGTGTACATCGTGAATTCCAGGGCCGTACTGAGTTGTTTTGTTGTGCGTTTGCCGGTGTTATTATGGATGTGATGGAACGAGGATTGTATCGTTGTTTAGCTTCGCTCTGTACAAATACGTCAAGAAACTGTAAATTCAGCTTTTTTGCGTTTCCGTCAGACGTAACCTATGCTTTTTAATTGTGTATAAATAGAAACATTCTCAGTCCTTAAACATGCGTTTAGATTACAAAATAGTATTATACAGTTCTAAGTTTTGTTTTCTATTTAACAATATACACGTACGGATATTTTATTGATATTAGAATGCTGGGCTAAGGTTATTCACCCATCAAAAGCATACGATATTTTATTATCTAACAATTTGCAGTTTAAGGTATTGTCATCTATGTGACAACTTCCCACTAAATTATATTTCAAGACTATACGACAGGATACGCCTGTATTATACAATAAAAAATATAAATAGGAATTTTAAAATACCTAATCGAAATAGGAAATTAATTATATGGAAACACGAGTAAAAGATGTAACGTTTAAATTTTAGATGTGCATTATAGGTACGAATTTTGCTTGTTATAAAATCAAAATATGTGCTAACTTTAACGCAATTTTGTAATTTTATCATTCAGTATTTACTTACTAATTATAAATTATATTATATCGAAATTGTATAAATAAAGACCATTATTTTTGGAGAGATCTGAAATACCATCATTATTCATCCCTTTCTTGTCCTTTTTTGACCAGCCTTTTGTCCTAGAATTTCATTATTTGCCGATTACATAATTCGAAAATATATTCATACCTTGCACAATGGGGTTTTTCCGTGCTATTTCCTGAACAGACTATTTTTGCATAATCTTTTCATAATTGTCTTTTAAACGCAATGTATTATGCCATCGTATTCGATCGTGCATATAATTATCACTATGGAATTATTATGGAAATAATATTCTCGCTCAGGTCCTGTACAAATCGCTTCTCTAACGCGACTTGAAGGCGACGGTCGAAGTGAGACCCGAAAGATTCAAGGTCATCAAAACGTCCTGAAACATTCGGCTTGAGTTTCGCTGCTGGTTTACCCTTTATGCTGTGACATTATCTTCTAGTTTAGTGGACCGCCCTGTATAAAGCTGGGTTTTTAGTAGTTTCCTGTCGACTTCGTTAGGATGCAATAAGAAGGTTGACATGTCACTCGAAGGCACTGACGGTCTGACGCAGCTTTTACAGCAAAGTAAAGAAAGGGATATCCAGCTCATCGTGCACCGATAGCGCCATTTTGCGACGAAAAAGGTGCATTTAAGAAAAAAAAAGTTGGCTGCGCTATTTTCCGTGCTGATGCAGCATGTTAAAGTTAACGAGATGCCGGCGTGGCGGTCTGAGATGGTTCTCGCTAGATTAAACTTTATTTCATTTAAATCCGCCAGAATCCGAATGGGGACCGTGGTGACGCGCACCGAACGCTTACCGGATTATAGTTTTCGCATCGAAACCAGATAGATCCAGATGAAAGTAATTAGGTGCAGCAATTTGACGTTCCGTTTTGCTTTAGTCGCGAAGACTGTGACTCATCGAGGTAGAATCCCAAGGAGGCGCTATAAGGTTCAATTTCGCATAGCAAAAACGGTAGCAGGAGGCGTGGCTAAGTGTGGTAACAATATGGACGCCTCGCCAGAGCCGGATTACTTTCTTATGTAAATAATTATAAAAATTCATTACAATGATGATTTAAATATGAAGTATTGGGTTGATTTTTCAATTTAATGCGCAATTCATAGTTAAATATATGAGGGGTCTAGAATCAAAACTCGCTAACTCCACTTTTTATCCTTATTTACCTTTTGCATGTCCCCGGTAGTTAATTTTCATTGGAGTCGAAAAATAAATGTATTTAGAAGCAAATTCCGCTAAATCTCCTTCTAAAGGTATGCGGAATATAGCAGTTAATTTCAAAACCCGGTAAGTCCATTAGAGTAATGAAATCAGAACACGCTATCTCCACCTCGGCCAATGCCGTTGAAGTAGTCCGCGCATGCATGGCTGAGAGCTGTCTAAAACAGTATTTACTATTTACTCCTTAACGTATTTCGTTGGTTTTTCTAGACGTTTGCTGCTTTTAGACTAAGTAACTGTATAAAACGGAAGAATATGCTAGACACGTCTCAATGTGCACCCCTTACTCTATCAATCTAATGTTTTTTGTGCATCTTTTGTTTAAATGTTTATCAGAATATCAGTTTGTTGTTTCAAAAGTTGCTAATAAAAAGTACAAAAATTAAGTCCCGTTTTTAGATTCTGCTTCAATAAATATTAAAATAATAGAACTGTTGGTTATTCCCGAGAATAAACATAGCACGAAATCCGCATATTCATCATGCTTGTCTTCAAAACGCGCTATGTCCAAACTTTTTCAACAAAATCTGCTATCTCCATTAAAAAAAAGTTAAACATCAGCCAAATCCACTGACACTTAGGTTAATCTTTCAAGTATAGAATCGCTAATATGATAAATAATACTTACATGAAGCAAGAAACCCAGTAACACTAAAATAAATTGACTTACACGTTTTTCTTATTTCCTGAGAAATTCAAGATTTTGGAGATAGCGGATTCTGATTCTAGACCCCTCATATGAAAAAAAAGCAGGCTTTGTAGAGACGACATTCATCATCAATTGAATAATACAACTGTATTATTGCTGCGATACGTTACACTTTATTGAGATAAAGGTTACAAATGCGGACCTGTACATTGTTATTTTTTTGCATACACACCTAAATGTAATTCCTGTCGATTTCTTCTTATCCATGCCATCTCTGCTAGAGCAACTACGATAAGCACATGAAACCATTATTTCCTTTATGAATTCACTAGAATATCACTTAAAAATAACTAAAAATATCGGTAAAAACACTCAAAAAAAGCAAACACAAAATTGTCAAAGAAACGTCAGCTGCTTGACATAAGTGTCGAATCAATATGGCCAACTTGCACCTGCTTTCAGCTACGTTATCGCGCCTCAATGGGATTCTACCTCGATGCTGTGACTACAATGATTTTATACTTTCGTGACCGTAGATTTCAAACTTGACTTTCTCTAGTGGTATTTCGGTCAAAGTAAATGAAACACTTTTCCTTCCCACGACGTTTCGGATTATTATATTTAAACCATCGTCAGGTGTCTATAAAGAATTATATATTATATATAATGAGGTTTCTGCATCTTATCTAAATCAATAAATTCATTAATACAGATAAGTACGTTAAGTTACCACCCTACACCCACTCTTTAGCTTTTGTCATTACCACTTTCTAAACATCTGGTATTTTATGGCATCTTATAATTCCAAACTTTAGCATGCAGGTCACTCCGTTCCCTGAACCCTCAGAGGCGGCTTCGCTTTATATAATGCTTAAAAAATATGTAACAGACTTTGAAGCAAAATATAAGTATTATTTTTTTTATTTTATCTTCGTTTAGTTCAAAAAATTTCTCATTTTATATTGGTCTGTTATATTTTTAGGTAATGTTTGTTATCCATTTTCACTAGACGTTTTCATATAAAGTTCATCTACTAGACATACATATTTACCTGTTTTTATAATTCTTTACACTGGATATACACACCTGACGATGATTTAAATATAATAAACCGAAACGTTGTGGGAAGGAAAAGTGTTTCATTTACTTTGACCATAATACCACTAGAAAAATTGATTACAATAGAAAGGTCCAAGTTACAGAAAGAATGACGTCAAACGTCTTGACTCAGTATTTTTTGCAACAAATAATTTGGAGTTCCTCTGTAGCTACACCAGTCTCACCAAAAAAGTAAACAATGATCAGCGACCTTTGAAATATCTAAAAACGAAATTTGAGCTATTTTTATATCTTTATTATTGCTGCGCCGTCACTGACGTGATTTTCAAAAACCATACACGTTTTCCATTCTCGCCACGGTAACAATACAGTGTCAGAATTTCATTAAAACCAATTCAATAATTTCCAGGTTACGCAACGCAGAACGATCTAAAGCAATACTCGTATATACACGACGATTAAGACAAGCAATATGTCGCAACTAGACAGTAATAGCGAATTATAATTTTGGAGGTGTAAATCGGAGCAAATATAGTGTCTTTTCTTATTATTGCCTCACCTAACGAGGCATTTGTTTTTGGTCACGCGACGTCCGATTAAAAATTTTTAATGGGGCACCCTATATATTTGTGACTTTTTGTGTTCCTATCGATATAAGCATTCCATAAAACTGGCACACTTTGAGTCTGAAGTGATTAATTCAAAAGCTACGGGTACTTAAAGGACTGTACCACTACCATTATGAAACAATACCAAAGTAATTTAACTGTAAGGATACATAACATAACATAACATAACTTTAGACACTTAGGCCCGATTTTATCAACATGCAGATTTTAACAAAGACTTTGACCAATCAGAGCAGCCCTTTCAAGAACATGCATCTGTCAAAGTACTCTGAAAATTATTGATTTCTCTTGAAGTTGACCTCAAAAAGCTCAAAAATGACATACTTTATATACAATCGAGCATTGTAAATCATCTAGCATTTTTTCCAATCTGATTTTCCATCCCAAATCGGTGAAAAATTGCATTAATCAAAAGTTTAGCAATTGCTAATCTCAACCAATCACATTCCAGATTCCATTTCCATTTGATCGCTGGTTTCATGTTGAATTAGATGATATAGTGACAAGAAAATTGACTCATTGCATTACTTGGATAAAACAATAATTTACTATCGATAATAATTATTATGAATACCTGCAATATATCCTTGTTTTATAGTAAAAAGAGGTAAAAATAGCATTTTGTTACATTTCAAAGGTTACAGCTACTTCCCAAACGCATGTGCATTATTGGTTGCCTATCCACAACCCCAGAACGCCAAAGCTTGCCATTTTATGATTAAAATTAGGTATAACCCTACTTGATGTACAATGCATCTAGAATACTTCTATAAGAAGATCTATAACAAACATGCATCCAGTAAATGAAAGATTGATTCTTCATAAAAGTATGTATTTTCGTATAATCCATCTGACTGACGGACGTGGGACCTTTAATTATTAAATAAGGTAGGTAGTTGCTGTGATTGATATATGTACCTACTACTTTTATCACAAATTATCGCAGTTTGCAATTAGTAATTATACAATAATTATAATGTTAACATGGAAAATGTGGCATTAATTAGCAAATCAATCGCTTTGTTCTGATATCCTGCTATGATTTTGATCCATGAATTTCTAAAATATCGTTGACAAAAGTCTCATCCAGCTTTGGCGTGTTGTTTTCAATATTGATAAAATACTATTGGATGATACTTATTAACATAGCCCTCAATACGCAATAGAAAGCTTTTGCTAAATAACATCCAATAGAAAAGCTTTGTTAAATTCTTTGTTAAATATGCATGTTGATAGAATCGGCCCTTAGTGGTGTTTCTAGGCATTACAGTCCCATCTTTTTCGATCGGTTGCTTGTATATGAAAAGTGGATCGTTGGCATGTTGTTTTCTGCTCACGACCATTAATTTAGCTTTTATAATGTTGATATTTAGGCCAGACTTTTCCGATTCTGTTTATTTTATCCACTATAAAAATTTAGATCTTCCACATGTTATCAGCTATAATTGTAGCGGTTAATTATAAGAAAGCCATTTATTTTGAGGAAAATCATCAGGAATCCCTAAAACGCCTGAAAAATGAGTTTGTGCGATGTTTGGAGTTTTTTATTTTTTTTTAATTGCAAATTACTTCACCGCATATGCACCGATTTTCAAAATTATAGCAGCTTAACCTACTATGACCTCACAGCATATCGGTAACAAAATTTCTCCGCAATCCATGTAGCGGTTACTGAGATTACAAGGCTAGAAGGACGCTAACGAACAGACAGACCAATGGAAATAAGTGACACTGTAGATTTCACCTTTTGTAAGTCTTCAAGGCCCCTTCAAAATAGAATCAATAAAAACTACGTACCTATCTTAAAAGTAAACATCAAAATCAGCAAGTATTATCACGCATAGTGTGTAACACTCCTTACTATTAAGCTCTATCCACACAACGACGTATGATAGTGAAAATAGTTTGAAATAGGACTTGTAGAGAATTTTATGCTCTCTAACTTTCTTAATAACTAGAAACGTTATAGAGTGCAAAGCAAACGAGACTATTCGCAAAAAACCAATTTTTATGGCAGTTCACCTACAAAGATTAAGAAATGCTTCAGTTAATAACATAGTAAGCGACATATGCATTGTTCTGTTTTCAAGACTATCATATGATTTATCCAAGATTTTAGTATTCTTACTTCCAAGACTTTCCCAGTTTTGGGTTGAACAAATTTACTTAATATAACCTTATGTAATCAAAAACACCATATTGTTGGTTTATCATTATAACCGCTTTGCGCATATACGAAGATATGGCATACTTGAATGAAAGCACATTTATGAACAATTTATTTTTATGTATGAAGTTTCTACGAACCACTTTGCAACGTACACATGATATTCCCTTTGAAGATCCCCTAAATGGAGGGTCAGTCCTAAGATAATAAATTATATGTGAATAATATATTCTGGTTTATAAAATAAACATCAAGCAATGCCACGCCACGCGTCCTTTCCGGCGTTCCAAACTTTGACCAGTTCAGTTTTTCTTCGCGTCATTACATATACATGAGGGCTGTAGAAAGAGGATGGAGCCATGTAAGTAAACACGCTCTAGCCGGAAAACCCTTTCCGCATGGCCTGCCGAATAAGCCCGGGAAGACCTTTAACATGGAAAAAATCAAACCACCCGCTCGTTCTCCCATCCTTGGCACCAGAGTTTGTCGGTCTTTCCCAATGGATGACTGACTCAGCCTATCGGCGCAGCATAAAGAGTCAGCAGCGCCACTGAAGCCAAATGTTGAGCACATTTTGACCACATCATCATCATAGTCACAGTGTCTTAACAGACATGTTGTGAACTCGTAAAATGCATTAAGGCGGAGCTAGAGTACTGCCGACATGAATATTATCGATAGTTTTGAGAACTGTAGCTTGCCATCGTTCCGATTTAAGGCGGGTTCTCATGATTCAGTTTCGCTCAATCAGTTTGACTTTTCAGTGAAACTTATCAGTGGGTTTGTGCTTTCATTCAGTTTGACTGAATCAGTATTGAAAAATGAATACAAACGTTACTTTTATCAATGCGAAATAGGCTAAAATTATTCATTAAAACTGAACAGTGTGAACGGACATCACTTTCAGTATCACTGAATCAGTCAAACTGATTCAGCGAAACTGAATCGTGAGAACTCGTCTTTACTGTCAGTTCAGTGGCGCTCTTGATACTCATATCTAGCAACTGTTTCGTCGTATCCACCCAGGGATTGTAGGGAAACGGCCACCGCGCCACCCACTCGGAGCGTGACCCTGAACTACAAGTTTCTCCATATTATCGCTTCTGTGAATATGTCCGAAGAATGTAAGCATTCTCATCGACACAAAGGAGGATAGTCTCTTTGGATTATCGAACTCATCCAGTATGGAAACATTAGTTCGATGGGCGGTATAAGGAATTCTCAGCATTCTCCTCCACGTCCACATTTCAAAAGCATCTATGCGAGCTCGATCTGCCTTTTTAACAGTCCAAGTTCCCGAGGCATACAAAAATATGGAGAACACAAGAGACTGAACCAGTGACATTTTGGTAGCTTTAGTGATGTTATGGTCACGCCATATTTTAGTAAGCTTTGTCATGGCCACCCGTGCCTGTTGAATGCGCCGTCGAATCTCATTCTCACAGCTACCCGGATTGTCGATCAAAGAACCGAGGTACACAAAACTTTGAACTGCCTCATAAAGGCCTATTGACTTTATTTCTCGATGATTGTCATGCTCTCTGTCTACGATAATAACCTCGGTCTTGTTGTAGTTAATACCAAGACCATATGCTGTACTGTGTTGTTCTGAAACGTTCAATAGAGCTACTAGTTCTTCCCGAAAAGCAGCAATAAGGGTTGTATCGTCAGCAAATCTCAAGTTAGATATTTTGCTTCCGCCAATAGTTATACCGCCATTCCAGTTGTCCAATGCCTGTCTCATCACAAATTCAGAGTAAGTGTTAAATAACATTGGAGATAAACCGCATCCTATTTTGACCACATATTATCAGAAAAGGTTGGGTTCAGAAGATAGGACACTGAGTACAACATCTATTCACTATTAGTTCTTTCCGCAGTCATAAATGTCGCCACTATCGCAGATCGTCTTGACAGCTACATTAGCGTGAAATTTAAATTTCAGACCTATCACTTGCAGGTATGCTGTTCCAATTTTTTAATTGTTTTTATGAAAAAAAGACTCTGTAATATTTGCAGTATTTTACTTTACAATTATTTTGCCACATACATACCAGTCATAAAGTAATACACAACTAGAAAGCCTAGAATAGTAATTGACACAGATGCTGGGCATTAAGCATATATGGCTCGTACAGCTAACCAATGTGACATTATCTATCCAACAAATATTAAAATAACTATGGTAGCTAACAGAGAATACGATAAATCTTTGTTGAAAAATATGGGTTTAGAAAAATCGTTTTGGAAACGAGAAATACGGTTTTAAGGTGATAGCTTTCATTAGTCATTATGTTGTTTCATTCTTTTTATAGCAATATTTTTTGCTTTCTGTTTTAAATAATATTTGTGAGGTTTGTTCTGTTGCGGAAGGCTACAAATTTGGAATCATCCTCAAAATGGGCATCACATATCACCAATTTGTTCCTCAACGTGGTAACGTTCTTCTCTTGAAGATCCACATGACCGGTAGCTTTCACCCACATTTTGCACAGCTAAAATCAATAGTAGGAATTAATAAAGTGATTTTTATTACAGTTTTCACATACGCAAGCTCAAACCATGGGCCATTGCTTACATTATGGATATTACAAAACGATAAGTTAAATATTTGATGTAGGTACTCACCTCAGGATCCTTTGGGAACCTATGCACCTTTTGTTCTTAAATGAACAGTTTTTGACGCAGCACTGCGATACCATTATAATTGGAAACTATAAAGGAAAAGCGCAGATAATGAAATAATCCAAGGGAAAAGCTAAATAAAAGCGAAAAAATCACAACGGACGCTAAATACACAAAACGCCAAGTTGAAATTTAATTGCAAAACGCTAGTTAAAAGGTTATACGGTTACTTAAGCTGTCAGGAGTCGAAGAGTCTCAAGCTTCCCAAGTGTCAGTCACAAACTAGGTCCAGCGCTACCCGTGACTGCGGTAGGAACTAAAAGAGTGTCCAGGGCATGATTTTGACAACCTTGAATTTTTCGGGCGTCGCAGCTACCATCGCGTTAGAAAAGCGATTTATACAGGACCTGAGTGAGAATGTTATATCCGTAAAAAATTCCATAGTGGATATAAGTATATGCACGCCCAGATAATACAGAAACAGTTTGGGATTTGGGCAGGTAATAACTCGGCAATCCCGAAAAACCACCGGCAAAAACACAATAAAACAACTGAATAAGGCCCTGTGATTCACGATGTACACTTGACAACGGCAAAGCGTGTACTGAAAGTGACCTATCGCTCTGCATCGGGAATGCATCGGGAGGTAGGCGAAAAAGTTTTTACATGTTTCTTGCATCAATTTGAAGAGTTGCGCTGCTGGTTTACCCTTCATGCTGTGCTATTGGTCTGTTTGAGGGAGCAACCCTTTGTGATCACTTTTATTTTCATTAAAGTGGCGTGCCGTAATCAGGCGGTGGGGGTGGATACTAGTGCTGAGGCGCAGACTTTTTTCCACGACAACATAGAAAAATGTGTAAATGAAGAGTGTAAATTGAATCATATGGAGCTGTTTTTGTACAGTTTCATTTTGCATCGGTTGCTAGGCAACAAGTGCAATATGAAATAGAAAGATAAGTATACTTTATTTTCTAAGAATTACAAGATTCTTGTTGACAAAGCTATATAAATAAAACAAAATGTGTGAATGAATACTCACTATTTTTTAACAGAAAAGTTTTTTACGGAAACTTTTATAATCCTTTTTTTTGGAGTTTTTTTCTTTTTTTATTTATGTTATTGGCTCTGATCTGAGATCAACTGGCCAGTTCTATTTTGGATAGACGTCTATTTTTTCTTAATAATACGAACATTGTTTTATATTATAGTTGAAATTTACAGTATTATTTTTAGTTTTTGCGTGTAAAAGTTATATAATCGTTTATATGCACAGTTGTCTTCACTAGCTAGTATAGAGATCATATTAGCAGGAAACGGATTATAGTTTGACAATCTGTGATATAGGTCTGTTACCTCATTACTGATCAATTGGCATTCTAATATACAGTATTGAGTAGTACCAATCTCTCCACATCTGCAGTGAGGCTCATCGTCTAGCCTTATTCTAGTTTTGTGTTGAGGGTTTCAGCAATGGCCACACCTCAATCTGCAGTGTTCTCACAAGTGGTCTATTCGTTTCTCTCTTAAACCAGAGTACTGTTCTTATGTTCTGCTGGATCTGTTTGTATATGGTTCCGGATGAATATCTATGGTAGTGTTCACTCCACTTTTCTTTCAGGTTCTTGTTTAATTTACTGTTCAAGTCACTGTAGGGCATTTTGAAATTTCTCATCAATATTCCATCTGTAGTCGGTATCATTGCTAGTATGTCGACTGTGTCGTTTTGAGGTATACCTGTATGTCCTTTAATCCATACCATTTTTACATTTTTATCCAAATTGTTGTGTCTGTAAATCAATCTCATTATGTTTGAGAAGATATGGTTGAAAGCGAGGTTGAAAGTCGGTGAAATTCTTAAATGCTCTAATCTCATAGCTGCACTCTTGTTGTCGCTGAAGACTATAACATCTCTAAGCTCAGTATTACTGAGAGAATATTCTAATGCTGTTTGAATGGCTGTCAACTCAGCTGTATATATTGAACAATCTGGAGGAAGTTTGTATAATTCTTGATATTTTTTATTTTCATGGTAGAAAGCGCATCCTACACCGTTTGTCGTTTTTGAACCGTCTGTGTATATGTGTTCACATTGATTCCATTTTTTTCTATCTGCTGTTTAAATTTGATGTTTGTGGTAGGGTCAGCCTAATGAAAGTTCGTATATTCTACTCCTAGTTTGAAGTTGTAGGTCTTGTATTCTGTGGTAACGTATTATTAGTTCTAAATGAGTGAGGTAGTTTGTTATAAATCTTCTCTCCATTATACATTATATATAATCGAATATTTAATGAGTGATGACTTGGGGTTCCCAAACTTGTTTTATTTTTGAATACCAGTGATGTCATTTCTAAAGTAAATAGTGCTATTACGGTCATAATTCTGTATTCTAAAAATAGTGGCTTGCATGAAGTTCTAGCTCTACTCTTGGTAATACATCCAACTGCTCGCTTCTGCAAGACCTACAACCTATTTAAGAAGGTATGAGACCAGACACTCCAAAATTGGATGCTGTAACTCAACCTACATACTTTGGAACGATGTAATATAGCTTTTGCTGGTGTTCCTTCCAAGAGTTTTTCTAACTGTTCTAAGTATGTAAGTAAGTATGTAGGCTACTTCAGCTAATTCATTAATTATCATATCCATGTGACTTGTAAAATTTAAATATTTGATATAATTGGCAAATTACCTCAAGTGACAATTTGAAGGTCGTGAATTTAGATTTCGAAATACTAAAAGATAGAAGAATGCTATCACACCATCTTCCGATCAAACTCATACCACTTAATTTTTTTATTTATTTAAATCATAAATGTCATTATCATTCCAGAGTATTGTACTATCATCAGCAAATACACAGAATTGACCGCTTATTTCCAATGTCATTAGGTTATTAATATAAACCAAAAATAAGATGGGATTTAATGCAGATCCCTGTGGTACTCCAGCTCGTATATTTAATTTTTCGGAATTTGCATTTTTAGATAATCTAATAATTTGAGAGCGATTATTCAAATAAGAGGTGAACTGTTTTCAAAACAACCATATTAATATAATTTGTTGATGAATATATCGTGATTGATACAATGAAATGCCTTGAAAATGTCACAGAGCAGAGCCACTGAAGTTTTATTTTTATTTAAATTAGGTTGTATTCTACGAAGTAGGAAAAAATGAGCTCTGGGGTATTTTCTTGTTTTTGAAATCCAGGAGAGGAACATATGATGTTATCGATTTTTAAAACGATCTTCAGCCTAATCTGAACTATTTTCTCCAGATGTTCATCATTTGTTTCTCCTTTATAAATAGGAATTACAGTTCACGTTCTTGGAATGGTATCGACGGTGTGTTCATGAGTTCAAACAACAAATTTATTAATTGAGTGAGTATCACAAGCCTTTCATATGTAAAGTTTAGCATGATATTCAATTTCATTTGAGATTTCATCAATACCCGATTTTTGTTTTTGATGGATTCTAGGATGAGAAAGTTTTAATTCATGAATATCCGTTGGTTGAAGTATTAATTTATCATCAGTACTGTATACAGTGTTTTTTAGTTTTTGTGTTACATAATAATCATCATCGTCATAGTCACAATGTCTTAAAAGACATGTTGTGAACTCGTAAAATGCATTTACTCATTTTACGAACCCGTAAAATGCATTTACTCATTTTAGGAGTTTCTCTTGGGACATCTTTAAGATCTTTGATGCAGTAGTTTCCCATTTGCTTTCTGCATCCCCATGCCGTTGACCAGATGGTATCTACTGGTTCATCCGCCTTTAGGGGCAATTTCTCACTCCAAGGACAAGAGGGTGTCCTGACTCTTCTCAACTCGTCCACCCAAAGCTGTTGGTTGAGAAGAGGTTACTGTTTATACCGACAGTAGTTCGGTGTTCCTTTTAGTCGCCTTTTACGACACGCAGGATATACGATGGGAGATATTCTAACCCGCCCCCACACGGAGGACAGAATAATAGTATTTATTTAATATGGCTGGCACTACCGCCATTAATGACTCCGCGAGGCTGCAGAGGATCTCGAAAACGTTTAAAATGTCGTTAATGAAGGGAAGACGATGAGGTGTAGAACAACGGCGCGGCTTGGTAAGGGGCCAGAAGAAGCGGAGAAGGAAACAGGATCCGCAGTACATTTCCGTTTACTCAGGACCACCGCCTTAGCGTAATAGGCTAAAAAGTACGCTTTCTAATCTAGTTACTGGGAAATTTTAACCTTAATTGTGTTTGCTGCTTTCCCCTACTTGATGCCGCGAATTTCGCATATACTGGTATACTTCACAAAGGCTTCTGCCTTGGCCGACTAAACTCACTAGGCCGGACCACTGAAATATGGCAACACTGAATAGCGGGCCAAGCTTTTTATTTGTTTTTAAGTCATTAGTGTAATCTTCCTGAGTAAAAAAAGAAGATTGGAAGGCGATTTTTAATGTGTTTCTAATTATCTACCTGCACAAACGAAACTATAAAGGTAAAAAGATGCCTGCAAAGTGTGTAGTACCAGGTTGCACCAGCAATTGTGCTTTCAATGAAGGACATATTATAGGCTGTTCAATTTTCCTCAAGACGAGCATTTCAAACAAAAGTGGGTGGAACGTATTCCTCGTAAGGGCTGATTATATTTATAAGAATACAGACAATAATTTACAAACATTTCCAAGGATAAGACCTATTTTAAAGCACAATGTAGGCACACCTTCGAAAAATTTGATAGTGAAGAGGAATCAAGACCAGCAAGAATGGCTTCAAAGTGTCCTAATAGTGAATTGTGAAAATTTACAAAGTAAATTAAGTGTTCATTTAAGTGGAAGTGGCAGCAGGAAACAGGTTGCGTTTATTTTTATTTTGTAGCGTTTGACTATGATGAACCAGACATCAGATGTAAGTGATATTAGTATCAATGGATATAGACATTCCTCTAGATCAATAAATCATAATTTGTTGGTGATTTGAGTTAGATTTTACCACTGCCATTAAGAATGTCCTGTTGGTCTCAAATAGAAAATATTTTGGGATAGGTTTTCTGTTGATTTAATGTTAAAACCTTTTCCATGTACAGCCAAAGAAAGTTTACAATTTTGTGAGAGAGAATAAGTTGCCAATTTTACCACCATCCTAAATATTCCTCAAAACTTTGCAGTTCTTTAAAAATTGCACCTGAAAGAAAGTATGCCTTACAGTAAAACTGTTGTAGAGGGTTTATTATTCTCGGAGAAGTACATTGTTTTACAAATTGATGAAATATCAGCCTGTATAAATGTTCTTGTCATTACAAAAATTATAGGTAGAACATGAAGGACAAAATTATTTGATAGGTATGTTAAATACATGCGACTTATAGTTGGTTGGCGTAACCCTTCCATCAGAGTATACAGCTTAAATTACAGTCCTTATTCACAATAGGTATTGTTAAAATTTTTATTTCAGGCTAATAGGTATAAAAGTAAGTTTTTGGGCAATTGCACAAAGCAGTTTTAATGAAAATTGCAAACGAATACATCAATATACCTACATATATATAGATCAGTTTGTTTTAGACACATTTGTTCATGTAATCAACACCAAACTAATGAAATTCTGCTTGAATTAATGTTGTTAATGTAGCAAATATTTTTATTAATAATTACACTGAAACAGTTCAAGACAAAATACAGACTGACAAAACTAAAAAGAGGAAATATAATGGAAATAAAAAATGTCTAACAGAAGGGAAAGTCTCTAAATCTAAATACATGTACATTTTTGTACTGTTACTACTGGCATTTTTCGCCATTCTTATTTTTTCAAAAAGTATTTTTCTTAATTTATCAACCGAGATGAACTCTAATACATATAAAATGTAAGGATTATTCTGAAACTATAAAACAACTTAAATTTCCGTGGAATGTCCGCCGTTCGGCCCACGGTAACCAGCCCACTATTTGACATCTAAGCGACGTTGCCACATCTAAGGCTCCGGCCTAGTGTAGAGTCGGCCATGCTTCTGCTGATACTGAATCTCTTCGTATTTGAAGGGTGTTGCTTGAATTCCTGCAATCCTTGCAGTACACACATTGTTACAATTTCAGAAGTGTTACTGAAGTATGAATTCCAGAAGTAGTGAGATATGCAAGTAAAAAGATCACGAAAAACACTTTGCATTTCAGAAATTCAATTAAGTGGGAAATTCCTACCTGCTTGCTACAATTTCGGTGTCTGTCATAGACGTAGGTAAACTTTGCCATCTTACCTGTCAGATTGCCCCTCATTATTGAGTTATGACGGAGTACAGGGAATGAATAACGCTTTAATGATAATTAAAATATACATACTTACGGTAGCGCCTGTATAGGTATATTTGTTCAGTTTAACCATTGATTAAGGTATTTAGGACCTTAGTCAATGGTTTAACGCATCAGTATTTTCTGTTAAACCGTTTTTTACGGGAGAGAGAGACTGCAGGTGAAGTGAAACCTCCCAAGAAAAGTTCATTCAGACCAGTAAAAGTCCTTGATGGAAACATAAAAAGTGTAATTCGAAGAACAGTTGACGCTGTCTATTTTAAAGAAGAAATACTCACCCTAGATGAGATATTAATGGAGCTTGACCAGGATAACAGTACTCGGTTGATAACCAGAAAATTTATAAGGGGTTTAATTAAGAATATAATTTTCTTCACCACGAAAATATCGATACTCGTCCAGTGGGTAGATTCTGTAACTTTCTCCATAGTAACGAAAGCATGCGAAAACGAAGCTAATCATTTACGAAAACGATTTTTTCGGCATTCCATAACCAAAGTTTAACGCTTCGTTACGCTTTCGGCATGGAGCTCGATGACTCACGAGCATTCACAAGTTGGCTAAAATATCTCTGGATGAGACTGTGCAAAAGCCAGCAATGCCGACCATTGAGAAGGATTATTTTTTTCTCTTCGATTCATTGATTGTTAATTAAGTACACAAATAAATTCAAGCAAATTGTCACTTTGACACTCAGCAATAATTACGTCCATATAACGTCGAAACTTGACAAAGGATCAAAATCTTTCGCCATCGCTTATACCGTTCGTCTGCGTTCGTTATATCCGAGTCGGAACGAAGAAATTTAGGCTTAGTTCAGAGGACGCGCGTCCGACGTGCGTTCGCTTGAGGCTCGTTTTGGAAATACACATAATTAATTCAAGCTGTTCACATGGACGCGCGTACGACGCCACAAGACGCACAGAATCTCAATAGTATTGAAATACTAGACGCTCCCATTGCCTGTTCAGTTGGCTCGCGTCTTTTCTAGCGTTCAGTCGACATACCTGGTGTCTCTCTGCAAAAGTTTATTTCTCACGTATGCTATTGAAATAGAAACAGAAGAATTCAACACAGATGTTTTCATTGATGAAACTGAGAAGAGGCCTACGATTTGGGACACGCATTCCAAATTATATTCAAATAAGACGGCAAAAAAGAGCGCCTGGGAGGAACTGGTCCTAATGTTTTGCAAATCCGATGATAAAAATTTAGGTTCGTGATTTCGCAGGCTGGGATACAGTGTAAAGTATAGACTTGTAGAAAGCCTATTCCTTAAAATTGGGTGAACCCAATGTGTCCTTTCCCTCCTACGTCGTTTCCTTCTTCTATATGTCAACCAAACACAAACAGCTTCTCCTACATCCATTCTCGTTAATAACAACAAATTAACTGACACTCGATTGCCTAGTCTCACTCTATATAAAACTTGTACGAACTCCTACGCGTGTCATCTGAACTCAGACGCAACAAACGTGCGCCACGTCGACGTGCGTCGTACGCGCGTCATATAAACTAAGCCTTATGGAATACCGAAACGAGCGAAAGCGTTGGAAGAATGTCGCTATCGCTTCGCTTAGAGTTACAGAATTCACCCACTGAGCTCATATTACTTCGAACAAGAATCCAAAATGTTACATAGGCTATTCGATTTGCTACAAATTATGTCGTTAAAAATATTTTGTGAGATTGGTATTTTCGGAGATATAGCACTCCTTTTCCTAATATTCCACGAGCCTGAGGTCGTGTTCCTAGTTACCCCAGTAACCCGTATTATAATCAGTATTCGTTTTTTCTAACAAAACGATTGGCGAGTTGCTATACAAAATACTGCAACGGTCTTCTCCATAGCGGCTAACGTCGAATCCTATCACATTAGAACTGGTACATACAAACCGATTCACGTTAAGCTGCACGTTTCAATCCGCCACAGACAGCCACCCATTTTACAGATAGCATTGTTCCCGGGGTGAGTCTCTAGAGAAATTATACAGATAGCTTATATATACCGACCGACACACACACACACAGTCTACCTGAGGTGAGTACTTTTTACCAACACGAGGTTGCATACATAGTAAACTCGTAAAGTGCAATTTAGTTATGAGACCTGCAGTACCAGTAGAAGGTTTTTAGAGAAGGAGAACAGATTTCACAAGTTTTAGTTTCCGAATATTCAGACACGCAATAATATTTCAATTGACCAATGGAGATATAGATTGACTGACATCGGCCCTGAACCTTTCTTTCTCTGCGGCTGAATTCTGCTCGCCAGTGTGGCTATGTAGCTCATATACTAGACTGCTAGACGCAAAGTTAAACACTTTTACGAGAATTATTACGAGATATCGATCCCAACTTATTGGCTACTAACAGTCAGCCAAATAGCTCCGCCACCCATCCGTCCAAAAAATGCCCTTCTGAAGGAGTGTAACAAAATCAAAACAAGTCTCTCACAGCCAATCCACCACCATATACTTGATCTCACCTTGCCTAGATTACGGTCCAGAAAACCACCAATTACAGCAGCTTTCCAGCTTGAGGCTTTAACAAAAAAAAGTTTTTTATTACTTTCTTCATGTCTACTACAACCATACGCTAAATAAATAATAATAATGAGAGCAAGGCCTGATTTTATCAACATGCGCATTTTAACAAATACTTTGACCAATCAGAGCAGCCCATACAAGAACATGCTTCTGTCAAAGTACTCTGAAAATTATTGATTTCTCTTGAAGTTTATCTCAAAAAGTCAAAAATGGCATGCTTCATATGCAATCGACCATTGTGAACGATCTAGTATCTTTTCCAGTCTGATTTTCCATCCTTAATGGGTGAAAAATGCATTTTCTTGTTTAACAAAGAGTTCAGCAGTTGCTAATTTGAACCAATCAGATTGCATAAAAGCAGTACGTTTGATCAGTGGACTATTGATGCATCACATCTTAGTGATTACAGGAAATTCAAATTACTGTATTATTTGAATAAAAAGATAATTTACTATCGATAATAATAATTATAAATACAAGTATTATAGTAAAAAGGGGTAAAAATAACGTTTTGTTACATTCCACAAAGCTAAACACACGATTTAACTGTTGGCCAAGCTGTTTCCCAAGTATGCATGTGCATTACTGGTTGCCTGTCCTGAAGGGCCAAGCTCATGAGCTGACGTATAACCTTGTTTTTGGTTAACAAGGAACCTGTCGTATAACTTGTATAGTCAGAGAGTGAATCAGGTGCTTGACATACTTTTGAGGAGAAAGGGAGCAACTAGCAGGAAGGATTTTTATTCATTTACATGCCTTACAATGTATAGGTACGCTGCACCTTTACATCTTCTGTGAATATTTCTATAAGGGGGTCCATAACAAACATGTATCAAGTATATGGAAGAGATGTCATTAGTAATTATAGAATAAATATAATTATATAATTTCTGCTATGATTTCGATTCAATACCCAATAGAAAAGCTTTATTAAAGTCTTTGTTAAAATATGCATGTTGATAAAATCGGGCCGAAATGTTGTTAATATGTGCTGACGATTAGTCGCCTTACATTTAGGATCTTCGTTGGGTTTAGCAGATACACAACAGTCACTAAAATTCCTGCTTGGATGTTGTTTGTGAATAACAAGTAGGGATTCATCAAGCCAAGTAGCTTGAGTTTTCTCTTAAATACTTGACTTGACTTGAAAGCTCAAGCTTTTGACAATTTGGTATTTGACTTGACTTGATTTTCGATCCGAACTACTTGACTTGATATCAAGTAAAATCAAACTACTTGGTATTACTTGATATCGATCTGTAAAATGCGAATCGAAGCGTTAAAATAGGGGAATCATTGAACGAATTTGCCAGTACCTTAATGTTTTTAAGAGTATTTCCAACATTTTTGCATTAATATGCTGCTCAATAGACTAGATTCGTGGGCTATGGAACTTGACAACAAACCTGATCGAGATGAAACCGATGAATAGATTATAACTAGTATTCAAGCGGCAATGTATTTTTCCAAACCTTGCCGCAATTCCCAAAGACTTTTTGGCAACGCCAGCTTCATCAGCTCCAGTTTAAAGGCAGCTCTCTAGCTGCTTTAACTCTTACCAAAACAAGAAATCGATTAGGTGATAACTCCGTTAGTCTTATGTGTCTCAAATCATGGATGGCAAATGAGGATATTAATTTTTTTTTACTTCTGTGTCATCGGCGTCGATTGCTCTGGTCATTAGCCTCGTGTGCTGTGTAGGATTTGTATCTGTTTCCTGGCGCCACTCTAGGAACGGCACTGTTAATTAGAAGCAAACAGTGAAGGCCCAGGTGGAGATTCTTCGCTGAGCTTTTTTCATGGATATTTATTTTTCTTTGAAAAGACTAGAAATAAATTCCCGCCTCTAACAAGAATCGAACCCGGGACCTTCCGATCACGAGCCATCGACTCTAACTACTGAGCCAACCCACCCCCATTTGAGTTTATTTTTTTTACTATGTACTATTGTTAGAATTCAGAATATTTCGTATTTTTATTTCATATTATTACATTCATTATTTAACTACGGTACATGTTTATATACATAGATTTTTATTGTAATTGCGTTTTGGCAGTTAGTCAGATTAATATAAAAAAATTACTTTCCTAAGAAAAATCAAGTAGTTAGCTTGAAAAACTTGATATTTAAGTTGCTTGATGTGTAACTACTTGACTTGACTTGAATTTCGAAAACAAAGACTTGACTTGATCTTGACTTGATATCAAGTCAAGTCAAGTAGCTTGAAAATCAAGTCACGTCGTGAACCTCTAATAACAAGCAATGTTCAGATCTAGGCCCATATCATTTTTGTCTTCCAGTATCGCATCCTCATAATGTTTTAATCACTCTCGAAATGCGTACCCCACCGCTTCGCAACACAACCAGAGAGTGAATAATAAATAAAGCCCGTCGCCTTAACGGCTTACGCTAACAATTACCCGTTACATGCTTTAACATTCCCTTTCAGGCGAGAAATCCAGAGACTTCCTCGTGCTCGCCCTTTCCTATTCCTCTCCGTCTCCGCGAAACAAGCAACGGCCAATGGCGGGCAAGAACAATTTTTTGGAGGTTATCACGATGTCTCGGGATAATTTTGTAAAATTTTCAGAAACAAAAATTCAATGAATGCTAATAAGTAGTTGTCGATTGCACACTATCCAGGTTACGAAAATGAAGAGCGAAGCCCTTAAAATGGAAGCAACGAAAATGGAACTAAGAATACAAATGAAATGTTCATAAATATAGTCAACCAAGAACCTCTTCTCCTTTACAACGAAGTGGTAGAAAGAGTTAACTATTTTGAATATCTAGGTAGTATACATGCACACAGAAAAAAATACTGTTGTGTTTCCAATTAACTGTTAGTATTTGGATCTTTTTCCATCGCTTTAAATATATCTACAGTTGTTTGAAATGCATGTCCTTGAAAGAATTCAATCCTTATATTCGAAGTAATCACAGGTACGCCAATAAATTCAAAATAACTTTATATTCATTCTAACGATATGTATAATCCTTCTAATACCAGTATTGATATATAATGCAATCAAAACATCCTTTGTTTTCGAAATTTACCCTATGTTTCATTTAAGCAAAGCATACAATCTATTCAATGTACAAAAATTATTACTGCAACAGCAGTTCGCGATAATTCATCTGATAAAAATTAATTTTGTTTCAATGGCCCTTGTCATTCGCTGAGCTATAATCAGTATTCGGCGGGACTGATGTCCCGATTCAAGGAACGTAAAAATAAATAACAGGGGGATTATCTCAGTGTTACTATCGCCGCGAACCCGCCAACATGGACGAGGTTGCTCCGTTGTGTTGTTTCGGTGTATGCGGTGTTGTGTCATCTCGTGGTTTTGCGTATTGCATCAGCAATTGTGTGATTTGAATGTGTCCAGTTTTATATTGAATGGAGGACCTACTGAGAAATTGGGATTTAGAAGAGCTAACACCCACATTTGAATGTAGGTATGTATTTAGATTAGTCAGACAGTTATATTTCAGGTAATATGCAACAACTGGTGCAGGCTTATGTCTAATTCTTATATCGTGCTCCTCATATCTTCATACAAAATCACACAATTAAACATCCAAACGAATCAGTCAGCTGTCCTCGCAATAAAATCTGTTGGTCCAAGGAAAAGGAAGTAGTTTAGAATCAATTACCAAACACAGGTTCGATTCAACGACAGGCTGCGGTTGAATTATTCATTGGAATCCAATGACATCTTGTAGTTGAATCGACAATACGATATAATTCATTACCAACTATAAACCTCCCATTGGATAAAACATCGCTGTATCGCTGTATTTGAGGACTGCTGAGTGTAGCGTCCCATTGAATCTAAGTCATTGACAGAACGACAGATTTTTCTGCGTGCACATAGCTAATAACACAAGAGGGACAGATCAATATAATCAACAGACTTGTGACTTCAGAAAACCCCACAAGAAGAAGTCTAGTGGTGTCAAATCGAACGATCTTGGTGGCCAATTCACAACACCTCTGTTTAAGATAACCCGAGCCTCATATCGTTGTGCAGAATGTTTAACGTGGCATGCGCTCTGTAGGAGGTAGTGCCATCCTGTTGGAACCACATGTCGTTCACCTCCATCGTTCAACTTGGCTGAAAGGAAATCCATTATCATCCCTCCGCAGCGCTCACTAGTGACGGTGATGGCTTCAACAACGACGTATTGGAAAAGGTACGGACCAATAACGTCGCCGGCCAAGAATCCGCACCGAACAGTAACTTTTTGTGGATGTATTGCTAGCTGGTGAATTTCGTGAGGGTTAGCGTTATTCTATATACGGCAATTCTGTTTGTCAACATATCCATTCATGCAAAAATGCGCCCTATCACTAAAGATGATTTTTCGGCCGAAATTGGGGTACTCTTCGAAATGCTTCCAAGTCCAGTCAATGTTACAAACGGCGTTGTTTATCGTCATCATCTTTGAGTTTTTGGGTGATTTGGATTTTGTATGAATGTAGGCCTAAGTCCCAGCTCGCCAGGTTGAAGTCTGCGAAATGCCGAGTTCTTGTGCACAACGAAGAATTTACTGCCTTGGGCTCTCCCGGATGCATATGCAGAAAAAGCGCCCCCTCATGTCAGTAACGACGCCTGGCGCTAGATGGAACCAACTACGTAAACTACGTTTACAGTAACAGCAACCGTACTAGAAATTTATGTATTCTTTTGACTTTGACAGCCATTTTATGTCGGGATTGCACTTGTGAGATTGTGAATTTAGTGACAGGTGTATACCTACTTCCGATCATCCTTGTATAAGAAGCAGCTTAGCAGCATGGAAACCATAAAACGTAGACGATTTCCAGAAAACTTTAATATGAAATCTATCAGCGATGATGTGATAAGTTTAAAATTATACAACAAATCCGATGTTGAGGTAAGGTCAATATGAGTTAAAACACGTTCGCAATGTCGCCACATCTGTGTGATAGCGCTTAGATTTTAAGTTACAAATACATTGTGGGCCATGTTAAATGGGACACCACTTTGGCCTGTTATAATTTTCAACAAAAATCGTTTCATTTTTTGTTGTATGAAAACCTGGCAAATTGGAATTACAATATTATAAAACTTTATTTAGGAAACGATTAGTTTTTCGGAAAAATCCTTGAACTCTGGTATTTTAATTCATTTTTTACGTGTCCAAAATTAGGCATTGTTTTTAGTTTCAAAAAGCTAATTTGGCTACAGCTAGATAATAATTACTCACTTTTCTGGAGATCCGTTGTGTACAATAAAAGAATTAATTCAAAAAACGTATGTCACTTATTTAGTTTGCAAATTTTACATTTTTTTCATATTAAGCGAACAAAATTATAACTTTCTTATATCATGCATGGGTTTTTGGATTGATATTCATTCATAATATCTTCGTCGTACAGTTTATTATACTTTGAGTAGATCAGCGTTTTTCTTTTCATGTAGGTTTGGATGAGAGAGTTGCAGAATATTACGAACGAAGTTTGGAGTATATAAAAGAACACTAGAATTGACAGGATAAAACAAGATAGAAATATTTTCAAAAGGATATATAAATGTCATAGGAATACTAGATGCATAGATCCTAAGAAAACAAGTAGAAATATTGACTGTCCTGCGCAAATCATCCTCACCATCAAAAAATATACCTGAATCGAAAGTTAGTTCAGACGATCCACTACTTCCCGAATCGGAAACAATCATAAATAGAGCTAGCACAGATGCCATTACTGTGCACTACTCCTAGCAGAGGTGCTGTTACTGTATATGCATCCCGGATACTTTCACGAACAGTGGCTATGCTCCTGGCTGATCTGGAGCTCCTTTGACATATTGGCTGGTTGTTGACTGAACTGGTTGTCTCAAATTTTGCAATCAAACGTTACAGAGTCGTCTATGGAGGACCACCGCAATGCGCGCTGCGTTTCAACTAGTGGACACTCATCCTGATAATAGATTTTTATCATTGGTATACGCTATTCAGTTGCGTAACTTGTCATGGTGATTTGGCATCAGTGACTAACAATAAATAATCAGATTTGACAGACGCTGTAAAAACAACATGGCTGCCAGAGCCTGCTAAGGTTGAACCGTCCTAATTGAAAAACCCTTTATGGCAATGCAGACGTTAGCTTCCGATAATCGACCGAGAGATGGCACCACCTACTTACGAGATACTCAGCGAGACGATGTTTGGAAACGGAACGATAACTTCATACGTACGCTCATGGTATAGCTATAGTATGCTTATGCGTTCTGCTGAACGCAGCGTATTTTAGATAAGATTATCTCTGCTTCCGACAAACGAAAAATCCTGAATATTTCATCGCCGTGTAGATTAAACCACTGAAACAGTACTGCGCTCGGGATGCGATCAATTACGAGATGAATGCAGTCTAACGTTTAACATTCTCTGATTTCTCCACGCTCGCTAAGCTTTGTTACAGAACTATTTGCATTAATAGTTACGATTGAAACCTTGCAGCATTAAGATGACAGCGAACAGGTCACACAATTCAAACATCTAGGATATATACAGGGTAACTCTTGGGTTAATACCTTTTTTTAACTATGTACAGAAGTCGTTGAAATAAACAAGTTTTTCAAATATCTTTTTCGGAATACTGAAGAACAAGGGAGACTAGTATCAAAAAAGTAAGTTTGGACTTGCGTATCAAGACGTACCTAGTTTGTTTATGTTTGGTTTTTTGCTCAGATTTTTGTCTTATCGTCTTATCTACCTACCTGTGAACTAGTACACTGGTCACCTCCAGTTTGTCGTGGTTGATTATAAGTTGGTAAATCCTAAAAGTTGCGTTCATAATAATGTGCCATTTTTATGACTTACCAATTCAAAGTCAACAAAGGTAAACGGAAAGTGACTACTGCACTCTCTGTCAGATGCAATGCCTAATCGATAAGACAAAAATCTGACCAAAAACCTAAACAAAAACAGACTAGTTACGTCTTGTTGTACAAGCCCACATTTACATTTTTTATGCCGTATCTCGATTATTTTTCAGTTTTCTGAAAAAAATTATTTGAAAGAGTTGTTTATTTTAACGACCTATGTACACACTTAAAAAAAGTAGCAACTTAGGACTCACCCTGTAGTAAATGAAAAATATGATTCAGACCAAGAGATGGAATGCAGGACTAAAAAGCAAGAACAACTTTCTAGTAAATACCTCAAGGAAATTAAGTTCAGGTGTCAGAACCACAACGGCAAAATTTACATTCCGTATACAACTTCAACAAAACTTTAAAGAAACCACCATGAATAGGATCAGAGTCATTGAATGTTGGACTCTAGGATGGATAATGCTGAAATATGCTGAATTGATTATGCTAGGTGTTATAGTGAACTGGGTCATTCAGACTGTCACCAATTTGTTTGATGCATCCCACTATCTGATTATACATGACGCCTCACAATCAGGTGATGAACCGTGGGTCTAATCCAGGCCTTAGAAAGGTTTCGCTTGTACTGCGCGGAGTCCTGTGTGACATCGGTCAATCAATTTATTTATTTATTTTCGTATGGCTTACATGCAGCGTACATAACATAGATACAGGCATATAATAACCAATAAGTGATAGCACAAAGAAAAAAAAAAGCAAAAATCACAGAAAAAAAAATTACACATGAACCTAACTAAATATCAATATCCAAGTTCCTAATCCAGTCAAGAGCTGCATCGTCAGCTTTCATAAGGTCGCTCCAACTTCCCCGATAGGAACGCAGGGGGCATTCGTCCCTAATGTGCCTGATTGTCTGGTTGGGAGCCCCGCAGTCACAGGCCGGAGATTCCGTGGCACCCCACTTGTGAAGTGAGTCCGCGCACCGGCCATGTCCAGTGCGGAACCTGTTCAATTTGACCCACAGCTTTCTGTCGAGTTCAGTGCCAACAGTGTTATGGTTATACCCTCGGAACCACTCGCGCTCCTCAAAATTTTCAATACGTTGGCAGTTCTGATCCCACAGGTCCCTCACTTCGATATTACTGGCATCCAGCTGTTCTGCTTGCCGCACCGGGGGGTTCCGTGAGCGGAGTCTATTTCGTCGTAGGCTTGGTATGTCTTCCTGTATGGGTAGATCCAGGTTCTCTTGTAGCTTGTGGTATTCCCTAAGCAGGGCCTCGCTCCTACGAATTGCGGGTGGGTATATGTTGCTCAACAAAGGAAGCCAGTAGGTGGGTGTCGGTCGGATTGCTCCAGTTATCAGGCGCATAGTGTGGTTCAGCTGGACGTCGACCAGATTGGTGTGGCAGCTGTTTAGCCACACGGGGGCACAATATTCGGCTGTAGAGAAGACCAGTGCAATGGCTGATGTGCGCAGTGTATCTGCTGAAGCTCCCCATGTCGTTCCACATAATTTTTGAATAATATTGTTACGCGTCTTTATCTTGGCAGCAGTATTTTCAAGATGCTTTTTGTATGAAAGGGTGCGGTCGAGGGTGACACCAAGGTACTTGGGATACTTGTTATGTCGAAGAGTGTTTCCATTAAGCTGCACTCTCAGCTCTGTACTGGCTTGTTTGTTGTTCAGGTGGAATGCGCATACTTCAGTTTTATTTGCACTGGGTTTAAGTCGCCACTTTCCAAAGTAAGAGCCTAAGAGTCAATCAATAGGAGTTTATTTCAACCAGTAGGCCATACCCCACTGACTACTCCTCACAACGTGAGGTGAGCAATCACTTCTTCTTCTTTCAGTACCATCTCCTCAACGGAGGTTGGCGACCATCATTTGGAACTCTTCTCTGTCTTGGGCTAAACGAATGACTGCGCAGGCCTCTCTTATATTAAACCACTGACGTAAATTCCGAAGCCAAGAGAACTTTTTTCGCCCGATCCCTCGTCGTCCTTCGATCTTTCCTTCAAAGATCAGTTGTAACAACTCGTACTTACTATTTCTAAAAATATGACCAAAATATGCTGCTTTTCTTCGTTTTATTGTGGTTGAAATTCCTGTCCTTTATTCGTTCTCTCTAGTAGTAGTTTGTTACCCGCTCGGTCCATGATATTCTTAATATGCGTCTGTATAGCCACATCTCAAAAGAGTCCAAACGTGACAAGGTCGAGCTTTTAATGTCCATCCCTCAACTCGTATAATAATGTGGACAGTACATAGCATTTTGTTGCTCGCCATCGGGTAGTCAAACTTAAATCTCGGTTGCAGAGTATCGTTTTCATTTTGAAAAAAGTATTTCTGGCTATTTCGATTCTGCTTCTAATCTCTTCATCAGGATCCCATTTATCATTTAGCCAGCATCCCAAGTATTTGAATCGGTTTACTCTTTCTACGTCCTGATTGCCTATTTCTATTCTTACATTATTAATATTTAATCTAGTGATGACCATGAATTTTGTTTTTTCATGTTTATTTTGAAACCATACGATTGACTAACATTGTTGACTCTGTTCACTATGTACTGTAATTCCTTCTCATCGCTAGCTAGGAGTACCGTATCGTCAGCATACCAGATGTTGTTAATGTATTTGCCATTCACTTTTATTCCCATTTCCACATCATCCAAAGGTTCTTGGAATATGGACTCAGAGTATAAGTTGAATAGCAATGGCGACAATATGCATCCCTGTCTGACGCCTTTGAGAATTTGTATATCCGATGTTGACACATTCCCGATTTTTATATGTGCTGACTGATTCCAATATAAGTTTTTGATAATCCCTATGTCCTTGTCATCTAATCCGAGTCGTTTGAGCAAATATATCAATTTATCGTGTCTCACGTTATCAAATGCCTTCTCATAATCTACAAAGCATGCGAAAACATTTCTTTGCTGATCTAGGCATTTCTGGATTAGGACCTGCATCGAGAACAATGCGTCTCTAGTTCCCAAACCGTTTCTAAATCGGAATTGGGTTTCACGGATACTTTCCTCAACCTTTCTCTATAGTCTGGAGTGCAGAATACGTTAAAATGCTTTTAAGGGATAGCACGTAAGGCTTGTCGGTCGGTACTCGTTGCATCTTTTGGAGTTAGGTTTTTTGGGGAGTGTGACAAATGTGGATTGCAGCCATTGCCTGGGTATCTCTCCAGTATTATAAGTTCTATTGCATAATTTGAGTAGAAGATCAATCACTGTGTCCTCGAAAGGTTCATCCTAAGTAGACGAAGGGGTGCTGCAGGTGCCGAAAACTCCATTACAGGCATCATTTTCTGTTGTAAGTCAAGGAGAACTATGTCGAGCTTGTCGTCTGTACAAGCTCGAGCGTGGGGAACGAGTAGTTCCAGCAGATCCTGCATCCCTCGTTCTCCACTACTGACTATAATCATGTAGCCTGGAGCGTATGGCCGATTTATTATTATCATTATTATATGACTATGGGATATATCCACATTTATTTTTTGTTTCTGCTCTTTTGTTTTAAATGTTGCCCATATCCTATTCTGCGAGCATATAATGAGGTAGTGTTATATTTCCGCAGAAGTGAATCTCTAGGGCAATCCAACAAACGTGTCCATCGCCGTATGTAGTTAGAAGTTTCCAGACACGTGATGCACGGCATATTTTGCACACGTGCACACGTGGACACCGCAAATGCCCTTTGAGCACATGTACGATACTGCATCCTGTCCGTCAATGGGAAGTTTATTGTCTGTTGTTTATTATACAGTAAGGTGTACAATACACGGATTGAGTATTTTACGTAATTTAGAACATTTCGCTAAAACTAGGCATTACTGCCTAGGCAATAGGCCTGTTTTGCCTCATTCCTGGTTCAGGGAAATTTCTTATGAATTGTATGTTCAAATAAGGTCTGAAGGTATAGAGGAAATAGAAAAAGTGAAAAATACAGATAAAACAATACGGTAACTTGTATGGTAGCTATGCAGAAAAAGTTGTAGTAAAATAAAACCATCTGTTCCGCATTTTTGTAAGAATATCGTCCTTTGTGTTAAAGTGTCCTTGAAAGTTTCGATACGTGAGTCACTCCTGGTGGTAGACCTAGTTGTTCGCTCTGATTGATTTGCATTTTTTGTCTTTCCGTATATCCTTATTACAGATTCGTTTATACAGATCTGCTTTATATTTAATATACTCATTTCTTTATACAGAGTATAGGTTGAACATAGTTTTGGTTCAAAAGTTAAAATTTTCAAGAGCATAAATTCTGAGTCACCTGTAACATAGTTGAGGTTGTGCACCTTGGAATGATAAATGGGAGCTTTGGTATTTCAATCGATTTAACTGATTTATTTGCAAATTCTTTATTTGGGTATCTAAGGACCGATTTTAGCAAGATGTATACTTTAATGAACACTTTCTATTGGATATTGCAGGCTATAGTTGATAAATATCATTCAATGGTGTTTTATCAATATTGAGAACAAGGCGGCAAAACTGAATAGCACGCTTGTTAAACATATTTTAGAATTTATATATCAAAATCATAGCAGAAGATCAACTTAAAAATGATTGAAATAGACTTACTTAAGCGCAAATAATTGCAAGGTTTTTCATTTTCCTTTATAATGTATAATTAGTAACTGCGATACTTTGTAACACAATCGTAGAAGTAATTGCAATCACAGCCACCTTTATTGACCTCTAACTTATCTACCTCAGTCGGTCAGAAATTGATTAGGTAGGTATTCATACCGGGTGTTTCCTCATAATTCGCCACCCCTCTTATCTTTTTTATTTGAAAAGTTCTTACATAGCCTTTTCTTGGCAAAATGTCAGAATGACACAAAACATTACCGCATTGAATGGTTTTTCGACCACCGTGGCTATAGTGGATTGAGGTTAACTCCCACATTTTAGAAACTTTGGAGCTAAATATTTTCAGGTCCTTTCAAATTAAGGTGAACGAACCTTATATTTCTTAGAGCAAGAGAAACATATACTTCCTTCCGTTATGTGATATACAGGGTGTCCCATTTAAAAAATATAACTTTATACGAAAAACAGGATTTTTGATTTTTTTTTTGTTCGTATCTAATTCTAAATGACAGGAGAAAACTATAAAACTTACATGTAAAGACTTTGGGGTATCCAATTTAAAAAAATATAACTTTATACGAAAAACAGGTTTTTGTAAAGGATTTTTTGACCTACTGTGATGAACTTCAGTTACTTTTTGTAGGATAAGGTCATTCATACAAAAACTCCTTATTTTTCTATTTGCGACGTTTCGACTTATACTAAGTCATCTTCAGGCAACTAAAAACAATTGATGGTGTAGGCTATTAATACACAAATACACAGATTTACTTAAACTTAAACAACAGTTATATACAGAAGGAACCTACCACTGACTTTTAATTTTTTTTTTTTTTTATAAAAAAAATTTTAAAATAAAAAATTTTAGATGGATGCCACTTGCTGAAACGCTCGAGTGATTTGATTTATGTTAAAAATATTACAAGACATGCACAAATATGTCAGATATAAGAAAAGTTGACTTACCAGAAAATCGAAGTTTTTATAGTTATTAGGAAAAAAAATCATAAGGATTTGACCAGATAAACAACTGGATTAATAAACACTGCCAACGGTATTGTACGTGTCTTGTGGCGTTATATTTTAATACCGTGGCAGTGTTTATTAATCCAGTTGTTTATCTAGTCAAATCCTTATGATTTTTTTTCCTAATAACTATAAAAACTTCGATTTTCTGGTAAGTCAACTTTTCTTGTATCTGACATATTTGTGCATGTCTTATAATATTTTTAACATAAATCAAATCACTCGAGCGTTTCAGCAAGTGGCATCCATCTAAAATTTTTTATTTTAAATTTTTTTTTATAAAAAAAAAAAAAATTAAAAGTCAGTGGTAGGTTCCTTCTGTATATAACTGTTGTTTAGGTTTAAGTAAATCTGTGTATTTTTGTATTAATAGCCTACACCATCAATTGTTTTTAGTTGCCTGAAGATGACTTAATATAAGTCGAAACGTCGCAAATAGAAAAATAAGGAGTTTTTGTATGAATGACCTTATCCTACAAAAAGTAACTGAAACAGGTTTCTTTATTATTTTTTTCTTTTTGTTTTTATCTAATTCTAAGTGACAGGAGAAAACTATAAAACCTACATATAAAAACTTTTTTCTGCCTCTTGAAAGATAAGAGCGGTGGCGAAATATGAGAAAACACCCAGTACATACATACATTTAATAAGGATAATTCAATGTGGTGAATGTTTGTTTGTTATGGACATTTATAAACAAATATTCACAGGTGCTGATGTCTATTATCCTATTTTTCACTTTGTATCAAACTTTTCCTTCCACGAGCATTTACATTGCAAACTACTGTCACGTCAAACTAGGAGCGGTTTTTCACTTGTTTCTATAATGCTAAAAATGAAAATTAGTAACAAAACAAGTTCTACATTGCACAAAATGGATAGTTAGATACATCGTCTTCAGATTAGTGAGTAATGTTGCCGAAACAAAAACCAGTTGGCTCACAAAGCACGCTAACAATAATTGGGAATGCGGCAAAATAACGTAAAATGAACCCTTAAACTTTATTCCAAGTTTTCGGAAACCTATGGCTCCATATTCGGGGAACTCTGCGAAAACATATTGCAAGGTGTGGACGTTACATAGACAGCAGAAGTATTGTCAGAAAAACATAGAGAACAATGATTAAAAAACCATGTTTTGAATGTATATGAAATATAAGGCACACTAAATATTACAACCTGTTGGTCACATCATCGCCGTGCGGTTTTGGTCGTAAATTGATTTTCGTGTAATGGTCAAGTTTCTGTACTAGCAATGAGAGAAAATTAAATGAATCCACCGACTTGAAGTTGAATCACGATTTTGTTCTTAATTTATCACTGTAACTCAGTAAGGTTGGATACACTTTAAAGAAAAATCTGATTAGAGCTCTCTAAACTGAAGAATAGACCGTAAGTTTTCTCCATTTTTCCACGCGGGCCCTTTTTGGATCCAGATTTAGATGAGAGTTCACTGGTTTTAGGCTTATAGAAGAAATGTATAGGATTCGTTTCATTTCACACTTGATAGGGAGGAGTTAAGTCAAACTAAAACAGCAAAGACATTGGGAGTAGATTTTGGTAATAAACTTAGATTCAAGAAATACATATTTAATTTGATGGAGAAGATATATTGTCTCCCCAATGGAGATCTCTATTGTAATAGCCATTTACCGAACTTTAAAGTGAGAAAGAACCTTGTGAATCCTTGGTGTTATCTGTGTTCAGCTACATATTGTAATGTTGTTTGGATCAGATGACGAAGAACAGAACTTAAATCATGCAAAATAGCTATTGAAGTGGCTTGTGCAATGGCAATATTGTAGAAGTATTTAATATTAATTCACAAAATTTTGTTTTCATCAAAACCTGAATATCTAAGACAAAAATTTAATTTTGTTATGACATTGTTATTAAGGCTCCCTTTTATTTAATTTTTAGTATGGCTTTAAACATTCTTCTTTTTATTCGTTAGGTAAACGTCCTAACAAAACGTTACATGTCACCGTATTAATAAGAGTATTTTTTGTATATTCTTCACTTTTATTTTTGCATTCAATGTCCTTAAGTTCCTCTTTGTTTCTGGAAATAAAGACGATATATACAGGGTTACTGGTAACTCGACCACTTTCTTGCAAGAGGTGATAGAGGGACTCAAATGTAATAGATTTAACCCCCCATATGTAATTCCGAAAACCGATAGTTTTCGAGATAATTAACATTTAATGTTTTTCAACCAAATGTCCAAATTTCCACACTATAGATCCTAAACCAAGAAAAACAGCTGTTGTTGATTCTGATAATTTTTTTTTTAGTATTTAACTAACACATACACAAAGCTAACTTAGTATTAAAATGTTTCAAAATACTAAACAGTTCCAAACTAAATACAAATATTTAAAAAATATCAACCAAATTTTTACATTCACCGTGAAAGAAAATTATCTAGCTAAAAAAAATATACAAACGGTTGAACAAATCGCTATAAAATCTTTCCTACCTAATAAACTTTTAATTAAATCCACTCAAAGTTTCTAGAGATCTTACTCAATGTGTTGCCCTTGATTTCGGTTTTTGTAACTCGTGTTGAAAAAGTTCGTTTCATCTCCTCCACCGCATTGATAATTTTTTGCCCTAGTTCGTCAGCAGTATTAACTGCAGTCTCGTAAACCAATGCCTTCATGTGACCCCAGACGTAAAAATCAAGAGGTGTCAGATCTGGGCTTCGCGCAGGCCATGGGATGGGTTCACCCCTCCCCATCCATTTGTTCGGGTATGTGTTGTCCAACAACTGCCAAATTGTGATACGGTAATGTGCTGGACAACCATCATGCTGGAATATCATGTTGTTGATGATTCTGTATTATGTTGATAAATTTTGTTAAATAGTTACTTGTGGTTGTACTGTCATTCTTGTCCTTGGAATAGGCCATCAGATAAGGAAGTTTTTAAAATAATTTGTTTAACTGGTTGTGTATCTTTTTTTGAGCTAGACAATTTTCTTTCGCGGTGAATGTAAAAGTTTTGTTCTTTATTTTTTAAATAATTGTATGTAGTTTGAAACTGCTTAGTATGTTTACACATTTAAATACTAAATTAGATTTGCGTATGTGTCAGTAAAAATCTAAATTGGAAATTACTAAAATCGACAGCAGGGTTTTTTTTAAATTTGGGATGTACTGTGGAAATTTGGACATATCGCTGAAAAACATTAAATGTTAATTATCTCGAAAACTATCGGTTTTCGGAATTACATATGGGGGGTTAAATCTATTGCATTTGAGTCCCTCTATCACTTCCTGCAGCAAAGTGGTCGAGTTACCAGTAACCCTGTATATTATATATGTAATATCCAAATGTGCAGCCTGGGCTCCGACACACTGCTATTCCAAGACCCAGTGACTACTCCCTAAACCGTGAATCAAAGAGGCAACTCCAGGATAAGTTTCATAAATTACAATATTACTGTAGCTAGTCCGCTTGGCAAAGCCAATCACTAAAATATTTTCTTCCAGAAGCCATCTAACCGCCTGCCTTGTGGAAGGCCGCGATGTATTGTTGAAATAAAGCAGGACACAACGGATTTATAGATAGGTCGTTTTATGAGAACGAAATTCGTCTGGACGGGTCATAAAACTATATATAAAGTGGCTTTTATGTGCAGAAGGACGGGTTAGAGCAGGGGGAGGGGGTTGGCGAAGGAATGTAATATAGGTATTGTATTCGGGTAGGACCATTCAGCAAATTATGTGGCGAATCTCTGGATGTGGATTCCATATATTTTTTTGTATGTTTCTCCCAAAAGCGTTATATGCTGGAATTTGTTAGTCATTTTAATGCTTTGAAGTTTTGCTGACTTTAGGTGCACCTCCGAAATGTATTGAGAAATTAAGTGGGCAACTCCTTCCCGCTTGATACAGTTTCGGTGTTAGTCACAGGCGTAGGTACCGAATTTTACTGTACAACAAACCGTCGTACGATGTTCCCACACACGGAAAAATCTGTCGTTCTGTCAAAGACTAACGCTTGGATTCATTCGACGTTACACTCAGCATTCCTCAAATATAGCGATGTTTTATCCAATGGGAAGTGTATAGTTGGTAACGAATTATATCGTATTATCGATTCAACTACAAGATGTCATTGGAATCCAATAAATAATTCAATCGCAGCCTGTCGTTGAATCGAATCTGTGTTTGGTAATTAATTCTAAACTACTTTCTTTTCCTTGGACCAACAGATTTTATTGCGATGACAGCTTATTGATTCGTTTGGATGTTTAATTGTGTGATTTTGTATGAAGTTATAAGGAGCATGATATAAGAATTAGACATAAGCCTGCACCAGTTGTTGCATTTTCACCTGAAATAATATAACTGTCTGACTAATCCAAATACCTACATTCAAATGTGGGTGTTAGCTCTTTTAAGTCCCAATTTCTCAGTAGGTCCTCCATTTAATATATAACTGGACACATTTAAATCACACAATTGGTGATGCAATACGCAAAACCACGAGATGACACAACACAGCTAACACCGAAACAACACAACGGAACAACCTCGTCCATGTTAATGGGTTCGCGGCGGTAATAACACTGAGATGTTCCCCTGTTGTTTATTCCTACCTATATTGAATCGGGACATCAGTCCCACCGAATACTGATTATAGTTCAGCGAACGACAACGGTCACTGAAACAAAATTAATTTTTATCAGATGAATTATCACGAACTGCTGTTGCAGTAATAATTTTTGTACATTGAATAGATTGTATGCTTTGCTTAGATGAGGTAAATATCGAAAACAAAAGGATGTTTTGATTGCATTATATGTCAATACTGGTACTAGAAGGATTATACATATCGTTAGAATGAATATAAAATTATTTTGAATTTATTGGCATACCTGTGATTACTTCGAATATAAGGATTGAATTCTTTCAATGACATGGATTTGAAATAACTGTAAATATATTTGAAGTGATGGAAAAATATCCAAAACTAACAATTAATTGGAAACGCAACAGTATTTTTTTCTGTGCAAATGACTGGATTTGAGAAAACACGGATGCAGGAATGGATTTTAACGAAAATAAGTGAAGACTTGGACAGTGCATATGATTATGTTAGATATACAAGTATTTCTTTCTTGTGCCCACCCTGATTCAGAACCTACGAGCGGCCACTGGGTTTAAGTATTCGCTAGGTCGCTCTGTAGTCCCTTGCGCACCTAATGAGGTTTTATTGGTTTAAATTCGTACCAGAAAATGTCGCAAGTTAGTAAATATGCAAAAATCAACTCAAACTGTATAATATACCGAATAAGGATAATAAAGATGGTAAGCTAATAAACTGACCATGTCCAATTTCTAATAGTTTCCAGTTTAAATTGAATTTTAGAGATTTTCAATAAAATGAATTCCAAACGAAAACTAATAAAACAAAATTTTATTGTCAGGTTTTAGAATTTTTGGTATTAGTCCTTAAAATATATACTATTACGTCATTATAGGCTGAAAGAAAGTAGGTAATCATGTATCAAACACTTCGAGAGATAGTGTCAGAATCAGCAAATGTTGAATTCAAGAAACGTTACAGAAAAATGAATTTATCTTAAAAAATCTCCAAATAATTAACCGTGCACCTTGCGGTGAAAACATGCCGATCTTTCTAGTTATCCATTGGTACCATAAGCGTGTTGTAAATGTGGTAAACGTAAGCAACAAGATTTCATTCAAGCTCTAAAAGCATAATGGATCTCCGAGAGTAAAAAGTTTCAACAGAGCATTCGGCAAAAATTTGGCTTCGGAATTTTTGTTATGAGTACTTGAATAGTCTGCATGATTAGTCATGAAAAGTGATCGGTTGACCAAAGCTTCGGTATAGGGTCTCAAAATAGTATAGTTTTAAAAGAAAATTTCAAGGTTTTGATTAAAAATGGATTTATCTTAAAAAATTGCTCGATAATCAAGCAATCATGATGCCAGGATTAAGGTCAAGATATTAAAAATAACATAATGTGTGAGGCAAAATGTCAGTGTGAAAAAATCACTAGAATATGATATTTTAATAAAAGTTGTCACTAAATCACTAAATTGCAGAAAAATCACTAGATCTAGTGAAATTTCGCTAGACCTGGCAACATTGCCAGCGGCTCGCATCTGTGACTTCAAGTCATCTGTCGGATCTTCGATCTAGATGTCACTCGTCCGGGCTGGTACAGATCCTCTGTGTACGGGGGGTGTTGAATTGTTTTTATTATCATGCTTACATCCGCACGTCGATTTCTCAATTTAAATTTTAGAGATTTAATTGCTGCTTACATTTCCGAAACAGAATACAGTTGACTAGACAGGAGCTAGATTTATCTGGATTTTGCACTTCCTTCACAACCAACAGCAATATTTACATTCGTCGAAGCTGTTTTATTGTTATGCCAAATAGAGGGCGTGCTTTTTATGCCGAAGTTTATTAAATACCCCGCATATCAACGTCAGGCATTCGACCCGTCATTATATTTGATGAACAATTTGTTTTCAAATATGTGCGTATTTCATTACGGGCCTTTGTAGGGCGCTTCACAGGCAGCATTCCTTTCACGATTGTTGCTGCGGAAAATAATCAATGCCGTGCAACCCCACGTTGCACTTCCATCATCAACTGCGTACGCAATATGATTGTTTGCAAAGCATCATAATATGCATTGTTGGCAGGGTACATAGTGAACATATTTCACCTCAGTAGTGTAATATTATGTTGAAATAACAAGGCATTGTCATTTTATTGATTAACTCCGGATACAACGCAACCTGTATGTGCATGTGTGGGTGATCGGTCACAAGCGCGCACGGTTTTCAGAAAGGGTGCCTTAAGGCCCGATCAAACAGCGGGCGTTCTAGAACGCGATGTTACGGCGTTCTCTAACGCCGCGTTACAGTATTCCGTTGTTTGTACCAAACAGGCCTGTTTGACGGGTTGAGCAAAAGCGTTACGCCAATTTTTCCGGCGTTCTGGAACGCCGCACTACAGCGTTCCGTTGTATCGTTAGAGAACGCCGTAACGCCGCGTTCCACAAAATTAAGCTTTGGTGTTCGTAATGACAATGTACGTCTTATTCTTAGTCAATAATGATAACTACCATAACCTAGTTGTATTTTTTTGCGAAAAAAAAAAATCAAATTATCTGTACTCCTGTAATAAGGTACACGTAGATGACACTTTCAGTTACTGTACAAAAGTTTTTTATCGATTGTTTATAATCCACGCTTTCAAAAATGATCCCTATATACCAGTGTTGATTATGTTACTTATATACCTAACAAATTAATTTCTACATATTTTTTAGGTTGTCAAATTGTTAGTCCATTACTGTGGAGCAAAGAATTTATTTTTTAAACCGTCACTAATATTTTTTTTTTGAAATCGCCATCCATTTAGAAATAAAGCAAGTTTAGCCTAACTGTGCAATAATAGGGTGTAGATTTCGTCTAATACAAGCCTGGTTCAAAAAACTACAGAAGTTTAATTGTGGCACATATTCTGAAATTGGGCGTTGGTTGAGATGGACTTTCGGATCATTGTTTCTAGATCATGAGTAGGTTGCAGAATGCTGTGCAAAAGACTTTTATGCAATTGTTCACTGGATTCGCTGGACTCAAAACACCTATGATTCATTGAAATACGTTGAATTTAAGTAAATTTTCAACTTTTCAAGGAATACGAGTTTGAATTAACTTTTTCACTGATTTCTAAATGAATGTTGTCCGCATTCGCCGACTTAGAAAAAAACTCGTGATGCTATTCAATGCAAATTTAATAAGTGCTGCTAACCTATGATATTACGTATTATCATTTATTTCAATCAACGGTATTACGAGAATCGTAAGCGAGTGCCGCCCTGCGCGCTTGTGTCCAGATACCTGCCTCTTATAATAAACTATTATGGTGAGCGAATAATAAACTTTTTAATTTTTGTATGTTATACTTTTTTGTCTTCTGTTTAAAGATATTTTTTCAGGAAATACCTACATCTTTAGAAAACATTTTTCACCCATAGACTCAGTCGCGCTACTGGTAGATAAAATGCTATGAATTTATCGTACAGTAGTTCAGCTACGCGGATGATATAGTAATCTAAGTCAGGAAACAGTATGGCGAGACTACCTCTGACCTTTTTCAACAACCTTTAAATACAATGGACAGCTAGTGCAGTAGGAGGGAACTATAAACCCCCGCAAAACTGAAGCTGTTCCGTTTACTAAAACACAGAACCTAGACAAGCTCCGCCTACCTAGCATAGCGGGAGAATCAATCTAGTTTGCGGCGGAGGTGAAGTATCTTGGTCTGTAGTGGACAACTCCTATCTGGATGACAGAATTGATAAGGCCCGACTTAGGGCGTTAGTCTTAGATTGATTAACTGGATATATCACACGGCGGTGAAACCAATAGTAATATATGGTGCTGTCGTCTGGTGGCAGAAATGCTTGCAACGGACAGCTAGAAGCCAGAATCAAGCTGGCGGCTGTGCAGTGCATTGTTTGTTTAGCTATTACTGGTGCTATATCTACTACACTAAAACTGGCCTCCTAGATCCTTCTAAACTTAACGCCTCTACACATTGACGTAGATGTAGGTGCCACAATGGTCGCCTACAGACTGCTATGAACTGGCAGATAGGACAATAGGAAAGGACTGGACATAACGGGTATTATGAGTGAAATCATAAACCACTATATACTTGGTATGGTTTCGGACTCTACGGCTCCCCAAAAGCAGAATACAACTCCTTTTCCCAAGAAAAGTCGAATGGAAAGAGTGATAGTTTCGTATCACCCTCCGATCTTGCGCTATTCACGGGCAGCTCCAAGTCAGAACTGGAGACAGAGGTGCAAGTAGTTGGTACTGATCCAAGAGTTGAAATTTCATTAAGCCTTGCGAGGTATACCACAACCTTCCAAGCAGAAATGATAACCACAGAGTTGGGCGTCAGGGAGCTGAACAAAAGACCCCTAGCAAGCAAATCTATAAAATCTTTAGATAGCCAGGATGACCTGAAAGCTCCATGGGTGTTGATTCAAGACTTGTATGGAACTGTATACATCTCGTCAATGAACTCGGAACAAAGAACAAAGTAACTTTTGTTTGGGTTCCAGGTCATATTAGAGTGGGAGGCAATGCATTGGCCGACAGACTCGTAAGAGGAAGAAGTGAATTTGTGTTTGTAGGACCAGAACCATTTGCGGGAATTGCGCAAAGCACTGACATGAAAACCATCTCGGATTGGGCAGAGAGGAAAGCTCTCCTATACTGACAAGATACACTAGAGCTTCATCTGCGCATTCTGGTCGGTCTGTTGACGAGACATTGTCGCCTGAGGAAACAATTGCGGAAAATAGGTTTGAAGCAAACGTCGGACTATCGTTTCTGCTATGTGGAGAACGAAAAGCGGAGCATATTCTGAGCTCATGTCCAATACTAGAAAGAGCTAAGTTTTGGACTTTCGGATCTGGAACGTACTCTCTTCGAAGAAGTTTCACCGAACACGACCATCGCCTTCGTAAAAGTCGAAAAAGACATAATAGCCCCACCAACTATCAACCTTAACAATCCTAACCTAACCTCGGTTCAAGAGATCGCTTTTGCTTGTTTTCACGAAGCTACTGCAATGATCCGTTTTAGGATCGGTATTTATCCGCGTTTTCCGGTGCTGTCAGTATCAGAGGCCGTTGGTTAGCAACGAAGGGTTAAACCTTCGTAGTGATGCTCAGCGACTTCTTAGCTTACTTATACTGAAAATGATTCGTTAGGTTTAGGAAGATGGGTCTGCTACGTGGAGGACGAAACAGCGGAGCCCATATTGTGCTCCTGTTCAGTATTGGAAAGAGCTAGGTTTCAGACTTCTGGACTCGCCCATCTGGAACCTACTGAAATATATAATATGGTCGCCTCGTTCACTTTCAACCTAACCTAACCCACCGTAGTTCAGAATTGAAAAAGAAAATTAACAACTACAAAATCCAAATGAAGAATATCATTACTTTAATAATTAGAAGTTTCATAGGGTCTAATAAAACCACTGCAAGGAAACTTAAGCGCACTTCTTCATTCGACTGGCCAACCGGAGACAGTGGGTGCATTCAGCAGACTCAACAGTTGCGGAGCAGTTTCCAAATTTTCTGCTGAACGCGTGCGCTACGTAGCAGCTACCGCTCCGGCGGTCGCCATTTTTTGTAGCGATAGAAAAGTACGCTCACTTGAACCGGAGCGGAATAAGCTACTTTTGACCTTGTGAGTGTCACATGTTTTGACACTTCTGTTATAGGTTATGTTGTCATATTTAAAAGCTTAGAAAGAGAGGGGATACCGCACGCCCGTTTGATGCTATATGAATTAGCTGTCTTTAGCTGTTACCGAAAATGAATAGCTACCAAAATATTTTTTTATGATATTTAGCGTTTTTAAGACCAGTCATTGTAAAATATTGTAGTGTGCACCCTACCATTGTAGGGTGTGCAGCTTATGGTTGTAAAAGCAGCAGAAAGGAGCCAGGAATCACTTATCGTAGTTAAATGTTGGCACTTTTTGGTACTTTTGGTAACACAAATGTTGCGCGCGTTCTGTCCTCTCTCTTTCCTTGTCTAAGTTTAAAAGAAAAAGTCCACACTACCTACTTTACACAGTCCAACACTTTGATACAGTTTGACATACCTTTTTATTTTTAATAGCCTCAAATGTGACCACTCATTTGACATTTTACTGACAACTGACGGTCCACACAAACTATTTATCGTGATATCTCAGAGCGCACAAATAATGTTTTCCAGCAGAACGCAAACTGTTGAGGTGTAGCAGCTACAAAAGTAGCAGCTCCCGATCTTTCTGCTGAGTACAACCATTGAAGCAGCCTGGATAATGTCATTTAGAGGTCATGAATAGCCGGACTTAAAAGTCTGCGTAATTTCTAGACTGTCGACTGCCGGTAGGTGAATATGGTGTGACGGTGCGGCATGGCAGCCAGTGTTGCCAACTTAGCGGAATTTCCGCTAGATTTAGCGGAATTTGGTTTAAATTTAGCAGACAGGATTGGCGATAGCGGATAGCGGAATTTTTGACGGATTATGAGATTTTCTTAGCTGATTTTCATCATCATATTTACAATGTCTTTACAGACATGTTGTGTACTCGTAAAATTCATTAAGTCGGAGCTAGAGTATTGCCGACACCAATATTATCAATAGTTTTGAGAACTGATTTTAGCTTATTAATTTTCAGATAAGTAAACGATAACTAGACGTATGAGGAAAATCTAATTTGCAAGCCTTCTGTCAGACTGGGAAGTAGAAAATGTGGAAAAAGATATACAAAAGTATTTAAATCCTAAACCATATTTGGGCTTCCAGTTGTTTGAAAGAAAGATAAATGAATTTGTTCAAAACAAACATATAACAGCTGTTGATGAAAAAACAGTAAGAGAAAGATGTCGTGATTTCCTGATCGATCTGTATAACCAGTTAAAACAACGTTTGCTGGATAATATAAAATATTTAGAAAAAATATCATTAATTTCGGTCCAAAATGTACTAAAGCAACAAAAAGATAATGGAAAAACTATTAAGTCTGCTACAGAATTAAAACATTCTTGAAAACGTTATAGGTTTGATTGAACAGCAATACACCAACAGAAATTTTGTTAAATGGGAAAATACTACTGACACAATTATGTTTTGGTCCGAAGTGTGGCAATATCGGGACGCGAGTGGAGAAAATCTTCTAAAGAAACATGTTGCCTTGGGCGTCCTTGTATTGCCTTTCTCCAAATTATCAATTATTTTATGTTAATATAACTTTTTTGTTCGGCACCTTAAGTTTATGTTGGGAGGGGGGGGGGAGGGGTGGTATGTTTAGAGGAATATAATCCAATCTAGCGGATTTTAAGCCTGTACTTGGCGGAAAATATTTTTTACTGTTGGCAACACTGATGGCAGCGAGAAGATCGGAGCTGCACGGGCCGTAAATGTCGCTGGGAGGGTCGCACCGGCGGATATACGCCGCCTCCCGGGGCCTCAAAATGTCATCGTAAATTCAATTAGCGGCAACCCCGCGAGCCCGGCACGCATCCATCTTGCAGACGATGCTTTCGCGATGACGCGCCGCGGCGCCGCTCGACAACACGGCGGCGGCGGCGGCGGCGGCAATGTGCCCCCTTTTTCCTTTTTCAACTACTTGGTTTATCCTTGGCCTGAAACCCCAAGCGCCTGTTACGTCTTAACCCTATCTCTGTGGTGATTCATCCCACATAGCACTGGATATTCTATAAATATTCTTTATATCTCCTATATGTTCCATGGATATTCAGTAGAATCATAGAATATTCGTTATTTCTCTTGATTATTCTGGATTATTAAAGTAATACTCTTTATAGAATATTATTATTTTATCCACTTAGGATAATCAGTGATTATTCGTTTAATGTCTGAATTATTCCAGAATATGCCAGTAACATTCTTCATAGAATAATATTTTAATCATCTACTAAGAACAAGATATGTAGCTATTTTCTGAAGAACATTTAGTAATATTCGTAACAGAAATATTTTCTGTATGTAGGCAAATAATATTCAATATGAGGTATTATTAATTTATATTTGTACCTTTCTCAGTTCATTAAAAAAAACTTCGTTTTGTGTTCCTCCTCCTAAATATACCTAATAAGTATTGTATGTCCAATTTTCAAAAGTTTATTAGTGAATTAGCCATTGGCAGCAATACGGTAAAGTGAGAGCATCTTATGGTGATGTATGGTGACTATGGTGTCGTTCATTCGTCAGTTGTCAATCTTGTCGAGTTGTCGGGTTGTCACTCTATTGTTCGCGTCAAGTGCTCTGTGCTTCACCTTCGATTTGGATTTGTAACAATCATGTGATGCGGGCATTTTAGCAATTCACGAGTTTTATTCGTGAAAGGCGTGCATTTATACCCAATTTTGTACAATAAGTTGCTAGTTGTTATAACTATGGTGTATGGTTCATTATTTGATTATATAATGTGAGTAGAATTTTGAGGTTAAATGCAACAGGTTTACATGTTTACACTATATTCTAAACATCTTTAGACTGAGAGATGTCTAACCGCATAACTTTCGTGACCATCTGCTACTAGTAGGTGCTATTATTTTTGGAACAGTATCCATAATGCCATAAAAATGTTTCCTATATGAGACAATTTATACAAAATGTTCCTAGAATATTCAAAAACATGCTACTATGATTGTTCATGTAATATCCTTGCGGAAAATTCGGCGGAATATTCTAGGAATATAGCGTGTTTTTCCCATTTCGAACGTTTAAAGAATATTCTGTAAATATTCTATTTATCCATAGAATTTTCCCAGAATATTCATAATATCCGTAGTGAATGTAAACAGAATATTCTCATATCATCCAGTGCTATGTGGGATAATATAGGGTGCCCCAATAGAAGTGATAGCCCACATAGCACTGGACATCTATGAATATTCTTTAAAATATGTTCCATGAATATTTTGTAGAATCATAGAATATTCGTTATTTCTCTTGATTATTCTGGATTATGAATATAATATTCTTTATAGAATATTATTATTTTATCCACTTAGGATAATCAGTGATTATTCGTTTAATGTCTGAATTATTGCAGAATATACCAGTAATATTCTTCATAGAATATTATTTTAATGATATACTCAGAACAAGATGTAGCTATTTTCTGACGAACATTTAGTAATATTTGTAATAGAAATATCTGTATGTAGACAAATATTCAATATGAGGTATTATTAATTTATATTTGCCCGTTTCTGAGTGAATTAAAAAAACCTTCATTCGTTTTGCGTTCATCCTAAATATACCTAATAAGTATGATGTGCAATTTTCAAAAGTCTATTAGTCATTAGCCATTACCAGCAATACAGATACGGCATCCACCGACGATAAAGTGACAGCATCTTATGCTGATGTATGGTGACTATGGTGTCGTCAGTTGTCAATCTTGTCTGGTTGTCACTCTATTCTTCGCTTCAAGTGCTCTGTCATTTTGTGCTTTAACATGTGGATGTCGGCACGAATTCCCGAGTTTTATTCCTGAAAGGCCTGGATTTACATATACCCAAGTTTGTACAATAAAGTTGCTGGTTGTTTTAAAGTGTGTGACAGTGTTCCAAATTATGGTCACCTACTATGGTGTATGGTTCATTATATAATGTGAGTAGAATTTTAAGGTTAAATGCAACAAGTTTACATTTTTACACTTTATGTAGACATCTAGACTGAGATGTCTAACCACTTAACTTTTGTGACCATCTGCCACTAGTAGGTGCCATTATTTTTGGAACAGTATCCATAATTCCCTAAAAATGTTTCGTATATGAGGTAATTTAGACAAAATGTTCCTAGAATATTCAAAAACATTCTACCACGATTGTTCATATAATATCCGTGCGGAATATTCGGCGGAATATTCTAGGAATATAGGGTGTTTTTCCCATTTCGAACGTTTATAGAATATTCTGTAAATATTCTAATTATCCATGGAATTTTCTCAGAATATTCATATCTGTAGTGAGTGTGAACAGAATATTCTCATATCATCCAGTGCTATGTGGGACGTATTCTAATAGGGATATCTAGACAGCTGTCGAAGGTACAAATGTCATCCAGCTGTCAAAATGTTCAGTAAGGTTTGACAATTCATCATGGATCGTTTCACGTTTGCCGATCGTTTGGAATACGCAACGCGCATTTCGTCGTGAACTCGGTCCTCATCACGGCTTCAGTGAGTAGGCAATTCGTCGCAACGTGGAAAAGTTTGAGCGTAAGTATTACACTCTATTGGACCTAAAGAAACCAACCTGAATGCGAACTGGTTGATGTGAAGAAAATATCGCCGCCGTAGTGGACAGTGTTCACGACGACCCAAATTTGTCGTATCGACACCGAGTCGCGGAATTGGGCCTCTCCCAAGAGAAAGCTCGGCGAATTTTGCGTTTGAATTTGGTACTGCACCCATATAAGATCGTGCTGACGCAACAATTGAAGCCGGAAGACCATAAGCCGTCGCCGTGAGTTCGCAAATTGGGCGCTACAAGTGTTGGACGAAGATCCTCATTTCCTCATCTTCTCAGGCGAAGCCAATTTTTACCTCAGTGGCCGTGTCAACAAGCAGAATTGTCGTTACTGGGCTGTGAACAATCCACAAATGACCGAAGAAGTGGTCCAATACCCGAAAAAACTGAATATGTGGTGCGGATTATGGCATGACGGCATCGGCGGTCCTTATGCCTTTCGAAATGAGGAAGGAGACACCGTTACAACCAATGGGTCACGCTACCGAGCGATGTTGGAAGGATTTCTGTGGCCACAGCTCGACAACATCGATATTACTGACATGTGGTTCCAACAGGATGGAGCCACGAGCCACACAAGCGACACAACGCTCGAAGTTGTTCGACCGAAGTTTCGCGACTGGATCATCACCAGACGAGCGTTCATTGATTGGCCACCGCGATCGTGTGATTTGACATCTCTCGATTGTTTTCTTTGAGGGTGCTTCAAATCATTGGTCTACTCCAACAAACCAGCCACTTTGGATGCCCTCGAAAACAATATTTGAGTAGCCATCAACGCCGTAACGCCGCAAATGCTCAAAAATGTCATCCGAAATGGGACCGACCGCTTGAAGCACTACCAGACGTTTGAATGATGTTCTATTCGATACATAATGTCATGGATGTAGCTTCGAAATAAAGCCAATACCAATTTGATATCTCAAACCGTTGTTGTTTTGTTTAATGTTTCTTTCCTATCGTTCTTATTGGGGCACCCTGTATACACTTTTCGTAATCGCGAAAAATGAAGAGTTTGATTCGATAGCATGTATTCGTGAATAGCAGACCTACCTTTTGTTTCGAAAATATTGAGCAATCCCTTCAGAGCACATGCATACCAAAAAGGGGAAGGAAACGGTAATGCTTCCCTTGCTTTACCCAAAAGGCAGTAGCTGTAAGTGACAGTGTGTGAGACTTAGGCCCAGTTTCACAATCGTTAGTTAACTACCGGTTAAAAGAAAAACTAGTGGTTAGCGAAAACAATCCTTTCTATAAACGGCGGTTTGCCCCAGAAGCTCTGGGTGACCAGTAGTTAAGCTAACTCAAGAAAAAGGTACGGGGTCACTTTGACGTATGTTGTGGTCCACCGCTGTCAGATAAGCTTGCCCTGGAAGTTATCTTCTTCTGCTCCTACATTAATGGCTGCTGCGTTTTCCACACAGTCAGCTCGCCCATTTAGTAATATCCAAGAGAGTCTGGCTCTGAGCCATTTCCATGGATCTCTAATTTAAATGCTTCTTTTTTTAAATCATCATCGTCATAGTCACAATATCTTAACAGACATGTTGTGAATTCGTAAAATGCATTAAGTCGGAGCTAGAGTATTGCCGACACGAATATTATCAATAGTTTTGAGAACTGTAATTCGCCAGCGTTCGCGATTTACTGTCAGTTCAATGGCGCTCTTGATACTCATATCCAGCAACTGTTTCGCCGTATACACCCAGCAAGTAGGGGAACGGCCACGGCGCCGCCCACTTGGAGCGTGACCCCGAACTACAAATTTCTCCATATTACCGCTTCTGTGAATATGTCCGACGAACGTAAGCATTCTCGTCGACACAATGGACGATAGTCTCTTTGGATTACCGAGCTCATCCATTAGTTCGGAACTCTCAGCATTCTCTTCCACGCCCACATTTCAAAAGCATCTATGCGAGATCGATCTACCTTTCTAACAGCCCAAGTTTCAAAGGTATACAAAAATATGGAGAACAGAAGAGACTGAACCAGCGACATCTTGGTAGCTTTAGTGATGTTATGGCCACGCCATATTTTAGTAAGCTTTGTCATGGCCACACGTGCCTGTTGAATGCGTCGTCGAATCTTCTTACACCACACTCGAACCTATCATTATAATTACATAAAAAGATGGATACTGCGTAATATACTGTATAACAGAGCTGCTACGAGACTCTTTTTGAAGGTTACAAAAACAGTTTTTAAATCGACGTTTAAGGCGTCGATGGATTTTGATCACTGAATGTTGATTATAGTAAAAAATATGGATAGGCTCATGATTGTAGTCCATCGGACTAGTAATGGACTACTATCATGAACTTTGTTTGACTCCATTTGTTAGAGTACGGCATAAGAACCTTCTCATGTTCTACCGCGATTTTTTTTGGACACGGAAGGTCGAGAAAATGAGGAAAATATTGAGTCCCTCTAGGACCGTGATACGACGATCCTATAGGGGAATAGCCAATCAGAAAACCGGTTTGTGTGCCATGTTGCCGTACTATCTCGAGTAACCCATATTTAATGCATACCCTTATATGATCCCCTACACATTTGAAAAAATACATAATTAGTCTATAAAATGATTGATATTTGGTTGAAAGGTTTGTATTTAGCAGATAGAGATAACACGACAGTAACGGTAACGTGTGACGAGTATCCACTAATGAGAAAATGAGTTGTACTTTTCAAATTCCTGGAATTAGTCATTCGTCGCACAATAACTAAAGACACAAGAGGTTACCAGTGATTGTGAGTTTGGGTCTAAGTATGATTTTTTACAATCTATCTAGAAGTGTTTACATAAGAGATCTCTGGTGGTGTTAACTGTTTCTTTTGGCTACTAGAGTGAACTCACGTACAAGGCAAACTACAAACCAAGACGTATACACCATGTGGATTAGAGTGCAAAATATTATTTCGATTTGTCGAGTACGTGGTGTTGGTAGCAGACCACCTTCTTGGCACGAATCCCAAAACTCGAGGAGCAGCCCTGTATAGAAAATATTTCTGAAGAATTAGGACGTTCAGAATATTCCATACTTAAATGGTTTCTATAGCAATCTGGACAGGTTAACCAGGTTTCATTTTAAACAGCTTTTGGGGATGTTAGCTGTTTAAGGCGAGTTGTGAATGAAAACTCATTTAGGAAGCTCAAACGGTAGCTTCTTACTCTAAAGTATGAATGCACAACATAGCTAAGCAATTAGTTGAAGATTTTAAAGAAGATGAAACAGAACTTGCAACATACAGAGAACGCTGCTATTGGTGCAGAAAAGCAAAGAAGATTGATTTCAGCGTCAATAAACATCATCTCAGTGTTCACAGTTTCTCAAGCTGCTCACCTGTTCACTATTGCACTATGTTAGGCATAACAAACAGTAAACTGAGGCTACACTACTAATGATCACTCACATAAAACGTAGACTGCAAAAGTGAATTTACAAGATCCAAATTATCTCAATTTTAACAAATTGTTAGTTAAGACGTACCTAACTAAGGTGGGCAGAGTAGATAGTAGTAACAAAAATGCTCGTAGATGTAAATAAAATAGTGGTAGTAAACCAATATTTCTTTTTTTGGTAGCAAATCATTTAATTTTTGATCCAATACTTTTTTGTATAACTACGAAAAAGATAAAACCTTTTCCTTCAAAGCAAAACAATCGAAGCATTACATTTTCCTACACTTTTTTGTGCTCCGAAGCAATAACATCATGTTTTGGAGGCAAAGAGTAAACCTTTCTCTTTATCTTTATATAAATAAAAAAGAAACCTTCCGTTTTTTTCTTCTCATGCTCAAGTATTCAGCAGAACAAACAATAATTGTTATTTTGCCTGCTCTCTCTATATCATTGCGCGACCTGCCCTTCCTTCCATCATGCCACAAAAACATGCGCCAATAAGCTGGACCTTCCCTTGTGAAAAAGGGATATACACAAACCACTATAGCTGAATGACGCAGACCAGCCCCAAAGATATGCCCTAGAAAAAGGAAACGTCGGGCTCCATCAAAGGAAGCTATTTCACAGGGTCAAATGTTACATCAAAGAAAATTAGACGTGCTTGTCCTAATAATAGGGTCAGAGTATCAAAGGGCCGCCCAACCAAACAAACATATTACTTGTGTAAACATAGGGCATTCTGCTGTTAATAGTCATATGCCGCAGAGATACGTCCGGGTCACCTTTTCGCAGAATTCTCCCTCTCACTGTCAACAATTATAATGCCAGGCTAATTAAATACAAACCAGCGGAACATCCGTTGTGTAACTACAACGACAAAGCGTTTACAGCTTCCGTTGAAGTTCGTTATTGTGAAACAATTAGAGCTTTTTAGGTGTAACAGTAACAATGCCTCAAAAGTTTTATAACCTAGAAAGATTGCCCGCTGGAGGTAGTCATGATCAGTATTATTAGTATATTTAAAAAAAAACTAAAAAATAAAATTTTTACTTCCCACACCCATAGGTGAAGGGGAGTGTTGTGATCGCGAAAATTCGATTTTCGGTCTGTCTGACTGTCTGTCGGTCCGTCTGTCGGTCCGTCTGTCGGTCTGTCTGTCGGTCTGTCTGTACGAGTTTTCTAGCCGCGTAATCGCAGCAACCGCTGCACGGATTGTGATGAAAATTGGGCAGCGTATGCTGTGGGGTCGTAGTAGGTAATGTTCCTATAATTTTGAAAATTGGTGTATGGGCGGCGAAGTAATTAGCAAAAAACAAAGAAATTTAAATATACCTCAAACTTTGTTTTTAGGCGTAGTAGGGGTTCCTGATCATTTTCTATTCTTTTTTGGGTGGGGGTGAAATTAGGGTGGTTGGGGGGTGGGCGGTTAAAAAGCTGATTGTTGTATTCATAGCAGGCTATCCACTGACCTGTGAAGGAAGACATAGCGACATAAATAACTTTTTTAGGTCCATCCGAACATTGCCTTGCCTATTACAGAAACCAAAGGATTTGGAATTTTTTCTGTTGTAAACATACGGGTATTGCTTTAGATCCTTCTGTATTATGTAACGAGGAAACTATTGAAGATTTTAATGAAATTTTGACACAGTATTACTACCGTGGTGAGGTTGGAAATTGCGTATGGTTTTATGAATCGTGCCAGTGGCGGCGCAGAGATAATAAGAAAACTAAGATTAAAAATATAAAAACCGCTCAGACTTCGTTTTTAAGCGTTTTACAGGTTCCTGACCATGTTCTACTTTTTTCTTGGGTGGGGGTGACATTGGGGTGGTTGGGGATGGTGGGGTGTTGTATTCATAATAGGAAGTCCACTAACCTGTGAAAGAAAGACCTAGCGTCCTAAAACACTTTTTTAGGTCAATCTGAACATTGCCTTGCCTACTATACAAAGGCCAAGGGACTGATGACTCTGATATATGCATACGACTATTGCTTCTAAGTGTTCTGTATTGTGTAACATGGAAACTATTGAATCGATTCTAATGACACTTTTACACAGTATTACTACGGCGGCGAGGATGGAAAAAGTTTATGATTTTTAGAAATCGTGTCAGTGGCGGCGCAGCAATAATAAAAAAACTAAAAATATAAGAACCTCGTTTTTAGGCGCCTTAGGGGTTCATGATCGTGTTTAATTTTTTTTTTTGAGTGGGAGTGGAATTTGGGTGGTTGGGGGTATTGTGCCTCAGACTGTAGCTTCATGCCATGGAAAAATAATAAACTGGTAACACTGTAATGTGTGGGAAGTACTGAGTCAATCAACTTGACTCCATTTCTTTTTATTGTTAACTGTATTTATTAGTATACGTCTAATGATGATGAACAGCCTTTACCATTACTGCATAAGCGATAATTAAAACTGTCGACTTTCCTGAACAAAACTCACAAAAATACCAACACTCAAGCAGTTGGATGGCACGCCTTTTAAGCTCTAGACGCTACGCCTCTGTGTAGGTGATCAACGTTCGGTCAGACCTCTTAACCCAGAAGAAGGGTTACAAGCTCACAAGCAAACAAATACAGGTCAAGCTAATACAGTTCAATACATTCACGTTATAAATCAGTATTTCAAACATGGCATAGAGAATAAGATCAACATAGTGTGTTACGCCGACGATGCGCTCCCAATAGCTAATAATGAAGACGATCAGCAAACACAACTCCACACTTTCAACATCAGGGTCAAAAAATACAATGGTAATTTCAGCGGAGAAAACAAAATGCATGGTGATCAGTAGAGAACCACGTAGATGTAAACTGGAAGTGCAAGGTAAAGTTATTGGACAAGTGATGACATTCAACTACTTGGGCATTGACATAACTAGTGATAGGAACTTGATTACAGAAGTTAAAAGACAGGCGACAAAAGCAGTTAGAGTTAGTGGATGTTAAAGGAGAAAGTGTATGGAAGAACAAATATATGTCTACAGAAAGCAAGAGTATATAAAACAACGATGCGCCCAATTCTAAGATATGCGGCAGAAACACGAGCAGATACAAAGAGAACAAAACAAACGTTCAACAGCATAGAAATGAAAACACTAAGATCAGTTATGGGAATAACTCTCAGGGACAGACAAATAAAAACATACGAGAACAATGCAACATTAAGAGCATCAACAAATCAATAAAAACACGGAAGAAAGAATGGGACGAACATGTAAATAGCATGAGACCCAACAGATTGGCTCAGATATGTAAAAATAACAAACCATACAATCGAAGACCTCCAGGACGGCCAAAGAAAAGATGGGAACATAATCTAATGTCGACAACAACGTCATCAACAGAGACAGAATAAAAGGCAGACAAACAGGAGAAGTCCTAGTCATACGAAGAAGAAGAAGCATAGAGAATTCTATCAAAATATTCTATTATTTGCTTCAGGCGCCACGGACTTTGGAGACCTATATGTCATCTGTACCCTTTAATGGGTAAACAAAGATTCAGTTGCAGTAAAGTTTTAAAATAGAAAAAATCTGCTCCTGGCGGTCCAGCGAGTAGAAGCTGGAAGTACGCGTCATCTGGGTAGGAAATTTATTGGTGTTTTATTCAAGGGAATTTTAATGAGAACAATGAATAAAGATGAAGTAGATGCCTCTAAGCAAGGGGTAAAAGCAAAGCTGAAGTTTTGGAGTGAAAATGTTTCATTTTCTCGAGGCTACAAGGCTGGGCGTTCTGATACGCTTTGGAAAAGTTTTCTATTTTTTGTATGCAACGTTATCCTGAATATGTGTATACTAATTGAAACCTGAGAATTAGCATAATTAGATAAGCTTGGTTCAAACAAGCAGATAACAAAAATTATCCTTTGTTTGCCACTTTTGACATGCAATTGCTTCTGCATTATGTTTTAGCACAAAACCTTAGATTTATGGTTAGTGAGGGCGCGTAAACTGACTATTTTGTGCATATTTACGTTGATAATCACATCGTCTGAATAATCCAAACCAGGCAGCAGTAAAGTTTACTTGCGTTTTTACTACCAAATTCTTTATTTTCTACGAACTAGGATGAAACTGAAAACTGCGACCAGATTTGTAGTCAGCACTCCCAAATTATCCAAGACAAGAGGTTTAATCTTAATAGGAAGTCAATTAAAGATTTTTAATTTTTTAGACAAACCTGACAGGTCTGAAGTTTCTGAAACTTTTTATTATTGTTACACAAACCAAAAACTGCAATACCGTTTGTAATCAGAACGCTCAAATTATGCAAAACACGAAGTGAAAGCCAAGTGAGGATTTTCAATTCTTTAGGTAAACCTGAAAATCCGAAACATCTGAAATTTTTTTATTTTTGTCAAATAGGGGTGTAACTCAAAACTGCAACCGAATTTGAAATCATCACCCTCCAATCATCCAAAACGTGAGGTTTTATCTTAATAAAAAGTCAATCAAGATTTTAATTTTTTTAGCTATACCTGGAGCTGGAGATATGAAGAGTCTGAAATTTTTTATTTTCCTCAAACGAGGCTCAAACTCAGAACTGCGACCGGATTTGTCATCAGCACCCCCAACTTCAAATCAGCATCATCAAACTACTCAAAAATGAGGTTTCATCTTAATAGAAATCCAATTAAAGCTTTCTAATTTCTAGGTAAACCTGAAAATCTGAAAGCTCTGAAATTTTTTATTTTCGTCAGACGGAGCAGAAACTCAAAACTGCGACCGGATCTGTAATTAGCACCCTCAAGTTATCCAAAACACGAAGTTTTATCTTAATAGGAATTCAAATAAAGATATTCAATTTTTTAAGTAAACCCTCGGGTAAACCAGAAGGTCTGAAAATTTTTATTTCATTAAATTAAGCTGAAACTCAAAACTACGACCGGATGTATAATCAGCGTCCTCAACTTATCCAAAACATAAGGTTTCGTCTGAATGGAAAGCTAATTAAAGATTTTAAATTGGTTAAGTGAAGGTGAAGATCTGAAGGATCTGAAATTTTTTATATTGTCCAAAAATTTGTCGATAAGAATATAAAATATATAAAAGTAGTTGTAATTGTAGTGGAAGAAATCGAACCGAAGGTCTTGCGATGCTGTAGCGGTGCCCAGAAAGCGGGAAGATTTCTTGCCAACGCCTTCGATAACGAAATAATGTTTCAACGCGAGCATCAGGCATTTCTAAGCAACTTATACAGGGTGGGCCAATAGTGCGTGGACGGAGGATTGTGGGCTTACTGAAAAATATTGCAAAAATCTGTCACTTGACCGTGGTAGCGACCCTTGAGGGCTATAACGTAAAAATATTTTCACTTAAATTTTGACGTTTATACAGGGTGATTCATATCAAACATACGTTTTTTTGAATGAAACCCCCCATATATTATTACATATTTGGATTCCTTGGTCAATTCCAGTGTGACTCTATGTACCACACATGGAACTTTAAACGAACCGTTTAGACGCAAATCACGATTTTTGGTATAAGTAGGTATCAGTAGAAAATTGAATATCGCAGCCATTATAAAACTTAGAAGGCCGTGACTTTGCGGTACGACTAAGCATGAAATGCGTCAGCTTAGGTCATAGGGCTAAATTTGAATACTTTTTGCACTTGGAGAAATCAGTAGATTAATTAAGAAAACTTCAATCACAAATTTTACATTTGATTCTTTAACCCAAAATAGGCATTCCCATTTGAAAAAAACAAGTTATCTGTGATTGAAGTTTCCTTAATTAATCGACTGCTTTCTCCAAGTACAAAAAGAATTCAATTTTAGACGTCTGGCCTAAGATGGGGCATTTCATGCTTAGTCGTACTGCAAAGTCACGGCATTCTAAGTTTTACAATCGATGCGATATTTAGTTTTCTTCTGATACTTATACCAAAAATGGTGATTTGCGTCTAAACGGTTCGTTTAAAGTTCCATGTGTGATACATAAAGTCACACTGGAATTGACCAAGGAATCCAAATATGTAATAATACCTATATAGGGGGCTCATTCAAAAAAATGTAGGTTTGACATGAATCACCCTGTATAAACGTCAAAATTTAAGAGAAAATATTTTTACGTTATAGCCCTCAAGGGTCTCTACCACGGTCAAGTCAAGATTTTTGAAATATTTTTCAGTAAGACTACAATCCTCCATCCACGCACTATTGGCCCACCCTGTATAAACTTGTAAATTTTCAAGGAGTATCTCCTTATAATTCTCGATCGTCAGCCCTTATTAAGAAAATTATTGAATAGTCTTGCACGTCGCATTTTATTGACACATGGTCTTACTTCTAGAGATATTGTCGCAACAACATCAACAATAACATGTCCTGGCACGACAGCGTCGTCAGTATTGCTAAAAAGGCATCCCAGAAGCTGTATACACCAGACTAACTACTGCTGCTCTACAAAGCGCGTATCCGACCATCGTTGGAGTATTGCTCCCACAGGGGGGGGGGTGCGAAGTACTCTCTAAAGTTCCTGGACGCTATCCAGAAGAGAGCGATTAGACTGATCTATAAGCCTAATCTCACAAAGAACCTCCATGCACAGTCTGGAACAGTGGAACATAGAACAAGGGTGGCTAACCTGTGCTTATTTTACAGATTCTATCCCTGAAGGTACTCAAGTTCGAGTTCATCCTACCGCGTCGAGATCCGTGCTCCCCGAACCCCTCTCTCCCAGCATTCCAACTCCGACGCTGTGGAATGAGCTGTCAGGGAATTTGTTTCCCGACGGCTACGACCTGCAGCGTTTCAAATCTAACGTGAACTGACACTGATCCTCCGGCAGCGCTTCTACAGCGCCATAGGCTTTAAAGCTTCTGTGGGAGGCTGACCACAAAAAAATCAAAAATGCTTATTTAGACATTCAAGAAAGTGACTTATAGTTCACATTCACAATCGAGGATACATGCACAGAAAAAAATACTGTTGCGTTTCCAATTAACTGTTAGTATTTGGATGTTTTTCCATCGCTTTAAACATTTTTACAGTTGTTTCAAATCCATGTCATTTAAAGAAGTCAATCCTTATATTCAAATTAATCACAGGTACGCCAATAAAATCAAAATAATTTTATATTCATTCTAACGATATGTATAATCCTTCTAATACCAGTATTGACATCCAATGCAATCAAAACATCCTTTTGTTTTCGAAATTTACCCTATGTTTCATTTAAGCAAAGCATACAATCTATTCAATGTACAAAAATTATTACTGCAATAGCAGTTCGTGATAATTCGTCTGATAAAAATTAATTTTGTTTCAATGGCCCTTGTCGTTCGCTGAACTATAACCAGAATTCGGCGGGACTGATGTCTCGATTCAAGGAATGTAAAAATAAAAAACAGAGGGATTATCTCAGTGTTGCTATCGCCGCGAACCCGCCAATATGGACGAGGCTGTTCCGTTGTGTCGTTTCGGTGTTAGCCATGTTGTGTCATCTCGTGGTTTTGCGTATTGCATCAGCAGTTGTGTCCAGTTATATATTAAATGGAGGACCTACTGAGAAATTGGGACTTACAAGAGTTAACACCCACATCTGAATGTAGGTATTTAGATTAGTCAGACAGTTATATTTCAGGTAATAATGCAACAACTGGTGCAGGCTTATGTCTAATTCTCATATCATGCTCCTTATAACTTCATACAAAATCATACAATTAAACATCCAAACGAATCAATCAGCTGTCGTCGCAATTAAATCTGTTGATCCAAGGAAAAGAAAGTAGTTTAGAATCAATTACCAAACACAGATTCGATTCATCGACAGGCTGCGATTGAATTATTCATTGGAATCCAACTATTGACCTCCCATTGGATTAAACATCGCTGTACTTGAGGAATGCTGAGCGTAACGTCCCATTGAATCCAAGCGTAAGTCTTTGACAGAACGACAAATTTTACTGTATGTGCCCAGGCAAGCAACTGGAGGCAGCATTTTCCTGTACCGCTCTGCACTGCGACACACTGCTTGAAGCTGCTTCAATGAGAATCAACCTTAAGCGTAGAAAGACATTCGGAAAGACGCTCGCAACACCTCTCTTTCTTTAAAGTGTCATGTGTCAGCGTTTTTCTTTCACTCCGAGCGGATTAATTTATTTCGGGCCTTATCTCGCCGAAGACCTAATTTCGGTTTATATTCCTTTTTCCTTCGAGTCTTTTCTTCTTTGAAATGGGCGTCCGATGGCTGAGTGCAGCTTTTGTCTGCTCAAGAATGGCGCTTTATGCTTTCTGCAGGGAGTGCAGGCGTGCGATATGTACGACGACAAACCAAAGGTGCGCCATAGATACGGAAATCGCGCAAGTTTTACGCCGTTTTCAGCTCTTGACGTTCAACTGCGTATCCAGTGATTTCACTTGGGAGCTGACTTGTACGCAGAGTAGCGCCTTTTCGAGAAAATCTAAATGTGAAGCCAAAGACTAACTTTGTAGAAGGAGATAATTAATTTTTCTAATACTTACTCTGAATTTGTGTTGAGACAGGTATTGGACAACTGGAATGGCGGTATAACTATTGGCGGAAGCAAAATATCTAACTTAAGATTTGCTGACGATACAACCCTTATTGCTGCTTCTCAGGAAGAACTAGTAGATCTATATTGAACGTTTTAGAACAACACAGTACAGCATATAGTCTTGGTATTAACTACAACAAGACCAAGGTTATTATTGTAGATAGAGAGCATGACAGTCATCGAGAAATTAAGTCAATAGGCCGTTGTGAGGTAGCTCAAAGTTTTGTGTACCTCGGTTCTTTGATTGACAATTCAGACAGCTGTGAGAATGAGATTCGACGGCGCATTCAACTGGCACGGGTGGCCATAACAAAGCTTACTAAAATATGGCGTGACCTTAACATCATTAAAGCTACCAAAATATCACTGGTTCAGTCTCTTGTGTTCTCCATATTTTTGTATGCCTCGGAAACTTGGACTGTTAAAAAGGCAGATCGAGCTCGCACAGATGCTTTTGAAATGTGGACGTGGAGGAGAATGCTGAGAATTCCTTATACCGCCCATCGAACTAATGTTTCCATACTGGATGAGCTCGGTTATCCAGAGAGACTATCCTCCATTGTGTCGATGAGAATGCTTACATTCTTCGGACATATTCACAGAAGCGATAATATGGAGAAACTTGTAGTTCAGGATCACGCCCTGAGTGGGCGGCGCCGTGGCTGTTCCCCTACACGCTGGGTGGATACGACGAAGCAGTTGCTAGATATGAGTATCAAGAGCGCCACTGAACTGACAGTAAACCGCGAACGATGGCGAGCTACAGTTCTGGAAACTATTGATAATATTCGTATCGGCAATACTCTAGCTCCGACTTAACGCATTTTACGAGTTCACAACATGTCTGTTAAGACGTTGTGACTATGATGATGGTACTGAACAGGGATACGTCATTCTTGCGCCATAGCAAGACTAAAACATACCGTACCAGGTACCAACAGTCCTGCCGATTACTGTCCGATCACTTGTCTCCCCATCCTGTACAATATCATCATCGCAATAATTAGGGATTCATCAAGCCAAGTAGCTTGAGTTTTTCTTAGATACTTGACTTTGAAAGTTCAAGCTTTTGAAAATTTGATATTTGACTTGACTTGATTTTCGATCTAAACTACTTGACTTGATATCAAGTAAAATCGTACCACTTGATATTACTTGATATCGATCTATAAAATGCGAATCGAAGCATTAAAACAGGGGAATCGCCGAGGTTACGACAGCAAACAGGCACCCGATGACGTTAAAACTTTAAAGCCAACCGACACAGAATGGTCGTTAATTGAACGAATTTGCCAGTACCTTAATGCTTTTAAGAATATTTCCATCATTTTTGCATTAATATGCTGCTCGATAGACTAGATTCGTGGGCTATGGAATTTGACAATAAACCTCATAGAAATGAAACTGATGAACAGATTATAAATAGTATTCAAGCGGCTAGGGACAGTACTGAAGATATCTTAGAATGATGGAAAAGACACGAATGTATTTTTCCAAACCTTGCCGCAATGGCCAAAGACCTTTTGGCAATGCTGGCTTCTTCAGCTCCAGTTGAAAGGCAGTTTTCTAAAGCTGCCTTAACTCTTCGATCGATTAGATGATAATTCCGTTAGAAGCCTTACGTGTCTCAAGTCATAGATGGCAAATGAGGATGTTAATTTTTTTTACTTCTGTGTCATCGGCATCGACTACTCTGGTCATTAGCCTCGTGTTCTATGTAGGCTTTGTTACTGTTTCTTTCTTCGCTGAGCTTTTTTTATGGATATCTATTTTTGATTGAAAAAACCAGAAATACATTTCCGCCTCTAACGAGAATCGAGCCCGGGACCTTCCGGTCACAAGCCCTCGACTCTAACCACACTGAGCTATTTTGCTATTTTTCTATATATTATTGTCAAAATTCAGAATATTTCTTATTTTTATTTCATATTATTACATTCATTATTTAACTAAGTTTGTTGGAGTTTTCGTTTTTGGATGTTTTTTTTTTAAATAAAAGATTACATCTTTATAAACATAGATTTTTATTGTTATTACGTTTTGGCAGTTAATCAGATTAATATCAAAAAGAACTATTTTTTCAAGAAAAATCAAGTAGTTAGCTTGAAAAACTTGATTTTCAAGTTGCTTGATGTATAACTACTTGACTTGAATTTCGAAAACAAATACTTGACTTGATCTTGCCTTGATATCAAGTCAAGTCAACTAGCTTGAAAATCAAGTCAAGTCGTGAATCTCTGGCAATAATAGGAGAAATGAATAACACCTTGATTTAGCACCATTTGACAATCATGAATTGCTTTGCTGGTTGTTTTGTGAAGCTCGAATATGAGTTTATTGAAATTTTCAAAATTAGCTGCATAATATAACGGGGCATCTAACCATGTGCCCCATCTTGTCAAAACTGGTTCAGGTGGTAATGGAAGTTCATTGAGAAGAGGAAATTGTTGCCTTATGGTTTCAGCAACTTTGTTCGAGCCATGAGCTAAACAAGTGCAATGACATACATTTGGATACAACACTTTTAAATTTGTAGCCGTTTTAACCATATATACTGCTGCGTCAGAGAGCATGAGTAACACTTTGAAACAGGGAACTAGTTCTGGCAAGTAAAAATTTGTTAGTGCATCATTCACAAATCTAGACACTGTATTGCTGTTTGTGGCTTCTAGCTCCTGAGAACATATTAAATACCCTGTGGGTACAATTTCCTCATCAAGGACTCCAATAATTAAATTTGCAACATATCTTCCACAAGCATCTGTGGTTTCGTCGACTATTGTAGACTTCCAATTAGGTCTTTTATTTGTTGATTGGTTTCTTTATATACAGAGCTGACATAATTTTTGCAGTGCGTACAAAAACTCTTAAAAAACTGGAAATAAGCACGAACCAGAAAATATACATAAAATTTGAAAAAAAGAAAAATAGGCATTATAACCCGTCCTTTTTTAGATCTTTCTTTGTCTAATTCATCAATATTTTAAGCTGTCTAATATTTGCTTGTAATACTTCCGAAAAGCATAATGCCTCAAAATCCGGACTCTAGTCATCACGTTATCCATGACACAGCTATGACGAAAATGGCGGAAAATCCCTTTGCAAACTTCTGCTCACGCATCTCTTGTGAAACCAAAATGTCCTCTTCCTCAGAACCAGCATTAAAACGAACAGTATCAAATATTCCCGAGGATAAAAATAAATAGGAGCAATAAAGGAATGGTGGGATATTTCCCTCAGCAGGCACTGCCTGAGGCAGGATATAAAGTTATGCGATGCGACCTCATAAGCATTCCAGGACACGTATCGCATCAGTAAATAATTAATTCGAGGAGAATAAATTCGTGCGTGCTGGCTCATTTCCCGAAACTCGATGTCGCGAAGGAGAAAGCGAACAGGGCCGGACTTGCATGAGGAAGAAACTTGCAACTATTGACGTCTTTCCCGATAGCCCGGGAATGTTTACATTAAGGCCCGATTTTATCAACACGCGCATTTTAACAAAGACTTTGACCAATCAGAGCAGCCCTTTCAAGGACATGCATCTGTCAAAGTACTCTAAAAGTTATTGAATCCTCTTGAAGTTGACCTCAAAAAGCTCAAAATTGACATACTTTATATACAATCGACCATTGCAAACCATCTAGTATATTTTCCAGTCTGATTTTTCACCCCATATGGGTGAAAAATTGCATTTTCTTGTTTAATCAAAAGCTTAGCAATTGCTAATCTCAACCAATCAGATTCCAGAGAAGCGGTACATTTGATCGCTGGTTTCATGCTATATCAAGTGATATGATGTCAAGAAATTTACTCATTTCATTATTTGTATAAAACAATTTACTATCGATAATAATTATAAATACATGCAATATATCTTTGTTTTATAGTAATAAGGGGTAAGCATAGCATTTTGTTACATTTCAAAGGTTAAACAAATGATTTAACAGTTAGGCAAGCTATTTTCCAAGCGTGCATGTGCATTACTGGTTGTCTGTCCAGAACGACAAAGCTCACTATTTAGCTGCGTATAACCTTATATTTTATATATGTATGCTGCACCTTTAGATCCTCTGTGAATATTTCTATAAGAAGGTCTATAACAAACATGCATCCAGTAAATGAAAGACTGATTCTTCATAAAAGTATGTATTTTTTTCTATGATCCATCTGACTGACGGAGGTGGGATTTATAATTATTAAAAAAGGTAGTTGCTGTGATTGATACTAGGTACTTTTATGATTCTGTCTCAAATTATCGCAGTTTGCAATTAGTAATTATAGAATAATTATAATGTAAACATGAAAAATGTGGCATTAATTTGCAAATCAATCGCTTTGTTCTGATATCCGGCTATGATTTTGATCCATGAATTCTAAAATATTTTTGACAGAAGTGTCATCCAGCGTTGACGTTTTGTTTTCAATATTGATAAAATACTGTTGGATGATACTTATTAACATAGCCCTCAATACCCAATTGAAAGTTTCTGCTAAATAACATCCAATAGAAAAGCTTTGTCAAAGTCTTTGTTAAATATGCGTGTGGATAAAATCGGGCCTAAAAGTTATTCGCAAAATATTCGGGCCTGGATTACGCTAATTGCCATGTTGCTAAACGTATTCCAGGCTCCAGGTATATTGATGGAGCCCCCATTGCAACCAGCAATTATTGAGTAGATATTTTTATTTTGAAGCAACTTGAATAATATTTTACACCCGAATGATGTTTTGTTCTTCAAATACAGGGTACTTTATTTTATTATAACTAAAGGCAAAGGGAGAGGCGGTTGGCCACGCAAAGATAGCCAAGCTGGCGGTGGAAGCATTACCTATCTCTGCCTACAGGAGTCGAGGCAAACCGTCTACCAAGGTTGGATAAATATTTCACTCTTACCATTCCCCATATCGAGGAGTGGAAAAGTGGGGAGATTCCGCTTCCCGAAGAGGCATTGGTGTGCTAGACGGATGGCTCTCGTTTAGGTAACGGACAAGCCTCAGGAGCAGGCTTGTATGGAGAATGAATGAATGAATGAAAGAGGGAGAGAGGTTATCTGGTGGCTGGAACCACCAGTGCACAGGCCTACCAACGGGCCCTTTAGCACCTCTCCTTACCCTAGTTCCCAAGTCCAGCCCTCATCGCAAAGGTAAGAATGGCCTTGGTTCCTGCCGATCTTATATCCTCAGGTGCAAGAACCCTTGAAACGAGTATAGTCTGCCTGTGATACCCAAGGGCTTCACAACGACAAAGAATGTGTGCCGAGGATTCTTCCTCCTCGCCACCAGCGTGTACATGTCGGATCATTTACCACCCCCACCACATAAAAATGGCGTTTGAAGGTATTATGGCCGGATAGCAGACCAACAAGTAACCTTAGTCGGCTTCTGTCCAGCGAGAGACAGAACCGTCCCACCTTAGCCAGAGGTCCTGAAATAAGTTCTCTAGCTTGACGGCGGTGTCCAGAGATTCCTCTCCATCTGATAAGATGCTGATTTTGCAACCATACCTCTGTGTTCCTTCCTGTGTTGCTGCCAGCCCCAAAGCCGGCTCAGGACCCAGGACCCGCAAGGTAAAATCGCATATATCTCTGCTTGGAATACCGTGGTGTTTCCCCCCAAGAGAGAGGGAGAGCTTTCTGTTTGGCTCATAGACCCCAGCGCCGGAGCCTTCGTGGGTAAGTGAGCCGTCGGTGTACCAGACTAGCCCTCTTCCTTCAAAGGGCGGCCTGCCGCTTAGCCCCCACTCTTCCCTTGTTGGATACCTCACGGTAAATTTGCAGTCGAAGCGATATGTAGAAGGAATTATATCACTCCTCATATGTAGGATATGGTCATCCCTTTGCAGTTCCGAGAGGATGGCAGAGTGTCCCCTCCCAGGATTCACAAAGAACCAACTGCCTTGACTCCACAATCGGAACGCAGACACCCTTGCCTCCCCTTGAGATACCAAGTCAAGTGGAGGGAGATTCGGCAGTGCTTCTAACGCACTCAACGAGGTCGTGCGTACTGCACTTGTTATACTAACACAAGCCAAGCGTTGAATTTTATTTAGCTTTGCTTTGCCTGTCTGTCTTTGACTGGCCACCACACCAGTGATCCATACAATAAGGACGGCCTAACGATTGTAGTATAAAGCCAGAACATCACCTTAGGAGCGAAGCCCCAATTCACTCCTACAACCCTTCTGCATGCCCATAACGATTTACGTGCCTTATTGACTTTATGCTCTACATGTTGTCTCCAATTCAGCTTCGAGTCTAGAATTACGCCTAGATATTTTACTAATTGGGAAAGTTCAAGTGATATTCCAAAAAAGGATGGTCGGATGTATCCATCCAGTTCCCTTCTTCTAGTGAACATAACTAGCTCGGTCTTCTCAGCATTGACCGATAGATCTTCCTCGTTGCACCATGATTCCATAATGCGCAGAGCGCCTTGCATTATCTCCGAAACAGTAGCCACGAATCGACCCCTCACTCCTATACTAAGGTCATCTGCGTAGGCCTGCACGTAAACACCTATATTGTTCAGCCTGACCAGAAGTTCATTCACCACCAGACACCACAATAAGGGAGATAAGACACCGCCCTGCGGGCAGCCCCGCGCTACTTCAACGCTATGCGAAATGTCATTCAGCATGGCAGTAGCCACGTTGTATGGAGAAAGTCGTGGAGCATGGGTGTGTTACTCTTTAGCTACGTACAGCACGATTTTCGAAGCAGAAATATATGCAATACTCTCTGCTGCATACAATGACGAGGTGAGAAGGGAACAGAGGATAAGGTATACATCTGCTCTGACAGTCAGACGGCTCTGCAAGCCATCTGCGGGCCCAGATCTAGGGCACCCCTGCAAAGAGGAACAGAAGAATCGGTAGTTAGAATGGCGTTAGACTGTAACCCCCAGGGTAGCAGACACATAAGAAGACCAAGGGTGACCTAGAGAAGAACGGTTACAGATGAGGCAAGACGAATGGGCAAGACATGGAGAGAGATAAAAGCGCTTGTAAAGAACAGATCAGACTGACGTCAGTCTGTAGAGGCCGTATGTTCCTTAATGGAATGATGGGACTATATGTATGGCCTTTAGGAAAAAGTGCGGTTGTTTTTGTTAAAGCATTTTTATTTTGACATTTGTGATCCACTAAATGAAAGGTTGGAAGCCCTATTACTATCTTCAATCAGCTGATTTAAACTGGTTCGCAAAATTGACGTGTAAACCCTCACGTAATGCGATTTTAGTTGAACCGTTTCAAAATAAAAATGTGGTAAATATTTTCTGTTATAGATCTTTTAGATCTACTTCGAAAACAACTGCAGAATTTAAATAAAATGTGGAGCGGTTGTTCTTCTATTAGATCGATTGAGGTTTCTCAGGAACAACCAGTAGCTCTATATAACTACAACAAGACCAAGGTTATGATCGCAGATAGAGAGCACAATAATCATCAAGCAATAAAGTCAATAGGCCGTTGTGAAGAAGTTCAAAGTTTTGTGTACCTCGGTTCTTTGATCGACAATTCGGGTAGCTGTGAAAATGAGATTCGACGGTGCATTCAACAGGCACGTGTGGCCATGACAAAGCTCACTATAATATGGCGTGACCATGACACCACTAAAGCTACCAAAATGTCGCTGGTTCAGTCTCTTGTGTTCTCCATATTTTTGTATGCCTCGGAAACTTGGACTGTTAAAAAGGCAGATCGAGCTCGCATAGATGCTTTTGAAATGTGGACGTGGAGGAGAATGCTGAGAGTTCCTTATACCGCCCATCGAACTAACGCTTCCATACTGGATGAGATGAGTAATCCAAAGAGACTATCCTCCATTGTGTCAACGAGAATGCTTACATTCTTCGGACATATACACAGAAGCGATAATATGGAGAAACTTGTAGTTCAGGGTCACGCCCCGAGTAGGCGGCGCCGTGGCCGTTCACCTACACGCTTGGTAGATACGACAAAACAGTTGAACACTGAACTGACAGTAAATCGCGAAAGATGGCAAAACTGTTGATAATATTCGTGTCGGCAATACTCTAGCTCCGACTTAATGTACTTTACGAGTTCGCAACATGTCTGTTAAGACATTGTGACTATGGCGATGATGATGAGAATCTAGGAAGTAGAGTTTGTCAGAAGGTGCGACTTGTCCACAAGCAAAACATCGCCCCTGTTTGGCAAGGAGGAGAAAATAAGCAGCAAGAGGTGGCTGCGAGTGACAGCCTCATAGGGAGTCTCTCGGGTCTCGGGGACGAACAGTTCGGATTTGCGTCGTTCCAAAGCCGGTGGGCGGAGAGGGAAGAGACATTTCTGAATTTAAAGTAATCGCGCGTTTCTTGGGGTGTCGTTAATGGCATACGGCTTAGCTGGTGTATCGCTGCTCCTTTATAGGGTGATTCATAGTTATTATACCGCACCCCCTTGTGACATAGGTGTACATAAAAATATACGCCATGGTTTCTAGAGCATTATGATAATGTTTGTGTAGACGACCTGATTTTTGAGGGTAGCTTAGAGAATCCGTAATAAGTTTTATAACAAACCTGTTTTTGATTTTTTTCGCAATAATTCAAAAGCTGTACCAAAACAAAAGTTGGGAAATTTTGAATACAGTACCGACGAACCAATTCGAATCATCCAATCGATCAACGAATCGACCAACGGATTCTAACCTATTCGAATTCCTTGGATAGGACTGAGGTATTATTTTAAGAAATGTTAAATATTTCTATTACCTGAAATATTATCGTAAGAAGGATTCAAATGGGAGCCATTTCTCAACATCTTCGTAGAAATCGTCTATTGAACTGAGGTTTTGAATTAAGAAAAAAAGTACTTTTTTGTGATAAATGGAAAGATCATATATAAGTTTTATAACAAAACTGTTTTTGTTTTCTATTTTTTCGCAATAATTCAAAAGTTATATCAAAATAGAAATGGGTATCGAGTACCGAAAACACGCCGACGGCTCCCGAACCCGTGTGACGTCACCATGGCGGTAAGGATGCTCCTTTGACCAACGACGTCCTACTCCGATACTAGATTCTAGATTCCCAGCCAATCTCGAAAATACGTACTAATAAACTGGTAACTAGTCTATATTTGTTGCAACACAGTCAATGAATGAAGTTTGTAGCTCGAGCCGAAGTCTACGATCGAAATAAATATGTTTTTGAATATTTGAAGTTCAAGTCAGATTACAGATTCCAGTAAGTAAGTACCTAATCAAATATGTTTCGTTGAAAAGATCTCCTTAATCGAAGGATGGCCCAGTGGTTAGAGAGTGCGCTAGTGGATCTCAGGGTCTTTGGATCGAAACCCAGGCCTTCCAACTTTTTTTTTTAAATTTTTTTTTTATCAAAAATACTATTGATGTGCTTTTTGCACTTGTTACGCACATTTTTTCTACGATCAACACAAATATGTGTTTGAATCAAATTTTGTTTGTTATAAAACTTCTTTCCATTTATGAGAAAAAAAATTTTATTCAAAACCTTAATTGGGCTGCGTAATATAAACTTTGGATTTCGAAGGACTCCAAGTCTAGTAGCGGGTAAATCAGGTGATCTCGCAGACCATCATATTGCTCCTCGCATTCCAATCCATCGCTATGGGAAATTGTCATTTAATAATTGACGTACCGGTACGACGGGATGTGGAGGAGCTGGGTCTCGTTGAGTAGTAAGCTGATCTTAACGTAAATTATCGTCTTTTACAAGTATGTCGGCGATTGTGAGGTTTACCGTTGTTTCGAGTAGTTCAAGGTACTTTTGGCCGTTGATTTTTATCTTTTTTATCATTTCAGAGATACAGTGGGTGGCAAACTTTAGCTATTCACTGTATCCAACTGATATATTCTGTTGAAGACAGTAGTTGAGATACTCAAGTCACAAAAAAGTGACAAACGTTAACTGCTTCTATATAGATAATGAAAGACTTACGTAATACATAGTGATCATGGAATATTAGGGTTAAAAATAATAATATATAAAGAGATTCACAACTGTTGTATACAAACTTAAACCGTGATTGCGCTACTAACTCATCAGTAGTCTGAGGCCTAGTGAATATGTTTCTGGGCAAGACTCAAACGACGTTATCCAAACCAGAGGGTTGACTATAACCTTTTCTAGGTTATCCTATCGTTTGCTTTTAGATCCCTAGTCAGATGCGCTTTTCTTTCGTTTTGTACCCCATTTGCTCACTAGATATGAAGCAGACTACAAATACTACGCGTGATCTTTCAGAGAATTTTTATGCGTGCAGACTGGGCTTAGTTAACTTAGTAGAAAAAGGGAATATTTAGTTCCCTGTACGTTTAAGAATGTCGGTCATACCTCCAATACATGATAGCAATACAGAACAACCCAGGCCCACAGTTTCGTTATTCTACAGAAATAAGCCATATTTCAAAGACGGGTACACAGGACGAATGTATATATATAGAAATTATACATATATAGAACTGTATAAGTAAAATGCATATACCCACAGTACAATAAGTATAAGAAGTATTTTTTTTTTTTTTTTGGAAGTACTCACTGAACTGACACCAGGTGCTCCATCTAAAGGTCAAGTGCACTTACCTGAAACAAAGAGAAAGGATTTCTTGAATTCTGCTTTCAAAATTATCTTTCAAAATCGTCTTTTTATTCAATAGACGATTTAGCTAAGAATCCACCTGCGCCAAATTTATATAAAATTACGCATTGACTGAAAAGCTCCAGCCCGACCCATCACGGGCGAAAGACCCTTGTGATTTACTTGTGTGAAGCACTAGTCTTCAAGTAGCACTTGACAAAAATGTTAACACTCCGACACGATTTTACAAGTGGCACTTGTTTTTATGACGCTAACGATGAATTTTGTGTGTTTCTAATAGCGTTTTCGACTTATTGCCGTATAACTGCACCACTACGCACTGAGTGTTAACATTATGTTGGTCTTAAATTGGGTGCAAAATTCGTCTAATTTTTTGGTTTTCGACTTACCTGTTTATTTGAGTTGACATTGCTCTAAGTGCAAATTATCGCCACGGACTTTTGGAGCTCGTGGCAATTTCACTGCATTTTTGATAGCTACAAAATATAAATTATAACCTATTTTATTTGTCAAAGAAAATAGTTTCCAGAAGTGGGGTTTTCATAGTATACATAGCAGCATGGATGATAGGTTACGGGAGGTACAGGAAGTGATTTTGGATGAACTGCTAACATCGTCGTCTTCGGATGATGAGGAAATTGAACCATATCTAGTTACACTGCAAACAACGGCTGCGTGTGTCCGAAAAATACGAATGTTTGTTGAAGTTGTTGTTCGCAAACTCACGGAAGAAGAGGTGCTACAAGATATAAGTATTTACGGATAAAAAAATCATAATATGATATCATTCTTAGTCGATAAATGAAAATTGATCGAACAAGGCGGATTCAAACTATTCAAATGTGAAAATCACCACAAACGAAACTAAGCTCTCAGGATGCAAAATGACACAAACTGTTATCATCAGTTGGCTGACAACAGTTACTTCATCTGCAATTGCACTTCAGGGCACCAGATGAGTTTTGAATGTGCACTGAAGTAGTCCCGTGGTTAAAACCGGTGCAGTAAGTCGAAAACGCTATTGAACACCCCTTTTTGATAGGAAAAGATATTGTCGAAGCAACAGCATGGCTTCCAGCTGTTGTGTTAGGTATGTATGATTATTTGTCCACATTAAAGATAAGTAGGTTCAGGGTTTGCTCACAAAAACATTGCTAGTGAATGTCCATGGCATTACTTAACATAAGTTTAGGTCTGAGTAGTTCTCAGTTCATGTAAAATGAAAATATATTTGAAACTACTTTCCCTACTTGCCGAACATGAAGCTCAATTCTCTAATCCTAATGTCAACAGAGACAGTAACCATGACGTCTTCTACAAAACAGCTAGAAACTTCAGTCTCTTCTATGGTTGCGCTTAATAACCATACATCACTGCCATACATCGCTCAATTGTAATAACAATCATTCAAAATAATAAGGTGAAAATGACTAATCCCTAATCAGGACCCCATAACCTGCTTCTCAACTGTGATTTACCAGATCCCCTTGTACATGCTAAACGAGTTTCGTAAACAGAAAAGGGAGGGGAGCATGTTGAAGACATTTACGGAATGAAAGAGGTATTACGTCACGTGCTATAAATTTCAATCAATTCGGCTGGAAGTGTGTCTCATTTAAGTTATAATTAATTTTCTGATTTAACTGAGAGGTGCTATAAGTATGGCGGATGTCCTGGGTGTATTAATTCTGGTAAGGGAGAGACACAGCGGCAGGGGTTCTCAATCCTAATCGGTTTTATTTGATTTGTATGAAATTTCGTTATAAAATTGAGCTAAGGAGGTGCAAGACTGCTGTTCTATCAACGCTGATGGTGCAATTCTAGCTGGAGGTAGGATACTGTATGATCGATCTTCCTCAACTACTATAAACAATACAGTACGCACTCAGATAGTATAGCCACAGCATAGTAAACAACCAGCACAATAACTCAAGTTGGCGGAAATTACACGCGCATCCCCACTTTTGGATGATTTTTTGTAGGGATGTTAACGGTACTTCGATACTTGTACTTCTGCACTAATATCGACTATTTTTATCTTAGACATTTTTTGAGCGATTCCAGGCTGGTATCGGTACTTTTGTAGGTGTATCGGTAAATAGTTATTGAGGGGTGTACTCAATTGCACAAAATTCTCTGTACGAACCAAACGAGCCTATGAGGCTAAAAAATATCGACTTGGTACCGGTATCGATATTTCCATTTTCGCATCTTTACCCAACCTTCAGAGCGGCAAAATCATCCATGAACCCTCCCAAGGTCAAACCTTGTGGGAACCATTTTTATATAGGAAATCCTCAGAAATATTATGCTGGTTGTTTACTATGCTGTGGTATAGCTCTACAAATAATTAGGAAAATAAGCTTTTTTAGAAGAAAATATTGATAAAGACTTGAAATTTAGATTATGAGCTCCCAGATCTGAAGACTTTCCGTCACTTCGTTGGAAGCTTCGTCTCCTTTTGCCCAACAAACCACACCCAATCGTGTGCTCACGATCCTTTTCTTGTAAGCCAAAATGTTGTACAACTCTTTATAGTTTACTATTTTTTGAGTATCTCCCACCCAACGCCCGTAAATGACCTTGGAAAATAAGCGCAGGTTTCAGTGCATAGAGGGAAATGATACCAGCGCCATCCTTTGCGGAGATTATCTCAAAAGGTGTTCATCATCATCATAGTCACAATATCTTAACAGACATGTTGTGAACTCGTAAAATGCATTAAGTCGGAGCTAGAGTATTGTCGACACGAATATTATCAATAGTTTTGAGAACTGCAGCTCGCCATCGTTCGCGGTTTTCTATCAGTTCAGTGGCGCTCTTGATATATGATGTCTAGCAACTGTTTCGTCGTATCCACCCAGCGTGCAGGGGAACGGCCACGGCGCCGCCCACTCGGGGCGTGACCCTGAACTACAAGTTTCTCCATATTATCGCTTCTGTGAATATGTTCAAAGAATGTAAGCATTCTCGGCGACACAATGGAAGATAGTCTCTTTGGATTACCGAGCTCATCTAGTATGGAAACATTAGTTCGATGGGCGGTATAAGGAATTCTCAGCATTCTCCTCCACGTCCACATTTCAAAAGCATCTATGCGAGCTCGATCTGCCTTTTTAAAAGTCCAAGTTTCCGAGGCGTACAAAAATATGAAGAACACAAGAGACTGAACCAGCGACATTTTGGTAGCTTTGGTGATGTTATGGTCACGCAGTATTTTAGTAAGCTTTGTCATGGCCACCCGTGCCTATTGAATGCGCCGTCGAATCTCATTCTCACAGCTACCCGAATTGTCGATCAAAGAACCGAGGTACACAAAACTTTGAACTATCTCACAACGGCCTATTAACTTTATTTCTCGGTGATTGTCATGCTCTCTATCTACGATCATAACCTTGATCTTGTTGTAGTTAATACCACCACGTATACCATTTCAAAGGAACATGTTCCAACTAAGCGCTCCTTGAACACGAGAATAACCGAACATAAGAGGGCCTGCAGACTAGGACAGACAGAAAGATCAGCGGTAGCAGAACACGAATTAGGACAAGAGGGGAATGAAGTTCAATTCAAGGATACAAGGTTATCAGTTGCCACGAATAGTTACCACTCATGCTTAGTCAGGGAGGCAATAGAAATTTATAAACACCCATATAATTTCAACAGAAAAGAAGAGTCACTGAACCTGAACAAAAGATCCTGTTTTGAAAAACAGAATTAATGACAAGCAACTACGTGTCCAGACAAGTTCCCCGAAGCGATTAACAAACAACGGTCAGTATAAATATGACCTGCGCCCGAGGGTACAGTTACCTCGGGAGTTACCTCCTGTCTCGCATGACGCACATTGTGCGTAAAAGTTCTTTCGGCCTCCTCAAGAGAGAGAGCCTCACAAATTCCCAACGTGTGTGCTACACACCCTTAAATGGCAAACCTTCACAGTTGAACCTCTCACGGGGGGGGGGGAGTTTTAGTCGGTATGCGCCAGCAGGCTTCTCCTGCTGGTGGTGGTGGTCTTTATGAAGATTTCTCCTCCCCGTTCTTCAACCCCAGACAAAAAAAGAGGTACAGTCAGTTGTGAGGTAGATGTCGATCCGAAAACACCGACCTCTGAAGAGGATAGCCACTCGTGCTGGCGAAACGTTAGGAAGAAATTCCAACAGACGACGCCCTAAACACCCGAGAAGATCTATGTATTTTTCAAAGCTAAGATTAGTGAATTTCTTACAAAACAAAATATCTTCCCAATTTTGCCAGAAGGTAAAACACAAAGTTAGTTACTGGGATTAGTAAAAAGCTACAACTTTGGTAAAGAGTATATCAATGATGAAATGAAAATGGGTGTGAAGTTTTGAGACTTCCACCCTATTTTTATATTTTTGAAATACTGAAAATGATATGGAAAGAAATATTGAAAAAGAAAATGGCGAAAGTGCATTCAACATGTAATAAAAATGGCCATAATTTTCAAAATACACGAGCGAATGACATTATTATCAACCTGAAGAATAACAACTCATCTGAATCCTCAGATTAATTTAACTTGTGCTAAGCTCCTTTTACTTCTTCATTTTCCATTGATTTGTGTTCTTAAATAATGTTGTTAGAATGTGATTTCAGAATTTTATAATGTTAATATCTATTAAAATTCTGATAGCCAACCATGTCTAGTTTGTTCTTTCATTTTAGTGCGGCCCTGGATGGAAGACTCGAAAACAAACTATTTATATTTCTAAAGCTAGAAAAGTAGCATGAATTATCCATTTTTCTTTTAGGGATTTAATGAGTACAATAATCTTCCATAATGAGTACATTAGAATATTGAAGCGACAGTTATTAATGTTTACAAGAGCCATCTGATATAGTCTTTAGACTTGCAGTTAGCTTCTCCAAATTATGTTCCTACCATTGGCGCTGTAGTAGTATCAGTATCAGTTTAACTAATTTGGGATAATCTATTCGTATATTTAGGTATCACTAGCTTTATTTGTATATTAAGGTAATCCTTTTTTTTTAAATAAAGCTTCTATTTCTTCTCTAACAATCTGAAGGTGCTGTGTTTTACGGTTAGTCCTCCTTCCCTTGGTATCTTAAAAAAGCAGAGATTCTGTTTTCCACACTGATAGTGGTAGGCCGAAGACAGAAAGAGAGGGAAAAAGTCTATATTGGGTTTCCTGTGCGAACGCAGCATACTTAAGGATCCAACTTCCGGTTGCGGAAAAAAACAAAATAACTTCCGGCTCGTCTAATCCGACTGCGGTGCGGCACAGAACACAGAACAGTGAATTTTCCGGGGCTGCGGTTTCAGATGCCGCCGCGTCGCGTCGCGCCGTCTCTCCCCAATCCATGCCCCTGCGTGCGTGCACTTCCATAAAAACGGGAATTTCCCAAAAATACGCGTCAGGCCAGTCACGGGCGGGTTATCGATGGATTTGCTTCCGTTTTTAACCCTTAAATTGATGTTTTGAATTAAGAAAAAAAGTACTTTTTTTGTGATAAATCCAAAGATCATAATATAAGTTTTATAACAAAACTGTTTTTGTTTTCTTTTTCTTTTCGCAATAATTCAAAAGTTATATCAAAATAAAAATGGATTTTTGAATCGAGTACCGAAAACACGTCGACGGCTCCCGAACCCGTGTGACGTCACCATGGCGGTAAGGATGCTTCTTTGACCAACGACGTCCTACCCCGATACTAGATTCTAGATTCCCAGCCAATCGCGAAAATACGTACTGCTAAACGGGTATCTAGTGTATATATTAAATTTGTTGCAACACAGTCGATGAATGAAGTTTGCAGCTCGAGACGAAGTCTACGATCAAAATAAATATGTTTTTGAATGTTTGAAGTTGAAGTCAAATTACCGATTCCATTAAGTAAGTACCTAATCAACTATATTTCGTTGAAAAGATCTCCTTAATCGAAGGATGGTCCAGTGGTTAGGGAGTCCGCTAGTGGGTTTCAGGGTCTTTGGATCGAAAGCGAGGCCTTCCAATAGTTCGTTAAAAAAACAAAATCCCTTCGTCCATTCAATTCATTCATTTTTAAGTTTTTTAATGAAAAAAAAGCAACTTAAACTCGTAATCACATTCTGTCATATCACTTGGTATTATTATTTATTTAACTTTGGGCAATGAAGCTTAACAATATTAAATTTTCATAAAAATTTAACAAGCACTAAGCAGTGCAAGTAATATGTCTAACAAAATTTGATTCAAATACATATTTATGTTGATCATAGAAAAAATGTGCGCTACAAGTGCGAAAAGCACATCAATAAATTTTTTGATAAAAAAAATAAAAAAAATGGAAGGAAAATGGAAGCCTGAGTTTCGATCCAAAGACCCTGAGATCCACTAGCGGACTCTCTAACCACTGGGCCATCCTTCGATTGAGGAGATCTTTTCAACGAAACATATTTGATTAGGTACTTACTTCCTGGAATCTGTAATCTGACTTCAACTTCAAACATTGTAAAACATATTTATTTCGATCGTAGACTTCGTCTCGAGTTGCAAACTTCATTCATCGACTGTGTTGCAACAAATATACACTAGTTACCAGTTTAGCAGCACGTATTTTCGCGGTTGGCTGGGAATCTAGTATCTAGTAGCGGAGTAGGACGTCGTTGTCAAAGGAGCAACATTACCGCCATGGTGACGTCACACGGGTTTGAGAGCCGTCGGCGTGTTTTCGGTACTCGATTCAAAAACCCATTTTTATTTTGATATAACTTATGAATTATTGCGAAAAAAAACAAAAACAGTTTTGTTGTAGAACTTATGTATGATCTTTCCATTTATGACAAAAAAATGTTTATTCAAAATCTCAATTCCCATGCTATGAAAATCAACATAAATATCCATGTGGGGTCCTTGAGACCCCAGAAAAATATCTGATATTAAGTTAGTCCTATCAAGTTTACATTAAATAGGCCTAGATAATAACAAAACTACACTTTAGACTAGTTTACTATATAGTCTAGAAAAGAAAAAAAAATAATAATTAAATTCTAAAAGTAACCGACAAATATTTGGAGAAGACACTTTCTGTAGCAAAACAGTTTTCTGCAGAAGTATCACTGTCATAGTCAGTTTCAGCATCAAAATCCCAGTTTTCGGCTGTCTCAACTAAGTCATGTTGTTTTGGGGGTCGCCTTCTATTCCAGTCGCTTATTTTGACGACTTTAAATAATTATAAAGCAACAAATAAATATACCACGCGTTTAAAATAAAAATTGGGTCCGTAAGTGACCGTCCGGGATACCAGCGGGACCCCGCTGAACGAAATCACGTGTCACTCTACTGTACTTGCTGCGAAACAAGTACATATCAAGCGGCACCATTGCCAATGTTTTTAAGTATAGTATTAGGCTAGGATTTTTTAACATGGGGTCCTTAAGCGAGCCCGATTGGGGGTTTAAAGGTTAATTCTCACAAAATAGACGTGACTCCGGTTGCAACATCATAGGTCGGGGGTGTATTTCAAACGCAAGAAGTTTTTAATTTCGAGATGGAAAGCTAGATAACAATGAAACTCAGGGATCTAGGAGGCCGATGAAACTCAAAACTGAGACCGTCTTTATAATCCAAAACACGAGGCTTCATCTTAATAGCAAGAAAAATAAAGATTTCAAGATTTTATTTTATGTAAACCTCAACATCAGAAAAATCTGAAATTTTTTATTTTCGTCAAACGATACTGAAACTTAAAACTGGGATCGGATTTGTAATTAGCACCTTAAAATTATCCAAAACACGGGGTTTCATGCTAACAAGAAGCCTAATGAAGATTTCTAATTTTTTAGGTAAACCTCAAGATATTGATACTCGAAACGGATTTGTAATCACCATCCTCAAATTATCAAAAACTCTAGGTTTTATCTTGATAGAAAGCCAAATAAAGATTTTCGACTTTTTAGGTAAACCTTAGGATGTGAAAGATCTGAAATTTTTGAACTTCGTCAAACAATACTGAAACTCAAAACTGAGAGATGTGAAATTTTTTATTTTCGTCAAATGATACAGAAACATAAAACTGAGACCGGATTATTAATCACCATTCTCAAGTTATCCGAAACACTAAGTTTCATTTCAATAGAAATCCAAATAAAGATTTTCGATTTTTTACGTGAACCTCAAGATCTGAAATTTTTGATTTTTGTCGAACGATACTGAAACTCTGTATTGAACTTGTAATTAACATCGTCAAATTATCCAAAACACGAGATTCATCTTAATAGAAAGCCAAATCAAGATTTTCGATTTTTTGCGTAAATCTCAAGATCTGAAAAATCTGGAATTTTTTATTTTGGTCAAACGACATTGAAACTCAAAACGGCAACCAGATTTGTAATCGCTATCCTCTAGCTATCCAAAATACGAGGCTTCATTTTAATAGAAGGTCAAGTATAGATTTTCTTCATTTTTTAGGCAAACCTCAAGATCTGAAAGATCTGAATTTTTTGGTCTTCGACACACGATATCGAAACTCCAAACTGAGACCGGATTTGTAATCAGTATCTTCAAATCGTCCAAAACACGAGGCAATTGGAAAACAATATTTAAAAATTTATTTTGACCATCATCTATAGTATTAATACTAAAGACTCCAGGGCAGCAGACGTGTACTCTAGTTAGGAAAGTATAGTACCGTCAGAAATATAAGAGCTATTTGTCGAGTCTAAGAAGGGATAGAAAACATAAGTAAAACAGAGACATTAAATATCATCTGCTGCGATTATCCGATTCCGATGCTGGACCGACTTCAAGGTGGGGAATAAAATCTGGTGTTGCCGGTTGTAGTTATAAGTGTTATGGAGTAGATGAATAGGATATTGAGTGTATATAAATTATTTGCCGTTTATATATAAAATCAAGCAAGTCGCAAAAGGAGGAAATAGGATAGAATTATGGCAACGTTCTTAATTCTTTAACAGAATTAATTTCGCTGGTCAATTTATGATGGCCACACAGTAGGTCAGGGCTAGGCTAGGAGAAAAATAAGAACTTCTGCGAGTGGTCATAGAAGGAAGAGTTCAAGGCAAAAGATCTGTCGGCAGACGCCAAAATTCTTGACTGAATGACATCCGAAGATGGTTTGGACTGCATGTATTTATTTTTATTTATTTGAGCTTTTATTCATACAAGCCCTATATGGGATATGAAAAGTCACATATCCGAAGTATTCTAAATTAAATTGGCTTATAAAATTATTAAACTAAGAGTAAAACTACATATATATGCTACAAATCACAATAAATAGTAGTAACGACCTATATCATCTATTATAAAATTCTACTAAATCATAAAAGCAATTTTCTATAAGGAATATCTTTAAGGATTTTTTGAAGCGGTAAATGCTGCTTATGTTTTTGATAGTCACTGGCAAATGGTTATAAATATTGGCACATACATAGTGAGGACTTTTTTTGAAAGTGGATGGATTAAATTTTTTTATGTGTAAAGTTGAGCTACTGTTACGCGTTTGGTGGTCATTAATGATGCTAACTAGTGTAAACTGTTTTTGGTGCTGCTTTACAAATAAAGCAGCCTCCAATATTAGAATGGAAGTGAAAGTTAATATGCATTTGCTTTTAAATGTAATACGGCAACTCTCAAGAGGATTTAGATAAAAAATTAGCCTAATTAACCTTTTTTGGAGAATGAAGATTCTTTGCCACTCAGATGATATGCCCCAGTATGATATAAGATATTTTATGTGTGGAAACGCTAAAGCATAGTACACATTGAGCAAATAACTTTGGTGCACCACGTATTTCAAGTTCCTAATAGCAAAATAGGCTGTGTTAAGTTTGCTCGCAACATGATCGATGTGGTCGTGCCAAAGTAACTTGCTGTCTATCATAAGACCCAAAAATTTCGCACTCTCTGCTTTTTTGATATCTGTGTTATTAATTGATAGCAAAATGTGTTCCTCTTTGTCATTAGAAACTAGCAAGAAGTGTGATTTGTTAATATTCACTAGTAGTTTATTAGAACTTATCCACTGCTGGAATTTATATAAGATAACATTGGCCTTGGCTTTCAACACTTAAATGGAGTTGGATCTCAAGGCTATAGAGGTATCGTCTACATAAAGAGTTAGGAGTACATCCTTTCCTCGCAAGTAATCACATAGGAAAAGCAAAGGCGATAGTACACTTCCTTGCGGAAGACCAATATTCACGAGCAGTGCATCAGAAGTGCAATTTGCTATCCTCACCATAACCCTTCTATTGGATAGGAACGACCGTATCCGGTCATTCAGTGGATATCTTATGCCTAATTGTCTAACCTTTTCTACCAAAAGCTTTGAAGATACACAATCGAAAGCTCGACTAAGACAAATAATATTAGTGTATATCTACCTTTGTCAAGAGAATCGTATGTAAAGTTGAGCAAATTGAAGACTGCAATGCTGGTAGAGTGGTTTTTGCGGAAACCATCTTGGTCTATTGTCAGGATGTAGAACTGCATTGGCCATTTGGATTACCAACCTTCGAAATGAGACGGCGTCATAAGAAGAATCCGGATCAGTTGCCTCGAATGTTATCCGAATGAAATCCTATCGCCGCCATTGGCCCTTCGACCCCATAAAAATTCCTTCCGCGGTCCCGTGTCCTTAAAGGCTTTCGAGGCCTGGCGGTCCGATAAAAAATAGGAAGATTTGGGATAGGCAGGTATGCATTATTAAATCGAACTCAGGAACCCGTAGCACACACTGCGAATAAAGGGGGCAGCAGCGATGCGGTCGCAAGGGAATGTCCCCTTTCTCTGTTCTCGACCCTTTTGTAAGGGCACGCGGGGCTTCCTCAGATTGTATTAAAAAATGCAACCGAAATTTCCGTACTTGCGCCTATGTGGGCGATATGGTTGCGCTCTATGGCCATTCGGTGTTTAGTGACACTGCACAGTGAATAAGTGACGTACAGCATACAATGGTTTAAGTCAATTTTTTGGGATTCGTACGTTTAAGGCTTAGCTTAGATGAAATCGTTTGAGGTGGACTTCTTGTGTGCCCCGTACTTATTAGGCAGGTAAGCCAATTAATGTGTCTTTGACCAGGTCCAGGTATGTTTCGTCATCTGGCTGCGTCACAACAAGCAGAGCCCTTCTCCTCGATCTGAGTGGCTCGCAATCCAAAATGATATGTCGAGCAGTCTTTTAATTTCAAAACCACCACAGAATGAAATTGAGCTCTCGGGATGCAAAATGACATCAAACTGTCATCAGTTGGCTGACAGAACAGTTACTTGAGTTGCACTGAAATTTGGTGTATGTTCGACTTACCAGTTCAGATTTATTGCACTTCTGGGCACCAGACGAGTTTTCAATGTGCACTGTAGTGACTCGTGGTTAAAAGCAGTGCAATAAGTCGAAAACGCTATAAGCCGGCGATTATTTACACTTCAACAACTGATGTTAAGTTCATTCCTAATAAGCCACCCTGTACAGACTTCGATGAGGCTAGTAAGCTAAGGCCCGATTTTATGGGCACTGGCCTTTTAACAAAGGCTTTGGCCAATCAGAGCAGCCCATTCAAGAATATGCATCTGTTAAAGTTTTCTGAAAATTATTGATTTCTCTTGAAGTTTACCTCAAAAAGGGGAAAAATGACATGCTTTATATACAATCGACCATTATACACCATCAAGTATCTGTTCAACTCTGATTTTCCATCCTAAACAGGTGAAAAGATGCATTTTCTTGTTTAATAAAGTGTTTAGCAATTGCTAATCTCAACCAATCAGGTTCCACTAAAGCAGTATATTTGATCACTGGATTGTTGGTCTATCAAATGATAATGATGACAAGAAATTCAAATTACTACATTACTTTGATAAAGCAATAATTTACTGTTGATAATAATTTTATAAATACCTGCAATATATTTGTATGTATTGAAAAAGGGGTAAAAATAACTTTTTGTTGCATTTCACAAAGCTAATCACACGATTTAACTCTTGACAAGTCTGTTTCCCAAGTATGCACTACGTGTTTCCTGCCCTTTTTAACAGCAAAACTCGCGGGCTGGCAAACCTTACCTTATTTTTTGTAAACCAAAAACCTGTCGTGTAGTCAGAAAGTGAATCACGTGCTTTATATACTTTTCAGATAAAGGAGGGGAATAGCAGGGAGGATTTTTATTCATAATATTCATATGCATGCCTTACAATGTGTTTTAGCATGTGCTACGGTGCTTTTTACACAGTGCCTTTACCTACATCCTCTGTGAATATTTCTATAAAAAGGTCTATAACAAACATGCATCCAGAAGATGGAAGTTTCTTCATAAAAGTATGTATTTGTCTATAATCAATCTGACTGCAATTGTAATTAGTAATTACACAATAACTATAAGGTAAACATGAAAAATCTGGCATTAATTTCCAAATCAATCGCTTTGTTCTGATTTTCTGTTATGGCTTTGATCCATGAATTCTAAAATATTTTTGATAAAACAGTCATCCAGCTTTGATGTTTTGTTTCTTATATTGATAAAATAGTATTGGATACTCATTAACATAGCCCTCAATACCCAATAGAAAGCTTTTGCTAAATAACATCGATAAGAAAAGCTTTGTCAAAGCTTTTGTTAGAATATGCATGTGGATAAAATCGGACCTAAGAGACCTTTAAAGCCACTGAGAGTCCGAGAGGATCACAACAGTCCTGTCGTGGTACCTTCTGTCATGGTCGAACTTCGCACAAGCCGACTTGGCATACACTTCAGTCTGGAAGACTGTACAGTATTGCCCGATGCTATTCCAGAGCTCCATTCTGAGAGATCTGCTGTACATTCCGTAGTCGGATAAACGTTCTGCAAGATAGCCACCTGTGTACCAGACAAGGCATCTTTTGCTTATACTCCACTCTTCCCTGGAGGCTTCTTGTCAACTGTTGAAAGACCAGCCTAGAATGTATGCTGATTATGTTTTATGCCACAAAATGATTTCTTTGACACTGGAACTATTTATAGCTAAAAAAGACGTTTAGCGCACCCTCATTGCCATGGATGCATTTACTAGGAACATTGTCACAAATGGGAAGTTGCTTTGATCTCAAGCTTACAGCTTTTTGATTCGTTCCGATGTAGGGCCGCATAACCTCAAATGACACAATACCGAACCTCATTCGGGATTTGGCAACAACCTGGAAAAAGCCTGGAAAGCCTATGACCCATTCTTTGTTTTGGAGAACATTATTCATGCTACTCGATGGAGTATATCCAACCATACTCAGTCACAGTCCATAATTAATATTTTGTACTCTGATAAAGACATCAGATGTGGACAAAACGTCACCAAGTGTTTCCCACCCCCCCTCCCCCCCCGGAATAGGGTGCGGTTGCCCATACTGAACCAAAGTTTGAAAAATTGTCCGTATATGTGCCTTGAAGTCATCATCATCATAGCCACAATGTCTTATAAGACATGTTGTGAACTCGTAAAATGCATCAAGTCGGAGCTAGAGCATTGCCGACACGAATATTATCAATAGTTTTGAGAACTGTAGCTCGCCATTGCTCGCGATTTACTGTCAATTCAGTGGCGCTCTTGATACTCATATCCAGCAACTGTTTCGTCGTATCCACCCAGCGTGTAGGGGAATGGCCGCGGCGCCACCCACTTGGGGCACGACCCTGATTAACAAGTTTCTCCATATTATCGCTTCTGTGAATATGTCCGAAGAATGTAAGCATTCTCGTCGACACAGTGGAGGACAGTCTCTTTGGATTACCGAGCTCATCCAGTATGGAAAAATTAGTTCGATGGGCGGTATAAGGAACTCTTAGCATTCTCCTCCACGTCCACATTTCAAAAGTATCTCTGCGAGCTCGATCTGCCTTTTTAACAGTCCAAGTTTCCGAGGCATACAAAAATATGGAGACCACAAGAGACTGAACCAGCGACATTTTGGTAGCTTTAGTGATATTATGGTCACGCCATATTTTAGTAAGCTTTGTCATGGCCACACGTGCCTGTTGAATGCGCCGTCGAATCTTATTTTCACAGTACCCGACTTGTCGATCAAAGAACCGAGGTACACAAAACTTTGAACTACTTCACAGCGGCCTTTTGACTTTATTTCTCGATTAGTATCATGCTCTCTATATACGATTATAACCCTGGTCTAGTTAATACCAAGACCATATATGCTGCATCTTGTCGTTCTAAGATGTTTAATAGAGCCTACTAGTTCTTCCTGAGAAGCGGCAATAGGGGTTGTATCGTCAGCAAATCTTGTTGCAAGTTGGATATTTTGCTTCCGCCAATAGTTATACCGTCATTCCAATTGTCCAATACCTGTCTCATCACAAATTCAGAGTAAATGTTAAATAGCATCGGAGATAATACACATCCCTGACGAACTCCTTTTTTTGGTTGCTGTTTGACCAGACAGGTTACCATCAATTCTTACACGAGCCTAGCTAGACTCATAGAGTTGCTGTATGAGAAATACTAAGTGGTAAGGGACTACCATAGAGATAAGGATTTCCTACATTCTAGGCCACTCTACGTTACCAAACGCCTTAGAATAGTCCACAAAGCAAATATAAACTGGAAAATCATGCTCTCCGGCTTTTTCAATAATCTGTCTTAAGCTTAAGATCTGTTCACACGTATCGCGTCCTTTTACGCAACCTGCCTGCGCCTGAGAAACTTGCCAGCCCATAAGACCCTCCAAACGAGATTGCAAAATATATAGAAACCCATAAGTAGGTACTGAAAAAGCCGCCATCATGACGATATTATTATGATCATGTTCTCTAGCGTTTCGAAGCTAGAGTATCATAAATATACTGTTCGCATGGTTTATTATAAAAAGTGACAAAATTAGCATGCCGCCTGTATATCACCCCATTATTTTCGTCAGTTTGTCAAACCACCGAAATTTACTGCCTCGACATAGAGAAATAAATATTAAATGTGCCCCTATTTTTTCTGTGTGGATTCGTCCGCTGCTCTATATGAATACAAAAAAAATATTTATGGAAGGCAAACGATATTATTTATTTCCCCGTATTTGCATGTCTGGATTACGTATGAAATATTTTTGTTCATTTCAATCTGATATTTTTCTCTTTTAGGAAAAAATATGTATATGAAAACTGCGAACATATTCATAATTCCAATATAAATAGACTATCAGTTATAGCTATTGTTAAATGTAGATAATCAAAATAAAAAAAAATGTTTCGCATATTTGTTGCTTCGATTTCAGTATCTTAGCAACGGAATACAGTTTATCAAAACGCCCTTTTAAACAGTATGTTGCCCTTTTATCTATGGTGGGGTAAAGCAATTTTAAATTTGAATACTTATGGGTAGGATTTGTTAGGCAATGGAACAATTACTCTCTTTTCATATAAGATATAATGTGCTTAAATCGTTTTTCTGAAAAAAAAAAATGACGTCTACCACTTCGTTTCTTTTGACGATTTTACTGTTTCTGTCGTGCTGTTGCCACAATTTTTATCGGAAAAATGAATTTCTTACGTCAATTAAAACGTCATAATACCTCACCTTTGTGTAGTTAAATTCAAGTAAAGAGTTTATTTTTCCAGGCAAAATTGTGGATTGAAATTTGAAAGAACAAGCTAGGGGTGGATTCCAGGGGTTTAAGTAAGAAAAACATAATTCATAAGCAAGGAATGATAGGTCATTAGGGTGATAGGAAAAACCCACTTACTTTTCTTTTTTATCCGTTTTTATTACAAAAATATCAGGCGTAAAATAAATTATCATTTCATTTGTCTTATGCTTATGATTTTACGGAAAAAATAAGTTTGCATATAAAATTAAAGGTACCACAAGATTTTAAATAAAATGGGGGTGCTATTTGAAAAAAAAAAGTTGGGGGTGAGTTTTAGGGGTTGACGTACAAAAAAAAACGTTTTGAATGCATGGTATGATAGAGCCTATAGTACCTTCAAAAGTACCACTCAGTTCTCGCTTGAACCGTTTTACGTTACGAAAATATCACGTGTCAGGGAAATTCTGGGACACCCGGTATAGATACAATACATCACCTAGCGCTACAGAGTAAAAGCATTCGGTAAGTAAGAACTTTTTTTATTACATAATTTCTATGGTATCTTAAAAATACATCGTACATATCAACTAGAGGCTTGTTTACAGCTGCCATGCGTATACGCGATCGGGGTAGTGCAAGGTCAGTGGCGTACCTCGTATCGTACGTATGTATATTGGTGTGGGTTGTAAATTTGAAAATGTGTTTATGTATGTAAAGTAACGTGTCAAGTATGAATATACATGGGAGTGGAAGGATCCTATTTTTCTTAAACAATGAACGACAAGGTGTGTTGTAAGGGACACCTTCAATAATCCTAACGGCTGCTTTTTGCATCACAAACGCCCTGTGGGATCTAACTGAATTTCCCCATAATAATGTGCCATATGTTAGATGAGAGTGAATGATACTGAAATAAACCGTCCTTAAAGTACCCGCGTCGAGAAATGGTCGTACACGTCTAAGAACGAAAAGTTGTGATGACAGCCTAGCGCAGACGTAGTCAACCTGATGGGACCAGTTCAGGCGCGTGTCCAGCACAACTCCTAAAAGCCTCACAGGTTCTGATCTAGCCTCCAACCTATCGGAGCTGAACAAGATATATAAAACCATTGGCATTCTATCCTTAATGCGCGAGCAACTGTATCCGTTACGCTATATTGTTGACCCAAGATTTTCAAAAGCCGTACTCTGCTACGCACACACGGAAAGAAACATAGTAGACGCCCCTCGTAGCTGTATTGATTGAGCTTACTTTTTCACCGAGTCCGAACCGCGATATTGTACCTCAAAGCTACTTCCTAAACGGTCAGATTAAAAGTTTTTCCATTTAGCATCCTGGCAACTTTCTGCATATAAATACTCTATCGAATGATCGTTGGCAGCTATATGAAGACAGTTGGATCGCCCAACTTTTTTTTTATTGCCAGCCGTGCTCTTTTCCACCGAAATTGTTCTGCTCGACTGCGTGCAATTAAGGTTAGGTTATGTTTCCTCAGCATCGTACGGAAAGTTTCCCAAGTCGGGATCGTTTTGGTGATTTACATGTAAATTCTGTCATACAAGAAGGTCACCGACGTATGTGAGATGTTGAAGTAGGTAGGGACAATAGATTGTGAAGTAGGTTATAGGTTTTGTTGCAAACTATCTTGACTAGAAAACAGTGACTGAAAAACAGCGATGCGCCTTAGCTTGGACATTGAATTGCATGGCGTTATACCTCAAATGAAATGACAATCTAATAATATAGAGTAATACATTTTTTTATTTTAAGAGGCTGATGGTAATAAAATATAACCGAGAGCGTTATCGAGGTATATATTATTCTCTCTATATTTATTAGTGTGCATAACATCAAAATTATAGCTCAGTACAGCTTTGGAATAATCTATAGTAATATCTCCTCTGAACAGGTCTACTAAAGTACAATGGAACCAGTCTCGGCAATTCTTCAACCATTATCTGCCAACTGATCTACTTTCCTCAAGTTCTCGCTGCATTATCAGCCTTAAGATTTCATATTCATTTCCTCTCAGTAGAAAATAAACACACGGTACTTGCCTTTTGTACACATAGACGGGTATACTTACAGGGTGAGTGTCATGTAGAAGGATGATTAAAATAATCAGCTGTGACCACGCAGTGACAGTTCAAATTGTAAACAATGCTGTGTAACGCCAACAAACCTGAAAATTCTTCCAATGCAACCCATGTTACAAACATTGCACTTTTTGAGTTCCATCTCGGAAAACTGTTAAATTACCCTCGATTATAGCACAGCAAGTCCGTAAAGCTTCACTACAGTTACCAACAAATAGCGAATTCGATTTTACCGACCAAGCATAAAAGACGCACAAACAAAACAAACGTTTGGCAGTCGAGCTTCTACCGTAAATAAGTCGCATGAAAATTATGTCGGCGTTGCCAGCCCCTCAAAATTTAAGTAAGACTTCAGAATTTGCGTTTATGATGAAAAAATATGCAGTGACGCAGTAGAGGTCAACATATCTATTGATTTTGCTGTAATCATTCCTGAACCATCAAAATACCGTCTTTCTTAACGTAGAATGGAATACTTCTGGATACTATACAAATAAGACGATAGCAAATAATTATGATTGCCGTATCTGGTGGTCAATATGACAACGTAAGAAAAGATGTAGGCCTATTAGAATTAGTTGTTTACTACCTCTATGTTCAGTTGTTACTCTGAGAGTGGGTGAGATAAAACTGCGTTGAAAATGAACCGCATCAGAGTGAGGCTTAGTTCAGATGGCGCGCGTACGACGCGCGTCAGTTTATTTGCTGTTATTAACGAGAATGGATGGGAGAAGCTGTTTGTGTTAGGTTAGCATATAGAAGGAAACTACGTAGGAGGGAAAGTACACTCTGGGTTCATCCAATTTTAAGGAATAGACTTTCTACAAATTTATACTTTACACTGTATCCCAGTCTGCGAAATCACGAACCTAAATTTTTATCATCGGATTTGCAAAACATTAGGACCAGTTCCTCCCAGGCGCTCTTTTTTGCCGTCTTATTTGAATATAATTTGGAATGCCTGTCTCAAATCGTAGGCCTCTTCTCAATTTCATCAATGAAAACATCTGTATTGAATTCTTCTGTTTCCGTTTCAATAGCATACGTGAGAAATAAATTTTTGCCAAGAAATACCAGGTATGTCGACTGAACGCTAGAAAAGACGCGTGCCAACTGATCAGGCAATGGGAACGTCTCGTATTTCAATACGCGTGTCGCCGCTGACCGACGCGCGTATTGAGATTCTCTGAGTTTAGTGGCGTCGTACGCGCGTACAATTTGTCGTGCGCGCGTCCATGTGAACAGATTGAATTAACGGAGAAGCTTCAAAAAAAAAATAAAATCATATGAATTCTCCAAAAAAAACGGCGGAGTTATTCAATTTTATATTTGCGTAAAGCGACCGCGGAAGCGAAAACCCGTTTGACGTCACATCACATGTTTGGTCGGGACTCCGACTCCGCTATGCATACGCTGCGCTGTACAGTATGCAACATTTAGACTTGAGTGGAACGGCGAAGTTGTTTGTTGTAACGGGCAGACGCCAGTATATTTTAGTATGTGGGAAGGTTACGATGGTGGTGATTCTAGTAATCTTCCTAAAGTGGATGACATGATTATGGACTTTTACGTTCACACCGATAGGTAAGGAGAGTATTGTGATCGTGAAAATTTTCGATTTTGAGATAATACGCTTTTTGGGTGTTTTACGATGTCTACATTTAACGAAAATCCACACAACTCATTTCCGTCGATTTGTCTGTCTGTCAGTCTGTCTGTACGCGTTCTTCTAGCCACGCAAGCTCAGTAACCGCTGCATGGATTGTTATGAAATTTGGCAGCGATATCCCGTGGGGGTAGTTGTAGGTAATGTTCCTATCAGTTTGAAAATCGGTGCATGGACGGTGGAGTAATTAACAAAAAACCATAAATTTTAAATATTCCTCAAACTCTGTTTTTAGGCTTTTTAGAGGTTCCTGATTATTTTCTACTTTTTTTGGATGGGGTGATATTGAGGTGATTGTGGGGTGGGGGGTTGTGGAACTGAAAAATCATTATATTCATAACAGGCCATCCACTAACCTGTGAAAGAAAGGCCTAGCGTCATAACACACACTTTTTTAGGTGCATCCGTACATTACCTTCTGATCATTCTGTATGGTGTAACTAGGAAACTATAGGATTGATTTCAATTAAATTTTCACACAGTATTACTACCGCTGCGAGGATGCAAAATCTTTATGATTTTTGTAAGTCGTGTCAGCGGCGGCGCAGCAAAATAAAAAAAACTAAAAATATAGATACTGCTCAAACTCCGTTTTTAAGCGTTTTAGGGGTTTCGTGATCATTTTCTACTTTTTTGGGTGGGGGTGAAATTGGGGTAGTTGGGGGGTGGGGGCTCATAAAGCTCAATTTGCTTGTATTCATAATAGGCTATCCATTGAAATATTTGTTTGGTGTTTTTATGGTGGTGTTAGTACACCTGAGTACAATGCAATATTTATAGTTTCTCGGTCTGCTAGACATATTCTAATAATACGAGTGCCAATAAACTGCAGTGTATCGTTTTGTCACCGTCGGCGTCGCCTACTCTACTGAAAACAAGGAATAACAACATGAACGAGGAGGCCGGCGCCGGCGGCGGCGGCGTGGTGGCTTGCGGGAGCAGCATCTTTGACAGGGCATACACAGCCTTGCGTTGTGTCGTGTGACGTGACGTCACAGCGGCTTCGCGCGGAGGATACGGCAGTTCAAACTTTGAAGGACTATAACTTTTCTGTTAATGGAGATAATTACAAAATTTTTTCGCCGTTGTTCTCTAACTCTTTAGGACTATCTGATTAACTAAAATTTAAAAAAATGGAAACTTCCTCATTATGTGTATTTTCAAAACGAGCGTCAAGCGAACGCGCGTCGGAAGCGCGTCGTCTGAACTAAGCCTGAATCTTATCCTTTAGTAGTCTAGTGGACATAATGCGCCTCGATAAGTTGCCCTTATTCGGCAGGTACAATCAGTGAATCGGTGTCCTCGAAAGAGTCCCGGCGGCGGCGCGGCGCGGCGCGGCGGTCGTGTAACGTGCGTTATGGAGTGTGTCGTGTGGCCTTTCGGCGTGATCCGCCCTACCGAGCGGCGGTCATTGTGCGTATTGTGCACCAGTCGACAAACCCACACATCGCTGATTTATCGCCGCCCATAAATATCGGGACGTCAGACGGGCGGCCCGACCGGATGGGCCGCCGGACGCCGGCGGGGCGGACGGGGCGGCCGGGGCGGCCGGGGCAGGACTTCTCAATGATGGCCGTGTCCACCGGAGGACTATACGAAGCCGTTGACCTTTGAGGTCATCGTTTGTCTGGTTTGCCAAATTAAAGGGAAATGTTTAAATAATACAGAGGTTCATAAAGACCGAATCTTTCCAAAGACCCGTGATCCGATCGATCATGCTTCGTGATCCTAACGGGTCTTATGACCCGCGATTCGCGAACGAAATTTAGACGGACCCACCGAATTCTAATAATTACCCAAAATCTGGCATTATTATTGTCTAAACAGTGAAAAATCTACATTGAGGATCAGTAACATATTCACTTATTTCAGTTCAATTGGCTTACATTAATTCAATATCGTCATAAATAGGTGGAAAGGTAGGTACGATATTTCAGGAAAAAAAGATATTGAGAAGAAAATTAATTTTCATTTTGGTTTCAACAAGCTCAAAATATTGTCAAGACACTGCGCATACAAATCACTAGAAAAACTTGCCCATTCAGCTTTTCAAGAATGAATAAATATCGTATAGAATAGGAGCATAGCCAGGATTCAAATTCAGGGAACTGAGTCTAGTGGTTGGGTCATCGACCATCTATTATCCTTATGGTGATAAATATTTTTCTGAAGGAGGTTTAATATCTAAAGGCGCTAATTTACGCTACTCCATTGAAAAACTTCGACGACTTGCGAAATCGCATAATTGCTGGATGTAACTTCATCCATAACTTCATCAATGGTGGAAGCCATTTTGAACATTTGTTGTAGATTGAGCAACTTATCATGTTATCTTTTATAATAAAATGTAACTGTCGGGATTTTTTCAACCTCTGTTTTTGAAATGGGGCAATTTTTCAAAAATCATCTCAGAATAAAATATTCTCAAACTGAATTGAAAGACCGCCTTTTAAATTTTTGCCACACGTTTACCAAACACTTTTCTTTCCCAGGGGGCCATAACTGAGAAAAATACGTCTTATATACGCAAAATTGGTAGAAACAGCAGAAAGATGAGTGCAGCCAGTGGGGGTCAACCCTCAGAAAAAAGAGGAAAGAGAATGTATCCAATCACCGGCAGTTAATATGGGAGACGAATATATTAGCAAACAAATTGGTAAAATAGTGGCAGATAATACAACGCAGAATGTAAGTATTAATGTAATTAAACAAGCGGAACCGGAAATAACAATCCAAAGAGAACACGATAGATCAATAAATTGTCTTTTATAAACAGATTACGGACCCTTTCATGTATACGGAGAGAATAATTCAGATATCTTCAAAGGTAAACTGAATCCCGTAGAGATAGGTGAAATAGTTTTCAAAACATTACCAAATATAGACAACCAAATAAGGAAAATAGAATCTGTAGGCAATAATAGAATTTGGATTATACTTAGAAATGTACTGGTCGCAAACACTCATCTTAAAGCAAAACATTTTTTGGAAGTCTATAACTTAGATTTTTACATTCCAAAGTTTATTATATATCGACAGGGTATAATCACAGTTGACAAAGAATTTACAGAGGAATAATAAAGCCATACGATTTTCATTGCAGATTTGCTGTAAAATCTGTGATTTATTATTTATTTAGCATATGGCTACATGGATTAATTGGTAATAAGTCTTAAACAATATAATAAAATACAAATATTAAATTTAAAACAAACAAAAATAAATAGTTTTTAGATTTTAAAATTAAGACCATTTATCCAGTCAACTACAGACTTCGAGGCTTCGAAGAAATCCGACTGTTGTCCAGCATATGCGGTAATCGGGCATTCGGTGACAATATGCTGAACAGTCTGCTGGGGCTCTCCACAGTCACAGGACGGTGATTCAGATATCCCCCATTTAAAGAACGAGTCACGACAGATGCCATGCGACGTTCTGACTCGATTAAGGGTATTCCATGTATGGCGAGGCAATTCCATTCCTGGCAGGGTTAAAGTGGGGTCCATAGTTGGTGGAGCCTGTACCGGCTTCTGGACTTCCCAGTCCCTCCTCCAGTACTCATCAACTTGGAAGCCATCCCGCAAGAGCCGTTCTGCAAATGGTAATGGGGGATTTCTAGATTTCAACCTCCGAAGATCTGCATCATCTAGGTCAGTATGCAGTGGCAGTTGGGGATCGGATAGTATTTTGTTGTATTCCTTCACCAGTTTATCCTGTCTACGAATATGAGGAGGAGTGATATGGCACAGAACGGGCAGCCACGGTAGGGGGGTAGTTTTTAGACAGCCACTAATTATTCTCATTGTCTCATTCAATTTGGTGTCAATCATTTTTGCATGAGGGCTGTTTAACCATACTGGGGCGCAGTATTCAGCAGTAGAATAAACAAAACTGAGGGCAGATATTCTGAGGGTGGTTGCGTTTGCCCCCCAAGTGGTACCGCACAATTTATGAATAATATTGTTTCTGGTGCTAAGCTTTGCTGCTGTGTTTTCTAGATGTTTTCTAAATGATAGTGTTCGGTCCATTGTTATCCCCAAGTATTTTGGGTGAGGATTGTAGCGCACTAAGTTGTCATTGAAGTATACCTGAGGTTCAGTTCTAGCTTGCTTGTTATTGAGGTGAAAGCATAACACTTCAGTTTTCATCATATTTGGAATCAGCCTCCAGTCTGCAAAATATCTTCCCATCACACTAAGGTCTTCCGATAAGATACTACTGCCCTCCTCTATTGTATTACTACGAGCGGCTAGAGCAATATCGTCGGCATACATGAACTTCTTTGAAATGGTGTTGGGTATATCAGAAATGTATAGGTTGAATAAGACTGGAGCAAGAACTGAGCCCTGGGGTAAACCATTATTTAGGTGCCTCATTTTACTTCTGCTGTCACCCGTTATTACTTGGAAGGGCCTATCGCAAAGCATGTTGTTTAATAGCGACGTTATTCGGCCACACGGTACTACTTTCAGGAGTTTGAAAAGAAGGCCTTCCCTCCAAACTGTGTCATATGCTGTATGCCTATTCCGTATCTCTCTTTCCGCGCGGATCGACACGGAAAGTCACCTACTACCCGGGAGTGACGTCACTTTCCGGACGGAATACCGCCAAATGCATTCGGTACGTCCGTGTACTTTCCGTTGACCTCATAGCCGCGGAAAGGAGCACCAAGTGCGGATAGACGTCAGTGTCATTGAGTCATTGTTGACAACGTGTCATATTTGTATCGTTTTCACCTTTAAGTGAGTTTTGGAAAGCAAGGTAAGTCTATTTTGCTGTATTGTGGTCGCTTTCTTCCTCAAGTATTCGTATTTTTACAACCAAGCCGTACACATGTGCGTGTGAGGTTCATGCAACTTGTGTACCGGGTGTTTCCTTATAATTCGCCACCCCTCTTATCTTTTTTATTTGCAGAGATAGAAAAATTCGTATTGTGTTGTATTTTAACATGTGCTTCTTGTTTTAGATGGAATTTGTACTTACTGATGCTGAAGCCTTGGAGCTGATGAGGGAGGAGGAAGAATTTGAGCATCACAGGGCAAATCGCATAAGATTGAGGATCCAAATAGTGTATATAAAGCTAAATTACTCCAAAATAAAAATAATAAAGAATGAATTAATTCTTTATTTTATTGTTAAATTAGGTTAACTAGAGTGAAAAGAGTGAATTTGCCAAACCTATCAAAATAATCCACCCTATCAAACACTTGCCTAGGTACACAAAACAACGTTAAATTTAATTTGTCCACCTCATCATCATTAAGCATGTTACTTTCAATTATATAGTCCATTTTACTAGCTTTTATTGAGATTTTTTCGCACCTAACTTAAATACTTGTTATGAATGACAACAAACTACAGAACTAAATGACACGAAAATAAAAAAAAGTGAGACTAGTGTACCTTAAGCCTGAAAAATATAAAGTCTATCTTGTGCTTAAAGACGCCATAGTCACAAGTTGACCTTAAGTATTACCAGTGCAAATAGCTGTAAATGATATAGCCCTACACATGAAATAAAACGTGCAATCACAATAAATACACAACGTAACAATTTCGCTTCCCGCCTTCACTTCTTCCGAACACTACAAGCATACTCACTACACTACAAGATGACCGACTATTATGGTAGTAACCACGGAAACGAAAACGGGAACGGAAAGCCTTCCGATCCGCACGGATCGACTCGGATATGTGCATTTTCTAAGCGTCTCGGAAGACTTTCCGTTCCCGTTTTCGTTTCCGTGGTTACTACACCACAATAGTCGGTAATCTTGTAGTGTAGTGAGTATGCTTGTAGTGTTCGGAAGAGGTGAAGGCGGGAAGCGAAATTGTTACGTTGTGAATTTATTGTGATTGTACATTGTATTTGTGAGAAGATGGATTCAAACGATGTATGTACTTAAAAAGAATGGATAAGGACTTAGTATTGGTTAGGTTATGTGTAGGGCTATATCATTTACAGCTGTTTGAAATGGTAATACTTAAGGTCAATTTGTGACCTAGGTGGACCTTAGATGGCAGTTTCTCTTTCCACTGCTGTTTATGGCGCATTTAAGCACAAGTTAAGCTTTACCTTTTTCAGGCTTAAGGTACACTAGTCTCACTTTTTACTTCCCACACCAATAGGTGAGGGGAGTATTGTGATCGCGAAAATTTTCGATTTTGAGACAATACACTTTTTGAGCGTTTCGTGATGTCTACATAACTAAAATCCACGTCACTCATTTCCGTCGGTCTGTCTGTCTGTCGGTCGGTCTGTCTGTCGGTCTGTCTGTACGCGTTTTTCTGTCCTCGTAATATCAGTAACCGCTGCATGGATTGTGATGAAATTTGGGCAGCGATATGCTGGGGGGTCGTGGTAGGTAATGTTCTTATAATTTTGAAAATCGGTGCAGGGGCGGCGGAGTAATTAGCAAAAAACGAAAAATCTCAAATGTGCCTCAAACTTCGTTTTTAGGTGTTATAGGGGTTTCTAATCATTTTCTACTTTTTTTTGATGGGGGTGAAATTGGGATGGTTGGGGGGTGGGGGGTTGTAAAGCTGAAAAAATTGTTATACTCATAATAGGCTGTCTACTGACCTGATAGAGAAAGACCTAGCGGTATAATACACTTTTTTAGGTCCATCCGAACATTGCCTTGTGTATTACAGGAACCAAGGGACTTAAATTTTCCGATGTATACATACGAGTACCTATTGCTTTATATCGTTCTGTATTTTATAATGTTGAAATTACTGAATTGATGTTAATGAAATTTCGGCTCAGTATTACTACTTTGACGAGGATGGAAAACGCGTCTGATTTTTAGAAATCGTCTCAGTGGCGGCGCAGCAATATTAAAAAAACTAAACATATGAAATCACCTCAAACTTCGTTTTTAGGCGCCTTAGGGGTTCCTAATCATTTTCTACTTTTTTTGGGGTGGGGGTGAAATTAGGGTCGTTGGAGGTGTGGGGGGTTGTAAATCTGAAAAATTTGTTGTACTCATAATGGGCTGTCTACTGACCTGAAGGAGAAAGACCTAGCGGCATAATAAACTTTTTTAGGTCCATCCGAACATTGCCTTACCGATTACAGAAACCAAGGGACTTGAACTTTCTGATGCATACAAAATACATACTAGTATTACCTTGGATCGTTTTGTATTGTGTTACGTGGAAACTTCTGAATTGACTTTAATGACAATTTGACACAGATTTATTACCGCGACGAGTATGGAAAGCACGTATGGTTTTTAGAAATCATTTCAGTGGCGGCGCGGCAATAATAAAAAACTAAAACTATAAAAAACACCTCGAACTTCGTTTTAGACGTTTTAGGGGTTCCTGATCATTTTAAAAATTTGTTTGGTTGGGGGTGAAATTGGGGTGGCTCGGGGGTGGGGATTTGTAAAACTCAAAAATTTGTTGTATTCATGACATATTGTCCATTGACCTGTGAAAGAAGCACCTAGTAGAATAAAATACTTTTTTTGCGGTCGGGCAAGTGATGATTTGATTGCAGCGGCATCTAGACTATAGTTTCATGCTGTGGAAAAATAATAAAACTGGTGTCATCGGAATGTGTGGGAAGTACTGAGTCAATCAACTTGACTACATTTTTTTACTTCCGTGTCATTTAGTTCTGCAGTTTGTTGTCAATCATAACAAGTATTTAAGGTAGATGCGAAAAAATCTCAATAAAAGCTAGTATAATGGACTATATAATTGAAAATAGCATTCTTAACGATGATGATGAAGTGGACAAATCAAATTTAATGTTGTTTGGTGTACCAAGGCAGCTGTTTGACAGGGTGTATTATTTTGATAAGCTTGACGAATTCACTCTTTTCACTCTAGTTAACCTAATTTAACAATAAAATAATGAAAATTCATTCATTCTTTATTATTTTTATTTGGCAGTAATTCAGCTTTGTATACACTATTTGTATCTTCAATCTTAAGCGATTTGTCCTGTGGTGCTCAAATTCTGCCCCCTCCTCCATCAGCTCCAAGGCTTCAGCATCAGCAAGTACAAATTCCATCTAAAACAAGAAGCACATGTTAAAATATAACACAATACGAATTTTTCTTCCACTGCCATTCAAACAATAATTTATCCAAACACAGCGTACATGTGCCGGGTGTTTCCTCATAATTCGCCACCACTCTTATCTTTTTTTATTTGTAGAGTTAGAAAAAAGGTTTTATATGAAAGTTGTATAGTTTTCTCCTGTCATTTCGAATTAGATACGAACAAAAAGAAAAAATAATAGAAAATCCTGCTTTTCGTTTAAAGCTATATTTTTATGGGACGGAAACAAATATTTGTTTCTCTTGTTGTCAGAAATATAGTGTTCGATCATCTTATTTTGAAAGGTTCTGAAATATTTAGCTTCAAAGTTTTTAAAATGTGGGAGTTAACCTCAATCCACTATAGCCATGGTGGCTGCAAAACAATTAAATACGGTAATGTTCTGTGTCGTTCAAACATTTTGCTAAGAGAAGGCTATAAAACCTTCATATAAGAACTATTTTCAATCTCTTTAAATAAAAAGGATAAGAGGGGTGGCGAATTATAAGGAAACACCCGGTACACAAGTTGTGTGAACCTGACACGCAAATGTGTACGGCTCGGTTGTGAAAATACGAATACTTGAGGAAGAAAGCGACCAAAATACAGCAAAATAGACTTACCTTGCTTTCATAAACTCACTTAAAGGTGAAAACGATACAAATATGACACGTTGTCAACAATGACACTACGTCTATCCGCACTCGGCGCGGCTTTCCGCGGCTATGAATGCAACGGAACGCGGAAAGGGGCGGATCGACAGCGGGAAGTGCACGGAAAGCTTACCGAATGCACGGCGGTATTCCGTCCGGAAAGTGACGTCACTCCCGGGCAGTAGGGGACTTTCCGTGTCGATCTGCGCGGGAGGAGAGATAGCACTCACTTGTGCACTTGTGCTTAAAAAATGCGCCATAGACAGAAGTGCAAAGAGAAACTGTCATCTTGAGGTCCACCTAAGACAGAGGTTGACCCATCCTCTCACAAATAAAATGTGCAATCACAATAAATTCACAACGTAACAATTTCACTTCCCGCCTTCACTTCTTCCGAACACTACAAGCATACTTACTACAAGGTGACCGACTATTGTGGTAGTAACCACGGAAACGAAAACGGGAACGGAAACGGATTGGCGGCGGGTGGTGGACGGCGGAACGGGAGCGGGAGAAGGAAGATCGACAAAGTTACCGAATAGAGTTCCTGAAGTCAAGTCGACGTACACTACTGTAGTTTTCAGCCGTTTCTGGAACCCAGCCTCAATGTGGGTTGTTAGGCTAAGTACCTGATCCGTGCAGCTACAGTGTGGCGTAAAGCCAGCCTGTTCAATGGGAATATGTTCCAGTATTGTTGGACCTCTCCGATTTAGTATCATTCTTTCAAGAAGTTTATAACATGAACTCAGTAGGGATATAGGCCGATAGCTCTCAGGTAGATTCTTTGGTTTGTATGGTTTCAGCACTGCAATAACTTTTGATTTTTTAAGCTTCGTTGGTATGTTTCCTGTTTGTAAGATGTCACTGAAAAATTTGCTCAGCCACATTCTGGTATGTTTCCCAGAGTTTTTGAGAAACTCAGGGTGAATTCCATCAAATCCAGGGGCTTTGCCAGGCTTAGTGTTTTCCAAGGCGTTATTTACTTCTTCAACAGATGGTGTGGAGTATACAGGGTGAGCTAATGTTGCTTGACGACGTTCTTTCAGTTGTTTCTTAACATCTTTACAGTGCTGTCTATTAGTTGGGACCTTAGAGAGCGCTACAACTCGTGCTGCGATTTGGTCAGCCGATATTTCATTATTTTGGCGTGTGGGTGGGTTAGAGCTCCCTAGTTTCCTAAGAAGGCTCCACGCTTTCCTACTTGACTTTTTGAAGTTCATGTTACTGGCTGCTTGTTCCCATTTTTTGCAGCGTTCTGCATCTAGAGAGTGAAGGAGTTCATCAGCTATTTCAGAATCTCCGCTGTTCTTAAACTCTTGATAAAGCCTCTCTATGTCATCGTTCTATCCCGGAACATATTCTCTTCGGAAACCTCGGGGGATGCACCTTTTAGCTGTTGTTATAACAGCTTTGATGAATCTGTCGTAGCTGCTACTTTTTGGGGGGATCCATCGAACGGTTGAGTCCAGCTGCGCAGCAAACTTGTCCCACCTCGGTCTTGGTGTAGAGCGGACGATTGGAATTAGGTAAAATCTGTGAAACCTCTGTACAGAAAGGTAATTGAAAACGATACCACCAAATTTGTTCCGATCAATAGAGTAATACTCTGCTTTGAAACTCAGGAGTTGCAGAAAGATGTTTATATTAACCACGAAGTTACAAATTATATTCAAGGGATAATTCTATGCCACAACTGTATGCGTTATGGTCATGTAGGCAGACAATGCAAAAGCAAACCAAGGTATGCAAAGCGTCACGGAGAACACGTTTCTAGCTCATGGATGAATGTACTCCAAAATGTTTTCGTGAGGGAAGTCACTATACGTTTAAGGTACGAAAGCTTGACGAATTTAGAAGACAGAAGGACATTAGAACGACCACTAACACCCGTATGCACCGTTTGGCGATTCTAATCCTAGTTCCCTAATCACGTTTTGCTAATCTTTGGCATCTAGCCATGCACCGTCAAGAGATTAACTCATCTAGATTGGAGATACGGAAAGGTTGTGTTCGCAAGATTGTTTTGACAGTGACAGTGTCAAAAGTGTCAGTAGCGGTGCATAGTAAACAAATAATCTAGTCCAAGTTTACGTAACTAATCACGCAACTGACTTATACGGTGCATACGGGCATAACTCATCTTATAAAGATGTTTGTATGCTGGTCTTCAATGTATAGCAATTAGTGCCCATCAAATCCACAATCTAGGCTTCTCAATACGTTATAAAGGTCGAATTGAAAGCCTGCATTCAGGATTTCAATTCGGTTGACTGAGTCTACACCTTTTTCTAGTTGTTAATCAGAAATAGTCCCCCTCCATCCAACATGTACCAATAACAAGGTCATACAAATTTATTACTAACAGCCTGATTTTTTCACTATTGCTTCGTTAATATTTATACAATTCGACAGCAACATTGTCCTACGAATCACGTGGTATGTTATCCCGGTCCTACGATCAGAAGTTGTTAATACCACAAGACCATTTTTTTCATTACTAACTGTAGGACAAAACATCACATAATAGGTTACTGTGTTCTCTGACCAAACGAAATAATGTCCTACAAGAAAACAGGTATGTATCATTAGTCCGACAAGAATTGTCATTTTTCTACTTGTATTATACAATGTAATCTTTGCCGAAATCTATAATAAATAACTACTGCTACCAAGCTAATTTTGCGTGAGTAGCTTCCTTTAGATGAGACGCTCAACTTTTTCCTTTACCAAAATTCTAGATTGTGGTAGCTAACGGGGGTAGCAGGGATAAAATATGTCAATTTGACGAGCTTCAAAAATTAGTTACCAACTGTTAGATTTTTAATTAAATTTCAAGAATGTAATCAACATTATTAGAAAAAATACACATGTCCTACAAAATCTATGGTTTGATCACAGTGTTCCCCTCCATCCAACATGTACCAAAAACAAGGTCATACAAATTTATTACCAACAGCCTGATTTGTTCACTATTGCTTCGTTGATATTTATAAGATTTGACAGCGACAACTGTCCTATAAATCACGTGGTATGTTATCCCGGTCCTACGCTCAGAAGTTGTCAATACCACATTTCTTCATTACTAACTGTAAGACAAAATATCACATAATAGGTTAACTGTGTTCTCTGTCCAAAGGAAATAATGTGATTTGAACTGTTCCTCGAGCCTATAAGTTTCTAAGAAAAACTTCCTTAAGGAAGTTTACTATATGGATGACTTCCTGCGATAATAATTTCAACTTGTTTGTTATATATGCGTATTGTATGTTATTGGGGTATATATATATGTTTGTTATATATTTAGTGTATTGATTGTAAATTGTGTATACTATTTTTGCTTCATGTCTGACCTTTTATACAATGTTCTATACATTCTTCCGGAAATAAACGTATCTATCTATCTAAATAATGCTGAGCTTTGCATGGACACCCTTATGGTCAACACCAACTTGGAATACATGATACACAATGCTCTGCAGTTCGTAATAAGGATCATTTCAGAGCGTAGGACCCGGATAACATACCAATCGATTTGTGAGACAATGTGGCTGTTAAATTATTTGAGTAATAACTAAGCTACCGTAAAATATAAGTTAGTAATCATCTTTTATGACCTCCAGATTGATATGTGCTGAATTTTGTTAAGACAAATATTTGTTTTATAATGTTGATTACTTCCTTAAGATTTGATCAAAAGGACCCACTGTTAATAATTTATTTTTGAGACTCGTTAAATAGACTTACTTCATCCCTGCTACCCCTGTCAGGTACCACAAACGAGAATTTTCTTATAGAGAATTGTTGGACGTCTCATAGCATAGCAATGAAGCTATGTTGATAATAATTATTTTTTACACCCGGGATTTGTACTACAACTTCTGAGCGTAGGACCAGGATAACATACCACGTGATTTGCAGGACAATGTTGCTGTCAAATTGTATAGATATTAACGAAGCAATAGTGAAAAAATCAGGCTGTTAGTAATAAATTTGTATGACCTTGTTACTGGTACATGTTGGATGGAGGGGGACAATGTTATCAAACCATATATTTTGTAGGACAAACATTTTTTCTAATAAGGTTGATCACATTCTTAAGATTTAGTTGAAAAACTGTTAGTAATTAATTTTTGACACTCGTCAAATTCACATATTTCATCCCTGCTATCCCTGTTAGCTACCACAATCGAGAATTTTTGTAGAGGAAAAAGTTGGGTGTCTCATCGCAACGAAGCTATCCACGAACATTAGACTTGATAGTAATTATTTTTACACCCGGGATTTGTACTACAACTTCTAAGCGTAGGACCAGGATAATATACCACGTGATTCGTAGGACAACGTTGCTGTCAAATTGTATAATTATATTAACGAAGCAATAGTGAAAAAATCAGGCTGCTAGTAATAAATTTGTATGACCTTGTTATTGGTACATGTTGGATGGAGGGGGACAATGTGATTAAACCATAGATTTTGTAGGACAAACATTTTTTCTAATAAGGTTGATCACATTCTTAAGATTTAGTTGAAAAACTAACTGTTAGTAACTAATTTTTGACACTCATCAAATTCACATATTTCATCCCTGCTACCCCTGTTAGCTACCTTAGTCGAGAATTTTTGTAGAGGAAAAAGTTGGGCGTCTCATCAAAATGAAGCTACTCACGCAAAATTAGCTTGTTAGTAGTAAGTAGTGAAAATGGGCCTGAGATCCCGGACTAAAAGCAGCATATGTAAATCAGAACATTCAATTGAAAATCAGAATGCGTCATATGAAAATCAGAATAATACGTTCTGATTCTCATTTGATTTACATATCATGACGCATTCTGATTTTCAATTGACTGTTTTGATTTGCATATTTGATACGTTCCGATTTACATATGGTGCTTCCCGATTAACAACTGGAAAAGGTGTAGACTCAGTCAACCGAATTGAAATCCTGGCTATGCTCCTGAATGTAGGTTTCGAATTCGGCCTTTATACCGTACTAAGAAGCCTAGATTGTGGATTTGATGGGCATTAATTGCTATACATTGAAACCCAGCAAACAAACGTCTTCCAAATAGTAATACAGCACCAGCTTTATTCTGACGTACACCTAAAAATATTTTCCTCTTTGTAATCGTTTCGGACATTCGTTTTTCTGTTTGACAACGAGAAAAGCTCCTTTCATCCGGCCGGCGTGTACGTGTTTGCGAGTCGAGAGAAAGAGTCGGCGAATGGCAGACGGCATTCAAAGGAGAGTACTCTTGCGTTCTTACAGAAGCACCCTTCAAGTAGTGTGCCTGCCGCCCTTTCAGCTGCGACACCACCAGGTATGGTCGACGTCTTCAACCAAAATAAAGGAGAAATGCTTACTGGCGCTCAGTGCTCGTATAGCGCAGGTCTTTTACGTATGGGTGTAATATTGAATTCGGTTGTTTTTCATGGGTTTCGGCCAACGATCGAAACTATAACTTTCCTCCACTACGTTTCGGTTTATTTTAATCTAAACTATCTTCAGGTGTCTATAAATGAATAGGAAATGATCTGTATATAATAAAAATAAGAATTAAAATATTTTTATATAATAAATAAGAGGTCAGGTGTTGACTTGGCACAGCGCGTCAATACTTGTTACTGCAACCATGCGAGACGAAGTGGGAAATGCAGAATAATAATAATACATTCCAAAAGTCTGTAATTCTGAAGACCTGTAACATCGTACGATCCTTCCTAAATTCAGATCAGTAATAGTTCAGGTGTTGACTTGGCACAGCCCGTCAACGTTTGTTGCTACCGCAGTCATGCGGGGGAAATTTGGAAAATCATAATAATAAATAAGAATAAAAATATTTTTATATGATAAATAAGAATATAAATAATAAATAAGAATAAAAATATTTTTATTCTTATTTTTATTATATACAGATCATTTCCTATTCATTTACAGACACCTGAAAATGGTTTAGATTAAAATAAACCGAAACTTAGTGAAGATAAGTTATAGTTTCAGTCGTTGACCCGAAACCCATGAAAAACAACCATAATCTATAGTCGCGGTCACTGGAAAAATTAGAATATTGGATTCCTTTAATTTTTTTATTGTTGAGCGGACCGCGTAGGCGGAGCCTAAATACCAGAGTACCGTGGCTGCTGTGAAAGGGTTATGTTAGGGGAAGTTTGTTAACGCGGGACTGAATGCGTCAATACCCGCAGGCCTAATAAATACATCTCCTGACAGTCTATTCAAAGCCATGCACACCCTGGAAGTAAATGTGCGGTTGTACCACTCGATTCTTGATGTACGAAGAACCACCGCTTTAGGATTAGATGCCGCGGTCGCGCGGGTGCATATGATAGGAGCGGTGAGCGGCGGAACGATAGAGGATAGCTTAGAGTAGCAGATTCCGTTTGAATATCGGTAGAAGAGTGAGAGGTCACCAACAACACGCTAGTGAGAAAGTGACTGGAGATGGCGCGTTAAGGCCGGGTCGCCAATTAGTCGAATTGCCCTTCTCTGTACAGCATCTAGTATAGAGTAATAGGGGCAGCAGTTCCCCAGACATGAGAGCAATACTCCAGGCCAGGTCTTATCTGTGCTTTAAAGGTATTCATTTGACCTCCCGCCACGGATTTATCTAAAACCACTGATTGAAAGAGTAAACGCCAAGACACCTCAAAAGACTTGTCAATGGGAACAACTAAGGTATTTCTCGGAAAAATGCCATTCATCCAAAACTAAAGTATTTGATAAAATGAAGGAATCTCTCCGGCATCTTCATTTTCTACTAGAGTGATTGATTGGAATATCTAGGAAAAGTAAAAATGTATAAGACACATCGTCCAGAATCATATACGATTTTAGTATCAGACATGTTTGAAAAAAACACATAGATATGTGAGATTCTTTGAAGAAAAATTTAACAAGTTAAATATTAACTTTGACTAACAAACAACCCGACATCCACTCTTCGCAGCCAGTACTGATATATTTTTCGATGGCAATGTTATCAGTAGTGTCAGGTGCTATGGTGTTCTGGTTTGATATAAATTCCTCATAAAATTTTCTGTTGCTGTCCTAAGGCGGGTTCTGGCTGTTCAGTTTCACACTTAATCATTTTGACTCACTTCTCAAATTTAATCTTAAAGTATGTATTTGAGCCCTGTAAATTATTTTTTCATGTGGGTAAAAGGAGTCTTGTGCTTTATGCTTTTTATGGAACAGAACTAGACAATGGAGCAAATGCCGGTCCCTCATTTTCAGCCAGCCTATTTCAGATATGCTGGATGACACATGCTGTCTTCTAGGTATTCCACATACCAAACGCACACAAGCATTTTGAACTGATTGGATTCTATTGGAGTCACATTGTGAAATACATGCATTATAGACTACATCGCAGTGGTTAAAATTTGACAGAATAAGGCAATCCCACAATAACTGCTTGCTATTTTTATTCAATATTTTTCTTTGTGAATAGAGAACCTTGAGCTTACTAAAAGCTTTTGCGATGGATTTATTGATATGGCCGCTAAATCTCAGAGACGCGTCCAACACAACACCTAGATTTTTTGCTGATTCCACTAATTGCAGCGGATCTCCATTGATATTAATAGAAAAGTTTTCAACAACACTCTTTCTAGATTTTTCTCTCCCAACAGCATCACGGAACACTTCTGCGGATTTAGTTCTAAACGAAGTCATCCATTTCCTGCTTCATAACTATACAGGGTTGGGATAAAGTATGGAACCAAACAAACAACTTTGGAACGGAAAGAATGATATTGCTAAAAATTTGCACGCAAGTGTAGCGACGTATAGTGCATCCGAAGACATTTATGTTAGCTATTAATGTACTTCCGGTTTAACCGGAAGTACCGTCAACTTATTTAATTTAAATGGGACACCCTGTATATTTTTGCAGATTTTAATACATCTTTTTTTTTCGAATACGTCCATAGTGGTTTGTGTATTAGTTTCTGTAAAAACGGGAAAGGTAAAGCTTCTTCATATGTTTAAAATGCCGGCCATTTACCTCCTGATATCCTGATCCTGACGTGAATTGATTCGACAAGGTAACTCAGCAATTTTGTCAACAGACTTGCATATTGTCAGAAAGTAAACGGCGGGCATTTTAAACGTCTGAGATAGTTCCTTGATAATTCATTTTAAATTTTCTTACTGTAACACATCAAATAAAATGAACGTTTCAGTAAATAAAAAAGTTTTATCTTTCCCATTTTTACAGAAACAAATACTAAACCTACTATGAACATATTCGGAAAAAAGATGTATTGAAATCTGCAAAAATACACAGGGCGTCCCATTTAAATTAAAAAAGTTGACGGTACTTCCGGTTAGACCGGAAGTGCATTAATAGCTAACATAATGTCTTCAGATGCATTATGCGTCACTACATTTACCTGCAAATTTTCAGCAATATCACCCTTTCCGCTTCAAAGATATTTGCTTGGTTCCATACTTTATCCCAACCCTGTACAATGAGATACCAGATAGCATAAAATGTCTAGTACCTTTAAATTGATTGAAGTACAGTTTAAAAAAATGGGTAGTTAATAATAATCGCATGAAAATTCATCAAGCTGTTGACATATGTAATACCTACTATTACTAATACCTATGGAATACATAAATATTTAAATGTAAATATTCCTGAATTTGACCTTATTTGGTGCTTCTATTTTATAATAATTACCCGATACCCAAACACAAATTTTTAACTTTATTGGGTGCTTGTTGTTTATTGCAGTTATTTATTTATTTTATATTTACAATAAACGCTATTATTATTATAAGCTGTAATCGCCTTAACATTATGCTTTTTCAAGTTTTAACTTGGGTGGATATAATGTTAATTTAGATGTAACTCGGAAATCATGGCATTTGGGCATTGAGTATATTTAAAAAGATTATGACTATTTTTCAAAGATTCCAAAAACTAAATAATATACATAAATATGGGCTGGGTGTTCCATTCGAAATAACAAATGTTATATTTTCATAAAAAAGGAAGATACGACACCAATGATAATACTGCCATAAAATCAGTTCGGTTGCAAAACACTCATACTCCAAAATTCATGAAAATCATGCAAATCGTTAGAAATAATTAAGGCATTCTATATTTAAGACTCACTGTGTATATGTATATAGTAAACAAGACAAACGATTTTCGCGGTCTATATCAAACTTTTCCTATTTCAGAGCAACACGTATTTGCCGGTTACTGCGTACGTCTAGTAAAGGAGAAAAGGATCTCTGGAAGGAAGTTATGGACACAAACAGTTTCAACCCGCACATCTCGAGTGAACAAATTGGGAACATAATTGAAAATCCCAAAAAAAGGAAGGGACCGGTAGAAGCCATGTGAACGACTGAGCTAAAGAAAATGAAAGCTAACCGACCGAAAATACTGCGAATTCACGAAACAGGACCGAAATGCTCACGTCGCTTAGTGCATGGTATATGAGATTTTCAGTTACGGAAATGGCCTAATAGCGTAAGCTCCCACGCAAAAAACTAGAATGTATGTTGTTTTTATCTTCATGCCTAAATCCGCATGTGGATCTATTAACTTGAATTCGTACCAGACAATGTCGGAAAAATTGTAGCCTAAAACGGCTAAAACTCCTGCAAAATCAACTCTAAAATTGAATTTTGAATGCACTTCTCAGATTTCTGCAATGCCAAAAATAACCGTCTTACATAATCAATCATCAAATCTTCAATACTGTCAGGAGCTTAGAGTGCTCAGATACCAGCAACGGATTTAAGTTGAGAAATCCTCATGCGGGGTAATGGGCGTCAATGGGCAGCCTACTATCAATAATACAAACTTTTCAGTTATTCAACCCCCCACCCCTCAACCACCCCAATTTCACCCCCACCCAAAAAAACTCTCTAAAACACTTAAAAACGAAGTTTGAGGTGTTTTTATATTTTTAGTTTTTTTATTGTTTCTGCGTCGCCACTGGCACGATTTATAAGAACTATACGCATTTTCCATCCTCACCACGTAGTAATACTGTGTCAAAATTTCATTAAAATCAATTAAACAGTTTCTTCGATACACAATATAGAACGATCTAACGCAATACTCGTATGTTTACACCAGAAAAATTTCTAAGTCCTTTGGTTTCTGTAATAGGCAAGGCAATGTCCGGATGGACCTAAAAAAGTTATTTATGTCGCTAGATCTTCCTTCACAGGTCAGTGGACAGACTATTATGAAAGCAAAACTTTTTTCATTTTTACAACCCCCCACCCCCCAACCACCCCAATTTCACCCCCACCCAGAAAAAAGTAGAAAGTGATCAGGAACCTCTAAAACGCCTAAAAACGAAGGTTGAGGAATATTTGAAATTTTTCGTTTTTTGCAACATTACCTACTACGACCCCACACCATATCGCTACCCAAATTTCATCAAAATCTATGGAGCGGTTACTGAGATTAGGAGGCTAGAAGAACGCCAACAGACGGCAATGAGTGACGTGGATTTTCGTTATTGTAGGCATCATAAAACGCCCAAAAAGTATATTATCCCAAGATTGAAAATTTTCGCGATCACAATACTCCCTTCACCTCTCGGTGTGGGAATTAAAAAATTCAGCAAAAGATTGTTTCACATGTGTAACATATAGAGTGGCATTTCAAGATTCTGATCTGCAGAGAACTCATTACAAATCAGACTGGCATCGATATAATTTAAAACGAAAAGTGGCAGAATTTCCACCAGTGACTGAGGAGGATTTTCAAAGAAGATTCAGCTGACTACGCAACACATCCAAAACGCCTTCTGAAACTAAACATGTATACTGTGAGGCATGCCACAAGCCTTTTAATAGTTAAAAGGCTTATGATAATCACTTAATCAAAAAAGCACAAGGATACGAGTAATGTGGACAGAGGTTACTCCCAAGAACCTCCCATACAGCAGTCTGCACTTAAAAAAGACGGAAAACAGTTGACTAAATTACATTCCAATGTTTTGTCTGAAACAGAATCTGACATAGAAGAGCTAGATTCTGATGAACGGGAAGATGAATCAGAAAACCAAATTTTCGACATCCTCTAGTACGAATTTAAGTTGTTTAATCCACATAAGTATGTAGGGATGAAAATAAAAAGAATTCAACCCCCCATGTGCCAGCCAGAGTAACATCTAGATCGATTGCGGTCGGCGATTAGTACCGGCCAATCAGATCATTTGAAGCTATAGAGGGTTGGTGGTACCGAGAGATGGCGTGAAAGAGTTGCCTCGCGTATCTACACCTTTTCCAGCTGTAGTTTCTAAAGCGTCAAGTGATAATATTCAAAACGGTCAATATAATTTTCCAACTCGTCAATTGTAAATTCAAACTGACAGGTATAAATTGGAAAATTGACCTGACCGTTTCGAATTATGACTTGACGCTATAGAAGCTACACAGCGCCGGTACTCTTTAACCACGGTACATTAACAAAGACAAGTAGGGTTACTCTAAGCTCCGCCTCCAACGTTATCATTCCCGCACTGCTCTCTGATACCACTTGGATACTAGGCAAGCTGGCGGATTGGATTCTGGCGCCCGATGATCTCGAGCAGTAGCCGAACGCTAACAGCTGTGGTTTACAGGGTCGTTTCACCTAACACGCGACACAATTGGTCGGATCTACCGGGGTGCCTAAATAAGTAGTGTTTCACAAAAAAATGCCAGCGACATGTTCTGTATATAGCTGCAACAGCAAACAAGGTATGGGAAAATCGTTTTTTTTTTCGATGTCCGAAAGAGGAAACTGGGTAAGATAGTTTGTTAACTTATGCTGGCAGATTTGTCTCAATAAAATTTAAAAAATAGATATTGTTTCTGGATGTGAATAGGCAGTTTTCGTGACTAACAAAGTGATGTTCCGTTTAACGCTATTTGACAACTTTGACATTTGCATTTCGTTTTACGTATATCGTAACCGCTAAATGCTGGTATTGTACGGACGGTAGCCATAGCTATTAACGAAGCGACACGCATGCGCAGCACGAATAAAAATTAGATCATATTATTAATTATTTTTGATAGGGCGGTCATCGATCGTCCAAAGAATGGCTGTAGGTCAGCTAATCTGTTGGGGTAGCTCAATCTCCTGAGCAAAATACAAAGCGCTTCTTGCCCAGAAACCTTATGTTGGCTGTCTGTATTAAGCTCATCTGGAATTCTGTGTGCTTGTACCAATCTCGGAATATGCCGTTTTTCGAAGCGGAAATTCACTTTACACTCCTGTTCCGAGAGCATATCTAAGTTGAATCTCCCGTAAAGGTCAGCTCTGTATTGGCTGTTGTTGTTCTCAAATACTTCCAACAAGATCGCATCTTCAAAATCTGAGTCACCACTGGAGTCCAATAAAATAAACTCGTCCATATTTCAGGGCAAACTACAGCAAACACTATTGAATTATGATTTTCTTTCAAACAACAGCCTTTACAATACTCATCTGCTCTTTTGACGTTATGGTGTCAAAGTTGTAGCTCAAAATGAGGTTAGGGGGCATCTTACAGTGGTGTCTTGCTCCAAAAACTATTTATTTATCTGTCAAATAGAGGTTCTGACAACGTATTTGTTAACCGAAGCGGCAAGTTAATTAAGAACAACGAAAACTACCTAATATTGGAAACGGGCATTAGAGTTCGTGAGTACCCATAAATATGACAATCTTACCTTAAAATACATATACGTATATTATAAGGTCAGACATTTTTTCTGTTCTGATGACGTTATAACAAATATGTAAGCATGCTATACAAATAGGACATGTTCGTAGCAAAATTACAGCAATCACACGATATAACTTATCGGTATTCAAAGAAACCAGACACACACATATTTTTAGGGTTTATAACCCCATGGTATTGGAATCATACATATAAATTAATAATGGCGTTGGCCAGTAATAACGTCTTCTGTACTCCAGTGGCCAGGATGAAAATGACGGATGAAGTCACTAAAGAACACACACATTTTTCATTTTCCATTCAGAGCGCATACCTAGCTTAGCTTAGGTGACTCTATGAATATTTTATATTCCTATATTATAATAGAGCGCGAATATTTTTAGCGACCAAATTTACTATTGTTGACATTAAATAATAATCAAGACAGACAATAAAACCAAATATAAAATGTATAAAAACGTGTCTGTTGTGTATCTTCCAGTACTCCTATTCTTTTTTGCCTCATTGACGTTTTCTTTGTTTCTTAAGGAGGTTGTTAAGTATTGTATATAGTTTATTCGATATAGACAAAAAATGTTATTAGAGTACTATTCCCTTTCATTATCTTATCATTTATATTACAAGGAACCAATGGTATGTATTGTCAATTCAGTTGAATGGTTTATTGAATAATAAATTATATTCTATCTATACCACAGTGTATGTATCTACATAATAGAATTCATTTCTATTGACCCCGTATAAGAACTTAAGTGAACTTCGACGCCCAACGCTCAGCCTTGGATTCCCTGTAAGTAAACGAGGCACCCCTCTGAAATCGTGTCGGCTCGCGTTTGTGAGACGCACGCCGAGTGACCCTACTGGTCTTTGTTAATGTACGGTGTCTTTAACTTAGAAACGTGTTTCTATGCACTATGTACTATGGAATCGGGTGGCTTCGTAAATATGACAGTGTATATTAGACACCGTAATAGGCATCCGAAACTACCCGATCGTCATGGTCGTCATGGTGACAGAAACACGTTTCTATCTCTTGAGTTACAGGGTACCGAAGCGACGCTGGAAAATGTGTAGTCGGCGATTTCGAGGTTGAGTTGACGTGCGACCGTAGCTCAATTGGTTAGAGCACCGGATTACCGAACTCGAGGCTGTGGGTTCAAGTCCCGCCAACCGCCTACTTTTTCCTACATTTTCTAGTACCAATTTAAATAGAATTCATATGTTACGCCGAATCTGTGACGTCGCTGCTTATTGCCTAAAGGCTCTTATCTGAAATCTCTGATTGAAACTCCGGCCGGATTTGTAATCAGCACCCTCAAATTATCCAAAACACGAGGTTTAATATTATAATAGAAAGCCAAATAAAGATTTTCAATTTTTTAGGTAAACCTGAAAATCTCAAAAATATCTGAAATTTTTGATTTTCGTCAAACGAGACTGAAGCTCATAGTTGCGGCCGAATTTGTAATGAGCACCCTCAAATTATACAGAGCACGAGGTTTCATCTTAATATAAACCCAAATAAAGATTTTCAATTTTTTAGGTAAACCTGAAGATCTGAACTTTTTTATTTTCGTCAAACGAGACTGAAACTCAAAACTGCGGCCGGATTTGTAATCAGCAGCCTCAAATTATCCAAAACACGAGGTTTGACCTTGATTTTTTTATTTTTTTTTTTTATTTATTTATTTGTATTCTTTATACAAATCCAGCTACCTCGAAGGCTATGCCTTGTGTGAGGTCTAAGCCAATGAAGATACATAACACAAAAATTTTGCTAACCTATGAGCTGCGCGTCGTTGACTCAATTTCGCATCTTCTTCGCTTCCCACTGTTTCATTGCTCTCCTCATAGATATCCCCTTGCTCTTCTTAGATCTTCATAGATCAATACTAATACTGCAAGCTCGTTATGTATTCATCAAGGGGTGAAAATTCTTCATGCTCTAAATTTTGACATAATGTTTGATATAGAGGCAAATGAATATTTTCCATTTTTTTAGGTAAGCCCGAAGATCTGATATATCCTCCAAGATTGCACACACCACCAAGATGCCAGAGTAGCCAACCGTATACCACACACCACCAGCGAAGCCGTTCTCCATCATTTCAGCAGAGTACTGAAATTCATGCGAGACACAAACTTTACTATAACATTTAAATACCGTACTGTACGTTTTTCTATGTCACTTATAACCCTATGCGGTTGATGTAACCTTTTTGTGTGAATAAATACTAAAAAAATATATCAAAGGTCTGAAAGACCTGGAATTTTTTAGTTTCGTCAAACTAGACTGACGCTCAAAACTGCGGTCGAATTTGTAATCAGCATCCTCAAATTATCTAAAACACAGGGTTTCATCTTAATAGAAAGCCAAATATTTTCAATTTTTTAGGTAAACCCGAAGGCCTGATAGGACTGAAATTTTTAACTTTCGTCAAACGAGACTGAAACTCAGAACTTCGACTGGATTTGTAAACTGCACCCTCAAATTATCTGAAACACAAGGCTCCATTTTGATAGAAATCCAAATAAACGCAAAAGTGGACTCTTTCAACTTTATTCCAAGCTTTCGGAAACTTACGACTCCATCATCAGGGCTACAATAGAATTTTAAACATAAGTAATAATATCAAAAAGATATTAAATACTTAGAAAAGTTAGCGAGATTGATGGGTATGATGTTAAAAGGGAGAAACTTCACATAAATAGCACAATTTGTGTGGAAACACAAATTCTTTGTCACGAAACATTGGAAAGATAATAAAAAAGACTTTAAGCATTTAAAACACATTATAAACTAACCTGAGGATCTGAAAGATCGGAGATTTTTGATTTTCGTCACAAGAGACTGAAAGTGAAAACTGAATCGGGATTTGTAATCAGCACTCTCAAATTACTCAAGGCCAAATAAAGATTTTCGATTATTTAGGCAAACCTGAAGATCTTAAAGGTCTGAATTTTTTGATTTTCATCAAACGAGTCTAAAAATCAGAACTGGGACCGGATTTGTAATCAGCACACCAAAGTTATCCAAAACACGATATCTATCTCAACAGAAAGTCAAATAAAGGTGCTGCAAGCTGAATATAACATGGGTTGTATTATTTTGAACTTAATATTACTTACTTACTTAACGTTTATTGACCAGCTATATACAGTGCAGTGACATTTGCAGTCAGAGCACTACTGATTACAAAATTTACTTAAGTTTTAAATTTAAACTAATTACAAAAATTCACAATATTTAATTTTTGTAAAAAGGTCTTCGCACTATTCTCGTTCATCAAAAGTGTGATTAATGATACTGTGATTACAATGAGTCATTAAAGAGCCAACAGTGCTTTAAAATCATTTTATCTGTTTGGGAGCTGTTGTGCCACAGAAAAGCATCCATATAAGCTGAATCCCTTATTTCAGCGTGCAGGGGACAAGAGTGTCCAAATTCTGTCTCTTAGTTAAGCATTAAGCTAAAGATAGTCAATATATTATTAAAGTGAGCAAACTTATGCAAAAGTGTAGAATGAACGTATGTATGTAGAATGTCAAAATAATAGAATAGAATAGAATAATAAAAGATACAATAAAAGTCCAACGTAACACCCTGTACCATAAAATTTGTTTTACGAGGGTGATACGAAAAGAACTCTGATACACTCGAATAGTCAGGAATTGAAAGGACCACTTACTTGGTACAAAGACGACAGGAAAGATCTACCGGTCAAGAGGTGACGGAAACAGTCGGAGACGGGCCTGTATTTTGAAAACGCTCATGAGTAACCTCCACATTCAACCGCCACATTACATGCACTACAATACTGTTATGTTCTACCGCTGTAATACTGATATTATCTCCCAGTCAATGCTGATAGGCCCAGGATGCTTCCGAACTACATCAAGGGCTTCAAACATAGCTTGAGGATGATCTCAGTATATTTTAAAAGATATCAGGCGCAATCCCTTAGTACCGCCCGCGTGGTACTCGTCCGTTATCTGTGCACACCAAGGAAGGCGACACCCAAGGTGCCACACGAACGGCAAAAAGCGCTGTCATGGCTTCACAAATGACTAGCACCCGCCAACATCCGCTTTACGGTCCCACCTACGAATGTTGACTCGCAACCCATGGCTATTCGATAGATCTATCTAGGTACGTACCTCAACACCGTGTGAAGACTTTGACGTGGCGACACATGCCTTCAAAACCAGACAGAGGTGGAATGCGTACATTCCACCTCCCATACCGTGGGGAACGGCAGCTTCCTACCGCATGGGAGTCAGCCCATGATATGAATCCAATTGGCTGATGCAGACTAGTACCCACATGCTGTCCACACAGATGATGCAGATTACTAACTACATTCTATCCACATAGATGATGCAGATTCTTAACTACATTCTGTCCACATGGGTGATGCAGGGTTTCACCTACATGCTGTTCGCATGGGTGATGCAGGTCACCATCCGCATCCTGTCCGCATGGATTGTCCAACAACCAAACTGTGTCCCAGGCCGTGTTTGGACTAGAGGCAATGGTAGTGCTATTACCTCCCAGGATCCCGCTATCCTCCAACGGTGTCCCACCAACACAGAAAGAGGGGCGTTCTCCTGCCTCCAGGGTGCAATAGGTTCGACGGACGACCCACCGTCTCCCCATCGAACCTCCCAGAGTGCCCTGCACTTCGAATCAAGTGCTGTAAAGTGGGCTGGTGTACGGACAGGTACGCCAATGCTTTGATTACTGCGGGACGGTGTACATTATACCTCCACCTCCCCAATAATCGCATGCTCTGTACCATACTGTGCAACACAGTACCCCAGGTCTACTTAGGGGCGTCCCACCTGCAGAGATTATTAGTTGGCTACCCTTTATCTTTATCTGTAAATGACTGTCAGATTCCAAGCTAGTTAATAGCTTTACCAATGCGGCTTATATCAATAATTATTATAATTAGCTTATCAAACTCAATAACACTATTGTAATGGTTAAAAGACATGCATGCAATGATATACGGACAAATGCAGAAATATACTCTGTGAACAACTCACCAAATTGCAACCACAGGCAAAACTCACTGAACCACGCGTCACGAGGATAAGACGGACACTGTGTTTACTTTTTCTTTTTCATATTTTCTCACAGGCAACAGACATAGGGCTCTTAAATCAAGATTTTCCACAAACTCTCGGTCCTATATCTTTTATAGTGCCATAACAATAAACACATGGCCAAACCCTCGTAAACATAGGCGGGTACTTACAGGGTGAGTGGTATACAAAATCATGGTTAAAATAACGTATGCTTACATTCGGCCATCCGACATTCACCTCGCCCCGAGGTGGTTAGTCGCTATCCCGCGACTTCGAAAGAGAAACTCCATCGTCACCACTGTCACTACCTGAATCGTCAGAAATACTTCTTGCTGTGCATCAAGGTTTCATCCTGTCTACCACGACAGTCCTTTCATAATTCGACCTCTTTTCGGCTCGGTACGATCCCGTCATATCGGTAACAATATAACGATCATTTGGTAAAGCCACCTTTACCACCAGCGGACCACTATAAGGGTTTTGCAACTTTCGACTCGCCCCCGTAGCTGGATGCTGTTTTTCAACAAAGACTAAATCGCCTGGCCTATATTTTCGCGGGACCTTACGCTTCTTGTCGAAACCGCGTTTCTGATTTTGTTGCGCTGCCTCTATTTTCCTAGCTGCTTGCTTTCTTGCAGTAACTAGGTTTTCGAGGAGCATGAGAATTTGACCAACCTCGTCATTTAGTGACATGTCAATTCCTCTTCGAGGGCCATACCCTCTACGTACTCCAAACGTTGCTGACAATGATTTTACATGATCTATCACGAACCTAGTTTTTGTTGATTTCACAGCCTTTGATGCAACAAACCTCGTGAAACCATCAATCACTACCAACACATTTACATTTCCTTTCTTGCCTTTCGACAATAATCTAGGCGACAGCTTTCCACCCCAGGAAAACAATAATGTTCGGTCAATTGACGCAGTGTTTTGTGCACTCCGAAGTGACCAAACTCATAATGTGCAGTCTTGGCGACTTGATGACCCATTACATGTGGTACCACCCACTGTATACTTCGAACCAAGCTTCGATAGACTCGATCATCCCTCAAAGCACAGTTTTTATAAACTTGCTTTTCCTCATCTGTCGATGATCCTCTGAACAAGATCTCATGAATTCTTCTGATCTTTACATAAGTAACTTGACCAGATAACACCCAATCGGCTTGCTCTATCCGAAATACAGTCTCTGGCTCTGCAGACTCGTCAGGACCACCGACTGGATTCCTGCTCAGGCAATCAACATGTGCCATTCGAGCTCCAGGTCTGTATTCTGTATTTCACTTCAAAAGTAAACTCTTGAAGCTGTAACCACCACCTGGCAATTCTAGGTATTACCTGCTTCTTTACACTGGTAGCTGTCAAGGCATCACAATCAGTTACCACGGTAAAGTTAATACCTAGCGAATATACCCAGAAGTTTTTCAAACTCTCGACCACCGCCAGAGCGTCTAACTCATAAGAGTGATATTTTTGCTCACCCTCTGTAGTTTGTTTGCTAAAGTACGCCACTGGTTGTAACCGTTCATCGGGTTGAACTTGTAACAGTATGCCACCTAATCCCAGCATACTTGCATCAGTGTGTACTTCAGTCACTGCAATCGGACTGTACAATGCCAAAACCGATCGACCGACTAAGTTGTCCTGCAACTTCTTGAACGACCCTTCCTCTTTTTCTGCCCATCTCCAGGACACACTCTTTTTGAGGAGATTAGTGAGAGGTTTAGCAATTAAAGCATAATCCTTCACAAAGTGCCGAAAGTAACCAGTCAAACCTAGGAGTTGTCGAACCTGTTGAACCATATTTGGCAGACGAAAGTTCGTCACTGCCTTGACCATCTTCTCTTGTTTTAAGTTCCCTTGTCAGATGTGAAATCCAAGAAATGTGAATGATTTCATCAGAAAAGCACATTTCCCGAGATTGAAGGAGATGCCTTCAATCCTAAATATCTCCAAAAACTTATTATTCAAACGAAACACACTTCATACGGATCTCGTGTCCCTCACTTGGTGTTGTCTAGCTACTGGTTTACCAATCTAACATATTACGATTTGAAACCATTACTCGAGAGCCAAGATACCAAAAGCCCGGCTAACAACCAACGATGACTTGATCTCCCACAGTCAGAGTACAGGACTGTTCGATTACACCTTGTCCAATACATAAGAGCATATTGCGAACATAGATCGTGAGCATAAGTGCATTAAATTTGCACCTGCTCTTACACCATTAGCAACAATGTTGAATTGACAAGACCCCAACGACTGTGTGTAGAGTATTATCATACCCCCTCAGAGCGGCCGTCTCTGAAAAGATATAAACAATATCCAACCTTTTCACCTCATTCAAAGTGATAGTCCTGTAGGCCCTGTCTAAATCCAAACAAGGTGTTAATGTGTAACGATTTTTCCAGACAGACTCATAAAATATCATCGGCGCCAGTTTATGCCCTGAGCCGATCCCTTTTATTATTTTTTTTTTTATTTTTTTGACCTGAATTTCATAAGTGTGTAAACGATGTTCATAGACCACACTGAATTACATGCCTTTTTTTTTTAAACTCCAGAGATAAGGCAACCCTACTAAGCAGTGGAAACAGCATGGCTTTACGCACATCTGTTTGTGCTTTATCCCAAGTCTACCTAACCCCTTGGCAAAATCACGACACTTAACCTGCTGTCTATTCGGCCAGTGGCGTGCCGCACACGAGGTACCAGGCATTGTGGACAGATAACGGTACAGCGCCTCAGGTGTATCGTAATTACCTGCTCCTGTACTCATTTCCACAACCAATACCTGAGGAATTTAATAATAACATTCTCTCTTGTAGATATTGAGGATGTTGACTTTCCATTCTTTCGATGTAAACCTAAACGTCGACAGCCCTTCTAATTTAGAAGGGGCGGGGTGTATCGTGGCATCTTCAGACCAACGGAAGATGTCACGTAATTCGTCAATTTTATGACACCACTTCACAGACAACGAGACGACTGCCCTCAATCGTCTTGGTTAAAACCAGGGACGGCGTCACCCTTTTGCGCTATAGATAGCTTTGTCGCAACTTTACACAAATTTTTCATAACCGGAGCTAGTAGCTAGTTTATTGAAGGTGCGACCTTTATTATGGGAGGTCGTGAGAGAGAGAGGATCGCATCAACTGAGGAGTTCAAAGAATCAGGGACCTTTAGAACATAAGGTCCAGGTTGGTGAGACATTTTCGCTGAAACCCTGTTCTACCACAGTTGGTGAAAAGAGAATGGCAATGATTCTCGGAATATTCAACAAGACACACAGGTGTCAGATCTCGAAATGGGGGGGGAATGACACACAGGTGTCACATCTCAAAATATGTAGCAGGACACACAGGTGTCAGGTCTCGAAATAGGGGGAGATAGGTGTCAGATATCGAAGTAAGGGGGAAGGACACATAAGCTCAGATCTCGAAGTAGAGGAGAAGAACACACAAGTCTCGGATCTCGAAATAGGGGGGAAAGGACACACAAGCTCAGATCTCGAAGTAGAGGTGAAGGACACACAAGCTCAGATCCCACTTCTGATATGTAGAAACGACGTATGTATGTATGTAGAATGTCAAAATAAAAGAACAGAATAGAATAATAAAAGATACAATAAAAGTCCAACGTAACACCCTGTACCATAAAATTTGTTTTACGAGGGTGATACGAAAAGAACTCTGATACACTCGAATAGTCAGGAATTGAAAGGACCACTTACTTGGTACAAAGACGACAGGAAAGATCTACCGGTCAAGAGGTGACGGAAACAGTCGGAGACGGGCCTGTATTTTGAAAACGCTCATGAGTAACCTCCACATTCAACCGCCACATTACATGCACTACAATACTGTTATGTTCTACCGCTGTAATACTGATATTATCTCCCAGTCAATGCTGATAGGCCCAGGATGCTTCCGAACTACATCAAGGGCTTCAAACATAGCTTGAGGATGATCTCAGTATATTTTAAAAGATATCAGGCGCAATCCCTTAGTACCGCCCGCGTGGTACTCGTCCGTTATCTGTGCACACCAAGGAAGGCGACACCCAAGGTGCCACACGAACGGCAAAAAGCGCTGTCATGGCTTCACAAATGACTAGCACCCGCCAACATCCGCTTTACGGTCCCACCTACGAATGTTGACTCGCAACCCATGGCTATTCGATAGATCTATCTAGGTACGTACCTCAACACCGTGTGAAGACTTTGACGTGGCGACACATGCCTTCAAAACCAGACAGAGGTGGAATGCGTACATTCCACCTCCCATACCGTGGGGAACGGCAGCTTCCTACCGCATGGGAGTCAGCCCATGATATGAATCCAATTGGCTGATGCAGACTAGTACCCACATGCTGTCCACACAGATGATGCAGATTACTAACTACATTCTATCCACATAGATGATGCAGATTCTTAACTACATTCTGTCCACATGGGTGATGCAGGGTTTCACCTACATGCTGTTCGCATGGGTGATGCAGGTCACCATCCGCATCCTGTCCGCATGGATTGTCCAACAACCAAACTGTGTCCCAGGCCGTGTTTGGACTAGAGGCAATGGTAGTGCTATTACCTCCCAGGATCCCGCTATCCTCCAACGGTGTCCCACCAACACAGAAAGAGGGGCGTTCTCCTGCCTCCAGGGTGCAATAGGTTCGACGGACGACCCACCGTCTCCCCATCGAACCTCCCAGAGTGCCCTGCACTTCGAATCAAGTGCTGTAAAGTGGGCTGGTGTACGGACAGGTACGCCAATGCTTTGATTACTGCGGGACGGTGTACATTATACCTCCACCTCCCCAATAATCGCATGCTCTGTACCATACTGTGCAACACAGTACCCCAGGTCTACTTAGGGGCGTCCCACCTGCAGAGATTATTAGTTGGCTACCCTTTATCTTTATCTGTAAATGACTGTCAGATTCCAAGCTAGTTAATAGCTTTACCAATGCGGCTTATATCAATAATTATTATAATTAGCTTATCAAACTCAATAACACTATTGTAATGGTTAAAAGACATGCATGCAATGATATACGGACAAATGCAGAAATATACTCTGTGAACAACTCACCAAATTGCAACCACAGGCAAAACTCACTGAACCACGCGTCACGAGGATAAGACGGACACTGTGTTTACTTTTTCTTTTTCATATTTTCTCACAGGCAACAGACATAGGGCTCTTAAATCAAGATTTTCCACAAACTCTCGGTCCTATATCTTTTATAGTGCCATAACAATAAACACATGGCCAAACCCTCGTAAACATAGGCGGGTACTTACAGGGTGAGTGGTATACAAAATCATGGTTAAAATAACGTATGCTTACAAAAGTATCATAATACTCGGTAATAACCCTTATAATAACAATTAAAAATGAAAACTGTAAGTAAAGTATATCAAAATACCCCGTCACAGGGAGTACAATTGTTCTTTTATATAATTGGGAGCCGCAGCTGTTGTTTTTTCCTGGTATCTATATATACTGCTGTGCTCAACATTTTATTCACAAAGGTGAGGATTTGCTGACGCTGTTTAATTAAAAACAAACAATATACGGATCCGCAGCCTTTTTTATTATGGCGTTATATCTTTATCCCCTGAGCTTTCAAACAAAAGCTCCATTGTTATTTCGTTAAAGCAGATTTTGTACTTCAATGCTGTGTTTGAAGTCACTAATTTGGTAATCAGAGTCAGGTATCGGGATATGCTTACACATTTATACTACGGAACGGATTTGCTCGAAAATAAATTACGGATACTAACTCTGTGATCAGTAAAACTACGTTCTCGACTCGCTGGTGTCAGATGCACACAATACAAACACTAGTGTGTTTACATCCTTAAGGTTTTAACTTATATTCTTTTAACAGCAAGAAGTTGAAGAGGCACATTGATAATCATAAAAATAATACTAGAAAGACGACCTGGTTATCAATCAATTATATCGCTCATTCTAGAAAAAAATCACTTCATCATGTGGCTTGTACCTCTTTAATTTACTTCCACTACAAATTGAGGAAGTTGCATCTGTTAACTATTTTGAAAACAAAAATAAGGAAATTTCTATCAATGAATAGTTTTACTGTCTTTAGATGATTTATATTACCTCATTATGTTTTGTTTCCCTCATTACGATTTATAAATGCTATGATGATGGTATTTCTGCTTTTGACGCATTTCATGTCACCTTAAGATGATGTTATCAATACAGATTATTGTAATGCGTTAGTGTGCAACATTAAATACTATACAGAGATGGCATGTTTGACGCATAGGTGGCAGGATTGATCAGTTGGCACAATGGAGCTACAGATAAAGTTCCTTATGATGAATTTTCTAAAACTGTACTTATTATAAGTATTTAATCATAAAGAATCCATATTTGGTTTATCACGTTTTATACATACACAATCATGGTTAATGACGAACCAGCGTTTTCAGAACGTCCTTAGTCTTCATCAAAGTATGTACAAAGCATTAGTTATTGCATTGATTGATAGCTACTCCAAAATGAGAGTCAGTAATACATCGGTACAAGTGTTCAGTACTTGTCAGAGGTCCATTGGACCTTTGCTCTTAGTTGCGAACATGTTGGTCGATCGGTGTCAGGAAGAAGTAATGGAGGAAGTAGATGGGAAGGCGAAGAGCGAAAAGGAAGAGGTGCATAGGCGTCCATCCTTTTTCTTAATAGATGATCCTATTAATAGCCTTTTTGTTCAAATTTCTCTTCTCCTCCTTCGATCTTTCCTTAAAAAAATGAGCTACAGTAGGGCGGTAACGTTCCCCACGGGGTAACTATGGATTTAACCAAAAGGGTTAATTTTGAGGCTCGATATATAAAAGGGCAAACATTTTGTTGTTTCCGGAATTGCATGATTTGATTTTGATAACAGTGTGAGCCGTGGCTTTATGTGCTTGTGAATTTGCTCGACTGTGTAGTTCACTGACGCGCGAGCTGTGCGAGACGCTTGACTATGATGCCGTTGCGCCTGCTGTTTAAAGTAACCCCTCAAGTAAAAGATGAAGAATATCATTGGAAATATACCATGGGTAGCAACGTCCTGCGCTACAAAATCTGCACGTTTCGCATGTGTGTTTTACTGACGAAACGTCAAGTCGTACATGCGTAGATAATAATTGCTGGTCAAACAATCACCTTGTATAGTTCAACTTTATTGACCGAACTCAATTTTTAGGTTCTACATAACATAAGATAAGATAGAGCTGATGAAGCGTAATTTCGAAATTTCTTAGGAGCATTGTAACTTGACAAGTTTGAAGCTTTCGAAATTGATTTAAATCGATACCACCGAATCTGCTGCTGCGGAAAAGCTTGAGTAACTACTCAGAAATTACTTCTCAACATCTGAGCCTTTCACGCTATATAAAGCCCAAATATAAGACCTGGCCTGGATTACTACTGCTCTCGTGTCTGGGGAGCTGCTGTCCCTACTACCCTCTTTTTACTTGATACTGTCCAGAGAAGGGCGATTCGACTAACCGGTGACCCGGTCTGACGCGCCACCTCCAGCGGCTTTCTCACCGGTTGACGGTTGGTGACCTCTCACTCTTTACCGGTATTCAAACGGAGTTTACTCCGCTGAGCTATCCTCTATAGTCCCGCGCTCACAGATCCTCTCGAATGTACCCGAGAGACTGCAGCTTCTCATGTCAAGGTGGTCGTTCTTCATACCTCAAGAACCGAATAGTATGATTGCACATTTATTCCCAGGGTGTCCAAGGCTTGAAATGAACTTCAGCAATAACAAACTTCTCCTAATATAACCTTTTCACAGCAGACGCTGTCCTGCGATGTTTAGGCTCTGCCTACGCGGTCTGCTCAGTTATAAAAACCCAGTAGTGTGCACTTTTATTACCTTCTAGCCACGTGTCCATCCGAGAAACTACAATAGGACGTAGAACCTTGCCTTATATTATTGAAGTGACAAATACTTCAGAAAAATCCGTCCTTAGAGAATTCACGGTCGTACACGTGTAACTTGCATACGCATACGAATAACGATCACCTACAACTCCAGCCATTTAATGCTGGCCATACACGCTACGATCTTCTTTGAAGTATGTCTGTGTAGGTGGACGTGGATTGATAAGGTCTTACGATATCGTAAAGAACTTCAGAAGATGTATCAAATCGAACATATATGTGTAACTTGCAACTGAAAAAGCAGAATTATAGTCAGGTTAATTTGGTGACCGAATTGAATTTTGAATCTCTGATAACGGATGTATGTGTGTAATGGCTTTATTTTCAGCTTTCAGGTTTTCTATTAAATTACCATATATTAGACTGACTTGATCGTTACTTGATGGAGATGCACAACTTTAATTTGTCCGGATAGATCGGTTATATGTCAAACAGCTGTCAAGTGGGATTTATGATTCCATGAATCGAACAACGAAAAAGTTGGCTTAACAATAAAAAAGAGATGGTAAAGTAAAGCATCTACTGATATGAATGATTCGATCGCAATCACTCACTGTACAAGAGTGAACTACCCTATTTCTGGCCGATCCCAGATCACTTTCCGGACGTCTTGGTCAGTGATCCAGCTGATCGGGTTAACCCGATCACAGTTTCTGTAAAGGCCTATGAACGACAAAATATAGTGGTGATAGATTTCACATTTATTTATGTTAAACTATTGAGGGCCCGTTTCACCGGTTCCTGATAAGTGTCAGACGGCTTGTCTGTCAGATAGGCCTGTTATTTATATGGCGTTATCTGACAGATAAGCTATCTGACACTTATCAGGGATCTGTGAAACTGGCCCTAAATGTTATATCAGTGTGCAGCATTGACCCGAGATTGATAGTTTCATATGTTTGAATAGATGATATGAAAGGTAAGTGGGAGTATAGGTGAATGAATGAAATGTAATGGATTGAAGGAAATTATGTCTAAAGACGTGAGTGAATGGTGTAAGGAGTAGTAATAATGTTCATTAGTAAATGCGACTTTTGCTATCTGTTTGATGAGGCTTCGTATGATCTCCTACAGTTTACAGACGTAGTGGCCTTGGCCTGTCTTTTGGAAGGAAGCTTTCTCCTGAGCTGAGGAATAGGCATGTCCCCCTAAGCTGGTGGTTGGCAATATAACGTGAAATTATCCAGGTCGTTGGTATGGTACTGTATCAGACTATGGTTCAAGTCGTTCCATGGGTTGAAACTGGAGCTTCTGAAGTGTAGTTCTTGTAGATCGGAAATTCCGAGATGGTATGGGTCTCTAACTAGCGTTTCCTAAACTGTGGTTGTAGCAAGAGACAATGGCAGATTTGAAGCTTCTTTATATATTTTTTCAGCTGAATCTCGAACTTTTTCATATTTGTCTTGCTTATCCTGGTAATAGATGTATGACTTCATAGTCCAGAATGGTCACAAAATATGAATCTATCACTTTTAGCTTGGTTTCTATACTTGTTTTTGCGCGTTGGATTCAATACAGCAGCAACAGTTCTAATTTTTTTTAGTGTGGCATTAACTTGTACATTTGCACTGAGACGCTTTTGTCCAAATGTACCCATTGATATCTCTTGGACTTAGAGATGGGAATTTGAGTGTTATTTAAAGGCAAATTACTCAGGTGCCTTCTACAGATTCCAAAAATTGCACTTTTCGTTTTATCTATCTTCATTGCAGTGTGAAGTGTGCCAAGTACCTCTTCACACACATTGGGTGACCAAAAACTCCTACTTCGTGCAAATTACACAAGTTCAAGTTGCAGCATTCAAGTTTCGAGTGTCGTGATGCTTTAAAAAAGTGTTTATAAAATCAAACAGTTATAGAATACATGCTGCTGCGTCCAACTATAGTATAAGTTCTTGAAACAGTTGAATTATCAGAATTATCACCTTTTTACCTTTAAAACTCACATACGGCGCAAAATGTCCCCATAAGTGCTACTTTTTCATTATTATTTCGAAAGTGCAATGTCGTGCAAAGTTTTCAAGATTAGTTTGAAATTCCAGAACCAGGCATAAGTATTTTTAATCTTATTTTGAAGGCTTTGGTCTCCTGACTAAAAACAGAGATTTCAAACTTTGGCCCCAAAATGTACTTAATTATTGTTCGGGTGTACAGGGTCTCTTTATTGGATATTAAAATAGGCTTAATACTGAGTATAACTGCAGAAAAAAATAAACGCCAAAAAGCATTCTTGTTTTTGTTTTTGACGATTTCTTGGAAAAACTGGAAAGGAGTGCCTATTTATTAGGTGTATGAGTAACGAGTTGTTCTGCCGTACATCTACCTTATGTCGGCCATACACGCCAAGATCTACACGAAAGCTCTGTGCAGATCAACGACGATCAAAAATTATAGACATCTCTATAAGGTGTTTCATAAGTTGGGACTTTCTTTCATACAGCGGATAGTACTCGCCAAAATGAGTGTTTTTTTCCAGTAACATATAAATCAAATGTTTAGAGAAAACACGATACTGACCATTAAAGAAATCCTCAACTCTAAGTCCGTCCCTGGGAAATGGCTCACCATGTCATAATATCACAACAAGGCAGCGCTAGCGGTGCCGATGCATGTGAGAAAACACTAAAACATGCAGTTCGTCATACGTCGCGTTGCTGTGGCATAGTCTACGAGAGTGCTTGACCTGTTGCATCTGACGATCGAACTTTAAAAACAACAACAATGGCGCACGCTTATAACAATAATAAACTGGTGGACATGATTTTAATGTACGGTGAGTGAGATCAAAATACCTTGCGGCTTCGCGAGTGTATGCTGATCGTTTCCCTAACCGTTCTCACCCTGCACCTCGTCGATTTGTCTCGATCGTGCAAAGAGCTAGAGACACAGGATGTCTGAGTCTACATCGTGGTGGACACGCTGGAAGATCTAGACAACCTCGTATGGTCCAAATTGAAGAAGACATCGTAAATCGTACCTTTATCTGTAAGACGCCTGCGACAAGACCGCACTTACAACTTCGTAGCAACCAAAGAGTGAGTACTCCCAATATACAGGGTGGCCAATCGGGTGACGATAATAATTTTTTTTTAGATAGCCCGTACCGAGACCTATCCAAAACACCCCCATGTATGTGTACCGGTTATTGATAGTTTTCGAGTTATGATTTTTTTTTTTTGAAAGTTTTTCCAAGAAATCGTCAAAAACAAAAACAAGAATGCTTTTTGGCTTTTATTTTTTTCTGCAGTTATACTCAGTATTAAGCCTATTTTAATATCCAATAAAGAGAACCTGTACACCCGAACAATAATTAAGTACATTTTGGGGCCAAAGTTTGAAATCTCTGTTTTTAGTCAGGAGACCAAAACCTTCAAAATAAGATTAAAAATACTTATGCCCGGTTCTGGAATTTCAAACTAATCTTGAAAACTTTGCAAGACATTTCACTTTCGAAATAATAATGAAAAAGTAGCACTTATGGGGACATTTTGCGCCGTATGTTAGTGTTAAAGGTAAAAAGGTGATAACACACGAATTTCCAAAATGATTTAAAAAACTATTATTTTGCTTTATTATGACAAATTAAAGAAAAAAAAAACTCGTAACAACTAATAAACCCGATAATCATTGATGTTTTTATGACTTTTAATAAAAAAACTAATACCCAAATTGAGATTTTTGAAGTGTTTTTGCTATGTACTATTGAACTTCTGCTAAATTAAGTTGTATGGAAAGTTAACAAAGGAAAGTAATAATAAAACAATAATCTGACTTCCAATTTCATGGCAGAATTACCTGGGAAGCGATACGTAGAATACCCATCCCTTTCTTTTAGAGTAGGTTTTTGCGAGCTCATGTCGGCGAATCGCAGTTGTTAATTAATTTTCGCTAATAGGCAATGTTCGGATGGACCTAAAAAGGTGATTTATATCGCTAGGTCTTCCTTAACAGGTCAGTAGACAGTCTATCATGAATACAACAAGTTTTCCAGTTTTTCAACCCCCCACCCCCCAAAGACCCAAATTCCACCCCCACCCAAAAAAAACGCAGAAAATGATCAAGAACCTCTAAAACGCCTGAAGTTTCAGGAATATTTGAAATTTTTGTTTTCAATACTCCGCCGCCCATGTACCGATTTCCAAAATTATAGCAGCATTACCTACTAAGACCCCACAGCATATTGCAGCCCAAATTTCATCACGGTCCATGCAGCGGTTACTAAGATTACGAGGCTAGAAAAACGCGTACAGACAGACAGACCGACACACAGAACGACGGAAATGAGTGACGCGGATTTTCATTATGTGGACATTATAAGACGCCCAAAAAACCTATTATCTCAAAATCGAAAATTTTCACTATCACAATCCTCCCCTCACCTATTGGTGTGGGAAGTAAAAGGGATGGCGTATGCTACGATAACGCTTCCCAGGTAATTGAGGTTTTGAATCAATTTTTTTTTTTGTCATAAATCGAGAGATCATATATAAGTTTTATAATAAATCTTTCGATTTATCACAAAAAAAATATATTTTTTTCTTTATTCAAAACCTCAATTCCGCCATGGAATTAAAAGTCAGATTGTTGTTTTGTTATTCTTTTCCTTTATTAACTTTCCATACAACTTAATTTAGCGGAAGTTCAATAGTACACAGCAAAAAGCACAGGTTATTATTTTTTTTTATTGAAAATGATTAAAACATCAATTTTTATCATGTGGATTAGTTGTTATGAGTTTTTTTGTTTTAATTTGTCATAATAAAGTAAAATAATAATTTTTTAAATCATTTTGGAAATTCGTGAATTATCACTTTTTTACCTATATCAGCCACGTACGGCGCAAAATGCCCCAATAAGTGCTATTTTTTCATTATTATTTCGAAAGCGCAATATCTTGCAGTGTTTTTAAGATTAGATTGGAGCTCCAGAACCAGGCATAAGTATTTTTAATTTTATTTTGAAGGTTTTGGTCTCCTGACTAAAAACAGAGATTTCAAACTTTGGGCCCAAAATGTACTTAATTATTGTTCGGATGTACAGGTTCTCTTTATTGGATATTAAAACAGGCTTAATACTGAGTATAACTGCTGAAAAAAATAAGAGTCAAAAAGCATTTTTGTTTTTGTTTTTGAAGATTTCTTGGAAAAACTGAAAAATCTCTAAGTTTTCAAAAAAAAAATCATAACTTGAAAACTACCAATAATCGGTACACATACATGGGGATGTTTTGGATAGGTCTCGGTACGGGCTATCTAAAAAAAAAATTATTATCGTCACCCGATTGGCCACCCTGTATATTGGGAGTACTCACTATTTGGTTGCTACGAAGTTGTAAGTGCGGTCTTGTCGCAGGCGTCTTACAGATAAAGGTACGATTTACGATGTCTTCTTCAATTTGGACCATACGAGGTTGTCTAGATCTTCCAGCGTGTCCACCACGATGTGGATTCAGACATCCTGTGTCTCTAGCTCTTTGCACGAGCGAGACAAATCGACGAGGTGCAAGGTGAGTACGGTTAGGGAAACGATCGGCATACACTCGCAAAGCCGCAGCGGTATTTTGATCGCACTCACTGTACATTGAAATCATGTCCACCAGCTTATTATTGTTATAAGGGTGCGCCATTGTTGTTGTTTTTAAAGTCGGATCGTCAGATGTAACAAGTCAAGCACTCTCGTACACTATGCCACAGTAACGCGACGTATGACGAACTGCCCGTTTTAAGTGTTTTCTCACCGGCATCGGCACCGCTAGCGCTGCCTTGTTGTGATATTATGACATGGTGAGCCATGTCCCAGGGACGGACTTAGAATTGAGGATTTCCTTAGTGATCAGTATCTTGTTTTCTCTAAATATTTCGTTTATATGTTACTGGGTAAGAAACACGCATTTTGGCGAGTACTATTCGCTATATGAAAAAAAAGTCTCAACATATGAAACACCCTGTAGAAATGTCTATAATTTTTGATAGTTGAAGAGGTTTCTTCGGATCTTGGGATAATTTTATGCAAGAGGTTTTTAACTCAAAGAGCAGCATATATCAATAAAAGGTGTACGAGTATTGACGACCGGCATCTACGATTCTTTTTATCAATCTTCTGGAATGTTTTTTGTTGTTTACTGACACAAAGGTATATGTTATTCTTTGTTGCTATAGGGGTGTGCTCGATAGCCCTGAAAAAGGCGTAAAATGAGCGCCGAGACGTGGGCTCTTTGAGTTAAAACCTCGTGCATTAATTTATCCCAAAATCCGAAACCTCTTCTTCTAAAAAAACTGGGATAAGAATTACTTTCAACTGGATTCATAATTTTTGATCGTCGTTGATCTGCACAGAGCTTCCGTGTAGATCTTGGCGTGTATGGCCGACATAAGGTAGATGTACGGCAGAACAACTCGTTACTCATACACCTAATAGATAGGCACTCCTGACGGTGTGCGAGCGCGTATATACATACGGGATATGGCGTGTAACTCGGATAATATGCATGCATACACCTAGTTCGAGCACATACGGAAGCCACTCAATAACTCTGAGTCGGCGGTGCACCTATTAAATGAGCGGTGCACTAGGTGATGGCGTTTCTGCTGCCAATATTGCCGTTCACTCGGTTGCACACCTACCCGACGACTGGTCGTCATTGGCCAGTGTTGCCAGGTCAAAATTCAAAAATTCACTAGATGATGTTTAAAAAAAATAGAGTCAAGTTGATTGACTCAGTACTTCCCACACATAATGATGATACCATTTTATTTATTTCCCATTGCATGAAGCTATAGTCTAAAACCCTCTTGCAACTAAACTATCGTCCATCCGCCCGCAAAAACAACATCCAACACAAAAGCCCTCGTAAATAGTTTCTTGCGTCTCCCTCATTTGGAACTAGGGCACCACAGTTTTTTCTGCATGCTTGAACTGGACGATGTGAAACGATGGTTTTTTTTTATTATTGTTGCGCCGCCACTTACATGGTTTTTCAAAAACAGAGTTTCTCGCAGCGGTAATAAATCTGTCTCAAAATTTTATCAACATCAATTCAATAATTTTCGCCTTACGCAATATACATAGAACGAAATAAAGCAAAACTCGTATGTACAGATCACAAAATTGGTTTCTGTAATAAGCAAGCCAATGTTTGGCCGGACCTAAAAGAGTGTAATATGCCGCTAGGTATTTCTTCTACAGATCAATAGACGGGCTATTATGAATACAACAAATTTTTCAGTTTTACTACCCCCCACCCGCCAACCCCCCCGATTTCACCCACCCAAAAAATAATTGAAAATGATCAGGAACCCGTAAAACGCCGAAAACAAAGTATGAGCTCTTTTCATATTTTTAGTTTTTTTATTATTGCTGCGCCGCCACTGACACTATTTTTCCAAAACATACGCGTTTTACATCCTCGCTGCGGTAGTAATACTGTGTCAAAATGTCATTAAAATCAATTCAATAATTTTCGCGTTACGCAATAGAGAACGATCTAAAACAATACTCGTATGTATTATTCTAAAAACGAAGTATGAGCTCTTTTCATATTTTTAGTTTTTTTATTATTGCTGCGCCGCCACTGACACTATTTTTCCAAAACATACGCGTTTTACATCCTCGCTGCGGTAGTAATACTTTGTCAAAATTTCATTAAAATCAATTCAATAATTTTCGCGTTACGCAATAGAGAACGATCTAAAACAATACTTGTATGTATTCAGCACAAATTCTAAGTCCTTTGGTTTTTATGATAAGCAAGCTTTTTCATTCAAAGATCAATGGACAACCCATTATGAGTACAACAAATTTTTCAGTTTTACAACCCCCCACCCTCCAACCACCCCAAATTCACCATCACCCAAAAAAAGGTAGAAAATGATCAGAAACCCCTAAAACGCCTAAAAACAAAGTTTGAGCTGTTTTTATATTTTTCAACAGAGCATTCGGCAAAAATTTGGCTTCAGAATTTTTGTTGTGTGTCCTTGAATAGTCTGCTGAATACATCATTATTAGTCATGAAAAGTGATCGGTTGATCAAAACTTCGGTATAGGTCTCAAAATAGTATAATTTTTAAAGAAAATTTCAGGTTTTGATTAAAAATGGAATCGTCTTAAAAAATCGCTCGATAGTCAAGCGATCGTGATGCCATGTTTTAAGGTAAAGACATTAAAAATAACAAAATCTGTGACGCAAAATGTCAGTGTGAAAAAATCACTAGAATATGATGTTTTAATAAAAGTTTTCTCTGACTCACTAAATTGCAGAAAAATCACTAGATCCAGTGAAATTTCACTAGACCTGGCAACAGTGTCATTGGCCGATGTAGGCCTGTATTCGATTGTCGATAGGAAGATTATATGAAGCTCTTCATACTCGTCTGAAAAATGTCATGGTCATGGGAACTAAACCTACTTTTATAATAAAAAATAGGCAAGAGCGTATAGATGTAACTTTGGCGTCACTCGAAATAAGCTCCCAAATATGCAGCTGGAGGGTTTCTGATGAGCCGAGCATCTCGGATCATAGAAATATTCAAATGGAAGTCAAACATATCGACAAACCAGAGCGAATATTTAGAAACCCACGGAATACTGACCCCAGTCAGTCAGAAATACCGAGTAGACCTCCAGCTTAACCGTAGAAACATCAAAACAGTAATAAAAACAACATCTGATATAGAGGAGGTAAACTTGCAACTGCAAGAAGCCACTCAAACCTCATACAATACAAGTAGTGGAATGCGAACCTTGAAATGCTCAGAAGAAATACTCGCAAACTCTTCAATAAAGCGAAGAAAATCGGTAACTGGGAAACATATCAGCAAACCCTAACCGAATACAACAAAGAAATCCGGAAAGTAAAACAGGAATCGTGGAGAAGGTTTTGCAGCGAAGTTGAGAACGCTTCGGAGGGAACCCGAATCCACAAAATTCTGGCTAAGAGTCCGGTTCAACCGATTGGAACAATTGAAAAACCAGACGGCGAATTCACGGAAAATGGGGAAGAAACACTAAGTTTACTTCTTCAAACCCACTTTCCAGATTCCACTGTAGTTACCCCAAACAGCAGTAACCCATCAAACTTCAACACGCTCTACTATTGAGCGAGTAAGGAAGACTGGGAGCTAGCCAAGAAAGTGGTTACCTAAAACGGCATAAAATGGGCCATCAGCTCATTTGACAGCTTTAAATCACCAGGACCAGATGGAATAATACCAGCACTTCTACAAGAGGGTGCGGAGCTCATAACTCCGCTCCTCTGTAGACTGTGCAGGGCCAGCCTAGCAACAGGCTATATTCCAAAATCCTGGAGGGAAGTGAAAGCGGTCTTTATCCCTAAACCTGCCAGAGACCTATCTCAAGCCTGGTCCTACCGACCGATTAGCCTTTCATCCTTTATGCTAAAAGTGATAAGAAAGCTGGTTGAGATGCACATCAGGGAAACCTCTCTCAAAGAGAGGCCACTCAGACCAGGCAAGGCAACATGCGATAAATGATACCACCTGCAGATGGATCAAATCCATGTTAAACCTTAGGAGCATAAACTCGACTATGGCAGAAACTTCCTTGAGGGTGGTAGCGGCCAGAGGTTGCCGCAGGGAGGCGTTTTTTTACCTCTCCTGTGGAATCTTGTCGTTGACGAACTCTTAAAGAAGTTAAACGAACTGGGATACTTCGCCCAGGGCTACGCAGACGACATAGTCGTTGTAGTCAGGGGAAGGTTTCCCAGAACAACATCCATTCTAATGCAGGATGCATTGAAAGTTGTTGAGGACTAGTGCAAGGAGGAGCAATTACGCGTAAACCCCTCCAAAACAACACTCGTCCCCTTCACAAAGAAAAGAAAACTGGAGGAACTCATACCCCCCAGACTTTTCCAACAAACCTTGAGTTTTGGTAAGGAAGTTACTTAACTTCCTACCAAGGAATCATCCTCGATACGAAGCTAACCTGGAACCAACACATTCAAAAGATAATCACCAAGAGCAAAATGACACTGATGTCACTAAAAAGAGCTATTGGAAACTCATGGGGACTAAAACCGACAGTTGTACACTGGCTGTACACTACCGTTCTAAGACCCATGATAACATATGACGCACTTGTATGGTAGCCGAAGGTGAACCAGAAGCAGGCAACCCTGGAGCTAACCAAAATCCAGAGATTAGCATGCATATGTGTGACCGGAGCACTAAAAAGCACACCGACGGCAGCAATGGAAACAAAGCAGAGGCTAGGATTGGGGCATACCGCCTCCAGTTAAATAATAACTGGTACCCGTACCGAAATCAACACGCGGCAATCACTGATACAATTACACACCCTATACTAACCATGAGAAGTGATCACAGGATGCCAACAACATCACTTGAGAAACCCTTTAGAGTCGAAATCGAATGGAAAGGAGAACTGGAGGAAACACCCAAACAAGAAATAGTTTGGTTTACTGACGGTTCCGAAACAGACAATGGAACAGGAGCAGGAATTAGCGGTCAATCTCCCAGATGTGACATCAGTCAACCTCTGGGAGTTTACGCCACTGTATTCCAAGCAGAAATATATGCAATCGACTCTTGTCTGAGCGAAAACATAAGAAGGGAATACAAAAGTAAAAACATTCTTATCTGCTCGGATAGCCAAGCGTCGATTAAGGCTCATAACGGGTGCCAAATCAAATCCAAACTCGTCTGGGAATGCTTAGAAAACCTCAAACAACTTAGTGCCACGAACAAGGTAACCCTGAAATGGGTGCCAGGTCACAAGGGAATTGAAGGGAACGAAAAAGCAGATACCTTAGCACGAAACGGATCGGCATCCAGTTTTACCGGCCCCGAACCGGCGATAGACACTACAAGGTCTTTGGTAAGAACTACGATAAACCAGTGGGTGCATTCACAGCACCTAAAATACTGGCAATCACATCCTAAGCTCAGACACAGAAAGCTGATGGTGAAACAACCCACACCAAAACTAACTGAAGAGATCCTAAAACTAAATAGGAAAGAAACTAGGCTAATAACCGGCCTCCTAACCGGACACTGCGGCCTAAGAAAACATCTACACACATTAGGGATCTTCAAAGAAAACCCAATATGCAGACTATGTGTCGAGGACGGCGAAACAGCCTCTCACATAATCTTTGAATGTGAGGCCCTACGCTGGTGGAGATTCAGACTGATAGGGTCAAACAACCCCAAATCACTCCCCACTCGAGATATTGTGAAGAGACTCTTGGATCTTATCAAGGTCACAAAACTCTTCACGGATTAACAAACGCACAGGACAATACAATAAGCCAATGGCTGCAGTGTTGGGGCTACCTAACCCGGCCTGTACGTTTGACCCCCCTAACCTAACCTAACCAATCCACCATCATCAGACCTTTCGGACTGGCAGGCACGTATTTGAAGGGGGGGGGGGGGCTGTCCAGGGGGCCGGATTGAAACGTTATATAATGCCGTCTAAGAAATCGTATCCACAAATTTGTGCACCTCCCCCCCCCCCCGGACGAGAGCAAATTTGAGGTGGCAACTCTAATCTGAACCCCCCTCGAAAGGTCAAGCAAGTGACACGCATAATCTGGACCCCCTCTCCCCCCCCCAAAACCAAATCCTGGATACGTGCCTGCCGACTGGCTGATACCCCATGGTATCAAGTAAAGCTATAGATAGACAACAGGTATAGCTTAAGCTGACTGACAAAGATGGATGTAGAAATAGCCTCCAAAATGAAAATATCGAATTTTCCAAAATAGTACAGCAAACAATGCTTCGTTAGCTCACATCCATGACCAAATGATATCTTTCTTCGCTCGACACAATTAGCGCCTTTTGCTCCGAGTTACAAAACGTACTAGTTGCTTCTGTTACAATCCGTGGATACTTGCTGACAGGAAGCATGTCCGAATCAAGCTTCTGTGACCATTAGTGACAACAGAATTCTAAATAAACTTAACCGTAAAGAAAACCCGGTCCGCCGACTATCAGAATGTATGGTAGCTATAACATTTTTTGCATGTTTTCCGGCATTTTCTCGCACTTTTTCTGGTTGTCCTGCAAACAAAAATGCGCTTGTCCGACATACGTCGTATATTTCTTTCCCTCCTCTGCATCGCTTGAACTGTACAGGATGATATTAACCACTATATTTTACTTCCAGGGCCAATACGGGATTATGTAACGACATTGGTGCTGTAACTCACCAGGGAGTCAATATCCTTTTGAACGACCGATCTCTGTTTGTTGTAGTCAAAGGCTGCTCATCAGGAAATAAGCTTCAATCCAATCTACAGCTTCGCAGACGACAGGAACCAGACTCGCTCTATCATCCCAGGAGACGGTACGTCGGTGACATCAACATGCCTCGCAGATCAACGTAGATATCAAAACAGACGCCAGTGTCTTCAGGGTATTATGTCAGTCCTACACTGCAATGTGTGTGTGAGACTGAAAACTTACCTGAACTCGAAACATTTCTATTCCTTCTGTACCTCAACGATCTGCTGGAAATAACATCCTTTCCAATCGACAGCTTCACAGACGACAGTACATTAATATCGTGCATGGAACCGGGCAAGTCACTATCAACCCAGGAGACGGCACGTCGGCGGCAGTAACATGCCTCACAGTTCAAAGCTGATATCAAAACAATCGTCGAGTGGGGATCAGTAAATAAAGTATAGTTTAACGTACAGAAAGCTCAGGCAACAACACTGACAAAAAGTCTCACGTTGGCTTACCAACTGTGGAAATGGAGGGTCACCTTCCGTCAAGCTTTTGGGGATCAACATCAACAGTAGTATGTTCTGGCACGACCACGACGTCAGTATTGCTAAAACGGCAGCCGAAGCTTGGAGTATTGTTCCGCTGTAGGAAACTGTATACTCCAGAGCAACTACTGCTGCTCTGCAGGGCACAGATCAGACCATCGTTAGGGTACTATCTAAAGCTTTTGGACACTATTAGGAAGAGCAATTAGACTAATCGATACGCCTAACCCCACAAAGGACCTCCACAGCCTGGAACGTCGAAGAAGGGTGGCTGACCTGTCCCAGACAATACCACCAAAGGCCATCTGAACAAGGAACACTAGAGAGGCTCTGCGAGCTCATGTTTACCAGGTCGAGTTCCCTTTACCCCGGGCCAATCTTCTACGGCATTCCTTCCTTTGGAGAACTTCGACGCTGTGGAATGAGCTGCCGGGGAATTTGTTTCCCGTCGGCTACAACCTGCACCGTCAATATAACGTGAACAGATACTTATCCTCTCGCAGCGCTTCTTCAGCGCCGTAGGCTTTCAGCCTAGCGGGAGGCATAAAAAAATCTGTGCTGAGCGAGGCGATGTAATTCAAGATCATCATCATTCCTCTTAAAACATCCTCGCACATCCCTGGTCGAAACGCAGCCCAATTATGCCCTGTTAGCTCAGTTATCGCAAATTATGTTTGCCAATGGCGAACAAGAGTTTTTGAAAAATATCAGTTTATTCACCGCTGCGAATCCAGCTACAACAATGATTGTCGGTAGCTATCTGATTAAAGTACCCGGCACGTACCTGTATTATGTTACATATATGAGAAACGTACCAAGTTCATAAACCTAGGATGTCTGAAGGACTTTAAGAATATATTCACTGTATTAGATTTATAATTATTATGTGGTGGAGAATACCAAAATACATAACTCGCAGCAACTGTACCTTACGCGCAGCTCTCAAGAATGCGCATTCTTTCTATCCACATTCTGCGTTTTGCTGTAACATGGTGATGCTCAAATTCATCTAATTTAATTAATTAATTTATTTAATCGTACCCTTGTTTAGATTTCCATTAACATGGAACCTCGTGTGTTGGACGATCTGAGGGTGATGATTACAAATCTAATCGCAGTTTTGAGTTTCAGTCTCGTGTGACAAAAATAAAAAATTTCAGATCATTCAGATGCTCAGGTTCACCTCAGAAATCGAAAATCCTTATTTGACATTCTATTAAGATGAAATCTGGTATCTTTGATAACTGCAGGCTGGTAATTACAAATCCGGTCGAAGATTTGAGTTTCAGTCTGGTTTTAGAACAGTCAGAAATTTCATATCTTTCAGATCTTCAAGTTTAAAAATTGAAAATCTTTATCTGGCTATCTATTCAGATGAAATCTCGTGGTTTGTAAAATTTGAGGTTGCTGGTTACAAATCCAGTCGCAGTTTCTAGTTTAGGTCTCGCTTGATAAAAGTAAAAAATTTGAGATCTCTCAGATGTGCAGGTTTGCAAAAAAATGTTGAAAACCTTTATCTGACTCTCTATTTAGATGAAACTTTGTGTTCTCGATAATTTGAGGCTGTGGATTACAAATCTGGTCATAGTGTTGAGCTTAGGTCTCATTTGACAAAAGTAAAATATTTCAGATCCTTCATAACTAAAGTTAGCCTAAAAAATTGTAACTCTTTATTCTTCTTATTGAGATGGGACCTCGCGGTTTGAATAAAATTTTAGGGTGCTGATTACAAATCCAGTCGCAGTTCTGATTTTTAGTCTCGTCTGACAGAAATAAAAAATTTCAGATGTTTGAGATCTGCAGGTTTGGCAAAAAAAAATGAAGTCAAGTTGATTGACTTAGTACTTCCCACACATTACGGTGATACCAGTTTATTATTTTCCCATAGCGTGAAGCCTTAGTCTGAGACCCCCTTGCAACAAAATCATCGCCAGTAGCCCCCGCCCCCCAAATTGTCATATGGCGTTATGTCTTTCCTGCACAGCTCAATGAACAGCCTATTATCAATTATACAAACTTTTCAGTTTTACAAACCCCACCCAAAAAAGGTACAAAACGGTAAAGAACCCCTAAAACATCTAAATACGAAGTTTGAAATGTTTTCATATTTTTAGTTCTTTGATTATTGCTACGCTGCCACTGACACGATTTCTAACAAGCATACGCGTTTGCCATCCTCACCACAGTGTTAATAATAATGTATCAAAATTTCATTAGAATCAATTTAATAGTTTCCACGTTACAAAATACAAAACAATCTAAAGCAATAAATACTCGTACGTATACAGAAAATTCTAAGCCCCTTAGTTTCGGTAATAGGCAAGGCAATGTTCAGATGGACCTAAAAAGGTGATCTATGTCGCTAGATCTTCCTTCACAGGTCAGCGGACAGCCTATTATTAATACAGCAAATTTTTCAGTTTTTCAACCCCCCACCTCCCAACCACCCGAATTTCACCCCCACCCAAAAAAACTCAGTAAATGATCAGGAACCTCTAAGACAATTAAAAACGAAGTTTGAGCTGTTTTTATATTTTTAGTTTTTTTATTGTTTCTGCGCCGCCACTGGCACGATTTATAAAAACCATACGCATTTTCAATCCTCGCCACGCTAGGAATACTGTGTCAAAATTTCATTAAAATCAATTGAACAGTTTCTTCCTTATATAATATAGAACGATCTAAAGCAATACTCGTATGTATACATCGGAAAAAACTTGTCCTTTAGTTTCTGTAATAGGCATAAGGCAATGTTCGGATAGACCTAAAAAGGTTATTTATGTCGCTAGGTCTTCCTTCACAGGTCAGTGGGTAGTCTATTATGAATACAACAAATTTTTCAATTTTACAACCCCCCAACCCCCAACCACCCCAATTTTCACCCTCGCCCAAAAAAAGTAGAAAATGATCAGGAACACCTAACACGCCTAAAAACGAAGTTTGAGGCATATTTAAAATTTTTCGTTATTTGCTAATTACTCCGCCGCCCATACACCGATTTTCAAAATTATAGGAACATTACCTACTACGACACCACAGCATATCGCTGCCCAAATTTCATAGCAATCCATCCAGGCGTTACTGAGATTAGGTGGCTAGAAAAACGCGTACAGACAGACCGACAGACAGACCGACAGACCGACAGACCGACAGACCGACAGACCGACAGACCGACAGACCGAAAGACCGACAGACCGACAGACCGACAGACCGACGAACTTCACTTTGCCTAAAAAATTAAAACTCCTTATTTGGATTTCTATTAACATGAGGCCTAGCGTTTTGAATAATTTGAGGGTGTTTATTACAAATCCCGTCACAGTTTTGAGTTTTGACTCGTCTAACGGAAATAAAGTATTTCAGATGTTTCACATCTACAGGTGTGCCAAATAAATTGAAAAGCTTTATCTGGCTTTATATCTACATGAAACCTCGTGTTTTGGATAATATGAGGGTGTTGACTGCAAATCCGGTCGTAGTTTTGAATTTCGGTCTCGTTTAACAAAAATCAAAAATTTATGTTCATTCAGAACTTCAGTTCGCCTGAAAAATTGAAACTCTTTATTTGGCTTTCTATTAAGATAGGTCCTCGTGTTTTGAACAATTTGAGGGTGGTATTGCAAATCCGGTCGTAGTTTTGAGTTCAATCAAGCTTCAGATTATGTCAACTCAGACCTAAGTAGGATAGTCAGCTTCTCTGAAGGTCACTGCTTAACATTAAATCCAACCAAATCGGCCGTCATCCACTTTCAAACTAGAACTATGGTTAATTTTGATGTTTTTATGGCTCTTCCGGTAGTGGACAAGGTCAAAAACCTTGGTATAGTGTTTGACAATAAGTTATCGTTCAAAGATCATGTTACACAGATAATGAAGTCATCCTACTCTAAGCTTAAACATCTCTATAGCTATAAACTACTACTGTCAACTGAAACTAAACTGAAGCTGATTGAATCCTTAGTTATGTCAGCAGTGCAATATGGAGATGTTGTTTTTGGTCCTTGCTTAAATACCATCGAGATGAATAAGCTACAAAAACTACATAATTCATGTATAAGATTTGCTACGAACACACCGCGTAGACAGCATACAACCCCGATTTACGAGCATCACAAAATTTTGAAGTTTAAATTACTGTGGATATTACACCTTATCTGCTTGGTACATCGTATCATAGTGAGACAATTACCGTCATATCTTAATAGCCGATTAGTTTTTAGAAACTCCTTGCATCAAACTTCATTGCGCTTTGTTCAAAACACCTTGGATATACCACAACACAGAACAGAAATGTATAAAAATTCGTTTACTTATAATGCTGCTCATTATTACAATAGAATACCACCTGTCTTAAAAACATACAGTCCACAAGTCTTCAAAGATAAGGTAAAAAAACTGTTTCTGTCAAACGAAATCAACCTAAGCTAGGTCATATATTATTTGTTTTAATTTACCTTCTTGTTTATGTAATTTGTTTGTTCTTTTCATTGGTATACTTCACTGGTTGGGATTAATACCTGCCTGTCAGACACCCCGCCAGGATAAATAAAATATTATTATTATTCTTGTCTTATTTTTTCTCGCATGGTTGCGGTGGTAACAAGTATTGACGGGCTGTGCCAAGTCAATACCTGACCTATTATTATTCTGAATTCAGGAAGGACCGTACAATGCTACAGGTCTTGAGGATTACAGACTTTTGGAAGGTTTTATGTAACTTTTCATCCAGGCGCAATTGTTGTAGGTGTGGCGTAAATGTATTTGGAGTAAGGCCTGAGACCGACATAATGAGGGGGACAATGACAACTTTGTTTTGTTTCCATAGTCGTTTTATTTCTATGGCGAGATCGGTGTATTTAGATATCTTCCCAGCGTAGGTGTTTTGGATGTTCATATCATTGGGAATCGCAATATCTATTAAGTAGGTCACTTTGTCTGTCTTTGACTGGAAAACTATATCTGGCCTGTTTGCTGGGATGGTTTTATCCGTATGTATTTCAATGTCCCAGTATAGTTTGAATTGATTGTTCTCTAGTACTGAGGTCGGTGTGTAGTTATAATATGGATCTGTGTTTTCAATTAGCTTGTTTGTTGTGGCTAGTGCTTGGTGTATGACTTTGGCTGCAGAGTTATGTCTGGCTGTATACGCAGTTCCAGCGAGAGTTTTGCATCCACTAGTTATGTGTTCTATTGTTTCCTTCTGTTATCTGTTATTATTATTATTAACGAAAATCAAAAGTTTCAGATTTTCAAGTTTGCCTAAAAGATGGTAGACAAAATGTTGCACAAAACGTAGCATTTGGTTTGCATTCACGAATGACCCTGTACGAAAGGCGGCTTGTATTCGTAGCCGCAATTAACTCCGGATTAATTTATTTCGTGCGCGCATACCAACTACCGTGCGGCTAGCCGGTCGGTGTTAGCCGGCTAGTTCCCGCCGCAACTGTAGCGCCACCTAGACGCATTAATGTGCTAAAACTTGCATAATTCAGCCTTATCGGCCGCTTGTTACCCGCTGTTATTTAAATTGCTATTATTCCCTGATAAAGTTCATTAATGCGGTCCTCCGCGTTGCGCCTTACGCGATCGTATATACTCGCCTAAGTAGCGGTTGCTGGCGTCGGGGCAGTCTTGCGGCTATTAGGGCGAATAAAAATTTGTTTACGATGACATTCGCCTAACGATAAGGTACTGGGCACCACGGTTTTTCCTTCTACGGATGGACTAATCGCTTGCATTACCAAGTCGGTGGTGGTTCCAGAGGAGGCGTATTTTTAAATCGGTCATCTTCCGTGATAGAATTTGTAAAACTGGGACAGGTCAGCCACCCTTCCTCGATGTTTCAGGCTGTGGAGGTCCTTTGTGAGGTTAGGCGTATCGATTAGTCTAACTGCTCTTCCTAATAGTGTCCAAAAGCTTTAGAGAGTACCCTAACGATGGTCTGTCGAGGTCCTTTTTGAAGTTAAGGGTATCGTTTAGTCTATCTATTTATTCTTTTCAGGATTGTCTACAGAAGCTTTAGATTGTGATTCGGAGCGCATCCCAACACAAGGGAGCAACACCCCAACAGTGGTCGGATCTGTGCCTTATAGAGCAGCGGTAGTTGCTCTACAGCTTCCTACAGCGGAATAAAACTCCAAGCTTCTGGGATGCCGTCTTAGCAAAACTGACGACGTGATCCTGTCAGGACATGTTATTACTGTTGGTGTTGATCCCCAATAGCCTGACGGATGGTGACTAGACTATTGGGTGATCCTCCGTTTCCACAGTTAGTAAGCCAACGTGAGACTTCTTTGTCATTGTTGTTGCTGACTGATCTATACGTTAAGCTGCACTTTATTCACGAATCCCTATTCTACAATTGTTTCGATATCTACGTTGATCTGCGAGGCATGTTGGTGTCACCGACGTACCATCTCCTGAGATGATAGGGCTTATCTGGTTCCATGCACGATATTAATATATTATTGTCTGCGAAGCTGCCTACTGGGTTGGATGTTATTTCCAGCAGCTTGTTGATGTACAGCAGAAATAGTGTAGGGGATATGTCCGGTCCCTGAGAGACACCGCCGTTCATTGAGAATACGTCTGATGAGCAGCCTTTGACTACAACAAACAGAGATCGGTCGTTCAAAAAGCTATTCAGGCACTGGCGCAGTCCATAAGCAGAAAGCTTGACCAGAAGCCCCTCACACGATACTCTGTCGAAGGCTTTCGATATGTCAAGTGCAGCAACACGGAATTCGCCATGACTTTCAATTGCTTTGTTCCACAAGTGAGTGACGTAGGCCGTACTGGTGATCGTTTATGATGTTATTGTTGTCCAGGTATTTCAGGATCTGTGTGTTAATGACAGTCATCATAACCTTCTTCTTCTTCTTGTATTCCATTGGACTCGGGTCAATTCTGAGAGCTGCCCAAATTGCTGTATTGTTGTTCCCAATCCTAAATCAAAACTGCCATTTTTTTCTTCCGGGTTCTGCTTGTCATGCTGCTATCTCTCAAAAATTTTGTTTTAGCCCTTTATGTCGCATTTGTTTTTAAATTTTCATTTTTGCCCTAGTGCATTCTTGAACTATAATAGCGAGCATAATGTCTTGATGTTGACTGGTCCCTTAGTCTCTGCAGATGCTTGCCTGTAGCATCTTTCACCTAGTTGCGATCCAGCATTGCAATTAAATATGGTGTGCTCTAGACTGCCATATTTTCCGCAAAAACATTTTGGGTTGTCTTGTGATCCTATTTGGTAGAGATATGAGCTGGATAGGAGCAGTGGTTTGTCCTCATTCTTATTACTGTAGTGATCATCTCTCTGTTTTTGTATCTTATGTTGTAGAATCATGGTGTTTTAGAAGGGGAAGGTTGAATGTCGGCATAGTGCTGTCCTTTATTTTGTTCCCAGCTGTTGTATCTTGTTGTCCATTGTTTCCATAGTTTTTCTTTGATTAAACCCAAAAAGCTTCTGCCCGGAATAGAGTTGTTTTGCTGTACCTTAGATACGATGCTGAGAAGATCAACACGTATACAGTTGATGGGATCGGTTTTTTTTCCTTTCTTAGGAATGGGTCGTACGCAGCCAATCTTCCATGCAGGGGGAAGCATGTCTCGCTGATACCATAGTTTGAAGAGCTTGCAAAGGAAAGGTGCAAGCTCAGCGGCATAGCGTTTAAGGGCAGTATGGCTGGAATTTGAACCAGTAGCTTTATTCGTGTTTAGTTTTTGGAGGATACCTTTTACGTCTCGATGTTGAAATTTGACCTTTGCCATTATCGAGTTCACGTTTATGGTGCTAGTCAGGTCACAGTACTTCCTTGGAAGTCTACAGCAGAATTAACTGCGAAAAGCCTTCCTAAGGTGTCTGCTTTTTCTTTAGAAGTAGAAGCGATGGACTTGTTGTCCTCTCTGGGCAAAGATGGTACTGACGAATAGGAAAAGTTCTGACTAACAGCCTTAGCTACAGACCAGAATCTTCTGGACCAACTAGGACATAAGATGAGCTCGTTCTTAATTTTTGGCTGTGATCTTCCTTGCTGCTGTCAATCAGGCCTTTACAGTGATTTCTGGCGTCATTAAAACTGCGGTGGTTCTCGGCATTTGGAATTCTTTGTAATATTGGTTTTTAGAGGTAACTGCATCTCTACAACGCTGATTAAATAGTCATAGTTTGTTTTTGGGGGGACGCTTGACGACATGTCGAATATAGGCTTCCATGCCGGATATTAGTACCTCTATTATTTCTTGGACGCAAGCTGATGGGTACCGTGACTTGAAGCAGATGTCATTCCAGGGAAAGGACTGGTAGTAGTTTCTTAGGTCGTCCCACTTTGTTGATCCGTAATGCCAGACTTGGAGAGGTTTTGTATGGTGGAGATCTGGAGAATGCATCCTGCATAGCGTGAAACGGTGTTGTGGTGGGACGATCCTAGTGAAGTGATTACTTTCACTGTGTAAATTGTTGGAGTAGTTTGAGATATAGGTCCAGCAGATTAGGAAAATCTCCGTGGCGGCTGGGGGTCCTTGTTGGTTTTTTGACTGTCTGCTCTAAGCTGCAGCTAATAGCGAATTCTTCAGCTTCACGTCCTTCATAGTGCTTTGTATACAGGGTGTCCAGTTAGTACGTAATTCTTAGATATCTCGCAAGGTATACCTGATAGAAGAAAATGTCGAATACAAAAGTTATTTGGTTACTTGAGGCACATTTCCTAAAAATATTTTGAAATACTCAGGGTGTTGGTGTAGGATAGTGATCAACTTGATTTTTTCATATGGAACTATAACCTTATCTTAAATTTTTCTGGTTTCAGTCACTGATCTCTATACAACCCTGAAATATTTTTGAGATCGGTTGCGATGTTGCCAACTTATAATCTATTTTCTATTAATTGCCGGATTTCCAAGGTCGCAAGTAATACGTCCAAATTGATATATTCCTTTAACTTTTCTTAATAATATTATACAGCGAGTTACTTGAATATTAAGTGGATATTATTTTGGATATTACCAGCAATTTGTGTCTACATGATGTTTTTGGCAGAATTTTAAATTACGGCAATTTGAAGGTCAATTTACTTTGTTTTTTTAAATGTAACACCCTGTATGTTTTATTTTAAATCGAAATATCTACTAATACCCTATGTTGCCTTGCAATATTTTTTTCGCGTTTGCGACGTTGCCAAGTTAAATATTTTTCCAAATTTTTAAACAAATATCCCCGATTTTAATTTATTTTAAATAGAATCCTCTACTTGTTTTTATTGCAATGAATTGCGCATCTCACAATTTCAAAATTTTCTGACTATTAGTTACCGAGATACGGCAACACCGCTTTTTCAGTAAACGGTACCGGAATGCTTAAATATTTCCAGTTTTTGAACATACAGAATCCAAAAAGGCTAACATCAGTGTTATCAGATTTACCACTTTTACGTTAGACTTCATAAATGGGGCATTCAAAAACCCCCAAGTGTTGAATTTCACCGGTCCAGCTGTGGTAGTTTTGGAAATATTTAAGCGTTCCGGTACCGTTTACTGTAAAAGCGGTGTTGCCGTATCTCGGTAACTAATAGTCACAAAATTTTGAAATTGCGAGATCTTACTAAATTGGGCATGCGCAATTAATTGCAATAAAAATAAGTAGAGGATTCTATTTAAAATAAATTAAAATCGAGGATATTTGTTTAAAAATTTGGAAAAATATTTATAACTTGGCAACGTCGTAAACGCGAAAAAAATATTACAAGGCGACATAGGGTATTAGCAGATATTTTGATTTAAAATAAAACATACAGGGTGTTACATTTAAAAAACAAAGTAAATTGACCTTCAAATTGCCGTAATTTAAAATTCTGCCAAAAACACCCTGTAGATACAAATTCCTGGTGGCATCCAGAATAATATCCACTTGCTATTCAAGTAACTCGCTGTATAATATTATTAAGAAAAGTTAAGGGCGTATATCAATTTGGACGTATTACTTGCGACCTTGCAAATCCGGAAATTAATAGAAAATAAATTATAACTTGGCAACGTCGCAACCGATCCCAAAAATATTTTAGGGTTAAATAAAGATCAATGATGGAAACTAGAAGAATTGAAAAAAAGGTATTGTTCCATATAAAAAAATTAAGTTGATAACTATCCTACTTTCCCGCAACACCCTGTATATTTCAAAATATTTTAAGAATATGCGCGTTAAGTAACCAAATAACTTCTTTATTTGACATTTTCTTCTATTAGGTATACCTTGCGAGATATCGAAGAATTACACACTAACTGGACACCTTGTATATTCGTAATTAACATATACAGGGTGAGTTTTTAGTACCGGCTCGGCCGATAACTCCACTACTGTAGAAGATAGCGAAAAAAGTTGTATATAAAAGTTTTAGCCACGGATATGCTACTTACTCAGAAAATATTTAGATTTATACAGGATGATCTATAACTACGTGGTGATGCAAACATGCATTTTTTTAAATGAGACACCTTATATGTTATTCCATATTCAAATTCTACTAATGATTTCCGGTCTTCCAATATAGGGTTCTGTTACATTATACAGGGTATTTCAAAAGTTATGACCATTTTTATATCCAAATCGCGGTCAAATGAACGTACTGTATATCAAAAAGTAATCGATCAAAAACTATTTTTTTTACATGAAAAGATTAAAAATATCCTTTAGTTCTAAAATCGGCTATAAAAGAAGCCCGTGACGCATTTTCGTATACAGGGTGATGTAGAATGCAAAATCTAGACTTTCCCTCTTTTTTTAAATGTAACCCCCAATATTTTATTATACCAAAGAATTACTTTTAATATGCTCTTTCATCTTTGTATAACACTTGTTATGCCTGCATTCATTAGTTTCTGAGATATTTCGATTTTTCTACAAATTTTAAATATACGTTCTATTTGTTTACTAAAATTTATTTATTTTGAGAAAATACTATCATATTTTGTTTTCGCTTAACAAACAACAAAAATATAAGGTCATAATAATACTTAATCCAGTCAAAACACTTAACAGGCAACTAAAATATAAGGCCATAGTAGTACTTTATCAAGTCAAAACATTGAATTAACGATATAATATAGATCAAGTGTGCTGAGGAAACAATTTTATAGACGTTATGCTTAATTATCAAGCATATGTATCAGGTAGGCTATGAAATATTAAACGACACGGTCCAAATAAAACGATTCTTCAATCTTTCAAACGCATTAGTTTTAGACTGCGTCCGTTCTGGATATTGCTGTTCATAGTTGATATATTCTAGAGCCAAGTAGACAGTCTCTCAAAGATTCTCCCAAATACCCTCAAAGGAAAGATTAATTTTTAAAGCTGGTTTTTCACAAAGTACCGAATTATTGAGCAGGCTGTGAAAACTGTCAATTTTTCAAAGTACACTTGATAAATTTGCTTGATAATTATGCATGACGCCTACAAAATTATTTCCTCAGCATACTTAACTTTATTATCTCGATGATTTAGGGTTTTGACTTCATCAAATAGTATCATGACCTTATAATTTAGTTGTTCGTTAAACAAAAACAAATTAGATGGTACTTTGTCATAATAAATAAATTTCAGTATACAAATAAAAGATATATTTTAAATTTACCGAAAAATCAAAATATCTCGGAAACTAATGGACGTAGGTACAACAAGTGCTGTACAAAGATGAAAGAGCATATTAAAAGCAATTCTTTGAGATAATAAAATATTGGGGGTTACATTTAAAAAAAAAAGAGAAAATTTGGATTTTGCATTCTACATCACCCTGTATACGAATATACGTCGCGAACTTTTTTTATAGCCGGTTTTAAAACTAGACGATATCTTTAATCTTTTCATGTAAAAAAAATAATTTTTGATTTATTACTTCTTGATATACAGTACGTTGATTTGACCACGATTTGGATATAAAAATGGTCATAGCTTTTGAAATACCCTGTATAATGTAACAAAACCCTATATTGGAAGAACGGAAATCATTAGTAGAATTTGAATATGGAATAATATATAGGGTGTCTCATTTAAAAAAATGCATGTTTGCATCACCACGAAGTTATGGATCACCCTGTATAAATCTAAATATTTTCTGAGCAAGGAGCATATCCGTGGCTACAACTCTTATATACAACTTTTTTCGCTATCTTCTATAGTACTGAAGTTATCGACCGAGCCGGTACTAAAAACTCACCCTGTATATTTCGCCAAATTAAGAACTACTCGAGGCAAATATCTTTCGCAGCCGGTCCTGTACAATAACGCAGTATCCTGCTTCGAATCGCTAGCGGGTCGTGTGCGTAACAACGGCCGGCCGTTAACTGCAGGGGATTCATAAATATGTAAATCGCGGGGCGCCCGGATTCAGTGCCCCCCTACCCGCGCGGGGGGCAGGAGGGGGGGCGGTCGGTACGGGACCACTTCCCCGGAATAACTAGCGACCTTATTGTTTTTCTTGTTTTCCCTGGGATTTCTCGGAAATAGGCAGCCGTCATTCCATTCCTACATATTTACCCCCTTGCTGGGCCCATGTCCGCTGGGAGACTTAATTCAAAGAGAAGAGGGTTGGCTACCGAGGCTGTATTGAATATGCTCTGGAAGATATAGGGGGTGGAGGCAGGCCCGGTAGGATAAAGTTCCGTCCTTCTCAATGGGTTCATTGGTGGCGATACAAGCATTATGTAATCAGATTTACAACAGTTATTTCTCCCCTTCCCCCTGTCAGCTGCAGTTGACAAAGCTCTTCCCCCTCTCCCCTCCTCCCAGATGCATACGTAAACAATGGTATACTTTTTTTCAAAGTTAATATATTTTCATTGATTCATGGGCAGCAGATATAATTCTAGAAATAAGAAAATAGGCTTAGGACAAAGGAGTTTCTTCTTCTTCCTCGTGTGCCCTGCGCAATTCCGCACATCGGCGATTCCTCGTATTCTTCTCACATCATATGTAGGGTGCCATTTTCTGCCTGTCTGAATATTGTGGCGGCATCTCTTATGCCGCACCAATCTCTTATATTTCGAAGCCAAGAGTGCTGTTTCCTCCCAGAACCTCATCGGCCTTCTATCTCACCTTGCAGTATCAATTTGGGTATCGAGTATCTGGCACCTCTAAGGATATGACCAAGGTAAGATATTTTCCGATGTTTGACAATATCAAGAAGTTCTCTGTTTACGCCAGCGATTCTCAGTACTTCTTCGTTGGTTTTATGTGCAGTTCAGGGAATGCGGAGGAGTTTCCGGAGTGTCCACATTTCAAGTGCTTCTATGCGGTTCAATGTTCGTACTTTAAGAGACCACATTTCTGCTCCGTAAAGTAATATGGGCCAAATATAGCACTTTACTACCCGAAACCGTAGAGCCAACGGAAGACTTCGTGCTTTAGTTTAGGGAATGTAGTTTTCGCATATCCAACCCGTGCCCTTACTTCTTCATCGAAGTCCCATTTACTATTCAGTGTGGATCCTAAGTACTTAAAACGTGTTACCTGTTCTATCTGTTCTCCGTCGACGTTAATTGTGATATTGATCTTCTGCCCAACACTTGTCATAACCTTCGTTTTCTTGGTATTAATTTGTAGGCCAAAACGTTTACCGAAGCAGATTGATTCTATCAAGGAGTTTAACGCTCTGAAAGTATGGGCTAAAAGTACATTTCATAAACTATTTCTGACTTAAAGGTAAAAAGTATTGTAGCTGTGAAATCTCATGAAACTTATATCTATTTCAAGCTCTGAACTGCACTATAGCCAGAAGGCACTTTGATAGCTAGACCACAAATAAAATTAAACAAATGCTATATATTTGGGCCCTACTGTAGCTAAGCGTTTTTATAATTTACAGGAATCCCTGAAAATGCAATGTGGGTTTAAAAAAAAGTAAATAACTATTGCTAATGTAATAAACATCTTGATCCTCTCACCCCATGCCATCAAAAATAAGCAATGCAGATACCCCTCCTCCCCCCATCATGCTTACGTGATCTTTGACAGTTTCTTAATGATTGCTGAACCAGCTCATATTTTTATTGAATTGTGAAAATTGTGAAAAGCACTACCTATGTCAAAAAACAGGTAATAAATTTTGCAATTGCCCCAGAGCTATACTTGGTTATGTTCCGTTATTCTAGTCTCACCAGTAATTAATAATAAAGCATTATCGCCACCCTAAATTTGTGAACTTCTGAATGAGTAAAGTTGTTTTCCATAGATACAAATAGTCTCCCTCGACTTAAGTGCCTCTTCGCCCAACACTGAAGGGTGAAACTCCTAAAACTTTACCCCCTTCTGAGGTTTTAAACGAAAATACGTATTTTCTCGGCATATGATCATAACGATTCTAAATGGTACGCCTAACTTCTTTTTTGTGCAGATTAGGCGATAGTGTAGCAGTTAGAACAACATTTTTCAATCAAATTTTTATTTATGGTAGATATTGCCATTGTAAATGTCTTCATAATTACTATGTTAACTTCAGTACTAGGGCGAATAGAAAAGAAAACTGGGAAATACTTTTATGCTTCTTCTGCATATCTGTGCAGTCTAGCACAGTCTACGGCGTACGATATTGTTAAAAGTCTTTATTTCGATTGGGCAAGGAAACACTTGGTACGGAAGTAGAGTGTAAAAGATAGTTCTGAAACATACCCCCCACTCTCCACGCCTGTAGACCCCCCACCATTAGCCCCCCACCCATACCCCCTCTCCACAAATTCTGAAACATACCCCCCACTCTCCACGCCTGTAGACCCCCCACCATTAGCCCCCCACCCATACCCCCTCTCCACAAATTCTGAAACAGACCTCCCACTCTCCACGCCTGTAGACCCCCCACCATTATCGCCCCACCCCCCTCTCTTCACAAATATAGCCACCTCTCTGATGTATTAGAATGTAGTATATCCTCCCACCACCGTCTTAGAACATAATGAAACCTCTCTCCAATAACAATGCCACACCCCAAGACCATTAATTGATAACCGGTTTGGGTGGAGGTGAGTGGGTTTTCAGTATAGGTTCAAGGGAACCAAAATGAAAGAAGCGTAAGCCGGTTTGATCGAGTTCAATAAACTGTTGATTGATGGTCATGCACCTGAGAAACCTGTTTGAGCGGATGTGAACCGGTTTGATGGGGTTCAAGAAGATTCAATGAACTTGCTCTCCGAATGCCACACTCCTAGACCATTAATTGATAACCGGTTTGAGTGGAGGTGATTGGGTTCTCAGTATAGGTTCAAGGGAACCAGAATGAAAAAAGAGTAAACCGGTTTGATCGAGTTCAATAAACTGTTGAATGATGGTCATGCACCTGAGAAACCTGTTTGAGCGGATGTGAACCGGTTTGATGGGATTCAATAAGATACAATGAACTTTCTTTTTGATGTATTAGAATGTAGTATACCCTCACACCACAATCTTAGAAGATAATTAAGCCTCTCTCCAAGATAAACACCACTCCCCTTAATTGCACACATACCAAAAAAACACACGTATGAGCTGGGTGGCCACCAAGGAGAATATTTTTGTTGTGAGTGTAATTTACAGTATATGTCGCTGAGCAGTAGAATGTATCTTTTTTTGAAATATATAAAAGTGCTATTTTTTTCTATTATCACCGCAATCAATGTGTGGTAGGCTGTGAGCTGTTTTTACTCCACTGGATAAACTAAGTGAAACTGTGACATGGGAACAATGTAATTAGAGAAAAATACTGTCCAAATCAAGAGGAATTCAAGAATCACTTGGATTGTCTAAAAAACTTAATGCAATGATTATATACAACATATAGTGTAACAGACGGAAATGAGTCATAAGAATTACTATACCCAAAAAAATACTGACGAAGGCTCTACACCTATAGCAGCTGGTCATTGTCCTAACACCAGACAAAAAAATACTGCCGACTACATAAATGCATCGATGCAAGGTCAAAAAAGTAACAAGTTATGGTGGCTACAACCATGTAAGGAAAAATGAATGTACCAGACTGCTTGAAGGTACATGGAAGTAAATTGTTAAATTAAGTACCTGAAAAAGCAATCAGAACACCAGTGCACTTCAAAACTCGATGCCTGTCTACAAAAAACCAAGGATGTAATGCTTATTTAGCAAGTGCATTGCTCTCTCATAAAATGAAAAATCCCTCAACGTATGGAAGGCGATTTAATTTATTGAGCCATTAAGAAACTGCCTTATGACAGGAGATACATATATGGAAATCCGTGAATAATAAAATTAATGAGTAGTAATAAATTGAAACCACTAGTGGTAGAATGCAGGTAGCACTAATGTGTTTGCATTGAACAGGACAAAAAACCGTACTGGTATATAAAGGCACTAGAACTGTTCTCGTCCTCGTACAAGATATTTGATATTTTGTGAACATGGCAGCGATCAAGATTTTGTCCCACATGAGAAGGCAGGCAGAGGAAGAGAGTTTTGAGGAAGTTGATACCAGCTTCGAAGTTATCTCTGGAAGGCTGGAAGAGCTACGACCCATTAACGCTTCCACACCGGTGAGTAAAAAAAACTATTTAATCAGTTTAAACCTCTACTCTTTAGTGATGTTTTTTGTAAGAAAGTGTTGTGTACCCAAAAATTATCCAAAAAACTATTTAGTCAGTGTAAACTGCTACTTTTTAGCGATTTTTGTGAGATTATTTAGGAAATATTCATAAATGAATAAGTACAGTTTTAAAGCTCTATTAATTAAATATATGATATAGTAAGAGTTATCAGTATTTGATCTACTTTCAGTGCTTCAAACCTTACCTCAAGACTTGAAAAACAATATTAGGATTTTGTTAGATCAATCTCTTAGGTTTTTACAATATTAGGATTTTGTGAGAATAATCTCTTAGGCTTTTTACAAGAATAGAATTCTTAGAAATAAATTATTTTTATTCGTTATAGATACGCAGTCGTCAGGACCACGCAGAAACTGAGGAAACCGAGGGGGAAGATGAATTTAATACGACTATAAGCGATGAGGCAGAAAACTTCCTGCAGGAAGTGAACAATTTAAAAAGTAGAGGATTACAATTAGCTAGAAAACATAAAAAAAAACAGATGGATATTCAAAGAAAAATTAATAAACACAGAATGAAAATTTTAAAATTAGAAAGTAAATTAAAAAAAATTGATGATTTTATCAATTTATGTCAAAATTTAAGCACGTAGTTTTTTGCTGATTTTTTATTTTTGCTGATTTTTTGAGAAATTCATTTCGCTTTTTTTTTTTTTATTTTATAGATCTCAAAATTTCCATCTTTTCTTTATTATGGTTTCTGTATAGTTCTTATTTTTAAGTTGTTATTTTTAAGTTGTTATTTTTAAGTTGCTTTTTAAGTTGTTATTTTTTAATTGATAATCTTAATAAATATTTTTAACTGATAACTTCGTTTTTGATTTAACAAAACAGAAAATGCGTTCAGAGTGTTATGAAAAGAGTACTATGAAAAGAAGATTGACAAAGAGATGCAACAACAACAAATATGGCTGAACTTCAAAAATTGATTTTGTTATGTTATTTCAATAAATGAAAAAATCTCTGGTCTACCATATATTAAGACAAGATTGTCTTTCAACTAAATGGGTGAACAATTGTAAAGTCACACTTACTCGAAAGAAGACTGACCTCTATATACCACCACAAAAACACATCATAACTAATTACAATAAGTCCCACATTCTTCACGTTGTATTGGAAAACGACAACGAATCCACGGCGCGACGCATTGCGATGCGTGAAATGGTGGTACGGTTAAAGTGAGAGTCAAGACTGGTTGTCCAAATTCGGCGACCCGGGGCCGGCGACCGAACAACGGGTCCTACCTACCTGCAGCTGTACCAGTTTTGGTTGAGGTGTATAATAACGGTAATTTATCACCCCAAATCCACGACCACAAAATGGAGCTCAGTAGCGTTGTACCAGGGCAAGCTGAGTAATATCTACACTACGAGGGGAAGCTGTGTAAGATCTACACTATGTGGGGGAGCTGAGCAATATCTACACTACGAGGGGTATCCTTTATGTTCCAACCACCCCTCCCTCAGCAACTTCCACCATTACGGTAAACGCGACCTCGTAATACGGTTGACGACAAAGCAGAACAGGTTTAACAGGTATGCTAAAGTGATTTTTTCGTTTGGATTGAAGTATTATAAAATGGGGCTCCAGCGCAGATCTCTCAGCAGTTGTATAGATATAGCTAACAAATGGCGAACTCAACCAATGTTTGTGATGCGATCAAAGCGCAAATAAAAAATGAGTTTGACGAGTGGCAATCTAAAACAAATATTCCAGAGCGATTTACAAAGATGGAACAGCTCAAAACATTGTACAACGCGGTTAGAGATTTTGAAGCTGGTTGGATATGTCAATGTGATTTAATCAATAGTATTAAATACAGTGAAAGGGCGGATTTATTTTACCCTCAGATGAGTCGACTGCCACCAAAGTTATACTGTTTTTTAAAAGAACAGTTTGAAGCTGAGAATCAACAAGTTCCGGTACGTACAGCAACCTCTCTACAAGTCACAGTGTTGTCAGATGGAAGGCGACAAGTTTGTGCTTATGAATTGTAAGCCACAGGAAGAGGAGTATGTGAAGACCCCCCCTCCACCATCTTGTAACATGAAACATGTTAGTTTTTGTGACGATAACATCACAAGATACATAGTTGTGTGGTCCACCGCGGCAAGATTTGCGCGACAAGGAACGTGGCAACAGACTTTAGCAGACCGGTGTAGATTTGAGCAGCGCGTGACGCAAACTGCACAGGTTTTAGACAGAGTGTTGTGTGGAAACCATAGAGACAAAGTGTATAATGAGCGATTTGAGAATATAAGTGTGTCAAGTATATTGCAGGGTTATGCCCAGAATGTTATATCTAAATTGAAGAAAAAAATGGGGCAATAATAATACATTCATACATTCCAAACCCACACAGATCTATAACAATGGAGGGAGGCTTTCAGTTTTGTAATTATTTTTGATATGTATAATTGGGGGTATGAGTTGTTTTATTATATCCATTGTAGACATGTTATGTATGTACATTTCTTCACGTGTTAAGACAAGTTGTTACATTTAAACCTCACCTCTTGTAATTCATCAAGTAGAAATAAAAAAAGACGTTGAATACAATTATGCTTTTTTATTAAAAATTAGAACTCAATTGTTACAGCATCAAAACATACAATACTTTCACTTATACAAATCTTTCTTGTCGATCCAAGAAGACTTATTTAGCCCAAACCATGAGACTAAAACCTTCGACCCCTTCCGTTTCAAAATTTTTTCAACCAAGTACACGTCTGGATATTTCACTTTCTGAAGTTCGGGGGTATAAAAAGTACCCAAGATATCTTGACCATCTTCATCCTCCAGCAGGTAAGTGGTAGGGTTTGTATAGCGAACTTTTCTGATTTTAAAGACTTCATTGGACCAGTTTGGTGTGTAGGCCTTATTGAAGGTTGTTCTATGTTTGCTAACCCGCACATGAGTACCTGCTTGATATTTGACGCCCTTGGGGTCAATGGTCTTCAAACGCTTGTACACCGTATTCAAGAGGAGTTTGGCGTTCTTTTTGCTAACATCTTTTGGCCTCATTCGAATTGTGCGATGTATTGTGGCATTGTATGCGTCAGTTATCTTCGGTAGAAGGTCTAACCATCTGTATGATCCTTGGAGACTGAATTGCTTCCACATATGGTTTTTCAACGTACGATTAACTCTTTCAACTACGCTTGCTTTCATTGTAGAGTATGTACTATAGTGATTAATTTTGTAGTGTTTCATTAATTTCTGAAAGTCATTATTGTAAAACTCTTTCCCCAAATCCGTCTGCAAATTTTTTGGTATATCTGGCATTTGCGCAAGAATGTTATTCATGGCTGCTGTAACTTCTTTTCCTGTTTTTCTTTTAACCGGTTGCGCCCACACAAATTTACTAAAGACGTTGATAACAATTAAGATGTAACGAAATCCTTTGTTAGTCTTCCAGTATGGAAGCATTTCCACGAGATCTGCCTGTAGAAGATCATTTAGCCCCTTTACAATAACTCGACGACGTCGGTATGTTTTTCTAGCGGGTTTATGTAGTTCTTGAACAATTTGTGTTTTAAAGTTCATCATTGTTTTACTAGTGGGCATCGAAGTACAATGTGAGCGTCGAGGTTGGGTTTAGGGTCTCGACTTGTGTAAAATTGTAATATGTCACCTTTTTGTAATATAGTATTGGCGGTAATCGAGCGTGAATCACGTGTTACCCTAACTTTTTTTGGTAGAGAAAGACTATCCACGATCCCTGCCACCGGGACGATATAATCTTTTTCATTATCACCGAATGTATAGAACATCCCTTCAGATGTAGTAGAATAAATAGGTAATGCACACAAACTATATAAGTTTGCTGTTAGAAAATCCGTGAATAAAGATGAAATAATATTGTTTTTTGAATGAAAAATATGTCTTCCAAATTTATCGACAGGCATTGTTACAGTGTAGCTGTCCAAACCTTAATGAAGAGATTTGAGTCCTCACATTTATTTTATAATTTTTAATTCCCGGAGCTCCTCCAGTATAGAAAGTATCTCATTCTGATGTGAATTGTTTCCCGCTAATTTTGAGGCAATTAAAATTCGAAGGCGGGGGATCAACTCATTGGGGTCATTATAATAGACATAGTCAATTGGATTATTCGTAAGGCGAAGCATTCCTTTTCCTTTAAAAGAATGTACTCTTCGTAACCGACCTTTCGGTGGAGCAGGTTTCTCAAATGATTCTGGTCTGTAATCCGTCACACCTTTTAGTATGTTGTGTTCTTGTAAATATGGTTTGATTATATTCCTATACTTAGGTATTGTGGTCCCCTGTATTTGAGTATGGGGCTCATTATTTCTCCGGTATGTATTAGTACGGGCTAGCATATCCATATATTGAGTTAAATCATGTTGTGTGAATCCAATGGGGTTCTTTTTGAAAAGTAGTTCATAGAGACCTGGCGTACCTTTATATTTTATCTTTTCAACTACTATATCTGGTCCATCGAAAGTGACTAAGCTTTTACCCAGATTAAACTTATCGGTATCAAGATCATGCGTTAAGCCATACGTGCGATCGAAATCTTTTTCATCTCCGCGCAGAGACGCATCTACATACTGTCGAGGTAAGGGGTCAAAACTTTCAAGGTATGATTCATATCCAGGTGCATCAATCAGTTGCTCTAATTCTTGTCGAGCATTTGTGACAGCTTGATTGATTGACTGATTTTCTCTATCGAATATTGTTGAATTAGGATCATACTCCTCTAGTGTCGAAACGGTGTTGGGATCTGGGAGATTGGAATATGTGTCCTCCAGAAAGCTTACTCCTACCGGTGGTAGATATCTTGTGTACAAATCTTCTTTCAATTCTTTACGGAGTGAATCCAACTTTTTAGGTGTAGATGTTGTTGATTCTACTTTTGTCGGTTCCTGTTTAATTTTAGGTACTTCAACCTTCTCAAGCAGTTGCTGCAAGGGCTCTGATATAGGTTTGAACCGCTTGTGTAGCTCACTTTCTGTATCAGCTATATCTGATTTCAGAGCCAGATATTTTTGCTTGACAGCTTTTCTTGTTTTGATCAACTCTTTTGCTAATTTAGGATCCATGTTTCTATACGAAATGTTTGTTTTATACTACGAAAATGGTTGAGTAAACAATATTTATATACGATTTCTAAAAACTAATGTTGCTGGTGAAACACTTTCTATACCGTCCTGAGTTCCTGGGGGCATCCTTGTCGATCACTACAAAACTGTGTGGCTCTTGCCAACATAACGAACACAAATTTTTAAATTCGTTAAAAGACATATCCAAACTTATGTGATCATCATAAATATGTTTCAAATTCAAATTGTCTTGTGGGAATAAAATCAACAGGTTGAGATTGTCTCTCAAATTATGCTTGGGTGTTGCAGTATACGTTTGACAAAGATAGAAGCAGTCTGTATTTCGGTGTCGTCCAAAACTGAAATATTGTCTAATGATATTTTGACTGCAGGAGGAAACATCATCGAAAATAATAACAGCGTTTGGTTTGATGAGTTCTGGTGATACAATATTCTCATCCTCACTATATTCAAAGTACCCTATTTGCTTCAGTGGTTTGAATAAGGTGCGTAAATACTGATATTTAGGTTGGTACAGTGACTTGCAGTATAAGTATACGTTTTCGAATCGCAATCCATTTGGGTGTGTCAACAAACTTATCATGACATTTGTTTTCCCTGATCCACTAGGACCGACAATTAAGGCTCGCTTAGAAGCTCCATTGAAAAGATGACCATGTTTTCTAAGCAGATGTTCCTGAGCAATTCCGTCATAATTTTGCACAGGTAATTGTACGACTGATGGTTCCACCTTCATTCTTCGAAGCTATAAATAGTACTGATGCCAAACTTCTCAGCATACTTAACTTTATACCTGATAAAAAGTATAAAAATGACGATTCATCGCAAGTTATTGAACAGTAACAAACGAGCAGTGGCAGCGAAAGGTACCGGTTTATTGGACTCTGTTATAGATAAGCTCCCTTTTGAATTACATCTACCCTCCTACAGATTTTGTGGGCCAGGTACTGCCCTGCAACAACGCCTTGAGCGAGGTGATACTGGAATAAATCCACTCGACAACGCCTGTAAAAAACACGATATTGCTTACGCATCATCCAAAGATAGCAATACTCGTCGTCAAGCGGACACAATCTTACGTGATCAAGCTCTCAAACGAGTAGTGGCATCTGACTCATCAATAGGTGAAAAGGTAGCTGCACTAGGTGTCACAGCTGCTATGAGCATCAAGAAAAAGTTAGGTCTTGGTATGCGCAAAAAAAAGTTTAGCCGTAAGGCGAAAAAGACTGGGCATGGTCTAAGGAAAAAACGACGCAGTGTGAAAAAATCTCGACTGCTTCCGATTCCTAAAACAGGAGGATTCCTACCTATACTTCTCCCACTTCTGGGTGCACTAGGTGCACTTGGAGGGGGGGCAGCATCAATCGCAAAAGCTGTTAATGATGCAAAGGCTAGTCAGTCTCAGCTGGCGGAACAGAAGCGACACAATCTAGCATTAGAACTTGCTAAACAAGGAAAAGGTTTATATTTGGCACCATATAAAAAAAACTGCTAATTAGCCTTCCTAGACATGCTCTAACGAACATAGATTTGATGGAATTTGCAAAAAAAATGAAGATTCCAAAGTTTAGGGGGGTTTTCATGAGAGACAGTTTACCTAGGAGAATTCGTGCTAAAGAGTGTGGTATCATTAATTTAGATGTCTCAACGGGTAGTGGTTCTCACTGGACTGCCTATTTGAAAAACAATAATCATGTCATATACTTTGATTCTTACGGTAACTTACGTCCTCCGAAAGAAATTGTTAAATACTTTTACAGCAATAACGATGTCACAGATATAGAGTACAACTATGAGACTATTCAATCATTTAACTCACACAACTGTGGGCAGCTGTGCTTGAGATTCCTATATAAGGTCAGCCCAATGCTCCTCCACTGAATATTGCTACATCATGTCAATGACATTTACTCTTACCGGTAATTCTTCTACTCTCCAAGCTGACTTCAATCCTCCAATCGAGCTAGCTGATGATGCAGAGTATGAAATAGGTTTATGCAACTTTGAATCATTCAACGTAATTCCTAATATCAATGACTCCAACAATACGTTCATCTACTCGACGACTTCACTTGAGACAGATAGGGTTTCGTTTAAAATTCCTGTTGGTACATATGAAATATCAGACATAGTTGCTTTTCTTCAACGCAAACTTCCAGCTGGGTTGCAAATAACACTTACTGCCAACCAGGCGTCATCAACCGTCACTTTAAGAGCAAATTTTGATATCGATTTTACTCCAGCAAATACTATTGGACGCTTGTTAGGTTTTCAACCCCAAGTATTACAAAGGAACATGTTCTATGATTCCGATTTCCCCGTTGAAATTTTGAAAGTAAATTCACTGTGTATCGATTGTAGCATAGCAACAGGTTCCTTCACGAATGGGCAACCTAGTCATATAGTTCACCACTTTTTCCCTGGCACCGGTGTAGGGTATAAAATCATAGAAGCTCCACAAACTGTGCTTTATTTTCCTGTGACTGTCAAGACTATCACCACGTTAACTTGTAAAGTGCTTGATCAAGACAACGATCTTGTGGACTTCAGAAACGAAACTATTACTATCCGTCTGCACTTACGTAAATCAAATAATGGTAATTAGATACAACGTTCCATACCACACGGAAAAAACCTATAAAAACCTGAATCGAAGATTTTACGACATCAGTGTTGGACCAGTCAACGCTACATCACGTCGTCGCACCTTGACCAAGGCAAACAAACAATATTTAAAGTCATTGGGGCTTCAACTGCTGCTCTAAAAATGAGTATTTTAAATGTTACCGAATCACCACTGATCGATAGATCCATAACAGATCTGGAGTACCACACCTATCAACCATATATTAATGCCAACTTTGATCATAACGATGAAATTAGAATTGGTATCCAGGAGCTGGACGCCATTACTTTACCTTCTCAAAGTTTTGTATACATTGAAGGAGCCTTAAATAAGGCTGATGGTTCACCATCTACAAATTTGAAATTCATCAACAATGCCTTTAGCTTTTTGTTCCGAGAAGTTCGGTATGAGTTGAATGGAGTGGTAGTGGATTCGGTTCGAAACGTGGGACTCACTTCAACCTTGAAGGGGTATCTGTCTTACAATGAAAATGAGAGTTTGCGGCTACAAAATGCTGGTTGGTTTCCAAAAGAAACACACTTTTCCAGTGCTGGTAAATTTAATGTTTGCATTCCATTAAGCATGTGGATGGGATTTTTTGAAGACTATAGAAAAATAATTCTGAATATGAAACAGGAACTAGTTTTAATTCGTAGTAATGATGACGTTGATGCAGTTGTTACAACTGCAGATGAACAACCCAAAATTACTATAGAGAAAATTCAGTGGCGAGTACCCCACGTTTCGGTTGATATACCAGAACAGTTAGCTCTAACAAAACTGGTAAACAAAAATGTTGATATACCGCTTTACTTCCGTAGCTGGGAGCTTGTAGAGTATCCCTCCCTACCACAAACTACCAGACATACTTGGCCAGTTAAAACTAGTACCAAACTAGAAACCCCTAGGCATGTGATAATTGCTTTTCAATCAGATAAAAAAGGTAAATTGCAATCCAATATGTCAACATTTGACCACTGCAAGCTAACCAATATTCGAGTTTTTTTAAATTCGAATCGATATCCTTATAATGATTTATATTTGGACTTTCCAAATCAAAAATTTGCTGCCTTGTATGACATGTTTTCAAAATTTCGTCATTCGTATTATGAAACTGGAAATGAACCACTTTTCACCCCTAAGGACTTTGCAACTACTGCACCACTGACACATATTGATTGTTCTAAGCAGAAGGAAAGTATTCAAACTGGGTCTGTTGTTATGCGAATTGAATTTGAAACTAGCGAGAATGTGTCACCTAACACCTCAGCGTATTGTCTCCTGCTCCATGACCGGCTTTTTTTTTACAACCCTCTAACAAAGATAGTTAAACAGCGTTAGACTATAAAATCATTAAGCTACCAGACCAACCACTCATTCAAATCATGAAAGCGTACCGAAAAGCTTTAACAAGGCATCTGCAAAAGCTCAGGGCTCTGAGAAAAGCACTAAACTTTTATTGCTTGAAACAGCGTGTTGTGAGACAGTTTGCTGATTTAAAACTATGAATTTAATTGTGGACATACAGGGCTTCAAATTGGAGCACAATAAGTTCATAGTGAAAGAGCTGGCTGCCTTTGATGGAGTTAAAATCTGTCACTACATTTTTAAACCACCGTTTCCTTGGGACCTATTACCACGTGACCTGCAAACGCAAGCTCGATGGCTGATAAATCATCATCACTGCATTCCATGGGCTTCTGGATTCACACCACTTCATAAGGTATCTACTATCCTCCAGGAGTTAACGTCCACAGCAAACCAAATTTTTGTGAAGGGGAGAGAAAAAGCAAACTATGTAAGGCAGTATTCAGTAAAACCGATAATCGAACTGGATGAACACCCTCGCCTACCGGAAGGTCCAGCGCGCTGCTTTTACCACGTCAAAGATACATGCATATGTTCCTTATCAAATGTCTATTTTTTATATGATACTTTCATTATGTCATAGGTTATTCAAAAAATAAACTGTTTTTACCATTCTTATAGTTTTATTTACAGCAGAAATGCTGAACTAATATCTAACATTACATTTATTAGTGGCAATTACATTCTTCTTTGAAGGTGTTCTCATAGACGTACAGGAACTCCATCGCCATGGTAGTATTTTCTGTTGGAAAACTCTCTGCTGAATGTAGTAAATTGGCTGCATTTGTGATAAGATCCCCACCTTGAGTTTGAAGCCCGTTCTGTAACACTCTAAAGTAGTTTCCAAATTTTTGTAGTTTGAAGAGTTCAACGGTGTGATTCACAACTGGTAGCAAGTTCCACAGCGATGCCAAAGATTCGTATCCCAGGTATATCACTGAGCCATCTTTTGTCAATTTTAGAACTGGTGTACCGGAAATGTGTGTAAAGTTGATGGAGCAACAGCTCGTCAGAATTGGTGCACTTGCATCCGTTGCATACATGTTATGGGATATAACGTTTTGATAATCCAGGAACTCTTTCCACTCACTTTCAGTAAACACGATGTTATCACCTTTAACCCCCATCAGCTTAATTCCAGGCGAGTAATTGTATGCAGGATAAACTCCAATGGTCACATGTTTGCTTTTTGATTTGTTTAACGGATATCTTCTTTCACCTAGTACCACAACTGCATTATGGCTGGTCTGAGTGCTGCTGTCCACCATGTTGTATGAATAACTCTCTTTCAACACTGGATTTTTTTGCTGGGTAAACATTTCACTAGTCGTTGAGTATAGTTGGCTGATCCACTGTTGACTGTACCACTTCACACTGTCTTCACCACTTTTGAACCAGTGTCTAGTCATCGTTTGATTGTGGGGGGTATATACCGGTGCACTGCTGAGAAGTGGGAGGTATAAAACCAGCAGTACTAGGGTACACAACATCGCTGTAATCACAGGAATCCTCTGAAGTTTTGAATAAACACTAGTGTTCTCCTCCTCCTTCCGCACACACATGCGTTGTAACAGTTTATTGATGTGTTTTGCATAAACACAACCTTTTGTATACTTAACATGATCCTTGATAGGACAATCACCTTTTCTCCAATTATACAGTTTAACTCCACAACAAAATGCTTGACATATGTCACCCCTTCCAGTGTAAAAGAATCCAGCTAGAGCGATAGGTAGGGGGTCGACGTGATTTGGCCACTTACTAAATGTTAATAGACGTTTATCTAAAGAATTGAACTGCTTAAAGTTCACTGAGTGATCTTCACCACACATGACTTACAGTGTTTTCGAGACAACTAAGCAATCATCGATATGTTGCATCAATATAACTCAATATCTTTAGTGGAGGGGGGTTGTGACTGTGCAATTACGTACACGCTCTGTATCTTTTTATTCTCACCGTAATTGGAGAGTGAGTATTGATAGTGCGTGAGTATGACAATAACAACACATAATGTTCTGTATCACAAATAGTTTTATTGTTTTAAAAAAGAAAAAACCATGCCATAATCAAACATTATGCTTCTTCTCAATCCATTACACTTGTTGGAGCAAGTATATCTGTAGACTCTGGTGTTTCTGATAGACCTGATGCCTCTGCTGGACCTTGTGTATCTGTTGTGCCTTGTGTCTCTGCTGGACCTGGTGTCTCGCTGTCTTCAACACCCTCAACTACAGTCTGGATTTGTTGTCGACACTCCAACTCACAGGTGGCTGGTTCCTCAGGAAAAGCGATTCGTATTTGAACATCTTCAGGTAGAAATCGGAAGACTTGTCTGATTTCTGGAAAGTATGTTTTCAGGCGAATGATGGCTCCTATCCAACATTCTCCGCAGATCTTCCCTTCTTGGTACAGTTCTGTAAGTTCGAGCGCTGTACCTTCCAGTTTTGCTCGTTTCTGGCACTCTTCCATCGACCACCATCGCTCCATACCGTAAATTGCTTCGTGGTCGTACTCCCAACGATTTTTACTGAGTTCATCACAGAGGTAGTCTAACGCGCTGGTGAAATCCGTCACAGATACTGTATGACTGTATGCACGCCACATGTTTGCTGACTATGTGTACCATGAATGACTGCAGGCCTGTTAATACATCTACGTCTGTATAACTGGAGGGGGTGAGATGTAGGAGGGGATGTGGTTAGTGGTGGGAGGTGTTAAAGCAGTTTCAAGTCAAACTCAGCGATATAAAATTCTTCTTCTTCTTCGTCTTCTTCTTTGTCTTCTTGTTTATCATTACTTTTAGGTTGGACAAGTGTATCAAGCATATCCCCAAACTCTATCTGGTTTTCGATTTGTCTGTATCTTTCCATTACTGGGATTGCGTGATGCCCCCAAGCCATAGTATGAATACTGCCAGGAACAAAATACCTTTTGTCATCTACACTCGTCAAAGCTACCTTGTTCTTCAGCTCTGTGTAAATAGTGTGCAAACATGATTTAAAGACAAACATTTTCTTGTACAAGTTTCCTCCTTCCTTAACTATGTGCTTGTAATCAGCTACAGTTAACTCTTTGATAGCACTATTTCTCACACCTTTTGCTTTTTTGATATCACCGTCCTGTAGTTTTATACAATATGTTTTTGCACCTAAGCCATAAAATTTGTGAATTGGAGCTCCCGCATATTCATCTTTCATTTTTCCAACCACAGATGGGGTCTTCGTAATTCCATGTATATTATTTTCTGGAAAATTCGATGTATCAAAATAGTTGATATTACTTCTCATATCATCATAAAAGTTGTCTGTTCTTATATGCATCACTAACGAATCTGTATCTGTGTAGCATAGTACAGCATCATCACCATATTTTGCTTTGATATAGTCATAGTAAAAGCTGTACATTATATTTTTGGCTATCTCTAATACAGTGAAGCCCACAAATAATGGTTTGTCATAAGTAATTTCTATGGGAGACATTTGCACTGCGACTAGATTCTCGGAAAATATGGAAACTGATTTGAAATTCGGCTTACTAATCAAATCTTGTGCTCCAACACTTCCTTGAGTTGACTCCCAGTGTGTACAAAGTCTGATGTCAACACGTTTGTCTGGATTCTCCATCGTTTTGCCAAATACTGCATTATTGAATAATTTGAATAAATCTTTCTCAAATTTGCTACTTGCTTTATTCCTCAAAATGGTATTTAGATCAATGTAACTTTTCAGCCAGGGTGATTGGTCAAATTCAAGAATTCTGTGTATTTTTTTTAATTGTAGCCCATGTTGTAAACACTGTTGTAGATTTCTGTAGTGGATGACGTACTTGGTTTTATTTTTCAATGTGGCCAGAAGCTTCTTGTGTTTTCCTTTGGGTGGCACAGCTGTTTCAGGGCAGAAAGGAAGGTCGTTGTGGAGGTCATGTAAATGCTTTGGATACAGTAAGTCAACTTCTAAAATATACCCCTTTTTACTGTTTTCATCGGCAGTGGACCACTTGCAGCTTTCAATCTCTCCTTCTGTTAACCATTTGAAACCTCCGGTTGGTAAGCACTGTGACATTGCTTTTCCATACAGATTCGTGGCATCGAGGTAAACTACATATGAGGAGGGTTTTGTTTCATCATAATCTGATATGAACTTGTTGTTTGCTTCTGCAGCTCTTTGACTGCATTGGCTCAAACCTCCTCTGATAGCCTTTCGAAAAAAGTGGAGCATATCCACATCTGTTAGCAGGTCCAACTCCACTTTCGTTTTACGCAGCATTGCATCCCATGCCAACGAAGGTGCTGTGAAGTACTGAGCTGGATCCAACTTGTACGTCGTCAAACTCACTATACGAAAACGTTCAAACACATCTGCTAGAAGCAGCACGTCTGATTTAATATACACATCTGAATAATCCCCCAACGTTTCGCACTTGAAAAGCTTCCAAACGTAGCAAGCTCGATTATATTCTTCAGTAGTAATGTTTTCACCCCGCAATATATCAAAAAACTCAGCTCTGCTAGGTAACGAGGTGACACTTAGTTTTTCCCAGGAATCAACGTATGAATATGGAAAAATTCCTTTTTTTCTTATTTCATTGAATTCATCTTGATTTGAAAAAAATTTTTTTATTTCACAGCATTCCTCTGAGGCTAACGTTTCACTTAATTTATCCAGTGCACTGGGTAGAAACCTGTATGAATCCAGGAATCGCAACTTCATGAATACATTGTCTTCTTTTTCATTTCCTTGCTCTACTAAAATCCTTTTTGAAAACGAAATATACTTTTCTTTGTTTTGTGCAATGACGTCTACTTTTTCTTTGTCTAATGCTAGTTTTTTTATAAATAGGTGACTATCGTAATTACTTAAGTTGTGCAGGAACACAGGCACAAAGCGTGGTAGCTTATAGTTGAGATTGCACACTGAATGAGCGGCAAACCTGTATTTCCCTGTCAGGTGACAATGATCTCTAACTTTGATATCTGCTTCTTGGAACTCTTTTTCACACACATGGCACACTGTGCTTTTCTTGAATTCATCTTCTTCTTGTGGTGTCAGTGGTAACATCTCTTTTGGTTGTTTCAAATATGTATGATATAGTCTAACTACGTGTTCTTCTAGTTTCTCTACAAATTTTTCAGCAGCATCGAGTCCTCTATATTGTACTATTTGTGATACAGAATCATCGAATGAGCATTTTATATAGAAGCAGAATGAAAACGGCACATGCTCGAACGTTTTTACTGAGAACGAATCTTCACTATTCGGCTCAGCATACTGAATAGGTTTCAGCATACTTTCGAAATCGGCATAGACTACAAAGGGGACTTTTAACTGCTTCTCTAGATTAGTGAATTTTAATTTGTTTTTTGGTATATACTCTCCATACTTGTTCAAACTCATATTTGTTGTTGGTAGCTTCGTTGTAACATGATTGCAATCATAAGTTTGATGTCGTTTCAATTTTTCCATTGCATCGTAGCATTGTAGACATCCATCACATATATAAATGCGACCCACATGCCGTGACCTTTGTCTGGAGATTAGTCGGGACATATCTTTGATCAGACAATAGTGATGTTCACCATTTTCTGTGAGTAGTAATAAATTTACATGAGTGGCTCTTCTTCCAGATGTAAAGTATAGGGGGCCAACAACCTTCCATATATTTGTTTTGTACTCATACTCCAATCCAAACACGTTGATGGAGATATTATTCTGTTTTTCAAATCTTGGTATGTCTTTCAGCTGTACAGGGAAATCTATACCATCAAAATTCAATAAACTTGAGAAATGTGGGTAAGATGTAGATCTACATGGATGCCCCATCGGTGGTATAAGAGCTGCTACAATCGAGTGCGCAAAACAACACTGGTCTTTGTTTTGGATATTCAGCACAGCCCTCTTGTATTCTATTTGTTTTGGTAGCTTGATGAAGCTTCCTGCTCTTAAAGGATTATATTGGTTTATATTTACCTCCAAATATAATAAACTCATTAACAACCACCCTGATTCTTTTTCTTCGAATGTTCCACACTTATTTACGATTTCTGTCTTGAATTCTTCATATATTTCATCCAACGCTGTTGATATCACAATAATTTTGTTTTTTGTATTAAAAGATTTTATATCTGTAGTCTGTTTCTCTGGTTTGCTATAAATACCAAAAAGCTCACAGTTTACTTTTAATGCCTGATATTCTGTTCGGTATTGTTTGATAATAGCAATTACTTTTTCTTTGACTCCTTGAAAAAATGCATCACAGTCCAACTTCACTTCTTCATTGGTTGTAAAACGATATGTACAGATCCTAGACTTGAATGCACTTGCTACCTTCTCCACACCTGGTGCTACAGCGGTTCCCGTTGCTTCCAATCGTCTCTTCCGTCGCCTTTGATTGTCTGCTCCCTGATCAGTTACAGATGTTGATGATGCATTGGCTTCACACCGTCTCCCACCCACTCTATCACTTTGGTTGTCTGCATTATGATCGAGCGTTGGTTGACCGTTGCTTCCCGATGTTGATGGTGTTGGATCATTGCTACTTCCAACCCTTCGCCTTTTGCTGCTCGACACTACATCAAATCTAAACGGACAGCTCTCTTTTTTGTGACGGCTAAGCGATGACTTCGATGCAAAAAGTTTGTAACACAATGGACACTTCATTTTACACAACACAGCAAATGTTCGCCTTTGTAGTCTATACCGATTTTTTCATATGCCTAATACTTTCAAGAGTTGCAGCTGTACTAACCTCCTTCCTTTTTAAAGCCATCTATATTCATCGCTGATGGAGATTATCCCCCACCAAACCTGTTTACTATTTTTTCTTTCTGCTTGATTTTCACTTCAAGTTCATTGAATCTTATTGAACCCCATCAAACCGGTTCACATCCGCTCAAACAGGTTTCTCAGGTGCATGACCATCATTCAACAGTTTATTGAACTCGATCAAACCGGTTTACTCTTTTTTCATTCTGGTTCCCTTGAACCTATACTGAGAACCCAATCACCTCCACTCAAACCGGTTATCAATTAATGGTCTAGGAGTGTGGCATTCGGAGAGCAAGTTCATTGAATCTTCTTGAACCCCATCAAACCGGTTCACATCCGCTCAAACAGGTTTCTCAGGTGCATGACCATCATTCAACAGTTTATTGAACTCGATCAAACCGGTTTACGCTTCTTTCATTTTGGTTCCCTTGAACCTATACTGAAAACCCACTCACCTCCACCCAAACCGGTTATCAATTAATGGTCTTGGGGTGTGGCATTCTTATTGGAGAGAGGTTTAATTATGTTCTAAGACGGTGGTGGGAGGATATACTACATTCTAATACATCAGAGAGGTGGCTATATTTGTGAAGAGAGGGGGGTGGGGCGATAATGGTGGGGGGTCTACAGGCGTGGAGAGTGGGAGGTCTGTTTCAGAATTTGTGGAGAGGGGGTATGGGTGGGGGGCTAATGGTGGGGGGTCTACAGGCGTGGAGAGTGGGAGGTCTGTTTCAGAATTTGTGGAGAGGGGGTATGGGTGGGGGGCTAATGGTGGGGGGTCTACAGGCGTGGAGAGTGGGGGGTATGTTTCAGAATTTGTGAAGAGAGGGGGTATGGGTGGGGGGCTAATGGTGGGGGGTCTACAGGCGTGGAGAGTGGGGGGTATGTTTCAGAACTATCTTTTACACTCTACTTACGGATTCAATTATTCATTTACACTAACTATATACACTATATACACTACGCCAAACATAATACTTCCGTCTAATTTATTTACAGTCACTGTGTCACTACACTAATTTATATTTGGCCTTCACTAATTTGTGTCACTGTTCATTTATTTTACGCGCGCCCCCGGTATACCACGCTTCGCGGCTCGCTGCACTGTTTCCTTTCCAACTCTGTCTGTCTGGTCGTCCGAGGCGCCTATATATCGTACGCATCTCTGGTTCTCGAAAGCTTCTCTGCATTCGCGACCAGTTTCAGGAAGTCTGGATTCGAGAATTCACGTATATGCTCGGCGGACAGGGCCGGACTGGCACACTATGTAACCTGTTCATAAATTGGAGCTTTTTATTCAAAATTGCATCAAGAATGAGATATTTGCCTTGATGTGCTTTCCGAACTATAGAGCCAATTATTGCGAGCACATTGAGTTATCTACTTAACTTGAGACATGAAAACTCTATTTTAATGTAATTTGGACAATACTTAGGACTAAAAGGCTTTTCAGTTTTAGAAATATGTTTATTGGCGCTGCACTGGATAACGAGTGAAACAATTAATTGCTTAATAGTATTATTGTTGATCAAATTGTCAATTATCAAACTAGAAATTTCAATATATTCCAAAAATGCAGACCAGTAAACTGTTGGTCCTTGGACTGTTCGGACGGAGTTGACACGCTCCGCCGTCTTGGCGTCGGCGCTCTTCGCTGCTTAACGTTTCGCCAACATGGGTGGATGGCTCCTCAGAAGCGGTTAGCTATTAGGAGTCTTCCGACAAACTGAGTTTATTTATTAATACTGTAATGAATTGTTTTTGGCCAATATTCATAGCATAATAATCACCATTACTCAATTATTAAAACTGTTGACTTTCCTGATTAAATTTAACAAAAATACCAACTCTCAAACAGCTGCCTTTTAGGCTCTCGTTGCTATAACCCTGTGTAATATTAACAAACTTTAAGGTGTTTCAAAAGGTCTGTTTCGAACTTCCATTGTCTGTATAATTTTAGATTACAACGTTTCGATTGCTATGGTATCTTCAATCGTCCTCAAGTAAACTGACGAACATATTCCTGTCATTGCTATTTATTCTCATCTAGCTGACGTGTCGCTTTTCGTGACTTGTTCTGATTGGCTGATGCGCGTTCTGCTGAGTACGTCAGTGACGTTGCCTCTTGCTGATGATGACTTGGTCATTCGATGGTCACTGAGTCCCATGTTTGTGTCGAAGTTTGTTCTGTCCAATTTTAGTTTTTTTATATTTCTTATGAGGGGCTGCCATATTGGTCTAATTTCCACACTAGGCTTGCTGTATACGTTTTTGTTGCTGGCGATATAAGCTGCTTCCTTGAATTTCCGGCGATACCATTGAGGTTCTTTGTCAAGAACCTTAGCGTCTTCCCAAATAATTTTATGGTGCTCGATCCAAGCGTGATCTGCTATTCCGGACTTTCCTGTCTGTGTTCCTAAATTCTCGCTTCCAGAGGTCTTTTTGTTTCTCCAATGTATACTTTGCCACATTCACATGGTACTTCGTAGATGCAGTTTTTAGTTTCTTGGTTTCATTCTTGGGTTTTGTTTTCGTTAGTAGACTTCGGAGAGTGGTGTTTCTTGAGAATCGTGTTTGAATTTTATAGTATTGTCCTATTCTTCTGACTGTATCTGATAGTCCTTTCACATATGGCATACTGAGTGAATGCCTGTGTCCTTCAGGACCTTTGTTTCTGCTAGTACCATCCTCTTGCATTGTTTCTTCCACTAGCCTCTTGGGATATGTGTGCTTTAACTTGAAAATGTCTGCGCCATCAGTAAGGGCCGGCCGGTTGTACAATGCAAGCTTAAGCTTCGGCTTAAGGTAAGCTGACGTTAAACCACGTCAGTTGCAAAACGTCCGTTGCACAATGCTGGCTTAGCCCCCCACTCTAAGCTTAATGCGAGCTTACGTAAGCCGAAGCTCAACGCGAGCTTAGCTGAGGTTTAAACCTTACCTGATACAAGTGCCATGATATGTCAAGGGGGAACCTTCAAATTGCTTGTCACTTTATTAGGTCAAGTTTTTTGAAAGATTTGTGTCTAATTTAACAAAGAGAGCAAATGAACAGAGAGAGAAACGTTCGTTGCCGGAATTTGACACAAACTGTCATAAGTGCCTGACCAAAAAAAGGTAACCTTTCAGATGATTATGTCAGTACGTATTGCTTCATTGATGCCAACTGTAGTGAATTTCATTATCAACCAGGTTTAACTAAGCCCACGATTGTACAACGGGTGTCGACTTTAAGCTTAAGCTTAGCTGAGCTTAGGTTTAACAAAGCTCGTGCTAAACTCGCATTTGTAGAACCGGCCCTTAGTCGGCGGATGCGACCGCTGGTCCGACGGATTTGAAGCCGTCAAAACCATGTCGGCGGAAGACTTAGAGCGTTCAATATTCGGTCCGACCGCTTAATCCGAAGGAGAGTTACAAGCTCATAAACAAACACACAGGTGAAGCTAATAAAAGCGCGTTGAAAATCGACGCAATAGTTTCAGTAAACTATCTATCCCTTACTTTGAAAATGTTCTTGTAGCACCTACACTATTCCGCGAAGAAGTCCCAGATAGGAAGGAGTAGCGAAAGGAGTAATAAATTCTGCGACGTCTCGTCTGTCCCCTGAATTAATGTGTTTACGCACACGCACAAAAAGTCAACGGCGGCAGCGGCATCGTTACTCCCCGCACCCCCGCCCCTCCCCCTCCCCCCCCCCGTCTCTTCTCCGCTCTGACGTCTTGTTGCATTCGCAGATAAATATATTTCAGCGCTCCGCCATCGGATTGACACGTAGAAACGGAACTCGAGAAAAATGGACTCGAGCAGTTGAAAAATATCCCTCACATACGTTAGAGCGACGTTTCCGTTCGATATACTACTCGACGGAAAAACTTCCCTGAAGGGTTGAATAGATGAATGTATGGTGAAGACAAAAATTCCAAGATTCAGTTCAGTCTCTTTTTATCAGTAGCGTAACTTCAAATTCGGGCCCCCCCCCACAAGATAGTTCCCGGGGCCCCCCCCCGCAAGAAATTTTCCGTGGCCTCTATTTTCACAATATTTTATGTATATATACAGGGTGAGTCCTAAGTTGATTATTTTTTTAAACTGTGTGTTATCTCAAACCTGCAAAATAAGCGTGATACATAATCAAAAATAGTAAGTCTAAACCCTGGTCTGGACTTTTATATTTAGACGTACCTGGTCTCTATATGTTTAGTTTTTTGCTCGAAATTTTGGCTCATCGTCAGGCAGTGTACCTGTCAATTAGTGTACTAGTCACTTTCATTTTAAGTTGGTAAATTCTAAAATTTGCGTTTATAATAATTTGTCGCTTTTAGGAATTACCAATTTAAAATTAACAAATTTAAACAGAAACTGACTACTGCATCATCTGACAGGTGCAATGCCTAATAGATAAAACAAAAATCCGAACAAAAAACTGAACATACACAGATTAGGGTAGGTAGGTCTTGATACGTACAAGCCTAGATTTACATTTTTTATTTTGGATCTCGCTTATTTTTCAGTTTTCTGAAACAAATTATATGAAAAGCTAGTTTATTTCAACGATTTCCACACACGGTTGAAAAAGCATCATCTTAGGACTCACCCTGTATAATATTAACGAAAAAAATCTTGGGCCTGTAGCCAAAATTTTGGAAAGAAGCACGGGTTACTACCTAACGGAGACTGCCAAGCTTTCCGCAATGTTTATTGCCATCTTCGGAGCTCTAACGTTGATATTGCTCGTAAAAAACAGAAATGTGTATTAAGTCACATATTTTCCAATGCAATTCTCAAACAAAAAAAAAGTCAAACAATTTTTGGCTTATCTAACTCGGTGTCTTCCAGAACAGAGATCACAGAAACAACCAACACATAGGTGTAAAATACAAACTAAACAACGACCTCTACGTGTTTAAATCACCAGAAAAATTAGAAAGCTCGTGTTTTGTAAACGCATATTCTTTGATTTAAATTTTTTTTAGAAGATCATTGTTTAGTTTGTATTTTACACCTATGTGTTGGTTCTTTGTGTGACCTATGTTGTGAAAGACACTGCGTTAAATTTACGCAAAAACATCAGGAGTGAATATCTCTTAAACTCATTATTTACTTGATTATACAGTTGCACAGCATTATACGAGAATGATCTCGTAAATAACGCTGTGAAATAGCGCGGAATGGTAAAATTATCTCTGTGCCTTAGATTCAAGTCGTGCGCATGTCTACGAGGTATAAGCTTCTCAAACAAATAACAAGGGGTGGACGTAGCAACTAATTTGTGTATAAAAATAATGTAGTGTAGCTTCACAGTTTTTTCTACAGTCAGCCAACCAATTTCCCTGATTTTAGCCGAGATATGATCAAACTTCCTCAAACCACAAACAAATCTGCAGCATGAGTTTTGGATTTTTTGTAGACGCAATTTGGTTAAACTGTCTAAACAAGGGTAATATAGAATATCACAATAGCGAACCACTGACATAACTAAAGATTCACAGAGGGCCCTCTTAACATTAAAACTTAATATATACTTGCTGGAATATAAAATTTTCAGCCTGAAGTATGATTTTTTTAAAACATTACAAACATGCGATCTGAACCTCAAATTTTGATCAAGTGTGACTCCAAGTATTTTTAAGCTGTCTACAAAATGTAAATCGTTGTTTATGATTTTTATATTTAAATTGGCTGTAAGGTTATCACACAACTTTTACCTGTCACACCTTAAATACTTTTTGTATGTTTGAATATAATTTTTTTTGTTAGTATTATAGGTACATACACTGTGTTATGGTTATAGGTAAAGGGTTAAATGTAAGAATAGGCTGTGGCTAAATTTCGCCCTAATAAAAAGACGTTTATTATTATTATTATTATTATTATTATACTGCGAGGATTTAGGGTTTAGTTTAAAATGTATTACTGTCCCATTTTTTCAGTGTCGTATCATGGGGCTCATAGGTATTTTTTATAAAAAAATACTAACAAACAAGGAACGCGATCTTCTAATTTAGTATCTACTTTCTTGTTGCACAAAGGATGGCGCTTGGGGACCCTTAGCCTCCAAGGCTACGGGGCCCCCAAAACGACGGGGCCTACCCGCAGCTGCGAGCCCTGCGAGCCCTTAGTTACGCCACTGCTTTTTATGACTTATTTAGTAGCATGAATGTACAGATACACATGCTCATAAATAGCATGCTTATTAAGCATGCTCAAAATTAGCATGCTCTTGAAACTGACACATTTGCTTTTGTTTAGCATGCGTCTTTAGAGCATTCTCTTATCGATCTTGCTGACAGCACTCCGGCTACACATGCTTGTTAATAGCAAGATATATGCCAGTTAGCAATGGAAAAAAAGGGTCGCTCACCAACAACGAACCACTGATCGACATAAGCATGCTCAATAAGCAGACCTGTCCAAACATGCTTAAAGCACGTCCCCTCTCCCGCGCACTACAGGTAGCATGCTCAAAAATCACACGACCGCCGAATCTAGAGCTTGCTCACAATTAGTATGCTTATTTTGGAGCAAGGTACGTACACGCACGCTACGAAGTAGCAGTTGCTCATTAATAGCATGCTCATGTGCTCGATTTGAGCATGTGCATCTGTACCTTTACTAAACACCGGCACCGGAGACAGATTTTAGGGCTACACGAATGAATTTGCTCAGGTGGCTATTAAACTCCTCCATAGCCGGTCTCAAGCTCGGTTGAGAAAGGAAGAGGGAGCCCAAGACAAGATGTTATGCGATCCGAGCCGAGCGCTGAGGTACATCGGGGGTTGTTCGGTGTCGCGAATGGAGCCTTCTGGGAACAGGGGTGTATCCAGTCGTGTTTCCCCATTATCCTCCTAAACAATGAACAATGAATACAATAGATATAATTATCCCCTACTACAGTGAAAATCCCATAGTTGCTAAAAGAGTTCTGAACCTATATCCGTCTAAGTATCCAATAAGAGAATAACTATTCACATTTACACAGATGCTTCAAAACAAGATGACGGAACCGGCTGCGCAGTAATATGCCCAAGCGCAAATACACAATTGCTCTATAAGCTGCGAAAAATAACTTCAATATTTACTGCAGAAGCAATTGGCATTGCTAAAGCCCTCAAACATATAGAACAGATTTTTAGCCTGAGGAACAGAGAATTCGAAATCATCCTATTATGGGTCAAAGCACATTCAGGTTTACAAGTCAACGAAGTAGTCGACAGATTCGCGAAAGAAAGTATATGCAGCGGAGTGGAAATTGAAAACTCCATTAGCGTCCAAGAGTGCATAAGTGAATGCAAAAATAAAATGAAACAGAAGTGGAACAACACCTGGATGGGGCACTGCAATCAACAGCCAACACGATGCACTCTCATAAGTCCATCAATTCCTCACGAATTGTGGTTTAAGAATCTCAATTATAAGCTTAGAGACAGTCTCTATAAGCAGATTGAAATTTGGACACGCTTGCTACCCTTATAATCTAAAAAAAATTGGTATTCAAAGCACCGACACATGCGATACATGCAACACAGTAAGCGATTTAGACCACATATTTTTTGGCTGTAACAAATTTAACAAAGAATCCAATCAGCTTTACTTTAATCTCATAAAAAATAAGTTACAAGCCCCATTCAATTTAATATCCCTTCTAGCCACTAATAGATCAGACATATTCGACGCATTACTGTCATTCGTAAAAAATATAGGAATAAGGTTGTAGGATAGGAGTAGAAATAGGTTAGCCTGTACACCTTTGTTTCCATGCCCCATGGAATGTATAACCTTTTGTCCCATGGTCTACCCCACCTGTGTAAACAAAGTCACCCTGACAGATCCTTGGGTGTGAAGTGCATTAACCCTAATCCCTTCCATTTGCTTCTCTTGAACAACTCCTATGGTCGATCAGGTTAGAAGTTGGGAAGAGATAGTTTTAAAAATAAAAAAATCAACCCATCAAATTAGAACCGAGCTGAACATGATATACTATAATAGTTACTGGCTGGAATGAGCTTACTGCTCCAGGGCCAAAAAAAAAAATCCTCCTAAACGGGCCACTGGGAGGACGGACTGTAGCGACCCGGTACCATGAGACTACAGAAGAGCACAAACTGCTGAAATCTGGAGAGGAGGATAATAGCTCGAAGCCTCCAGGTAGTCAGTTGTCATAAGGAAGCCCCAATAAGTACTCTAGTGTGTCGAGCTGGACAGGAAGAGGAGAGAAGAAGCCCTCGCCAAAGGCGCGGAGATTGTCTCTAGAAGCGAAAGAAGACGTCTGCGGGATAAGGACAAACCCTCTCTCGAGCATGTCTGCTTCCGATGTGCAGGCGTCAACATCTGGATAGCAGAGTCAGGAAGGCAAGAGGTTGCACTCGCAGTTGACTCCGGAGGAAGCTGCCAAGATGGCCAAAAGGTCAAAAACGGGGAGCACGAAGCCCTCAGAATCCTTTGCCGACAAGGTGTCTGTAGAGAAGATGGCTATAGTTTAAACCACCCCAAAACAAATAAAATGACGAAGTCATAAAAATCAAGATGGTGCCGTAGTTGTAGTCACCTGTCTGTATCGTTGTTGATTATAAATTGGTAAATTTACCGCTGCATCTCATCCTAACGCGGTGGTTCTTCATACATCAAGAACTTAGCAGTACTACGGCACATTTATTCCCAGGGTGTCCAAGGACTGCCAGCAGATGTATTTCTTAGGCCTGCGGGTTGGCCCATTCAGGTCCCGCGTTAACAAATAACCCCTAACATAACCTTTCACAGCAGCCGCGGTACTCTGGTATTTAGGCTCTGCCTACGTGGTCTGCGTAGTTATGTAAAAAAAATGTAAAATTAACTAAAAGTGACTAGTGCACTAATTGACAGGTACGATGCCTTATCGATAAGCCAAACAACTGAGCGAAACACTGAACATAAACAGACTAGGTACGTCCGCTTATGTTCCAGTTTTCGGAAAAAATGATTTGAAGAAGTTGTTTATTTTTAAGGCTTCCTTACGTAATTTAAAAGAAAGTATCAACTTAGGTATCACTCTGTATATAAATTTGAGTACTTGATGAAGGCCAAAACGTAAGTAAAGTCTGTCTCAAGCATAATGTTGCTTTTATTAGAGGTAACAGAATGAAACAAATCCTGATTTTCCATATACTTTTCATCGCCAAGTTCTTCATAATCCCAGAATGACCAGAAAAAGTATTGGTATAACGATGGAGAAAGTTCCGTTAACACCTCCTTCGAGTCATGTTTTCCATTAAACAGTATACATATGAGTCGGAATTCGACTGCAAAACTTTTTCTTAACAAATCGCTAGGTATTGTGATAAATCTGATGTTCACGTTCCTTATCTCCGCAACGCGGATAAATATAAAAACGGCTATCCGAACCCCACTCGACTGATTATTTCGAATTTCGAGAACGTTTCGGGGAGTATTTTTTGTGTGGGGCGCGGCTGTACCCCGAGGGTGGTTTTTATTAAATACATTTAACCTCTTGGAATGACAGGCTGACATCGAAATGTGTAGCGATATGTTTCCCGTTTCTAACTGTTATGCTGTTGACGTCTGTATACGAAGGGAGGGTCCTTAATGATTCTCAATAAAAGGGAATTCCTTGGTATAAACGAATTCGAATATGTTAGAAGAAGAAAAGCTCAAAGCTCTAGCAGGCATGTGTGTGTTTGCAAGACGATGCTGTTGTCATTTATTTACCATGTGTTTACATTCTTACCAACAATAAGATATCCGCTCAACAGGCTCAAATTGTCTCTTGCAAATCGCACAGCTTCTTGTGGAAATGTCAAAATTGGTCTATTCTTCACTTATGCTCTGATAAAACCCAAAATTCGTTCGAAAAACGCCCAATAATTAGGAAACGATCAAACCAAAACAAAAGGCTGCCACTATTCGGTGTTTACACTAGTTCGCTGAAGATCGTATGCCAGTCGAACTTCCTTGTATTAAAGAAGACAAGAACTAAGTATAAGAGTAGAATTGAAGCAAATTATCAAAAACAAGGTTGTATCTATTCATGAACTTTCCATTTTGGGAATACTAAATACTGGCAGCATAAAAAACTCCCTTTATTATACATAGAATGCTATGAATACTTATTACTAGTGAGACATAAAATATATTCCAAAATATTGCACTCCTACTTTACCACAGAATAGAAGACTTACAACTTCCCACTAGAAGAAGAATGTACGAACTTCCATCAAGATGACCAAACCACATACATCAAGTTTAAACAGCACACAGACAGAAGCAAAATGGAATCAGTATGAACGCATATACACAGACGGTTTAAAAACTACAAACACTATGGGGCTGCGCTTTCTACCATGAAAATAAATCTATCATCACCATCGTAGTCACAATGTCTTAGCAGACATGTTATGGACTCGTAAAATGCATTGAGTCGGAGCTAGAGTATTGCCGACACGAATATTATCAATAGTTTTGAGAACTGTAGCTCGCCATCTTTCGCGATTTACTGTCAGTTCAGTGGCGCTCTTGATACTCATCTCTAGCAACTGTTTCGTCATATCCACCCAGCGTGTAGGGGAACGGCCACGGCGCCGCCCACTCGGAGCGTGACCCTGAACTACAAGTTTCTGCATATTATCGCTGGTGTGAATATGTCCGAAGAACGTAAGCATTCTCGTAGACACATTGGAGGATAGTGTCTTAGGATTACCGAGCTCATCCAGTATGGAAACGTTAGTTCGATGGGCGGTATAAGGAACTCTCAGCATTCTCCTCCACGTCCACATTTCAAAAGCATCTATGCGAGCTCGATCCGCCTTTTTAACAGTCCAAGTTTCCGAGGCATACAAAAGTATGGAGAACACAAGAGACTGAACCAGCGATATCTTGGTAGCTTTGGTAATGTTATATATGTTAGTAAGCTTTGTCATGGCCACACGTGCCTGTTGAATGCGCCGTCGAACCTCATTTCCACAGTTACCCGAATGGTCGATCAAAGAACCGAGGTACACAAAACGTTGAACTACTTAACAACAGCCTATTGACTTTATTGCTAGACGATTATCGTGCTCTATATCTACGATCATAACCTTGGTCCTGGTGTAGTTAATACCAAGACCACATGCTGCACTGTGTTGTTCTAAGATGTTAAATAGAGCTACTAGTTCTTCCTGAGGAGCAGCAATAAGGGTTGTATCGTTAGCAAATCTTAAGTTGGATATTTTGTTTCCGCCAATAGTTATACCGCCATTCCATTTGTCCAATACCCGTCTCATCCCTTCAGATTGTTCAATATATACAACTGGGTTGACAGCCATTCAATAAGCCCTAGAATATTCTCTCGGTTATATCCACCTTAGAGATGTTACAATCTTCAGCGACTGCAAGAGTGCAGCTACGATATTAGAGCATTTAAGAATAACACCCACTTTCAGCCATGTCATCTCGGACATAAGAGGACATGGAGGTATACGTCAAAATGACACAGTCGACAGACTAGCAAATACGGTGACTACAGATGAAATACTGTTGAGAAATTTCAAAATTCCCTACAATGATTTGAGGAATATATTAGCCAGGAATCAGAAAGAAAAATGGAGCAAACACTGCCTTAGAAATCCATCCGAAGCGACATACAAACAGATCCTGCAGAACATAATCACTGAAACCTGGTTTAAGAAAGAAACGCATAGACGACTTGCGAGAACCCTTTGCGGATTGAGGTGTGGGCGTCACTTAAGCCCTCAACGGAAATCTAGAATAGGTGCAGACGGTAACCCTCACTGCAGATGTGGAGAGATTGATACCGCTGAATACTATATATTACAATGTCAATTGATCAGTAATGAAGTAATAGGCCTGTATCAAAGAGTGTCAAGCTATGTTCCGTTATCTGCTAATATGATCACGATACTAGCTAGTGAAAACAACTGTGCACACAACTGTTACAAAACTTTTGTACCCAAAAACTAAAAGTAACACTGTAACTTTCAACTATATCTAATGTAAAACAATATGATTTTATTCGTAGTTATTAAGCAAAAAATAGATATCTCATCCACGATAGAACTGGCTAGATGATCTCAGATCAGAGCGAATAAGGTAATAAAAATGTATTCAGATTCATATTCTTACGTGTGAAATGGCTTGATTAAAGGAATTCACGATACTAAAGCATATATAAGATGTTATCTTTCTATAAGGTTGACACCAAAAACTCACAACTTCGTCCCCTGTAGGAAATCAAGAAAGAAATATCGTCAAAACGACTTACGCAAAAGTTTACCAGACCCTTCGAAAGAAGTCGAGCATATTGTTTCCGAAAACTGAAACTCAATAAAACGAACCACCAGATATAGAGAGACGTAGGCTTAACGTCTAATCATTGAAGAACTTCCTCAGCGAAAAACAGGAAAATCCCTAATAATCTACCACAGTCGCAGTGTCTCAGCGATATTTTCCGACTACTCTTTCGTTCTCCTGTTTTCTTTTATATTTCTGTCAGGGGTTGCCTATCGTGGCGAATGTGGGTAACTAAGCTCTTCTATGGGTTTGAGATCCGTGCTACTTATGTGACATTAGATTGCATTCTCCTTCTGACCTGATTAATATCAATGAGGTAGAACGCCGCCAGTAAGAGAAATGGAGCCAAGTAGATCGGCGATGGGGTCGATGAGTTTATAGTCGCACATGGGTGGATTCGTAATTCATAAATTCCAGTTTACTCTAGACCTTGATTACACGTACAGAAATACCAACTTTTATATTCTAGAGTCCACAGTAAATGCCGATCTTTCAATCCTGGGATCATACTACTACTTCGTCTGGGATACCAAAATGTACGAACAAATTGCAGGTGTAGCCATGGGAAGCCCTCTAAGCCTAGTAGTAGCGAACTTTGTGATGGATAAGATCGAACAGACAGCTTTGAAAATCACTCAATACAAGCTAAAGATATGGCTCAGATACGTGGACGATACGTTCGTCATTTGGAACTACGGAAGAGGAAAGCTAGCAGTTGTGGAAAACCTGAACAGCGTGCATAAGAACATAGAGTTCACCATGGATGTAGAAGAAAACAAAAAACTGACCTTCCTTCTAATAAGAAATGGAGCTAAATTAGGACTCAAGCTATATAGAAATCCAATTCAGACTGACTGGTACTCACATAAAGAATCAAACCACAACCCATCTCAGAAGTACGGAATTATTAGAACTTGGACAGAACGGGCTAAAAAGTGTGCGAATCAGGAGAACTCGACACCGAACTGGAATACCTGACCAACGTTCTTAAGGCAAACGGTTTTACAGAAAAAGAAATAACAAGAATAATGAGACAAAGTAGAACAAATCAACAACCTGAACCGATAGCAAAGGCTTTTCTACCCTATGTGCCTGGAATAACAGACAGTATAAGAAAAATGTTACGAAAGGAGAACGTCAAGACCACCTACAAGCCTAAGAAAGATACAGGAGTAATTGAGAACGGTGAGGGATAAAAGAATACCACTCACAACTCAAAAATTTATTCTATTCATAATAGGCTGTCCATTGACCTGTGAAAGAAATACCTAGCGGCATAATACACCTTTTTAGGTCCATCCGAACATTGCTTTGCTTATTATAGAACCAAGGGACTTAGAATTCGTGATGTTTCATACGAGTGTTGTTTTAGATCGTTCTATATTGCGTAACGCGAAAATTATCGAATTGATTTCAATGAAATTTTGACACAGTATTACTGCCGCGGCGAGGATGGAAAACGAGTATGTTTTGGAAAAATCGTGTCAGTGGCGGCGCAGCAATAATAAAAAACTAAAATATAAAAATAGCTCAAACTTTGTTTTTAGGCGTTTTAGGAGATCCTGATCAT